>OX424576.1:4581692-6981692 GCA_949152435.1 Gastracanthus pulcherrimus | reverse complement strand
TACCTACTGATTCTTAAAAAAGTTGTTAACAGATATATTTTAATTCTTTTTTCAGGTTTATTCTTTTTTGCCCTTTTAATTTATAGAAAAGATTTAAACTTCACTTAAGCCTTTTGTTAGTTTTTGTAAAGAATTATATTATTTGATTAAAGCCCGAAAAGTCTATATTATTTATGTCCGGTCATAGGTGTTTATAACTTCTTTTAAAGGTAAATACCGTTTATCTTGATGCTGATAATCGAAGAAAGTTTGCCCTAAATGGAGTCAAAGTGACTCAGTATTCTGTTAGTTCGTATTTCCAATCGAACAATCCTGGCTCGATTCCCAGGCTGATCAACTTTGCCGGCATCTCTGTTTACATTTCCAATTAATTTGCGCGTTTGCGAGTTTCTTTATCGTCACGCTCATTTGTTTTAGAATGTTTTTGTAAAATGATATACTTTAAAAAAGTTTATATAATTGGCATGGAAATTAAATATTGCTTTTCTATTAAGGGAGTTTTTTTCATGCAAGCACCAAGGAATGAAATTGAAACTTGGCACAAATATATAAAGTAATTAATAAATAAATAACATTTTGAGAAACAATACCGTTTCAAGTTAATAAACAATTATTCGTTTGTTCTTACACAAACTGAAGATTAAAAAGAAAAAATTTCGTTTAAATTTCAATCTAAAAACTTGATTAAATATTTGTTTTGCATTACGTCTCTTAACATTTGATGACATAAATTGTACCATTCAGTCTGAACATTATATTAAATAACTCTGATTTTGCATGGGCTGATAATGATTTAAACATGTCCTGAACATGTATATTCATCGCACACGAAAATATATACATAATATATTTCCAGTGACGCTGGCAATCTGACACCCACAGAAGAGAAAAAGGAGCTGACACCCACGCAAACTCCAGAGAGTGACTCTCGGATGTACGAGTATATATAAGTATAAATACGCAATACAGAGCAAGGAAAGATGACGCACAGAAAAGCGGAGTTTCGGTATTATGCGGCACTCGTCGGCTGCTGGCTCTTGGTTTTCGTGGATTTTCACGCCTGTTATACCAAGGCTCAGGACTTGAGCACTAATGAAGGTGAGAGGGAGGTATAAATATATATATATATCAATGCGAGAGTCGTACACTTGTACAGTTTCCGTACTCGCACGCCCTTTTTCCACTTTTTCATCTTGGATACATTCCAGATATTTATTACGGCAAAAACTCTGAAGTAGGACTTGTTGAAAAGAGAACCTTAAAAAATGTACTATTATTGTGAACATTATAAAATGCGATAGTTCTTTTTTATTTATTTTGTGTCTATTTCGAATAACTAATTATATTTTTTTAAATAATAACCTTTTAATATATTTTTTTCGTTTACGATGAAACGAGAGAGAAATTAAAATGCAATCTGTTACTTTTACGTTATCATGTAATCGCGTAAAAAAACGTACGTGAATGAATTCGGTATGACTTAAATTAAAAGCAAACTATTAAAAATGGTACATTTGATGCTTGTTTGATAACATGTTACCATAAAACATATTTTTCTTTAAAAAAAAAAATACAAAAATTGGGTTGATTGTAGATCATACCAGAGTGAATCTAATAACAAATAAAATGCTCCAAGAATTTTAAAAATCGGTTCAGTATTAATTTTGTTTAAATCGAATTCACTGGTCACTTTTATCGTCGTCACATACACAGCATACAGCATAGAACAGCCTTGTAACTTATTTAATGCTACGTGGACAAAAAAGTAACGAGATTTTTTTTTTAAATTTTAAAATATACGCAATTAAATCGAGATCTTCATTTCGATAATATTTATCGAAATAAATATTAAACAGATTTTTCACTCAACGTATCGTAGTTCTCTTAAAATTTTCCAAAAAATGCATTCTCTTATACGCATCTAATACATAATAATGAATTCTTAAATGTTCTCTAAAATAAACCTATCGTAAAATTTAAAGTAACTATGTCTCTTTTCTCACCATTAACACACATTTTAGAAAACTTTCCACTAACAATAAACTATTCCACTACTACAAGCAGATTTTAAGACCGAGCAATATCAGCAGCAACAGCCCGAACGCGTACACATGTATAATACACCAGCAAGCCACTGCAGGCGCACTCTGTTTACGTCAAAGTCTATCGAACGCTAAATTGCAAAAATCCGAGCCGAGCTGCATGCGCTTATCTACGTTGCTTTTTTTTCTCTCTCTCTCTCTCTCTCTCTCTCTCTCTCTCTCTCTCTCTCTTTCTCTCGATACGAGATACGGCGCGCAATGAAAAAAAGAATCCTAATCTGTTACAGACCGCCATGCGTTACATGCTCCGCCAGCATCGCTGATGCTCCATTCATAAAACTACCGCGCGCGAGAGTTTATGTTTATAACGAGCAGGCGAAGATCGATGCGACCTCGGCGCGCAGCGCAAAATTTAATCTCTCCTGAATATTTGTCTGCCTCCTCCTTATAAACGCATTTCAGCGTGTGTATAATGTATTATGTAATGGGTAGGTATATATGCATCGACGGTGATGCACTCTTTTAGTAGAATGACAAGTGTACAATTTGATTGTACATACTCTGAGAGTGCTGCATAAAATTTAATTCAATTTGTCGAGAGAAAGTTATATGGGTAGTGGTACTGTGACAGTTACAATGTACGTTTTGTCAAAGAATATGGAACTACAAAAAGAGAGTAAGATAAAGTTATTAATTGCGCGAAAAATAAATGTTTGTTTTTTTTTGATTGACGGAGACGCTTTCCAAGTACTTATACTATGTAAATTAATAAAAGGTTCTTAGTAGAAGAAGCTTACAGCATGTCAGAATAAATTATTCAAAAAGTTGAATTATTTAAAAATTATGCATTTCGTTTCCTAGTACTTACCTTTCAAATACGTTTTTCTTTTTAATTCGATGATAACAAAATACATGGCACTTTCAAACCTTGAAAAATGATTGTATTTAAGAGTATGAATTTTAACTAGACATACTTCATCTTTCATAATTATACTAGAATAAACAAGCACAGCAAAATCCGTTTATATAAGTCTAATTACGTTAAATAACGTGTTTATTTCAGTTTCGCTTATAATAAATTGAACAAAATCAGCCAGCTAAAGCTTTATTGTTTCGAACTAATAGTTATTTCAGTCGAGCGAAGCTCTTCTTGGCCTTTCGGCGCAACACGCGGGACGCGCATTTAAATTTTCACACCGTCGTAAAGTTCTCGAATCCTGAGATGATGCTCCACGTATAATGTATATTGTATATATACAACGCAAACACACTCTTAAGGCACTCAGGAGTCAAGACTTGAGTATTCAGAGACGTAAGCCGGTGCCTCGGCTGCAGATAAGCCGACAGCAGAACACCGCGTTGTCGTGTAGACGTAAGACGGATCGGCTCTTTATTACGATTGTGACACGCTTGTATAATACGAATGTTACAATAATATAGCATCGATGTATATTCTGAATCTCGCCCGCTGTATATACGCGTGCGAGCGATTATTCATGAGCTACGGGTGTGCATCAAATGTTTAAGGACATTGTTTCGTCGAAAGCTTATCTAATTTAATGAAAATCAATTTTATGCTAATTGTGCAGAGCGGCTTCAATTTGAATTTGCCGCTCTAGTTGCTTCTTAACAACTTCGTTAAACTACTGAGCCTTTGTGCACGCGTAAACAGCTTTGACGCGTTTAATTAGAGGTACGTAAGTTATATAAATTAAGTACCAATTGGATGACAATATTTAAAATTTTGGTTGCAGATGGTGCACTGTGTTCACATTACAGATTAATAGATACTCTTTTTAATTTTCAATGTTGAATAACATTCATAAGATAATTATAACGCTACATTAAGTATAGAGCTGTAAATAGAGATTTTTTTTTCATTTTTAGTTGTAATTAAGTTTCGTTCAGATAAATAGAATAAATGAGTTTCTATGGATCTGTATATGGAGTAATCAATACTTTTGAGCAATATTTTAGAAAACTTTTGTTTTGCAATCTATTACTTTTAAACAGTTAAATTTTTTGACTTTCAAGCCAATTCAGATGTTTTGTACAATTTTTTGCTCTTCGAAAAATAGCCTAATTAAGTCCAAATATTATAATATGCAATCAGCGCAAAGTTGTAGGCTAATAAAGTTGACGGAGTATGTCAAACCCTTGTATGACAAAAAGCAAATAACTTCCGCAAAAATAATCGCATAGAAAAGTGAAAAGCAAATCATTAATGAAGCTTAACTATTAATTGCATTGATTAGGTCAGGTTGCTTTTGATAACAATAATTATCGAATTACAATTGTGATAGATACAGGAAAAAATACTGATTTTTGACAGTCTTTTCTCAATACAAACTTTAGAGACCTAACATTTTTTTTAATAATGATAATAATTTTTCTTTAAATTAGGCATACACTTTAGCAATTCAAGAACACACTATTAAAGTAAAAATTTGTTTTTAAAGGTATTAAAAAATGTAATCAAAATGTTAGAAAGAGTACACAAAGTGTATATTGGCAATGAAAGTCGCAGCTTTGAAAAAGACAATCATTACTAATATAACAAATACGCTAATTATTATACAAAATAATCGCTCATGCCCCCAATGTACACACAGAAATTATAATTTTCGCTATAGAATTTCTCTCGGTGTATCAACGCACGAACGATCGCCCACGCTATCTTGCCGATTTCTTATCTCGCGCTCGATTATCGCATGCACATTTTTCGCATAATCGCGCGCTATAAATAAAAGGCAGTGCCACTCGCCTCTGTAAAAACAAAAGCCCGACCAAACACATCTCCAATTACGATGCGAAACAAGACGGCTCTCGCTCGATGCATAATAACTGAAGCTCGAGCCCGCTTTCGTTGTTGTCCGCGTGCGGCGCAAGCGCAACCTGCACCAATTTCCAAGCGAGCCATCGCGTGTGCTCCCCGAGTCCGATAATAATATCGCGCACCGCGAAATAATCTGCATGATGTTCGTCCGCCAACGGACGACGGGAAAACTTGCCTTGCGGTGGCTCTCACACTCGCACACTCTCGCGAAGTTGGTATATAAGTGTGTGTGCGCAAGCGCCGGCGAAGTTTCGGTCTCTGTCTCTCTCTCACTCGCGCGCGCGCGCTCTTGGTTCGCGTGACGTCACTCTCGGGACGCCAATTACGCATTGCGCGTGCATTGCAGCATCGACCGTATGCCCATGTGCGTGTGTGCGTGTGTGTGTGTGTGTGTGTGTGCGCACATGCGAGAAAAGAGAGCTATCTTCCTCTCGCGTGTGATGTGTGCACTTGCTGCTGCTGCTCTCGACGGCTATATATCCCACTCCGCTCGGGGGAAGCGCGCGTGTATTTCGGGAAAATTCGTCGGGAATGACCGCCGCTTATGAGCTTTCCACGAGTGAGCGAAAAAGCAAGAGTGAGAGAGGGGGGGATGTGGGCTCCAACAAGCCTCGTCGTCGCATTTCACGAGCATGCCAAGCGGATTGAGCGAACGAGAGTGAGAAAGGCAGAGATAGGGAGGAAGAGAGAGAGAGAGAGAGAGAGAGAGGGAGAGAGTGAAAATAATAGAGGAAGGCAGCAGCTGATTATTATACACTGACCTGCCGCATGCGCTGGAGGGAAAGAGATAGAGAAGCTATGTAAAGCTGGTTAAACGGGCGACGAGAGAAATTGTACAGGATGTTTGTAAATTGGCGGATTTGCGAAATAGCATTTTATTGAGAAAATATACTGTTATCACGGATGAAATTTCTGATCGGGTAAGAGTTATTGCTGATCAGATCACGTTTCCTAATTGTATCACCTACATTTTTTGGTTTTTAAATAAACAAGGATATTTATCTTTTAAGATTTAACTCATTCATCTGCTTGTCTGTTCCCCGTGAACATAGCAAAGAAATCGATGTGTTCATGTGAGTCGTCGCGCATGGCACACATGATCATTACATATTAGAATATTAGGGGAGAGTGGGGTTGTGGTGATTACTTAAGAAAAACTTACTAGACAAAAAAATATATTCACATTTGGTTGTTGTTTATGGGTTTAAGATCAATTTCAAATACTTATCTTACAAATTTGATCATTTATTATTCATTAAAATTACAAAATCTTATACTTTTTAATCCATATAAAAAATGTTGCTTCGGTGTGATCAAATAGCAAAGCACGAAAAATAATGTTAAATACCTATTAAATCTTTATAATTTATATTTGTAAAGTTAAATTTAAGTATGCGAATCTATTGTATGGTGCAACAATGTGGAAACAATGCTTGTATTAACGTTTAATTACATTATGAAAATATACGGCGAACCTAACCTCTTTTTGCGTTTCTCCCATTTAAATACACGCTGATTACGCGGACCCCATTTCGACATACGATTTCAAAATTATTTAAAAAATGTATGAATATCACTAGGCAAATAAAAAAATTTGAATTTAAAAGTTTAAATGCTTGATTTTTCATGCACGGTACTAAAATTCTCAAATACTCAAATGATAAAATTGTAAAAATTATTTAATTCAAACTTTTCTTAGACGAATAGTAGACGAAACCTATCGTTGTGAATAATTCATCAGATATGCGTTCGTTGCATGCTTTTTAGCATTAATTAAGTTTTAACTTGCATATTTAGAAATATAAACCTTTGAAACATTCAAGAAACTTATAGAATTGTGGAATTCAATTATCCGACTGACCAGATGATCACATCGACCCCACTCTCCCCTACTTAAATGTTACACACACATTAATTCACACACATAAATGTTGCACACACATTAATTTATACACATAAATGTTACACACACATTAAAACACTTCCTATCGCTCTCGCATTTATAGATTTCTTATGCGTATATGGCACACAATAGATCTGAAACAATTTTTTTAAACGCAATTTTTTTTAGATAAAAAAATGGAATAAAAATTGGTTTTATACGATTAAGAACTGGGTTTGTCACGGTATCCGCTTAAAATTTTCGTGTTTTGATATGATCGACTGTTATTTCATGATTTATTCAGGCATTGGATTAACTAAAATAACCAATCCCATTTTCTAAAAATAGTTGATTTAATAGTGTGCAAATAATTCAGCTGACACCTACAAGAAACATGTAGTGAATCTATACGAATATTTTCACTTGATCGAGTTACATTGAAAATTATAATTATTGAATTCCTGAGTTTACAAGAGATATAAAAAATTATTGTTACATATTTGCATTCATATAAGGAGTAAGAACTAAGAAATGAGAATTGTTATATGGAAAGAAAATAGATAGGTAATAAAGTAAAGATAATGACTCTACTTATGCGGCAGTTCGCTGAGACGCTAAAGTACCGCTTGTCGTAATTTGACTAACGTTACAATGTTTTACGTGCTTAAAGGAATTGCATAACTTTGATTCGCGCCAAAGCAGCTGATACGTTTCGACTTTGTTCCGTTGCGTCAGGTGAGATTTATTTTCTTTATGAGGATGTAAATGGCAAACTATAGTTGAAAGAGACTAACATATTTACGATCTATAAATAATAGCCGATCGTGAAAATGGCAATAATTTGCGTATAACTATTATTTGAAATCATAAAAGTTTATCTAAAAACTACAAAACATATGTACAAGGTTTATCTTTTGTGCGTGTTCCGAAAGAAAAAATATTATAATAATTTTTTTTAATATCAGGCAAAAGAACGCCTGCAAATATATTGGTAATTTAGATGTCTTAACTGAAAGAATTTTCTGATAAAAATTACCGTGAAAATAGTAATCGTGGGACGTACTTACTTCACAGGAAAAATTATCATTATAAATGGTTAAAATTACTGTAATTTATGGTAAAATTTACTGTACGGTAAAAATTATGTTGAATAACGTGATTTTTTACCGTTCATCATTGTAATGTATCTCTTGCAGTTAAAATGCCTCACATTTACTATGATTTTCACGGTAATTTTTATCGGAATATTCTCTCTGTGTGAGAAACAGCTGTATTATAAATTTTCCGACATAATATTTTTAGTAAAAGAGCATAAGGTAAATAGGTCTATTGTCTATAGTCGGACACCTTCTAATACCGGTCGATCATTGTTTAAGTCCCTAGTAGAAATTTATTATCAGTTTTATTCCCAGACAGTAATCGGTGCAGATTAATGGTCATTTGTAGCTATTAATGACCGATTACTAGCTCAGAATTAAATTGATTTCAACCAGGCAGTATTTTCCGACAAATAATTAGAACTGGTCGTTAATTAAGCATTTGAAACTTCGTTATCAAAGAATCATAAATAAGCACTTAAACTAAATATAATAAAATAATTTTTTTATTCAATGGGAATGTCTCTGCACCGAATACCTAAGCTACTTTGTATATAAACATTTAGTGTAAAAATTTGTTATGTAATTCAATAACTACAGCACATACAATTAAATATACAAAACGTGTGTCCGGTATTATGCACACATTTTTTAAACCGTTATTAGTAAACACTATCTAAAAAAACGTAATACGCTCAGAGAAGCTGTTATCAGTGCAGACACACTTACTCTATTTAAAATATGAGCAATTTTTCCCATTTTACAATTTACCGAAAAAGAATTCATACTTTTTTCTGTCTAAACCAAAACCGTGCTTGTCGAAACAAATATTTGCTTCAAAACCTTCCCCTGAGACTGCATGTTTAATGTAATTTGGGAGAAAGAGAAGTGAGAACGACGCGAGAGGTGAACAGATAGAAAAACAGCCAGAGAAACTTGCAGAAACGAAAGGTATGAGCAGGAAGAGAAAGAGAGAGAGAGAGAGACCGCTCTCCGGCGTTGTCTATAAATAAGCCCCGGGGAAACAACGCGGGAGAGTGTTTTGCCACTTTCGTAGCGTGTCTTGCTTCGAATATAGCCTATCCTCGGCTAGCTTCCTTCTGTCATTACTGTTATTTTTTTCTTTATTATTTAATTTCTTTTTTCTACGTCGACATCGGTATATAGCGGGGGTCGCATACGACTTCCTTTTTGCGTCGGATGAGCGGTAGCGGCGGCGGTGATTTTGCGCGCGCTCGCGGTCGCTCGGCTCTTTAGGTCAGAGATGTTTTGCGCGATTATTGTACAGAGGAGAGCGCGTGTGTCGCTCGCGGTGTGCGCTCGCTGCGTTTTTGTTGCTATTGCTTTCTCTTCATATATAGGAATTTGTGTATGTATGTGTGTGTATGTGTGTGTGTATGTGTGTAGGTACGCTATGGAGCTGGTTATTTTCGAACTCGCGCGTGAAAAACTTGTCGAGAATTGATTTGCAGTTTAATTTTGCTTTCGCTTATTTCGATGTTGCGCGCATATTTATGAGTTTTATAAATAGCTGCGGTGGACTGAAAATAAAATTGATATAAGTATAGATAATTTAAAACCTCGTCTCGCACGTTTATTGAAGGAATGCATGCGATTCTTAATTAAAAAAAAAGATTGAGCGTTGATTAAAAACTGTTTGGAAACAGATTTCAAGCTCAATTTCTGTTTTCTATTGAATATAAAGTCTAAATATAAGTAATACGCTCAATCGATTTTTCTCTTGAAACCTGTAATTGAAAAATCCACATTATTTTGTGAAAGTAGCAGTAGCTAACCGTTATAGTAATAAGGCATTTTTAAGTTATTAAATGTTTCATTTACTCGAATCGATATTTTATCGTTTCAGAATATATAAAACTAAAATACAAGTTTACACGAAGTGTACAATAAAATAAAGATATTTCTTATCAACCATATCATGAAGACCCTGTATCTCGACGAATTCATTCCTGTATTGAAAACTTCAAATCACCGCAAAAATGTCTAACTAAGTAAACATAAATATATCGATATCACACGTCAAAAAAATCACATTTTGCTTGTTAAACGAATACTTTAATCAATAAATCCCCAAATACGCGAGTCCCCGCGTAAGTTTCTCACAAAATCCACTTGAAAAAGCGACAAGCAAAACCGCACAAAGCTCCACAAGCGCAATATCCTATACAAACGGATATCGCAACGTCGAAAACATCTCGATCCATGGCACTATTCCGCATAGCGCGCGACACTGTACATCTCCGGTGTACCGCACAGCTGTTATTGAAAGCTCTTCTATTCCCCCCGGAAAGCGCGCGACTAGCGAGTGCGAGCGAGAGGGAGGAGGAGGCGGGGTCGCAATAAAACTTTAACGCGACGAGCGGCGAGTGTTTTCTGCGTCATTCGACAATTCGTCGCTCCGCCGCCAGAGCGACTGGCTCGCTCCTCTTCTTCTTCTTCTTCTTCTTCATCGACGAGCCATCGGCTCTGACCCAAATACAGCGCGGCGCAGCGTGCGACAGCTCTAAAGCTCGAAAAAGACATTTTCGTTCTCTGTCTCTTTGTAGAGAATCTCGCGGAGTTCAGATTTGTCGTGTTTAAGGACGTTCACCGGCTGACAGTGTGGTTAGAAAGTTAATTGTCGAACAAAATGGCAATATTTGTAATGAAATCCTTTGGTTTGCAATGTAAAGCATTATTAATTTATTAGTAAATAATATAACAGTGATGAAATAGCGTCAACGACCAAAGTACGGCATTAACTTCTGCAGATACTGTACAGTGTACGATATAGATATACTAATACATTGAAGCACAGCTTTAGACAGCTATATCTTTAAAAAACGTACCGCTAGTTAGTTTCAGGGTTTTATGTGTTACTTCCATAATTAATATACATTACATACTGCCTAGTTCGTTTAGAGCGATTTAAAGAAAACTCATTTTACAATTTATCACAATGTCTCTCTCGCGATTGCTTAGTGTATAGGGATCCCATGTTAAAAGTTGCAAGTTTGAAGCTGAATTGCTCAATTTAATTGATACCTCAAAAATGACATAATATATAATAAAAGTTTCAAAACATTTTAAAGAAATTCAATTATCCGATGAAGATCCTTAACTTTGGCTGCGAAATTTGGCAGCGAGTGCAAATGATAATTGCGGTATTAGCTCGTGATGCGCTTTGTATGTTGGCGTGCATGTGTATGTATATGCGTGCGTGCAAGTATGTTTGGCGAGAGTTTGTTTATAAGAGGGAGGTTTCGTTGCAGAACTATGTTGGGAGGATGGCTGTGCTGTGTATAGTCTAATTAAACACTTAAAGTAGTATATTAATGTAGTTGGGAAGTTTGGAAGGTTTAAATATTAATCTTGATTCTGGATCTAATCAGATTGAAAGTTTCGTAGGAAAAGAAAAAATATTTGCCTCAAATGTACTAAGTTGGAGTCTTAAGAATCTACTTTTGAACAGTAAAGAACGTGTCTAATAGGGATTTCTAGAAAAATCTTAGAAACGCGAGAGCAATTTTAAGTACAGCGTGAGACGTAGTCGAATCTGATAAAAGAAAGACCGCTTTGGAGCAAAGTTTTACTACTAAGGAAACCGGTTTTTCCTCTGCTATAGGTACATAGTAATTAGTATATATTCACTGAAGGAGAAACATTTATAATGGGATGAAAACTAATTGTGAAAAGAATTTACAGTTGAACACTGAGCATTGATTAATAAAAATGGTTTATCTGAAACCGATGAACAGAAAGTGTAAGTTTTATTTTTTAAGAACCCTATTTCTTGCAATATTCAAAGCTAAGTTAACTTTTAGTAAGAAATTTTTAAAAAATGCTATCGGACTATACTGCAAAGCGATGCAGAGAATTTTTGTAATATTTTATCAGTGTCCTATATTTACGGTACAATTTAGATTTTAAAATTGTGTCAGAATTTGGTTATTGGTGTATGTATTAACAGAATCATACGACCAAAATTTTCTTAAAATACCATTTATCTATTTGAAAACTAAAATTTTTGAAATTGAGTTCTCTGCTATACTTTCAATATTTATGATCTGGTACTCGAATCTGATTGGATTTAATCTGGAGTTTCTCAATGCCAGAAATCCTGGGTCCCGGACTCTTACCAATGCCTGGTGTCCGACTATGCTTTCTCAAAACAAAAATGTCTACATTTCCATTTTCGCAGGACGGCCTCGATCCATATACAATTCAAAATTTATTCTGTTATCTCATCTCAAAGCTACACTTCCAAACGAGTGCCCCTCATCATTCAATCAGAATAATGACATGCGCAACACAGGAAAACAAAAACACCAGCTTCAATCTTCCGCTCGATTCCAAACCTCGACTCCGAAAAACTACCGCGCTCGGTACACAAGTTTCACGGCCGCCTGCACGCGACAATCATTGCGCAATTGTCTACCTCCTTTGCATTTGCCGCACGATCGCCGTCGACAACCCATATCTACTAATTCTCGCAATACCAAGTATCCACATCGTAAATAAAAAAAACAAACATCGCCTTTATGTACAAAAGATGAAAGAAAAAAAGAGCCTTGAGGAGGTAAGAAAAAAATCAAAACAACCATACGACGAGCACCGCGTGTGCGGCGTATACACGAATCGCTATGCGGAAGAAAAGTCGGCTCGTGCTCTCTATGCCACTCTGGCAAAAAGCCTTCTTCGATTTCGCAGCATGCTGGAGAGCCGCCGCGGCGCGCTCTCGATTGTAAGTCAAGGGCTCGGCCTACAAGCTCCGACTATATACGACTGTGCGCGCCTCTGCCGTGGCTCGCCGCCTCGTGCCTCCATGTGCCTATAGGCGCACACGGAAAGTGGTAAACAGGACGCGGACTCGCGCACGTACGCAAGCGAACTCAGGCACGGGCACACGCACCCGGCACGCACACATGCACTCATGCTGGTATGCGCGCTCACACATACGCTCGCACACTCACTCTTGAACGCACACATGCATCCACACACTCGCACACACGCTCGCACGCTCACGCACACACATGCGCATACACTCTCACATGCACACGCACATACATGCACGCACACTCTCACACGCACACATGCATTGCGTGCACTCACACATGTACCTGTACACTCGCACGCACACAGGTGTATAATATACGTAATGCTTCGAGCAAGAAACACAGTGTCAAGAACCTCCCGAGGGAGATACATATATGCGTGTGAGTGAGAGGAGTAGAGTATAGTGTAGCACGTACGCGGAGGGTTTCGTAATCGACGGAGAGACGCGAGCTGGCATGAGTGTATAGAGCATGTGTGCAGCGCGACATTTAGCGCCTTATCGCACGGGCGAGTGACTGTGTGCTTGTATATATATATAGTGTGTGTGAGAGTGTGTGCGAGTGTGTGCATGTATGTGTGCGTTCATGAGTGAGTGTGCGAGCGTACATGTGCGTATATATATATATGTGTGTGTGTGTGTGTGTGTGTGTGTGTGTGTGTGTGTGTGTGTGTGTGTGTGTGTGTGTGTGTGTGTGTGTGTGTGTGTGTGTGTGCAGGTTGGGAGTGTGGAGTGTGCATAACGAATTTGTTCGTATATTGACTATGTGGATTTACTGGATTTTCGATTAGCTCGTGGGCATGCTGATTTGGTACTGGAAGATCATATGGGTGATTTTCATGAAACTGACATATTTTCATTTATATCTATAAAAATGTAATCATGTACATTTTGAAACTGCCAAAAATAATTATTATCTGATGTCACGTGCACTTTTGGTTGTTTTGAAGTGAAGATTTTACTTACATATTTGGGCAAAAGCTAACATATTTCGATACAAAGCATGATGCCACAGAAGTAGGACGAATAGCAGATAGAATTTATCTTAATTTAACACATTCTCAAGCTTAAATTAGTAAAACTTTAAAGTGTCACAAATTAATGCTATTTCTGTGGCTTTATTTACTTACAATCGCGTGAAATTATGAGAATGTCATGTACGTGCCATAGTGAATGCTTATTTCTTATTATTTACAATAATATTAGAATATTCACTTTATGTAACTCATTGAAATTTTAGAAAACGATAAATTATTACGAATACGCGTATGATATTTTATAGTGTTTTGCTTTGACAGTACATAAAACACGTACTTATAAAATACAACTACATTCTCTTGTACGCAGTTTGATACACGTTTTCCTTTGTTGAAAACTTATTTATTAAATCAATATTTAGAATTTAAAGGTGACATGTAGATCTATTTTTATTACAGTAAACATTGTAGTGTTTCAATCTAAACCACTGGCAATATCGTAAAACATATGTTTAATGATAGACTCTAGAGTCTTTTCTGAATATTTGTGTATTCAAATATTCTTAAACTTATTCGTCAAAGTGTAAATCGTTTCGTAAGCATTTGGCAATTAATTTTTTTAAATGTCTTATAGATTTCAAAATATAGTAACGTAGTTTAATATTCAACGTCCATCCATTTTTCATAAAGCTCCTGCTTCCGAAATTTCGAAGAAAAAGGTCTAAAAGCTACTAAACCCATCCAGCGAAACTCATCCATTGTCTACCCATATATACATCCGATCGCTAGGCGAGTGGAAATCAATGGAGCCTAATGCATTCGCATTGCAATTTATCTTCGCCGAGTCGCCGGTGATATGCATTACGTTGGGAGCCCGGGCTGTCTCAGCGCGAGGACAGGAGGGTCTCGATTAATGCATCATCTAGAAAAGTGCCTCGTAAAACCGCGAGCCACGGCGTTCATAAGAATTTCATTACACTCACTATATGTACAGATTGTAATGCCCATGCGTGCAGCCATCGGTTTTCATTCCGGATCGTCGATGATGCGTACACAGATATTTCATCGAGACGGTTATTTTATGCGAAGCGTTTTGTTGTTACATTTGCGTTTGGGAATTATCTGAGCGTTGGAATTTGCGAGTAAGGAATTATCATAGAGATTCGGCAGGTGATCGATTTTCATGAAACTGCACGATAATATGCGTTATGTATGTTTCGAAGTGTGAGGAAATCAACGAATTATCATTTCAGGTTATAGTAGGTTCTTAATTATGAAATATTACTAATTTAAAATCCCTAATGATGAAGTATTACGAAAATACATGAAAATTAACTTACTGATAAATTAGTATAATTACCATATTTTTGAAAACATAATTCTACAGCTGCAGCGTTTTCACCCAAGCAGCAGATTACGCAAATGAAGCAAATTTTTTACATCCGTTCAACATTAATTTCAAGCAAAAACTACGTACATTCGCATAACGAACTAACATTCAAAATGTACGTAATCCCATTAAAAAGCTACTCTCGCTTCGCCTCCTGCAAATTTCACTTGCAACTCTTGAGCTAAAATTATCATCCGCGTGTCCTTTTCCCCTCTCTCTTCTTGACAATTTTTCGACCACAAGCGCGCTTCATTAGTTTTCCTCCCCACCTCTTTCCACCTCAAAGTAATCGCCAGTTACAAATAATAAGGAAGAGCCAGCAGTGCAACGCGGCAGCAGCCGCTAGCTCATCAAGCAACTTGCTTGGCTCACCCACGTTTTCCGCGCAGGACGCGCGGTTATGCGGTAGTCCCGCTGTATACATATATATATATATATATATATATATATATATATATATAGCTAAGTATTACACGTGCTTAGGTAGACACTAGAAAATTAATGGCTGTGTCGTTCGGGGTATACACGGACAAGTGAGTGTGTCTGTGCGGCGTTGGTTTTAATAATATGAGTTTGCACTACTGGTAAAATGTCGTGGGATATATATATATATATATATATATATATATATATATATATATATATATATATATATATATATATATATATATATATATACTGATGTTGGAGACTGGAGTACATAATATAAGGGATATTCAAAGCGCGGTTTGGTGGGATTAAAATTCAAGGTAATAGTGGATAAGGTTGGGCGGGTGGGAGTTGGTGAGAGTAAATTACTGGAAAGGCGTTTTAGTTTATATAATATTCGGGTATAAACTATGAAAATATAATATATTTTAAATGGATAATTTTTATGAAATCTCACATTTCGTACTCTAATAATATTACTGTCAAAACAGTAAACTGTCAACTATAATATGCGGGATAGTAACATTTTATTGTTTTCTAAAAGAAAAATCAACGAGTTAACCAAAGCGAATATTCTAATTATTAGAATATGATCCCAAGAAAATCATTCGGAATGTCACCTTCATGGCATCATCATTATTTCACGCTGTTTTATGAGTGAATAAAGTAATAGAAAATACAGTCTTCTGTAAAAACGTCTCTTCTGTGACATCATATTTTGAACGAAATACGTTAGCTTTTACACAGATATGAAAGTAAAATATATACACGTATATTAGTTTTGGTAGTTTCAAAAGTACACGATGCCATTTTTTATGAGTGAAAATATTACAGTTTCGTGAAACTCACCCAAATAAAGTATAGAATCTAATGGTCTCCCTAAACTATGTAAATTGAGATTCGCAAAATCTTATGAAAAACTACGTGAATCATAAAGAAAGAATTTATAGATAAATTAAAAATGTATGTTAGAAGTGAAATGCAGAGTTTATGTAATTTTTACAATCTACAGTCTTTGATCATTAATTTCTAATATTATTTAATTTATCTGTAAATTCTTTCTTTGATATTCACGTAATATTTTGTAATACTTCGTGACTGTCAATTCGGTTCGTAGAAATTATTTGATTCTAAACGTATATTTAACTTATAGAACGGACACTTAACGTCATTATTATTATTATTATTATTATTACTATTATTATTATTATTATTATTATTATTATTATTATTATTGTTGTTGTTGTTATTGTTATTGTTATAGTTATTGTTATTATTATTATTAATAATATAATATATATCTTTCTAACTATTTTATTTTTATTTTGTCATATATGTATGGCACATTTGCTACATAATGAACGTATCGCATGGCACTTTATGAGATTCCTATGCAAAATCTACGTGAATCTTTGAAGATATAGTTGAATAATTATTATATGATATCCAAAGAACTTACTTATTTAATAGGAGAGCGTTTTTAATTGATCATTTTTTTCATAATAAATTTTTGTTTATAAAGTTCGATTTTCAAAAAATAATTTGTAAATGAAAGGTTTATCTAAATTTTAAATTAACATTATATCAAAACTAAAAAAGATATACGAAGAAAGAAAAAACGATTTCCCTTACGATTTTCTAAGAATTTTTTGCTGTGGCATGTAAACTTTACATAACCCATTTAAACTTTATAATTATCGAGCATTTATTTTTTTAGGCCACGTTTTGAGCATAGGTAATAAAATATGCTGCGAAAGGTTATCGGAGAATTATCGGTGGCGAGTGAAAAGATTTTATTTTTCTCCTTTAAAAAACAATAAATTGCGATTTTTTTCCTGCTCAAAAGAGCTACACGTTAATATTAAGAAGAATTATGTCATGCTACGTTGAAAATAGCCGAGCCTTTCGTGTTATGTAAAAAAAGACAGGCTGTAAAATAATTGCACTTTAGCGACTGCTTTTATTCATAGAGCGTATTCATGTGCACGCAATGCAATAAAGTTCCGAGATAACTACCGCGTATATTTTATTTACTCGGATATATTGAGTAGAAAATAAATTAGAATTATAAAAAAAATGTTATAACGCAAGAATAACTTAAATATTTTCAAGAAGATACTTTTTCACCGTTAAAAACAGTGGCTCTCCTGGGTTCTTCAGACTGATATTCATAAATACTCCTTTCCATAAATGAACACTTTCATACATAATGTCTTTAAATATGTTAAATCATTCAACTTTCGATACCCACATCTATATTATACATCAAAGTCACGCAGTAATCTTTCAATGTCAATGCCAACCGCTTCTTCACCGCACATCAAAACTTTTAATACCCATATACACGTAAAAATTCTCAATGTCTCGAGCGGATGCATGCATCAGAATCGACCTCTCTTTACTACCACCCCGCTCTCTTACGAACTCAATCATAAAAATTTTTATCTCTCGCATTCATACACTCATCTTTCCCTTGAAACTACAGCGCAACGATGCAGCCTCCCACGCGCTCTTCGAGAACGCCGTCCGCGTCACTCGCCGCGCACGGTTCATAAACAAATTCCCCGTGTACACCATTATACCATCGATCTATATAAAATTCGACCGCGACTCCATTGTAAATTGCGTCAATTACGCGCGCTGTCCGCGTAATTCGAGGCGTCCATTAGCGCCGCGCAATTAACCGACCTGCTGCGACGCAGCCCGAGGAGCGTGTATACGCGCGGAGCCGTCGATGTGTGCACGTGTGTAATGCACGTATCTCTCGAGTGCGCGTGTGTTGTGCAGGAGGGAGAGAGAGAGATAGATGACCTGGCGTGTAGGAGGCCCTGCATGCCCTTGGCTCTGCACGCGGCGGACTGATGCTGCTGGCACAGACTCTCTTTGTGGTGGACGACGACGGTGTAGTTTCTTCGCTGTATCTCTCTCTCTCTCTTTCTCCTGCTTTTAAAAATATACTTTTGTTGATGCTTTTTTTCATGCTTCAAGATCACCGAAGCTCGGATGTATACGGTACAATTGAAAGAAATGGTATAGCAAAAATAACTTTTTATGTTTGTCCAAATTGGAAAAATATTGTGATTTTATGTGAAAATTACCTTAACATCTTAATGCACACCGGTATTTGTAAGAATCGTGGATTATCGAGAGAATGTGATAATTTTAAGTGCTAAAAGGGGAAGCTTAATGTACTGGTTTCATAAGAAATGTATTCATGAGTGGTTGATACAGATTTATGAATGAAGTGAAAAAATGGATGGAGTTATTAGGACTAGAACTACTCTGAAAAAGCTTTTTCTCGTGGCTTCAAATGTCGACACTAGAGAGGACTTTTGGGGCTGTTGTTATTAAAACGTCTACTTAGAGCCTTTGCTCACAATTTTGAATATCGCCACCAGGGACAATTTTTAGTGTTAATGACGACTACTTACGATCCCAATATGGCATATTGGGCTTCAAAGGGTTATAATAAGACCCCAGAATTGCTACCTTTCCTACATTCACTGTCACAGATATTTTTTTGTAAAAGATTGTACAAAGAAAATTACCAAATGAATAACTAATTTTATTATGAATAGGATAATTTATATCATAAATATTTAAAACTCCATAAAAGGTAACATATCTAATCTAAAAAAATTTGCCCTATTAACCCATGATAACGTGGTGATAGTTGCTCTCAAATATGAAAATATCATACTAATACTGGAAGATTACAGTAGACAATTCCCATGACTATTAGTATCTTTTTCATTCTTTCAATTTTCATTTTCAATTCATATTTTTTGTGATCTAAACAACTTTATATAGGATAGATAGGTTACCTTGTTAAAGATGTTCGCCTACAGGTCCATGGATATTGTTCTTCGTGCATGTATTCAATTTATAATTTTTACCATATCATTTTTCTCTGATGTCCTTTCTACACCTAGACTTTAAGTTCGTTTTGCATTAACTTTCAATGCTGAATATTATTAATATTGTAACAGTTAGGATAATTTAAAAGCACTATTTATATAGAGAATATTTTTCTCTATTTTTTAAATCTTAAGACTTTTTTTAGATAAACAGAACAACAGTTACTTGATATCAAAAGTTAATGCGAGACTAAGTTAAAGTTTAGATGTAGAAAGGGCATGAGTATATTGTATTGTTGGCAACGTTGAAATTGACAGTATTATAATTAGAATCATTACATATATGTACATTTTTTTCCTTTAGGTTGTAGCTTTTGTTGTGGAATATAGCGTTTTACTTGATAAAGTGAGGGGTGTAATTGTGGTTTATTTATAAGGTAAAGCATGAATGGCGAAGATACTATTTTAGGTAGGCCGTTTTATTGAACAAGGTGATTATAATAATAAGCTGAGAAAAAATTAAAATTTTTTAATATTGTTAGTCTAGAATATTAATATCCACAACGAGCTTAATGCATGAATTATTATGGGATGTATCTGTCAACGGCTTTATCACCTCGTTTAACACAGTACATTAACTTTTTGTTCAGTAGAGTAACTTTTCTATTTATAACATTACATACATTTTTTGAATTGACATACCGATTACAATGATTTATTTGATTAGAAAGAATATTACACATATTACAATGTAAAAGAATAACAGAACTAGACTGTATCAATATACCCGAATTGACTAAAAATAAACGCAACTTGTTCCGCTATCGATATTATATCTTATAAGGGTCTCGGTGTTAATACTTTAAGCTTTTGAACAACGACAAGATTATCGATCATCTTGGATTAAAAGTATTACGTATTGCGGATTATATTTAAGTTTAAAACGCAAAACCATGGGTATCAGCAACCTTTCTACATATAAAGTTTTAAAATAAAAATATGTTTGTTGCTTTTTCTCTCAAATAAACTACTTATTTATCTACTTTTATTCAGAATTATACACTTGGGATATTTAAGAATTGCCGTGCCAAACAGTATCTATTCTAAATTGAATATAAAAATTTGATTATTTTGTTGTGCTAACTTCCAGCTACAACTCTGAAATGTCGTAAATAGACTTTTTTCATAATGAAGTTGAAATACCCAAACCTCTGCTACTGTGTATACTTGGGAAGTATCCACACCAGTACACAAGGCTCATATAAAAAAATCTAGTTGATTAAAATAAATGTCTTTAAATACTTTCTAGAACATCAATTGCTAGTAAAGAATTATTAGTTTGAAAGACTATTTACTTCATTCAAATAATTGTTACTAAAATCAATAAATATTACTATGATTATACTCGCTGTCTAAAATTGAATTATTACCATCCTACATCAATTATCCAACTCGCAATAACCAATTGGGTTTTTGCATAATTTTCTTTTTTATTTCATATGTTAATAGTTGATTCTAAAATAATTAGGTCGTGTACATTTTATTTTTTTAATATCACGAAAATCACAGTAAATACAACCATTTGAAATTCGCGTGACGTTACGCTGACATACTTTCCTGCTATCGCGTACCACTGGAGTTAATCAACCTCTACATACATAAAAAATACAAAATTGCAAACATCAGTAACTTTTAAAATTATCTTTCTCGCGACAAAATACAAACCGCGACCTAATTACTTCCCCTTACCCAACCCAATCCACGATAAAATCGATTATTACCCTTCATGCAGCATCCTTATGATTGTCGCCTCTTGTTTCAGTGCTGCCGTTCTTTCGCGACCTGAGGGCGAACATCACGAGGGCGGTGGAGCAGCAGTCGGCGAGCCGCGTCGTCGTCTGTCCGAGCGATCCGCCCAACCCCCTGGCGCGCCTGCTCGGCGTCATCTGCGAGAAGAGCGCCGACTGCCAGTTCCTGGGCCAGGATCAGCGCTGCTGCCGGGGCATCTGCCGGAGGGGCATCGAGCCGCCGATCTACGAGCCGCCCCACGGAGGTATGGTGTTAATACGTGTGTCGTGCTTTTGAGGGGTCTGTACAGGCAGATTTTGTAAACAGCTGTGTTTGGGAAGTTTAGATTATGTAGAGCTGAGTGTAAGATGTGATCTATATACTTTTGGAGAATGCTTTTAATACTGTGAATAGATATTTTGTTTAGTAATCGTGTTAAAGTTGTTGAGTGTCTTGGAAAACTAGCATGACATATCGACGCTCCGTACGAAGACTAGCACAACTCAGAATTCTCAAAAAACAACAGTTTTAATCAAAATCCTCCTACGAAACTAGGAGTTTTCAGGTTCTCAGACAAAAACTATCACCTTTTCAAAGGTTCTAAGAAAATAATAGTATTTATAAGAGGATCTAAAAAGTGCTAGTCTTATAAGAGGTCTTGGAAAAGAACTAGCTGTTTTTGAGAATTCTGAGCTGTGCTAGTCTTTTTACGGAGCGTCGATATAGACTTACATTTCTGCCTAAACGTATTGAAATTGAAAACATCGAAATTATGGAGTTGATATCTTGAAAGAAGCCAAGTGGAGAAAGATACTTGTTATTGAAAATATGAACTATTATAACAAAACAGGAGTTTTTATAGACTTTTATGTTCTAAGTCATAGTTAAACAACAAGAGAAAGTACGGTTTCAAGAAAAATAGTTTTAGAAAACTTTTGAATGTAATACCTATACATACTTACCTCGTTGGAAAAAGTATTTAATAATAAATGAAGTTGCGCGTTACTCGGAAAAGATTATCGTTTCGAAAAATGAAAGAAAGAAATAAAAGAATCTGACTGCCTAGTTTCCGCTGTTTTTTAATATAGCTCTGATTGAAGGTGAAGTTTATTATTATAGGTCAATATTTATTCAGAACTTGAGTTATACATTTTTGTAAATATCAATATCAGAATACTGAAAAAGCACAGATTCAATTTCGTAGGTAGTAATCAAGCATATTGCTGGACTATAAAATACTTGTACAATTTTACACTCATATAGATACGTTGAGAATATATGTACACAACATATTTACAGCTCAATAATATCAGCAAACAACGATATGAACTTAGTTAATTGATGAAGACATAAAATGAATCATCATTAACGAATAATAACACTTCGACGAAGTCAAGCAATATTCGATGCGCTCTCTCTCTCTCTCTCTCTGTCTAGTTGATTATTACAGTCGCTAACAGGAATGTTAATGCCTCCCCTCGCGGCAATGAAGATGCAAATGTGCGCCTTATATACCGAGAGCCGATAATGGCCTCCCCTCGGCCGGTAATTGGGACATTCGTGCCGCTCTCTCGTATTATGCGCGAACGAGCCGATCGAACGTGTATAATCGCGCACTCGTCCGTGCACGAAGGGGAGATCCAGAGAGAGAAAGGAGAAAAGGATATAGGTATGTACAAAAGGACCGAGTGAAGAAAAAGATCCGTCCGCATCTTCGGCTCCTTTCGTGCGGCAGCCATACAGCGAGCGGAGCGTTTATCTCTCCTTTTCGGAGAGCAGCCCGAAGCTGCGTTGGATGAATTATTCGGGATTGTATATATAAGCGGATGAGAGAACGAGTTCCTGGCTTAGATTTTCCTTTGAGTACGCACGTGGTCTTTTCCTTTGGAAATTTTCGGTCATTCTTTGTGGAGGAAAGTCGGGTAATGAGTGGGCGTTGTAATCACGGATATTTGTGGTAGGGTAATTGATCCAACTATACTGAGACCGTAAGGGTAGATGTACCATTTTGTTTATTTATTTAACTTATGGATGTATATTTTCTTGATTTTTAAATTATGGTCCCAGCTGTTTGACTGGATTTTGTATTATTTTTGCGGATTGTGTAATTGTGTTACTCAATCTTTCAACCATTATAGAAAATTTTCAAAGCATTACGATAAGAAATTTTCGAATTACTGAATATAATGAGACAGGAGTGCCGCAAAGTTACCTACTTATGTTTTTCCAACAAGGCACATATATTATTGAGTGGTTATTATTCATTATCACGTAACTAATATCCTCAGAACATTTATTCTCGCATTTATTATTTTTACAGTTTGTACAAATTTGTTAAGGATTAGATTATACTATTTTCTTTCATTGATTATTATTATTCATATCAGTATTTGACGCGTCTTATAAGAGCGAATAAAAATGTATTACTGACGCTCAGATTATATTTTCCATCTAAATATCTTACATGATTGGATTATTATTGAAATTATCAGCTAACAAAGCTATATGCCTTATATTATTAAATGAAATATTTTTATTTTTTTTATTTTGGGTTTATCTACCTGCAGCCTCTTGGCCTATCAAGTATCTCATACCTATTTTTTTCTTCCTTTATTTTTCCTACCTAATACATCCCACGTTCGCCCTGGGTTATACCTGTGAAGCAGAGAAAGCCTATATCAGGAGAAAACCCACCCCGGGATGGTCGAGTGTATTTGGAATGTTCGAATTGGATGTCTATGTCACACATTCCATAAGGCTTAGACGCCGAATTCGATCCACCTCCCGCTCACATTGTTGAGTGCATTCGCCACGGGGTTCCGTGACGGTCACCCATCCAAGTACTAGCCCGCCCAACGCTGCTTAACTTCGACGATCGCCCAAAGGCGTGGAACCGCCAACCCGACACAGCGTAGGTTATTATTAAATTGAATTAAATTTAATTACATTGAATTTACCTTAATTCTATTCAATTAATTAATTACAAGGAACCATTTTAGTAGTGTTCTTTAATTACGGCACCAATGCCCCGTTGTATTCTCATGCATACAATAAACCTCAACTTTCAAAGATATTTACGAGGATATTGATTAAGTAATCAAAGCATTATCTCGATCTTAAAGACAATGAGTACATAATGAAGCAATTAAGCTGATATTTCACTTATCATTGAAATAATATTCATTTCTTTTGTGATCAAACAAAAATCCTATATTCCTTTGATACCTCGTATTGTTCAATACAAATGAATCACTCTAACTTCCATCATCCAATCACTCATTCTCACACTTCTAATAATAGCCATCGATACAAAAAGTACACTTCAAAACTCAATTTCAATAAATGCGCAAATACCACCGGAAATCTCATTGAAGAATCCAACGAAGCTCCAACCCCCCCTCGCGATAAAAATAGCTCCACCCACTGAATCTTCAACACCCACACACACACAAATCGCCTACGCGCGATAACCGCGCAGCACATCGCAGTCCGCCCATCCAATAAAGCATCGCTCGCGAGAGGATACACGTAACCTACTGTTAAGCGAGCTTCCGCGATTCGAAGCCGCGCCGCTATCCGCACTCTTCGCGAATCGCGTGTGTTAATTAATTTCCCAATTTCGGCTTGACGCTCGCAACGTGCCGCGCGGATTTATCGCGCCGCGTCCATTGAATATCTCTCTCTCGTACCTCCGAACTCTAAATTAGCCGAAATGGCTGGCGTGGTACGCGCGAGAGGTAAGGAATGAAACTCGGCGATAACGAATGGCGAGCAGCGATTACGTATCGATTATCCGCTGCAGTGGAGAAAAAGTTCGCCGCGCGGTTGCCTACCGGCGCGCAAGCATAGACGCGCGTCGGTCTTTTTTTTCGCGCGGATTTCCGTGTAAGACGAGTTTTTTAGAGCGCAGAACAGGAGGTAGTCAAGTTAATTAGGAACTTGGTAGTTCATTGTGGTTTCTCGGTATAGAAATTCCGAATTTTTTGATTACTTAAGCGAATAATGGTAAATTTTTCTGTTATTGGCCATTTTTTTGTAAGGTGAAGCTATAAACCTATCCATTATCATCGACAAATGCGAGGACCCAATTTTTTCATTTAATTTTCAATTTGGAGCAAATATGAGATTTCTTGCTGGAAAGTTATTGACTTATAATTGAAAATAACAACGTTCCAGAGAAATATTTTCTCAATATTGAAAATTAAATGAAAAATATTTATTTTAGTAGGTATTTCAAATATTCATTTTTCTCTTTTTTTATATGAAAAATACAAAATATTCAGATTTTATATGATCAGTATTTTTGATTAATAACTAATTACGTTTTTCTCTATTAACATTTATTATAAATAAAAGTTACTTTTTTATACTTATTGGTACATTATGTTTATATAAATTATACATAGTATACATACACATATTTATAATTATACATATACATATTTTGAAGAAAAGTACAAAAAATTATTATTTATGTCCGTAAAGCACTATAATAACCAAAAATCTTCATATCCAAATACATAGAAACGTTAGTTTTTATCATTTAAAATGAATATTAAATTGGAAATTGAACTTAAAAATAGTGATTTTTGACAAATAAAATATTACTATTAAAAGAATCTAACAATATTTGGGCTTACAAAGAGATACTACAAGATGTGGATCATGATTTATGATGAAATATCTTAAAATCATTTACTAATACCTAGAAATGAAGCCTAATACCCGTAGTTTGTTTGAATAGGCCTTATATCACGAGATTTGTACTATATCTATGTGTACCATTTTTTAACACCAATCGTATTATGATCAATATTACTATGTTTATAGCTACACATCTTGTGATATAAGTCCTATTGAACAAACTACGAGTACCACGCTTCGTTTCTGGCTACTAGTAAATGATTTCTACATGTTTCATAAAAAATCACGACCTACATCTCGTCCTCTTTCCCTGCTAGTAATTCGAATTCCGACAATTTCTCCATACCGACGCATCGAGAACCCAAAGAATCAGCAGCTTACCCCGCAGAGCATCTAAAAGAATCTTCCCACCAGCGACCGGAGCACAAGTCGAGCAGGCTGCTAAACCTCGTTTGAATATTTCGCGAGCGCGCTAATCGACGCGGCGAGTATTCCGATTTATGATTGAGCTCTGTTTAATTCATGAAGGTAGTCGCGCCAAGCGACCGACCGAACAAACGGGTGGGAAGAGACAGCAGCAGCAGCGCGGATACACCGCGCCGCACCGCCGGCTTTACGCGTCGACGCGGGCCTGCACTTGAAGGATTAACGAGATTTTGTTTAAAAGGGCGTTTTATATTACCGCGAATTACCGAGCAGTTTAGTTGTAGCGTTGATTAAAGCTCGCATTAAAGTATGTGTATTTTGTCCTTTGACGGGTTTAACGGTTCACTGACGTTTCATAAATGCGATTATGTAACTTGACTTTGAGGAATTGCGAGGTGCACGTGGACGTTTAATTAAGAATTTTGTTTTAATTCTATAAAAAGCATTCAATAGTTTTTAAAATCGATTGTACTTGCGTGTTAAATCTTGAATAAATTATTTTCACTTTTGATAACCTTGTTTATATATCGACGTCCCTTATGAAGACTAGCACATTTCAAATTTCTCAAAAATCAGCTTTTTAGACTTTCTGATTAATACTAACATTTTCTTAGATCCTCTAAGAGAATTGTAGTTCTTGTCTAAAATTTTGAAATATTAGAAGTGATTTTGAATAATAGTAGTGAATTTAGAATTGGTATTTTTCGAGAAACCTGAAATGTGCTAGTCTTCGTAAGGGACGTCGATATCATCATAAGAAATAAGTCGTTCATTCTGTGTGGTTTAACAGAGAAATGCTGAAGTGATTTCGGTATAAGCTTTCTCGAAAACATCTTTTATTGAATGAATCACGCATTATGTTGACGGTTGCAATTGAAGGATAAATGAAATTACTCCAAGACGTGGCTACATATAGATGGGAATGACTTGCGCGTGTTCCAGTATAAGAAGAATCTTATTATTAAAATGCAGTCTGGCGGCTAGCATCAACGTGAATAAGAAAGTCGACTTTATTTACATTGAATTTTAAGCAATATTTTGTAATATAAAGGTGACAATTTCAGAAGATGATTTTTTAAAACTTTATTAAACGTCATAAGCTGAGGTGCTGAAAAGTAATATGCATCTGCTTTCATTTGACAGCTTTTCTCGTGGGTAATAATATAAGGGTGTCGCGCTTTTATCGGCAATTCAATCTGTGAATGAATTTTATTTTTCTCTGAATACATCCCATCTGTTGAAATAATTATATCTGACTCTTTAAATTGAAAGTGAAAAAGAGTTCGAGGCGAGTGATGGAATAAAATCTTCGACTTCGACCAGTCACTCATGAAGAAAGCAATTTAATTTTATATTGATTTCTGAATTCGAGGGAGCGAAAAAAATAAAAGTTTCTATCAGACTTTCACCTCAAATCCGAGCAGACCTTCTTTTTAAATCACTATCCTCCCAAAAGTTCAAAAAGCTTCGACTGATTCGCCAGCCTATAAAGTCGTTACGGAACTAAAGAACGAGCTTACGTCCGTAGTTTAGTAAAAGCAGCGTGTCTGCGCGAAAAGTTTTGAGCTCGGAGCTCATAATCGTATTGTAACATAAGTTGAAAACTCACAAGCATGCGTGACAGTATATAAAACTCGTTAAACGAGCTTTGAATCAAACCTAATTTTCGTTCCGTATTCACTACATGATTTTGCTTTTAGAGAAGGAATTAAATATCATTCGGCCTTGATGGCAAACTTTGAAATACCTATTAATATGTAATGTTACGCTTTGAGAGATGTGTGTTAACACTTTATCGGCATACTTTGCTCAAAAGCATTTTTGCTATCTCAATTGTTTTGTTACATAAAATGATCTATGAGTTAGGACGTTCGGATGATCGCACTAAGATACATAATAATGCTGTATGTAAAATAATAGCATTACATCATGTAAAAAAAAGTTATTTAAAAATTATTTATTATCAGATACTGTTATACTGTTTACATCAGTTATAAAATTAGTAAGCACATATGGGTAAGTGAGCCAGTTAGCCAAGTTTTTCAGTTTCCGATAATACAAAAAAAAACGTTTAACCTCAATATAACTACACATAAAAGTAATAAAGATACATGAAAAAATAGGACTCGATATATAATTAATACTGTATTCTGCTTTGCTTTTCAATATAATTATATTAGTGAACTAAAAATGACGTTAATTGGTTGTCGTCTATTTGGGGTGCACTGCAATAACTGGCTCACTTGCCCTAAACAATCATTTTTCACTCAAACAATTAAAATCAACCTCGATAGAACGCAAATTATAAACGCACCATGTGTCGCCTTCGTATATCGATGTCAAATCGCCCAGAAAAACTATACATTCAGCTATATATATATTTGGGTTGAAAAGATTCACGAGCACGGCTTCCTTTGTCTCGAACCCTATATACCTCAGCCGTATAGCCTCACCGTTCACACATACAGATACACACACACACACACATACACACACATATCCATACACACGCAAATATTCACATCATGCACACAAACCCTCACACACACACACATACATATATACATATTAACGTGCACGAAGCCAGTGCCGCTGCTGCTCTCGCATGCCGTGGAAATATCGATCGCGCCGGCAGGAACACACGAGAGAGTCAAGCAAGAGCGAGTAGTCCGCTTTACCGCCGTCGCTCTGCGCTAATTCACCGATTCGCAAAGATGTAGGGTGTGTGTGCGTGTGTGTGTGTGTGTGTGCATGTGCGCGCGCGTATCTATGTGTGTATATGTGTGTGTGTATGCGTGTGTTCATGTGGGTATATGCGACTGGATGGTTAGGTTGCTATTGTCGTTAAATTGTTAAAAGCGATTGTGCATGTTATCGCATTTCCGGTGTTTTTTGGAGATACTTTTTTTCTTTCTTTTTTATTTACCTGACCAAACGTTAATGACTGTAGTGCATGAGCTCGAAATTGGTGCTTAAGATTTAGGTTGAGTGGCTATTGACTCCGCGATAAGATATGCGCTTGTGGGCATTGTTATGTAATCCAGAGTGTATATGGTTTCAGTGTGTTTCAGCAGTTCTTTCTTCGACAAAATCATAATACTTTTAGTACGAAGACATTGAACGTATGTAATACCCTTCTTAAAATTTTGATAGACCGTAATGTTGAACTGATTCAGCACTTTTTATGACAGGATTTATATGCATAATATAGATGATTTTAACTTCCATTTTTAAATATAATGAGAAAAAAATAATGAAATACGTAGTTTCCGGTAGATTTATAATTTTTAGGCGTTTATTAATTTGTAGAAATATTGACCTATGCTTTATTTTGATGCAATTCAGTTTTCCGATTTGTAGAAAAGTTACACTCATCACTACTTGATAGTGCATACATAACTTTCATTGAACATTCCGTACCAAACTTTGCTCAACTTACCTGCAAGTGTATAAGCTATCACAGATACTCCCCATTCCTCAGTCAAACTTCATTTATCGGTAAATGTCTAATCCTAGCTTCAAAGCTTCCACATTTATCGACTCATTGAATTTAGCTCACAAATAGGGTACTCTAAGCGAACTACAAATTTTCCGACTTTGACGAATTCATCGAGCACACATCAAAGCTTTACCGCTCCTGCAGCTATATCTGAGCATTTCCCCATCATCATTGTAAAACTTCATTTTTCACATCTAACTTTGACAAGTACATCGCGCGACTCTGTAAACACACGCGAGAAAAATGCATCGGAAAAACTCCCGAGCAGCATAACACACCGACTTATCGCTCAAACACTTCGACAGCGAAGTTTATACACTTTCGTGCAAATTCCTCGCTACTCCGGAATCGCAGCGATGTTTCGGCGAGTCGCCTTGCGAATCTCCTGCAGAAACGTGCGCGCGATATTCGCCACTGGGGCGCGATATTTTCCGCGATTCTTTTTTCACGCGTGCTTGCGCGCGATATATACATATATACCCACTACCACTTTCTCTAGCTATATATACATTCACCTCATCTCCGCGAGGAAACTGCAATACTCTTGTGTGCAGTGTACACTGCGTGAATCAGGCACTTTCGTTGTCGCGCGCAATTGATTTCCGAGAGGTGCGAGAGCACAAAGGGATTTCAGTTGTACGTAATTCCTTTGTCGGGCGCGCGAGAGAGGAAATATGGCTTTTCGTGCGACGGGGGCTGCAGCGTTTTTCCGAAGAAAACGAGAGCTAGAACGCGATGGAAGAAAACTCTTGCAGGACTTCGCGCTTTATTTCGTATCGCATGGAGATGGAGAATGTTTCTGTTTCTTTAAACTCTCGACGCGTCGTAAAGGTGCACTCGTGTTGTGAAATAAAAGCAGACGTTGACGAGTAAGAAATGTTTTCTTCTTCTTTAGGAACATGAAAAAAGAGTTATTAGGCGCTGTCAGTATATCGTAGGCAGAATAGCTAAAATTAACATTAACGTTGCACTTGGTTGTAATACAACTGTGTCCCCAACGCAATTGACTCTTGTACTAAATTATCCGACATTAAGTTTCTAGGTGCCTTTCGTAACGGTCTTCGTTTTTGCTGCTTCTCTATCTCTTTTTCCGTTTATCCTCTTTTACCGAACCCTGCATTCCTCTTAGCTGCCTTTCTTCTTGAAAACGTGGCTTCCATCATCATCTCGCACTGCGGCTTCGACTAATTTCTGTCACCTTCTTCGCGAGCGGCTCCGTTCCTTTCTTTCGTTCTCCCTGCATCTGTGGCATGCACAACCCCGTGCACTCAGCACCACCGTATTATCTCTCCATCTCTTTTTCTGTATTTCTCTCTCGCTCGCTTCCTCTTAGCCGATGCAAACTCCGGTTTTCTTTGTCAGTGGGGCTCGCCATTCACGGGGCCGCTGCTCTTCCTCTCAGTCTGTCTCTCTTCAAGCTTTCTCGCTCGGCTGGATCCCCATCTCTCTTTCTCTCTTCTCTCTCTCTATCGCTCATTCACCGTCTTTCTTCATTCAAATGATTATTGCGCGGCACTGTGCAGTATGGTACGAGGTTCTCGATCAGCTGTCGCTCGCACGAAGCGTCTCTCCGTACTCTCATTCTCTTTATATTTCGGTACACGTGTGTAATACGTATGTGTATGTGTTCGTGTGTAGGTATGTATGTACAATGTACGTATATAGGAGAGACCGGGCGAAATACAACATCTTGTTTTCCTTAAATTGTAATATATACAAACTTCAAACTAATTTCAATCAACTTTCTAATTTCAAACTTTTTATTTTGAAGCATATGGTTCACGTCTATTTTAAATTTAAACGTCGATTTTCGTGAAAAAATTAGTTTTCCAGGTTTTTCAACTATTTTAAATTCAGTGATTTTGCGTAGAATTTTAATCGCCATCTTTGGTTGTTCATAATATTAGAACAAATAATTTTTATAAGAAACAGAGGTCAAATTTGAGCTCTTTTCATATACTATATGCATCTATTTACTGTTTGGTTTATTTTTCTGGCATAAAAACTTTTAAAGTCTATGATCAGAAGTATATATCCTATTCCTCATTAAAATAATGCACAATTGAGGCCAACTGGCATTGGAACAAACTACGGGTGCTACGTACACTTCATTTTAATAGGTACGAAAAACATCTCTTAAAGCCTTATATATAATCAACATCTGTTTCAAACAGCTGTAAAACTCCTTGTAAGTACCGGAAGAAAAGCTTCGAGTTTAATTTCACACCAATGTGTCGAAAATCTAGAATTTCTAAATAGCTTAATTAGGCACTTAACTGATCATAATCTCAAATTGTTCTTAATTAAATCATGTCCTCTAAAACTAAAAAAAATTAAAAATTTTCAGGCTTATCACTTATAATCAACTTTAATATAATTCCAAAAAATACATCATTAACGCGATAAAAAAAAACTAACTATTCATAATTTGTTTCTGAAGATTTCTTATACTCCTACTTTACCGAAGTCACAACTTCCAGTTATACTTCATAACTTAAAAATATTCACGTTTTCAACTTGTCCATTTTTGCTTTGGTCTCCACGTAGGTGGTTCATGACTGACTCCGAAGTCAATTGACTGCACACAAAGAAAGTTTACGGAAATCTTATTCAATGTATGTAAATAATATTTAATAATTTTAATTTTGAATTATAAGATAATTAAACATTGCTAAAATACAAACAGTTATACTTTATTCGCCATAAAAATTATATTTAGAAAGTCTTTGACTCGTGAAATCACTCTTTAAGATTAGAAAAGTACTATTTTTTAAATTCTATAATGAATATTTTTTTTAATAAATTCGGCTTTCCCTAGTTTTCTTTGCATCATTAAAAAGTACGAAATTTATACTATTATATCCTAGTTTTTCAGTAGGACCTCCAGTTTTTTCGAAAAGAAATTTTAATATTACTGCACAAAATTGCACAACTCCCATAAGACAGAGGGTTAAAATACTAATTTACAAGTAATTTTTTCTTTTAAATTTATTCGGCTACGTAAACTGAAATTTTTGGAGAGGGTATATTTCATGTTCATAAATTTTCATCCACGCATGAACCACCTTAATGCGATATGCATGTGTGTGTGTGTGTGTGTATATATGTATATACATATATATACACACATATACACATGTGTGTATGCATGTATGTCTATACATATATGTATATATACATATGCGTATATGTACATGTATAGGCATGAATATACGTACTTTACGGTGCATCGAGCATCGCTCGACGGAGACAAAGATCGCGGCGTTAACGGCAAAAGTCTCGCTCACGAAATTGATTTCACTGCGCGAGTGTGTTAGCCGTAGTTACCTATGTGCGCGTCTGCTACTTTCGCCGCGCGGCGTACACACGCACGGTGCATGCATTGAGCTTATACGGTGAGCAGTGCGCGTGGCCGCGCGCTTACGGTTTCGCGTAGTCTTTGACCAACAGGTTTTGCTAGTTGTAAAGGCGAGCTTTGCGAATTTCGCTTTTTTAGAAATCGCTAACGAGGCAAATGCTTGCCCACTCGGCAAGGAAGTCGCTTGCGAACGAGGGTAGCTCCGGGCATTATTAAGTAGCTTCGGAGAAAGAAAGAAATTACCATTGCTTGTAGCGACGACTTTCTTGCGGCTAACTGTAGGAATATAAGTCAGTGTAAAAAGCGAATTTTTCAATGCAAAATATACGTGCGTTCAGATTTCTTTGAATCAATGACCAAGAAGATCACGTGTATTATGAATCAGTAATGCTTCCATACAAGTACGGAAATAAAATGATGAAAAATAATATATTCTGCTTAAAATGAACATAGTACCTTTCATTCTAATTATTATTTATAAAGTTTGTTACTGTTCGATTGGTATAAATAAAAGTAGAATATTTATGTATATCTTTTTCAACTGGTTTCAGGTCTCACAGCCTTTATAAAAGCTTGTTTTATTTTGGGAAAGAGAAAATTCGATTTGACGGAAAAGCCGCTCGTTTATTCGATATAGTCCTTGTTTTTGCAACGATAGCTTACACGACACATAGTAGCGCAATTATTTTGTTTGGAGGGCTTTTAGAAAGCTTTGCTTTATATAGACTTTACTACGTTATCTGCAAAGAGCAATAAAACTTTAATGCTTACAAAGGCAAAATATTAAATTTAAATAGACTTTGAATGGATCGTAATTGAAAGAGAAGGTAATTAGAGTTTCACATTTACACAGGAGGATAAAAAAAGAACCTTATAATATCTTTTAATATAACTGAATAATATATGATATATAATATAGAATATATATATATAATATATTATTATATATGAAATATTATTATTATTATTATTATTTTTTATACTATATATCTATAAGTATTATTTTATATAATGTATAATGTATAATACATTATTATATATCTGCATTGAAATCTCCCCCCCCTCGAAAAGCGATTTATGTCAATTAGAGGTGCACTACATCGGTCAGCCGCGCGACAAGCCCTCGATAATGCCTCATCCAAAATTAATACCCATACCTCTCCACCGGCAATTCGCGCGTCTGAAAGCTCGCGAGCTTACACAACGATCGACAAAAATAATCAGGTCGCGTGATTATACTACGTACACACACACACACACCTATACGTGTGGGTGCTTTCGCGTTGAAGCTCTTCCGTATTAACCAAGCGAAAGAGAGAGAGAGAGAGCACCAAACGTGTCGAGCAATCTCGGCCGAAGCTTATAGGTCTTTGTTCGCTGGTGTACGACGTAACGTGGACGCCGAGCCATGCCCGATGTGACTTCTTTCTCAACGTCGCGGCTGTACTGGGGGGCTGCTGTCCCTTGCGCGCTGTCTATATATACGTATATACATAGGTACGCGTGATCGGCTTAGCGTCTCTCCTCCGCGAACTTTGACGCCGCTTTTCCGTTGTGTAATGGGCTTAGCAACGGGACGGAACACCGCTGGAGTACCTACGGCGCGAGTTAATAGTTAAAGCGCACGTGCTGGGGTATGTGTGTATATTGTAGAATGTTGCAGTGTGTACGTTAATCTCGTTCAGAATTTACCTGGCGAGCCACGAGGGTACTTGCGAGAAGTACGGTTTTTAATGAAGACGAGTCTTCGATACTTGATTAAGAGGACATTATACTCAGATCTGAGAAATTATTATTTTGTTGAAAATTATTTTTGGGGAATGAAACTGAATTTAATTTTGGGTACCAGTTTTTATTACGAATTAGTTAACAATTTTGTTCTCGTTATATAGAGCCACAATCTGCGTTTCGATCAAAATTGTTTGACACGCGTTACTTTACTTAAGCGTACCACTGGCTATATATATCGCAGAGAGTATATATATATATATATATATATATATATATATATCTATTTTCTTTAATAATTTGCTACTTCTTAAACTGTTTAAGATAATGATAAAATAAAAAGTATTTAATAAAAAAGAACTTTGTATGCTCCGAAATGTGCATTATCGAGACCAAATTTTAATTACGTTGGAAATTTTAATCACCAAAAAATAATATCTAAAAAGTACAATTTTTCAGGGCTATGCAATGAAATTTGAAAATAGACTTAATTGTTCCGATAGAAATTGTATCTTACGAGTTTTAAGTAGGTCATCTATATATTATACTTTAATTATAATTTTTAATTGGATATACTATTTCTTACTTTCTCCACGATGTAAAATTCACAGTACTTTTACTTAAAATAATTGATAATTATGTTTTAACTACACAATCAAAATCATGTAATAAATAACTGGTTATAATTGTTTCTCTTATATTTCTCTACTAAACATATTGTACATTTATATATAAATTTCACCAAGACATTTAATAGTTACAACTCATGACTAAACTTTACGAGGAATTTTCAAGATTTCTTATAATGCAAGCTTTTTCATATACTCGACGTTTCTCTTATTAAATATTTAATGCGTACATCAAGAGTCAGGACATAAGATTGTGCGTCGTCTCTGCATCTGATTCATGAAAGCGCAGATATTGCGAAATGTACCGGAGCAACGTCGTAATCGCTTTATGGCGAGCTTCGCGAGTTATTTTGGATCTTCGATTGAAACGTATGAATCTGGTACAACGCCATTCATTTATTAATTATACTTTCATTACTCATCATATTGCGCATTCATAAAAATCAATCACTCTTTGCTTCTGTAAATATGAAGGAGAGTCCTGAATATTTGTTCAAACTACACTGACGGAATATTGGATTTGTTATTTGTACCGTTCTACTTTTGAAGCTGAATCATTGGAAAAATACAGCCTCAATCACGTTTCCGATATTTTTGCTGTAAAAGTGTTGCTTTTTTATGAATATGCACGTGCTAATTCACCACTGTAAATAAAGCGCGCTTGGGAAAAATTTAATCTACCGAATGGGAACTAGAAAACGAATGAATACTTGTTTCGTTTACCCGAGCACGTATTACACCATTCGAAAAATCTATTCTTTTTCATTGAAATTTCGTATGGATAGTGCTAGCGTACTATTGAATAAAAGCTTTACCGAGAACGCGTTCTACTTTTGAAAAAAGCAAAATTCAAAGCCAGTCACGTAATCTAGATATAAAAATATTCTTTCAAAATAAATTGTTGCTCTTTAATAAATTAAAGATTTAACCGCAGTGCAATGGCTTGTGTTTTATTTATTTAAAATTGTATTACTATAATTCGTATTATTTGCAATATTACAAAAATATATACAAGCTTACTGTAAAACCAACGACCTATGCTGCAAGTAGCGAATTTACAACATTCGCTATTGAAAAATCAAATAAAATAAAATACAATAAAACAAAACTTTCTTTTTGAGAAAGCAAAAAACAACGTCGATAGACATTGTAATTACTTGAATTTCATAACAAACGCGTGTATTATTTCATCTTTTTCTTTCGCATTGTGTAAAAATATGAGGCAATAATATATCAAAAATTGTAAAGTCACTTGACACTATCAGAAAATAGTGTGAGAGAATAATACAAGAAATAGAATCTGCAGACGATCGTACCAGTACACGTACCCTTTTGTCCATTATTAAAAAGAATTACGAAAACACCGAACCGAAAAGGTACCGACAATCGAACGACGCGCCAACGCACCATGCCACCTTATCTCTTCTCCACGGCTATTTTTTTATTCCCATAGCGTCGTTCAGCGCGACTACGGCGTCTCACTCCTTAAAAACACCCGCAAAGAGTAACGAGCGAGTCGCGCGTACACAAAGAACAATGCAGAAAGGAATCGCGCGGCGCACGGCGAAACCTCGGCGATACGGAGAAAGAGACGCACCGCGGCGCTCTCGAGCGAACAACGCCGAGTACCTAGCATAGTTGCACGCGCAGGCTATAGGGCCCCCTCCCGTTAGCGCGGCAATCTTCCTCTCTTTCTCCTATGCCTGGTACGTATACCTATACCTGTGCGCCTAAACCTACTCTACTGTACGTGTATACGCTCGCTTGGTGCAGCAAGAGAGAGAGAGAGAGAGAGACAGAGGGAGAGAGAGACGAGAATTCAGGACTGGTTTGCAAACACCGAGTCGCCAGCAGTAGCAGCAGCAGCAGCAACAGCGAGTCGAGCAACTCTGTCGAGCACTGCTGGAGAAGCGAGTGGAGAGAGGAGGTAAATAAAAAAGGGCTCTCTCTGTCTCTCTTGCTCTCGGTTGGATGTAGTATATAGATGCTCTCGCGTAATAAATTTTTGTCAGAGAGAGAGGAAGGATGCGGGTGTACGATTTTTAATGTGGAATCTGGAAGAGGAGCTTTTTGGAGGCTGGATTCGGTGGTGGATCGAGGTTTGAAATGCAAGTACTGCATCGTCGGGAATTTAAGTTGAATAGAGTTGACCCTTTCAAAGCAGGCATTTTTCATATTTTTTGGAGTTATATGCGTGCTTTTTGAAGGGATGCCGCTGCAAACGCTGCAGAAAAAAGGCTTTTTTAATTTAGTTTTTTATTTGCATTTTTTATGAAAACTTTTTAATATAACTTTTGAAATTGCATATGTTGAATAATATGCTTCGTACGAATTTCATTAAAAAGTATTAATATTAGAAGTAAAAAAGTGATATTTCTTTTTTAAGGTGAAGCTCTACTGATGTTGCTAAATCTTTTAATGTCACTTTTTGTGTGAAAAAATGATAGTGGTATTCGCTATCAAAAAAGAAAACTTTTTCATTCACATGGGTATGCGGCCCTCTCAAATTAAACTTGTCAAATATACTTTTTTCACTTGTATCTTCATATGATACATCATTTATGCTTCTGTTAATACCTTTTTTGAAGCTCTTCACGCCACCGGACGCCGTGGTTTCAAATAAGGGGGGTGCATGTAATGTGACCACGATTCCCAGTAGATATATATCGGAGTTTGGAGCTTCGGAAACTTTCAGACATGTTATTTAAACCTTTAACTCTAATATCTCATGAGCCTTTTTGCAAAAAAATGTACTCTCGGAATTTTAATTAAAAAAGTACTAAGTAGTTAAAAGTTGGGAACTTTACCAACAGTGTTGGTAAAATCGCCATGTATATGTTACTATGGTAAAGTCGTATAATAAGAGCTTCAAAAAATCAAGGCTAGCCTAGCAGAGATTTCCTTTGTGCGATATTTAACTACATGATGCCGTAGCGTACGCCTTGGTCGATATTTTGGGATTAGTAGACCTAGGAATTTTGAAGATGCAACTGGCGTACGATTCTTTTTTTGCGCATATCACGCTGACACAAGTGACTTCTATACATACATGCACTGCTAGGAAATCAGAGTTTTTATGCTTTCGCGCGTAAACATGACACTATCTTATAATTAGAGGGCGCTAGCAGTGGGATCATCGCGCCTCTTAATATCTATTGTCACAATACACATAATGTAGGAGTTACGGTGTCCCAGAATATCGCACACAGCGAGATCTGGTGTAGGTGGCCACATTACCTACACCCACCTTATTAAAAGTTTTATGGACAGTTTAAGTTTTAAGATTTCATGCTAACCAAATCCTTGAAATATTCTCCCATTCAAACTTTAATAAATTGCAAAGAACGAAACCAACTCGAAACCAAGTACTTACACACTGCGTTTCGCGTTCCCTCGCATAATTCGCTTTCCCGCTCTCCGCGAACGCTCGCATATTGCATCTCAACCCGCCCTGTAACACGAAGCTGCGGCGAGCGAGACCTGCACCTCCATTCAAACTACACGTACACCCACCCATATATCCCCGGCAGCAGTCTAAAAGCGCATGGAAAAGTCAGGCTGGAAACGCGATATCCTCCATGGAACTTTTTCGCGAAGCGATCATTCCGTGACCCACGCTCATCTCTCTCTCTCTGTCTCGAGAAACGAACAGAACAAAGAACAAACTACTGCAACCGAATATAACGCGAAATCAAGAGCGAATGCCTGTATAAATGTATATGTATATACGAAAATCGAGATGAAGAAAGACGGCGAACTATAGCTGCGCGCGTCATTTTTCACGAAGCTCGGTCGAAGTTACGTATATGTAGGTAGTTGTAGCTTCTCTTATAAGACTGTCGTGTTGCAGTGCGACGACCGCGAGTTTCTAGGTCTCCCGTAGCTGTTGCTGCAGCGGAACGCCAAGAAAATCGTGTCAGCAGCGAGCTGCCGCTGCGCTAGAGACAAGGATTGAGAGAGAGAGGAAGACAGTGCACGAGGATATTCCTTCGAGATCTACTCGATATTTCGCGCGCGACTCTCTTTAATCATACGTATATATATATATAGGTCCCGCCCTCTCGGCACTCTTTAATTTTATGTCTCGACGAGTGAAGTAGATGAGAGATTTTTTCTTTTTGTTTGTCGGGCGAAAGATTGTTTGATTTTAGTTTGGGACATTTGTATGTCATGAGAGGAAGTTGAAGTTCCTTGCAGAGAGAAGCACATTTCAGATTTCTGGAAATATACCAGTTCTTTTCAAGAGCCCAATTATATGGAAAATAGCACTTTTCAGGATTCTTCTGTAAGAACTACCACTGTGCTGTAAGAGAGGAGAGTTATTGAGTTTAGGTTGTAGAAAATCTAATAAGTGATAGTTTCTATAAGAAGTCTCTGAAATGACGATTGGGAACGAGTGTACTGAGAGAGAAATACATTTACTTATAAATAAATTCATGCATTTGTGGCATTATGAAAAAAGAATTTCATTCAAAATGAAAATCCTTAACTTTTAAAACATCTGCATTCAATTGCCAGAAAGTGAGACTAGATTAGAAGTTTTCAAAATAAGATTTACCTACTTTTGCGACATATTCAGTTCGTCGTATTTTAAATCTACTGAGTTGCTAGTAAATTTACTTTCCTTTAAAAGCATCGTGAAGAAGCTCCTTTCTCAGTGTAGAAGCAGTCTAAATATAAATTATATCTATTATACATGAAGAGCTCCACTGATTTAAATCAAATAATTTTTCTTCGTTGATTATAAAATGCAATTATTATAAAAGTTCATTTTGATAAGTATAAATACACATAGTTAACGGTAAAATTATAATAAATAACGTTAATTTTTACCGTTTATTATCAGGGTAATTTCCCCTCCGAAGTCAGGATGTCACAGGCTTATAATTATAATGATTTTCACGGCAACTCTTATCAGGAAATTCTCTCTACGCATTGTATAAGAAAACTCGTTTGCTCAATATGTTACTTTTCTAAAAACAGTCATGATTAAAAGTGGTTGAGGTTTCCCTCGAACTTAAGCCAGTCTGAGTAGAAAACTCGTCAACTGCAGCTCAGCTCTTTTTTCCGCTTTCTTCCGTATCAGCCGAAATATGTTCGTACCTCTAGACTTAATTTATCCTCTGCACGCCGAGGTGCGAGAAAGGAAACCAATCCAATTTTCGTAAAAGCAAAGACGCAAATTTCTTTTTAAACGCTCCCGCTGCAAAAGGCGTCTTTTATACCGTTGAAATTTTCGACTTCAGACAGTGCCGGATTTAGATTTGTAGGACCCTGGGGTACTATTGATGTGTGGGCCCTATGTAAGGAATTCAAAATTGGAAAATAAATTGTACTAGTTAGTAAATAAAAAAATTTTTATTTCCGTTTATATGAAAATAAACAATAAATTAAATAAATATAATGATTCTATATTTCATTTACTTATATGTAGATAGAATTAAATGAAACGTTTTCTCGCTTTTTTTCAGCGAAGTGCTTTATTATATCACCGACTTTAAGTTCACGCATAATATCTCGTTCCATGCTGATAAGTGTTAAATAATTTAATCTTATTTGGCTCATGGAAACTCTAAGTGGATTATTGATGAGATTCAGTTTTGAAAAAGATCTCTCGCCAGTGCAGTCACTGATCATCAATGTTAAATAAATTTGTAAGACCATCTCGGTATTTGAGAAAGAGTCTCTAACTTCTTGCTTTATTATTAAAGAATACATTGTCTGCTCTCTACTAATTTCAGTTGTGGTAAGTTCAAATTTTAGAAATTGAGTACAGAATTCTTGGAATAGGAGCAGTTCCATTTCTAAATTGGCGTCAAGATCAGCTTTGTATATACTCAATAAACTCTGCGCATATTCTGATATTTCAGATAGACTTAATTTATGAAATCTTGATAAAAAACCAAATCGTATTTCGACTAATTCATAGGCTGTTATCCAAAGCACTGACGAAAGTGTCGATTAAAGGAATAAATTCTAGTATACGAAATTTTTCCGAAGAGGTAAATTCAACATCAGGTGCTTTTCTATAGTCTAGAGGATTCAATCGTACGTTTCTTCGATGCACGCGATCACTTTTATATTTAACAAAAAAATGTATGTTTCATTACCTCTAAACAACTTCCTTCTTCAATTTTGCATTTTACTGTAGACAATTATAACCAATTGAAAATTATTAATTTAACTTGTCGAAACGTTTTAAAATTTACTATGATAGAAAATCAGTATGAAGTGAAATATGTTCTTACCGGGTACAAGTTATACATATAAATGTTTATATAGTTACTCTAACTTTTTGTAATTTTTCAGTATATCATATGCTATTCTCAAAAGCTTGAGCTATCAATCTTAATCTTTGAATTCAGCGAGTAAAGGAAAAATCAGATATATTTTGTGGGGGCCCTTGATTGGTGGAGGCCCTGGAGCCTGTGCCCATAGGTAAATCCGGCACTGACTTCAGGAAATTAAGAGAGTGCTTACCCCCATACACACATCTATATATACAAGACTGCAGCGCCAGCGAACTTAAAGACGAAAGATGACGAACAAGCGAAGGAGAAGCGAGGAAAATTCGTCCCGCGCGCTCGCATGCACTCGCGCCTATATAGCCGACGGTAAATTACAAGTTTCACGGAAGCGCGAAGAGTGCAGAGAAGGCGGGGAGGGAGAGAGAGAGAGAGAGAGAGAGGGAGAGTTCGGCGCATCGTAAAATTTTTAGCGCACGACTCGCCGGGTAATTTTGGCAGAGGGAAGGCGCGCGCGATGAGCCCGCGGGGGTCAATGGGCTCGCTCTTGCTCTCTGTTTTGCTTCTAGAATAGATATATCTTTGTTTTAACTGTAAATTCTCTCGGGGTTTTAGAATAATGAAAGTGCAACGGGTGTGCGCGCCTTTAACTCGCCAGAAGCTTAAAGTACGCTTATTGAAAATGTGCATGGCTGAATAAGATTGTGCGCGCGCGCGCCGCCAAGTTTTGAATTCGAAAGTGACCTAGAGAAAATGTGCTCGGTTTAGGCGAAATAGCCCAAGAAGGATCACTAATAAAGTTAGCGAATTTAATAATGGACTCCGAGTGCCGCGCGCGCGAAAATTCAGGTTAAGCCGAAAGTTATAAGATAAACGCTCGAGCTATAAAAGAACTCTCCTCGCTCCTCAACTTTTTGCACCGATATATACTTTCCCCCCGAGCGAAAATTAATAAATCATCGAATCGACGTATTCGTTACGGAACTTCGAGATAACTCCCTGGAAAATAATTTCCTTAAAAAAAGAAAGTGCAAAAATATATCCAGCTCCGGGAATCGATATCGACTCGAAGTAGGTTATATACCGCGACCGCCCTTGTCGCCCTTTTTCCCACTCACGCAGATGAAAATTCCTCCCCTGCTGTCCCGCGGCTAAAAAGCACCGCCGCCGAGTAAGTAGAGCAAAACCTCCGGGAGAGAGGAAAAAAATGGGAGAATTAAGCTCCGCAAGCGTCTTCCTCCATTGCAAGCTGCCCCCCCCCCCCCCCCCCGAAAGGAAAAGAGGATAAATAATCATCCGCCGAATATACCTGACCTCGTCAACAATTATATATATATATATTTTACCCCGAACCCTATAAAGGGCTTCGCATTTAAATATAACTTTCTCTCTCTCTCTCTCTCTCTCTCTCTCTCGAGATCACGAGTATATTATTTCCTCGCCTCGCTCCTTCCGATATATACGTATATATATCCGCGAGCGAGAGTGCAGGCGACCTTCGACCGCGCATGCAGTTCGCCGAGCGAAAATCGATATTGGCCTGCGCGGAGCTCATCGCGCGCGGGTGTCGTCGAAAATTAAAATTTCGCCCGATCGTCCCACTCACACGTGTATATTATACACACGGGAGAGAGCTTTGCGATATTATATCTCCATCTAGGGAAGGCAAATCCCGCGGTCTTATGCGGTATTTTGGACGTCGACGTCGACGTCGATGTGTGTATAGAAAGTGGTATGGGTATGGAGGAGCCGCTGTCGAGATCCGATCATCTTTTCTCGTTAGACCTTGTCAGCTGCGACGATCGCGAGGTGAGAGGAGAAGACGCGCGCGTATGTATTATGGAGGTTGAGGCGAGAGAGAGAGAGAGAGAAAATTACATTTTTCACTTGTGCGTCGTGCGCGAGAGTTGGTAAACAAGTGGATATATATATATATATTCTGATTTTTGCGTAGAAAATGTTGTTTTATTTTTAGCACAGTTTCCTTATCTGTGAGGAGTAAAATTAACTGGCTTGACAAACACAAAAAAATTATATGTAACCCAATAAATGATTCTTTCTTCTGTGTACTTATTTTGAGTAATACGTTATCCTTGCAGAAAGTTAACTGACTAAGACGGTCAAACTGTACAAATTTGTCATAAAATTGTCGAATAGTCATTACATTGTTAGAATTAATCGAACACAAACCACATTTTCTTTCACCAGATGTCTAAAAGTTATATTTTAGCGTTCGAAGAAAACAAGCCGCCTAAATTGCTGTTATTTCAACAAATACATTGGCGATTTGCCAAAGTTTGGGTTATTCCAATCAGGTCTAGATATTCTATATTAAAAATGCGTTCAAAATTATCTCTTAATTTGAATAAACAGTTGATAATTACGTGCTACAAAGTTCTTATAGATCATCAGTATCAACTCAGAAACTGGTCAACTTTTCTACCAGGAAGTTGAGAAAGATATTATCAATATTATGTCAATCTGTAACATAATGTTTTATACGATAAATAAGCTTTTTCAGTTCTGCTGAAGATGATGACAATGACACTGACCGACAAAATGTCAATAAAAAAGAAAATCTTATATTATTATTATGTTTTTTCGTTCATTTTTATACCTTAAATTGACTCGTAAAGATTGATAAAAGCAATTTTAATTACCTAATAAAGTTCATCTATTGATAAAATCAATTACATAAAATCTGTATTCTGTTGTTTATAGAATTAAGAATAATGCAAACAATAAATTAGAAACATGTTATTATTTTCGGCATATGCTGACTTATAGAAGAAAACGTCATTGTTTTCTTCTATTTCATTTACCAACTCCCTAAGATAACTAAATTTATTTAAATACACAGCGCCAAACCGTAATAGAATCGATACTGATTTGATAATACTTGAACCACAGATATTATTACTATAACATTGGTGACCCAGTTCTGACGTGTATATTCTATTCAACATAATATTATTGTGTTTAAATAATGCATAATAACTACAAATGCTTAAATAGAATTGTAATAATAGGTGTTTATCATTTCTATACAATGCATGCGGTCACTCGTTAAACGATAAAAGCTGCAATAAATCAATTCCACACATTATCATTCAATAAACCGATACTATAAACTCTTCCAGGCCAGCAGTTACTATACAACACTTTGATATGCTCATTTAATTCGCAAAATACGCATATAAATGATTAAATTAACTCAAAAAGTTTGATTTAAACATCTATACACGTCAAATTGACGAAAATAAATTCGAACGAAATCCACTCCAATCCAAAACAGAGTGCATCGCAAAAGTACCTCTCAAACTTAAACATTTGACGAATCGTCCAAACAAATCACTCGCTTTCAATTGGAAAGTTCCGCGCGTCGAGGAAAACTCTCAAGACCCCAAAATCCCCTCGAAATCTCCGCGAAGGAAAATCCCCCTCATCCCAAACAAAAATATACACATCTACATCTCTCGATTTTCCTCGGCATTTTTCTCAATCTCGCACAATACAACTACAAGAGAAAAGTCAAGGCTGCCGCGTCGCGCGTCTAACCACCACACGGCGAAAAGAGAGAATGCACCTCGCGCGGCGCGAATTGATGCCAGTAGCCATATAGCTATGTAATACTTGCGCTGCGCTCTCGGCTCGAACTTTCCTCGGGAAATTCGTCCGGCGTCTTGAGAGCCGAGTGCGAGACGCGAGGATTTGGGGCCTCGGCTCGTTGAAGAGTCATTTATAGCAGTTTCCGCCTGCAGAGCCAGTCCTCACGGGTAATTGCAGTTTGAATTCGATTACTCGGGACGGCGCGGCGCTCGGCTTAATGAGACAGCGTGTTTCCTCGCATTACGAGATTTTTCACCGTCTTCTTCGTCTTCTTCTGCTTTGATATGAAAATCAAAATTCACTTGACTTCTGTTCATTAGAGGACTTTCCTTCTCGGCGATGCAAGGGGCGTCGGGTATATATAGCAGAGTATTTTATTAAGGAAGTTGGTAATTCACGATTAATTTGATGGTAAAAGGAACGTTCGATTTATTTATGAAAGTTAATTTGACCGAGTTTTTAATATAGGGAGGAAATGGAATTACACGCTGCGGAAAGCGTTTATTAGGATTGTAATTAGTATTAATTAATTAGGATTGGCTTGAATCAGTAATTTCATTATAGTTAATTTGAATTTGTATCGAGTTTATATTGTACTGAGTGATTATTATGTACATAATTAGGTAGTAATAGCTAGTGAGAAAGTATTCATAATGATTATCTTTAGATAAATAAAGATCGTCCTATTTTTTTATATCGTTAAGAGCATTGTTGTATTGTTTTGAGTCCTTTTCATGTTATTTAGTCAATAATTCTTAACCATATTTAGAAGGATATCAGTATTTATCAAAACTTTTTGATTTAAGCATCTTACAAAGAAATTATAGACAACGTTAAAAAGATAATGTTTTTAAGTCCGCATATTTCAATTTTTTTTTAATGGAGGCAAACTTTTAAGATTATTTGACTTTGTTCTGTGTATTCAGAATTGTCACGCATATTTGGTTTTTGTTAAATTCTCTTGGTTAGAAATGTACGAATTATTCAAATAGAGATATAGCAGGGAATTTGATGCTTTATCGTAAGACTAGGTAATAAAAAGCACATTATCAATGTTTTTGTTTGCCCGTTTCGTCGATAACCTGTGCTGATAAGCATTAAAAACTTCAAACAATTAAAATAAACTATTTATATACACTATCTGTAAGTAAATTAAATACGTACAATATCAAATATTTTTTTCACATAAATAGGTACACTTCTTTTAAATACATTTACAAATATTTTTATATAAATAAAAATCAATTAACTCGTGAGCCTTTATTCAATAAATATGTGTATGAACTAAATATAAATAGCATTTAACGCAATCAATATGGAATATATAGAATAACCCAATAACCAACTTTAATATTTAAATTCTTGTTCAAAGTTTGACTTGGGTGAAATCTCTAACTTGTTCGAAGAACAACTCGAGTGACGTCCCGACTGAAAGTTATTCTTATTGTTAGTCCCGTGTACAATTTAATTTCAGTCTGCCCTACATGTTGTGCATTTCAAGTCGATGTACCTAATTAATTTTGTTTTAATTTCTTCTTCATACAATATTAATATATCGAGCAAAGATAAAGATTTAAGAATCTCGAACAATTCTTGAACATTAGAAACGTTCAACATAATCATAGAATAGCTTTCGAAATTTGTAATAAATCTTGTCATTATATATCTGATCTGATCAATGCAATCGATGATTAGCATATTCAAGAATCAATTACAGTGATAAAAATCATCAACGTATATTCCTCTACGCCAGCACTACACTGCTAAAACGTTCACAACAGTTTACCAAATATATCTAAAACGTACCCGTTTTATTACACTTCCGAGCGCCCCATTTCATAAAAACCTAACCCGTCCAATCATACACGTAAACCAATAAAATAATCCCAATCCACGCATCGTTAAAAAGCCCCATCTTACAAGGTCGTAAACCTCGATTACTCAACACACTCCCAAGTCCTACCCAATAAAAGCCTAATCTCCGCCGCATCTCCTTATCTAAAAAAACAGCTCCCCCGACAAATCGCCTTTCAAAAAGCGGAAAACCGACGAGCCTCGATCGATCGACCTGGCCAAGTCGACACATAATTTCCTAATCCGTCGCGCTCGCGCACTGTCGCTAAAATTGCCCCGGCGCATAATACGGGCGAGCGCGTCGAGCGCAATAATCGCCGCGGTGCCGCATTATTACTCGACCCAAAAGCCAATCAATTATCGGACTCGCTCGCTCGCCTCGAAAATAGGAAAGGGGCCCATTGTGCAATTATTATTGCGCCCCGCCGGCAGCTAGCTCGCTCGTGTATATACGCACACACGCATACACGCGCGTGTGTATCTGTGTATGTGTGTATGCGCCCTCACCTTTCAAATTCAACCTCAAGGTGAGCGCGCTGCAGCAGCGCCGAGAGCAAGACTGGTTCCGAATGGAAGGCAGCTCGCTCTCTCGCTCTCTCTTTCTATATACACTCTCCGCAAAGTGCACTGCCATCGAGATATTCTCGTTTTGCGAGTTCTCTCGCTCGTATGTACGCGCGTATATATAAGGTAAAGAGCCCAGTACTTGGACGAAACGAAAATTGTGACCAGTACTAGGGCAGTGACAAAAATTGTAATTACTGATAAAGATGATAAAAATATGTATTCGTTGGCATTCATTAGGATAGTTTATGATGTATAGTATATAATTAAACCAAAATTATGTTAATTAAATTTGTCTTAAATTTGTTATAAATGTAAATATAACATTTTGAGGTTATGTAGAGAACTGTAATATGCCGAATGTATTGTCCAAGTTTACGGCCACTGCTTTATCTAAACCCAGGAGTTGGACACATTTAATTCATATGTCCAACTACTGGGTCCTAACTATGTCCAAGTACTGGGACCAGCTTCACATATGATGACCAACTACTGCGACGTATAGTTGAATTTTTAAACTTACATTTTTAGTATAAAAAAGTATGTAAGCGTATTTTTTCTTGTACTAATAACAGTAAAACATGCCGAATTAACGATTAGATCAAAGATTTGGGAAAAATATTGAGTTTTGGCTCTACAAACACTGATTCCGGATTTTCCTTTCAAAAAGTGTCCAAGTACTACCTACTTTACCTTAGGTATGGTATACCTATATAGGTAATGCTTGTTTCTCTTTTCGCCCTGGATGCGCTGGCTTCGCGACGAATTTCGCTGCTGCGCGCGGTGCATCTCGACGAGCGAGTCGTCGCTGCTGCTGCCTCTTCGCTCGAGGTTCTTTTTTAAGGTCGTCGAAAGGGAAAGGGTGTATATATACGTATATACACTTACGTTGAAGTGGCTGGAGGCGGAACGAACGAAAAATCTTTATACGGCCTGGAAATGGCATATATATATAGCGACGGTAGTGGGCGAATGTACAGTGCGGACGGAGCTAATGTGTGATCGAACTCTTTTTGCAATTGGATAAAACCTGTCCAAGTGCTTTTATGCTAACCTCATTGGAGGATTTCCAGAACGTTCGATCACATGTTCCTCCCGTCGCGTGTACATCAGGCTCTGACGTATATTTGTACATCAGTACAGTAATTATGAGCGTGTACATAAAAGCGGAGTCGATGCTTCCGATAAGGCCATTTCCGAGTTGCAGAGGATACGATACAAAAGCACACCCACACCCACGCGCACACGAAAGAGACTCGGAGGATCGGGAAATTTACGCGGCCCGTGCTGCCATCTGCAGTGGATGAATCCAGGCTTATGCAAATGAGGCGAGAGACCCAGAGGCGGCTGCAGTCTTGATGTGAAAATGTGGTTTTCGCCAGAGCGCGCGTTTACCGCTGCTGTATAATTTTGCAGTTGAAATTATGCAAACATTTGCAATGATAGGAGAGTTTCAGAATGTAGGGGCAACGCAGCGCTGAACAGCGCTACTGTGCGCTGCGCTTTGTTCGTTCCGCGTTCGAGTTTCATTAAGTCGAATGAGATTTTTTTTTTCTTTGCTTTTTTCGCGGAGAGAGACAGCGTCAGCGAGGCATTGTTGATTGTTGTACGGTGTGGGAGGTCGTTTTTCAGGATTGGATGATTTTTGTTTTTAGGAGATAATGGAGTACGATGAGATGATTGGTTTATCTTTTTTTCAGATTGAATTTGAATTTTTTTTTATAGTTTTACTGCATGGAGTATAAAAATTTAAGTTTATAGATAGATTAATTTGTTATATAAATGAGACTTTCTTTATTTAATGTGCAATAATTATTAAATTTAACTGTATAAATAGAAACTAATCAGTAAATTATCACCTCATTAATTTAATTTTAAAAGTAAACAGTTTCGGTTGATTAAAATGAACCGATAGTAAATTAATCTAAGCACATTTTTTTTCTTTTCAGATATTTTGGGTATTCGGCGAAAATGCCCGTCATACACGTTCCCCGAACTACTACCTATAAAAAGGTGTTCAAAAGATGAGGACTGTGAAGGATTGAATCGTATTTGTTGTCCCGATAAGAAAGATAGGCTATTGTACTGTCGTACAGCAGCTCCAATTTGGTCAGAACTGCCATTTCCAAACAATCATGACAGTGAGTATGACTGTTACAACTTCCTTTTAATTATAATATTTTTTTAATATTTATATTCACTCCTTTACAGCTTTTAAAACTTTAGTTGGATTTGTACAATGTCAACCAGCACCCCCACCTGTACTTGATATATTTGCGCGCCCTTGTAATCGAACAATCGACTGCTTACCAAATTTATGTTGTCAAGAAGGTTCGAAAAAGATATGCAGAGCACCAAAGAGATCAGTATTAAGTCTAGGTGTTCAAGCAGCTGCTGTAAGTTGAATCTCTAATCCTTTTGTAACTATTAATAGTCTGTGATACTGCAGTTATTTTATAATCAATCCTTTTTGCAGAGACTAGTTAGAGGATGAAGGAAAAGGAAAAGGAGCAGTATGGAATTGTATATTGATTTGATGACCCAATTGTTAAGTTTTTTAAAAGCTGTTTTACTGATTCTTTGCCATATACAATTAAGACATTCCTATTCTCTTTCACAATTAGCTAATAAAATAATCGAAAATGAATGTGAAACTTGTTTATTTCACAAAATCAGTTCAGCCAATTTTTTCGGAACTTAATCCAACTGAAAATAAAACAAAATAAAAATACTTAGATAAGCTGTGATTGTTAGAAATGAATTTGTAAAAACTCTTATTATGTACTTGTTTATAAATAATGTTGTTACTGATTGTATTAATAATACATTTTTTATAAGTGTAAATAAATAAATAAATAAATAAAGTTTGTACTTTAAATACAGAAAAGTTAGACCTTAATATATCTCCATAGTAAAGTTTGTTTTACATCCATTATCCAAACTTCCATGTTTAAGAGTTGGCCGTACTAGGATACGAAACAAAATTTGTAATTCTTCACTTTATTCATTGGACTTTCAAATTTACGAATTTCTAAAAGTCTCCAATTCTATATAGTACAAAGAATTAGGGACAAGTTTTAGAAATTTGTAAAATGAAAAGTTCAACGAATGAAATGACAAACCACGAATTTCATCAAGTACACAATTACAGCCTCCTCTAACAAGATATTCATACTAATTTTTGTATACGTAGATTTGTCACGATAATGTAAATATTAATGATAATTTATAAACAGATTTAAGAGAAATTAATTGAACTATCACTTTTTATTCTTACCTTCTTGAATCCTATGTCAGCAGCATATTCCCTGAAGCACTGACGGCAGATGTTCAGTCCATATTTGCGGATAAGACCGTGTCTGTTAGCGCAAGCACGGCTGAAAAACGATAAATTATATTTAAAAATAAAGCCAAGCATTTGAAGGAAATTAAACTAATAAGAATGTCGATATATGCCACACGTAGTTTGCTAAAACTGCACGTGTAGCATGTATGTACGAAATTTTGAGGTTATGTTACATATAAATATTGATATTGTAAAATCTACCCCAATAAACTTCTGCTATTCAAAATTTATAGAAAAAGCAACACAAAATCTTGCATATAACCTTTTAAGCATTACTTTTAGTACAAATAAGGATGTAACAGAAGTTTCTAGAAAAGCAGGGGGGCACGCCGTTGACACGGTGTAACCAAGCCCGAATTGTCAACGCGTCTTTTACATATTTAATAAGTAGAATTCTTAAAAATACAGAAAAAAATGAAGGCTACTCACCAGGACCTGGATCCTTGACCGTATTTTCGCGGATGCGAGTACCAGATATTTTGGAAACCCATTTTATCTGTGGATTCGTCTTAGCCAAAGCGAGTCAGCGGTCGTAAAGAGCAGGAAACGCCATTCTACCCGCGTCACCCGCGTGGCGCTCACGGAAGTTGCAAGAGGGCGGTGCGAACGACGCGCGAGAATTTGAAAACACTGCGCACTGCTAACAATGGGCAAACATTTGCTATATTTCCGGCATTTCTTTTTTATTTAATTCCTAATGATATTTTTTATTACTTTTAATACAAGTATATATTTATATTTGATTTTATATTATATTATATATTATTTAGCATAAATACGTAAAGTACTTTTTAATATTGTTTATATAATTACATTGAATATAATAAAAGAAAACAAGCATAAGATAACTAACACATCTAAAGATTTATTTATTTATTTATTTATTTATTTAGAATTCCAAAGTTACAAATAACAATTACAGTTACAAATGACAATTACGGACGATTTCAAAGTACAGTTATTTTACAATAATATACCAGAATACCGCCGTAATCCTACAGAGGAAAATAGTATTTCCTGTTTGCAGGTCCGGATTGACAAAATAATGCTGGTTGGTTATACTGTGTTTATATACAGTGATAACTTCCAGCCATACATCTTCACACATACATACAATCAGCACGCATCCATGTTAGACTTCACAACATGAATTCATGCTTTCATACTCACACTCACACTTACGTATAAACATATTGGTATAATCGGCTTTCTATATTGTATGTGAAACATACATAAAATATTTTATTTATATATAATTAACGGGAAATATAATCTTTGTTAATTATTACTGTATATGAAAATTTCTAGATTGATAATTTTGCATTTAATTATAGATACGTTATATTAATAATAATCATGAAATAGAATCGTTAAACTTTTTTTCTTTGTTTAACTTGGGATAGTCTCATCGCTCTGAAAGTTGTTTTCTTTTCTTATCATTTTCATTTGTAAAACACAATTTATTCGTGTAAACTTATTATTTTCTTCCTTTTATTTATAATATCATTTATTATCTAAATTACAATTAAAGCATTGCTTAGAATGATTAAATAGAAAGCTTTTTTATCATTTGAACTTTTCACACAAAAACCCGCTTTATAGTTTTAAGAAAAAGTATTTCATTCTATGTCACCATAAAAAGTATATGTATTACATTTGGAAATTTAAAAAATGATGTCAATACATAATATTATGTTTATTTTATCGATTGAAATGTTTTATTTTTGTACTTTCTTAAAACGTTCTTTTGTTATCCATATCAATTTTTTACCTCATGAAAACTATACAGTTTTGTGGAAAAATAAAATGTGATAATCTTCGTAAGAGACATGGCGTCAATTTAGCCATTAATAGGTTGCAATTATAAGTAAGATCCCCGGTTCATGCTCCCATTTCCCATTTTCGCGTAATATTATAACAGTAGCGAAAAAAATTTAATAAACTCCATGCCTGTCCCTCAAAAAGTCATAGTTGTTTTTTTTTATATAATTATACATGTGAAGAACTCTCTCAAGTTGAGCGTGATTTCGAACGCCCAACTAAAATTTAGTGTGTTATTAGAGTTGCACGATATACAATTTCAGTTGAGCGTTTTTTCTTCAGGTCTACATGAATTAATATTTTTCTTATGATTTGTGAAAAACCGGTTTATAACGTTGCAGCACCTTTTTTAAAAAATGCACTCGATGTCAAATTATTTTTTTTAATTCATAACATCCACATTCTTAAATAAAATAAGACATAAAGTAAGCACAAAAAATATTGGAAAACTTTTTATATACGAATCTGATTTGAGCCCTTTTAGTCCTTCTGCTTCAAATGACGTTTGGTCAATTCAGACGTAACTTCTTTTTCACAAAATTATTAATTAAAGTTTTAGTGCACCCCAGCCAAATCCCATGATCCTTCAAAGCTTAATAAAGATATCTCATTGACAAACTAAAAAAGAAATGTGGAAAAGCTAAAAAATTCTACCTGCAGCTAGAAAGACACCGAGAGGACTCAGGAATCTCAGCGTTCCAACACAATGCAATAAAGTCGAAGGAGAAAAAATCCGAGTTAGAGAGAGGATGAAGCCTCTGGCAATGTGCGGGGAAACAGGTTCTCTCTTCGTGACTTATTCCACGCGTAAGGTATATACCATAGAAGCCACATATACATATACACGTAACTAACTAGCGTGTGTTGCGTGGCGGGGATGAAGGTGCGCAACGGTACTTTTTTCTTTGCTCTCCTGGCACACACACACACACCGCACCGCTGTTTGCTGCTGCAATGGGTATAATTTGAAACACGCGTCGTCCGGCGCAAAGACGACACGATGGCACAGAAAAGTATCGCCGACTACCAGGAATGAGTGCTCCAGTAAAAAATACTTAGCTGGAACAGTAGCGTCGATCCGAACGATTTGAAACATGAAGGAGGAGAGGAGCAAAATTAACGGCAAGAAGGTACGAAGATTTTGTTTTTAAATATGAATTGTTTACCCCGTTTGAACTTTGAAGTTTAACGTTTAATTTGAGTAGATTGTTATATTTATTAAAAACTTAACCCTTAGCTGACACTGTGGGGAATTCATATGACCCCAGCCTAGTTCAGTTTTAATTTAAAACCATTATATTTATTTTTCACACAATTAATTAATATTTCATTCGAGTGCATTTCATCAAAAAAACCTATCTTATAAAACATCATTTGAAGATTGTCTTGGAAATTTTTTAAAATATCAAAAGCTCCTTCACATGAAGCATTTTAGTGATTGGGTCTAAAAGACCCCAGTGTGCCAGGTTTGTGATTCTGGTAGAGTGAACCAGCTAAGGTTTAAGGTATCTTTTGTCAACCGGTCGTATTGCGCAATGCTTTAATTGGGTGATGGGTCCCATAATTTTATCGATTTTCATATTGCAAGAACTTAAAAAGTTAAATTGAAACTTCATGTAAGCTTTCATAAAAATTATCGCGTATAATTAAAATTGACAAATAATTTAAAAACTATTAAGATGTTGTGCTGTAATTTATAACATCACGATTTTACGACAATTTTCGACTTTCAAGTCAAATAACTTATCCAAAGTTATTGGTTGATTAAGCTTCAGTAAATTACGGTTTTCAAAGTGAAGTGATTTCTTACATTTTTTGGCAGAACTTTATTTATTAAAAGGCGGAATCAATAAAATAAAATAGTGATTTTCCTGCGTCAGTCTGTCGAAAAATCCGATTTTCGAAGTTAATATCTGGCATATTTGGTCAATAACGTAATCTAAAATTTTGCAGGTTTTATAACTACTGAATTGATATTAAAAATATATGTATATTGTAATTTTACGTGATTCCCTTGATTTTCACTTTATCCAAAGGACTACATCAACGGAAAGTTAAAAAAAAAATCTAATTTAAAAAATGATTTTTCGTTTGAAATAACTTGGAAATATCTTAATCATTCTCTATAGAAAAATCACTTGAGTCGTTTTATGACATGATTATACATCCGTATAACAACTTGTAAAACATTAAATAAAATTTCAAACGCATTTCTCTCGCAGACTTAAAACGACTTGAGTTGGTTTTCAAGAAAACGTCTCATCCACGTTATAATTATATATCACTACCAGTCAAATAAAAATCCTTACCACTATCTATATAATTTAAAAATTTCCAGACCGACGAAGGACTGGGCGCAAAGGTCCTCGACACCAAGGTAAAAGTCCTGGCGAAGATCTTCTTCTCCGCGATAGTCGCGCCCGCAATCCTCTACGCGCTCTTCTTCCTCTTCCTCCACTACCAGAATCACCTGCTGAAGATCCAGGTGAAGGAGGTCGCGGTCAAAGAAAAGCGACCGACCTACTGGGTGTACGCCAAGGACTCGAGCACGGCCCACCTGAGGCACGTGTTCGCCGTGCTGGACAGGCTGGGCTTTCAGCGCGCCGACAACGAGTCCGACTGGGATCTCCTCTGGTCGCACGACTATCCCTTCAGAACGCTGTACCCTTCGCTGAGCAATCTGAAGCCTCACCAGAAGGTCAATCACTTTCCCGGGTGCGGCTACATCACCAACAAGGTCGATCTCTCGACGACCAAGGGAAAATTCATTCCAACGGCTTTTAAGATCCCGGACGATCGACAAGCTTTGCTGAGTTACGTGGAGGAGAATCCTGAGAGGATCTTTGTACAGAAGTCGAATGCTCACAGAGGGATAAAGATTCAGAAGATAGAGGAGTTGAATTTGACTGCTGTGGGCTCGTTTGTTCAAGAGTTTATCGAGAGGCCCTTTTTGGTCGATGGATATAAGTTCGATATAGGGATATACACTGTTATTACATCTGTAGATCCGTTGAGAGTCTATGCGTACAAGGGTGATGTGCTGTTTCGATTCTGTCCAGTGAAGTATTATCCCTTTGATGCAGAGGTGGTTGATAAGTACGTAGTGGGAGATGATTACTTGCCAATATGGAATGTTCCTTCGCTCAAAAATTATTACACCAAGCTTGGATTTTCTATGAAAGAGTCATTTGATTCTTACGTTCGCTCGAAAGGCAAAGATCCTCAGAAAATGTGGGATGATTGCTTCGAAGCGATCAGAAGTGTCATACTTCAGAAGGAGTCTCAAATTCGTGAAATCACCAAGCGTTTTAAAGGGAGTAGAAACTTTTTTGAACTAGTCAGGTTTGATTTCACGATTGATGAAGATTTGAATGTCTTCATGATGGAGGCAAATATGTCACCAAATTTATCTTCAGCGCATTATCCACCAAACCAACTATTGTACGAGCAAGTTTTGTATAATTTATTTGCGTTAATTGGAGTTGGTCAGCGAGTGCGGAAAGATTCTCTTAAAACAAGGTAAATGATCCTACCATACTATTAAAATAATGTAAAATATTATTCGATGTTATTATTACTTTCATATTTTAATGAAAATTCACATTTTAGAACTGTTGAAGAAGAAAACATGATAGTTGCTGACAAAAACTTGGTTGTTTTGCCAGAAGTGTGCTCAAGCTGCGATGATTGTTTTAGAGTCGAGTGCCAATTATGTCGACCCTGCTTCACTGAAGAAACAAGGCTTACATTAGCACAAAGTTACTGGGAACATCATAATAAAATGGATTATTTGAGAATTTTTCCACCACCTATAGTAAATAATCATTTATTACTTTTAATAGTAATTAAATTAAAATAGTAAAAATAATAAATTATATTATTTTTTAGACAACACAGATGGTCCTGAAAGATTATTCTTTGAGGAATCAATTATTAATCCGGTGGTATCAAGGAAAATGTGAACTTGATCCAACATGGTGTGAATAGAATTGAAAAACATATTTATAGATTTTGAATGGTCGGTGCCATGTCAGTATTTGTTAAGAGGCTGCTGCAAAAATCTTCATAGATTTCAAATTATTGCTATGAATTTAACTCATATTGATTAAACAATTTTAAAGCTGTACATATATCAACACTATGACATCTTTGTATGTTACTTTTATTACATTAAATTATATTTTTTATAATAAAATGCAATGTGCTGAAAAAGCACCTTGAATTGTTTATATAATAGTATGTATGTTTCATTAGTATACTTCATATGTAAACAGATCTGGATGGTCTAATTGTAAGTATGCAAGCTACACATACAAAAAGTTACAAAACTATTTTTAGCTATGGTGTTTAGGTGCAATTATTTTTACTTCACTTTTAGATGTAAATTTAACTTGATTTATTCAATTTACAAAATGTACATACATTGACTCATTATAAAATCTTTATGAATTATAAAACTAAAAAACGAGTATAACTTAAAAAAAATTATTATATAATTAAATTATTTTATGTTATAATAAAGATGATGCAAGCAACAATGTGCTAAGAAGAAATATTTTGGACTATTTATACAATACCATACATGAATTTTAATTTGTTAAAAAAGCAAATGTAAAAATATGATAATCTTTAAAATTTATTTTTACAATTTTTAATAAATAAACTATCAGTATACATTTTGCATTACTACTTATTCATAAGTTATTTTATTAAAACTAAATTCTTGAAATATTTCTTTCACTAAAGAATTTTTAAAAAGTTTTTCAATTTTTTAGAGTGTTTAATTTTTAACTAGTATAATTAATAAAAAAAATTTTTAATTAACACAGAATATAACAAAAACTCATTTATGCTTTTTTAACAAATTACTTATTCACTTATTGTCCACTTTCTTCTTGCGCCCTTTCTTTGCTTCTGGTGCATTCGGATTTGTACCCTTATAAAAGTCTTTAAGTAATTGCATTGCTTCGTCTCCTTTAACATTACCTATTACATTTATTTTAGATTCGTAAACTTTAGATACCTCATAAACACTTTTACAACCTCCAAATCTATCGTTGGCACAGCCATATATTATACTACGAATTTGCAGCTGATGAAGCGCTGCAGCGCACATTATGCATGGTTCTACAGTCACTACAACGTCGATGTTTTTAAAAACTTCCTTATAATTATAATTGTTTTCTTGGCAGAAGACTAGCACATCATCAATACAATTTAGCTCGGCATGGCGAGTGGCGTTTCGAGTTTCATTTACAGTATTGCTACCAGTCGCGATAATTTTATTTTCATATATAAATAAACAGCCAACAGGAACTTCACCTTTTTTCAAAGATTCCTCTGCCTTTTCTAAAGCTTTGTCCATCCACTCAACAGCATTCATTATAGAGCTTAGATACATATAAATATGTAAAAAAGATATTATAATAAATATAATAAAATAATTACTAAAACTTTCTACAAAACTAAAAAAAAAAACTAAAAAATGAGATCTTTGTGTGAATAAAATACTCGAAAATCGAAATATTTTATGTTATGTATATCATTAGAAAAATTTCTTCAATTGGCAAAGTATTCCATTAAGTTATACTCTCTGAGTTTAAGTTTAGCTTTCTCATTCCAATTTTCATTACCTACTGATCTAGGACTTGGATGAGGAATACATAGCACCTGTAATTGAAATATCACTCTTTATTTATACTATTAAATTTAATTTTTATTAAATTTAAGTTTAAGAAATTTGTTGATACCTTAATTGGAAGACCTGTTGTCTTGACTACAGTTTGCGCCCTCTTTTCTGCAAACCTTCCGACACCCAAAACAATTTCAACTTTGAGTAATCTTAATACAGACACCAAAGTTTCATCACAAGCTGAGTATAAAGTATACTGTTCAGGACCCTATAAAAAATATTAAATTATAATCTCTGAGATATTTATAAAAAATTTCATTAAATATATTGCCTTCAATTCCGCAGGAGTGATGTTACGACCTCCAGCATCCATCAAAGCAATTGGACAGTAATTATGCAAAAATGCATGTCTAAAAAATTTTTCAGGGTCTCCATTGCATAGTTCACGAAATAAATTCCAAAATCTTCTTCCGCTAATTTCACTACGAGTACAATTAAAACCCGTAATCAGTCTGTCTGCTTGTTCACGAATTGGTTTGCCAATGTGGCCATAGATTTTTAACCAGTCTCTCACTATATTCACTTCTCCAAATGGAACACCTGTCTGGGACATTCCCCAGGGTCCAGGATTCATACCAAGGAACAGAATTTTCTTAGTTGAACGACAATATTTAGTTACATACATAGCATGAACTTGAAACGCATATTCTATGGGATTGTATACATATTCAACGGGAAAATTGAAATTGATATATCTTAATTTTTGGGAAAGTGCACATTCAGAAGCTAAAAGTCTGTCAGAAATACTAATACTCTGAGGTGGAACTTTAGGGACAACAAAAATGTCGTTGTCATTGAGTTTGTTTGCTTTTAATAATTCTGACTCTTCATTTTTACGCTCATTTGTTGAACTTTTCTTTGTACTCAAATCTAATGGTACATCATCATACTCCATTCTAGCTCTTTTTGATATTTCCATACTTTTAATTATAATTTACAATTTTCCTGTCAATGAAAAACACAATGGCATTACCATTTCACTATAAAAACAGTAGGAATCATTGTAGAAAAAAAAATTACTTTGGCAATGAAAAAGGACAGCAACAATGAAATCATCATTGTTATTGATTTTGTTGGACACCAACACACATACAAGTAGCGAATTTCCGTGGTAATTAATGCACACACACGTCGTTTCCAGGATATTCTATTTTTGCCCTACAGTTTTAAATTTTCAGTTCAGCACAGATTTCACCACTTTTTCCACGAATTACAATTAATTTTGTCGCGCAAGGTGACTTTTGACGCTGTCCACCCATTTAAAAAAAAAAGCCTCTCCGCGTAAACTCGCTAAAGGTAATGCAGGTAGAGTCGAAATGAAAACAAAACAACGCAAAAAATAAGGATATTGTCGCTTACTTGCTCAATGCTAGCCAGTCAGTCGCTGTAACAACGTTTTTTCAATATTTTTTCAATTTGCAAAAACTGAATTTTCACCCCAAGCCATAACTGGTCATCGATGGAAGCGCAGGTCATTCACGGGATAATCCTGGAAAATTCACTGTCCTCTTCAAACTGACACTGCTGCCATTTTTAGCGTATATATAAAGTCAATTTTTAGGAAAGGCTAGGTCGCCCGGCAAGCCGTAAACTGCACCCACACGTATGCGATCCACGATGTACTTGTGTAGTGTGTCGCGGTGTGACTGCGAGTGCGGCTGATAAGGATGAGTGTGTACGTTTTAGGTTAGTTTTCATACTGTTATTATTTAAATAATTAAAGAATAAGCTTGAAAATGGATACCCAAGTGTTGACGCCCATAAAAATAAACAATCCCGCCCCGACTGTCGAGCAGATCAACGCGGACAGAATTACTCAGGTGAGGATTTATTTACATACTTTATGCTTGCAAAATAATCGTGTGTTCGACGTTTACAAATTAAATTTATTTGTATTTCTCTAGCTTGCAAATAAATATTGGGCGCCTCATACATCTGACTCTCATCTCCCCTTCAGTGCTCAAATAGTAGATGATATTTACATCGAGGAAATATGTGTCTCCAAATTTTCAATTCGGCGCATCATGATGCTGGAATTCAGTCAGTATTTAGAAAAATACCTTTGGCCTAATTATAATGCTGAAGTAGCAACACGTGCACACACTCTGTCTATTGTTGTTATGGTGAATGAGAAATTTCGCGAACGGGTGCAAGTGTGGGAAGCATTCGAAAGGTTGCCAAACCAATTTCCAGGCTTCTTTCAACATGTTTTGGAAGCTTGTTTAGAAGAAAGTATCCAAGATTATGATTTGAGGCAACAGACAGCTTTAATTGTTTTTTTGAACCATTGCTTCAATTCTATGGAAGTTGGTCTTGTAAGAGAACAAGTCAGAAGGCTTGTCTCATTGTCAATATGGACCTCTCTGCAACAAGGCAGGAGAGAACTTGAATTCAAAAAGTATCCAAAATGGAGAAAATATTGGAAAGCAATTTTAAAGAAAGATAAGCCGGAAGATAAAGAGAAATTGGAATGGGAACGTAAATTTTTACACAGATTGATGATTAAGTTTATGACAATTTTAGAAACTATTACATTGGAAGGTAATTATTTTAAAATTTTATTATTTCAAATAATATAACAAATTTGTAAATCTTAAAAGCTCTGAATGTTAAATGTAAATAATTAACATTATTTAAAACGTTATCAACAAAATTAAAATAAGCTTATTCTAAAATGTTGTCATTATTATTAAAACTCTTTAAAATTAATGAAAAATTAATTTTTTTAGGACCTGTGAATCCTGATAAAGTTCATTATTGCGAAAGATTTTTGGAATTAATGATAGATTTAGAAGCTCTTTTACCTACTAGACGGTACTTTAATACTGTTATGGATGACTCCCACTTAGTAGTACGCTGTCAACTATCAAACTTATTAGAAAGGTCAGAGGGTGGATTATTTGGACAGGTGAGTTTTTTAAAATGTTTTTTATTTTTTTTAAACAGACTAATACAAAAATTTAATTTTTTTTTTTTTTCAAAAAGAGTATAAATATTAAAAGCTAGACTTAGAAATAACTTATAACTAAACATTACTAAAATGTATGGCATTTATTTATTAAAAAATATCAAAGTGCCATAATATTTCAAATTTTAAGGCCACTTGTGTTCAAATAACTTTAAGGCTCAAGTGTGAGAAAATTATCAGTACAAAATAGCTTTACTGAATAAAATACTGTTTTTTCCAGAAATCTGGAATCTTGGCTAAAATTCTTAATTAAACAGTAATGGAAAAAATGTTATACATTTCATTAAAGTAAATATCACTCTTATACTTTGTAAATATCTAAAGTTGTCTTTACTCATGACTTTGAGTATATTTCATAGTTTAAGAAAACAAATATAGAAACCATCATTAAAATTTAATGGTTATTAATGTTTCCTATTTCAAAGCTTTTTTGCAAAATCAAATTTATATTTTCTATAAACATGTTTTATAATCTTGTCAATGGTGTATAAAATTAAATTTTCTCAATTTAAACAGTAATCCCTTGTAAATATTTTTACTTAACTTGTTATAAAATTATATAAAAAAAAACTGAGAATTCATTATTAAAATTTTTTAAAACTTATTTAATTTAATTACTTCTTAAACATACTTTATAAGGAAGGAAATATTTTTGATATTGTAAAAAACTGTATAAAAAAATAATTTAACGGATTGAATACCAAATTTGAACTTTGATTCCTTCACAATTTAAGCAGTGCATTATTTGATATGTGAATTAATACCCGGCATTAATTGCAGTCATTTCTTCTCCCCAATCTAAACCCTCTGCGTTTTCATTTGAAGTACAGCAATTGCACGTTTTCCCTAGTAAAAATGTGACTCTCTTCTGACCAAATACACAAACGTAGAGTATGAGAAGTGCTTGAAGTACATTGACGATTATGTGGCAATATACTAGGCCGTCGTATTTTAGCATTGAAAGTAAAAGAGATATCCAGCCTACACTCATTATAGCATAAATCAGAATGAACATTCGAAAACTGTACTTCATCTTATGATGTATCCTCCCATAAGTACGCATTCTCTTTATCTTGTTTATCGTAGTAAGCACAAAGCAGAGATCAACAATGATTGTGAAGGCCACAGATGTAAATAGAACCGATAATCCAAGCCAACCAACAGTTTCTTGAGCAGCAAAAGCTACTCCACCAATAACAGGCACATTGGTTTCTAGAGTAAAATGTGCAAAAATTGCAGTCGCCGCAATAGCAATTGTTGAGCCCCATACAAAAGTTGAATAGCAGAAGTATTTTCGTCCATCCGTGCTTCTAAGAAACACATTTCTCGATCGGAAGGTATTCCAAACATAATATCCCAAGGCATTTAGCCAAAAGAAGGCAGCCAAAAGCGAAACATACATGACTGAGTCTGAAATGAAGAAAACAGATAATTTAGTCGTCGCCAAGGTTAAAGAATCTAGACACTTATATCTTTTGTATTTATTCTTGACTCCAAACACCATATGAAATAACTTACATTATTCAATTCAAATGAAAATATTGTTTTTTCGAATTAGTTTTCAACAATAAACACAAAGTATCAACAAAGACATTTAATAATTAAAAAATCTTTACCTGCTATCAGAAAACTGACGTGGTTCCCAAATTCTGTAAATATCCTGACAAGAGAAGCACTCTGATTAACAATAAGGCACAGCGTCATACTGGTAATGATATTCCCAACGAGGTCCCTGAGCTGAGGCAAGACAAAGTAGACTATAGCCACCACCAAGTAGCTCACCATAGCTATCGCGTGAAAGGCAGGATCGATGGCTTTCTTCAGCAGATTGTCCGTATTGGCCCACTTGACGGGCCTGGGCACGCAGATCTTGGCGTACGTAGCCACCAGATTATTCTTAGTAAGCACAGCCTTGTCGGCGCAGTAATGTCCAAACGGAAAATCATAATGAATGGCTTTGGCTTGCACGTCCTCCGGCTCCAGGTACTCCATTCCGTACATCTCTTTGGCTTTCTCGACTAAGTCCTCCTGATCGGCAATGTAGTGCCTGAGCTTGCCGCTGGTCAGCATGACCAGGGTGTCCGTGCTCATGGGATCAAACTCGTTGGAGTAGACGTCCCACTGGTTCTCGTTACTCCGGCAATTGGGAAAGCCGTACTTGGTCAGGTACTTGGGCTCCTGGACGGGCTTGGAGCCCGCGTAGCTGTCCTCGTTCTCGAACTCGGGCTTCCAAGTCCTGGTCTCGTTGGTCTCGGCCAGGGCGACGCAGTGGCTGCCCAGGAGGATCTCCTCGGCCTCGCAGCACTTGGCGATCTTGAGCCACGACTGCTCGTCCTCCTGGCCGACGAGGCTACTGCTGCCGCCCGCGTGGTTGTCGCTGGTGCTGGCCTCGGTGAGGACGAGGATGGCCCCGAGGCCGAGATGCATCATCAGCAGCGACAGCCTCGACATCGCGGCGGACGCTCGGCATTTGCCGCGCGCTCGCAAAACGCTCTGCTTCCTCGCTCGTCGATGTCTCTCCGCGCGTTCGTTTTTTTCAAACCATCACCAGGGGCACTGATTTCCTTGCTAATCTCGGAAGCATGGATCGAGGCGTTTTCTCTTCTCCGGGACGACGAGGCTGTTGCTGGAGGAGGCGATCGGTATTACGGCAGTAGCGCAGCCGTTCGCGTGATTCATTTAACGACGTCTCTCGAGTCTTTTTCGCTGCGTGCTACCGCCGCCGCTGTTGGTCTCCCCTACTCCTTGTACCTGCCACCGCGGTGCGTAGGTATTCTCTCCTTTCTCGGGTTACCTGCTCCCCGCGCGCGCGTAACAGTCGTCGATATGCCTTCTCCGTGTCTACCTTGCTCCTCCTTCTCCTCCTCGTTTCTGGCCCTTGTGCAGCAACAGCAGGATCGTTTTACGCCTCCGGTATTTTTCGCGCCTGGTCCCCGTCGCTTGCTCGCATCGTCGTTTTTTGCGCGAGAAAGCAAAAGAAAGAAGAGAAACGGAGCGTAATAGTAGGCAGATGATTGTAGCGTGTCAGGATTGTTGGTTGTTGGCTTTTTCTTTTTATTGAATGTTGGAAGAACGTTTATACTGTGCGTACACTTGCGCGCGCGGCGCGTGTTTGTATGGAGAGGGACGCGGCGTTGCTTTTCCATGCGCGCCGTGAAAGAGAGTGTAGTATATAGGTATAGGGTGTATAAGGCTCGGTGTGTCTTTCTCCCCTCCGCCACTTTTTTGCCCCGATTACGCTGCTTCTGGTGAAGAACGCAGTTTCAGGATTAATAACTGTTTTCTTTTTAGAAAAAACTGTTATACTTCGTTGCTAATTGTATAACCATTTGTTAGTCACTGGAATGAAGAACTTTGGACTCTTTATTTTATGTACTTGTATGCTTTGTCGTGATAAATCGATTGTCATTTCTAATTATGATCCTTTAATAATTCATCATCGCGAAACATTTATAAAAGCTTATCGCTGAAAATTATCGTTATTATAAAGATAAATTAAAAGATAACAATTAAATTGCTTCAATCAGCTAATGTAAAATTTTTTCTATCATTCATCAGTCGAGAATAGAGGGTAATTTCGTGAAAAAGAGTAGCAAATTGTAATTAATAGGTATACCTACTTATTAATTAATTGTTATAGTATTATGTTATGTAATTATTTTAGAAATCCATTGCACTATTTTCTTTTTAATAGTTTTATTACTGTGTTCGATTTCTTCAATTATTTGGTAAAGCATTGAAATGTTTTATGACGATTATTTTGATTGTGTAAGAACTTTTTTTTAAATTTTCTAATTTTTCTCTTCACTATATTTCATAGTAAATGATTGATCGTTGCTCAAAATGAGTGAATGTTTAAAAATGACTAATTACTAATGTTCTTAATTGTTAATATTATAAAGTTAGTAATTATAAAGACTATGTTTAAATTGTTAAAGACTGCGTATTCGGCGATATCTCAAGTCGTACATTTTTATAGTTAAGAAATCATATTTAACCCTCTGGCGCAGTATCCCGAGATATCTCGTCCAAACGAGGTTTGTACCGTAGCCAGGAGGACGAGATAAGATATCTCGTCCTGACATTTTTGGCCATAACTTTTGACTGGTACACTTTTTGAGTACCCGCGACCACGCAAATTAAAGCTGACAATTTAATCTTTATGATAAGCTTGGTTCAAGTTTAGACTTTTACGCGATCCCAAAAACATAAAGAGAGATGTTATCCAATTTTCGAACATGTAAAAAGAAAATATGCATTTAAGAATGAAAAACTCGGGTATAACGCTTATGCAGGGGACTTAATGTTAAGTGTCTCTCTTTCTTTTCAAGTTTCTCTCATTGTCAGTAAGTTTTATTAACCGATTCAATAAATATTTTTTTTATTCCTGATATGGTATAAAATAGGGTAAGGGTCCATTTATAGCGGGGACGAAGAGTTACAACTTATAGTTACAACTCGTTGTAACTCTACTAAGCTTCTACAGTGGAAAATTACATTTGTTGATAGTTAATTTGATAATAGTCGCTCTAAAAATAAATATGCTGTATGTTTATATGCAGATCATGACATAACTCAAAACATTGCGTACTTTCTCAACGAAATAGTACCAAAATAATGTAATATAAATCATTTTAGTATCGAGTTACCAGTTGATCATACCTACAACATTTTAAAAAATTATATCTGAGCGTACAGTGATTCTTTTACCTTAGATTTGACAACGAGCTATTCTATATATTTCAGCAATCTATTCAAATTACTAATATTATTATTAGGTAAGGTAGAAATCTAATCACCCGTTATGGATCTATAGCAAGTGTTCCACAATTTGCAAATCAATTTACCATTTCGCCTATAATCACGCTACGTCGATGCAAAGTAAGAATAGAAATATCCCCCGCCGGCTGCGCGCAAAGTGTAAAACGGTCCGCGCGCCTTTGTACCTTGCCGGTTCGCTCTGTCCGCGCGCGGCAGTCTGGCCTTCTGCGTCCTTCTCTCGCTTATACGACTTTTTTTGCGCCTGCATCACCGACCATCCTCGTCTCTCTCTCTCTCTCTCTCCCTCTTTCGTCTCGTTTTTCGCCGGCGCGCGCGTTACGTTTTATTTGACGTGAAGCCGCGAGACGGAGACGCGCGCGTTGTACTCTTTGCTGAATCGACGCAGACAGACGTAGATATATGTATAATATGAGTCGGCCGAGCGCGCGCTCGGTACACACTCGAGCAGGCTTAATTGTCCGAGAAAATTGTATTGTACTCGTTTGATTTGCTGGGTTGGAGAGAGAGAGATTGTTGCTGCGTTGCGATGATGAGGCTTGATTTGGTTTACTGCTACTTAGTTAGCCGGTGGAGTTTGCGAGCTGTTTAGCTTGATTTGTTTGATGGATGGCTGCGTGACTATAATTGTGTTTTTTTTTCTTTAATTGATTTTTTTATGAGGAACATTTTTGTGATCGATAAATTGCTATGACTGCTAGATGCATATTTATTGATATTGAACTTTGATTAATTTATTAACTAATGATGCAACATTTCATTTGCACTCTGACTTGAGCCAATAACATTTAATAAGTTATTTAAATGTATGACTCGAAGTAATACAAATAGTTTTTTGGAACACTAAAACTTGATTTATTACATTTGATTGCATTAATCTATAGATGCTGAGTTTAATTTTGAGGTACCAGAAAGCTAGTTTCAAAGTTTCAGCAAAATTCGTTCCTAGAAGGTCTGATACTTTCCTTGTAAGGCTGGTTTGTGGTCGAATACATACTTTAACTCTATAAGTTTTCTCCCTCTCAGGCTCAGACCCTTCACCCTCGTGTATATAGAAATGGCGCGACATTATTCAGGTGATGCTAAAGCCACCTGTCACCGACAAATACGAGGAACCACTTTTCTCATTTAATTTTCAAGTTTTAGCAAATATCTTTATGAAACGTTATTGTCGTAATCAAAAACAACAACTTTCCATAGAGATATTTTCTCAAAATTGAAAATGGAATGAAATAAGTGGTTCCCCGTATTTGACGATGATAGTGGGTTTAGCATCACCTTAAACATGTTGTTCTCTTTTGAGGCCCGCGGGGTAACTAAGGGTTAAAAATAACATAGTGGAGTTATAATGCTGACTACTTAGCATCAAGAACTGTGAGAGCATCCCGTGATTTAGCCTTACTGAGTACCTAGATTTGCGAATGTTTTAATTCCCCCTTTTTCAATTTATTCTGATTATTTTAGGTATAGGGGAGAGTCCTCCAGTATGACCCCCCTCCCAGTATGACCACCTATGGCTATTGGGCTCATACCGCTAGATGGCAGTACTTTATATGCTGGATTAGATGCATGTTCTAGTTCTATTAAATATTATCGGAGGTTCTTGTTTTTAAATCACAACTCCGAAGATTCTCACGAGAATAACGATAAAGCCGTTAATTTTCGTGTCAAAAGTTATTTTCCGAGGGTTAAATACATGCCCAGTATATAATCTAATTAAATACTAATTATTTCATATATGATATGATATAAATTAAAATAGATTTAAACATCATACTATTTTATAACATTTATCTATCTTTGGAACACAATTTTTAGGTATTTATACCAAAAATACTCTGCTATAAACGTTAGGTGGTCATAGTGGGAAACACTTTTTCAAAAACTCAAAACCTTAATTTTTCGTTATTAATTAATACTTAACTCAAATTATTAACTTTGGTCAAAACTAATTTCCTACGTCAAAAAGGTCCATTCATACAACTAATTCAACTTCAAAATTTACATTTTCACCTTGGTACACAAAAGTTGCAGCTAAAATAGCTATGGGTGGTCATACTGCGGTACTCTTCCCTAAGTAGAATCTATTTTATACATAATGAAGAGTTTACTAGATACTCCAAACGCCGTAGAAACTATATTTATATAATGTTTAACGAAATCTAAATTTTAGGCAAATTTTGACTTTGTATAGGTAAATGTCATTAATCTACCTGTTCATTAATTCTGAAGTAATAACGATAATACTAAGGTCATTGGCCCTGGGTTCTGATGAAATTTCAAGGATCATGTATAATGTATTAATAATACCTAGATTCTGGATTAAAGCCCATAGTTTGATTGAGCAGGCCCTAAATCACTATATATTGGCCCTAGTTCCAAATGTCTGCATTATTATGATAAAAACTGAAAATTAAAAATAAAATAGATATAAAAAGCTTCTAATTAAAAGGTCGAACGGCATGTAAGAAATTTTATTTTGATCCAAAATTACATTAGCCTGAAACTCATTAATCTCCATGCTATTTTTAGCATGATTTTCGATTTCGAAACAAAATGTTTTCACGGCTGGTCTCTCAAATTAAAGCACATTATACGTCGATTTTTATCGTAATATTAATGAAACTTATACGGGTGCCAGGTTAGTTACATCAGAATCCAGGTCCGCGACCCTGGTAATGTCCTTGTAAGTATCTAAGTTGCAGATATTCGCTTTTTACGTATTAGCCCCGACATCCCCTTTCCACATAAGTATAAACTTTCAATTTATTCATAAGTTCCCAGAGCTCACATTCACAAAGCGATTCATTATCCACCATCCAAGTGCGCAGCTAGGCAATAACAATTTCAAAAACCTCCTTTTCTTTTTCATTAACCTTTATTCGATACATTCCACGCACAATCGATACCATTCATTCGCATTATACACGTACGTGTAATAACATTTAAGACTGCCTCCGATGATTCGCGGCGTCAGTTATTTCGCATTGATCCGAACGCTCGGTACATACTCGGTACTGCTGCTCTTTATATTTACGAGCGCGCTTGCCTTTCGTGAATTAAGGAGAATCGCGCGTGTGTAATTCACACACGTGGCTGCCGCGTATGATGATTCGAGAAGAGAAAAGTGGGATACGCGGGCGCGCGCGAGATAAATAGTCAGCCGTCAGTTTGCGCCGAACGCGCGATAAACTCGCGCCGCCGACTCCAAAGAGACCTTGTATCTATTTATTTGAATGCGATGGAATTATGTTGACGGATTTAATGTCGACGGTCGCGTCGGCGTTCGTTCGTTCTTTCTTTTTTAACTTATTATGAAGGACCTTGGGCGGAAAAAATACTTCGCTGAAACAACAAGAGATTTAAGCTGAATCGATGGTTTTATACAATGCTGTACGTGCTTTTCGCCTCGTTGGGGTGAAGCAGCGGATGCTTCGTAGTTGTTAATTTTAGGAATTGGGGCTTACGGTGGATATTTTCGACAGAAGCAGGCAGAAGAAGGTAGTTTTGCCTTCAGTTGCGGTAAATTAAATCAGTAATCAGCTTAATTCAACGTTTACATTTCGTTATTATTGCAGCAAATGTAATTTTTTGCGTGGTTACGTATTCTAAATCTATCGAGATTCTTAACACCTACGTATGTTTTTAGTTTTTAATTAGAACATTAATTTTTACTTGATAAAATATATTATACATGTATAGCAATAATTAACTGCTATTCAACTGTTATTTATTTGAAATTTTCGTATGCAAGAATTAATATTTTCCGCTGTCAAAGTAGCATCTATTAAACAAGACTTGAATCTCTGAGTCTAATTGAACAGTTTATAAAAACGTCATACTAATTGTTTGCGTCAGCTACAACGTATGCCTGACTTTAATTATACATATTGATTTCTTTAGTAATTCATTTTCTACAACTACCTATATTACACAGATTAAATAAAGTAGAAACTATTAATTCATTTCATGAGTGATGATATTTGGACTTGAGCTCTAAGCACCGTTATATATTCGTATTATATTCTTTTTTCAAAATACTGAACGTAGTGCCAAATAATTTGCACTACCACATTGATAAACTTTAACGGATTTGTATGTTATCTGTGATTATATTAACGCTAACGTCAATGGATAAACTGCTGTCAAAAATCTATCTCGTGTTAAGAAAGATTCACGTGCACATCTTTCGTCATTACATTTTCTATTTTTCTTTTTTGTGCAAAAAATATTAAAAGAAAGTCTCGATTTCAACATCATTTGATCATTAAAATTGCTCTCATCAGCACGACGATAATTATCCACGAGATAAATCTTTTTTATATGGCTATATACATCAGCATCTACCAATACGGCACGTGTTCCACGGAGTATTTTTTTCATTTTTTCGTTCAAAATGTAATCGCAAGTACTTTTAATCTCAATGAATCGTCGTTGAGTAACTAATCCAGTGAATGACCATCCAAAGACCAATAAGTAACCAGTTCACGAGACATTTTTATTTGTATAAAAGTAATTTTTCAAAACCATCTACTCAATTCAAAAGTGGTTCATACTTTTATGCTTATACACCGAGAAAACCATATCGTAATGTCAAATTTTCATACTAATTACTTTTTAAGGTAGTGTAAACTCGCATTACGCATTCGATCATGTTTCTTTCACAAATTTCTAGTTTTGCGATATTTCACATTATAAATTCACCGATATATATCGCGTCAGTTACGACATGACTCTCTCAGTGTACAAGAAACACTGGATGTCCTCTACGATGCTTATAAACGACGGTGCATGTAACATTGCCTTCGACGCTCTTTCGAGTATCGTGGTCATTCACTGGCCGAGTCACCCCGATGCAAAGCGCACGATCGTCGCCCTCACGAGGTCTGCGACAGCTCGAGCTCCTCCTCCTGGCCGACGGGCTCGGTCGCGCAGTTCTCCAGGTCCGCGTAGGCCGCCCAGGACTTCGGGAACGGCAGGTTGAAGGGCCGGCGCTTGGCCAGCAGCTTCCTCACCCTCTTGCGCGACACTACCAGCAGGATGAAGATGAAGAGGCCCTGCAGGGCGTTCAGTATGTCCGGCACAATCCTGAAGCAAAAAGGATATGCGAAGTTTAAGTTTCTGGATGCTTGATGAATTTTGTGCTTGTCGATAAGTAAATTCAGGCGTTTGTAGTTTAGTTTTTAGTTATATAGGGTTTTTAATTTGTTCTATATAAAGTGAAATTTTGTCTGCTTATAATAAGTGATAATTCGAAAAGTTGTAACTTCATTTTATTTTTAGTTACGTGTGTAGCAGAAGTTTTGTTTAAACACGTCACTCAATATTTATTCTCAATTATAATTAATAATTGATACTAATGAAACAATTTAATACTGAAAATTAAGTTTCGTAGAATAAGTATGTGTGGAATTTCCTAAACTGAAATATAATTCCTTCATTATAGCTGAACATCCATGAAATGATTTATAGTAATAATATTCCTGTACGGGCCGTTAAAACCTGAATCGATCCATAAAAGAGCCATAAAATTCTCGAATTTAGAAAACGTACCAGTAGAAATCATTCGTCTCTCCGGACGCGAATGATAAAACTTCGAAGATCCACGTGAATCCCATCATCACCGCCAGCTTCAAATACATCGTACACTTGAATCTCAGAACCTTCAGTTTACAACAGTCCAAGTCTTTATAAACGTGCCAGAGTTTCCAGCTAGTCAGGGCTAAGTAGACGAGGTTCATCAAAAGCAGCACCAGGATCGGGCCGTAAAAGTACAACCACTTTGCGTGATAGCCTGCGGAAATAAAGATTGAATTAATTTCCGTGCGTCTCGCCGTATCGCGGAACAATTCGAATATCCTTCGGTTGTATACCGTTGAACCAGCAGCTCATTTCACCGAAACCGGGTTTCAAGGGAAAGTCTTCGATGTGGTGCGTAGTCAGAGACGCCGCGAGGAAACAAAGCGGCAGACCCCAGCCGATCATGCAGTAGACGATGAACAGCAAGTCGCATCGCAGCTTCAAACTGGGAAACCTGCGTATATTTGTGTAATTAACAATTTATGAGAATTTGTAGGTATTTAAAAAAATTCAATAAACGAATGCCACGATCGTATTCGTGATTATCGCATATTTTGATTTTGATGAATGGCGTTAATTAATTAGAATTGAGTCAGGTTTATGTGGTGGGTCACGACCGGGAGAAACCTGAACTATGAATTATTAATCGAACTATTCCTATTGATTAAAATTTTGCGAATAAACCGGTCGCGCCAATAGTATAATAATTGCTCGATTGCGGTTTTGCGATTCTCTATGTTAATCCAGCGATTTAATCGGTACGAGGATAATTTAAGGTATAATATTAACTCACCAGACGGATCTGAAGATATTGAAAGAAATGACGTTCAGCCAGAAAAATGCGCAGAGATAAGCATAGTACATAACGAATGCTAAAAATTAAAAAAAAATGAAGTATTATTACTTATAATGACATTTATTTTGAATATGTATTTATAATAATTGGCTACCAAGAAAGCCAAATAGTTCATAATCAACTTCAAAGAGAAATAACAAAATACCTAACACTCAGAAAACGATCCTTTTTGTCCCAGGAGGATGTCAAAAAAAACACCTAGAGGAATTCCATTTCTGGAGAACCGAATCCTCTTATAAAAAAAAGAGTCATTTAGTAGGAAAAAGAAGTTAATTTTGCTTTAAAATTATTCCTTTACCTCCCAAAAGAATTCTATTCCCCACAAATTAAATTCCTCTGGGTATCTATTTTGAGAGAACATCCTCACTGAACAAAAGGATCGTCCTTTAAACGAAGCATCATATTTCACGTCTTGAAATCAATCCCTCGAGGCGCATCGACTCACCCACAATGAGACAAGTGACGTCCTCCTCGAGGGGTGGAAAGTTCAGCTGCTGATTGCCCATGAGGAAGAAGGCGACCATGAACGAGGCCGTGACCGACATCATCGCCTTGTCCTGGATGTCCCGCATCTCCGGCAGAATCATGTAGACGAGGAGCGTCAGGGCGAGGAAGACGCTCGACAGGACGCTGAACAGGCCGAAGCAGATGGTGCGCCAGACTGGCTGCGACTCCACCGGCTCGGGGAAACAGATCAGCAGAATCGGCTCGTCCTCGTCCTTCTCGTTGGCTACTTTGCCCAGGCAGTAGCTTATGAGGGAATGGGATTGTTGAGTTAGTTTTTGGGCGCGAGAAGAGGTTTTGGGCTGATCGTGCATGGGTATGAAGTTTATTTATCTGAACGAAATCAATCGTGGATGTAAATTGGTGAATACTTTTAAACAACAGAAATATTGAAAGCTTAGCCAATTTTTCCCATTTTTGCCTACATTAACAAGTTTCTTTTCGCCATAAAATAGGGTTCTTTTAAGATAATTTACGGGATGTAAGGATTACTTATCTGTTTTTGTTGGTTTACAATATATATTTGAATAAATTCAAGCTAAATCTTAACATTAAGATTAGAACACCATTTTTTTAAATAATTGCAACAGAATCACAAACATGTTATGTTTAGATCAAATTTTGATTTTTTAGTATAAATTTTAAATCATTAGAGTAAAAGTTTAGTATTATTTACTTTCTTATTTTGAAAAAACTTATTCTTATTTTTCAAAATGAAATTAAGAAATAATGCAAAACTGTCATAATAATGATTTAAAAGCAAATGATTCACAATAGAGGCACTGATTCACTATAGGGTCAGTGACGATATTAGTGTTGATTAGGTTTTCAATTTTGTACCATCTTGATTTCCAGAAAATTTCCAGTAAATCCATTGAACATTGCTTCTACAATATTGTGCACAGTATGATCTTTAATCCTAAGTATAAAAGCAAAATATTTACTGTGTTAAATATCTAATACCGGTTTCTCCTCTTAAATTGCTAAATTGCATACCCTGCTAACATATCTATTAGTTTCTACTCTATTTTAAATCACACGATAACATCGAGCGCGCATTAAAACCCAATTACATCCTACAAGTATGCGTCAAAGTGCAATAAAGAATAGACTGTCTAGATAAAGCGGTTGTTAAAAGAACATGAAACCCGCATTAAATTTCTCAATTCGCAAAGGCTCGTCTAATTTCGAGCTAAGCACTCGAAAGCCATCGTAAAATCACTAACTACACTCCATATCCAGCACATCATACTCCTCCCATCGGCGACGATCAGTCACCTGTTGGGCGATACGTTGTACGTCGAGTGGCCCTGGTCGTTCTCGAAGCTGAGCCAGCTAACGTTACTATTGTTGCTGTTTTTCTCGCCGTTGTCATTGTCATCGCTCGCGTCCACGCCCTCGACGATGCGAAACTTCTCGTTGGGCTCGAGGCTCGGCAGGAAGGAGTAGAAGTGCGTGCAGTAGAGCTGGACGGGACCGTCGTCCGTGCAGTTCCTCGAGTCGACCGTCCAGCGGGCCTCGGCGTCCAGGCAGCACTCGGGTGCCTTGGCCAGGCTCGAGGTGGAGAGCAGCCATGTCAGGAGCAGGCATTTGAGGATGGTTCCTGTGTTTTTTAGGAGAAAATGAATGGTTTAGATTTTGGGGTTGATTTAGATCTTGTGGGGACGGTCGTAGATTATTTTTAACGATGGAGATAGGTGGACTGTTAGTTTTTTATTGGCATAGCTTTATTGTTTGAAGCATGTACATGAGATTTAGTGTATAATGTAATAATAATTGGAAGCGCAGTTTAAGCAGTAAACAAATTTAATATTATTAATTAATTTAAAGGTATAAGTTAGCTGAAAATAATACACACGTGTATTGAAACTTTATGATTTAATGCTGCACTTTTATATTAAATTTCATGAGTATGTGAATATTTCATTAATATCCCCAGGGTCCATATGGACTTAGAAGTTCCGAGTGCGCTGTACTATCGTAGATTGATTAAGACTTACTAGGACCCATTTGTTCTAATAAAAGACAACTCTTCAGAGATATATTTTGTCAAAATTAAAAATTAAACGAAATAAATGGTCGCCCATTTTTGCAGGTAACAGGAGGGTTTAGCATCACATTAAATTGGAAATGTATTGGTTTATTTTTATCAGACAACTACCCTGGTAGAAAATTAATCTAGAACTATGTAGATCTATCTAGTTTGCCAAGGAAATAATCGAGGGCCTCGATAAAACTAGATAATTTTCTACCAGGGTAGATACGAAAGTAGATAGAAGTCTGTAGGAATCTGATTTATTGTTTCATCTCGCCAAAACAGCAATATTAAATCAGTGTCTCTCGAAAAACTAACAGAAATAGCTTTCAAACGAGATTAAACATTTATTAAACATTTAGAAAAACATAGTCTTTACACAATTAGTTATTTATACTCAAAATCAACCTCAATTTCTAAAATCTAAGATATAACAAAATTATCTAATATCAATGAAAAAGAAACATTACTCTTTATCTTTTTTAGATGTAGATATTAAAGGATTAACAATGTCGTTGTTGAAAAAATGGAAAATTTAGCATGATGGACTTTGAAAGCAATTATCAGCGAAGAACTTTTTGTTTTAAAAACGGATATATTTGGGTACATATTATTGATTTATAATCGCAGTATTATGAATTATCTTATCTATTTACGTCAAGGAAAGATAAAAGACAGGACAAGCAACACGTGGTTTTGTAGACCGTTGGATTTACTATAAATACTTAACGAGAATTATTATGACTAATTCTCACTTTTTTACAATCTCTAAGAAAAATCATTCATATTCCGAAAAAGTCCACAACGTGTAACATACAATCTCCATTTACAAGCACCAATTAAAAACAGCATTTGCAGCACAAATCAGTGTAACATTGGATAACACACCCTCGTTAAGCGACTTCTTCACTTATCGAGTTATCACAATGGATTAATTTCCCGGCAAAGTAGACCTGTGCACACAGCACTGTGTAATCGGCGATTCGTAAAAAACACAGGCGAACTCTCTCGCGAGCGCGAGGCACTCGAGATACAGCTCGAGCGTAAACTCGTCGATACGATATCGCGTTTAGCAGCGCATTTAGAGCCTCGCGAACTGCGTAAGCACGGCGCGCGCGCGACCTGTTTCTAAAAAGCGCGAGGGCTAAAGAAAATATGTGACTCCTCGCGTTTCCGCAGAGACCTCGTAAAAGTGTATCTCTCGCGACAGTTTACTCATGCCGTTGCTCATGTTATATGAGGGTAAGCCGAAATTAATTCCCCCCAAAAAAGTAAACATTAATACATACTGTATAACTCTGTTATTGCAATGATTAATTGTAATACGAAGAAATAAATTGTACTTATAATGCGTAAGATTATTACTGCAATAATTTGAGATATTGTAAAGTAAATTCTACTCACCGAATACTTGGTAACTGTTCAAAAAATAAGACAAAGTTTGTACTCAGACAAAAGTTACTTACATATCGCAAGCTTAAAAATAAATTTTTCAACAGATTCACAGTCTTAGGTATCTGAAAAATATACTTTTTCCTTCAAATCAATTTGCTTCTTCATTTTTTAAGTTTATGATATAGTTGGGCTATTGGCACGCATAAAACTAAAAGAAAATAATTTATTTCCCGTCGTAACAGTAGTATTACATTGAAATTTTTTGAAAAAATGTTTAAAAACCCTGGGGCGGCATAGAACATTTTTTTCTAAATCAAATAACATAATTTTCACTGTTTTTTTTTGTGAAAAATAATTAAATCAATATATTTTAAAGTGAAACAAACAAAAATTACATTTACAAACAAAAATATTTGCAGACTTTTTAGCCTAACTAAATCTGTGATATTTTGGTTTTTGACAATTTTTAGATTTTTAGATATAAAAACAAACTTAATTTTCTAGCGGTAAAGAGAAATCTAAACAATTTGACCTTTTCTTTTAAAAAAATAGATATTTCTTAGTTTTTTAAAAGAGTACTTCACTAAATCAATGAAGAATCTTATTATAAAGAGTTCCTGAAAGTTTTAAGAGAATTGATTGAAAATTTGGTTTTTAAGCTTGCAGTAAATGAATTTGGATAATTAAAGCTCGTACTCTTATTCTTATTCTTCGAATAGTAACTAAGAATACGTTGCATGAATATTGCTTTACAACCTATTAAATTATAACTTCTTAAATCTTTTAATAAGTCTACTTTATTTTTTGGCATTAAAGAGTTCTGCCGTCGAAGTATGCAATAACAATTACAATTTAAAATTTGTATAACATTCAATTCGCCTTGGTAAAGGTAGCACTAGCGCCAAAAGCAATGTTAAATTCCCATAAGGTGGCGAAAGTTTGAAGTACAATAATGATGGTCCCATACATTGCAGAGATGGGGAAAATGAATATTTCAATACGTTGTACAATATATTGAGATATTTCTAACAAATTATGATGTGTAGAATAAGTATCCAACTACGAAAAAGAGTTTTTAAGATAAATATATTGTCTAAATACTTTAAATATCCCGAAAAGCGATAAAATTATTGTTTCTCCTAACCTCGCTATTCACTGCACCATCATTGTTGTAGTTACAACTTTCACCACCTTATGTGAATTTAACATTGCTCTTGGCGCTACCCTCGCCAAGGCGAATAATTCTCACTTTTTCTAGAGCTTATCCCCACAACTGCAATTAAAAAACGCGGTACTAGATATCATTCATTTCCTAGGACAGAGACCCTCAATTCAACGAGAAGTCGCACAACGATCGTACTCTCGTTTCTCAACAGTACCATGCTTGCACGCGGAGATCTCCAAATCGATCCCGCGTCCGATGAGTTCTGGGAAGCAATTTTGCGTGAGCGCGGTTTTACGCGGCGCGCGCGTACTAAGTCGTTGGGAAACGAGAAAAATCGTTTTTCCTCGATGTGTCATTTGAGTTTACCCGCGCGCGCGCGCGAGCTATACGGTCACGTACGCGACAGTTCGTTGCTGCACACAAGCGGTGCGCGCACAGCGAAGTCGATTCACCGCGACCGAGTCCGAGCGTTGCGCGCCGTTTTGTAACAACCACGTAGCGTAGGTAATGCCTTATTGGATGTTGGATGAATGTGAGCAAGAGACGGGTTTGTGCGTTTATGAAAAGATGCAGTTTGTAAGATGTGATTTGTTGCGATTGAATGCATGAATTGTATCGGTGATTATACTTATGTTTTGATATTTCGAAATCTGATTTACTCGATGGACTAAGCTGCGTGATATTTTAACGAGTGAAGAGAAGTCATATTTTCTCACATTTTCTTTTACCAGCATTCTAAGATTGAGCTAGTGTCATAATGAAAATTATAATGAAAATATGCTATTACAAATGACGTACTTTACATATACCAAGTAAAATAAGATAAAATCTTCTAATTTTTTCATATTTTTCCCTCAATTATTTCTGAACTAATGCGCTAAGTACAGGGATCATTTGTTTCGAGTGCATTGTTTTCGAAGATTTACAGAGATAACTTTCAGGAAAAACCTGATTCTATTTTGACACAATTGACAGAGGACTCCCTGTATTTAATACGTACTCATGAAATAAAGTTAATTTTAATTTTTCATTTATTTACTATCGAGTATGTTTTATAAGTAATCATGATTATTGATAATCCAAAGATAATAAAATTGATAATGCTTATGTATTAAAAGAGTAATTAAAGGAAAGAATAAAAATGTTTCGTTTCGCTTTTGTAATACAATTATAGATTGCAGAATTTAAAACGTTAAGCTTCATGTTTCCCTAGTTATTTATGCTTCGTTGTTATCGTTTCGTTAAGTTAAGAAATCATATTATACTTAAAAGCTTGTACCTATATTTACTTTTAAAGCAATACTTTTTATACAGTTTTTTGTTGAACATATAAATTCACTTAGCAGAATTTGAAAAAATCTACTTCAACTTTTATTTATTAAGCAATTAATTAGCATTGTTAATAGATAAATAAATTATTGTTCGCGAGTTCTTTCAGTCAAAACGTTTTAAAAATAACCCCAAAGGTCCGAAGATATACTTTTTATCAACAATACATCGATTTTGTTTAAATGTCAATTTTTGAACAATCAATTTTACAGTCTTACAATATAATTATGAGATCCTTTCAAGATCTATGATAACGATAAGTCGGCGATCAGCCTTGTCCGCTATTCGTTTCGACGCTGCGTCGCACCTGTTCCATATTTTCGAAAGTGAATTTTTCGAGAGCTCCGATTATCTGAATGATCTCCGTATATTTAAAGTTAATCTAGTTGTCTTTTAAAAGGTTAAAATCTTTCAATTCATAATTCAAAAGATTTTTTTTAATACCCCAGATAAGAATAATTAAAACGATTCGTACCTTGTGCCAGGGGCATTAGAAGTTTTTTTCCGTCGAATGTTGATTGGAACATGTTGTCTAGCTTTGTGTCATTTCCTTACAATGGTTGTAATCACGAATATTCTTCAACGTCTTACGATTAATATCGAATGATTATTTTCCAGTTAGTAACGATAACAAGTCATGAGTTTATTTTTCAACCACTTCTTTCACCTTTTTACACAAAAATTCCAGTTTAATCTGCGTTTTTCATATAATTACATATTTTTTTCACATCAAAACAAAACACTCATTAAATTCACAAATTCGAGTTCTCACCTTCCAATAAATAAATTACACGATTTTCGAACTTCCCGCCAAATCTCTGGAAGCATCAAAACAATCGCAACTCCTACCCCAAGAAAACAATTTATTTCTGCACGCCCGCCCAACTTCCTTTATCTTCACCTCACAACAGTCTCTTATTGTCAAACTCAGTGTGCACGTAGTAAATCCTGAATGAAGCCTTGCGTCTCGGATTAGATCCTCACAAATACACATACGCACAAACGATAGTCGATAGATCCAGAGAGACTCGAGCGCGCGCGCGTTCGCTCTCCCGCGTTATAGGAAAGTGAATAGCATCGCGAACGAGGGACGTACTTTTAGAAGCGCTCGCCTCGCTCTCTCTCTCTCTCTCTCTCTCTCCGAGATAGCGCCGCGGCGCGCGCTCTTCCCCACCATACCGACCAAACCGAGAGCCAGCCTCTCTTTTCTCTCGAAGATACGATGTCACGATGATCAGTTTTTCGTGTGCTAGTGTTATATTGTTTACATTAAAATGGCACGGCTCGTTATCTCGAGTCGAGAAAATCGTCGATGAGATCGGGTACTTCTTATTGGATTTATAATGCAGGGGAATTCCGAAGTTTTTGTCGAGATAGGCCGAGTTCCGTTACTTTATTGCGACTGTCTTATGCAAAGTTGGATGAGTTTTCGTCTCTCGGTGGATAGCGGCTCTGAGTTAGATCGAAACTGGATTTGGTGACGGGCGTGTAGATGTTGGAAGTTGCCTGTTGGTAAAATATTGTGGGGTTAGTTAATTATATTTTACAACCCTTAGTAGGTAGTAGGTGAGAGCAATTTTGATCAGGTTAAATAATTTAAGTTTTGAAAATTGAGTCCGTCAAAATTTAATTAGTTTAGTTAAAAATGCTAGTTTTTTTGAAAAAACAAATTTTGATGTAAAAAATCTTGTTTAAAATAAAAGAAATATGATACATCTTCATTGATAGACTTTCTCTTTATAAAATCAATGAATACTCACCAAAACAGACCACGGAGTCCGGGAAGTCCACCGAGTTCGATGAAACTTCGGGGATCGTATTCTGGTACTTACAAAATGAAGCCGTAGTTTGTTCCAATGGGATATCTAATTAACATTGATAGTATTTATATCATCATATGTGTATCTATATATATCATATTTGATACATTTTGTATATATATGTAATTTTGAATAAATAGTATTTTTAAAGAAATATAATCGCGGGCATAACATTTTAAATAAGAATGCTCAGAAACTGCGCAAGAAAATCATTTTATTTCTACCAGAGGACATTTCTCCTTTCATTTCCCTGTTATTTATTTTTAATTTTTTTTCAATTGAAGTGATTATTGATAAAGCGATGTCAATAAATATCAACCTTATTGCAATAAGATAACAAATTATTCAGTAGCTAGAAATCGCTTCAATTGACATTTTCTCATTAAACATAACGTGCGATTTCAGATTAGTTTTAAGTTTAAATTAATATTTGTTATCGCAGTTATGGGATAATGTTAGAACTATAGAAATTTTGTTGTTACATCTGAAGAAGTTGAGTACGTGATTAATTGAATGGGAAAATGTTCCAAATGAAAAACTAATTTCTTGATCTAGACGTCATACGTATTTTCCGTAGATTGTATTTATTCGGTATTTAACTTGACTGATGATAACGTTATAGCATAACATTTTCTTATCTCCAAGTTAATTAAATCTTAAGAAACAAAAGAAAAGAAAAAATATTTGTACACAAAATATTTGTATACAATAAAAGTGCGCAGTAAACTGATTGTAACCGCTCTTTATTATTCTTTGTTTGATTGTAAAATTGTTACTTTTTTAAAGTTTGAATTTAGTTTTTAACTCGTAACGTCTGAAAACTTGATTCAGTAGCAAAGCGACAACCGCATTCCTTTCAAAGGCATTAATTTCGATTACTATAAAGTCAATTCGACGAAACCGGTAGGATTTTTTCGATCGGTTCTTTTATCATCATCAAAAATGCTCCATGAAGATCGTGACAAAAGTGAAAAGTAGTTTGATGACTAAAATTCGTCTAGATTGTCAGAATCATTACTAAGCTTTGTAAAGAATAATTGATTCGTTACGTTCATCGTGACGTGCGTTATTTATAAACAAGTTGACGTATCTTTTTTTCTAAATACGACTATTCATACAAAGTACTTTAAACAACAAATTATACTTGATGAATTGATCTCAACTCTACGCTATACATAAATTATATTTTAAAAATGAAACTCAAATACAATGCCAAACACTCCAATGGACTATATAACTTCGTTATTTACTATACAATAAATATTTAATTACACGTATATTATTATCTTCTTTTTTTTTCAGCTTCTCGAAATGCTGAAATTTTACGCGAGATTTGAGATAAGTGAGGAGTCGGGCGACCCGTTGACAGATTACGACATGACGCAGATTCATTATACAAAAATTACGTCCTTGCAAAAGGCCGCCTTCGCCAAATTCCCCGATCTAAGGTCCTTCGCACTGGCCAACGTCGCCAGCGTCAACAACCGGGATGCGCTGTACAAACATTTTGGTTGTCTCAGGTACGACTGTATATTTATATGTTTTTTTCCTTTTTTTAATTGATAAATTATACGTTTAATAAATATCTTTTTTTAGCCAAGAGAAGCTGCGATCTATCGCAAGTTACTTGAATTTAGTTCCCCCGGAAGAACGTGAAAAGGACGAGAACTGGTACAGACTCGATTTAGACTTTTTGCGAGAATTACTTGTAAGTTTAAATACAATTTTTTTAATATAGAATTGATAATAGTATACTTATGTAGAACTATCACCGTCAATAGTAAAGCTAGAAAACAACTTGTTTTGGTACTATAGTATTTACAATCGTGTCCGTCAAGTGTATTACTGACGTTTATTAGTAGAATCATATATTTGACGACTGTCTAAACATTTCTTTCAGATTTTTTTTTTCATTCTAAAAGAACGAAGAATTTTTATATACTTTAAAAAACAAATATCAAGAGCATTCGCATACGTTCCTTAATTATGTGCATACCAATTAAAAAACAATTTCAATGATGCTTCGATCACTCATGTTTAATTCAAGCTTCGGTACAGAATATAGCATCTTAAGACAATAAAAAATCTAATTCAAGAGTCTCGCCGGCTTCTTTATGCCTCTTATTCTATATAAAGTTTACAAAAAAATAATTCATTCAGCGCGATAAACCTCTGAAAGAAAAAAATCTGGTGCTTCAAGCCACCAAAACATTCACCTCTCTCGCGCAAAAAATTAACTACACGTTCGTTTTCTTCTACTCCAAGTACAACGTATCTCTACTTATAAACAAAAAATCCAGACGCTAATAAAGAGAAAAAAAAAACAATTCCTTCGCGCAGATCTCGAGACACGAGAGACGTGCTTCCCAGCTGGAGGAGCTGAACGAGATGCCGCTTTATCCGACCGAGGAGATCATCTGGAACGAAAGCATAGTGCCGACCGAGTACTTCTCCGGCGAGGGCTGTCTCGCTCTGCCCAAGCTGAATCTTCAGTTCCTCACGCTGCATGACTACCTGCTCAGAAACTTCAACCTCTTTCGCCTGGAATCCACGTGTGGGTGACGAGCTCGTCATGGGCTACATTTTTCTTTGTTTCGCTCGTTGCTCGCTTCGCGCTCTTACGGTTCTTGGCTGAGATTTCGGGATTTTGCTTTGTTTATACGAGGCCGCGTGGGAGATGATTCGAGAATGAAATTCGCGAAAAAAGCAGTTTAATTCGTGCACGGTTTGCGATTTGGGTTTTGGCTGAGTCGGTCTAATAAATTATTGACAATGGCTTTTTTTTTATTCTGTTCTCACGTGAGAGTGCGTTTTCCAACATTTATGCTATTTTTATATAATAATGAAGAAAAACCGGCTTTGAAAGAGTACGTCATTTTTAAGTTTACATGCATCGGTGCAGTAGAAGGAGTCGGATATAGTAAGACGCAGGATTTCGTTCGGCTGTTCATTTTTAGCCATAGAAGGATATTTATATAAATTGTGGGATACTTCCTACGTAAACATTTGGAGATTTAATTACTTTAAAATTGACAAAGATATGTAATGCAAAAGTTATTTTGATTTTATTTCTTTGCTGTGGTGTCCTTCAAAGTTATAACAATATAACGTCACTCAAAGAAGCCTTAATAAGCTATTACTTTTGAAAATATAATTTAATTTGCAAAATTTGAAAAGAAAAATAACTTGCATGTTTTTTAATTTCATTGTTGATCGACATATATTAAATGGTAATCAATATTTTTTAACAGTTTATTATTTTTTCAGTAATTTTAAAGCTCTACTAAGTTCAAATTCAATGTATGTTTTGTAAATGATAGATATTACCTTTTTATAACAATATATTGATTAACTTATTTAAAACGTTAAATGAGAGTCCTTGGATCTAAGTTATAAATTCTATAGTTTAAGTTTCTTAATACTTTCGCCGCGGCTAATGTGTAAGACGATATTTTTTTAATTATTCAAAAAGATAGAGAAATATAAAAGTTCCAGGCAATCTTTGTCATGACTACTGTTTCAATAACATAGTAAATAATGTGAAAACTGCGTAAGAAAATTATTTAGGAACATTATGTGTGTGTAATAATATAAAACGTATCAAAATTTTCATAAATTCATGACCCATGTATGGGCCATGCCGCCGCGAAAATGTTAAGAACAAATGCAAAATTAACTTTAATGAAATAAAAATCTCATTCCTATCAACAGACGAGATCCGGCAGGATATCGAAGATGCGGTCAGTCGACTCAGCCCATGGTGAGTTACTACTCAAACTTTTCTGGCAACTCTCCTTATTACACCTTTTGCGGTTTCAAAAATAAACGCAAAACTACTCATGGACGCACGCACGCATTTTACCCGGAACCCCCCTCATATTTACCATTACTAATATTCAATTACAATTATAATTATTTATTGTTCAATCGGCGGGAAATTTGAGTATTTAAATTACTTTGACGTAGCCTGAAAATCTAAGTCATTAGTTTAAACCTCTTTAATCACCAAGCAATTTTACTTTTTTGTACAAAAATTCAAAATATTTGAGGCCCTTCAGAAATTTAACATCAATCTTTTAAAGCACCTTTTCAGTGAGTAAAATAAGCTTTATGAAATTGATTCTAAATAATGCATTGCATGAGAAAAACCAACGTATCCTACAGAACGCACTACCGGTTAAAGACTTCATCCAATATTTAAAAAAAAATGAACACCTACTCTCCTCGTAGTACCGTTCGCGGTCTCCCAAAGCAAACCCGTACCCACATACCCGCGCACGCACTCGTCAATGATCCACAATCTTCTTCCCGCTCCTTCCCACAGGCGCTCGGAGGACAGCGGCGTGTACTTCGGCGGCTGGGCTCGCATGGCCCAGCCCATCACCCAGTTCGCCGTCGTCGAGGTGGCCAAGCCGAACATCGGCGAGAAGCGGCCCTCGCGGGTGCGCGCCGACATCACCATCAATCTCAGCGTGAGGAAGGAGATCAAGTCCGAGTGGGAGAACCTGAGGAAGCACGACGTCTGCTTCCTCATTACCGTCAAGCCGGAGAATCCCATTGGTTGGTATATAATGCCATGTACATGCATTAGACGCGTCGCGCGCGTTGAATGTTCAAGCAGGCGCGTTTTGAGACAATGGCGCGCTCGCGCAGTTCGCGAAAGAGGATCTCGCGGCTGCGGTATTGACGGGTGTAGAATTATCCGGCTGATGCGGCAGCGGGGATTGGATGTGGTAAATGCAGTTCGTTCGAGATGATTAATTAATAGCGTGGGATTCAATCGAATTTTCAGTAATTTGTTTGCAGGAGATCGGAGCAGTGGTTGACATGCAATTTTCGCATTCATTTATGGACGATAAATTGTATGTCCGCGATTACGCGCGCAGATAAATTGTAACGCGCGCCAGTTCTTATATAATGATAATGATTGAATTGAATAAAATTATCGGTTTGCGATGAAACAGAATCCATGAAGCATTGGTTAGTGTGTGATGTATTTTAATAAAAAATGTACAGTGATAAAACATTAGATTTGTTAATATCGACGATTAAACATAAAATTATGTTTGTATTTTTTTATAGAGTAGGCCGTGGTGTTGAAATCTTAACAGCCGACGTTAAATATAGTCCCGTGTACGTACTGACGAGATATTTGCTAAACATTTCAAGATATTTCTTGAATTATGAAAAAGATATATGATATTTACTTGCGTATAAATAGGTTATAAGTAAAAATAAATATGCACTTACAAGTAGATAACAATCGTATAAGATAATTATGTTATGATAAGAAAAGCGTTCTAACGTAAACCATTTTAATTTTAATAATAATATAAGGCCATAATAATTTTTTACTTAGAATAATTCTGTGGCTTTTCGGGAAAACGACATAAGTTATATTTAATAGTTAATCTGATAATATGATAGATCCAAGCATGGGATGAGACAACAATAGGGAAATATACGTATTGCTAGGTAACAATATATTCTTATAGGTCGTGGTATAATTTTTCCTTTTAGAATTTTTTACGATATGTTCATAATGAAAGAGTATATAATTATAGAAAAAAACTTTGAAAACTATGTGACGTCACTCCGGCCGGTATATTTTGAAATTTTAACGATGTGATGTCACCCAAGAGACCTGAATTAATTTGACTTATCATTTTAAGATACAAAAAGAAATACACATTGGCTTATATCGGCTTTGTGCTACATATAAGAATGCCAATTAAACAATGAAATTTCTATTCTTTCCTATTACAATTATGCTTTTTATGAGAGAAAATAATTTGTTTGTATTTGAAAAAACTATAAAATTTTAAGTTAATTTGACTATGACAGGGAACAGATACATTTTTACCGTAGCGTCAATGCACGTATTTCGAGGTGATTTAAAACAAAATTCTACCTTAGTGAGATGTATTTTGGACCAGCATGGTACTTTTACCCATACTCTATAATACGTCTTATTAGCTCTATAAATTTTTTGGAACGTAATGTTTCAGATATGCTATAGAGCTGATATTGATTATAAAGTAATAATCCAAGATATCTCGTGGTCCAAAACACACCACTTTACGATATCGTAAATTGCACTGTCGAATTAAATGGACTTAAGTTATTATGCACTACGTTGCTTTTGACTTAGAACGATGTTTCAATAGCTTCTGCTATTTTTATACAAAAAAAAATTCAAACCCATAATCTGGTGCAAAGTCAATCTTTACAAAAACTTTCTTATACCATTTTTTCCGTTAAGAAGAGGCACTACTGAAAACTAGTGTTTTAGCGTTTCTTTATACTTTTTATCTTTGGATCTACGGTCTAAGAATGTTTTAAATACAAAAAAATTTATCTTCTATAGCTTTTAATATTTTTAGTTGAAACTTTTTACACGTTTCTCAGATCATTTTAAACAAATCCTCTCGTAGGTTTGGTATACCGTTCTATATTACCAAAGATAAAAAATAAAAACCTCCAAATCACCAATTTTCAGTAGTGCCACACAATCACAAACCACCACCCCCCAAGAAAACCACCATCACTAACAAACATTCCCATCCACCGAAACAGGCACCAAGTACAGTCACAAGCTGCCGTTCGTGCCCCAGGTCGGCCTGTCGACGGTGCGGGGCTGCGAGGTCGAGGGGATGCTCGACTCGAACGGCCGGGTCATCGAGGACGGGCCGGAGCCACGTCCCGTTCTGCCCGGTGACACGCGCACCTATCGCGTCTGGCTCGACTCGAATCAGTACCGCGTCGACATGGACAACGCGAGCCACGGCAGCGACGACGTCTACGAGAGCTTCAACATCATCATGCGGCGCAAGCCGAAGGAGAACAACTTCAAGGCCGTGCTGGAGACGATCAGGGAGCTCATGAACACCGAGTGCGTCGTGCCGGATTGGCTGCACAATATTATACTGGGTTACGGGGACCCCGGTGCCGCGCAGTATTCAAGGTGAGAGGCTCGAGTGGCAGGATGAGAAGTTGTTTTGTTGTTTTTGAAGAAGTTGATTCTTTTCCCTTGTTGGGGGGGAGTTTATTACGTAAGGGGTGGAAGAAATAGGTTGGGAATTCTTCTTGCAAGGGATATCATGAGTTTCGGATTAGAAATTCGAATGAAACTTTGGAAGGTATTTTTCTGGCATTGAATGACGATGAGAATTACTCGAAATACAAAAGTAGTGTGCATTGTGGGAATGAGAAGTATTTCGGTGCTGTTTTCATAAATTTAGATGAAAATTAAAATACAAATGAGCCTAACTCATTTTGGCCGTTCTTTGGAATTCGGTTATCTGAACGTAGACATTGACCCAAAAAATAAATACACAAGTTTTCAAATTAAAACAATTTAAAAAAGTTTTTCGAGTGAAGGGTTCAAATAATAATATCTCGATATTCAGACGTCCTTAAATGCAATTTAAAAATTAAAATAGAAGTAGAGATTATAAGCTTTAATCTGAAATTTCTTACGTTTCAAAATATTAAGACTCTAAGATGAGTCAGAATTATGCACGTTTGAATATTAATAAAAAGCATAAAAAAGTAATTATAAAAAATACAAGAGTAAGTGTTTTTCAGTCGATTTTAGCTCTAATATTTGAAATTACATAACTAATACGGCTCAAAATTTTCACACGTAACAAGTCCAAAATTATAATTTGTCTTTATATTCAGCCATTACTTTTTATATGAAAGTCAAGTTTTTTGAGATATATGAAAATGATATTGATGTAGCTCTCGTCTTCATATCAAGGGCTCATTTGAATCTAAATTTCTTTCTTCACCTATTATTAGTGCTGGAAAATACCTCCGAAAGTTCGAAATCGGTAATCTCATGGCGCCCCCTGTCAGTATTTTTAATGAAAAATTCACTATTTGCTGTTGAACAACCAATTCAAGTAATATAAATATCTGTGGCTTCTCGGAATATCCACATTCCACTTTTATTGAAAATGAAGTTTTTAGTGATTTTGGTATCTGTGCATGATATACTTTTATATAAAAAGTCAAAAGTTGAAAAAGTTCATCTATTACTTTCTGTTTTTCATAATCTATGCTTTTCTATTGCATAAATTTAAATGGTAATTGAAAAATCAACACTTCAATATCTCAACATTTTAATAAAAACCTGACTTAAACGGTTATGTCTGGAAGCCACAGATTAAGCCTTTAATTTATTTTCATTAAAAATTCGGTTTGATAACATTATTAATAAATTGGAACATCTATCAACAGAATGCAAGATGAAATTGCGGTAATGGACTTCAACGACACCTTCCTGGACATCGATCATCTGCGCGCTTGTTTTCCCGGCTACGAAATCAAAGTAACCACCGAAGATCCGGAAAAGCTCGTCAGACCCTTCCGTGTCACGTTCGAAGACGTTCTCAGCAAACAAAGCAACGAAGACGAGCGCAAGGTCATAACCGTCGAGCCGCACGTGCCACCCAGTCGAGGACCCTACAAAGCAAACGAGCCAAAAAAGTGAGCATTCCCATCTCTCGAAAAGAACAAAGTCAATGGTAAACAAGCTCGCATATTCACGCAGTTGCATTTCCACAGAAATCAAATTCCGTTCACGCCGACGCAGGTGGAGGCCATCCGCGCTGGTATGCAGCCAGGCCTGACACTGGTCGTCGGTCCGCCGGGTACGGGTAAGACCGACGTGGCCGTGCAGATAATCTCCAATCTTTACCACAATTTTCCCAATCAGAGGACGCTCATTGTCACGCACTCGAATCAGGCGCTGAATCAGCTGTTCGAGAAGATCATGGCGCTGGACATCGACGAGAGGCACCTGCTGCGTCTCGGTCACGGCGAGGAGGCTCTCGAAACCGAGAAGGACTTCAGCAGATACGGCAGGGTCAATTACGTGCTGGCCAAGCGGCTCGATCTGCTCATGGAAGTTCAGAGGTTGCAGGTAATTTGGTGGAATTGCTTTGTTTAGGAACTTTGTACTGTTTCGATATCTCCTATGGATATTAGTGTATCTCAGAGATGTGGTTTAAAAAGTTGTATCGCAGAAAATTATAATTAAGTCATATTTCAAAAACACATTTTTCAAAACTCGTATTTGGGTAAAAATTCTAAAAAGTCGTATCTCGGTTTTCATAATGTAAAACTAAGTAAATAAAAAACTAAGACTGAGTATTTTTATAGTGTAAAAAGTAAATAAGAATAAAAATGTTAATAAATAAATTATTAAATTATAGTAAACTTATTGATTTTTTCTCAAAAATTGAGATACAAAAGAATGCTTCTACAGAATACTAATTTTTAAATTGATTTTCTGAGATATGAACTGCATCCTTTTTGTAGATTTATATGATATTTTATCACGTGTTATCAAATAACATTGATTATTAACACAGTTTTTAATTTTTTTAGGAATCCCTTACCGTTCAAGGTGATGTGGCCTACACATGCGAAACTGCTGGCTACTTTTTCACTTATCAAGTTATGACGAGATGGGATCGCTTCCAGTCGAGACTAAAGCAAAGAGGTGGAGGTACAGAATCTGCACCAGCTTCGATTGTCGACGATGAATTTCCGTTTCACAAGTTTTTCGATAATGCCCCGCAACCCCTGTTCAAGCGCAAAACCTTCGACGAAGACTTGGCCATTGCGGAAAGTTGTTATAGGTGCGTTTCAAAATACTTTCATAATGAAATGATTGTTTAAATCTTTTAGCGCCTACAGAGTCCATATTATATATAGTCCATAGATATAAAATTGAAAATGTATCGGTTTACTAAAATATCTGTAGAAAAAAGTTAACCTGTTCATAGATTTATAGAATTAATATATTTATTGATTTGTTTTGCTCAAAAAGTAATATTATATTAAATTGGTGTCTTAAATATCAAATCGTTATTAAACTTTTATAAAAATATAGTTTTGGTTGTTTTTGGTTAAATAAACATTGCCAAATTAAAATTAGTACACTCTTAGATAAAGTTAACTACAAAATATTTTTATCCTGTCCGGAATAAATCTCTGAAAGGCGCGTGCAATTTCTCTGCTATGTTAAAAAAATGTATTTTTAGCTGTTTTTGACTATTCTATATGCTATATTGGCTAGAATCAATGAAAAGGGAGTGTTAACTTTTACTTTTTTTAGATTTGGGTACTAGAGTTAAATTAATTAAAATTTTTCTGAATGAATTCTATTTAAATTAATTAATTATAATTTTCCTACTCATAGGTATATCGAACGAATTTTCACACAACTGGAAGAATTCAGAGCGTTCGAGCTGCTCAGATCGGGACTCGACAGATCCAAGTACCTCCTCGTCAAAGAGGCGAAAGTCATCGCCATGACGTGTACGCACGCCGCTCTAAAAAGACGCGAACTCGTGGACATGGGCTTCAAGTACGACAACATCCTCATGGAGGAGTCGGCCCAAATTCTGGAAATCGAGACCTTCATCCCGCTGCTCTTGCAGAACCCACAGGACGGCTACAATCGTCTAAAGCGCTGGATAATGATCGGAGACCACCACCAGCTGCCTCCCGTCATCAAGAACATGGCCTTCCAGAAGTACTCGAACATGGAGCAGTCGCTGTTCGCCCGTTTCGTGCGTCTGGGCGTGCCCACGGTGGATCTCGACGGTCAGGGTCGTGCCAGGCCGAGCATCTGTAATTTGTACAATTGGCGGTATAAGAAGCTGGGTAATCTGCGACATGTTGAGAGCAGTCCCGAGTATTTGGTGGCGAACGCTGGTTTCCTGTATGATTTCCAGCTGGTGAATGTGGAGGATTTCAATGGTGTGGGGGAGAGCGAGCCCAGCGCTTACTTCTATCAGAATCTGGCCGAGGCTGAATACTGTGTTGCGGTTTTCATGTACATGAGGATGCTGGGCTATCCGGCTGATAAAATCAGTATTCTCACGACTTATAATGGACAGAAGCATTTGATTCGCGATGTTATTAACATCAGGTAATTTATTGTATAAGTGAGGTGAATTAACTTTTTAAGGAGTTGTCAAAGTCAATTAGAAATTAAATTTCCCGCTTTAAATTTTACCGACCGAGTAATTAATAATTATTACTAGTATTGTGGTTTAGGTTGTAATTAAATATACAAAGCGAATTATGCAAAACCGGGATATCGTTGTACCTACTTATGCATCAATCTACTATTATACAAAATTTCAAGTAAATATTTGAATATTACAATGGATGCCATTCAAACAAAATCTTGAGAGTTCAGGCTTCGAGATTTTATTCCAATGAAATTGGTAGAAGTGTTGAAATATTTACTTAAAATTTTGTGCAATGGTGCATTATTATACAAGAAAGAACAAAATAATGTCTGGATATCACATAATTTGTTCTACATATTCAATTACAATGAATTATGTATCGTTCTACTGGTAAGACTTGAGATGGGAAATTTCAAATTTCAAATTTGACATTGCCTGAATTTCTAAATTATTAGTTTAAACTCTCTAATAGCCAAGCATTTTTGTAAAAATTATAAATTTTTAGGCTTATAAGAAATTAAAAATTTAGCATCATAATTTTAAAGCAAAGCTTTTATATAAAATTTCTTCAGGAATAAAATGTGTCCTATAAAATTAAAAAGAATCCAGTCATTGCTTCCGAATCACGTTTAGAATAGAAAAAAGCAATCTATCTTACAGAACGCACTAGCGGCTAGAGAATCAAACCAATAATTCTCAAAAACAAGCCCTCACTCAACAACAAAATCACCATCCCCCCGTAACTAAACAAAACTTAACAAAATCTACTTCTTCCTCCAGATGCGCCAACAACCCTCTGATCGGCCGTCCGAACAAGGTGACGACGGTCGACAAGTACCAGGGCCAGCAGAACGACTACATCCTCCTGTCCCTCGTGAAGACCCGCGCGGTGGGCCACCTCAGGGACGCCCGTCGACTCGTCGTCGCCATGTCGCGCGCCCGCCTCGGCCTCTACGTGTTCGCGCGCGTCTCCCTCTTCAAGAACTGCTTCGAGCTCACGCCCGCCTTCGACCAGCTCATGCGTCGGCCCCTCAATCTCGCCCTCATACCCACGGAGAACTATCCGACCGCGAGGCTGAACGACGACGAGCTGGCGGAGCCGGCGCTCGTCATACAGGACATGCCGCACATGGCCAAGTTCGTCTACGACTTTTATCTCAACAGAGTTAACATGAAGGTAGGCGAGGGTTCTGCTGGGCAGTTGTGCATGGAGATTGGTAGGGGCTTCGACCTCGAAGTGTTTTGGAATGCTTTTGTAGCTGTTGTTCAAAATAGAAATTTAAAATTAGAGTTTTTTGAGATTGAGAGGAGTAGTCGTGAAATACTTTTGTCGAATACTTTTTTAAATGATCTATAAATATTGCAATTATTTGACGTAAGGGCGATTGACAAAAGAAGTTGGAATTCTGCATCATAACTTAAATGTACTTGAAAGCATAGAACATGCCTAAAATGTTTTTAGAATGTTACGATTCATCATATAGAAGGTTTTTTGTTGTTTTAAAAGTCTAAATGTTCCGTTAATCTGAATAAATGATATTTAACTGCTACTAAAGGTACACTTTGGTAATGTAAAAATGGTATGTGTATTAAAAATTTAATGCTCTTTAGAACAAGTGACGTGTCAAAAGTAGGTTTAGAGTGATAGAATTGATTAAATAGGTAATATTTTAATCGTTACATAGAGTTAAAAATTATTTATTCACATTAACGGATTATGTAGACTTTCGAAACAAAAGGAGAATGTTCTATTTGGTGAATATAACTTTTAACAAACATCATAGCCAAGTTATACGTTCGTTCGTAGGAACATTTAAATGTATGTAACCTGATATTCATCTTTTAAAACTTAAAACTCATTTTTTTTACAATTTTGATTGAAAACAAATAAAAAGTAGGTATTTAGAAACATTTTAAGGTCGAAAACTTGAGAATGTCTAATTGGAATTGATAATAGACGTATTTAATTTTAAAGTTAATAATTATTTAAATTTTAGGAGGCCCAACACCAGGAGTGGCCGAACGTTGACGTGAAAGCATCGAGTCCAGATCATTTTGTTCACGCTCATCCCGGGGCAGATGACGATTCCGATGAAGAAATGGAGAAACCGGTACCTGAAATGGTTACAGTACCTGAAAAACCAAGCGAAGATGAGCAACAGTCGAGTAATGAAACTGCGCAAGATGAGAAAGAAGAAAAAATAATTGCACCCATAGAGAATTTGGTTGAAGAAGTTGCGGCGCCGACGTCTATGGAGACAGATAAGGTGGTAGTTGTAGAAAAGGGCGATGAGGAGGAGCAGGACGATGAATAATAAAATCTTATCTTTTTTTAAAGTATTGTTCTTTATTTTTTCCACACTATCACAATCGACACAAATACAAAGCCGACCAGCAGTCTTCTATTCTATACCGTCTAAAGGTACAAACATTTTTATTTGTTTTTTTTTTGTAATTCACTCATAGAAAACAACGAGCAATGCGCCACTGAAAAAAATAATAATAACGAAGTTCATTCGCGATAAAGCTTTTTTTGCTCTTCAAGGGTGCTGCAGTAGTCAGTTGCAACTGAACAATATTTTAAACGGAGAAAGTTTCTCGAACTCTAGGGTATATTAATATATGCGATAGGCCTTCAGAAATTCTCCGACGCTAAAACGCGGTTTTTCCTCAAATATCATCTACTTGCTACAGAAAACAAATAATAAATTCTTAAGCATTGCAATATGCAAAATACAATTGCTTTACACAAACTACATTACAAGGAGATACTCGGTGTTCGGTTCGCCAATCCTCATGCCTGAGGATTAATAACGCAAATCGCGGACGTGTGTATATGTATAATAAGCACATCAGATCGTAATATAGCAAGTATAATTTTCTTTCTTTTCTTTTTAGTAAAACATTTTGATTGACGCTCGTGGCGCCATTTACAAAAATTCTCTCCTTTTATTCATTATAAAAATCATTAAATCTAAAATAATTTACGTGGATGGTTTGTTTTTATCTCTCTTTTTTTATAAAATGGTGCATCGAATATAATTTGCATTCGTTCAAAGTATAATGGAAAGACGTGGATAAGTTGTGGGATTATTAGCATATCACTGGAATTATAAGATATTACGATCTTTTCCCGCATGCACGAGTCTTCCCTAAAAACTAGCAGCTACGCACACGCATAACAGGTGACTGGCTATAATTTAATACATGTTAAATATGTTGATACGAGCTTATCGAGACTTTCACACACTTATTAAAAGCAGTTTACATGTATTTTTTCGACTCGCGTACACACAATAATGGAACACAATAATGAACATACGGTCATCTTACATTTTTTCACGTTTCGTTATTTGTAGACTGCAATATTTTTTTTTTTGTTGTTTTACTCGTAAATCCAGGCACGATCGCGGAGTTCGTGTGTGTATAAAATCTGAAGTAATTTTCCACTAGAAGGCAAAGAAAAAACTTTGTCTTATTCGTGCGAATAAGATAATCTTCCGGATTCAAAATACTTGTATAAAATTAAATTTCCTCGTGTAACATAACAATTTGTTTAGTAATCCGGTCTTAATGTGATTTCTTTGTATTATATAACTGTTATTAAAGATAAATATATTTTTTTTCTTTTTAAGGCAAGTCAGTTATGATTTTTAACTTTTTGTTTAGTATTTTAGAAACTTTCACGCTGCAATATTAGAAGTCTTTATTGAATTATTTCATGAAACTTGTCACATTGAGACCAGATATATTTGTCCTTATATTCAACATTTTTTATATACGCTTTGAATATATATATTTATAAACTTTTTTTTATTTTAATTATCGTAAGTTATATTTCAGAACTTGTTATTTATTATAATAGTTCATATATAGAAAAGAATGTGAATGTAATATCTGAAGTATAAGTATTGCACTTTCGGTTCGGTCTTTTGTTGCTATCGTACATGTTATTTTTCTTATGAATCCTTACACAGTTTGCTATATATCGAAAACTTAAAAGGCACGTTGTTGTAGTATAAACATACGATTCGGTTATATAATTGTAAACGTTATATCCCGGAGACTTTGTTTCTCTACGTTAACTTCTGATTGCTGTGGGTTGATGTGGCCGAATTTTATCGTTGCTTCCTTCCTTCTCATCCTTTGACCCCCTTAACCCCTAACCCCCTTTAACCCCCCTTAACCCCCCCCCTCTTCTCCCCCGTGATAGCCGGCAAAATGGCAATTAGGACGTCGATGATGTTGATGATGCTGATGTCTATGCCTTCTCCAGTTTGGATTTTTCGTATTCGTTCGCTGTAGCGCTCTTTAAAAGCTGCCGCATTCACGCAGCACGCGATTGCCGAGCGGCAGAGGCGGACGGAAGTTGTTAATCACCTGCAACAATGCGCGAAAGAAGCGAGAGATTAGAGACACGTAATACCTGCGATGCGCGTGTATCATTCGCATTGTTGATACACGTGTGAGAATTTTTGTGCGATCTTCGCTATCCGCACTATAAACTGAAAAAGTACAAAGAGGAATGAGCAAATTCAGGATTTTAATTTTCTTCAAAGAATTTAATAAGTTTATGAATTTGTACTGGTTAAGGACTGGAATTCATTTGGAAATTCAAATTCCCCGCCTTGATTCTTACCGACTGAGAAATAAATACTTATATGTAATTAGAAAAATACTTTTAATTAATCAAAACCCAAACTCAAGAGACCTACATGTCAAAATCAATGACACCCTAAAAAGTAATTGCAATGAAATGTTAATAAAAATTTATTTCTATTTATTTCTCAGTCGGTAAATATCAAGGCGGGGAATTTGAATCTTTACTTACTAACTTTTTTTTTTTAAAAAGTTACTTTTTTAATTAAACTGCTGGATTTGTATTTTTTTGCGTCAACTTTTATACTTTTCAGTTTTGGAAAGTGATTTGTGCGTACACAAAAAGCAGGGTAATTTTTTTTAACTTTAACGAGCGCGGCATATACAACTGAGTATGTACATGTTCTGGAATATTCAACAGTTTACCATATAAATTTTTGAAACATAGTTTTGACTGATAATGAAACATAATTTTTTAAACATAGTTTTGACAAAAATTTTATTCATTATCATTTCTTGATATTTTGAGGGAATGTATGCCGTTTATTTTAATAGGCCAAAATATAATTTACTAAAAGTAAAGTATCGACCAACCATTTTTTTTATTTACACATTTCTTTTATCGATAAATACTCTTCTTCAACAATAATAATGATTATTATTGTTTTCATTGATTTTTCCAAGACAATTTTGACTGATAATATTTATAAATATTTTATTATTTTCGTTCGACATTGAATTCAGAAACAGAATAATTATTATTATTAGTGTTATTATATTGACCAGCTAGTAATGGTTAGCAGTAATAGTGCTCGACTGATCGCTATCATCATAATCTGTATGTCAGCTGCACTCATGTTTGCATCATTACCATAGCCAACATTACTAGCTGTAGGGTCATGGATTAATAGATCCTCATCATTGTTGTGTTTTAATAATTAAACTCATTATCTTAATATTTTGAGGAAATGATGATTGTAACGATTATTTTGATGAGCCATCATAATTTACTTAATACATAACGTTTCGTAGACCTATTATTTTCTTATTTGGACATTCATCGCCGTTTAAAAGGTCAAGGATTATTTACACGATTATCTATATTTCCTTTCCACCTTTCCATAAATTTAATTCAACGTAAAAAAGAAAAATACGTACTACGCCGTGATTCTCGTGGCAAGGGCACTCCTCGCCACGCGGAAACTTGCGCAGGTTGCGGAAAATGTTGAGCTGATGGTGAGAAACCTCGATGTAGCGCTTGAATAGGATCCAGGTGACGCTCTCGTTGCAGGGCGGCGTCGTCAGCGAGCCTAAGTAAGTCCAGTAACCGTTGTCATCTACTTAAAAAATGAGTATCGTTAGATTTCTCCGCTCTCAGGGATGTAAATTCGAAGGAGTTATTCACAAGTGATAGAGTAGTCGTTTGATCAGACTTCGAATTAAAACTGAATGAATGTAATCTTGTTATTATTGATGTTTTCGTAAATGCTTGGAGACTTTTATCTATATTCTTGTACTGACTTTAAAAATATAAGGAATTTTAATTTTGATTGGATTGCATAAGTTATATGAAGGACCTTCGACGAAGCACGAATATTATTTACATAAGCGTGCAGTCATAATAAGACAAGATTATAAAAGTGCTCTAAAATCTTGTAAGCTGCTCATAATATAGAAGTGCATTTATTAACTTAAGATATTAACTCAATATCTACATTGATTGTATCTTACAATTTTTCGAATATCTTTATTTTTAGATAATGCGATATAGACACACGAGAATTTAATTTTAATTTCGTCATTGACAGCAAAGTATAGATAACGAGTTAAACAATGATTATCAATCAAGATTATTGAGAAGTACTAATGAATCACTATAGAAACTGCGATACAGAACAGAAAAAAAATTACCGATTCGAGTAAACGTTAGCTTGACTATTTTTTACCAATTTTGCATTCCCACGATAAGAAAAGATAGTAACCTTTTTTACACAAACGAGATTCCTCGATTTCTACATCGTCACAACTAATCATCCACTCCAAACCAGTAATTTCTTCCTCTATTCTCTCCCACATTACCGACAAATCGACGCTCACAGAAAAAAAAGAAACACGTCAACGGTGCGAGACAGAAAAAACATCGATTCGTCTCAAATAGAATATATCCAGGCGCAAGTGTCAATAACCTCGAGGCGCTGCACGCATCGAGAAGTCGTTACATAGCAAACAAGGACAGGCGCGCGCACTGCGCGCACGCAGAAAGTATAAAATGCAGCGAAGAAGAAGAAGAAGAAGTGGAGAAGTGCGCACGAGCAGAGGCCGTGCATTATAATTTTCCGAGTGCCGTGCTGGCGCGATGGAGAAGCGGAAAAAAAAACAGACGATCTCCCGTGCACGCGTGAATAGGCTCGGAAAATGCGGGCTTTGACGCTATATTTATACATGCGCGTCTGGGCCATTAATAAAGCGAGACACGGGCGTGGTGTTGTTGCGCGACGAGAGAAAACGAGGAAGAAGAAGAAGAAGCGTGCTGGAAGCGGCGACGACGTGATGCTCTTGGCGCCGCCGTGTGCGCGTGCATAGTTTTGAGAAAAATCTCAGAGCTGAGGGAGCTGGCTGGGTTTTGTAAAATATGCGAAGTTTCTTTTTGTATTTGTCGTTGTGCGTTATTTACAAATAAACAGGCTAGCGCGATGTTGGTTGAAATAAAATTGTTGGAAATTTTATTTTCATAGCAAATTATAGTCTTGTGCTAATAATAGACGAATTCTTCATTAATCACTGCTTTACCGTGGATTCCCTTTCTCTATTGATTTATTATAGAGAAGGGATCCCATCGGTAAAGTGAGGGTTAAACAATACTAATAATTATTCGAATATGTCTTTGGTAAAAATAACCAGTTATTCATCTTAAAATTATCCATTCTTTAAAATACATGACTTTCAGTACCGTAACAAAAAGCGTAATCAATTATTTAATAAAGAATAGTGCAGTGACAATGTTTTATCATTTTTTTTTATTTCAAGCAAGGTTTTCGAGCATAATTTATAAAAAATTACAGTTTTAACAAAACGGTCAAAGCTACTCAAAACCCCGTTTCATTCTCTACCAGGGCAGTAAAAATACCAAAATATTATTCTGCAGTCAAGTATATTAAAACATCCAAATATATTTATTAATTCAAATTCACTAAACTCAAGACTCAAATAAAACGCAACTTTTTATATAAATATACTTTATTTCAGTAATAACACTTCTCCAGCTAATATTAAATATTCTCTAACTTCTATTAACTCTGGCAACTCGCAACCCTCAAAGCCTCATGCCATAATCCAAGCAAATGCCAACTCAGCAGGTCCTCCTCCGAGATTTTCCTCCCTCTTCCCTCATCCAGCGTCATAACATCAGCATCACCCAGGCATAGCAATGTAGGTGCGTAGCGTGCTACACCTGTACCCCTACCGCGGGTCTGCGTAACGAGCAACGACGTAATTCATCGCCTCGCCCTCCAGTGCGGTGCTCCGAGCTCCTTTTTTTTCCGTTTTGTCGCGGAAGTGCGCTCCCGTGCGCGGACGGAGACGACAATAAACGGGAGGAGAAACGTGCGCGCGAGAAGCCAAAAAAAAGGAAGAGCACCCTCGGCTCCGGCCTGTGCGGCGTTTCGACCTCTCTTTCACTTTCCCGGCGGCGGGGCTGGTCTTTTCTTTTTATCGTGAGAGGAGTCGTGGGCGCGCCGGAGCGGGGATCGGCCCGCTAGTGAGTTATTATTGAGAGATGGAATTTCTTGCCCTCGGGAGGGTGGGTTCTGGTGCCGGTTGATAGAGAGGTGGGCTTTAAAGTAGAGTGGATATATCGGCTGTTATGGCTTTGGGGGGTTGCTTTGGTGGTGATTTGTTCGCTGGTGTTCTTTATATACGGGTTGAAGGTGACGTACAGTCGATTGTCACTGAAATCAGTGCGTTTGTTTACTGATTGTAGTAATGTTTCTATTTTCAATTTTATAGAACAAGGATATGATAAGAATACTTTTAATTACTAGGGTAGTCTGCCCAGTAGATAGACGGTTTATAAATATTATTATATCTACGAAACTAATGATTTTTCAAGCATTATTTCAAATTCTAATTGCATAAAAGTATGTTACGATTGCATTTTATATGATATTTATGAATGAAATGTTCGTTTTATATGCAATAAAGTATCTTCAAAAATATCGTCTATCTATTGGGTCTTTGCTATGTATAACCTAAAAACCCAATAGACAGACTAATAAAGTAAATGGACATTGTCAATCGTCTATCTACTGGGATATACGTGCTCTTCGCACTATTTTTGTAATTTCTAATTAAACAAAAACTTCTAACACTTTTAATGTTTCGTTACTGATAAATTGAAGTTTCTTACATTCGATAAGTGTAAAATTGTTTTAAGCACACGATATTATCATACAAAAATCTGATGTATAAAGTGAGAAAATCCTTAAGCGTCTATCTATTGGATAGTTTACCCTATTTCATCGGATTCTTTCATAATAAAATTGATAAACTAATTTTACAGATATTCCAATGATTTCTTTTTATCTTGAACATCATTCTTTACAATGTAGGAGACATTTTACATTAAAAATACTAGTTTTACAAATATTCATTTCTTCGATTACACGAATCGCGACATTGATTTTTGAAAATAACAACGAAACACGTTGCAATTGCTTATCGATCTATACACACGTTTCTTCGATATCACTATCAATCAACGCGAAACGAACGATCGAACTCAATACCCCGCGATGATAGAATTAATTTTTTATTTCTCTAAATTAAGACTAACACGGTGATTAGTAACCAATGGCAAAGCCATTCGCCCTCGCGACCCCCGCGGCGAAGCCATAAGCTCTCCCCGGCATTAGCTTCTTCAATTTACCCCGCGGCCGGGCTCCCGACGCACGAACGCTCGGCACGCGCGAGAAAAAAACTTACAAGAGCTTCGTCTCGCATTCTCGACGAGGGTTATCCACTCCACTGTTCTTGGAGAGGTCGATCGGCAATGGCCTAGCTGCCCTTTGCCTCTATATGTGCGTACGTGAAAGTTCCGTGTTGTACATACTGATGTAGGCACGTAAAAAGCGCATTTTTCGGGATTTATTTTTTATGGGAGAATTGTGAAGCGTAGAGTGATAATAAGTAGCTATGTGTGTGATAATACATTAGTGAGTATACACAATTGGAAATAAAACTACAAAATTTTGCATTATTAGTAAATTTAACCCTGTATTTACCAGACCCTTAAAAAGTTGGAAAAAAACTTGTGAAAAGTATTTAAAATTTGTTTTGGAACTTTTTGGTATTTTTTGCACAATGACATGTTTAACAATATTTTTGGTATTCTCGGCTTCTTTGTGGCTAAAAATGTCTTAAACCCACACTACTAGATCGGAAATGTTCCACTTCGATCTGATAAATACGTTTATTTTTTAGGATTTTTCCCTCCTTCACGTGGAAATTTCAATTTAAAGAATCATTTACTTGAAACTAACTGCACGAAGCAAATATTTTTTGTCTTCATCAAATTTTGTATATTATAATGTCAGAGTCAACCAAAAAGATTTTACAAAAATCTTTACTTTTCTCATTTTATATGTCATACATGCTTATCTCTAAATTTTAGATATATCTATTATATATGTCACCTTTCTTCATCGTCACATATAGTCACATGCATAGCAACTTACATTACATATGTGATCAAAAAAGAAATAAATTTTTTTTTCCAAATACCAAACATTCAATATTATTCTTCAATTCAAGGTCATATCGGAGCCACCCGAATACATTTCGGGAAAATCATCTTCAGTTTTTTTTATGTGTCCCATCTCCAGAATTTATGTACTCATTTTTTATCGTCTCTTACATAATACTACAAAAGCCATGAGACAATTTGTTTTTAGTATATAGAATCCTCTATACAAATAAATGCTAAAATGATTTCTTACTCTACTCTTACTTCTCTTACAAAAAATGTCCCTAAAATGTGCTTTTTACGCGATGTTTACACGAGAATGCATCCCCACATGATCTAGAAAGAAAGTCTTTGAACCGCCGAAGAAGAAGTGCGAAGAAGAAGAAAGTTGAAGAAGTAGAGGTAGCAGAAGAAGAGACACCAAGATTCAGATAAAGGCACAAAGACACAGAAAGCGAAGAATAAAAAAAAACTCGGAGCTCTCAGTTCCATCGACAAAGATCGTGCACACATGGGTGTTCGCATCGACGCGACTTACGAACCTTGCCACTGGCTGCACTTGTTCTCGGGCCGGATGATGCGGCCGGCCCAGCGCATGCACGGATTCACGCAGCGCTGGGCGGCGCTGTTGCTGCTGCCCGCTCGTCCACCGCGAACTACAGGGAGTTATTCATGTAGACATACATCGAGAAAAAAAGGACGCCTCTTTTTCTCGCTATAAGGGGGGCATTTGGTAATGTTGTGCTCCATTATACTCGCGTATAGAGCGAATCCTGACTGTGCAACGAAATGGTAGCATGAATGACTACAGGATTGAAAGATCCTGTTGAAGTGATAATTGAACTCGTTCTTGAGAGAGAGGGTTTGTATTGATAGAGTGCGAGAGTCGATGAACCATTGTTGGAAGTTTGAGGGGGTACGTCGATCTTTGAAACTAACTTTTGAAACGAAGTTTGTTGTTTGGGCTTGCAAGTACGTTCGTCACAGTAGATCAGTGGAGTAATTAGTAAAGAGTGATGTGTAGAAAATACAAGTTGAGAGAGTTAGAGAGAGGTGGTGAGAAATGACAGAAGTTTTATTTGAAATTCCAGTAATGAATCGATAAAGTGCGAAAAATTGTATAAAACTGCAGAATTAATAAGTTAGAATACTTAAAAAGTACAAATAAAAAAAATCGTAAGTTTTAGGTAAGAAAAAATCAATTCATACACAAGTTAAGGAAATAAGCAGTATTATTCTTTAGCCTTACGTAAGTTTTAACTGCGAACAATAAACTTTACGACTGCGAAGCAAAGAGCGTTGAGATTTCAAGCTCAGAGTATTCCTCGCCACGTGAAACTCAAACATTATCAGCTCTCAGAATTACACGCGTATTTCCATTAACTTACAATCTCGGCACTAACTTCTTTAATGCACACTAAGGAAATCCAACAACGTCGTACCAAACAAAATTTCCTCAGCGGCTCGTGGCAAACTTTCGCCAATCCAACTAAAAATTTCCCCGACGAAATTTCGTTTGGCACTGCGCAACTTTTCTCTCTCGCTGCCCCAAACTATCCACTTACACCCGCAGTAAGGAAGAAGGTATGATGCCATTTTCCCGATGGCGTTGATTCTCGGCACGAGCGTGAGAAAAAAGGGCAGCCGTGACAAAGTGATTGTGCGGCGGAGGCCCTTTTTCCCCTTCCCCCTCCTCCCCCCTTCTAGGCCGGTGATAAATAGCGGAACGCGGATGTGCGCGCGGGATTTTTTCGGGGATCGAACTGGTGCTCGGCGAATCCCTCTCGAAGCCCTCCTTCCTTTTTGCCTCCCTACTTTTGTGGGGCTCTTAAAGCCAGTCCCTCCGCGCGCGTATACAATCCTCAACTTCGCAGACGTGACTATTTTTTTTCTGGCCTTTAGGAAGCGCTGCTTTTTTTTTGAAAATCGCGGGGGATCTTTCTTTGTAGTTTTGTTCCGGTATTGCGCGCGCGTCTGATTTACCGGTGGCTGCTATTAATCCTCGTCTGGTTTGAGGATCGTTGTCGCATGCTTGTCGGTAGACGCTCGTTATTTTTGTTAACGATTTAGCGCAGTAGTTTCGTAAATAATGAATAATGTATATTTGTCGAATGTTTGCTTTAATCAACTTTAACCGCACTAATGGTAAATATTTAGATAGATACTAAAAACTCAAAAAGAAATAGTAATTTACTTGGTATTACCAGGTATTTCTACTATTCTATTGTAATGTTAAATAAATACTTCCACAAAAGCAGCTGTTTATGTAATAGAAACTTATCGGTTTTAAAGCGTAGTAAGTATATGTTAAAGTGAAATGAACTTTTGATGTTTAGTTAAGAATATAATGCATATAATTTAGCATACATGTCAATTGAATTTTCTTACTAACGTCATAGGAAAAAATTCGTTTATACCTCTTACGTACTAGAGAATCTACGTATCTGTTTTGTAACCTTCTATTTTTTCGCGGCTTCACGTTAATTATATCTTTTATAAAAGTTTTTCACAACCGTAATTTATTATGAATTCATTTGCACATCATCTCTCGGTAAATACATTAGCTTTCTCGGTAGATAAAATCTCAGTCTATAAGAAGTTTAGAGAATAACCCAATAAATCATCCACTCATCTCGTCCGTCATCCACAAGTAACACAACATCGAATCACCGCGAAAACCGGAAACCCGAACAAACAAACAAGAAAAGAAAGAACGAGAGAAAGAAAAAAGAATTACTCTCAAGCTCTTAACTCATAACGACCACTCGCGCAGTAAGTAACAAAAATACGCAAGTCCAATTGAAGAAATGCACAGCGCGCTCCTTTCATTCAACTTCGTCCCAATTATCTCGCGTTCCCCTCCTCGGCATTACCCATACACACGTATACACGCGCATAACAACGTCACGTACGTTCGATTATCGTATCGTGCCGGTCAATTGTCTTCCCCGTGTCCACTTTCGCATATATACGCCTCGGCAAAGGTCACGCGCATTCGTGTGCGATTATATCATACGAGGGTAGTTCAATAAGTCTTTAGAATGACCAACAGATGGCGCGCGAATCGCTCCAAATCATCTGTTTTCAGTCAGCACCACTCCCGACTAGATATATGGTGCAGTCACAGTCCACATCTTCTGAGTTTACATGTTTTTATAACCAATTGAAAAAAAAAAATTGCTTGTTAAGAAAAATGAAAAAAAACGAGTTCAGAGCGGTAATTAAACATTTTCATTTAAAGGGTTTAACTCCATATGAGATAAAAAATGAATTGGACTCAGTTCATGGCACATCTGCCCCTGCCTTAGCAACGGTTTATAACTGGGTAAATGAATTTAAGCGTGGTCGTACATCAATAAGTGACGAACCACGTTCAGGAAGGCCCGTAGAAGCAACTACTCCCGAAATCATCAATAAAATCCACGATATGGTGTTGAAGGATAGAAGATTAAAAGTGCGTGAGTTAGCTGAGGCCACAAGGATATCTATAGGTGCAGTTGTTTCAATTCTACATGAAAAATTAGGCATGAAAAAGCTATCGGCAAGATGGGTGCCGCGTTTGCTCTCAGCTGAGAATAAACGCAATAGAGTGGTCGCCTCTGAGGCTCTTTTGGCGCGCATAAGTCGGAATCCTGAGGAATTTTTTCGTCGATTTGTGACTGTGGATGAAACATGGATACACCACTACACTCCTGAGACAAAGGAACAATCCAAACAGTGGATTTCCACAGGCGAACCAGCTCCAAAGAAGGCAAAGACCGTAAAGTCAGCTGGTAAGGTTATGGCTACAGTTTTTTGGGATGCACGTGGAATTATACTTATTGACTACTTGGAAAAGGGTAAAACAATTACTGGTGAGTATTATGCATCATTATTAGAGCAGCTGAAAGAAGAAATTAAAAAAAAACGACCACATTTGGCGAGAAAAAAAATTCTCTTTCATCACGACAACGCCCGAGTTCACACATGCTTCGTTTCAATGGCTAAAATTGAAGAACTAAAATTCGAATTGGTCGAACACCCACCGTATTCACCAGATTTAGCCCCCAGTGACTTTTTCTTATTTCCAAACTTGAAAAAATGGCTCGGTGGACAGAGATTTACGGACAACGAAGACGTCATTGCCTCTGTAAGTGCTTATTTTGAGGAACTTCCGAAAACGCACTTTTCTGAAGGATTAAAAAAACTTAAAAAGCGATTGACCAAGTGTATAGAGCTCCAAGGAGATTATGTTGAAAAATAAAAAAAAATTTACCCAAAAAAAATTGTTTTTATACTTTATTCTAAAGACTTATTGAACTACCCTCGTACCTAAACACTCTACTCCCTTCGTCCGCTCACGAATCGACGCTAATATAACGAGAAAGAATGGGCGGAACGTCACGCGGGGGCAGTGAGAGAGAGAAAAGTATTAAAAGAAACCGAGAGAGGGAGAGAAAAGAAGGTGCACTCTAGTTTCTATGCTCACCAGGAAGCAGCTTGCTGGGGTCGATGGGCTCGTTTATATCGATACAGTCCTCCTTGTGGGAGACGTAGGGAAGTAGGCGAGCGATCTTGTCCATCTCCTCGTGCGGCTTTCCCACCTGCGAAGAGAAAGAGAGCGTCAATGGGGGCGTATATATCGTACAAATCGATGACTACTCGAGCTCAAGTATGTGTGGGACGCCGTGGCTTTGGCTCGTATAATGTGTGTTATAAGGGGGGGAGAGAGTCGTGAAAAATTCAGCGCGAAATGATGACGCATCGTTTATTTATTAAGGAGGAGGATGAGCGCATGGACGTGGAGAGTAAGGTTGTGCGTCGCTTTTTTCGCGCGAGGTATTGTTATTATGTGTTCTTCGGGATATTCTTGGAAGGATTATTAGCGAGAGAGCTAAAGCTTTATCGCGCGAGGGAAATGTTTGCTTGTCGAAAGGACCTGTAGTTTAGGGTTATGTTGAAAGCTTTCTCGTTGAGAATTCGTATAATATTGAAAATTGTTTGACTACGGTTATTTTGCTATGAATTATTTACTATTTCTTGCGTTCGATTTGCATTAGAACGCGAGAGCTCGTACTCATTCTATGTTTTATGTATGTTTTTACAGAAAGAGCTTTATTTTTAAAAAAGGAGCTTGTAAATTGATTACAGTCTTACATAACTGGGATTTTCTACTTAAAGTAGAGTAGCCAATGAAAATGAAAACAATGTTGACTATTAAATTTGTTATTTATATTTTCAGATCAGATTCATATTTAAACTTTAACAACAGCATGCCTAACCGACATAAATATCAATTGATACAAATAGCAAATAATGTCAAAGCTACATCATCCGATCGACTATAAATATTATCATCCTTAATCCCAAAACAACGTAGCAAGCTACGTAACATGTACCGACAGCGTGTAATAATCCGAAAGCACATTCAAATCTACCATCATCACTTCCGCGAAACGAACGAGCTTTTTTCTCCCTGTAATATACGACCCAGAGCTTGCGACGACGACGGCTGCCCGCTAATTAAGCCCGGCCGAAGTTACCAGGGGGGGCGGAGGAAAAAAAAATGATCGATCCTCTCGCGCCGTCCGGTCTTCGCAGGTTGATTTTGCTAAACGCCACGTCGGTATGCCTGTAATCAAGTACGCGATTGCGCAACCGCGCTCGACTCGCCAAATTATCGCGCGCCGTGGGCAAATCGCTTCCATGATGATGCTATTTATTTTTTATGTTCGTGTGGCGCGGTTTTTTGCGCGCTTTCCTTCGCGATTGTTGCCAATCGACTCGGACGATTTATAAAGATAAATATTTTTTAGATTTGAATGGGTTTTTTAGTTTCTTATTTATTCTAATTATGTTATTCTCGTTTATATATATTTTCAATAAATAAATAAAAAATGTTTACGATAAATCTGTAATATTTACGATAAAATCATCATATTTCTTTAACGTTATAACACATATTAATTTTGTTACAATTTTTATAAAAAACTATGTACTTCTTTTCAAATTGCAAGCATGAATAATTCATTATACATTACGTAAGAAAATTACTTTAACCATCGCAAAAGGAATTTCTTATGAATAAATAAAAAAAATATATTATTAGTTATTCATGCGATTCTTTAGAAAAACTCTAGAAACGATGCACTACAGCTGCGCAAAAAGTTTATATACAGTGTTTTCGTGCACTAGATAAGAAACAATTCTATAATTTAAATTACGATTATTACGGAAAATGACGTTGTTCACGTGGTAATCGATAAGCACATATATATAAGACACACGGCACAGTGTAATCGTAAAAGCATGAGACGATTTTATTGCTATTCTCGGAACTCGTCGTACCCTCGCATATGTATACGCAATGTAACATCCCTCTTCCAAACGTATTATATTATACAGTACGCAATCAAATCCCAACTCGACTGCTATAATCAATAAATTAATTAATTAAGAATTACACAATGTCATCAGATATTCCTGCTAGCTATATTCTGAATATAATCGGTGATTAATTAAACTTATATGTACATTTACGAAAACTAATATACTTCAAATTTAATTTAGTAGGTACATATCAATCCAAGTGTTATTTAGGTATGAATAGCTTTATTTTAGTTAACCTTTCTATTTTAGAAAAGTGTATTTCTATAAAAGTATAATGATCCCTAGTAGAATATAAACCATTTATGAAATGCTTCTTAAACTATAAACAAACCGTTTTTACAAAAATCGGTAAGAATTGCTACTTATAAGTACTACCCGAGTAAAAATGATTTATATATATAATTTTATACAAAATCATATATAGTTATATATAATTAAAGACAAACATAACTAAATATAATCATAAATATTTATATATAATTATGTATTATGTTATATATAATTATATATAATGTGATGTTATATATAAGTATATATAAATAATTTTTACACGGGTAATCTAAATATTAGTTCACCTCACTGGTCAGGATATTAATAACTAGTGATCATAACGAATGATGCTAAAGAGACAACAAATTAGTAATGAACACTATTGGCAATGCTGTCGAATAGCCAATATGTTCAGCCAGGGTATGCATTTCGTATTAGGTTTATAAAGAAGTCGTTGGTTTCTATTTAAATAAAAGTGTGCCCTCTTAAAATAATGGTTATCCCTTCAATTGTGGATATTACAAAAACTTACAAGTGTAGCAAAATGGTTCTGCAAAGTGTTCGAAGATTATATAAACTTTAATAGCATAAAGTCTCCCATTACAGTAATAATATTTATTTTCATAAAAGAAACTTTCATTATAATTTAAAAACAATTCTCACGTATAAATTCAATATAAAATGTATACCCCAGTCGGCCATTATTGTAGTTCACTCGGTGTCTGTTAGTGCTGCATTGCAACTTTAATAGAAGCCTAATAAAAGCCAATAATAATTAGTTTCATAATTAGTTCATTTTCTACTAGGAACAAAGTACAGTTTAATAACAGAAAGCTGCCAATTCTAATTCCAATAGTTTACATCAATAACAAAGACAAATAAACACGTCAAACCCCCCGTTACAAAAGCCAACTCCCAAACTTTACAAGTATCCGATAAATTTCGCATTATCGTAGTAAGGTATCAATCGTGCGGCATCGCTCGCGCATGTTGCATTCCATTGTGAAAACACGCCGGTCTACTGCCTGGCTATTATGTAATCGAACAGTGGCTAATGCCGCAGCCGCCTCCGCCGTCACTATTGCGGATTCTGTTTGCAAAGGGTGTATTATGTAACGAAGCGCGAGCGCGCGCGTGTCGCATCCGTACAAGATATCTCGCTGAGTGCATCCTATATAACAAACTCGCCGGTGACTCGCGTGTTGGCTAAGAACGTGTCACTTTGGACAGGGAGAGAGGGAGAGGGATTAGGGTGAATCGAAAGGTGACCCAGCGTTTTATTTTGGAAGCGAGGGAAAAATGGGATTGATTGTTTGCGATAGGATCTGCGCAGTATGCTTTTTTTGTTATATTTTTCTTTTTAATGGCGTGCGAATGAAAATCTAGAATGACTTTGGGTTGGTATTGACCACGCCTTTGGAATACATTTAACGCGAGCTCGAAAAGCTTTTTTTGTTCACATTTTTCTGCTTCGAGATATCGTAGGTATACGCGTTTTAGCCTACGAAGTATTTTCACATGTAGTGTTAAAAAATATTGACAAAATCTATCGATGAAAACAACATTTATTAAAAAATATATACGATATTCTGTATCAAACGAAAATATGCAAAATATTAAAGGCCAGAGGCGCTGTTGAATTTAAATTTTTGAACAAACTATTATTCTTCTAGATAAATGTTTTTAAAACAAATAGGACAAGGACGAATGCCATGGACAGGATTGAAAAGCAATCAAAGTTTAAAAGAGTAATCAAAACTTGTAAACAAAAGTAAAAGGCATGTGCAATAAACTCCTCATATAATTTCTACTACTGCTTTTCATTTACAGCTTATTCTGATATCATTACTACGCTGCCAGTCGGCAATTTTCATTAGGGTGCGCGTTGTAAAAATCATCAAAACTCGCGCGCTAATACATAATCAAGGTCATTAAAGGCTTCGTCAAGCGTTTACACCGTATATCAGCACGACGACATTGCCAATTCGTTCCGTACATAAATTTACAGACAATGCCATGATGCAAGGAGAAATAAAATTTCACACTGACGCTCGGCCCCGCCGTCCGTGTAAGTGATAAATAAAAGAGCTTACATAAATATTAAAGGTCTATTTCTACGCACGTCTTGAGTTATAGTCGTAAACTTTGCTTTGTTAATTTTATTGGGATAAAAAATTAGGAAACTCCGGGATACAATGCAAACAATGCTACAGTAGTCTACGTGTAAAAGGACTTTGTTGATCCTGCAAAAAGTCAGTTAACGTTTCCAAGCGATCTGCTCTTTTTTGTAGTTAAGCAAAACGCGATAATTAAAATCTGTTAGTATAGTACAATGAACATTAAGGCAATTTTCTAATACAGCACAAATCGATATGCACACGCTCACGCTTTTGCTTATAATTTTTCAATAAAAGTAAATCGGTTCGACACGCCGACACGGCGCAACAAAGAAAATCCTTGCCGCCGTACAAAAGCTACACGCGCGCACAAAGTCCTTTAATTCCGCTTTCCTATTATATTCTATTTTTTATTTATCGCTTAAATAAAAACAGAAGAAATAAAAGAAACAAGAATATATATATATATGTATACTGACCTTGAGAAAGACCCCGAGCACGGCCAGTCCGTCGGGAGCCTTGGCGGCCTCGGCGAACGTCTTGTACTTGCTTGTGTTCCAGTGCACGAGATGCAGCTGTAAAACAGGAAAACGCGTGAACTCGGTCTCATGCGCGCACAGGCGATCAGACAGTGTGTGTACGCGTGAGAGACATATGCACCTACAAAAATGAGAAAAGAAAACAAAATGCCAATGATTGCGAGATAAGACGACATTCGGCTCTTAAATAGTTTGCTCCCATCGTGTATAAGGCCCAGAATTTCATCTCTCGATAGCGAGTGAGTGAGACGAGGGGAAGAAGATATGTATTGCTGTTAGTAATTGGAGAGACGAGAACCAGAACGCTTACCAGAACGCCTGATTCTACTTACATAGTTAGTTACTTACTTACTTACTTACTTACTTACTTACTTACTTACATACTTACTTATTTACTTACTTTTTTACGATAGGAACTTATCATTAAAGGTTGGCGTTTGCAAAATTTATTTCTTTTGGTGATCAATGGCTCTTTCCGTGTAATTTTATTTGAATTGGGAGGATACATGCTATCAGATTAATAAATCTTCAGATAGATATTGATTAAAAAAAATCAATATATAGATTCAAAAAATGTAATATAAGTATATAAGGATTAGTAGATATTACGAATATTTAGGAAGACTACATATAAGTAACAAAATCACAAAAGGATGAATAATTCGAAAATGTTAAAAATGATTATAAATTATCAAGTTCTAAGCATTTTCAATTACTTGGAATTTTGTTTTGATGTTTTACCCATATTGTGTACTTGAAAATGTACTACTTCTTTACATAATATAACAATTTTAATTCTGTTTTGTCTGAATTATTTCGAATATCGTTAGAATTAGAATTACACGAAATAACACAGAATTACGAACTATATACTGTAATTTGGCAAAATTTTAATTATGATTACTCTTTTGAATACAGGTACTTATGCATGCACGAAGATTGCAGCTTTAATTTTTTAAATTATTTGCTTAATTGCGTACTCAATTTATAAACATGATCTTGAAATTACAAACTTTTTATGCTGCGTATCTGCAGCATCGATTACAAGAATTTCTTTTAAATATCTAATTAAAAAATGAATGCGTAGGTTAATAAGGAAACTTTTTAATCGAGGAAATACTAAAGTGTTCTTTAATAAATATATATCATAATTAGCAGTGAAAAACTATGTATTGCGTTTTTACATGAAAAATACCAGGAAAAATGACGGTCCACATTAATTCTTCGTACAATCTTAAAAAATTTGAAAAAACCATGAAAATTTTTAAATTAAAATGTGTGAAGTTTTTTCAGTTCTCCTCTCTTCATCTAATCCAAAATCGAAAATACTCATATAACCCTTTTTAATTTAAAATCGACAATATACAATACACCCTATACCTCCGTACAAACTACATACGAATGTCAATGCATACCAACACCTATACCGACTTACCATCGCGAAACATGTTATTACCGGTTCGCGTCTGTACTCGCAAAACTCGCGCGGACGCGTCGCGGAAAGAAAAAAGAGTCTGGATGCTTTACGTCATCGCGGGCGCATGGTGCACTGTCCAGTCCGCGTCTATTAATTGCCGGCGTGCGAGCGCGAGAACAGAGAGTTGATCGGCCGTAGTTGCAGAAATTATGCAACGCAAGAAAGCGTAAACATTGTGCACATGACGTGGAAAATCCTCGTGATGTTTGACCGGTCGCGAAATGTGGGACAAGTGCGGGGAATCGCAAGAAATTCCAATTTTATTAATGATATTTGATGAAAAGTAGATTAGAGAGTCCATTTTATTTTGAAAAATGTAATTTGATTTGCCGTTGTTACAGGACAGTGCAAAAGAATTGATTTCAATGTGGATGTATTTATATAAGTTTGTTTGCATAATGTTGTCACGATACTTTAATCCTTATAAGTATATTAGAGATACTCGTATGTTAGGTAAGGCATGATACAATGTACGTGTACACGTATGAAATGTATGGTACTACTTTTCCGAATCCAGTAATCCAATACGATCAATTGACAGTTAATAAGTTCAATGGTTTCTTGACACACTAGCTCCATTGGAATCCAGTTCGAACTGAATTAAATCAGGTTCAGCTTAACGATTTAAGAGCCAAAACTTTAATGATCGAACGCAAATGTGCTCCATTTTTCCATATCGTTGTAACGTTTGTATAATTAACATAACGATTTATTGATCAATATGGAAAATTTCTAATTAAACTGTAGTCTAATATCTAGAACGATAATAGCGCTAAACTGGAGTATACATCATACAATCACATAAATGCACAAAAATCGGTTTTCCATAAAACGTTTCGGCGTATACGAGCTTATAGCCAAACCAAATATTGACTGTTTCTACTGGCTTTTGCGCTGACAGCTCGAAATAGACGTGCGGCAGAATCCCATTCCTTCAAAATTGCGCGGCAATTTTCCCGTGAAAGCAGCGCGACGCGCAGCAACACCGATATATAATCGATTTCCTTTAACACACGCACGCACACACAACCCGGAAAATTCCAGCTCTGCGCACTTTCCATTACTTTGCCTCGGCGGAGAGGTTAAAAAATGCATAAGGCAATAAAATAAAATAAAAACACGCGCACTCTGGTAATCGGTGTCAACTGGAAGAAAAATACTGATTCCATGCTCTTATTCTTTTTTTTTATTACATATTGACTGTATACTCTGCTTGATAATAAGTGCATGATGAAATTGTTTCATTGAATGAAAAGGAATATAACCGCGTTTGTTGGAGAAATATAGAGCACTTGGACGTTTTCGCGCTGAGTGGGCGTGTAATACACTGCAATCGTCTTGATCCGTTTAAACAGAGACGCGTCGCGTGTGAAACCGTTGAAATTTACTTTTATAATAGGTATTTCACCACCGGAGTTTCGTGTATATAGCAGCTGAATCGAGCTTGTTAAGATAGTTGAGTATACATAAATACATTGTTCGCTGTTGTAATATTGTTGAAGCACTCATGCGGTTCTATTTCTATTTTTTTTTTTGCAATGGTAAAAGACAAGTAGCTCTGGCACTAATACGTAGATGTCATTGAAGATTTTTAATGACTTCCGGCTTTATAGTATTCTTTACGATCAGTGGCATAAATAAAAACTTTTAAAACATTCTGGTTTGGAATTGCTATTTAAGTTGCAATGTTTGTACACAATAAACCATTTCTTGGTAATACTAACGATAATTTGCTGACGTTGAGACCACGTGTTCTTGTGATGCTTCTATTGTTTTTGCTATGATTATGAACTTATATGAAGACATAAAAATTTAAAGCATTAATGTTGATAAGATCTATAATGAATGTAATTAACGAATTCATTTCTTGTACATACTTTGTACGTAGTCAAGTAATATATGAGTCATTTTCTTATTAAGCATAATTAGACGTGGACGCAGCAAAGTATTAGTTCTTGCGTTTTTATTTCAACTATTCGCGTATCCAAGCAATATCTAATGTCAATATTTCCTAAATTAGTATGCTAATTTTAATCAATAGCTAATGTATTGAAAATAACATAAGCGCAGTGAATTACAATAATCTATTTCGCATAATTGATAAAGAGTAAAAAAGGAATACAAAAATGTAATCATAATTTAAATAATGTCGTAAATTACAAAAGTATTTAAATATGCAGAGAAACATTATACTTCATAATTGATTCGTTGCACATAATAGATTCAATGAACTTAATTTAATCATAGAACAGCTATTTAAAGTAAATTGATTATTTAAATTTTAAATAATGGATGATTCAAATGAAACAACGTTTCTTAAATACACATCAAACGTATAATAAATATTCCTTTTATGCAGAAAACATATAATTGATATTAACATATAGTGTAGGAGATACAATGTAGGAGGTACTTTCGAACCAAAGTGCAAATGCTAACTTTTAATACACTTTAAAAATCGGTTACTCACCGCAAACATAAATGATTTTTAAGACGCGACTACAAACGGTTTCTGTTACCTGCGAAAGGCAATCCACTTACCGCAACCGTATCGTAGTTTCCATAAATAGATTCTTTTCTTGCAGGTAACAGACGTCGTTTGTTGCCATAATATATTTTCAAAATTGAAGCAGAATACATTCAATACACCAATATCAATAACATCCTTTTTTCAGTGCACCATCAATAATCTACAGATCCAACAATGATCCACTCGTGGAAGCAAAAGCTTCTCTCTCTCTCTCTCTTCGCGTACTTTCGCAAAAAATTCTCTCGCGTCACCTCTCGTCCACAGCAAACACCGTTATCACACACCGCGGAAATCTCTTTCTCGTTGCGCGCTCGCGGTGCCGTTGCACCGCAGCTGTTGCAACAAGCTCCGGCAAAGACTACCACACTTATTTCCACGTCGCTGGAGCGGCGGGTGCGCGCGCGTTCGAGTGTACCGCACGCATAATGCAAAGGATAAACGATGCGCCGGCGCGATAACGAGAGAGAAGCTCTCTTCCTCGTTGAATAAATTAGCGAGCGAGAGGCGCAGGCTGCACTTCGGATATAAATCGAATACCGCGAGGCTGGTGGAGATGACAACGACGTTGGACTTTAGCGAAATTGCGAGAGTAGTTGTTGGGGTTTGAATGGAGAGACAAATAATCTGTTTATGAATTTACGAATATGAATAATTAAAGGAGTTATTGATCTCCTATTTATGTATGGGTTTGTATAGAAATAAAAATATAAAATACAGGAAATTAAAAAATAAGAAAAAATAAAAATTTACATAATATACGAAGTGACATAGAAATTTATCCTTGAAATATAGATATAAATGAAAGTAAGGAATCTGGGTCGAACATTCAGTTGCATAGAATTAATTTTAAATTGATTTATTGGATCACGGTGTATAATAAAACTGTTCCAAGTTTAAATGACGATTACAGGAAACAAGTCATGCTGTTGTTTTAAATTAAAATCTTTTGTAAGTCAATTGGCAGAAGCCTTAGAAAAGGAAAATAAATACCAAAAGCTGACTATAACCGCTGTAGTAAATTAGTTTCTTTTATTTTCTAAAGCAGTAGAGAAGTTATGTTACACAATTTCGTTTACTATTCTCTTGCTATTCTTGTAATGTCGATGTTCTTTATTCTACGTATCACAAATTTATAATTTTTCAATTGTTTCAACAATGATTCATTCAATTTTTCAATAACACATAGTTTCTCCAGTCAATAATAGAACTCTGTAAAAAAAGGAAACTACGAGCTAAGCAGAACAATGCAATTCGATTCAATAATCACTCATTCTTTTTTTCGATATCTATATATCATGTCCAATGTAAATAATCTCCTGAATTATGCAACGATCTTAGTTTCTTAAAACCCATCACTGGAAAAAATTCATAGATACTTTTAATTTTAATATTTTTATAAACTCACGAGTATACTACCCTATCCAAATACTTATTTTTGGCAAAAGCTACACATGTATCTTGTACCTATTTGTATCTACTTAACGTAAATAATTATAAAAGTCCTCTTCTTCCCTCAAAGATATGTCTAACCCAGTACTATTCATTCCCAGATCATACAATTTTTCCATCCACAGACACGAATCTCAGCTACCGCCCACGCCTGTCTCCCAATCCGCGCCGAATCTCGAAGGTCCTAATCGTCATCTCAATACGAACAGAAACATAATCGCAGCCTCGACCAAACCGGCGCGGCGCGGCCGAGATGAGCCATCGTCACGATCCCGCTGGGCAGGATACTCACGCGCCGCGAATCACATGACAGCGCAGGCACGCGGTCGGGCCGCGGTCATGTGACGCCGAGCAGCACAACACCACGGAACGCGGCACACGCGCGTGTATACGTGTGCCGTTTGTACTATACGACGAGAGGAGGGCCTCGCGCGAGAGAGAGAGAGAAATAAAACGAGACGGAGTGGAGAAATATACGGCAATTTAAAGGCTATTAGCTGGCGGTAGCAGCTGCCGCTGCGTTATTACTCCGAGGCTCGGGCAACCATGTGTGCGCGAGTGCGACGGAGCCGGCGATTTTCCACCTAGATCGAGTTCCCGCGCGGGTGTGCACAACGCGAGAGCTTGCGCGCGGGAGGAAAAAGGTGATTGATGGGTCGCGAGCTGGCAAGGAGAGGGTGGGACGATTTGGTTTTGGTTGGGACGTTTTTTTTTCGAGCGGATCGTAGGTTCTTGCGTGCGTTTGTCTTATCGTCGGGGGAAATAATATACGCGGGAGAGAGGTATTTTCTGGCTGGAGTGAAGAGGATGAGGGATCGATCACCGAGAAATAATTTTGCAAACGGTTGTCCGTATTGTTATTGTTGTAGGTATTTGTGAAGATTGATCATTATTTAACGTGATGTGATATGGGAATGATAAAAAGCTTTCTGTACCAGCGAATGACTGAAAATTCACTACTTCATTGCATTGTAATAGATGAAATCGCAAAGGATATTTATCTGCTCATTTGCTGGTGCAGATTCGAAAAAATAATGAAACAGATTCACGTATATATATATAGAAAAGTAGCACGTTTCAAATTTGTAATAAGAATCATAACTTAGACTTGCATTTATTATGTGCACAATTAGAATGTTTCAATGCGAAAAAATTACGAAAATGCATTTCAGTCATTTATATGCTTCGTTCATTTACTTTATTTAACAAATTCTATTTATTTTCATTTTCTTCTGACTTATAGGAGTTTTTAAAAATGAAACATGCTGCTTATCGGAATGTACGTCACTAAAAGGTTATTCTTATAACTATAATAAGCTAGTAATACATAAATGTAAATGAATAAAATGATAAATCTGTGCATTCAGTTTATTCACCTCGCCTGCAAAGGCTTGCCCATCAACGGTGTGCTCTGAACCCCGTGAGTCGCTGCACCCCCAGTGGCAGTGGTACTGCTCGAGCTTATAGACATCGTCCATCAAGGGTCCTCCGCTAAGGACTGAAAGCAAAAACAAAAAGACGAAACAATTAAAAACTGTGTTAAGATTATTCACGCATCAGCCTGTACCCAAACGTCCCTTGTATCGTGAGCAAAGTATCTAATAAAAGAAAACGTTTTTAAATAAACTGCTGTAAAAATAAGATGTAAACATTATCATTAATAAAACCATGTTTAGGCATACTAAAGACCATACAACTATTTAACAAAATATATTTTAAGTATATTTTCTTCATAAATACAGATACAATTATAAAATATACGTATATATCACGTATATTGTACCATCTTTGTATTCTTATAAAAGTACATTGTAAATTTGATATTTTTGAAAAGATTTTATACTTTTCCGTTCATATACCTGCTCATGATTGTTTACAAACCATAAAATGAACATCAAAAGAAACTCAATCTCTTCCAAGTACTCAATACGAAGCGATACGACGCTTTTCCATCCCCAAGGCACCGATGATAATTATCATCCCTGGGCATCGCACGCGAACCTGACTTTCGGTCCTATCATCTCCACGAATCCTCCGCGAATCCTCCGCCCCGATAAGAGGCCTATACATCGTCCGTAACGAAGTAAAGCTCTCAATGCGCGCAAAGCGACGGATCTCCGAATCTAAATTGCCATCTCGTAGTTTCTTTTCATCTGCGAGGCAGCAGCGTGACGCGCGCGAATCTCTGTGTTTCTCTCTTTCTCTCTCTCTCTCTCTCTCTCTTTCTCTCTCTCCTTATACGCAGGATACGCTCGATTAGCGTCTGTGTATATAACAGTGTACAAGGGCTGGCCGAGGAGAGGGTCTTTATATCTGTCAAATACAGACACTTCTGCGCAGCGTTATATGCGTATGTGTATGGCGGTACGAAGTTTGGGAGAAAGAGCGAGAGGCTTTGGACGTGGAGTGGTTGTATAAGGCTTGCAAGGGTTGGATGAGAAAGAAAGCTTGCGAGGGGGCGGCTTTTTGTAGTGTTGCGCACACAACTTTGGGGCTTTCAAGGTGACTCGTGAGTGGAGCCTACGAAAGTAAGAACAAAGTGGATGATGCTTTTAGAACGATTTATAGAGAGGAGCTGAAATTTTTATGAAACGGGTAAACATAAAATATGTTGTTTCTGAGTATAACGCTGATCATCTTATTCGTGATAGCTCAAGATTGGATTCGACTTTTCGCTTAAGTGATTTTATGAAAAAATGTGCTCTTTCTTCTTGAAAATGCTTGTATCTTTTACATAATTATGAAGCAAATTTTTCAATTGTGTAAATTTTAGGAAGCTCTATTTAAATCCGTACAAATAACACACATCAAAATTTAAGCTTCAATATAAATAAACAAAAAGTTCAACTTTCAGTATACTCTCCCCTTAATATTTAGTAAATGCGATACACGTTGCCCACATTGTTATATAACTCAAAACTGTACGTTACACATAAATAGATGCTGACGCTTGAAATGCGAATTTAACGGGCATTAATGAGAAACACGTGCCTTTGTCAATCCATTCCGTTCCGGAAGCGAGTAACAGCAAATCTATTCTAGTTGCAGTTAATTATATTAGTTCCGTTTCAGCCATTAGAAATAAACCATCCATAAACCAATATTCGTTCCCGGTATTCTCGGCATACGATAACTTCAAAGACACGTCAAAATATAATCCAAATCCAAACCGCCCACCCAAAACCAAACGCAAGAAAATCCACAAAACCGCGCGCGCGCCTCGTAATTCCTCACCCACGCGTCAACAACAGAAAAATCGAAAAAGAATCAAAACCTGAAAAGTTACATCCACTTCTATATTTAGGTTTTGAGAATAAATTATTTTATAAATATTTATAAATTTAGGTACATGTTTGTGCATGAACCACCTTGAAGATTACAGGGTGTGTGTGTTTTGTGCGTGTAGAGATAAGTATCAAGGATTCAAAAGCGTGCTTCGTTGGGTGTAAATGTTTAATGGTGGATTTGTTGTGGAGGGAGTTCAATTGTTAGAACGCAATGACATTGCGTCGTACATTTTCTTTTGGATGGCATACGGAAAAAAAATAATTTGTGAGAATTGCTGATTCAGACACGATAAATAGCATTTCGTTAAAAAAAGTTAAAATTACATATCTTAAGATAGCTGTGTCATGCTAAATAGGCATCATCGAAAAAAAACCTTAATAAAGGGAGTCGTATTTCTTTTGAAAACTACTATAATATATATAAGATAAGTAAAAAAGTCTTATCACTTAATCAACATAATGAATGGAAAAATACATAAATATTATTTGTATTTTGCGTGTCTTAATTCAATTGAAAATTGATGTGGATTAGTTTCCTTGTAGTACACTAATATCGGTAAATATTTTCTTTCCTCAACAATAATGGTGCATTTCCATTGAATCCTGTTATTTCAATTAACAACGATATTTACAAACATCACATCTGAAACAGATCTGGATTACAAATTACCAGCAATAAACATACTCCACGTATGTATAACGAGAATCTGGTAAATTCTAGAATTACTATACCGCGATAGTCTCGTGATTCTAAACTGCTACCTCAGCCATCTTCGTGACTCCCTATACTCGGTCATGATTGCACACATTTCCAGAAATTAAAACATATACACGTCCGCATAAATTGTAACAAAAGTAATCGCTGCCTGTGTTCGCGACTTTACGTAATTGTGTTTTCGCTCTCTCGCGTCCGCGTCCAGCGGTACTTACACTGATCCACCGTGTTTTAAAACTCATTCGGACACATCGAAGCGGAACTGGACGCGCAGGGGAACAAAAAAGCGATCGACGTTTTGGATTTCGCGATACACACGCACACGCGGAATATTTTAAGTCCCGTCGGCGCGTCACGGTCTTTTTGTATAATATATGGTCATTGTTGCTGCGAATTGAACCGAAGGATATGCGCGAGGTGTATCTTGGCGATTCATCTTTGCGCGCAGGCGTGCGTGTCCTCCTTTTTAAAATTCGCTCAAGGTTTGGGCATCGCTGGCTGTTTGTTTTCAACCACGGGTGTTTAGCGGAAATTAGCATAATTCGCGTATTTGACCCGCGGGGAAATTCTGCACGAGGTTGTAGTTTGATTTATTTTTTAGATTTATAAATGATAAGGATGGCTCGGTAAAGTATTCGGTAAAGTATTTTGTATGTTTATGTTTGACAAGGAAAGTTTTGGGTAAAAGTAATGCAATTCTTTTTTTATCATGCAGAAGGTGTATAAGTTTTGCTTTCTGAGAGAAATAGAACGTGATCTTTTGAATTTATTTCCATTCCTCGTTGCTAATAGACTTTTACTTTCCAAATAACTTGCAGTAGTTACGTGCAACTACAACATTAACTTTTCTTTATCGACCCAGGATTATAGCAATATTGCTAGGTATTCTCAGAGTTGAGTAAACCCAGATAAGCGACGTTCTAAGAACTCTTAAAGAAGATTTTATGGCAATTTCTACATGCATGCAAGTCAAGTGGAATTCGTGCTTCAATGACTTTAATTATAGCAGGGTAATTTTTCACATCAGCACCATCAATTGATCACATTCAGCAATTACGCTTTATTCTAAAATTGATAGTAATGTTTTAACTAGTGAAAGTTTTTCTATCGTTTATCGATTTTCCTCATTTATCTAAAGAATAAGTTGTATGATGTAATAAGCTATATATCTTCAATCTCGTATACTAAAGAAATTCATTTTATAAAGATAATATATGTTTATATAAAATATTGTCAATAAATCTATTAGTAAATTATGAGCTACATCGTTAAAGTAAAAGGATGTGCAATAAATTACAAAATATATATGACTTTTTATTCGTATATCACGTTTAATGCATAGAAGTTTATCACTCAAAAGTTTACTATTGAACAGTCCTGCACGAATACTCTTTTTCGTCAGCGATAAATCTGCTACCTCACTGTCTTTAAACCAATTATACTAAACCCGCAAATAAACGCATTTCATTCAACCAAACACAAAATCAGAAGTCATCTTGTACAAAAATGATCGTTTAACCCATTAGTGACGTATGCGTCCTGGAGGATACACAATTTCTTTTTCGTTTTTCAAGATTTCTACGCGATAATCTCGAAATTATGCAAATTTAATGCATAAATCAGATCAAAGCTGATTATTTCCGATCTCACAATTGGGGTCTGACTCATTTTTGGTTACATAAAATTAAAAAATAAAAACTAAAATAAAATTTTCATTCCAAAATCCATGAGATAAAGGCTTATGTGTCATTTCAATGGCACTTTAATATAGATTCTCACTTTAACTTTTAACATTGAATAACATATGCAGTGACGTTTGCTGGTCAATTTTAATTAGTTCTGTTGTATAGATAATAATTTCTTCTATTCTTTTCATGTTAAACAGGTTTCGCTTTTTTAAATAACGCAAATATTAATCAATCTTCAAACTTAAAGCAACTCTATTAAACTACCAGATGAAAACCAGGCATTATCGAGTTAACTAAAATCATCATCCTTCCCCACAAATCTCACAACTCCTCAAATATCCCCTCAAACGAACCACAATCGCCTCTCAAAAGTCGCATAAACCACAGAACTAAAATATCCCCTCGAACTTTTCAGACAGATACAACGTATATAACGCGTAAAACTCTATATACACGCGTGGACAATCGCACATTCGATTGCACAAGCGCTGCACTCGACGCCGCGGCCGTCGCCTCCTCGCTTTGCCGATTACATTTTAAATTGAGATGCGGCAGCTAACGCGCGCTCGCCCGCGTCGCGCGACTCGTTTTGCAATCGCCAGGTAGCACGCGCATAAATTTTCGCTCGCTTCGGTAGATGCACGCGCGCGCGGCGTGCGAGGTGCACTTTTACTCGCGGTATGCAAGCGGAATGCACGCGCGTAAAGTATATAGGCAGTTGTGCGAGGAGTCGATGCAGCGTGTAGAATTTTTAGGTGCGTCAAAGTTTGTGCTTGTGTAGTACATGTGCCGATTGTTAAATTATTGTGAAAAATTAATTTTGTATTCATTTTGATTTTATTTTGTATTCTTCTTTTATCATTATGGAGCGGCGTTACATAATGATTATTGATGGAAGACGGTATGTCTAGGTTGGGTTTAAAAAATAAGTTTAGAATAAAAGCGTGCTTGATTGTATTTATGTACTGCTGTATAATTAAGTGTTAGTAAACCCAACGAGGCAATCTTGTTTAGGAACTATATACTTCTCGCGAATCTATAATTCACGCATCGAAGTTGAAGAAACTTTACTATTATTCGAGGAGTTTCTTCCTCGGTCGGAATAATAGGGTAAAAGAGTCTGCAGTTGCTCTGCCATGCATTGATTACTGTAATACAATACCCCCAGTATTTTTATTTCAAAAATTGTAAGATAATAACTATGTATAGTACTCGATGAGATAGTTTATAATATAAATTACCTTTAAACATTGCTTTATTTACTGTATGATTTTATAATTTTTTAAATAACATTATCAAGAGGCTCGGAATCGATACAGGGCAGAGTGATTGACTCTCTTAACTTGCATACCCGTACATAGGAAGCATATAGTTCGTTGGTCTCCACATATTATTAATGGACGTTTATTTACTATTTTTTTCTTTCTTTCTGTTTTGTCTTTACCCGTACTCTAATGCTTTATGTTTCACTAGGAGGTACTAAAGAATGCAAATTGCACGTATACGACAGTATATACGACGCTGTTTAGAAAAGGCAATCGGCATGTCAAGCTGTTATATTAATCATAGATGTGTATGAGCCGTGTACGTGTAGATATCAATCTTTACATGCTTTATTTTATTCAGACTTGTTTACGTTAAAATATTACAATTGCGAGCTTGTGTTGCTTATTTTTGCTGGTTAATAAATTATGAAATGTAGCTAAAACATGCTTTAACGCGATTGGAATATCAGTGTGAAAACTATCGTGAATCGCGTTACAGTAATTTTTCTAGTTATTTTTGTAAACTATTTTGCGTCAAGATATTTTTCTGAAAATTCAATTTACGATTACTCAAAAACGTATAATCGCACCGCCACGACGACTGAATCACTAAGAATCGCAAAACTATTCGATAAACTTTTATTATGATTTCTGTATATTTATCATTTTTTCTCTTTAAAAAAAAATTCTAAAAAAGTCGATGAGTAATAGTAGCTACTGTTTAGTATTTTAATTTAGCGTTTCAAATTTGAACACGTCAAATACCAAATCATATTATCATTCAAATGGCTATGTGATCTATTGTTGTCCATATATGAAGGCTGCATTTGAAGATGAATCATTTGAACATGTACTGCGCACGTGTCTTCTATGGAGAGCTAATTTTTTATTTATAAGCGCGGGCACTGTATTTAATTAAAAATTATTTTTTAAATAAAACGCAATTGAAAAGAATACGCTCATTATTATGAGCCTTGCAGTGAACTGCCGCGCGCTTGTAGGCCGTTCGGAACGTGCTTAATTACTGCTGTTAGCGTAACAAGAGTTTTAAGTGCATTCCAAGTTTATCAACGAACTTTCCAGAGGCTCGCAAATAAAATCCATGTTTATCTTTTACAGTGCAACAACAATGTAATGAATTATTTTTATAAATTAATAAATTCAAGAATTCTATATACGCTCTTGCCTCTTAACTGTTGAATTTTGTATTTATTAGTACTGGAAGTTAACATCTATATATAAAATCATATTGTCAAAAGTACTGCATCATTTCGGTATCATTGCGATTTATATATTAAAATAAGAAAGACAGAACAGTTGTTTCCTGCTAGATGCGCTCCATTTGAACCCTTTCAGACCCCGCGTCCAATAAAATGGACATACTTAAAAAACGTAAGAATAATTTTTTTCAGTCATAACGGTTTGATAATCTCAACTTGTTAAGAATGTATGTACACACTTTTATACTCGATACACATATATATATATAGAATATACATAAAATATATTGAAAAAATTTTTTTATTGTAACCACTCAAGTTTCTTATAGTTAGACCATAAAACGTCAAAATACACTTGAAAAAGTAGTATATCATTGCCAGATTAAATTCAAATATGAAAGGATTAAAGTATTAAAAAAACCTATCATATGGTAAACCATTCCATAAACATTTTTATCAGACTTTAGCCTATTCCTTTTTTGTTTTTGATATTTCATTCTTGATTTTAGCATTGGTTTTGGCCTATATATTCATTTTATGGTTCTATCTTTATAATCACGACTCCTGCAGTGATTTCTAGAGGAAAATGTTCCACGTTTTTAACACGAAAAAGATCCGAACAATAATCCATTAAAAAACCAAATTAAAAACAAAAATCGATTGCGCCACGGAACTCCACATTCAAGCCATTTTCCCAACAACCAATCAAATGTCATTACTCCGCGCCACGAATAAACTCACCCCCTCGCACACACACCAACAATCCACACGTCCCATCCCATCGATGCCATTCAACGTCCTCTGCACTTTAAGCTCCCGCGAAAGCTCTCGCTTGCGTGCAACGCACATGACGCAACGCAACGACGCTTCCGCGGCTTATTCCTGCCTCTCCCGCGTAACGCCACCCTGCATTTGCATAACGGAGAGCCGCACGTGCACTCGATACTTACAGGTGCCCTCGCCGTCGGTGTCGATGCGCCAGCAGTATCCCGGATTGACGAGCTGGCGAGAAGCCGTCGCCGGGTACTTCCATCTTAGGGGCTTGCTGCTGAGTGCCTCGTGGTCGGACTCGGCGCGATCCGTCTCGATGTTCACGGGGCTCTGCCGAGAGCCCGCTGCCATCGGGAATTTCTCCACCCATGTGCTGGGTCCTGCAAGCAGAGAGCGCAAAATACGAAACGTTATTTATGCTGTTGTATTTGCGTAATGTTTTGTTGGTTTTTTACAGGTGTTTTTGGTATACGCAAAGGTAAATTAAGTCTCGTTTGATTGTGGGTAAACGGGGAGGGGTTGGATGTAATAAGGGTAGGAGCACTTTCTTTTATAGGTTTTGGATGAAATAATAATGCTACTTTGCGTTTTTTAGCTGAACATTATTATTTGGTAATGGTAACTCATTAGGTTTTTTATATCTGCCTCTCCTCTGGTTCTTAGACCTGAGGTGACAGAAAGAGTAAGTAGTGAGTTTTTACAGTGTTTTTTGTTCTAAATTTTTCATAAAAATTTGTTTACTCAGATTTTATTAAGTACCAATTTTTATCTACGTAAGTACTTTATACAATAAGCCGTCCGTAACAATTCGATAATCTTTTAATTAACGATTCTTATTATGAACAATTCCTCACACTGTTTTATTATAATTATAGAGGAGTCACAATACCCCTGTTGACAGTAAATTAATTATTTTTATATTCGTTCGTGAAAATCGATAAAGTTTTTCTACCCTCAATTTTTCATCTACGAACCGCCTCTTCAATTATAACATAATATTCACCTACAGACAGATTTAGAAACTTGTAACGCTGCTGAAATTAGGCATTTCGTAAAATCAACATTTTATTGTTTATTTTTAACTGATAGCCTTTATAATTATATGTATATTTTTGTTTTTTAATTAACCAAGAATAAACATGATTTATAATGTATATTCATTTCATACGATGATATAAATTTTGTTGTTTGTTTTGCTTTATAAGATTTGATCGCTTGAGCTAAGAGTAATTTTCGTGACTAAGGACAATTATATTGTTTGATAATGTCGATAGAGCTGAATATACTTTAAATGCTAATGAAATGACTATTCTATTCTGGTTTATTAAATCGGGCAAAAGATAAATATAGCACACAGAGGCTATCAATTAAGCGGACATCAGTACGATTATCAAAATTTAACGCACAAATTCATTCCATAAAAAGAACATGACGCAAGAATAATGAACGCTCGAACAAATCGATAGTTTAACGGCCGCTGTCCGCTCACGCCGAATCTCGCTATACCGAATGTTTGGTCGCTGAACTCTCGACAACCAATGAGAAATGTCATTGAAATCGAATGATTTCAAGCCGAAATACCGTCGAGTCAGCGAGATTTTTCAGTCTCATCGCCAGCATTATTCACCCGCGGCAGAAAAGTAATTTTTCCCCCAAACTTTATCCATAAGCAAAGCGAGCGAAAAAGCCAGATATGAAAAACAGCGCGAATAAGAGGGAGAGCCAAAAGAAATGAGACGTTCTGGCGAATTTGGCCCGGCGCGTGGGCGAGCCGTGCGAAAAGCAGAAGTTGAATTGGATGATGTATATACGAGAGAAAAGTTTTTCGGAGGTATATAAGGGTTGGTCCTGCGAGCGTTGCGTGTGACGCAGATGGAAAACGGGAGATTGAGCTGTGTATCGCTGCTAATATCGAGTCGTGCAACATTTATTAGAAGAATTTCGTGAATTTGTTGGACCAAGTCACGCAGGGTTCATTCTAAGGTGAGAAACGCCGTTTGTCGAGGCGGAATTAGATCATTTCTTGTGCGAACTTGTGTACACGCAAGTTATGGCAATTATAGTTGTCCAAAATTTTAATGATGGAGGTGTTATATACATACATACATACATTTAGAGTATGATAATTCATTCAATTCTGTCGCTGGTGCTCGGGGGCGTACCTACGTCATTTAAAATTACAAAAATTATCACCGACGTGTCAAGTATCTATTTTTCTCAAAGTACGCGTAGATGTACGCAACGAAATTTCCTTTAACTTGTCTCATAAATAAATAAGAAGAACGTGACTTTGGTCGACTGACTACGCGCTAAAAGTAATTATCAGTGCAGAAAATAGATATTATATACGTTACGAATTACCATAATTCCAACGAGGGAAACTTTCGGAAAAAATAGTTATAACGATATTTAATGCATCTCTCTTGTGCTTCGTTGCAAAAAAAAGCTCGGCCCTTGCATTGTTGAAATTTATTATTATCGTTATTATGACACGTTGTCATGCAGTCCGTGTCGCTCTTGTTCATAATTCACAGACGCAGCCCAATCCAAGGCCACAGGCGATGATTCATCCTAAATGTCATGTCGACGCGCTTGAACGGAGCGCTGTATAAGCCGGTCTACGCCGCTATCATTGAGCTACTTGCTCTAATTTAATAACAATAAATTTTAAGTAACAAAGCAATTATCTATTCTGTTAGTCATTCAAATTAAATATTTTGAATTATTCATTAAAAAATATATATCAACAAGCTGACACACTGAATTAGACACCACAGCTAAAACAGCAAAGCGTGTGTATAGAAGGTTTACAAATAGAGCTGTGCGTTATGCGAATTAAGTAGCCGCGATACATTTGAATCTATAAAAAGCGAATCAGATTAATTTTTTTATTTGTTCGTATCGGACACACTAAATCACGATATGTCGGATGAATTAGCAAACAAGATGTCTATTTGAATAAATCGGAAAATTAAATATCGATTTAAATGAATCGGAAAATTGAATTTCGAACGAAATACAATAAATATATTTATATTTATTTACATTTATATTTCAATGAATACTATTTCTTGATTTATTCTTAAATTAGCAATCTTTTTTCTACGCTAAAATTCTTCAATTGATTTAAATAGAAGAAATATATAGTTTACTCAAAATATTACTATTTTATGAATTGTCACTCGGAATGAAAATCCATCCAATTTCGGAATCGAATTACATTTTTTTTAATACTTAATACACCATATTCTACACATAAAAAATAATAAATAAAACTTATTATGTATTAAAAATTAAGAATATTTAATCCTGAAACTCCCGAATTCCGTCCACAAACCCGCAACTCAACGATACAGCAATCCTACGAAATTTCCCCCAACAACCAATCGCAATCTGGAAAGCCGCGCAATCGTATCGCGACGCTCGGAAGTCGCGCGATACATTCGCATGATCGATAAGCGCCGCGGCGGGCACCTTACGATGTGCGCTCGGCCCGGGTTAGAGTTCGCGCCGTTCGATCGCGCGATGAGTCCGGCGGCGGCGGCGGCAACAGCATCATTTATTTAAGTGCGCGCTTCCGCCGCCGCTCGACGCACCGAGAACGAGCGTACAAGTATATACACGAGCGGAGTTGTTATACGTGCGGTGGGGAGGAACACAGCGAGAGATGGATAATGTGGGCGATCGAAATCGGTTGGGCTCGAGGATGGTGTCGATGTACTTTGGGACAATCGTGTTGTACGATTTATTGGAATTTGGGAAAGATTGCGTATCGGTAGTTACGAAATTTTGAGCATTTTTTCAATTGGATGATTTTGGCACTTTTTCGTGTAAATAATCGTGACTCGTATAATATTTGTCGAGGTACCTTTCTTTTTTCTTAGAAAAAGGTGTCTTACGAATGAAAAATATTTCGGAGAATTGAGCAAAACGGCGTGCGCCTAGGCAAGAATAGAAGTTTCAGTTTTTTACGGTCGAGCCAGGAATATGCGATTTTCTAATTTTCGTTTGTCTTTTTTTTTGCGCGGCATTACGTAAAATTGTCAGAGACAATGGGATTTATTCATGTCGTGTTTGTGGGAAAACAGCATCAAGATAGGGAAACTGTGGAAATACAGACCTCGAAATTTGTGTCTTATAAAATTGAAATATGTTTTGTTGAAAAATAACAACACATTATTGCACATTGACTTCCGTATTATAAAATGATGTTTACTTATTAAACTAAACATTATAACAGTAGTGAATAAAACTCGTTGATATTTTTATACGAGAATGGAAACCGGCACATCAAAGAATATTAAAAATAGTTAGCAAAAATACTGTACTAGGCCATTCTTATGGCGATAATTTTAAATTTCAAAGCTATTTTTTTATTCATTCGCGTCGGTGGTATTGATATATTTTATTTATAAAAAGATGCACTTGACATTGCTAATTATTTTTCAGAAAATGAATCATTATTTAATATTTTAAACCGATTAATAAAAGAGAATATTTCTCTTCTTATCACATCTTTTAAAATTGCTTTATCGAGTACAATGTTAGACCTCAAACATTGTTCGAATTCTGGGCCACTAAAACGATTCATCATACGCCACTTGTTTCCACAGACCTACTGTACATTATCGCTATTTGTGTTTGCATATTCGGTAATTCAGGCGCCGCGGTATCATCAAATCAGTCGCGATAACGCTTCCGAATCATTCACTCGATCGCGCACAAACGATGACCTTTGACGCAGCGATGTAATCATGTAACAGCCCGTCACGTGCGTCAACGTGTATCGAGGAAAGTTGGCGAGCTTCTTCTCTTTTTTTTCCGAACAAACAATTTTGAATTTCTGTTTATGCGCGAAGCACGTGACGCTGAAATCGCACGAGCCGATGATCTGTGTATAAGCTGTCAATCGTAAAGATTACAGCTTTATCCAACACTTTTATTACGTTTATATTATAAACTTATCTCTGTGATAAAATGTTTTATTCGACATTTATTGTAAATATAAATATAAATATTTATCTTTATTGAAAAAAACGTTTATGCCTTTCATACTTTATATCAAATTCGAATCGATATATAAGATGTCATTTAAAAAAATGACCGTATAATTTTAGCTTCATAAATATAGATACACTATAAAGACCACAATAAAACAAAAACCATTGTTATTGAGAAAATCTAAGAATAGAACGTAAGTAAAATCATGTACAATAAAACGTTAAAGCAATGACAGATGATAATATGCATTTGCTATACTATAGGACTGTCTTTATACGACGTTTGCATTGCAATTACGTTACATAACTATAAGTACACCTCTATATATCTATACAATTTTCCATTAGATACGCGAGCATTACAATTACAATCCTACGCTTTTTCAAAATCCATTTATAGAATAAATCTTCAGAATAACACATCTATCTATAAAATTTCTGACACACTAGTATTTTTTATCTTTGAAAAGAAGAATTGCCACTCAGCCGACTTCTGTTCAATATATCGTTTATCGAACTCGATTAAACTTTGCATAAGATCCCGCGCGCGGCGCGCCACTCCGGAGCGAACGAACTTGACACATAACTTTCTTTTCCGCGCCAACGAGCTGCCGGCTTCCTTCCGCGCTATTTACCAAGGCTCTGCACACACACACACTCTACGCGCGCATAGCGCAGCGTCTGCGTCTAATACCTCCACTCGGCTCGGAAGTGTCTACACTTACGCCACTCGGGAGTCGGCGATCTCGCATGCAAATCAGCCGACTTCGATGAGTCGTCCGATAATGGCCTGACAGCAGTCTTGGCGTTCGCGTGCTCCTCTATCGAGGAGAGGAAAAGAAGCGAGGATAAAAAAAAGGCGAGTTTATACGTAAGGAGGCACGCGCGGATTAACGGCCGGCAACTGGATCAATGGCACTTTTGGGCCGGCCTCGCGAATGCGAAATCGGTTGATTAAAGGATCTTGACACATTTGATCTGTCGGTCGAGCGCTGGCTGCGTGAGTTTGCGACCTTGCGCCAGGCGACTCGCTAATCCGAGCGGAGATAGAGAAAAACGAAATTAAATTGCCGGTTGAGTGGAAGTCGATTTAGCAGTTGGCGAGATTCTTACGGATCGATGGATTGACAAGTTGTGGAGATTGATTTGATATTGAAGTTTTAATGGGTGCGGTGTAGCATAAGTCGAAGCGTACTTCATTTTAAATGAAAATTAATTTGCTTAGGTTTTTTCAGAAGATTTTCCGAGTCAAGGGCGTTGCAAAATTACGTCGCAGTCCCATATAAAACAAAAGTGGAAACAAGTACAAAAAGTGTCTTTCCACCGTTCAATTGTTTAATAGCGGGTTTCACCGCTCGTAAAAACGCTCGCGCGTATAATGTATAGACGACAAATGAATTGTGTATTAGAAGTGCGAAGAAAAAGGCATGAAAACGGCCGTGAGGCTGTTTTGCCAAGAATACACACCGAGTTGTCTTCCGGTTTACCTTACGATACACGCAGCGGCAGCAGACAATGAATGGAAGGTCGCCGCACAGGCAGCTTTGTGCTAGCGCTTAATCGCGATCCCATCCGTCCATAAAGAATCCCGAGCTACTTGAAGATATTTTTGAAGATTATATGGGATTTACCCGGATAACTTGGGGACACATTGTTCTGGAGATCGCGAACATTCTTCATTCCACGGGTTATGTTGATCGTATTTGTTATCATTATTTGTTATTTATGTACCTTTTGAAAGTGAATGTTTATATGCTCAAAACAGAATATTACAACTGGAAGATTATATATTACTCTGTATTACAATATAAGTTAGAAACATTGCGACAGTAACTAATGACATGTTAAGAATTCAAAAGATAAAAAAATACTAATTTGCTAGTATACATTTTTCGCTGCTTTTATAACTCTATTCATTAATTTATTGCACTAAGAAGAAGGATTATTTATAGTTAAGGATTCGTGCATTTAGCATTTTTTGTATAGTTAACGAGAAGGTTCAACTATAAAGCAGAAATTAACTGGTGAGAACTGCGTCTTTCATTGTATTCAAACTCGTACTTTTTAATAATTAATAATTTTCCTTTATTGTAAAGAATCCTTTCTACCAGCATACGAAACAAAAGAAGATATGATAGTCGAAACTCGATTGCTGTTTAATTTTGCAAGAATCGAATGCAACAATTCAGGCACTGAACTAGATGGTTGGTATAGCATTCGTGGCAATTATCATTTTATACAAATATTTACTATATCTTACCGAAACATTTGCTAATAACAAAATTTCGTCCTCCCATCTCCAATTCTGTCATCTACTTAGCATAAACTCCTCGCGCCAGCTGCTCATCATTTAAATGAAATTAGCATGCGCAGTAAAAAGTTCGTCCGCCTACAAAGCAGATAAAAACGCTCCTGCAGATGCGGCTCCACGTCTCGTAATGATTACGTCAACGTCACAAGATGTTTTTATGAATTAACAGCGCAGACGTACGCAAGCGCTCGCGCTAAGGACAATAAAAGCTCTCGAGCTCGCACATGCGCTCGTTCCTCTGCTTCTGCTTCGTTTGGACACAATGAGAGGCGCGCGTGCGACCCGAGAAATGCGCAGTACAGCTTCTTAAACTTCTTCGTCCCCGGTCCCTTTGTGCGTTACCAAATGTGCGCGCGTCTCTTTCTTTTCTCGAGGGGAAAATAGGAGTTTAGAGCTGTTGACGTGTATTAAAGTGTGTGCATTGAAAATGCGCATCTGCCGGAAAGCGCCCTGGGTACAATAAGTATATACATCGTCCGAATAATTTGGTACATAACGCATTGTTACGTACGGTACATAGTTTAGGCATTGCGTCATACGAGGACTTTCATTGTGTATGTAGTTTTGTTGCGACTGGCTGCCAGATGAAGGTTCGACAATTTTCTAGAGTGCGCTTACGACTGTTCTTCTTATGAAAGCGCATTGTGTCTCATAATTTTGTCTCGGCGATGAAGTCATCGAAACGATAAGAATTTTCGTTTTTTATCGTATACTGTCTTCTCGGATGGAATTTGCTATTATTTGAAAAGGTTGCATGCTGGATGATTATACAATGAAAGGCTCAATTATCTCTTATTCGAGTATGTATGAATTTTCTGGGTGTGTCATAGGTGTGCGCTAGTAAAATATTCCGCGTTCTCTGAGAAATGTAAAAACCGAAGTATCTCCTTTATATTCATGCTCAATTGCGACTTGAGAAATGACAGTTGTTACTTCTTCCAGTTATATAAAGCCAATCTTCCCAAGTTTTCGTGGAATTTTTTTTTCTCTCAGCTTGGTATCGAACATCGGCAAAAAAATTACTCCTAACAAGTAGGTGCCAAATGCTAATAATGGCAAATAAATTTTTTACTCATGTCTCGGTAGTAACTTTTTATTGCCCGGCTTCTGTGTAATATCACGTAATAATCTTTTTATTTGTGAAAACTCAGTATTTCACAGTGAGTATTTTTCTACTTCGGTAAATACAAAATCAATAAAAATGCTTACATGAAAAAAAGAAAATGAACAATATAAGTCAACCGCCTTCATTAATCATGCCAAACCTCAAAAGTAATCATTAATTCCCAAACGATATTTAAGAACCCGATGTCTCACTTATTAAGCAAAGCTCGACAAACAAAACGTCGCCGATGTGATTTACAAAGTAATTAGCGGCATGTCGATTCTACCGGAGAAGCGTACACATTGATATACGTATAGGTCCTATTGCGAGTACATACGTACGTATAAGAACCTATAACGGGGCGACGCGCGATTGCTCATTAAGGTGGTGACTTAAATTGTTCTAATTAAAACAGTTAACAGCGGTGGTGTCGCAAACGTAAACTTAGACCGCGTGTAAATAGAAGGCAGTTATTGATACGAAATTAATGGTTTTAGAGCATGAACATAACGTGTCGTGTCTGAAAGGGAACAAAAATAAATGCACATGCGAGTATTCGTTATCATGTCAGTCGTATAGTGATCATGAAAGTATCATTTAGTTTTAAAAGTAATAAAAGTTTTAACGAGGGAGTCGGTAAAAGGAATAATTTACTACAAAGATATTTCGTTTCTTGTAATAGTTGTAATTATTGTGCCATTGTTTAATCGTACAAGAAAGCAGTTGTTAAAAAGTGAGTCTTAAGACGTTTCGCGTAAACTTTGAAAGGTGTCGCCATTTTAGCAATCTTATCTTGTATAAATCACGATAAATTTGATTCATTATTCAAACACTATAATGTACTCGAGAATTCAAACGAATAAACGAAAAAACATTTTTTAAGTTACTGATTTTTATGTAAGTCATCAACCATAATCACTAAAATAATCAATTCGTAAAATATTTTATTTCTTCCAAGCATTGTTCAAAAGGTTTACCAGTTCATTGAGTGCCATCGTTCTAAAATTTCTCTGCAAATATCTTTCAAGACAAGCAACAATGATCAAGGTAAAAACTCTTCCAACCATTGTGTCTGCGCTATCGGCCAAACCTATCAAAAATGTTAATACACTTTCCCCGCATTTACAAAGATAAACTCTCCAATTTCGCGCAATTACAACCGTACCAGCAGCTCGTAAAACGAAAAAAAAACCACTCACTCGCAGCGAGATACACACTGCACCCATTGTTACCACTCCACAAAAAGTGCAAAAAATTCTTCGAAACGAGTTCCTCGCACGCGCGTTTTTCTTTTTCTTCGGAGTGTGCCGCGATAAGAATCACCCACACGCGTACACACGCACACTCTGTACAAACATTTACCAACGAGGAGAAAAATACCACTTTGACACGAACTTCTGCTGGTCCACCTCCCGCGTCGATCGCACAGTAGCACACAAGTTCATGTTTGCCTTATACATATATATATATCCCAATCCCCAAAAAAAAGGGGAAGAAAAAGAGCGCCGAGGAAATCGGCTCCCGTTTCTTTGTTGATGCGGCGATATAACGCGCGGAGCCGCGCGCGTCGTTCCCGAGGGGGGGAATGTGCGCGAAATGAAATGACGCGAGAGGCCGAAAGAACGAGCGGGCATTTTTTTTCTCTCTGCTGGTGGATAGTGGCTATATAATCCGGGAAATTCGATATCGTACGTCGTGGCTATTGAAAATGCCGCGCGCTATTATCATATAGAGTGTGGGAGGAGGCGCTTCGAGCGATCTACGAAATTTCGGTGTATTATACGGATATTTCGTATACAAGGAGTGGGAAAATGCGTTATGATAATGGATTTAGGGAGGATGGTTATTTCGCCGGTGCTTAATATAATTATTATTGCGCGAGGGATCGGATATCGGAGTAAAATCTGGGGGTGATAAATTATTCATCGTGTCTGAACTGAAATTGAAGGGGAGACAAAACATTTTACGAAGATTTAATAATTGATCATCGTCGTCATTATCGTTAGATACAAAGGATGGTTAAAATTAAAACGATACTCGAATCGAAACGTGCAGGTAATCGCAATCGCAATCGTCAAAAAGTAATCTCAAACTCCAGCACAGCTCGTAAATCATCGAAAGAAGCTCGTACGCGAAAATCAAGATATATAAATACATTCTTTGCCGAGTGAAATACGGCGTTATAGACCATAAAAATGGCTTTTGCCTAACCGCTGCCGCCTCGACAGCTATCGTCCCGCCGAATTCCGAGGCGTCGATCGATCCTTCATACATAAATAAGCAAGAAACTCGTAATTTACCAGCGATTGTTCGCATCGTAGCTCGTAAACGACTCAAAAAGAATCGGCTAATAATCGAAGCGTCGCTGACGTGCTTTTCGTTGGCACAGGTCGCAAGATCAAGGGACGAATCGCGCGCGCAAACAACAGTGCCGCCCTAATTGCAGAGCGCGATTTTCAATCGAACGCCGCGCCAATAATTAACGCTAACACGGCGCAGACACTCAATCGTCACAGGCGCTATATACGCCTTATCTCTCTTAACAAGCAACTATTGCGTTATATACACACTCGTAATCCACGTACCACGTGTAATAATAAGACAAGCCAAACCAAACGGATCTTATCGCCACTGTTTATCTTGACTGCTATACAGCGCACAGCGTCCGTTTGCACGCGTCGGAGGAATAGGAGGGTCTCCTATGCGACTATAAGCTAGAGGTGAACGAGAGGAGAAGAAAACGAGCTACGACGCGGAGATACGCGCAATTTTCCGCTCCGAGGAATTTCGGCGTAGGACGAGAGCCTCCGAGGAATTTGCAGAGAGGAGAGGAGAGCTTGCGACCAGGGGAATACTCTTTTTTTTTTGTTCGGGCGGAGATGAATAAACGAATGGCTGTATCTTCGGTAGGCTTAGGCGGTGCTCGAGATGTTATGAGATTACAGAGACGGTTCTGCGGTAGATTATTTGTGAAATTTTTGATATGTGAAGCGTCGTTGGTGGGCTTTTTATTGATTTCGGCGGGTGGTCGGCGGTGATATGGAATCTAGTTGCGAATGAAACTGATATTTGTAATTTATAATGCTAGGTGTTGCTATCTAGCGTTTATAACGTTTGTAAAGCCATAACACATTATAATGCCTTGAATCTACACTGAGAATAGACTTTCCTTGTACTTAATATACGATTAAGTCGTCTTAACTATTAAGTCGTCTAATTTTAAATATGGTGAACTGAATTAGAATGTATTGCGTTTTTATACGTTATTCTTCTCTCAGTGTACGAAAGTTACTCTCTAAACGTTAACTAGTAAATTTTCACCAGCTTTTTTTTTATAAAAAGTTTTTACAATGTAATTTCTATACATACAGACCTGAATTAATTATCAATAAAAACTCGAAAGAACAACAAACCGCGTAAAGCCAGTAAAGCACGCGAGCTCTCTACAGGTGCTCACAACTGATAAGAAAAAAAACTTCTCGACGTTGACGGACAGCTTTTCTCTTTCGAAACCTCATAAATTCCCATCCAAACTTTCTACAATCCAAATCTAACAAAGAAAAAGCAAACAAACGCACTCTCATTAATTCCATTAATCCTCGGCAAACTCCATTACCCATGCTCGCAGCCAGGTATTTTTCATGACTTCGGCGATCCTATTTCAGTCTCTCTCTCTCTCTCTCTCGCGTGCGCCGCGATAAGCAATTATCGCAATGGATAATGTCGCGGCACGCCCTGGAGACGAAAGTCGCGTATAAAATATAAAAGTCAGCGATCGTTGTATATATACTCCAGCGCACCTTCTTTTGAAAAAAAAGGAGTTAAAAAAGAAATCGGTCGCCGTTGATACGGAGCGTAGGCGCGCTCTGTGTGCAGGTACACGATATATAGGGGCGTTCGAAGGAAAACGCGGCATGCGCCGCGATAAGATAACGGCTTCACCTGCGCGAGAGTTTGCGCGATGTTTTTCCCGGGGATCGCGAGATGAGGATTAGGGAGCACGACGACGGAGGATACGTCACGCGTCCTCGTGACTATTGCTTATCGCGGGATTTTTATGTATTATTTGAAATTAGACGGGAGGCATTGTCATTTGGGATTGGGTGTATTTGAGATCCGATGGGTTTTGCAAGTTTTATGTTGCCTTTTGGTGTTGTTTGAGTTGAGTGAAGTTGCTTGGTTGATCACTGTTTTATGACAGAGAAGAATAATAATCAACTTACTTGCAGTCTGAAATTATGTTATATTTCAAGTAAGGGAGATTGGGACACAATGGGTAATCGTTATTATTTACCAAAATACAAAAATATAAAATGGTAAAGTATCACGGTACGATCTTCTATATTGAGAAAAAGTTACTAAATATCAACATTTATTATAAGTAAATGTATACTAAAATTCAATAAACATTTGTTATTTCAAGTAAATATTTAACAGTATGGAAATTAACGTTAATTTCAATTTATTATATTCTTTTCAGTGTAAATTTAAGCGCGACGTAATATTTTTCGACGAAATTGCTGTTTGAAAAACATACACCGGTGTTTGATATATTTCAAGTGATAAAAAGAGCAAATATTATTATTCGAATCAAAACTGTGATCTCGTATAGGGAAAGGATCAGTTAACTGGTTCCGGGAACAAAGAAATTCTAATTCTGCGACTTGGCGATGAAATGTTTTCTTCATCAGCATCGCATCTCCAACGCATCTTTGCAAACAATAAACATCAAGATTCAGAGAATCAAACCCAAATCAGACAAGAACAAAGGATCCTCAATCTCCTCGCGCAGATATACCCTACTCAAATTACGACTCCTATCCCACGAGACGACGCAATAACACACTTCACCCACCATCATAACAACAACAAAAAATGCCCGAATAAAAATGCCGCGCACACATCCGTCCCCCTCCATCCTCCAAGAATGCGCGATGTCGCGGCATTAGCTTCCGCAGCCACGCGCTAATTCGAATCCACGGCCGCGCGCCGCCGTACAACACCGCCTCTCGACTTCCAACCCCTCGACGATACGACGCGAGCTCCATTGTGCTCGGTCTCCGCTTCGTGCCACCTCGCACGTGCCGCGCTTTTGGCCCCGGCCGAGGTAAATAAGTGTATACAGGGGAGGGCGCATTTGCAATGGCTACGACGCGCGGAAAGTTGCGCCGCGCCGCGCGAACAAAGGGCCAAAGGGATTTGCCGCGCAATTTTCTTTGTCACGCCGTCGGAGTTGCCGTTGCGTAAGAGCGGCGGAATGCGCAGCGCGGGTATTGTATAGTTCGTGGGGGCGACTTTTTCCGTTGGTTTTTTGCTTTAGGAGGGGGGTTGGAGTTTGAGACGTACGTTGTTTTCTTTGTTTGAGGTGACGCGGGGGTAATGAGGGGGATGGGCTTGATGCGTAAGTTCGTAGCGAGGAACGATTAGACGCTGATGAATATGCAGATGTAGGGAGTCGTGGGACTTGAAAATTAGCTACTTTATTTTATTAGCTTTTCCGGGAACCTATTGTTATTACGCCTGGCGAACAACATGATGATAAACGCTTTGCGACACGCGTTAGCTTTTACCCAAATTAGCACTTGAATGGATGAAAAATAAGTTTGTGGGGGGAACCCATGATACTTGCTCTTTTGAGGGTGATAAGGTTGTTAAATTGAAACTTTATGACAAAATGCAGATTTTGAGAAAACAATATTATCTTGATTAATTCGTAAAATGAGATAAAACTTATCTTTTTAACCAAACATTTCGAATGATTAATTTTTGTTGAGTAATGTGTCGTGTAAACAGAAGGATCGATTGCATCAACATTCATCTACCTACCTAACTTTTATTCAATAATTTGACGATTAAAAAATTAAGAAATTGATTAGAAATACCGATTAATTAATTAAACAGACTAAGCTCACTTTTAAAGATTAGCTTAATTAATTAATCACAAATTTAGATAAAATTTATCGTCTCAACAAAATCAAATCCCTGCTACACATCGATCTCAATTACGTATCTCATAAAGCGCCAACGACAGCGTTTATCCATCCCAACGCACTAATTTTGTCTTATACCTGCGTGTAATTACATCAAACCTGTATAACGACACACTAATAAAAGTCCCGCCCAAGCACGCAAATATTAGCGAAAAAAGCCAGCTGACTCGGCGGAAAATACGCTTGCGACAGCGACAAAGTATATAACATATCCAAGGCGCGGGGATGCGCTAAATAAGCAAATTATGTAATTAAAGCGAGCGGGAGAGTCCGTTTAGAATCCCTGGAGGACTCGGAACGCGCTCGTATACTTTACATAAAAACGCGTATATATATAAAGCGTCTACGTAAGAAGTGCCTACTCATTACTTTAATGCGATTAGGGAGGGAACACGCCTTTGCGCAGAGAGCTGCTGGCTGCTAGTAAAAAAGCGATTTCGCGCGCATCTGGAAGTCGCGTCACGAGCTTTTCTCCCCAAGGTTGCCGGAACTCCAGCTAATGCTTATGGCTGTGCAAAAGAATAAAATCCCTGGGAGAAGCGGTTGAGTTTAATTTCGAATTAGACGTTGCGTCAACTTTCGTTTATTTTAAGATTTTCCGAGCTTGTAGGATGTACTCGAGAGTCTCGTGTTTCTGTTGCGTATGTAGTTTTGTTTGATGTACTTACGAAGTTAATCAACGTATCGTAAAGTTATCTCGTTATTTTCGTTACTTTTTATGAAAATTAAACGCTGAATAAAGATTTAAAGCTGGTATTAACGTCGACGCTACTAACTCACGCGTACGCGAAATTCTTTTTATTTCCTTGTCAAAATGAAAAGACGCTATACACACGCAATATTTGCGCTGCGTACGTCGTAGATATAAGTGAGTCACTTGCCGAAAAAGTTTTTTCGCATTTGTCTGCTTTACGGATGAATCATATATATAAAGCTTGATGCAAGGGACACTCGCACTCGACAGTTATACGACCGCGCCGCATCAGGGGAGGAAATTCGGATTAGCGGATGACTTACGACGGAGGACGCGGAGTCGTAAAGCAATTTGTTTACGTGACCAAATACGAGCAATTTGTCACGCATGATCTTTAAGCAAAAATTTGGAAAGGTGCGTACGTGCTGAAAAAGTGTTATCTCGGCGATTTTTACATCAGATAAAATTTATTGCAGGAGGATAATAATTGATGCACCGAGCTAGTACAAAAATTCATAAATCTTCCATTTTTATCGTTGTTAATATTTAAAACGCATCAGAGATAGTATCTGACGCTACTGGTCAACCGTCATTTTCCATTTTTTTGTTCTTGTCATACGTTATTCTTCCTCTGACATTCTGGAAGCTTCCCATCATGAATGATAAGAATCCATGCAGCAGGTTAAACTAGAATCGCACGTCAAAAAGATTCCACGCCTCGCGCATAACATTAACCCGTGGAACTTCTAGATCAAGTTTTTCCATCATAATATACAAAAATAAGGAAAATTACGAAGCTACCCGTGTAAAAAAATTTAGTCTGGCAATAGTCTGGCGAAAGTCTTGCAGAAGTCCGGCAGAAGTCTGGCTTTGGCCACTATGCCAGACTTTAGACAAAATGTGCAAAACAAAAGCATCGCACCATGTCAAATTGCCAGTAACCTAAATTTTCGTCTCTTTTTTACAAATATTCATATTTTAAACAAGATTGCAATATGTAAAAAAAACTTTTCTCCTATTTTATCGAAAAGTACGTATTTTCACTATTCTAGTCGATACTAATAATTAATGTACTACTCTAATTATTTACTTGTGAAAAATGAGTTATCTTGACATAATTCAAAAAAAAACCTGGCATAGTGCCCTAAGCCAGACTTCTACCAGACTTTTACAAGACTTTCGCCAGACTTGTTAAGCCAGATTAATCCCAGACTAGTGCTAGACTAATTTTTTTACGAAGCTACAGCCCGTCGCACGACATCTGCCGCTCGGTTTTCGAAAGTTCAGGCACCTCGCGTTGTCGAAGGCACAGAAAAGTACGTTATACCGTTACCACTACGACCCACTCACTGTGCGCACTTGTATTACACACACGGTGTGTGAAGACATTCGTAAGCATCGACATCGAGTAAGTGTAAGTCTTCGCTCGCGACCGATTTCCAAGCTCGGAAGAGTCTGCGCGCGTCGGTGAACGCATCGCGAGCACGAGAGCGGAGTGTAACAACGCTAGAAACCGCGGCGCTTGACCGGCGCCGGCTGGAACCGGTTCAGTCCGGAATGGGAAATACGAAAAAGGAGGAGATTTGCATTTCCTTTCGTGAGCGCGGAGTGGCTTTCAGGTTTTTCAGTGTGTAGTGAGCGATGATGATCGCGTGTACGAAAATCATCGATGTTGTATAATACATTAGTATTTAAGTTGATGAGATGTTTTTTCCTATGGAGGTTTATGAATTATTACGTTCTTAACGAGTTTTTGCAAAATGTTCTTTATTCAGGTTTTTTTTTGGAAGAGGGATTTGGCGTAGAGACTCCGGCATGAAGGCAATAAATAATCGCTGGATTTGAATTAATTTGAAAGTAAATGCTGATTAATTTACTCATATGTATTACTTTTATTTTGTTCTTTACAACCATCAAATGTATCATAAAAATAATTGGAAATATGATTATCATCACCGGACGAGTCTTTTAAACTTAATAATACACTGACAATGATTGAAGTATAATTATAGACCATGTGACTATTTGGGCGCGACGTTATGCCTCAGTAGTCAAAAATCGTTTAGACTCAATAGGAAATAATTTGATTTTTTTTCAATTCAATGCTTTTTCTTCTTCCTATTGTATTCAAAACAAATTTAAATGTCAACGTCAGTACCTTTTTAAACGATGTTTCAAATGTTCTTAATAATGGAAGATCCAAATATAAAGTTCCACATAATATTTTAATGTTTTCAATAATAACAAATTTATTGAATACTTTTGTTGCGTAACTTGTTATGCAAAAACCGTACAACAAAACATAATATATATGTGTGTATTGGTGATTTTTTCACAATTATTCCTTACTTTTTTTAAACAAAGAACTACGATAAGAATAATTTTTGCAATTATGGCTATTAATACTAAGCTACAAAATGTATTTAGTTACACTTTTTACTTAAGTAATATATTTTTAAAGTAAAAATATTATGTAAAAAAAATATATACATATATATCGCAACATTTATATTCTGTATAATAATGTTATGATATCACAATGTTTACAATTTACAAAATACGTTATACCCTTTATATTACGATATAAAAAAATAAATTTCGCAATACCCCGTCTGCAGTCCTCTGAATACTTCAAAGCCAAGCTCACAGACCCCCAGCCATCGCAACGAAACAAAATACGCTGCGCCGCGATTTCTCAACTCCCAACAGTAGCCTACACCTACATCAGCCCGTGCAACTCGCGCTCTCTGCACCTCTAGAATTACAATCGCGCGATACCCCATGCGCATCCATCCCAGTGGCGCTCGCTCGCGGTACGTACATATACATACCCGGTATCTCGCAATGCGGATAGCGCGAAATCTCCATCGCTGCAGCTCAGCGATACAACGAACGCGTGCGGGTGTGCCTCGCGGTGCCAAGGTGCACGCGGATCGAGCGAGGCGGGGGGGAATCGATGACCCTCATCGCGATGCGCGCACACACAGCGGTACAGACCCAGTTTTCACTTTGCGTTTCCGGCTCGTGCCGTGCGCTTCGCGGGTTGTTTTTCGGGGACGATCCGCGCCGAAAATCGGGTCACGGGGTGAATCGGTTTCTCCGTCTCTCGCGGAGGGGATGTAATTGGCTTTATGATTTTAATGGCTTTTGACGGGGAGAGGAGAGAGAGAGAGAGAGAGAGAGAGAGAGAGTTTGGGGTGGGAATGTCGAGGTCGACGGTCTTGTTAGAGGCTTTTCCTTTGCGTTTTTATACAGTAGTTGGGGGATAATTGTCGCGGAGAGACCTTAGTCTATTTTTCTTTTCTGTGCTATAGGCGCCGCTTTGTTTTATGGTATTTTTGGAAGGTAGCGCATAAGCGGATCGATTTCGTAATTATGCACACGACGGGTGTAGGTTTACGCCTAAGCGTATCTGGATATCTGTTAAATGTGTACTTAGAATGTCGTAGCTATAATCGGCGTAACATACATTTTTTAAAAGCCTTTGTAAAAGCCGTGAAAAATTCGAACGAAATGTATAATATTCAGGAGTGAATCGGTGTATGTACTTGCTTTTTTACATTTGTTTGCTCGCACCGATGCGAGCTAAAAGGTGTTACCTTCGCGAATGCAAATCCGAGCTCCAGAAAGCTATCAGTATTCGCGGAATCGCGTAAATCACACGCGGCAAATGTGTGTTAAAGTGACAGAAACGCGAGTTGAAACGCAAAGTAAAAAAAAAGAAGCGAGAGAATCCACGCGCGCGAGCGACCCACAGTAGCGTAAATTAACGAGTAAAAAAAAATGCCGATAAACTGGTCGAGTGAATATTTAACGCGCAACGCGAAACGCTAATCGTTTTTAGTGTGTGGTTTCTAAATACATTACAGATAATGAAAATTAATGTAGAACAAAGAGAATTTTCAGGCTTTCTGATTCCCGCGCACTTTCGCAATTCATTTACGAAATCGTTAAACGCTACGATGAACTTACAGTAAAAAGCTTGTACGCTCAAAAGAAAGTGTTTAACTGAATAAACACTTTAGTAACGATTAAGGTTATTTTACTCTAGAGCTATAATTTATCATCAATGCAGCACATTAACCACAAACATCACCATTATCTTTAAGATATACATTCTCGATAAGCAAAAAGTGAAAATTACAACCATCGTTTTTCACGATAAAAAAATCAAGATTCGAAGCAGATTCGTCGCATAATTTATGACTATAAAGTTTATTACTGTACGTAACCGATTATTCTACATATTCAATTTTTCAGATACGCCACGATAAGAGCCAGAATAACATCCCTGCCTTGTGCCACTGCAATAAAGCAAAAATAATTACACCGCTCGTTTAGGCCGTTAAAACCACTAACCAACAAACAAAACAACGAGGAATAATCATTCCATCAAGAATTAAAAAAGAAAACTGCATGGCTATGCAGCCTCAGCTCCGCTACGTCGCGTAACTCACAGCGAAACAAAAGCCCGCTTAGTCGCACGAAAGGGAGCACGGCGTCTGGCAGCACACACGCTTACACCCCTTTCGTTTACGTAGAATTGTACACGATGGATACACCGCGGCGGCCGAGTCGCGAGTATAGGAACGACCCTACCTTGTGCTCGTTTCGGGGTCGTAGCACCCGCAGTCGCGATTTCTTTTCTCTCTCTCTAGTGCACCGCATGCACGCGAAAACAAATCGATGCGCGATATAAGCTACTGCGAGCCCGCGATTATCGCCACCTGTGGAATACACGAAATCGCTCTAGGATGTATGTCTTCGTCTCGTAGAATATCTTGTGCATACAGCGAGGAGGATGACGGTGGACTTTTCGTGCACATCGATCGCGCAAATAGTGCAGCGATTGATCAGCGAAAGAAGAGAAAGGAGTACGTAAATGGATGTCAGTAAGCGCGGGTCAGTGCGATGGGTGGATGCATGTATTGTATGGTGTAAAGAGTAAAGCGGCGCGCGCGCGCTTCGCTTGACATGTCAAAGACAAACATAATCGCGTGACTGCGCGAGTATAGAGTGCAGCGACGAGTAAAGCGAGCCGGACGATTTATCTGGAGCGAAATTGAGTTTCAGCGAACTCGTTTCTGTGTATAAGCTGGTTTTCTGTGTTACGGTGTTGCTGTATAGCTTTGTGGGAGAACAATAATGTTATTTTTATTCTTTTAAATTGAATGGCGTAGAATTGTTGAATTCATTTTCTGTGGGGAGAGAATATGTTGTTTCGTACAATTTTGTATTTTGTAATATATTGTTTTATATAATTGTAATTTATTGTAAGATAACAAATGAAAACGATTTTCACAGTTTTTAAATGCGCTAGAGCATTGCAAATCGGTGAAGCACTTTTAGTAATAAAATTAAACCAATTAACAGTACAGTGAGAAAACTTGCATATTGGAATGTTTTACGATATCGAAATCGTGAAAAATTCCTAATAAATAATGTTTTTATGCATAGGCATAATCAAATCATAAATTTTACGATGCCAAGCTGCATAAATGACGATATATCACGTTGCGTCAGTTACGATACTGTTTTTTTAAGTGCATGTACACTCGACGTGAGAAATTTCTGGTAAAATATATTTGAATTTTTTTGAAATACTGCAATTTCATTGGGTCTCATTGGATCGAATGCACGTTTTCGCTAATCTCAGAGAATTTCATACGCATTCGACCAGAAATTTTCCACGTCGAGTGTACGAGTAAAATTCATGTTCACTTTTAGCTTTGAAACATGTTCCAAGATATAAATTAATATATCATAAATCATCAATATAAAATTTATAGTATTATGATGAAAATAAAAAATGAACTTATTATTCTGATTGGAAGTTCATTCACGCGTCCAAATTGATTTATAAGAGAACTCGTGCTCTGGAATTTTAAGTAAGAAAGAATCATAAAAATTGTTACTACTCGGAGAGCGTTTGATTGAGATAGCGAGTCCTTCAGGCATGCCAGGGCACCACTCAACAATTCGTATGGCATTGTATAATATCTCTTTGAAGTATATTTGTCTTCTTCGAGTGTAACATGACCCTGTATTCTTTTACCCTCCCCTACTGCTTTCTGTAGAAGTTCAAACAACTCCGAAAAAAAATAAATTCGATCTTAAGCTTCTTAAGAATCTCTTTAGCTCTATATTTATAAATCAAAAAACCTACAAAAAAGCCAATAACATCTTATCGCTTCAAAAACAAGAAAATAAAAACAAAAATGTTATCCTTGTCAATCGGAGTCAAAGACTCATGATAGCAGATATAAAACGAACGCGAAAACTAAAACTTATCAACTGCGTCGCTGGGCTCCAGTGCGGAAGCACTGAACTCGCTAATTACCGATAATTTCCCTTCCTATATACTCGCTCGCTCGCTCGCTCGCGAGCAAGCGCGCGCGCGTTTGGCATCTACTGCATAGCACAGGAAATCCGTCACGCTCGCGCCTGTCAGACTGCGGTGCGCTGACGAAGTGAAAAAAAAAAAAATGAGCGATTCGCTGCCGCCTCTTTTTTCCAACATAGTGCAGGGCGATAAGAGAATCTTCGGTGCTGATAATCGTTGATGATTTTCCGCGTGCTAACGATTTTCCGCGAGGAGCGAACACGCGCTGATAAAGCAGAAGAAACGGTAGTTAGTTGCTGCGACTGCTTTGCGATAACGCGGGATATAAGGATTTTTAGGGCTGAATGTTGCGAATGTCTGCAGAAACGTACATTGTATACGCAATTTGATAAAGTATAAATTTAGAATTTTATAGTGCTTTATCGGAGCGAGTTATCTGCGGTGTATTATGTCTAGAAAAGTGAGGTATTTGTCAATATCGTTTTACATGAATATCAGTTTAGATGGATAGATATTTTTAATTGTATGTTTTATTTATTGAATAAATTGATTCAGATATTTATGTATTTGATTTAGATATTGCTAGTCGGAAGAGTTATAGAATCGTCAATATTTGTTATTACGTTCTCCTTCCATTCTTACATATATTTTAGCATTGTTTAACTTCTTGTCATAAAATAATCATTTCCGTCCTACTAATCATAACAGCATCGTGACATCAAATTTATTGCTATTTTTAACGCTGAAATATTTTTCCACATCGATTTTCACTTTTCCACGTCATAAAAAATTCAATTTTAACTTCCCGACTCTTTAACAACCAGTGTAAGGTCTTTCGCGAGGCTTCATCGATAATTTTGCACACAAAAAAATACGCTACCAGCTACGCACGTATACCTAATGAACCGCAACTCGACAAAACAACAGATTCAATTCACACATAAGATAATGGCATTGTCCGCACTCGGCGATTTGCAAGCCCTCCCCAACTCGACCCTGAAACTTCCACTCGTTCGGGCGAACTTTCTAAACGCCTCGGTGCGCGCGAATATACACACCTCAAGTCCACAACAACAGGAAACAAAATTTAATTGCAGAAGAAAACACCGATAAACAAGAGTGTCTCGCGCGTTCGCAATGATCTACGCCTGCAGCGATATCGACATTTTCGATTTAATTTAAAAATCACCGGACGGTATGAATGTACAACTTGCCTCGACCGCTGACGAATGACATCAATAGCGGCGCCTCGAGCGCGAGCATCGTGAAGCTTCGAAAAACTTTCTAAATTGTACGTTCGCACCTGTGCCATAATAGCGCGGGCGAATAAAATACAAAACAGAAAAAGCAATTATGGTGGACGCGAGGTCATTAACCTACGGACTAATGGAGAGAAATTCAATCAACATCAGTTAAAAAAAGCGGACGGTACTGTACAGCACATGATCGTGCATTATCTGAAAGTATGTGCACGCGTCGAAAACTATAGATGTTAATGAACTTTTTTGAAGTTTTTCAATAAATCTAATTGATTTTGTTAAATTTAAATAAATAAATAAATATGATTATATAGCTAGAAGGTAAATTTTTTCCAAAAAAATATTGTCCTATTTTAAAATGTTCAATAGTTATAGTTAAGTATATACACTAGCCGCTCAAGCGCCAAATTCGTAGATTCAAATTTTTAATTTCAATATGAATAAAAAGTAATCTACATATTTCGATATATCGAAAAATACTTAAAAAACAAAATTAAAAATTCAAAAATTAAGTTTAAATAAACGAAATTTTAAAATTAATAATTTCAATTTGTAAATGCAATTTAAAAAATGTAAACTTTATAATAACGAAAGATTAAGAAATTTCAATCTACGAATTCGGTGTTCGAGCAGTTCAGCGCACCAACGAGTGAAACCTGTACACAAGTGGCGCGCTGCACGGTTGCCAGGAGCGAATGTACACAGACAGACGACGCTCTCCGGCCGGCTTCGCTCCGCACACCCGTGCGCAACCAACACTTCACACGACAAAAGACTATATAGACTCACCGTTCTGACTGGAGTAGTCCCATTCCCAGAAGCCGGCCATCGCGGGGGATGTCTATCGGAAATTGAGGTCCGAAAAGTTGAGATCCGAGTAAGGCTTGCTCCCGCTCGTCTTGCCCAGCTCTAGTACACCTCGCTCAAAAGCCAAGTCGCCTCGTGTGCGCTAAACGATCTTCCGGCTCCGTCCACTTCTTACCGGCTTCTTTCTCAACCCTTCGCAACAAACCGAGCGTGATCGCGCTGCAAAAGCACTTGCACAATTTGTAGAAAAGTTACAAAAGCCTGTCCGTCTTCGTATCAAAAAATGCACAAAGTGAGAGAGAGAGAGTGAGTGAGTGTATATAGGTATAAAAAAGGAAATAAAAAGGGGGAAAAAGTATATGTATATAGCGTATGTCGATGCGACGTTTCGGAGTGTCCGGCGCGTTGTAAGACCGGCCGGTCGGAGCGCGAGCGTTTATAGCCGCGCCAAGGACGGGTCACGTGACGAGCGCTCGCGCGCGCGCGACAGCGACCGACGCGGCTGGAGTTGGAAACCGGAGAGTTGTACGGCGGTGCGCATGCGCTGGTAAATATTTACACGTGCGCGCTCTCTCGCTCTTGTTAGGCACGGGCTTGATGCCGCTGGTGCGCGGTGCGTGAGCGATATCGCTGCGAGCGGCTCTCTCCCTCCCCCGCGATTTTTCCTTCTCTCTTTGTTGTTCGCGTTGGGGATTGGAGGGGGGGGGGGGGGGGGAGACTTGGGTTGGATGTACAGGCTGGGGAGAAAATCTGCTGGTGGAGTCGACAGATGGGAGAGATTGGAATTTAATCGAGTTTTAATGGGGTTCATTCGTGAAAATGGAGAATTTTATTATAAAGAATTTTTTGTTTTTATAAATAGTGATCTATATTGTTGAATGTTGAAAAGTTCAAGTATTAAAAGATTGGTTAATGACATTTTTATTAACATTAGGAATTTGTCGAATTTTTCAAAAAATATTTACAGAGGTTTGCCTTGATAAAGAAAACAAGGTAATTTGAGTAATTTTTTGCATATAGGTCAAACACTAAACTGGAGCAACCAATTGCTTGTTTTATAAATCACAATTTTTCGGCAGTAGTTTAAATTTAAAAATAACTGATTATACTTCCAATAATTTTTTTTTAAGAAAATAGGTAGTTCCATTTTAAGCTGTTATAAATGGTTGTAGATGTTTCTCGTTTTGTTTCAATTGTTTAACTTATTATTTATTTAAAATTATTTATTTTTCAATAATTTGTTTAAGTGTTTTACCTCGATAAAAAAAAACATTCAATTAAAATAACACTTAAGTAACTTTCTGTATATAGGTCGAACTTAAAATTGGAGCAACCAGTCTATCGTTTTATGAATTGTAATGTTTTTCAATTATTTAAGTTTAATAACTCATTATATTTCAAAAAAACATTTTTCAGACAAAAAATTGTATAGTTCTATTTGAGGCTGATCTAATTTTTTATGGATGTTTCTAGTTTGGTTTTAATTAACATCTTTTTTGTACGCGCTTACTTATCCGCTCATCGTATTCTCTCAATTGAATAGGCAAATGCGGCACAAGGAAAATTTTGTTGCTAAAAGATCGATAGAGCCATTTAGCCGATAAACAAACTTTAAATGAATAAATAATTACAAAACTAATCATCTTCGTCATGTGATACACTGACCTCAAAACCATAAATTCACTGCTTCGTGAATCACCATCTATTACCAATACTCTTTTCCTCAAACTTTGCCAAGTTCACTTTACCTGTAAAAACTCCTGCTCCTACGTAAAAATTAGCATCCCAATAATCCTCACAAACACATACAAATACATCAATCTACATAAAAACAACAACACCATTTGCCATCATTCTAAATCCAAAACCAGTTCTCCCAACCACCAAACTCTCTCGCCAGCCTGTACCTCCAGTTGCTTTCGTCTCCGCGGTACACACGACCTCACTTACACATGCCGATCGACCGCGCGCATGTGCTGCTGCTGTACGCGCTGTATTACGCACACGTGCTTTTTCGCTTCGAGCTCACGCACACGACACACGCGCCTTCGGAGCCCGCAGCGGCGCGCGAAGAAGACAGTTTAAAGGTCTCTGAGCTCTCCCAGCGCCGAGAGGCACGTGCTTTTCGAGCAGGCGGCTCGAGCGCGTAAGCGTTATTTGAAAAACGCGCTGCGTGCCTCGATTTTTGGTATCGTTGCATCGTTTTCTTTCCCTTCTTGCCGGAATGCTTTTTTTCTCTCTGGTTGGGGTGTTGCAGGCTGGCTTTGTTTCTTTTGAGCGCTCTCGCTCGGATATGGTGCGGTATTTGCGAGACTGTGGGTTGATTAATTTAGAGAGGGAGAAGGGGGAGTTTTATATGTCCGGTGTTGTAGATGGGTAATCGTGTTTTTTTGCTGGGTAGTGGGTATAGGTGGAGAGAAAATGTGAAAGCTGATTGGGGATTGTGTGGAGTTTGCTGGGTTCAGCGCGGTTTCATTAGCAATTGTAAGAGGGACGAGGTTTTTTGTGATTTGTACGGTTTTAAGAATGGCTATTACTTGTTAGCTTATCTTTCCGTGGTTGTCAAATCTTTGGAAATGTGGATATTAACGTCAGATCGGTTAGTGTACTATTCTAGAAATTATTAAAATTGAATTGATAAGTAAAGAAGCGTGCGCCATACTATGTCACACTGTTACTACGTAACAGTTATAGACTGGATTTAGGATTAATAGAATATTAATATCAGAATTACAGGAATACTGCATTGTTGAAGTTTAAAGAAAATAATTTATTTTATTTTATTATATAAAACATATTTGATATCTAAAATATGTCTTCGAATACATTTTGCGAAATTTCAATCACTGGCTGAGATACAGAAGTCTAAAGATGGCGCATCATGTTAATAATACTTTAAACGCTTTTCTCTCAAAGCAAAGTTTCTTTTCTAAACGAGCGATAGCTTATCTCATAACTACTGTACCAATCCAGTAGATCTTTTGCGCACGTGTTCACAGCATATCCGACTGTGATTCGGTATGTCGAACAGCGGACAAACTATCATTTTGAAGAAAAATTTATAAAAATATCCACATAATAGTGAATTGGTTAACATTTTTTTGTAAAAATCAAACACGTTTTTTCCATCTTCGTATTCAATAAAAATAGTCAAAGAATTTTTGCTTAGTGTAAACTTATAGAACTCGTACAATAATTTTTTAAAAAAATATATAGTTAAAAGATGAGCAGTTAAAAAAAACCCTTAAATAAACAACGAAACCTTTCTCGATATTTACATATGCCCCTTTACATATAACTCTTTTACATATAACCCTTTGAAGCACCATTTTTTCTCGGAAAATAAGCTATTATTTTATAATTTATTTATCAATATAAACAATTTGGTTAACGATTAATAAAAATCACATGTTCTTCTACATTCATTAACATGTTACTAACAAGGAGAGTCCACGACCTTTGAAAAACGGATATCGATGAAACTTTCGGAGGTGATTTCTGGTACCTTAAACCGAAACTAGCATCCATAATTTGTCTAATGGGCATTTGTTGTCAAGATATAAACCATTGTACACCATATGCGCATTATTTCAGTAAACAATGGTACCTCTACTCTTCACCTCTACTATTACTCTAGTTTTTACCATAACTCCGCAAGTTTTTATGCTAGGAAAACTACTCAAAACGTAATAAATAAGAGGTGAAAAAAGTTTCAATTTAAGCTTTGATTGATATAAAAATATCAATCTGACCCAAAGATATTAACCATCGAAGATGGTGATCGAAAAAGCATGCAAAATAAAGGCATTTAATAGTACATTATGCATCAAGGGAGTAAAGTGGGCAATGTACGCACTGTGTGACGTTGCCGACCGAGCGAAGCGAGGTCGGCATTTCACACAGTGCATGCTTGCCTACTGTACTCCAGAGGTGCGTATACTACTTTTCACTACACCCCCGTAAAGAAATGACTGTACGCATCTCAGCAGGCCGTACAGTACCCCATGCTCTGCCTAGAAGTAAAGTGACTTGTGTACGCGCGACGCGCTGTTTTACCGCTCGAGACGCAGTCGAGAGCGGAAAAAGGCGCATCGCGCATGCGCAAGTCACTTTATTCCCTAGGCAGTCCATGCGGTACTGTACGGCCTGCTGAGAGGGCGTACAGTCAGCACTTTACGCGCAGTGTGGTGAAAAAGAATTAAATTCTTTTGAACATTCATGCTTTTTCGATCACCATCTTCAAGTAGAGGTTCCATTGTTTACTGAAATAATGCGCATATGGTCTACAACGGTATATATCTTGACAAAAAATGCCCATTAGATAAAACTACGGGTGCTAGGCTTCATTTTTAGGTACCATAAATCACCTACCAAAGTATCATCGATATCCGTTTTGTTTTTCAAAGAAATGTGGACTATCCTTGTAAGTTAAAACTAAAAAAAAAGAATACAATTAAATGCCAGCTATAAAACCATAAACCATAAAATATAAATACAAAATATCCCCGACTACCGGCATTCTTCAAAGTGCTAACCGACAGACTAAAAGACCACGACCGCGTAAAATTCAAAATCAATCCACCTCCACATATAGACTTATCTAGAAAGCGAACGCGCACAACCATAATACCACGAGTGCGACGTAGACCCTCGCCTGCGGTCATTACGACACACATCCGAGTCAATTTAAAAATTGTTTCCCTCTCGAAAATTGCTGCCACTGCTGCTGCTGCTGCTGCTGCTGCTGCTGCTATGCGACGCTAATTTACGAATCACGCGAGAGTCTCGGTATTGCAGAAGGAAAGCTGCGCTGCGCCGCTTGCCCGTGCGGCTCCGCAAATCCTTTACGAGACACATCCTTATAATCGCCTTTTCAGAAGCGGGGGGGAATCCTCGGGAACTTCCAGTTCCAGTTTCCTCTCCGCGCAAAACCTGTTTCGCAAAGCTCCAGAGCGGCAAAAAGAAAAGAGAGGCACGAGACCTATATATAAACATCTTGCGCGCGCGTGTGTGTCCGTGCGAGTGCACGCACGCGCTATTTTCGCAGAGCGAGTGTGTTGCGAGGCCGCGGCTCGAGTTGTTACCGGTTTTCTCTCCCTTGGATGTGGATCCTTGGCGAGAGGAGAGAGGCTGTCTCTCTTTCTAAAAAGGCGTTTCTGCGAGAAGAGCCGAGCGAGGCGAAGGCTTCCTTTTTAAGAGACGCGAGTGTGCCTGTGTGTCGCGCTGATCCTTTTTTTCCCCGAGACCTCTCTCTCTCTCTCTCTCTCTCTCTCTCTGTGGCAGGCGGTGGTATATAATTTATGCGTTGGTAAAAGAGCGAGCACTGCTCCGCGACGCCGTCATCGTTCATTGCCGCGATGTAAGAGCCGAGCGATTATATTCGCGAGTGATGTGGGAGTAGCAGGAGGAGGAGAGATTATTTATTGGGATAGGTCGTGGCTCTTTCGTATTTTGTTGGAAGATATTTTCACTCTTTTGCAGGGGAGAAAATGAAATTGAACTTTTTCGAGCGAATTTTTCACTTTAAGTCGGAGGTAAATTATGCACTTTGAGGTTTTTATTTAAGTAAAGAGTGAAATTGTATGCTTTATTAAATTGAAAATTTCATTGAAAATTTAGTAATTAATCAAGTAAATCGAGTAGGAAATTCACTCGAAAAAAAGGTTATTTGAATTTTCTTCAAAAAAGAGTTGTAACACTTAACTCGCTCCAGTTTAGCGTGAAAGTTTAAATGAAGTGAGGGCTTGATGCAAAATTGATATTTACATGGTAATTATGCCAACTATCAACTACAAATGATAATAATATTATCAAAACTAATGTTAAATTATTTAATTTCTTGAACGTTAAAAAAAATACGATAACAAAACTAAAATTTGGTACATATAATACAAAATTCATGCACGATAAATAAGAATGGACAAAGCGTTTTTTTTTATATCCTAAAATGACTTTATTAACTCTTATTCTTATACACATGTCGAATATATGCTTGTCAGATCTAGTACTTGTGTACACGTATGTATATTTAATTCATTTCGATACTTTTTTTTCCTTTTATTCGCATTTTTTCTGGTTTTTCATATATTACTGACAACATATCGATATAGAGTCGCGAGAATCAATGCGGATGCGCAAAAAGCATCGCAGACCCGGCCGATCGGCACACGCAATCGTTACAGTATAATATCTCGAAGATAAATGGTGTATAAACTACGTGCAATTATACACAATTGTATATAATTAAACACTCCATTTGGTCATATTTGAAAACTTAGAAGTCATATGTTATGTAGGCGACAGTGTGTTAACGATTTCTCATTTTCTTTCAGTGCAGTCTTACAGTTTTACTGTGTTACTATGTAACTATAAATTAATATCTTATGAAATGTCACTGGAACCACGTGTCCTCAAAATGTTGACCATGCCCAATCGAATAAATAATTATATTCGATTCTGTAAAATTACACATATTTATATATAATTTGCTTTTTTTTCATATATTAGCCGATCGGCCTCGCCCGCATGCCTCGAGGGAAAAAGGGCTTGGTGTGTGTATATATATATATCTCTCAGGTACCTTCCACGAGTACCGACGTGTCATCTGTACGTGTATGTATTTGCGTATTCGAGTCATATGTGTGAGTGTGTGTGTATGTACGTTTGTGTATGTATGTGCACATGAGTATACTCGTTACCGAGTTATGCGACATTAACGAAGCGTTATGGCTTATGACAGGTAAAAATAATCTTGAAATTCCAGGCGATTATAATGCGCTTTTCCTTTCCTTCTCATGAACCTCTTCTTCGTCACCGTCATTGGAACTTTGAATGCCCGATCGCGGCATATGTGCAGATCGACTTCTACTTCTACTCTTTTCTCGTTCATCCGCGAAGGGATGCACCGTAACGCAAGACATTTATTTTCAATCATTTTTTTATCGTATTTATTTTTCGTTCTCTACCGAGGAGTGAATTTGGTGTGGAAGTTCGTTCTGACCTTCTTCTAGGGAAGATTTTCAAATTGGCGTCTTCTTTTGTTAAAGACCAAAGTTAATTTTGTACAATTACCAATTTCACTCCCCGTTCATTAACTTTATTAACCTCTAATACAAGTAAAAAATAACTTTAGCGCCTCGCTCGTTCCCTCTTTCTCTCTACCCAAAATTGTACCCCTTTTAGCCGACATCTACTTGTTTATCAATCGATCGATCGATCGATCGCTTTGCTTCTACTTCGGTCCCATGTAGAATTTTCGGAAACTTCCTTTTCTTTTTCTTAGCCTTTATCTCCAACACTACCTTTAATATATATATCGTACACATGAATATGATACAAGATTTCTTTTTGTCTGGCAGCATCTGACGGATACGCCCTGAGCAACGATATGAGATAAGCGTGATATGAGAGAATTGATGTTAGGTATACAATGTTTCAATTTTCATTTCATTTCTTTTTTATTGTAAAACGCAAAAACGCATCGCCTCGAGCTTGACAATATTACACTTAAGTATAAAATCAAGGTGTCCCAATCACCCTTTAGTTCATTATACACTTACAGAATCAATAAAAATCGCAATAATTGAAAAATCAATGTAAAATAAAGATCGAACGCTATTAATATAATGTATAATTTTAAAAGTTTCAGTATAAAAAGGTTATCGACAGTTTACTTAACTTCGTAGCATCGACATCTGTAGTTTATCATAATCGTAGAAAGCTACAATGGGTCTGCGATCGAAACAAAACAACGAGGAACATTCTTTTATTTTAATTTTTTTCGTTTCTTTTAGCACGTTTTACAAAGCTTAAAATTCGAGACCGTATCGATGTCGATGAAAAAGATCAAGCAAGGACGATATACTGTCGTTATAGAAATTTAGCAACGAACATGATTTTTGTCCATTCGTAATCGTTGGTAGACTTAATTCCTAAAAATTACGCAACAATGCGATTTAACATTAGTGCGTTGACGCTATACTTTAAAAACTAGCTTTTCTTTTCCCATTCTTTTGTATACTGACATACCGAACATTCGTATGAATTTCATCTTTTTATTCCTTAATTTTTCACGTACACCACAAGACAAACGGAAATTGCCTTCATTCGCACGATTCCAGGCGCATCACCTACATAATTATTATCGTTTCATTTATTTCTTTAAAAATATCGGATTGTAAAATTGTTGCGTGTCACGCGTACATACGTGTATAAGTAAAACAATGCGATGCCCTGAAGGGCCGCCACTCTGTCGAGGAGCGAAAAATTCGTTTTTATTCTTTCGATCTCGCTTGTATACGTCTATACAATGATAATAAAAAGTTTTTAAAAAATTCCTTGACAAATATGATGTATAATTATAACGGTCTACCCGTATACGAGTACACCATTTTTTAATGTTTCTATTTGTTTCTTCTTTTATCTCTTTCACTTTCTCTAACTTTTTCTCTCTCTCATAATATTAGTCAAGTTTTGGCTTGGTAACTAGGTGCGTAAATTCTAAAATTAAATAGTTTTGCAGTTAAAAATGCGCGTTAGTTTACAAGTGTGTTGCAATTAAAGCTCTTGATGCTATCTGTGTTTAAAAGTGAATTTTTTCATTCGGCGGTTATTATATTTTTCTCTCTTAAACAAAAAAAAAAGAAAATATAAAACTAAAGAGTACACAGAATAAAAGGATTAAAAAGTCGTCGTCACGATTAAGTTTCGTTTTAAAACATATATGCTTTTGAAAAATTGGTCAGGCAGTACATTCGAATAACGCTATTACAAATATAAGCACTGACATTCATTAAATATGTACTGTATACATAATAAACAGCTGCTTGTGTTATACGAATATTCGTAGTTTACAATAGCTTCTCTTTTTAATGCGTTTATTATTGGCATAAAGCTGCCAATGGAAGCATAGATAACTTGTTTCTTAACAAATAACCCTTGAAAGCTCAAATGATACGCGATAGATTTAGTTTCGTTTTCTTTTTCCTTGAGAATACCTTGACGGACACAGAAGCGTGTTTAACTTTCGAAGGAAGATTGTTTCTTTGTTCTGGCAGTGTTCTTTATCTTTCTTGCAAAGTACTTTACAGTCTACGTTAATTAGGAGACTCGATGCAACGAATCATTTAGTCGGTTAATTCAATGAACTTGGTATAAAAAACTCATGTAAAAAAAATCAGTATTCACAATTAGGCGAGCTTATTGCTTAATAAAATGGCACTGATTACTGTGAAATATATTCATTTTCTTTTTCGAGTATCGTTCGATTCGTTAAAAATTTTCTCCGTGACCCTCTCCCGGCAGTCTGTCATTTCTTCTTTTTTTTTTAACTTTTTGTATTTTCTCTACGGATTCTCTAACCTTCTCGATACACGAGTCTCGACACTGAGAGCGATGGGTTTTATCTGTTTCTTTTTCTACGCTAAACGCGGAGGTCGTTACGAAAGGCAACGCGTGATCGACAAGTTTCAATAAGTTTTCTTTCTCTCTTCAACTTTGTTTCAACGTGTTTGTGTGTATGTGCGTATTATCTCGAAGTCAAAAAGGTAATAGAATGCATACCCTCGACAGATCATCCGAAATTTTTAGATTCCCCGTGCATCCTCGTTATTAGTCCGTTCCTGTAGGCTCTCACGCGAATCCCAAAAACTATTATAGAGCAATCAGTACATCATCTCGGAGCGAAAGTTACGTATCGTGTGTACATATAAGTCAGCCTGCAAGCTCTCTAAACGAACGCACGTAGTCATGCGTGCCCACGCGCGGGTACGCATGATAGTCCGTTCCCCAAATTACGTATCGGTTCGCTGTAGCGCTCGCGCAGCAGCAGCTTTGGCACGCGTCGCCAAAGTATCCTCCGACCTTCCTCCCCCCCGTTCGGCAAGAACCACGAGCCGTTATTATCGTTAACGGAGTCGCGCGAGAGCCCAAGCAACCGAAGCAGCCCCGTCAAATTCACAACGAATCACCATCCGAGCACAATATTATAAATACACGCTCTGCTCGCGGACTCGCATACACAGACATAATAATAAGAAGAAAAAAAAAAGAGACTTCGCCTCTTCGTTCTCGTTAAGTAAATCTCGCGTAAGAAATATATTCAATAATAATAAAAAATCAAAGAAAGAAAAGCATACGAATAAAGAAACGGGACTCGAGCCTTAGACTCGAGCCGGTGTGGGTGGCGCCGCGAGAGCTAGAGTCTATCGTACGAGGCGGGGCTCGCGGAAGCCGTTGTTGTTGAGCTGACCCTTGCCGAAGCGCGCCGCCACGATGCTCGAGTTGCTGCTGGCGGTGCAGATGGTCTGGTGCTGCTGTTGTTGTTGTTGTTGTTGTTGGCCGTGCGTGGGCGAGTCGCCGAGCATCGCCAGCATGTACTTGCGCGTCGGGGAGTGCATGGGTTGGGCGCCGTTGGCGAGGGCCGCGGCCGCTGCGGCGGCTGCTAGAGCGCTGCTGCTGCTGCTGCTGTGGTGGTGGTGGTGCGGGTTGCTCTGTTAGGGCGGCACGTAAGGCGGCGGCTTCCTGTACGTAGGCGTGGGCTTTGGTCGATTCTGCCGATTGTTGTCGCGATTCGTGGCGAAGGGCGGCGGTGGCTGGTAGGGCTCCTCGGAGTTCTCTTTCGAGAGCATCGGGATGTCGGCGCCGTCCTCTGCACGCTGGTACTCCGGGGGTGGGAGAGGGGGTTTCTCTTCCTTCAGGATTATGGGGGATTTGTTGCCTGCAAGGAGTTACCGGGGTTTAGTTCATTGGGGATATAGATGTTTTTAATTGTTTAAAGTGGGATTCTGGCGGTTTTCTGGTATACTTATATATAGGTCATGTAGCGCTAAACTTGTTTATATTTATGATTATGATTTATTTTCTCGGGTACTACGCGATCATGGTTCACAAATTATTTAAAGTAACAATATGAATGTAGAACTGGAATTTACTAAGACTATTCTTGATGATAGAATGCTGCTTTTTTTTTGTTATGAATACTAGAGTGCGTAATGACAAATGACGTTATAAAAAAGCTAAAGTAAGGAAAATATCACGTACAATCAAAATTATATATTATTTTAAAAATTATCTTAATTTTAGCCCCGAGAACCTGAGGTAAGTCATCTAATTTCATGGTTAGCGCTCAACCTGCTAAGACAAAGTGGTCTAATTTCATAATTTCAGAATAATTGTTGGAATTTTGAAAGATATTCATTGTTTAATGAATAAATATTAGTAGAAACTTTATTTATTCTAAAAGTACTTAGGTCACTGTTCGATGGGTGATTTCTTCAAATACTGATTTTGACCAAAAATAAGTTACGCACATAACACACTTAACAATGTCTAAACCAAGGTTAAAACTTATAGAAATTAATAGTTTAACTGTTTATTTATAAAACTAAATAAAAAATTTTAGAAAAGATGACAATTTTGAATAAATATTCAAAATAAATAGTAGAATTGTAAATTTCTCTAAAATAACTATAACGAATTATTTTATCCTTTTCGAACAAGCCACATAAACCATGGTTAATGCGCAATACGCATTGCTTATTATTTTTGGTCAAAAACAGTAATCAAAGAAATCATCCATGAAACAGTGACTACATCACTTTTTGATACACAGAATATACGATTTATTCAAACATATTATCAATATCTGTTAAAATATCAACAATGTCTATGATATTATGAAAATGATATCACTTTAGTATTGTGTACAGTGGAACTTCGTTACATGGCTGCCGATTTAACAAAAGAATTTCTAAATAAAGCAATAAAAATAAAGTATAAACCATAGTTCTTTTGTTTGAACACATATTTGAGAACCAATAGATTATAATTCAACTAAAAGTTATACGAAGATAAATACATATTCATTGAATATTACAGTAGCTTTTGTATAACATCGCCCGTCGATATAACGAGATTACACTGTATATAAAAAAAATCTCCAGAATCCTACCTTAAACAACCTACAGACGTATTAAGTTTTATCATTCCTAGGAGACGTTAAAAAACACAATGATACCTGGATCTGGTTTCTCGTCAAGCTCATCTTGGAAGATAACCGGTATACCCTTGCTGCGGAAGCTCTGTCTCTCGTCGTCCTTCTCGCTGACGCTCATCTTGCCGCTCCTCCTCCGCTTGTACAGTATACAAGCGATAATACCCGCGAGTAGCATCATCGCGGCAATGATAATCGCGGGCAGGACGAACGTGATCAGATAATCATCGTGACTCGCGCCGACGGACGTGGAGTCATCGACGGGCGGTATCTCCGGGCCGGTGACCCCCACCTCCTGACAGGCGCCCGTCTGCAACATGGTTATCGTCGTGACCACGAACTCGGGCTGCTGCCTGTTGCTGTTGAACTCGCGCTCGAGCTCCATCGAGAAGTTCTTCTTGTCGACGAGGACCCGGTGCAGTCGCATGACCTCCTCGTGGGGACACTTGCGCGTTGGCAGGGTGAGATTGCGCCAGGTGATGCTCGTCGCGTTGCTGTTGCCGGTGATCGAGAGGAGGGATATGGCGCTCGCGTTCTTGTCGCCGTAGAGCCTCTGCAGCTTCTGGATGAACTCGCGCTTCTTCAGGGCCGAGTGGGCGAACACCTCGAGGGGCATGTCGAGGGTCATCGTGATCTGGAGCACGTGGCGCGTGACCGGGGCAGGGTGCACCTCCGCGACTAGACTGTCGGTCGCCTCCAGACCTGCGAGCGTTTACATTCGCGTGTTTACATTTTGATAATGATGACAATGTACGTGACACTCGATGGAACGAACATCCGATCGAATTCGCTTGAATTTCTTTTTGGGTCCTCCAAGGAGGTTGGCGAAAACGAGCATTCGAACGAATGAAATTACAGGATATCAGAACAATTAAAACAAACTGGATTAGATGTTTGTTACGTCGAGTGTACGTGTGGTTGAACATCGGTATTATTTTACCTTCTCTATCTTTAACGACTAGTTGATATGTCTTACGCCCGATATCGTGTTCCGAAGGCACGCCGTAAAATTCTTGATTGCTGCTGTCGAACTGTAGCCAGTCCCATGACGGTATCTCAGTTCTATTGGCGGTCAACAGAGACGCTCTCATGCTTGCAGTATCGCCGTCTTCCTCATCGAAGAAAGTATCCTAAAATAAAATAAAGACGTTGATTTAAAAACGAAAATCGCATTTATAAAATTCATGATACCACCGGAATCAATGCTAATACGTAGACAAGTGGCATGCAGCTACTTAAGGACATAGTATGTTTTTAAACCGAACATCTTGCAACCACGAAGTGCGTGATCTTGTGTAAGGAACAAATAACTGTTTATTTACTTGTATCTCAGAGATGCTAACCATCACTGTAATGTTTTGTGCATATTCTAAAGGAGTTTGTTGTTAATTATTAAATGGGTGTCCTTGAGTAGCTGAGCGCCAATGTAATATAACAACTGCAAGACTTTACCTTTGGTACTCTATAAACGAACAATTGACCCACAGTAGCGTTCAATTGATCGATTTGGTTTCTGGGCACAGGATACTTGTTGACTTGCGTCTCTCTAATCTGCTGACATTGTTCCAGTCCTTGATACACAACTCGCTTGGGTCTGATTTCAGGGCCCAGAACACGTGTCAAACGATCACTTGGCTCTTCTGATTTCTCATCAGAAACGAGAACCTACATAAAAACGTTGAACTCCATTAATTCATTAAAATTTCATATCTCGATCTCAAACAATAATCATAAAATCCTCTAACAAATCATGCTAAAAGCCATACAATAAAAACATTCAACTCACGCGATACAGCCTGTTGATTTCGTCCTGGGGACAGGTGCTCGACCTCGCCAGACTGTCGTTCGTCCAAGTATAGATCGCCTGGTCGTGATCGATGTCGATGGATCTCACGGTGATGTAGCTCAGGTCCTCGTCGCCGTAGAGCTCCGCCAGACTGCGCATGACCTTGAGCTCCCAGTCCACGTTCGTCGGGAATTCGCTTCTCTTCTCGATCTTCAGATAAACGTGGAACTCGTGATTGACGGCGCGGATCTGCTTGTGCTGTTGCACGGAAATATCGAGTCTGTCGCTTGCCGTCAGCCCCTCGCTGTCCATAGCTATCACTTCGAACGGATACGTTCCGTATTGGTCTTCAAGAGGTCTGTAATGTGTATTAATTTATATAATATAACTCGTAATTTATTTAAAGTATTCTTACTAATAACCTTACGGTACACTAGTTTTTACTAATGTATAAAAATAACGATTTGTTTGTTTGTTACTTTATATAGGAAGAACTAATGCACAGATCTTAGAAAAAACGTTGAACGCTTTTCTTTATTTTGATCCAAAAAAAAACATAGATCATATAGAAATTATATGGTATAATGTTTGAGTATTCCAGAAAAAATGAAAATACCGGATGTGAAAGTAAAGTTTTCTCTTTTTTGCCATTGATTTATTACTTCATAACTCAAAAACTACCGTACCGATCTAAATCGATTTTCTTCCCTTTGATCCAGAGAAAATTAAAAACATAACAAATATTTGAGAGACTCTATCAACAGCTTTGCGGACATAAACATAAACGTAAACGTATAACCACTGCTTTTCTTTTTAATTTCGATATCGAATCTTCATGAGTCACGCAGTAAAAACATAAAACTTTCTAAATGCCTGCAGATTTTAAGTTTGCATTGGCTATAAAACAAAAATAATGCCAAATCATGAAAATATGAAAAGTTGTTGCAATTTTAATTTTACACGGATTTATATGGAGTGGTATGACATTTTGCTAAGTGCTCCACTTAATTTAAGAAAAAAGTATAGATTTTAACCTGACAGAGTCTTCAAAGTTTACATATTTGTTCACAAATAACATATGAAAAATAGTCGTTTCTAAAATATTCCGTGAGTAACATTATTGTAAACTATTTTTCTTATAACTAATTATAGCTTCCACGCGTGTGTCTTGAAAATTTAAACGAGATATAACGCGTCCCATCTGCAATGCAAATTTGTCCACTCACAATCCGTAAATCTCCTGCGTCTCCTCGTTGAACTGCAGCCAGTACGTGGGCTTGAGCGGCGCCTCCTTCTCGTAGATCCTGAGCCTGAGCTGGCGCGTGTTGCCGTCCTCGAGGTCGCTGAACGTGTCCTCGGGTATCGTGTAGCTCAGCAGCTTGCCCTGCGTTATCGGGATCTTCTTCAGTCTGCGCTCGACCTTGGGCGGGAAGTTGCGCACGCCGTACTCGATCCTCTCGCTCGTCGTCGTCGGCATCGTCGTCGACGTAGTCGAGGTCGACGACGTGCTCGGGGGTGCCGGTGTCGTTGTGGTGGTCGTGGTTGTGGTTGTGGTTGTCGTGGTGGTCGTAGGTGGTTCCGGTGTGGTCGTGGTGGTGGTGGTCGATGGCGTTGTCGGCATGGGCGTTGTCGTTGATGTTGTCGTCGATTCGGTTGTTGTGCTGTGGAAGAGTTGGGGGTGATTATTTGATGCTTGGTTGAAAAGATATTTACACGCTTAAGAATGCTCAGTGAAATGTAAGCATCTTTACAAGAAGAGGCTACATCGTTGGGTCGCGGATCAGGCTTAAACTATAAGAAATGATTCTTTAGACAAAAAAAATTAAACCCGTGTTACAGGATTTGTCAGAATAGATTTTCAAGAAATGATTATGTTATGTTGTAAAATTATGCTAAATCTCGAAAAGTCTATAACTACGGCCATCATTTTACTCATAACTAGACATACATTTACATTTGACCTTTTCTGAATTTAGTATACTATATGAACCGAGCAATACAGTCAACTTTACCTAAGGGGGGTGCAGGTAATGTGGCCACCTTAAGGACCTTTCGATTCCCAGTAGCTATATATCGGGCTTTGGGGCTTCGGAAACTATTGTGACATGTTATTTGAACCTTTAACTCTAATACTTCATGAGTATTTTTTGCAAAAACTGTGCTCTTTGAATTTTAATTAAAGAAGCCTTGCAAGGCATTCGTATGATCACTTTACCAACCGATAAACGTCAACGAAAATTGCAATTTCCACATTGAAAATAAACGGCAAAAACTGATATGAACATCTTGAAGTACGTAAGGAAAGCTACAATTTTATGTATCATATGATTTTTTTTACTCATATCACGCTGACAAACGTGGTTTCTTTACATGCATGAACTGCTAAGAAATCAGAGTTTTGATGCTTTCGCGCATAAATATGACACTATACACATACTGTAGGAGTTACACGGAAACAATAATCCGGTTGACCAGAATAGAGAAAAAAAACTGTAGGAGTTACGGCGCCCCACAATATCGCATACAGCGAGATCTCGTTTAGGTGACCACATTACCTGCATGGCCACATTACCTGCACCTACCATAATATAATCGATCTGTGGATTCTATCGAGGGCGTACACATAAAAAGACATTGTATAAGTTTCATTTTAAGATGTGTTGGACGATAAAATCTTGATTACGACAAAAATCGAATAGTTACTATGACTATAAATAGTTATCAATTTTTTAATATTTAGCATGAATTTTCAACACACCGTGTCATAACTCGAAAATCTATTTCGAAAAGTCCTGAAACGCGAGTTTCATTTTATTTTCAATAATTTCAGCCTTATCTTCCACCCATATGGCGTAACCTCTGGGCAATAACTCTCCGGGACAGAAAAGGGTGAATTTTTCATTAAAAATATTTAATAAAATTCACTTGTGAGTTACTGTTGGCATACATCAAATCAATATGAACTCCAAAAAAGGGGTTCCACTGTTTTTTAAGTGGTAATGAAATTTCTCTAAAAATTGAAGAAATTGATAGAATAAGAGCAACGAAAACAAGGATTTCGTAAAAATAGCAAATAATAATATTAGTACTTTGTATAAACAGTATATTAAAAAGGTAACATGCAAAATAAAAAATACCTTATTCTACCAAGTACATACATTTTTAAGCGTGTAAAATTCTTTGATAAAGAAAGTTCTTTTGGAAATAAGAGACAAAATGTATGGCAAAATAAATATAAAATAGTACCTTGTGGTATTGCTGGGTGTCGAGCTGTACACAGGCACGTGCATAGTATCATAGGGATCGAGTGGTTCCCCGGGTACCCTCTCCGTTGCCGTGTCGTTCCACGAGGCCGTCGTGAACCTCGACGTTGAAGACGGAGTAGTGGCCTCCCGCGCGGGAACAGATGCCTCCGTATACTAATGTGAGAAAAAAGGGAAAGCATTAAAAACAAAGATCTTCGTTCAATTTCGTGGTTCTTCAATGTATCTAGATGTGTAACATTAAGTGTGTATACATTAAAATAAATGTTTAAACTTAAACTTGTGTGATAATGTACCTGTAGAAACATAAAATGTAGTAAGATATAATAAGCTGTACAATACAAAACGAAAAGTATACATAAAATAATATAAAGTGACGTGTGCACGTAAGGCGTGAGAGTGCGAATAGTGTAGACGCAGTGTGCAATGTTTCTCATTCGCGTGAGTATAAGAAGCCAGGAGTATACCGCGCGCTCAATGCAATACCATATCCACGCAAACGAATCCTATATGATTCGCAATTTACAATTATTTACATCTAAACGTCATATACATTAAATTCTTCCTTTCGCGTGATATTTCGTTCATCGGCACAATGGTATTACACTTAAGCGTCACGGCGCACACGTGCGGAAATGAGCTGCCGCGTGCGCTGAATTCAACATAAAGAAACGTGTGTATGTGTGTACGTGTATAAACACAAAGTGATAAAAAAAAAGCCGGATCGGACTATACAAAGAGTTACAAAGAAGCGAGAACTCGCCGTGAAAATTGAGGGGGGGTTGGGGGGTTGCGGCGAGAGCGAGAGCCGCGCGCGCGAAGCAGAGAGCATTGCTAATAAGCATTACCTCGTCGCCGGTGGCATTTACAGTGAAAATCGACGTGGCGTTGGGCTCGGCCGTCGTCCCGGCCGCCTCCGCGTAACTTCCACTCGAGGTGGACAGGACTCCGGGACTGGCGCTCGTCGTGGATTCCGAGGAAACGTACACGACGGGCGGTATGGTCGTGATGTCGTCGGGTTCGGTCTCGTTATCGATATCTCTCTCGGTGGTCAGTGGCTCCTCGTTGTCGACCGTCAGCGAGTCCGTCGTCACGTTAGTCTGTGCGTTCGAGCTACCCGTCACCACGTGTGTCAAGTTCGCGTAAGAGGTCGTCGTCGTGGTTGTCTCGGTGGTGAGGCTCTCGACGGTGCTGGAGGTGGCCTGGGTCGTGGTCGTCGTCGTTGTCGTCGGTGTCGTGCTCTCGGCCGTGGGGCTGGGCCAGAGCTCTTGCTCCGTTGTGCTCGAGGCGATGGGGGTTGTCGGTGATTCCGTTGTGGTGGAACTTGGCGTGGTTGGGGCTTCGGTGGTTGTTGTTGTTGTTGTTGTCGTTGTTGTGCTGGTGGTCGATGGTGTTGTTGGTGCTGGTTCTGTTTCGGCTATTGTCTGCGAAATGGTTAGTAGATGCGGTGTGTGGCAGAAATTATTGTTAGTTACAATTCCGGGATTATTGGTTGTTGCTTTCTTTTTTTCTTTGGTTGGATACGGTACACCGAGAAAATATTGTTATTTATAGAGTGTAAAGAAGCCTTATTTTTTACTTTTTGTTTAAGTGTAAGTTAATTATTACTGCAAAGTGACGATATTGTCATTTAATTTTATCGTACGAATATTTACATTAAAACAATAGACTCACTCTAAATTGAATCATTTTTCCCTTTGAATACCGAAAAAACTAGCTTGTTTACTTCATAATAGTGTTTACGTATGGAATAATCAAAATTTTTCCACAAGTAAAATGCTTTTCTCGATGTGATTTTGACCCTAGGATTTCTTCTATACAGTGGACATGAATCAACATATAACTCAACCCACATGATGTAGCATGGCAAATTTTCATAAAGCTTATCTTGGACAGAGACTAGGTATAAGCACTTACAACTATTTCCAAAAGCAATTAGAAAAGTATTTCAGAGCTCTCTATATGCAGCGAATATATAATACATACAAAGAAAACGCCGTTGCTCGTTAAGATTGTCGAGTAACGACGAGCGTAAGCCATCTATTTATATATAACTATCACAAAGCCAGAAACGATTCCGCGTGAGCTTGCAAGACTTACGGGTGAAGAGGTCGTCGTTGTGGTCGTCGTCGTTGGCGTTGTGTTGAAAATGGAATTGTTAATATCTGCGTTTCTCCAAAGGAATTCCTCTTCATCGTCAGTCTGTAAAAATATGTTATTAATCAATTCATCAAATTCGAAATTACTGGAATATCTACATATATAAAAATAAATAAATGCTAAAAGGAGATAAGTATCAACATATCTCCTTTCATTATGAAGGTGTCCAAATCCTACATTTACCCAACTCACTGTATCAACAACCAAATAAATGAATAGTGGACTATTCGACTATATAGTGTATATCAAGTTATAACGTATTTAATATATAGGAAAGGTACTCGAAAAAATAATGTAAAATAAAAAGAAATACATTTTTCTTATTTACATTCAATCTTTTTGATTGAAAAATAAATTACGCGTAATTAGTATCAGGCTTTAAAACTTTTACGGCTACATTTCAATGTCTAGAAAGGAGACTTTAACTTATAATAGTACTTATATTTAGTTAAAACTCAAACTCACTTGCTCTGCGAATAGGACTAATTTCCCTTTCTATAGAAGTTCAAGTACCTATTCAACTACATTTTTAAAAATAATTGGAATAAAATCTCTAGGATCGTCGACAGAATTTTGTTTCAATTACATATTTTTAAAGTTGTAGTTGAAACATACGTACTTAAAATTTGTTATATGTAAAGAAAAATTATTTCTATACAAAGGACTAGTGAGTTTCTTTATTGCCTAAATATAATTTTTTATTTTTTTTATTTTAGTTACAGTTGATAATACATCCCTTGATTAGTAAAATTAAAGGCGACAAAATTGCCTTTAAGGTTTAATAGTCTGTGTCAAAAGTTAGTTTTTAAATGAAATCGTTATAATACATGTTAACTACTGTACACTCATTAAATATCATTATAGTTATTATGTATAAGTTTGGAGCTAAAAAATTAATTAGTTTAAAAAGTTATAAACAATTTCAGCATAAATAATCAAAAAAATAAAAATGGAAATCTTAAAAAATCATAGTTTTTTACCAATAACATTACTCGTTTTGTTCAGTTAAGTATATTCTCTAAATTCACCGAGCCAAAAATTGTAAAAATATTTCTTACACTGAAAATAAAGTGAGTGGCAACAGTTTTAAAACGCATCCTTATTGGGATTACCAATTTTCTAGTAAAGTTTACTATTCTTTTATTATACTAAGCAAAAGCGTTTAGTACCTAAAAACGATTATGTTTTCAAGTAGCATCAAACTGTTAAAGCAGAATATATTTTCCAGTAAATTTAACTTCTCATGATCCAAACTTAATTAAACTTTCTAGTCCCAGTAAAAGTTATCGCAAGTATCACATTCTCTCATAGCACACGTCACTCAATTTTTCTCTATACAGTTCCTACAAACAGTCAGCTGCACCCTCTCTCCCCCAGAAATCCCGGCAAAACTTATCTCATTGTCTTCCAACAAACCCCTAACACAACCCTCAAAAACCAAGCACTCACATTGACACCCCCGGCGCCGATGCTCGCTATGCTGTCCTCCCCGTGGTGATGCCTGTGCGGATGCTCGTCGACGATCCCACCGTTCCCGTTGGGCAGTATGACGGGCTTCTGCTTGGGCTCGTGGGGCGACTCGGTGATGCCCTCGCTGTTGTCGTAGTCCTCGTCCTCGTAGTCCTCCTCGTCGTACTCCTCGTCGTCGTCGTTGTCGGGGAGGAGGCCGTCGCCGGAGCCGGCGGCAGGCGCCGCGTCGCGCCTGTTGCGCGCGTAGTCCGTCGAGTCGGTGCGCACGCGCCACTGGTAGACCGGCAGCTCCGTCACCTCGGAGAGGGTGCCGTCCCGGGCCTGCTCCGGGATCTGCTTGATCGTGTCGATCTGGTGGGGCCAGAAGTGACCGTCGCAACCGACCTGTGTATAGGAGGAAGTGGGATGCTGGTTAGTGGGGTTTTTGTAGAGTGGTTGTGGTTGTGGGTGTATGGGTTTGTTTAAGGGTTGGGTGAAGAGACGGAATTTTTGGGTAACGGTGCGGTTTGGTGGATTGCGGGATATTTGGTTGGGAAATTTGGGAGTTTTGCGGATGTTTTGGATTTGGATTTATAGATTCCGTACTTGCATGGCAGATTTTTTTTATCACGATTTATTAAATCATATAGCATCTTCAGGACAAGACTATGACAACACGACATTTTTCTCGACACTTTAAAAATTGGTTTAAATAGGCTGAGAAACTATATATAATACAATAAAAAAATTAATGTAAAAGCAATTTACTTCATGAAAAATTTACGTTACTAGCTTGATTTTAAGAAAAACATAGAATTTTGAGTTGTCATAGCATTGTTCTGGGGGTGCGTAAATATACTATTTTCTTTTTGAACTTTTGCAATTTTTGCAATTAACCCCTTGCTAATGAAGTTACAGCGCTTTGAAGATGTTGGTGACGTCACGCTTATGTGGCGGCACCTTTCGATGTAATACAGGTGTGACGTCATTGAAAGAAACTTACAATAGGCTATATATAAACTTCTTTAGATTTCAATTTTTTTGAAATATTCGAAAAAAGTAAGTCGACTTATGTTTTTTTATCAAAATTATGGATATCGCCGAAGAAAAATATTTCATGCAAGTACCTAATTGTGACGTAGACACATCATTCAGTCTCTTGGTACAACAAGCATTCGTCAGTGATTTATATATAATAGAGGATTACATATAAATTTAGTTTCGGGCACATTTTACGGATATTTGATCATTTTCACTGACAAACGATTTACTGACGAACATTTTAACAGTTTACATGCGGGTTTTGTACACTTGTACAATTATGTCACACAAAGGAACTTTGATACTCTATAACTGGTTTAAATATTAATTAATTTCAAAATTGTAGCCCATTTTGCATTTACATAAACAGCAAATATTCAAACATCTATTAATTCCGTATTTGTGTAAACATATATCAAAAGAAAAAATAAACGTAAGTTAGAATTATATTTCGGATAGGTATAAAACAAAAAATGTTTAAGTTCAGATATGATTATTATGAATTTTAAAAGAAATTTGGATTAAAATTCATATTCTACTTTTGGCTAATTTTCATGCAAAATTATTTATTGATAAAATGATATATTCCTTGCATTGGTTTTATTTTTGACATCATCCATAACATATGAGCATCCTTTTCATACTTGTATAGAAAAATATTTATAAATCAGGAAAAATGTTGAAGTAAGATTCTTATGTATTCTAATTATAAATATAGTAATTATTTTATAAATGTTTTAAAAATTCTAATATAAGCTGATATTTTTAAACAATTCAGACAGAAGTACAAAATGAAGTAGTCAAACTTATTACCGATCGTTTCTATACCATCTAAAAAATGCAAATCTCGCATGAAGATAAAGTTTTCTACCTTATGTCTATATGCTTAAAATTCTGCCCACGCTGTGCCGTGATGATCCAACTCAAATGAGCTTGGCTCATCAACTCTTTTTTAACTCCGACATCTAGTTTTGCTTGCGTGCGTTTTATAAATTTCTCTTATAAATAGTCTTTGTCTTAAAAATTGGCATATTTTTTCGCGAATAATGAACTCTCCACATTAATATTTAAATAAAAATCGCCGAGAACCGTTCCTATCAAAAAAATACCAAACAAACCGAACATAACCCCAGAAAAACAGCCTCGCAGCCATTTACAAAAAGTATCACGCCTAAGAATTCCACCGCTTACAAGAATGCCCGAGATTTTCCGGCGCTCCGCAATACCCCTGCAAGCGTCACGCGATCCCACGTATACCCGAGTCTCGTCTCCGACGCCAAACAACGCCAACAACTAAAAAAAAAGAGTAACCCACTTCTCGCGGCGTCGCCTCGCCGAATCAGCATATACATCTCTGCACTCTCCCGCTTAAAAGACAACTATGCGCGATTAACCGAGGACGGCCCATTCCTTCGCGCTGGGAAAATCCGTGAAAATTTATACACAAGACTCCTCCCTCCTATCCCATCCACTCGTAGCTCTGGCGAGAATCTTCCTCTATCTCTCTCTCTCTCGTTCTTTTCTCTCCCACTCGCTCTCTCTCGCTGACTGACTCACCTGCCACTGCACGAGCGTCGAGTGTTTTTCTCGGCGTCGGCCGACATTCCCCGGTCCCGAGAGCACCACCGAGGAAGACGAGGACGCTGAGCCGGACGAACTCTCCTTGCTGGGCTCCGGCTGGATGGAGATGGTGCTCTGTGAAAGGGAACGAGAACGCAAACGCATTAGGATTGATGGTTTTCTCTTCTTTTTTTCTCTTCTTCTTCTTTGTTCTTGGGTGCGTCGTTGGGCTTGGAGGCGGAGAAGTGGAATGGAGATAGCGCGGAATTGAATGCGTTGGGAAATGGCGTAATTGAAGGAAATAGGAGAAACTATAGGAAGAGTTAACGCCAGTGTTTATTTTCTACTTTTTAAGTAAATCACTTTTTCTTGAAGTTATATATATGATTCCTTAAGAGTATGAGGTTTTGAAGATGTGTTTATTATTACAAGATTATGCTAAATGCAAATTTTCAACAAGATTTAACTAATTATTTCACAAGCACAATGATACGTCATTTTGTACGTTGAAAGATCCTTTGGTAATTTAACAAAAAATGTACTATATAACGAACAAAAGTTTGTACTTTTTTTTAATTTTATAATACTTTTAAATATTTTATTACTTGTTAAATAAACACAAAAAATAACATTGTTTATGTTGTTTAGTAGTATCAATTGTGCAATAGTGCTGTTATAATAAATGATAACATTTATAACAGATCCTACGACTTTTTAAATATTGAAAGTCAGGTATTAAAATATGCAATCAATTGCTGTTTTTGACTTAAAACGTTCTTAAATTTACAGATATTTATATGATGGAAAACAATTTCGTTTATATTGATGTGATGAAAAACACATCAGAGTGCTACTTTAAAGATATAAATATAATAAATGATCTCCATTTAAGTTCGATCTTATCTCATTAAAACCCATTTGACTTCCGGTTAAATGAAGGCCATCGTACTAGGATGATGCATGTGACTTAATTTTTTTGTTCTTCATTGTCACCGGATGAGGGAGAATAAGTAATATCCGGGAACTGGATACACCTACTAAAATTGTGTAATTGGGACGCTTCTAGAGAGTGAAAAGTCTGCAGCGCGTCTAGACAGATAAATCTTGCGATATGAAAGCGCGCCTCTCGGTGAAATCTAATATCTAATAGAATTATTTTCTTTACAGACGACGTTCATTAGACTCACGACGCAAGAAGTGGAAAGGACAAGTGAAGCGTTTTGAATGGTAGTATATTATACATAATGCATGGATACCGCATACCCACTAATACTTTCCACCGCTGAGTCAAGAAACGAAAACTTTTGTCACCCGACGCTCATACATAATGTTAAATTCCGTATTTTCCTTACACACGGTGAATCCTTTAAAATTTCATCTTCCAAGAATCGACGCGCAACTCAGTTAAAACCAAACAAATCATACGCGGCAGCGCGCGCTTAGAAACCAAACGGATAACAGCAGCGGGTCTCAACTCAATTCCCCAAACGAATTAAAACGCCGGCGCCGCATTAACGCTTAATCCCCAGAAATTCTCGACAACGCTCGACAATAAAACCGGGCAATTCGCGCTCGTTAACTCGCCTCTCTCTATATCCCTCGTCTATATACGCGTATATACCCGTCGGTTCGCGAAGCGATAGTAAACTCTTAATTAACCAGAGCAAAAAGGGGGGAAAGAGGAGTATATACAGTGGAGAGGGCCGGTCAGGCCTGCACCGCGATCAATAAAACGTATAGCGGGAAAAAGAAGCAGAAGCTGAAGAAGAAGAAGAAGAAGAAGAAGAGAAAGAACAAAAGGCGCGGGGGAGAATCTCGTAACGGACCGCCTGTATATACACAATGCGCTGCGATACTAACCGTGTGCATGCCGAGGAATCCTGCGAGGTTCTCGAGCGCGTTGACCTTAGCGCTGGGCTTGAGGTTCTCGTACCTCGCGTCTATCAGGATCGTCAGCATCGTGCGGTCCTGCTCCTCGGTGCAGCGTTTCTACAAAAGAAGAGAAAAAGAAACTGGATGAAGGAATTATGGACGTGGCCGGGTGCGGCGCGATATATAGGTCAGCCGCGGAGAGAGTCCAATTGGCGTCAATCAAGCCGGTTATGCGCTCGTAGACGCGACAATTTCTTTATGGGATTTAAATGCGACGGCGGCGCGCGCAATTTCGCGCGAGAAGAAAGTGTCGCGAGGTTTTTTGTGCCTTTTTGCCGCTGGTGGTGTGTCTATTTGTGCTAAGTCTTTGTGTGGCTTGTAGTTGGGTTTGATTGGGATACGAGTGGATGATGTGGTCGAGAATGTTAGGATGATGGGTTTCGTTGGAAGTGGGACTGCAGTTGGATGCTTCTGGCATAGTTTGCTTCTGTTGTGGTTCTGTGTGCCGAGGATTAATCATGAGAGGCGATGTGGGAATTGACTTTGTTGACTCTGATGCGTTTCTATACTTGTAAAAGGTCATGCTTTCGGCTTAACTGGATTGACATTTTTAAGTAGGTTGGGAATGTTATACGAATGAGTCATGTGAAATTCTAGAAAGTGATGCTTTTTAGAAATAATATCATCAAGCATTTCTCTCGTTAGCGAATAGATTATCTTAAGAGCTTGGACTAGTGTAAAATTGATGAATTTTAGTTTTCCGAAATAGGTACAGGTTTTGATACTTTGTAACTAATTTTGAATGAATGCAATGTAAAAAGCATAATAATCAGGCTATTTTTTATAACTTCAGCTCAAAATTGTATATTCTTGCAATAACTGGATCGGTTTAAAATTTGGATTAAGAACTAACAAGAGAACAAATTTTAATGACTTATGTAGAAGATTATTGAAAGAAAAACAGTAAAAAATATATTTTCTAAATGTATGTTAAATACAATAGTTTTTCGCATCACTTCACTTGAAAAACCTCCTTGATTCATTTCATATTAGCATCCAAATTAGTCCTAATATCAATAATCCAAGTTGAAAACTTCATAGTGCTAAGCTTTTTACATTAAAGCTAAATTTCAAAAACTTTACAAACTTTTAAATATTTTGAGAATAATTCCTAGCGCTTACAAGTAATAATATTCCAATTAATTGAGCATATATTTAACAAAAATTTAAATTCTCCCTGATTCATGCATGCCCTTTAATTTCCACGAGTCCTCCATTCCTCAAAGAATATAAATTCTCCCAAAACAAGAGAAAAGTTCCTTTGCGAACTCGGACGCAGAAGAGACGCGTCGCCGACGTTGTACCTTTCCGTCCTTGTGCGTGTAGTGCTCGCGCTTCTCCGGCACGACGTGAATGAGGAAGGAGTCCTGGGCCACGTCGCCGTGCTTGCCGTAGGCCTTGACGCTCACGCGATGCCGGCCCACGTCCTTGCGCGACGGCACGCCGTAGAGGGCCGAGGCGGGCTCGTCCCAGCGCAGCCAGTGGGGCAGGCCCTTGCCGTTGACGCCGCGCGCCTGAAATCACGCGAATCAACGATTGATCCTTATTATTCATTGTGTTGTGATTTTTTGTAAGTAGAGTTTGGGAATATATCGATTGGAAAAGTTCTTTTTTTCTTTGCGAAAGATAATAGCTTTGAAAAGCGTATTGTAATACATAATATGAAAATGATCCTGGGTGGGAATTTGAGCGAGTTCTTGGCTACGCTTGGATATATGGTCGGGTAGATTTTTGAACTTGCATGTTCAGCTAATTTATTAGTTGAACATGCAAGTTCAAAAATCTACCCGTATCTATCTCTATCTAGTATTTATTAATTTATTGTCTCTTGTGCTTCGATCGTGATTTTACAAAAAATATTGGTTAAAATCGGGAAAATATATGTAAATGTCACGTTCTATACAATAAAGTACACCCTGGAAGAAAATTATCCAGTTTTATAGGGCTTCCCTGCTAATTAAGCTGGGCGATTGTAAGCATTAAATCTAGATGAAACTAGATAATTCTCTAGTATAGGGTAGTTTTGAATTTTATAATGTAAATAATGACTTTACTAGCGGTTTTAAGATTAGGAAGTTAACGTTTACAGCAGACCAGTTATTATGTAGTAGTTACCGTGCATTTTTTCAAATATTGGCTAAATGCATTTGGCTGAGAATAAGTGAAAAAATCACCTTAACTTATTTGATTTGTACCAGGGCTTAACAAAATTTAATAATGTCATTAATTAAAATATTGCAATTATTGTAGTAAATATGATTTATTATGATTAAGTTTTAAAATCTATATAAAATGAATATGAATGACGCAGTTAATCTGCAAAATCAACTGAAAAAATTATTTTATACTTGTTATAAGAAATTCTTCGACAATAATTGTGTAAATATTGCATTTATTTTCGACAAGTTGTACGTGAAGTCTGTAAAAATATTTCACATGTAATTCTTAAAGCCTTTTGGACAGTTAGAGCCACCAGCATCAGGCTTCTGTTTAGTCTTGAGTTTCGCTTTGTCTGCCGAACGAAAACCGTTTCTATTTATAGTGATAATATGAGCTTTGTTCGAGCTCCTCTCTTGGAAAGCCATCAAACCCAAAGAAACGAACGGTTTTTGAGGTATTTCCATCGACGTGGAAATTCAATACTTCTCAACGTTTCTTTTACTGGCTCTAAAACTTTGACATCCATCTTAAACGTTCTATAAAAATGTATTTGTTTCATAAGAAGAGATTTTCCTAAATACAAGTAAAATCTCTCAACCCGTTAACGTCAAAAAAGGAATATCACTTTCATTTTTAGCATCTTACTATATCAATGATAAAAATCAACAATGTTAGGGAATCTTTGTGAAATACTTGGTAACCTATAGATTTCGAAAATGCTTTTTTCAATTCCGACCTCAGTTGGACTTCAGTACTATGTAAAAATTGAAATAACTATCAGTTATACCAAATTCTCTTTCATTTTTTTCTACTTTTTCATCATCGCACTGCATATTGAAATGTTGAACAATCGAACAAGCATACTGCATATTGAACCACCATATTGAAACTTATTACAAAACGAGGATCGGATTTGATAAGAGTATCCTCAACAACCCTACGGTAGTGAGTTTCTATACCAAAATGCATATTAACGTTTTCATCGAAAACTACGTCGCTAAAAAAGAATAAAATGTACGGAATGCACTCAACGCTAACGGGTTAACAGAAGTCCGCCATATGGACACCCACTTGAACATCCGTCAGCGTCTCGGCTCTCGACGCGCGACTCGTATACACACGGCGTCGCATTAAAATTCCCGACGCGAGGCGGTGGCGAGCCGCGATGCGCGAAACAATCTTGTCTCCCCGAGCTCGAAGTATCGCTCGCCGAGGCTTGCCAAAAAAGCACAGAGAGCAGCAACAGTGTATACGTTCCGCGCGAGACTTCTGACCTGCACAGCTGGACGGACGATCTCGATGGGAGTGGAGTCGCGTGCGCGGGGCTTTTAACGCCGAGCAAAACGAGTTTGGAGCTTCTTTTTGACGTACAGCCTGGGTCAAGAGTCGAGTATTCGCGAGGAGTGGACGAGATATGAGTGAATGTATTCTTTTAAGAACTGTTGGTTATTTTATTTTATTTTGATATTCTTTCAACGTTACTTTAGCATGATTCTGCTGCAGTACATAATAATAAATGTAATATTGATGAGAATAGATTCTCAATGCTATTAGAGTGGACTGGTTAGAAGGAGCTACTATAATATTCAATGAAAAATATGTTTCTTGAATTCACTTCTAATCGAGTTATAATTAGCCAGTATCTTTCAAATATATATTTTAATCAAAAAACAACTTCATTCTCTATTTACCTATGTGGCTTATTGATATATTGCAAGCAACATAATAAAATACCACTGTATTCTGCATATTATACATAAATTTAATTTTACGTAGAATTTATAATTATTCAAATCTCACGAACGAGATCACGACACATTAAAATAACAAATAAACAAATCATTAAAACATAAAAATTATATTAATACCCTGAATATCAGTAAAAATAGTTTGAAGATCTATCGTTTAAGGTGATGCTAAAGCTACGAGGGTAGTTCAATAAGTCTTTAGAATAAAGTATAAAAACAATTTTTTTTGGGTAAATTTTTTTTTATTTTTCAACATAATCTCCTTGGAGCTCTATACACTTGGTCAATCGCTTTTTAAGTTTTTTTAATCCTTCAGAAAAGTGCGTTTTCGGAAGTTTCTCAAAATAAGCACTTACAGAGGCAATGACGTCTTCGTTGTCCGTAAATCTCTGTCCACCGAGCCATTTTTTCAAGTTTGGAAATAAGAAAAAGTCACTGGGGGCTAAATCTGGTGAATACGGTGGGTGTTCGACCAATTCGAATTTTAGTTCTTCAATTTTAGCCATTGAAACGAAGCATGTGTGAACTCGGGCGTTGTCGTGATGAAAGAGAATTTTTTTCTCGCTAAATGTGGTCTTTTTTTTTAATTTCTTCTTTCAGCTGCTCTAATAATGATGCATAATACTCACCAGTAATTGTTTTACCCTTTTCCAAGTAGTCAATAAGTATAATTCCACGTGCATCCCAAAAAACTGTAGCCATAACCTTACCAGCTGACTTTACGGTCTTTGCCTTCTTTGGAGCTGGTTCGCCTGTGGAAATCCACTGTTTGGATTGTTGCTTTGTCTCAGGAGTGTAGTGGTGTATCCATGTTTCATCCACAGTCACAAATCGACGAAAAAATTCCTCAGGATTCCGACTTATGCGCGCCAAAAGAGCCTCAGAGGCGACCACTCTATTGCGTTTATTCTCAGCTGAGAGCAAACGCGGCACCCATCTTGCCGATAGCTTTTTCATGCCTAATTTTTCATGTAGAATTGAAACAACTGCACCTATAGATATCCTTGTGGCCTCAGCTAACTCACGCACTTTTAATCTTCTATCCTTCAACACCATATCGTGGATTTTATTGATGATTTCGGGAGTAGTTGCTTCTACGGGCCTTCCTGAACGTGGTTCGTCACTTATTGATGTACGACCACGCTTAAATTCATTTACCCAGTTATAAACCGTTGCTAAGGCAGGGGCAGATGTGCCATGAACTGAGTCCAATTCATTTTTTATCTCATATGGAGTTAAACCCTTTAAATGAAAATGTTTAATTACCGCTCTGAACTCGTTTTTTTCCATTTTTCTTAACAAGCAATTTTTTTTTTTCAATTGGTTATAAAAACACGTAAACTCAGAAGATGTGGACTGTGACTGCACCATATATCTAGTCGGGAGTGGTGCTGACTGAAAACAGATGATTTGAGCGATTCGCGCGCCATCTGTTGGTCATTCTAAAGACTTATTGAACTACCCTCGTACCAGTCACCGACAAATATGAGGAACCACTTTTCTTATTTTATTTCTAATTTTGAGTAAATATCTCTATGAAACGTTATTGTCCTACTCAAAAACAACAACTTTCCAGAGAGATATTTTCTCGAAATTAAATATTGAATAAAAAAAGTGGTTCTCCGTATTTTACGGTAATAAGAGGGTTTAGCATCACCTGAATTATAAAGCATGCGAAAGCATTTCAGCTAGTGAAAAAAAATATATCTTTCTCAGTTTACAGTCCAAGCAGCAACAATTTCGCGTTGTCACAATCTTGTTCTAAGGTTCTAAATTAACCATTCCACGCACATTTTTCAAGATTTTAATTATGAGATATCCTTACATCTTCCACTATCGCGCAAATTACAGCCATGCGCCCCGGACTGTACCGCCAAACTAATCCCCAGAAACAAAACCCCCCAAACAGCCAAAAAGAACGGCCAACAGCAATGAGCGACGTGCGACTCCGTCCTGCGCATCGCGAGACACGAGTGCACGGACCTCGAAGCTGCGAGGAAGGAAGAGAGTAAGTAGTCTCGCGATGAAGAAACAAAAAAAAAAGGAGGGAGGAGGAATCGCCCGCGCGTCGCGTGCCCCCCGGCATAGTAGCAAGCACAATGGACTGCGAGAGCTGTCTGGCAGACGTCCAGAGACGCTCGCGTGTAAGCGATCGTTGCACGAGGGAAAAAAGAAGAAAATCTCCTAGCGAGTTCTAGGTGCGTGCGTGCACCGTGCGCGCGCGCGCGCGCGTGTGCAGCTGGAAATAGTTACTTTTGACGTGGCGTAAATTTTGAGAGTCGTTTCTAAGCGCGATGGTGCTTCGCGATTGTCGCGGGACTGCTGCGAAGTTTGGTTTCCCGGTAGCCGCGGGAGTTTTTGGAATACGGTTGAGTTAGGTATTTATAAGCGTGTAGTTACTTTTTACGGTGTGCTGGAGTTATGAGAGTTGTTGCGTGTTTTATGATGCGTTTATCTCGGTGAAGCTTACGAGTGCGATCGATAGTATTTGTTGTCGGGAGCTAACGAAACTGTTTATTGGAGGAGCTTAACGGAATAAACCATCGTTAAAGGTGTTGAAGCTTGAAAAACACATAAATATTTATCTTTTAACAACTGGTTTTTACATGCTCTGGCAGTACGTGGATGTACCACCACCGTGCATGTATGTACAGTTAAATCAGTTTTACATGGTTCGAGTTGACCGCGGTCTTACCTTCTTAAGTAAAAAATGTAAAATATGTATCATATCTTTAAAATCTATTGGTCATAGTGTTGATGCTTCTTTTACATTTCAATAATGGCTTGCCCAGTTTAACTCAGTTAGTTTTCGACCAAAATTCACTTACCACAAGGTTTTGAAGCAATTATAATTGGTTTGATTTGAAACTTTTAAACTGAGCGAGGGAGATATAAAAAAATTTGCAATATTTAATCGAAGTGTCTAATAAGGCCCGGAAGAATGTACGCAAACACATTCCCCCACTCCCTGATAGTTTAGCTTTAGAAACTATCGATAAGTATAAAGCATACAACAAGATTCTATATAGAAACATAAATCTTCTAGAGAAATACTCATCTATAGAAAATAATAGAAGAGTGTGCGAATAAGGTGACCGGGTGGGACCCTTCTAAGTGTTTAAATCAGGAGAGTGATTCGTTCGAGATCTTCGATATTTAATTTTGTACACCCTATCTAAACAATTCTTTTTACTTGTTATGAATTCGGTTCCACTCAATTTAGAAACAAATGTATTGTAAAGAAGAGCTATCCTGAATATTTCAAGTAAACCCGATATAAATTGCTCTCAAAACAACGAAACTCGCAACGAGCTTTATATGAATATATACTATCAGCCTGTATATTACAAAATAATGTATTTATTTAAAATCCACTTCCTCACCACACCACTCATTTCTAGGTAAGAAAAGATTCACAATATCTCCTCACATTCGAACAAATTATGATTAAATCAGTTTTTATACATCTCAAGTGCTGCATCATCTTACCATCGGCTTCGTTCGTACACATTCCTATAAGAATCAAAAACCAACCAACAACGAATCACCCCTCACCTCATAATAATCGATGTTCCCGGCGAAGGCCTGCTTGGGCACGTGCAGTTTAAAGACATGTCCAACCGATGCCACGGCGTCGGGCATGCCCAGCAGCCTATCGACGCGCTGGGACTTCTTACCGCTGCCGCTCTTCGAGGACGACGAGGCTGTCGTCGTGTGTTCCTTGTTGTTGTTGTTCGTGCGTTGCTGAGTCTGCTCGGGCTCGGAGCTCAAGGTCGAGGCCTCGTCGCCGACGTCGTCGAACACGAGGTCATCCTCTTGGAGGTTGAGGCCCCAGCAGAGCGGCAGCAGACACAGCAGCAACACTGCTGCCACTGATGGTTTCATCTTCTTCATCGTGGGGCTCACGGAGACGGCGGCGGCGGCGGCTACGGCGGCTACGGCGGCTATCGCGGGTGAGACTTATCATACCATGCTTCGTGCTACCTGGAACATTCAGAAGGAAAAGAAGAGAGTTAATTGAGTTTGCGGCTTTTAGAGGGAAGTTTTTTAATGGGGTTAGCAGGAGACTGGGTACTGATAGAAATAAGACACTGAAAAGTCTCAGATATGGGCATTGATGAAGATAATTCATTGGAGCAACTGGGGTAGTTTCGATTAGTTACTGATTTTTACTTAACAGTATATATATTCTTATAGATAAAAATAGAATCATATAGAAAATGGTATACTTTCGGTCAACTTTTGGAATTTTTTGGCACTCAAAGGATGTTTAATACGATATAACATTTGTAGATTTTATATACGAAAGTAAATTTACGGCGGTTGAGGCCATTAAAAAAAGTTTACACTATCTCATGATCATTAATAATTAAAATTATAGACTCTCTTTTAAGATTGTATTGACTGTGTACAACTTATGTCTATAAAGTTAGTTTTTCACTTCAAATCGATAATCGTAATTATCGTATAAATTTCTTTTTAAGTTTTGGGCTTAGTCAATTAAAATAGGTACGTAACTGAATAACATGAACTGCATTAAAGTTAAATTAATTGATTCTTTATTAAAAAAGTGTCATCGTCTTTTTATGATTGCAATACATTTACAAATTTTGAATAATTAATTACAGTCACAAAATACAATAGAATTTTTTAATAAAGATTCAATTTCACTTTGAGGTTCACATGATTCAGTCACATATTGTCCATCGATTCACAAAGTCAAACAATTAAAAAAAGTATTTAAATTACCTATTATCGATTTTATGTAAAAAACTAACTTTGAACATGGATCGTACATCCACTACAACCTCAACCAACATCCTTTCATTACCGTCATCCAGACGCAATCGATATCAAACTCGTCCCATTAAATATTTTCGCAGTCAAATCTCATTCCTCTCTCAAACGACTAATTGAGCAAAGCACCCGAAAACTCATTAGCGCTCGCGCGCAACTTCCAATCCAACTTCCCAGCTCCCCCACACCCCTCCAAAAAAAGAGCACCGATCCTCCCCGGTCCGTCCTGCTGCACTCTAAGCGCCCAACCACACCACCATCCCAAAAGTCTCCCAGCAACGAGACATCGACTGTAGTATACTCGCGTGTAAATTTTCGCTGCGCGTACGTGGTGTAATGCACGCGATTAGCCGTGGCGCGTGCATACACCCGTATACGAATGCGGAAGGTTATGATAAGAGGACTGTGCGCGTGTATAGCCGCAATCTCGGAATTAGCTAGTTTCCAGAGGGGCAGCTGCTGCAATTGCCAAGCTGCGATCAGGGAGGTAGTTCGGGGCAGAGAGCAGAGGCTAATCGAAGGACAATCGCTCGGATCGCTCCGGGCGACTGCATAACGAACGACCTTAAGAGGAAGTCGTATCTACTGTCCTTGTCTAATCACATTATTGGTAATTACTCAAATAGTAGGTTGTTAATTGAAAAACTAAGAGGCGTCCCCGATACTTCTTAAAATAAGGAATAATTTGAGACCTAAAAGAGTACCTAACATTATTTATTTTCGGAGAATAGTTCGAAACGGAAAGCCTAACCTCAATTTTCGCGTTTCGAAGTATTCTCGAAAAGGAAATAATGTTAAATATTTTTTTAGGTCTCAAAATATTCCTTACTTTACAAAGAATTGGGTTTTACGACTCTCAGTTTTTCAATTAACAAACTGCTATTTGAATAAATAGCAAAAATGTAATTAGATAAGCACAGTAGATACGGCCTCCTCTTAATTCCGAAAATTCTACGATTCAGGGTTCTCTTGCGACTTTTTTACTTTTCATTTATCGTTATTACACTGTCAGACATTCTTGAACATTCATTCTCATATTCGTACACGACTATTGATACTGGAAAAATCTATTGGGTTTTACACCGATTGGGTAAGAAATAGAATATTGAATTTAATCAAAACTGCTGTTGAAGCAGAACTGGTAGAAACTTTAATTTATTATGACACCGCACAACGACTTTGAAACGTTGTATACCTTCGTTATAATTTTCGAAGATAATTGTAAAATGTCCATCATGTTATCTATTACAGTATAGTATTAAATAAAATATAGTACATAATTTCTTCCAATTAAATCCCAGCAAAAATAGTCGATAACTTTAGTATTATCCTTAGATAATTATTCTATTTATATTCTCAGGGACATTAAGCCCTGATAGATATATCAGTCGAATCTTAAAAATCAATATCACAAAATAATATTTTCTGACTGACATACAGAGCTTCGTAATCACGATACCCTGTATTCACAGAAACGTCTCCCAAAATTCCATTCAAAATTCCAACTAACTACAATTTAGATTAACCTCCAGCAATGAATCACCAAATATTTCCTGCAACAAACCAAACCACCGCACCCCATCTAAACTCCCACCTCTCTCAAGCGTGTGCACAAAAGGCGGACCACAAAGAAACCTCTTCCACCCCCAATCGAACAGCATCAGCAGCGCCTGCAATATCCATAAAACCATACAGCGCGAGATACATCGTCGCCCGCGGCGCGCAAGGAAGGAAGACTATCACTATATCCACCCTCCAGTGTATAATACAATATATGCCCCGGGAAGAAAGCAGCGGCAGCAATAACCCATCCTTTTGTATCTCCTTGCTACAGTGCGGCGATCGCGCATCCGGCAGGCAGCCGGTCAATTGTGCGCGCGTAAGTGCGTATGTGCATACGGTAGCGTGCGCGGCGGCGGTGGCGCGCCCCTTCGATCGGATCGAACGATAGAGCGCCGTGGTGCGTATTATATGAGATATCGTCCCGTGCGCAGGAACGCGTGTAATAGGTGTGGAGGTTTGTTTGGATGCGATGCCGGCGAGTTGAAGTATGGTTAGAGAGAGAGAGAGAGAGAAAGAGGTGGGAGGGACTGTAGGCTGTAGGTAGCGGTTGTGGCACGAATGTTTACCGCGGGAGGTTAATGAGATGGAATGGTGGAATTGTTTTGTTGCGGAGTGTGTACTTTCTTTTAATAGAGAATCTCTCATACTCGGAAGAGACGACGGTTACTACTTAACTTGAAAAAAGAAATCGTAAATGGCAGTCTTCGGAATTTGAGTTTGTCAAGTTTAGTAACTCGAATTCGTGTAATAATACAGAGTTAAGATGACGACATAAGTTCATGTTTACATCGGTAATTAGCTTATACTCTACTGCGTTTTGGTATACTTGAACAATGCATCGATAATCATGTAAACTTTTCTGAATTAATAATATGATAAAAAGTTAATGATAAAATAAAAAAGGAAAATCATAATTTACGATAAAATTGACCCTAGTTCACAGTGACAGTAAGAATTATAATGAATAACATTAATTTTTACCATTCTGCAGGGTAATTGTTGTCAGAAAATAGAGAATCTCTCATACTCGGAAGAGATGACGGTTACTACTTAACTTGACAAATAAATCGTAAATGGCAGTCTTCGGAATTTGAGTTTGTCAAGTTTAATAACTCGAATTCCTGTAATACAGAGTTAAGACGACGACCTAAGTTCATGTTTACGTCGATAATTAGCTTATACACTACTGTGTTTTGGTATACTTGAGCAATGCATAGATAATCATGTAAACTTTTCTGGATTAATAATATGATAAAAAGTTAATGAAAAAATAAAAAAGGAAAATCATAATTTACGATAAAAATTACCCTAGTTTACAGTAAGAATTATAATGAATAACATTAATTTTTACCATTCTGCAGGGTAATTTTTGTCAGCAAAATATTACTCGACTACGAGAGGAGGTTTATGTACTTGACCGCTATGTATGTATGTATGTATGTATGTTTATATACGCCTGTTACTTAAAAACGGCTGAACCCATAAATAACTTTATTGTATTGTGATTTTACGTAAAATTGCAATTAATGTTTAATCGACCCACGGCGCACTGATTAAATTAATTACAACTAACTTAAATATATTCCGAGCAATCAATTTCATTTTCCATTATTCCCTCAATCCAAATATTTTATTAAAGTATCTCGCATGCCATTGATACTATCCAGGAATTACAATTTCCTTTTCATTTCCAAACCAACTCTCAAAGTACGCTCCTCATCCATCTCATTGAATACCCTCTAAACCTGCAGACACTCGTCAGCAAACGCAAGGGATAAACGAGTCCGCGACGACGACTCGCTCGTCTGCATTCACCCAAGTCGGAGAGAAGAATCGAGTGTGGTCGCGCATACCGACGAAGGATCGTACTTCGCGGAAGGCGCGACGAAGTCTCGAGAGCTGCGCCGCAATTTTTTGCTCCGCCTCTCGCGGGAAGCGACGAGCTTTCGTAATATCTCTTTAAATCTTCCGTAAAGGGCGCGGAGGCTCGTGTTTTCTTTGCATACGGTTTATACACGCGCGCGTTTCGTTCTTCTCGTCTCTCGCAGTGGGATATATACGCGAGGTCGCGCGGATTACGAGAATGCACGACGTTACGGGATATAAAAGAGTCATGCCTTAAGCCCCATTTTTAAATAAACGGAAGCCACAAAAGTTACGCGTGCTTAGTGAAAATGAGCACGTACACGTTCAAGAATATTCCCGAAATACGCCATCCAGACTAATTACCCCTTCGAATATATCGAAGCACACACACACGTGCATCGCAGACCGCATCGCGAGGACTGCCCATCTGGCACTTGTGAATACGTCTCGTCGCTGCTTCTCACGTGCACACCCACCGATGCATTATAATCCCTCTCTCTCTCTCTCTCTCTCTCAGGCACGCTGTTTTTCCTCTCTGCGCGTCTCGCGCGAAAAATCCACAGCTCCACGGGGTCATCGACTGCCGCGTATATTCCACAAGGCAAAAAAAGCACACACACACACGACGAGCAAGCGAGGCGAGAGCTGCCGTTATGTATACTTGATTATCACGTGTGCCGGCGGCGCCTCTATCGAGCGCTTCGTCGATGCGAGAGCTTGCGGCAAGCTCACGCGCGAGTGTGTCACATCGGTTTTACGTGTAATTGAAGCGCGGATTAGACGAGCCGAGCTGCAGGGATGATACACTGCTCTCGGGGTTTTCTGCGTGCGCGCGCGTGTACACGGGATGTGCGGAGGAAAGATCGAAGCTTTTGTCGGCGGGATAATGAGATGCGTCGCGTGAGGGGCTGAGGACTCATGACAGTGAGATCTGAAATCGGGGGCTTTTGTGGGGGAGACACAGAGGGGGTTGGAGATGGAGAATTATTTTTAATGAATTACGAAGGGTAGTGTATATTGTTGCGATGTAAAATATATAATATAAAGTCGAATCTCGAAGAAGTTTTTTTGGAAAGTTGTATTTCACATAGAGTTTGAGAAAAAAACAAGCGCTACTGCTTATACATACTAATTTACTAATTTATTTATTTATATATTATATATTCTTTTAAATATTATACTTCTTGCTAATTTACCCATTTCGATTCATGAATAACGAACATCTTTAAAATATTAATTATTAAAAGCAACATCTGATTAACGTACTAACAATGTGTACGACACTATTCTTTTTGTTGAAAACGAGATAATACTTTTTAGAATACTTTTATGAAACACGAATTTCTGAGTAGGAGCTGTTGCATCATCTACTTTTTTAAAGTAGCAACAAAAACCTACGGACAATTATGTTAACACGTGATTTTTCTCTTTTGCATACGTAAAAAATGAATCTTCTAATTAAAGCACAAGCTCCAAGCTCTAAAAGATCAGAAAGCCCCATTCGCTTATATTGCGCATAATGCGCAAGGGAAACAACGGAACGCGAGGGGGGGAAAAGCTCGCACGTAAAATCTTAACGCGCGTTTTTAAGAGCCGCAGCGGCGCGCGGCATTAGTCATAAGCAGATCACATCGCTCGCGGGGCATGAGAGCATTATGCGGCTCCGCAATAAGTGCATATATACCTGTGTACATGCATGTACAGAGCCACGGGGCGCGTGTTTGCAGCACGAGTCACAATAATCGCACTACCTGCGTCAAACTCGTTACGGTGATTACGCTGTTTTTGTTTTCAGAGCGCTCGCAAAAAAGGGAGAATGCTATTTGTTTATTTTACGCTTGAATGTAAAATACGACGTAGAATGAGGGAGTTCTTTCTGCACTACGCTGTTCTGTGATACATTGTTTTAATTGCTCTTGTTGAACAAGAAGTTTCAAGCGTCATTTATTTTAAGTAAACTTTCTTTCTAATAATTATTATAAGTGTTGAATTTATTTACTAGATAACGACAAGTACATTAACAATCTGTACTTTAAAAAAGAATCTCGAATATACTCTGATACAAATAAAACGGCTTTTTGAGCGGATTTCCTTTTTTTTAAATGTTATTTTACTATGTAAATAATTCATTAAAATAATACTAATATTTGTTGAAAATCATATTATTACAGTAACCTTTAAATTTTATTAAAAAAGTCTAATATTAAACTATTACCATTTCTTTTATATTTTACGCAAGGTTTTCTAGCATTAAAAATCAACATTCCTTAAAAAACTGTTAATATTTGAGAAAATTGGTCAAAGAGTAGTAAGAAAATCCATTTAATTTTCTACCAGGACGGAGTAAAATCAAAAGCATCCCCAACGGTCCATCAATCTCCAAGCAAATATCTGTCCCAAGGAATCCCTGCCTCTCCAGCCTCTCTTCCTAGCCAAAATCAAATTAAACGTCTTCCCAGACACACAGCCTATAGACGCACCTTTGCTCGCATCCCCTTACACCATTACACACCCCTACGCCTTCTCAACTCCTTCCGGCAACGGACACATGCTCAGCCGCGCACACTCGCGATCCTCGAGCGTCGCAAGTGCGCAGATGAGGCGAGAGGCAATTTCGGGCGCCGTCGCAGCGGCGGCCCAATGTAATAACGCTCAATTAACGGGGACCAGAATGGAAAATGGATCGCGAGGTATATGGCGGAGGCGAAGGGAGGGGAATTATATCGGCGGTGGATGCGCGCATTTACATTCCGCGGACGCGGTTCGGCGAGTTTCGGGAGTTTCGAATTTCCAGAGGGAGAGAGGTTACGGATGATGCCTTTGGGGGAGGGGGGCTTCGTTAATATTACGACCGCGGCGAAGCATGCGGTGTTTCTCTCTCTCTCTCTATCTCTCTGTCTCTGTCTTTGTGAGCTCGTTAATTTGCGATGGTCTCAGCGCGCTGATGGTGGACGAGCCCTCGAGGGTTTATGGGGACACGTGTCCAAGAGGAAGTTGGGGGATGAGGCGAGCGAGGAAAAAAGTAGATGGAGGAAAACTCGATTGTTTGGTGAGAAATACGAGTGTTTTGAGGGTACGGAAGTATGTTAATATATTCTTTTAAGAAAACATGTTGAAACGATACTAAATTTAAATTGCTGAAGTTTATGAATGGTAGTTTTAATGTATGTATAAATGACAAGATATTGGTTTTATATTAACGTACAATGAGATATAAATTAAATATCTAACAATAACGTATAAATTCTCACAATACACAGAGAATATATAATTCTATATGCCAGTAATAGCAAATGCTCAATGATAAAATAACAGGTCTAAAGACAAGAAAAAAAAACAAATTTCACATTTTGCTACACAAAATTTGTTAAGACTAAGTAGGAAAGTGTTACAGGTTTGGGAAATGAATTTTAATAAGGCTTTGAGAGGTATTTTCTGGCAGCTAAAAATGAGCTGTAGCGCCCTTAGTTTGTTCCTGTAATATATGAACCAATTGACCTCAATTGTGTGTTATTTTAGAGTAATATGGTATTTCTACCTTTATAATATTAGCTTGTTTGGTACAGAAGTATTAATACGTTCAGAAGTAATTTACCATATCAAAGAAAGTTATACGAATTACATGAAAACCCGAATTTAATAGAGTTAAAATCCTGCATGTTACGTGTACTTTCATTTTCACGTTCTCTAATAAATAATAATTTTGGAACAGATTAATATTTTTGTACGAAAAAGTAAATAAATAGGTTCCCACTGAAACTACTAAGGATGCTGCTAATAAGTTTTAGGTGCCAGCAAACATTTATAAAAATTTCATCAAAATCCGTTTCCCGCACCAGTCATATTCACCGTTGAATATCACATATTTTCTGAATAATATGAAATATTCTAAAGACAAAAATTGATGTTGGCATTCGGAACCCTTCCATATGTAGCAGAAAAGTTGATTTTTCAGGATAGTCAGTTATATAGTTAATATTTTCAATGTACACAGAAGTATACCTATTTCAATATAAAAACAATCACTTTTTGCCACATTTAACACGAAAAAGACTTAGTGATTGAAATTAAGGTTCGTATTCTTCAATATACATTAAAAAACACAATCAAATAATTTTGATTTATAACAAATGAATTTGATGAAGTTTCCTCCACAATCCCTTTATAGTTGCCGAAGGACAAAGAACGAATTTCGTAAAAGCAATAAAGATTTCACTACTGCGCTTGCAGAAAATCCTTTTTTTTTTCTCTCAATTTTCCGTCTCTCCCTCTCTAACCCACGTAGAGCCAGTAGGTTCGTTACACGGGAAAATAAGGGCGACGTCGCGCGTGAGGTCATTTCATTTGCTTTTAGTGCGCGCGCGCGCCTTTGTTCCCCGGCCGTCTCTGTGTGAGTGTCGCCTGTAACGCGAGACGTATTATTGACTTCTCCATACCACATTGCGCCTGCGACGGGCAACGAGTTAGCGTTGGCTCTTCTCTTTGATGTTTGATGAGCTGATCGCGCCGCGCCGCGGTTAATCGTTTCCGTCTGTTGTTTTTTTTCCCCTCTCGCTTTCGCGAATAATCGCCGCCGTCGTTTTTCTTTTGCTACGCGCGAGCGCGGTCGCGGCGATTATTGCTCTTTTTCCTTCCTCGAATCGCAGTTTGTTGCGATTACGCGCGCTTTTCTTCGATCCGTTCGATGGGTTTTTTTCCGTTTGCGGGTAATTTTAGGTTGCATGCTTGTTTGTTGATTAAAGGTCGGAATATACTTTTGAAAATACTAGCCTCATTACACTGAGAAAACCTATATCGTAAAGGATTACGATATTGATATCGTAAGAAATTGCTAATAAAATTTTGTGAGAAAATTAAATAATTTTACATAAAGCGTTTAAGTACAATGGTATTTTAATTCCGATATTCATATTGTAAAATTTAGGACATCGATAAAATTTTATACCATTACATACAAAATACATTCCTGAATAAATTTTGCAGTCAATTTTCACATTATTTGCTATGTTATTGAAACAGTAGTTGAACATTAGTCATGACAAAGATTATCTGAAATTTTACATTTTCAAAAAATTGAAAAAATCGTCTTATACATTAGCCGCGAAAGTGTTAAATAATATTTTTAAATAATGTAATGCGCTATTCTGCGAAAAAACCATGATTATTATACTTGGCATCTACCATTTTTATTCATTTCAGAGCGTACATCAGAACATCCAGACTCATGGATATATTACTATAACATCAATTAAGAGAAGCCTTCGAGCTCCAGGCACGAACGATAACGAAAGAATCCATTTATTACATTAGCCATCGAGTTCCTCGCAATATTCAGCCCACAAATAACCACAATAATCATTATCGCGCTCCTAAGCGAGTCAAGACCACGAGCGGCGCCGTTACACACTTTATTTCCCGCGGCGCCTTATCTCTCGCGCCCCCCATAAAAATCGATTTCCCCGCGTCTCGAGGCCCGCACCGCCACCACCGACGGGGAGGAAAAAGAGGGCGAGAAAATTCTCTCCTCGCAAACAGCCAAAGTTCGAAAGCAGCCAAACTCCAAGAGCCGAGGAGGAAGCTTCGCGGTTCGCGCGACGCATGAGTAATAAGCGCTCGCGGTTTCAACCTTCCTGTGTACCTAATATAGGATACGCGCACATATAGGTATGTACCCCAGGTACATTTTCCTCCGTGCGCCGCGCCGCGCTGCGATGAATGATACTCCATGACGCATGGCTAGGTGCGATAAGCTTCCCTCCCGGAGTCTCTCTTTCTCTCTCTCTCTTTGGGAGGCAATTTATTCCGCTCCGGCGCGGCGGAATCGATCCTCGCGAGTATATAATGGCCGAGGTCAAGAATCGAGCGGAGCGCTCTCGGGGTGAGCATCGACGTGTGTCGATATTCAGGACGATTGCGGCGGGGGCTGCTCGATCGTGGCTCTCGCAGTAGGAGAAATGAGCTGGGAACGCGAACGCTTGTGTCGCGGGCTTTTGGCTGGGAAGAGGTCGGACGTTGGGTATTGTTGTTTGTTTGACTTGAGCTGGGTAAATTTAGCCCTTTCGTTTGTGAATTATTTCTCGTGAGTAGACGTGGAGTTTTAACATGTTTGAGGTCATTGAACTAGTGAATATAGACACAATATAGATACTTAAGAGAGCATTTGAGAACAATTTTCACTGATAATTCGTAAGTTTATATAAATAAGTTGTAATAGAATATTTATGTAGAATAATGGAAATACAGTAGTCTTATAAGCTGAAAGATAATTTAACACATAATTTAATATTTATGCATAAAATTAAAAAATAATAATATATAAAGAACTTAAATTTTTCTTTGAGTATTAATATGTATCAAATAATACTTACATTTTAGCAAATTTTTCTCATGATTTTGAAAAGCTTAAGGAAAGTTTATGATACATTAATATAGATTCTGATATGATCTCATAGAAATGAAAGCGTTGAATAAAAATTGTATAATAATTATAAAAATCACGACTCGATGTCGTTTTTATTCCTGAACGTACAAGAGAAGCTTATTCCGCCAAGTTAACGAGGAACATAATTCAGAATTTTATAAGAATGAGTCTTAAAGAGATATTACTATCTAAATATATGCAGATGTTGACTGTGGCACGATTGTGTGTCCATTTGAGCGCATAATCGATTCAAGACGTGATGATTTGTAATTTTAAACGCGCGATGTGGTTCAGTACGCGATAGCATAAGTGAAACACATATCGTTTTCTTTGTAACTTGTGCACTGTATGTACACCACTTGATAATTCCAGCTAATGAGCTCGACGTGTAAATGCGTGCCTCGACACACGAGACGGTGGAATATCACAATAGTCCATTATGCAATGAACGCGTTTACAGAAAATGTTTGTAGAAAAACAGAAATAATTATAAATAAATGACTTTTTTCTTGTGTAGGAGACTGTCAACTCTTGGCATAAATTTGTAAATATTTGCATGCACAAGCATTCAGAAAAAAGGCTAATCCAATGTCAGCACTATTTTTCTTACTTCCATACAATACTTATGTTTTATAAATTTTTGATACATATTTGAAAATATTTCGCCAGCGTTACATTCGCCAATACACAAAGCTTAATATTTATATAACAATTATATTCTTAAAAGTGACAAATTATTTAAGCATCAACGTCATAATAACATTACAATTTAAAGAAGGCCGATCATTAGCATAATTCTAGATTAAAACACCGCAACGTTTATATAACCAACAAATCTCTTCTACATTAACTTTTAAATTCTAATATCCTCGGCATCAATATTTCAAACGATTGTCAAGATCCTTTCACAATACCCAAGCCTCATATCCCGTTCCCTCTCTAAAAGCTCAAACTCCCGCGAACTATCTCTCTCCGAACACCTGTCCACCCCCATTTCTCACGCATCACACGCTCCATTCATCGGTCTCATCAATCCCAACCCCTCCCCCCCCTTCGGACACTCATTGAATTTCCGCTCGCGCTTCAACTTCTATCGCGCAAAGCCATCTTCCCCCACACACATATACCTATACCTCGCGGCTGGCCCGCATTCGCGAAACTCTGCAACTGCGCGCAAAAACTATTCGGACTCGCGGGAACTTTTCCCCGTCACGCTTGCGAAGCACAGCCGCGGTGCTCTATATATACGTGTATTTAGAGAGGAGGCACGCCCGGAGAATATATACGAGCCACGGAGGCGCTGAAAAGATGGCCGCGCGAGAGAGAGAGAAAACCCTCGCGTTGATTTTCTTAAGAGACTCGCGGGAGCGGCGGCTTGGAAATCGGGAAAGAATTCTGAATGAGCTCCGCGGCGGTGTGTGTGTGTGTGTATAGGTGTACACAAAGCGGTGCGCATTATTCCTCGTTATCAAGCGTCGGCCATTCGGCGCCTCCCGTAATGACACAATATAAAACCCTTCGTCTGCGCGCGCGCAAGCGTCAAATGCGCCTCTCGCCATATATATATATATATATATATATAAGGAGAGCTCGAGGCGTAGGCGTTGCACTTGCGAGATAAAGAAAAACAGAGAGGAGGCATCGGTTGGAAATTCAGCGGATTGTTTGCCCCGAGTTTAACTCTTCTGCTTCTGTCTGTTTACGTAGGTAGAACTTGAGCTTTTTTTTATCCAGGAATGCGCGCGCGGTTTATTCAGCCCGCGGATGCCGGGTGAGCGCGAGTATAACCGCGAAATGTTATCGTTTCTGCTGCAGCGCCGATTCATCCCGCGCGTCTGTGCGGCTCCTCGCTTCTCGAGTCTATTCGCGGATGCGTACGGAGCGTATATACACATATATAGATTCATGCGAAGCAGCGAAGGTGCTCCTACGGTGGTATTTATTCGGCGATATCGCTCGCCGTTTTCTCGAGCTTACCCCCTTATATTTTATGTATGTGGGTAAGGAGGTACGTACGCTGGGCGAGAGTCATTCATAAAGGAAGGATTTTCGAGGGTTCGAGGTGGGAGAGCTTTGATATAGATTTTTTAGCGCGTGGTCTAATTTTTATAAAGGAATGTAGGTTGAAGTTTGTTGGCTTTGTGGAGTAGGCGCGGTACGCGGTAATAATATAATAGGTCGCGTCTTCAACCGATGATTTATTATTTACATTTTAACCAAATTTAATAAATGATTCTTTAAGTGCATATTTGTGTCTTTGTGTAATAACCTTTTAGTATTTCACAGTTATATATTGAAACTGAATTCATATTGAATATATTCATTTATATATAGATGATTCTCAACAGAGTGCTTATTTGTGTCTGTGCAATAACCTTTTAATAGTACACGACAGTTATATACTGAAACTGAATTAATTCATATTTAAGTTATCAGATTACTTAAATAATATATTAGACCATGTATATAGAAGACCTTATATATATATATATATATATATATATATATATATATATATATATATATATATATATATATATATATATATATATATATATATATATATGTATAATATATTGAAAATTGCCTTCTAACTATATAAGACGGTTTAAAAAACGCTGGTTTATTCTATATATAATGTAAGTACGTATAAATGTATTGTAACTATAGAACTGGTCAAATAAAATTTATAAAGCGTTGTTTTCAGATGAAGAACTTCATATAGCCTGCATTAACTATGTGGCAGTAATCTTTGCTACACAGTACAATGTAGATCTGGTGGTTATTTATTGATTTCGATTTTTCGCGTGGCTCACCATAAGGAAAAATTCTTTAACATTTGTATCTTGTTAACTTTAATTCCTTATACAAAATCACCCACCATACTTCTTCATTTCCATGTTTCATTTGAAAATTCGACATTTTCATCCAGAGTCCCCCCATACTCGCATTCCCACGGCGTGCATCTGCCTATCTCTTACGAAAACACGATTATTCCGCCTTCCGATTTTCCATGCGCACCCAACAACACAAACACACCCACACTCGCGCCATTGTAATCGCGCTCGCTCGCCCGAGTGGACCATTGTGCGCCTCGCCGGCTTTCTGAATATAAATTCCTCCTCCCTCTTTCTTCGCGAGTAGAGCCTCATAATCGAGAGAGAGAGAGAGAGAGAGAGAGAGAGAATGCTCGAAGCTCGGCTGTTATACACGTACGCACGGAGCGACGCGCGTGTGCGCGCGCTTTACGCGCACGAAAGGCAAACAAGACCAAAAGAGCGCACGCGAGCACGCGCACACGTATGCAACGTCGTGCATTAATGACGCGCGCACGCGCGAGCGAGCGCGCCAGCGTTTTAACCTCGTTCGAAGGAGAGGGGAAAAAAAGGCGAGTCTTCCGCCGAGAGACGGAAAGCGAGTCCGAGTTTTCCGCGCACGGCTTGTCTTCTTGCGCGCTTCTTCGTCGTCTCTAACTCGCTTTTCTAGAGAAATCCCTTTACGCCGACTCGAGTCTCTCTCCTCTGCCGTGTACGTGGGAGACACGAGAGAGAGAGAGAGAGGGCAAGTGGGCCGAGAGAGGCACTAACGAAAGAGAGCGAGCTTATGCTAATTCGCGAGCGCCGGGCGCGTCCCTCCATTTTTATGTTAATGGCTCCCGGGTCCTTATTAAGGGCGCGGCGCGAGCGTCTTTTTTTCCCCGACTGTCGCGATGCCGTGCTCGTCGACTCCTGCGTGCACTCTGCGCCGATGCAGTCCTTGGAAAGAGGAAGCCTGTTTTAGAATTTTCTTTGGTAGCTCGCGGTGTATGTTTTGTACTTTTACGCGACGAGCCGCATTTGTGTCTCTTTGGGGGGATATGCATTCGAGTTCGGGTGAGCACACGTACGGGTGCGCAGTTTTATCTGTAAGTGAATTTTGAGGACCACTTCGGAGAATTGAAATATTCATTCCGACTGTTGCCGGGACGCGTAAAGTCGAACGCCTCGACGAGGGAATAAATATTTTATGCTCGTGTAAATATTACATTGTGCGTCGGGAGAAAGTGTGCGGGTGTCTCTCTGTGTGCATATGGAATTTCTATTTTCGAGAGATTCGATTTGGGACCGCGCGCGCGCAATTTCTATAGCAGTGGCAAACCGTCCACTGATCGATACATTTGAAAAATATGTAATGCTGAAAATCGGCAAATGTAAGCCGAAAGTTCGCATGCTAAAGAAGTCTGCTCAAAATCGAACGATCGATCCTCGTCCCTCCAATAAAACCTTCTTCGGCAATAGTCCATCCATAAAGAAAAAAAAACCTCTCGCTTAACAACGTCCCGTGTAAAAAAATTAGTCTGGCAATAGTCTGGCTCAATAAGTCTGGCGAAAGTCTTGCAGAAGTCCGGCAGAAGTATGGCTTTGGCCACTATGCCAGACTTTAGACAAAATGTGCAAAACAAAAGCATCGTCATGTCAAATTGCCAGTAACCTAAATTTTTGTCTCTTTTTTACAAATATTCACATTTTAAACAAGATTGCAATATGTTAAAAAGCTTTTCTCCTATTTTATCGAAAAGTACGTATTTTCACTATTCTAGTCGATACTAATAATTAATGTACTGCTATAATTATTTACTTGTGAAAAATGAGTTTTCTTGACATAATTAAAAAAAAAGTCTGGCATAGTGGCCTAATCCAGACTTTTACCAAACTTTTGCAAGACTTTCGCCAGACTTGTTAAGCCAGATTAATCCCAGACTAGTGCCAGACTAATTTTTTTACACAGGGTCGTATGAACTTTCCCGTTGCAACGCGACCACTTCTTAATCGCTAGCTCTCGCGGTTTGGTTCCCGAGGAGCATTAATCATCCTCGATTCCCCCTTTTGACCCGAACGCGCACCCGCAGTAGGCACGCAGAAACTAAACGAGCGAGAACGAGACGAGGAAGAAAGAGCCACCGCCGCCGACGACAAAGAAACAAGCCTCGCGCCATTCGTCTTATCGAAAAATCTGAATTCCCTCGCACTGCGCGTAATTCTCCTCGTTGGAGGAGAGAGTATTATACGGCACACGAGCGGGAGAAATAAGGCCTGCATGTGCGCGTCATGTGTGTCGTGGTGTGACGGAAGTGCGATGCGACAAAAAGGGATCGCGAGGAGTGGACGGGGACGCGGCCGCTGCGCGAGCCGGTAATTATACGAGAGTGCGCGACGTGATGCGTGCAGCTTCTTTTGCTCGAAGGCGAGGATCAAGAATCGAGGATGAGCTCGTGTATAGGGTGAGGGAGATTGTTTATGGTGAAAGGTTAATTTTATTTATTATGGATTTTAATATGGAGAAAAGAAATAGAATTTAGAATATCTAGAAGGATTAAATATTGATCAAGGGTAGGCCTGGGTTAAACCCAAAAAGAGACTTTTTTACGAGTTCAGAAAACTTTTTATGTTTAAAAGCAGTCATTCTGAAAATGGTTATGCTATCAAAACACAATACTATCTTAAATGTTACCGTTGTAAAACCTCAAAATCTTGATCCTTCACGACACAATAAATTGTTATTTTTAATACCATATTTATTAAAGGAACTTTGATCCTTACACAATTAGAGGTGACACGAGTACTTTTTCAATAAAATTTTTTTTATTTTTTTTTATAAAATAGATTGGATCTACGAAAAAGAATAATAAAAAAAATTCAACGAAAAAATGCTCCACTTTTTTCATAGTACATGTCAAAAGGAGTCGAGTGATCGTCGAAAAAAAATTTTCGTTTATCATGTCACCTCGAATCGTGTGAGGATCAAAGGAAAAAAAAGAACAAAAATTTAAGATTGTATTGTGTTTTGATAGCATCAATTTTTTAGAATGATTGCTTTTAAACATAAAATTTTTGGGGACTCGTGAAAAAAAAGTATTTTTATGGGTTTAACCCAGGCCTGTCCCCTTAATGGATGGGTATTATTTTTGCGTACCTGGCAAATATTTACTCCAACTGTTATAGAGTTATAAAGTAAAAAGGAAAATATTTTTAAAAATACGTAACCGCAAATATTTCCGTATCTCATTAACCAAATGAGTTTAACAAAAAATTCGATCTACATAAGTATATAAAAAACTACCACTCTACAAATTTCCAAAAGGATTACTTTAATTTTACATTTACTTTTTCAGTAGCTTTACTTTGAAAAGAAATTAGCTCTGTTATTTTATGAAAAATTATTTCTTCTTGCTTAATATATATGTATGTAATAAATAATGAATCAAAAATATTTCTATCAACCTTATCGAAAGTATAATCTTCATTAATGCCTCTTATGTGTATAAGAAAACACAACGATAGATGATCCAAAAATTCTTGAGCAAGAGAGAGAAACAACTCAAGAATATCTTACACGAAAATGCAACAAAGAAAGAGCGAACAAATAGAAAGAATGGCTTTTGCCCCCCCCTCTCCCATCCCATACACGCATACTATAGACGCTTTATAAAAACAGTGTATATTGGAAATGGGTGTTCAGTAAATGATAAAACACAATGTATATTCCAAATGAAATAACTTTCGTTTATTCAAACTTGCACAAGGAAGGAATAACGTCAGCAATGTGCGACTGCTCAAGCTAGATGCTCTAGTACGACTAAAACACTTGACAAAAAGGGCACAAGAGAATTTCGGGGTTGACGCATATATAGTTCCCCACTCTTTTCTATGCTCGTATTTCACTTCATGTCTTTGGGACATTTCTTAGTAAGTCGATTCATTTTTGTACAAGTATGTAGTACTGTAGAACTACAGTTACACACATAAGTATGCTAAAGCACAGTGATATTCCAACAGTGTATTTAAACGATTAGAGTCTCATATTTAATATGATGTTATCTGATTTTTTTCACGCCATGATAAAACCTTTTTTATGAAGAAACAAAAATTACTTACTATCTTTTCACATTGCTTCTGATGTTTAAAAAAAAACAGCTGTCAAAGGTAACAAGCTTTTTTATTAAAAGAAACAATGTGAAACAAACTCCCAATTAACGCGTACGCGCGCCGGGCGTCACGTAGAGCGACACCACAGGCGAGCAACTCTTAAAAATGTCAAAAGGCCATTCGCAGAAATACGGTTGTTATTTCGATGTAACGAGCGAATGCGAGCGTCGAGTATTCCATTGATAAGGTTTTAGCCGGGCTACGCTGTTTATTCTCTTTATTTTATTTCTCTTTTTCAGATCACGCTGGCGTTTCGTTTGCAGTGACACGTAACGTTTCTTGATTAATATTTTTAGCGCGAAAAATCGATTGGATAAAGTAAATGTTTTTTCGATTGATGTTATATTGTGTATTTCTTGATATCTGGTGCTTTTTAAGTAACAATATTTTATTCATACGTTTGTGCTTCTGAAAATACAGCCGTTATAAATCATCGATTTACACCAATTCTTTTATCAAAGTTACAAAGCAATGCATCACCTCTCTGAATTTATACGTACACCTCTCAAACTTATTTTTAAGACTTTGTAATTATTTTTTCACCACACTGCGCGTAAAGTGCTGACTGTACGCCCTCTCAGCAGGCCGTACAGTACCGCATGGACTGCCTAGGGAATAAAGTGACTTGCGCATGCGCGATGCGCCTTTTTCCGCTCTCGACTGCGTCTCGAGCGGTAAAACAGCGCGTCGCGCGTACACAAGTCACTTTACTTCTAGGCAGAGCATGGGGTACTGTACGGCCTGCTGAGATGCGTACAGTCATTTCTTTACGGGGGTGTGGTGAAAAGTAGTATACGCACCTCTGGAGTACAGTAGGCAAGCATGCACTGTGTGAAATGCCGACCTCGCTTCGCTCGGTCGGCAACGTCACACAGTGCGTACATTGCCCACTTTACTCCCTCGATGCATAATGTACTATAAAGTCTTGTATATCTGTAACTATTCCGAATTCAAAGACTTTGTGGCATGATCATCGACTCATCCCGATAGCTATTAAGTCGCATTCCGTGACCAATATGGATCACCTTCTCTACGATATCGAATTACAACTATCTCAGCTCGCAGCACTCAATAGAGCCTTTGCATTAAAAATTCCATAATCACCACTCACCGCTATCCAAACCAATATTGCCCCATCACTCTGAAAACCCCTTTACAAACACGCGCCAATTCCCATTTCCTCGCTCCACATTTCCACCCAATCCGCAACTCAATACAACTTCTCACTCTCGCGATAAAAAGCCTCAAAACACTTTATCTCCCCCCGTATGTAATATAGCCGCGCGCGTCAGCCGTTCGTCCGCGGGGACCTTGAACTCTAAACTCCCGGGCGCGTTTTAATCTTTCCTCCTCGCGAAAGCCATCACTCCCGTCGTAATTATTCACGAGCTCCTCGACTCTGGCCACCGCTGCCATGTATACCATTGAGAAATTGGAGTATCGACGTGCGTGCGTACGGCGGACGGACGGACGGACGGACGGACGGACGCTCGATTAGGTACACAGTAGATGGCAGATGAGGTATATGCGTATGCATGAGCCGATCGAACTGTGGGGGACCGGAAGCCTTGATTGCGAGCCCGATTCGTGTTTGCCCTGAGATTAGGCAGGTAGAGAACTGGGGACGTATGTGTCAGTGGTGTATGTAGTAGCTCGGGAGAGGATTCATTTTAATCGATGTTTAGAGGAGAATGATATTCGATTGGATTATTTTCCTTGAGGATGGATTGTTTTTCTGTGTCGTGCGAGAGATGGCATGGTTTTTTTGTGCTATCGAGGACGATGGCTGAGTTGTTGATGTATCAACGTCAATCAATCAAGTCAAGGAAGAGACGAGTGCGAATGTTACATGTGAATAAACACGGCGATAGTAATTTTTTTTCTTTCAGACTCTTGATCGATCTGTCTGTGTTAATTAAAAATTGCTGTAAGTTTACAGTCGAATGGGGTTGTAACGTGTGATTACACGCAATCAGATATGCTAATACTTCCGTGTTGAGTCAGTGAACACGTGCTCTGTTCAAATATATACCGATGCTTTTCGTCAAGAACAATATCCGGCTGGAAATTGAAAGGAGGGTGCCAGCGGCTATAATGGCTTCCGTCTCGAATGTACAACAACAGAATCTAAAAGAACTTGTAAATGCATAAATTTCAAAAGAATTCAGCTCTTCATTCGTAGGATGGAAAGTTGGTGAATTTGTAGGAAAGTTTGAGAACTGTTCTGGGTGTTGTAAAGCGTATTTACACAGATTCAAAGTTGTTATAAACTACGATCGTCGGACATGCCGTTAACGTACAACATTTTATTGTAGATTAAAAAGTTTAACTATGCTGCTTAATTCAACGTTATTATATAAGCTTAAAGTATTTACATCCATTTACATATCGCTTTCTATATTTTTCATAATATATTCTTCAGAAAATATTCTTTTTTATTATGGTGTTTTACTGTGTAATATTTTATTTCTCTTATTTCTATAGAAATTCTGTTAGGTCCATTACGCAAGACTTTCGCAAAAAGAAGGTACAGAGAACAAATATGAGGAAGAGGAAGGAACATGATCATTGTGTGTATGATTGATAATTATAACCTATTGTCTATCAATAAACGAAATCTAAGTAAATTTACTTACAGTATTACAGTAAATTTAATTAATTTTGTTATTATACACTTTATTAATAATAAATTATATGAATACACCATTCATGCATACAGCAACTAGTCTCTTACTTATTCCGTATAGTTACACCTTGCTCATTTTTTCGCACGTAAGCTAAGAAAGAATGATTTGAAACAGCGAGGAACAGTAAGGAACAGCTAGGATTATTCTTTCTTCCTGTTTCTCGCCGTTTCCTAATATTCCTCATCCCTGTTTCCGTTTGTTTATTATGTAACGGACCTAACTAACCCAGTTACTGACTAGAACTCAATTATATTTCTAAATATTTTTTAAAAATTAATTGTTACTCTAAAATTATTGTTACCAAATGTATATTAAAACTAAATAAACAAAATATTCATTCATGGAAATAAAAGCTGATCAGAAAATGAATCGTTGACATTAATGAAAATATTTGTGTTAATTCCTTTTTTTAAAAAAACAAAGCGTACTAAGGTAAACGTACCAATGTTCGGACACGTCCCTATGCTCGGACAATATTGAAAATAAATGTTTATTAGATACATGAAATAATTCGTAATCATCCCAGATCTATAGACTAATGACCGATTAAATGATTTTTATAGTTAACGTTACGAATATTTTGTTATTTAAAAATATGCAGAGCTACGAACAACTGTCTGATTATTGGGCTTAAGCGTCCGAGCATTGGTACGTTTACCTGATTTGCAAAGCAATCCTACATAACTAAATGAAAAAAATATTTTCCATACCCAAAAAAAAACGCGTCCACGACCCATTCCCACTAAACATCTCTACGCACGAACAAAAAAACATTCATCAAAAAAAATTATTTCCGCTTCTCGCAAACTCATTCGCATACGTCACAGCTGCCTTCAAAGCCTCTCCCGCACCCCCAGCCCCCGAAATCAGCGAACTTCAATTCGTCCGTAAAATCGACTACTCTCCGCGTGCGAGAAAGATGGCGCGATCAAACATGTGCCGCTCTGCGCACACACTATCGCAAGAACTGTGCTACTGCTCGCTCTCTCTTTCTCTCTCGGGCAGATCCGTCAATACCTATATCCACAAACCGGCCAACGCCTCGAGGCACCAAACGCGCGCGCGCATTTCCCGTGTATGTACATATGGCTATAGGTATACTTATACACACACTCACACACACATACGCGAGGTCGTAGTCCGGTCTTTTGACTGCGGGGCGCGTTGCCCCCGAGAAAAGTTTATCGACTGGCTACTGGCCCGGGCGTCGGATTTTCCTCCTCCTTCTCCCTTTTTTTCCTCTCTCGAAGAGGTAGGGAGCGAGAAGCTGGCGTGTCTACGTCGAAAGAGAGAGAGAGAGAGAGAGAGAGCATAGCCTCCTATTTATTGCCTATCTTTGCGAGCTTGAGCCGCCGACGCGAAATTTATGTTTACGGCTGCGCGAGAGGAAAGTTATTGGACGGAGGGAGGCTGCGGAGACTGCGCTTTTTTTTTTGGGCGGCGGCGTTCTGTCTTGGGGAGTTGTGGCGCGGGATTTTAATATATTTTGGACCGAAGAGGATTTGCGTGTTGCGCGGTGGATGGAAATGCGGCGGGGGTTTTTGGTTGACGAATCGAGGTGTACGTTGTACAGCTGGAGAAATGGGGTCTTGAGCAGAGGAGAATAATATCGATTAAGGTGCACAAGAGGAAAGTCAATGTAAGCAGATTAAACGAAGGTATTCTTGAAATCAAATATACAACGAAGATTCAAGTATAGAAGATATACTTGGATTACAATTATTTCGTTTGATTTACGAAGAGAAGATTTATTCTTAGCAACTTATTCATGATAATTCCTTTCTTACGGGTTCAAGAGACCAGTTTCTTGGAATAAGCTTGAGTATACGTTTTTTTATCTTCATCTTTTAAACATGGCCCATAACGGTAAGAAATAAATACGGCAAAGAAGTATTGTAGAAATATTATAAAGCACAACTCAGAATAAAATTACTCAATGATACAAACTCAAATTTAGTATTCATTGTAACGAATTAATAAAAGAAAATGTTCGCATTTCCTTTCCTTTATACATTGAATCGATAAACGTAATATCCATTTCATCTCGAATAAAAACGGCAAAGGGCTAATAAAACGCTACTACATAAAGTTAGACTCAGCGCACATAATCCCCTTACATGATCCTTTCATTCAAAGAAATCATTCTCTCTCTCTCTCTCTCTCTCCTCTCCCCGCAGCCCAGTAATAACCGCGATGCGTGCCCCATTTCGTAATACTGAACCAATAAACGCGGCCACGCATGAATTATTTTGGCGAAATCTCCCGGAAATAACCCACGGACGTATACCCTCTTTCATTCTCTCGTTCTCTCTCGCGCGCGGCATAAAGTCGCTCGGTTTCACTTATGCCGGGCGTAAAATTTTCCCATCAAGCCGTAAAGCGCCTGCACCACCACCAGCCGCTTTATATATACTATCCTTTCGGCCAGCTTTAAAGAGCGCTAAAAACAATCTAACGCAGCTCGTACTTCTTTGCTAGCTTCGGTTTTCGAAGATTATTTCGACCGACTTTAGCGGTTCGTCGTGTATCGATCGAGAGCGGCGGTATGGATTCTAAAATTAACGCGTACGCGCGTGCGAGTGTTTCGCGCGACGGATGAGAGGAAGCTCATGAGCGGCAAGGTTAATTTGGAGTCGCGGCGCGTGCTTATTATGAATATTGGAGGGTAAGCACGGTGGCTTGCTGGCGTTGAGAGGCAGGAAGACGATGTTGGTGAAATTAGGTTTTATGAAGATGGAGACCAAATGTGGTTATTTAATAAGATTTCTGTGATATCGCATTAAAAACGAATGATAATGAATTATATTATTTTCATTCGGCAAATAGAAGTAATTGAGGAAACTATTTCCAATTGTTCAAAACAGTAATTACAATAATTGTATCGCAATCCTACTTCGAGCCAAATAAACAAAAACAGTACAGTGTAAATCCAAGTGTATGACGCCAAATTTCCACGTATTAACCGTGTAATTTTCTTATATATAAGTAATTTACACATTCACGTGTTTTAAGTTACACATTTGCAGCAGTTTAAGTCTCACTAAAAATGTGTAATTTAACACACTTAACATGTGTAATTTAACACACTTAACATGTGTAATTTAACACACTTAACATGTGTAATTTAATACACTTAACACGTGTAATTTAACACACTTGATGATTTACCTGAAATTTACAGTGTAATTGCAGTAGTACACTGTAATTGCATCCTTCAGTGTACTAAGCGTTTTGAATCGTGCACTCGTTACCTGCATACATAACATAGTGTTTTGAAATTAACAATCAAAATACCAATAACATATTTAGAGCAATAATTGTTGCTTACGGATATATTGGTTAAACAATCACTGTCAAAATTTGATTTTACAATTATGATGGATAAATAATTCTGTTATACAATGGCCCTCAAATCGACGACGAAGCTAATTACTGTGTTCATTTAGTATTTAGAATTATTCATATCTCAAACTATGTTCTCATGTCTTTTTATAACTTTTATGTATAATAATTAATATATAACGGTTTGTATGGTATAAACACTAAGAAGTCCAGTCATTAGCTCCTCTCTATCCCTAAATAAATTGTAATAATTAAGTATTCGAAGAATTTTCCATTTTTCGTTTAGTAGAATTATGGGAAATTGTAACCCAATGTTTGCTAACAAAACATTGTAAACCTAGTTACTATGTTTTAGACAGGTTTACAAACTAATAAAAGATGGAGAATTATTACATACAGTTAATGCACTGTCAGACAAAATTTTTCTCCAAATAACATGATCACACATCGCACTTTCAGAACAATAATAATAATAACTCAACAATTTTTAGCTTAATTTTTGAAGACAAAATAGTTTATACACGAATTAAAGTACTTCATACTCTTTAAAAGGTAGTTACAAAGTGTTAAAAAATTGTAATTTAAAAACAAAACACAAGTAAAAAATGTTATTTCATGAATAATTTTCGTTTATAGCTTAGCTAAAAAGAACATAGAATTTCGAGTTGTTACAGTCCTGTTAATTCTCGGGGTGTGATATGTTCTTAAATAAATTTGTGTGTGCTAAATCTAACTCCACCATCAGAATTGACCTACTCAGTAGGTCGTCAGTCGTCGCATTTTCGAGCAAATCGAAAGTTAATATCTAAAGAACGCGTTTTATGCAATATCGGAGCCTCCATAACTAACACACCGTATACATACCTAATACAACCTAATCACTGTCAAATGAGCACACACATCTCCTAGAAACGCCCCTTAATACCTTTTCCTCAAAGCGAGCTCTAAAACACAGCCATTCCCCAAGTCCATCTTGCAAAACACTCTAGCAGCGGCGCTCCTCTCCCTGAGGGATCTAGCGAAAAAGCGCCGATAAAACATTTTCAATTAGTTTTATCGGTGCTTCCGCGAACGCGTACTCGCACTCGCATTATATGCGCACCGCGCGCAAAGGGGAAGAACTCGCCGCGGCGACTCATAAATCCCGCGCGGGCCGCGCAAAAAAGCGCAGCGGGGGTATGCATACGGAGAAACGACGAAGCGAGGCGAGGCGCCGACGAGGAGTTAGCGGAAAAACATTAGCATCCAATAGGATTACTTTAACGAGTGCGTGTGTTATAAGCGTAATAAAGCATCGGCTCGCAGTGGCGTATATTATAACTGCGGACACTTATAGTCATTGCTTCGGGTAGGCGGTAGTCGAAGATTCTAATATATATTAAATAATAACTTCGGAAAGCGAGTGTGGGAGTAAAGTGGAAGGTATTTACGAGCTTTGGATACGTGTGGAACGGTTGTGTAAAAAGCTGTAAAAATTCTAGCTTAAGGGTAATAATGTATACTACTAGAATTTGAATGAAAACGGTCTAAAAACACGATTAACCTCGTTTTAATACCCATTAAGCTAGGTCTGATCTAATCTTCGAAGCGTGCTGAAAGCAGGCTATATACAAATTTCCCTGCGCTGTATGGTGAATCAATAAAGAATCACATCCCGTGTAAAAAAATTAGTCTGACACTAGTCTGGGATTAATCTGGCTTAACAAGTCTGGCGAAAGTCTTGCAAAAGTCTGGGAGAAGTCTGGCTTAGGCCACTATGCCAGACTTTTTTTGGAATTATGTCAAGATAACTCATTTTTCACAAGTAAATAATTAGAGTAGTACATTACTTATTAGTTATTAGTATTAACTAGAATAGTGAAGATACGTACTTTTCGATAAAATAGGAGAAAAGTTTTTTTACATATTGCAATCTTGTTTAAAATATGAATATTTGTACAAAAGAGACAAAAATTTAGGTTACTGGCAATTTGTCATGACGCGATGCTATTGTTTTGCGCATTTTGTCCAAAGTCTGGCATAGTGGCCAAAGCCATACTTCTGTCGGACTTCTGCAAGACTTTCGCCAGACTATTGCCAGACTAATTTTTTTACACGGGATTTGCCTACATTTTCCACAATCATGATCCAATTATATTCGCAAAAGTATACAATGCCATAATACCCCGATAACACTGCATAAAAGTCTTGAAAATAATAGAACCCATCTTTACGTCGGATAATCGAACAACTCACTCGAAAACCCTCCCCTAAAAAAAAGGAGACTTTAAACACTCGTACTGCGCGCACATTCCACCATCGCTCTATAAACCTTCATTGCAGCTTGTCGGCCCTTCAAAACCCTATTATATGTACGTCTCGGGCGACAGTGAATTCTCAAGTGTCGCCGCTATATGCGCCCTTATACCGACACATTACGATCCGGCGTATAGTGCGCGCGGACATTCGATGTTTTATTGCGGCTCGTGGCGTGCAGCACTCGAAAATCGCCGCGAGAGGGAAATATGAAAAATGGAGCTGCCGCCGCAGCCGCACGTTTCACTCCGAGAGAGCGCGACGCGACGATGGTCGCGCGTTGATTATTTTTCCCCGTGCAGCGGCGGAGGCTTTTGTTCCCCTGCGCACGCGGTCTGACACGCGAAATTTCGATCTCTCTGTGCCTGCAGTTTGTATGTACGGCTCGGGAGGAAATTCCATTAGGCGCTGGTGTGGCGGGGCAGGGTGACGTTCGTTTTAGGAATCAAGGGGTATGAAACGCGTCGACGGGGGCTTTAGGTTGTGAGGGTGGGTGGAGTTGACGTTGGAGGTTATCTTTAAGGTGGATCCTTTATACACGGTTGGAAATGTCTTTAATTATTCTTTCATAAAGATAGAAAGTACGAGATTCAAATACATTTTTGATAAATATAAAAAAAACGCTGCAAACTGCTTTGGCATTATGCTTTATCAAAGAGAATTTAATTAAAATTGTTATATAAATAAGGAAGAGGTTCGCATATACCGCCCATCATGGTTATTTACTTGTCTAACTTTTACATTTAGAGATTCGTTCCCTACTGAAAAATAAATATTTTTCAATAAACATATTATCGTTTGTATTGTATATAAGGGTTTTTGGTCAGCGATGTGTCATTAATTCTAAAATCTATTTTTATCTATAAAATCAAATAAAATCTACACCTATAAAATATTGAATTATTGTTTTTTTTTTTCTTTCATTCAAAAAATGCATGAAATACAAAAGCGCATCATTTTTAAAATCACTAATTTAAAAATTTTATTAGTATTTAACATATACTAGTTTACATGATCTATTATAGATAGATAAATATTCATTATTGCCGAAATAAATTATGAGAATATTAAATCATTTTTAAAAAACCACAAAATAATATTGTTAATATAACATTATCTTTCCACTTCTTTTTTTATTAATTCGTGCAATATAATGCGTAAAGTTGGTTGGAAGTATAGAATAGTAAATCGCATATATAATAATACTTAATATCTACAAGAAAAAGCACAACGATAAAGCTTAGAGATCTCGTTATATACAAGGTTAAAAAGTATTGTTTAAATTGAATAATTTCTAACACACACACATACACAGACACACACATACACACATACGCACGCACACACACAAATACGCATACACACACTTATGGGATTACGTTTTTTTCTAAATACGATTTAGAAGGTTAGAAATTCAATATTTGGAAATTTACCTAAAACTTAGGTTGTTTTGTAAGATTTCAGTAACTCTTGTGCTTATGCAGATAAACAATTGTTCAGTACATAGTTAATTATTAACTTACTGACGAAGAATGGCAGCAATTATGATTGCGTGATTCCTTTATGCACTCACCTGTAACAAAAAAGAAAAAAAACGAATATTAAACAGCATTCATTTATAATTACAATCTTATGTTGCGTGACGTTGAAAGTTTTTATACAATGTTTTTTCAAAGTTTTCATAATGAAAATTCACGCACGACGTACGCGCAAAATGTACTTTGTATAATAGGCCAGAACTCGGTTAGCTCGCGCGCACATAGCTTCATGCCGAGGCGAGAAACTGGTTTTGAATTTGAATAAGTGGCTCGTGTTTAATGTGGAGCAGGTTCACGCACACAAACGAACGATGCGGTCACTGTTCCATTTGTTGTGTCACCCTATTTGATTATTCAAAGCTAAATTTCTGACGAAAAATGTTTTTTTAAGTCCAGAACAATACTATTTTCAGGTCGTAAATCTTTTACCTCCTTTCCATTCATCAACTAAATGCCACAAAGCTACAAAAGCATCTTCTTCTGCATATAGAATCGTTCGAAGCCATTAGCATTTATTTAGTTCTCTAATCTCCCCCAAGGTGACACTCTACATCCTTCATTGATCCTTCACCTTACCGCACAGCCATCGCGTAAATATTCAAAGCAACACGCAGGACAGGCACCCCGCTTATAGTACAGAGACACGCCAGTGACATACGCGCAAAAAGCCAAGTATGTATAACACACCGTAGCGTGTCGACGAGATTATTCTCCCGCGCTATACCTGTAGGCTGGCGCAGCGTGCATATCGATTACGGTTCAACGACGCGAGACGCGCGGTAACGATGATCCACGCGAGAGATGGAACGAGGCTTGCGTTGTAGCCGAGCCTTATTGGGATGATCGGTGAGTGTGTGAGTTTGCGCGTGTGTGTGTGGAGTGTGCAAGGTAGTGAGACGCTGTGGCAGGAGTGGTTGAAGTAGTTTTTGCACGCATGCATGCAGGTACGTATTGTGAGAGCTTGTTGGAATATGCCATAGTAACGAAATGTAAATCGCACGTAGAGGCAAAAATGTATCGACGTAGGACGTACTGAGTAAGGAATTCAAAACATAAACTAATATCTGAGAATGTAAAGAGTGGGATGCTGTATGCGTAAGCACCGAAGTTGATATTGCCCTTTGTCACTCAAGTTAGTCTCAGACGATCCGTCATGGAGTAAAGACTAAAGATAAATTCATTTGAAATCCTTAACGGATTTCGAATTCATTTATCACCCATTTTCAACAGAGCTCTTTAGGGGACGCCATCTTTTTTATCATATACGGAGACAAAAGACTTTGTTTAGGCAATCAAGTAAATTTGATACAATAGAATGTTTAGAAATTCATTACCTAACTATCGAGGATTCATTATAAAAAGGTGCATACTGAGTCTTAGAGGGCTTGATAATGAATGTTATCTGACCAAATTCCAAATATATTCATTTTTGAACAATTTCTGAAAAAATAACTTATGAGCGAAGATTAGTATCTATTTATATTTTTAGTCGTAAAACTCAGTTCTGCATTTATGATTTTAATTTATTAGGCAGTTTAATAATCAGTCCTAGCCCCTGCAAGTAACCGTTATTCTTATTATCATTACTTGTATATACTCCTCCTAATGCGCTAGAGGTTTAAAGCCAGATGGAAATATGCGGAGTTATGAAGAGGTATATTTTGACGACTTACACTTATAAAAGCGCGGATATGTCTAATTGGCTTGTCCATTCGGCCAATTAGCTCGTGCGTAGTGTTGCTGGTAGATTCCGAATGATAAGTTATATTTCAATTTTCCAAGTCTGACGATCAGCTGTTATTCGATTGAAGGAAGATTCATAACGAAATAACGAGCTATATTTATGACTCCATCGAAAATGCAATATACTCATCTTGCTTTCTCGCCAACCGAACGAGTTTCCAGTTCTACATAAATACATTTTATGAATCGTAAAGAGCAATAATAAACAAAGTAAACGACTACCCGTTGAAACTTCTCCGCGAAACTAAATCCGACAACAAATCTTCAGCGTTCCAGTTAACGAGCAATTCATATCGCGCGTTCCATTAAAACAATCATTCCAAGTGCGAGAAACGAAACGAAACTTCGCTCTCACCGAACAAATCCCTTACAAGTGCACTACTGCCGCTTCGCACTCGCGCGAGAATAAACAGAGAGAGAGAGAGAGGAGAGAGAGAGAGAGAAAGAGAGCCACCCAGCGCAGGATTCTTGGAAATCGTCCCAAGTTTCGCCTCCAAGTTCGAACAATACCACTGCTCTGCTCTGCTCTGCTCTCTCGAAAACTCTATAATTAAACGCTATACACGAGAAGGAGCAAACGAAAAAGTGGCCAAAGCGGAGGGAATAAAAGTACAAAATTTCATCGTCGTAGAAAATCATCGTTACCCGCCAAAATAGCCCTGGGTACGCAGTTGGTGCCCGGTACAAGACGTTTCCGGTGTGCTCCGACGCGCGAAATTCCAAAAGGTCCTCCACAGCAGCGGCATTTTTCGTTAACGGCCGCGCGCCGGTAATTAAAAAGGCAACGGGGTGCGCAGGCTTCGCGAGTCGATCGGTGCGCGCTCGTGGGCACGTCGTCGTCGTCAAAGGCGAGCGCTCGCGCAGCAGCAGGAGTATTGCGATAAAACGAGTCGTCGCTTGGACGCTGCTGCTTGAATGGAGCCATTGTGAGAGAGCGAGCGGGCGGTAATATCGTGGAGCTCGAGAGAGAGAGAGAGGATTTTTCTATTTTCTCAAGCATTCAATGAGATCACGTGGGCCACGTGATTAATCCTCGGAGGGGTGTATATAGTGTAGACGACGGTGCAGTTGTCGATTAATTAGAAGTGTCGTTGGAGTAGAGGCGGGAGCGTCGTTCGAGATGGAATTGTAGAGACTTTTCATTGCTGTTTTGTTCGATTGATTGTTGGCGGAATTGTGAGGAAGAGGTCGTTTATTGGGAGCGGAGTGCAACTTATTCATTGGAAAATAATTACAATAAATGGCGCAATTTGCTGTACCTACGTAATTATTGTTAATTCAATTCGACGAAGTCTAATAGAAGAGAAACATTTCACACGTACCAATAACGTTCAAAAGAGACCTGTTTTACACGTTGAAATTAGAAATATTGTATCTTTTTTCAGGGAATTTTTTATATACCAACTTTGAGGTTGTAACATTACTTTAAGACAGTTTAAATTAAGACTTATTGACTTTTCAGTAGTAAATTTGTAGTAATTGACGTATATATATATTATATTATAGCATCAAACAGAGACTATAGAATAACATAAAAAAACCTACTATGAATCTTATTGTAACGCACTGATCTCTTCTAATAGCAACGCGGGAAATATGTATTTTCTCGACTTAGGACGCGTTTAATTCAAGGAAAGAGTATACTGAATATTTTATGAAAATCGGAAAACAACATAATTACGGCTTTTTTTCTAAACGCACACAGCTCTTTTATTTGCTACAGCGTACTAATTCTGAAAATAACGTTGATAATTATTCGCATTAGAATGAGATTGGATGCAAGTTTTTATGTACAATTAATCTTTTGCAGAATCATGTTTCTTAAAAAACGCTTATATGCCATACAATTACCCATAAAGGTTCACAAAAATTGAAGAAAACTCTACTTAAGTCATCTGAAAAGCATGACAAATTTGAAGCTACAGTAACATAAATTAAAAGGTTTCCTATTGAACGTCTCTTCCCTTACAACATAAAGTAGCTATGCTAATAAAATACAAAAAAGCGACCGCGAATAACCCAACTCAAGCAAACCATCACCTTAAAACGCTCTTTAACCAAATCTCTACGAGTCATTACCAAACCATCCCGACAATCCATCATCTCCAGCTCACATCCCACCGTCCCGCAAACTTCCAACATTCAATATACCAGTCAAACCCCTGCACATCCACACCTCGTATACCACCATGCACCCGCTCTCGAAATTACACCTACTTACGTACGCAAAACTTTCCTACGCTCTCTGCTCTCTGCTATCTGCTCTCTGCGCACTCGCGTAAAGACCAACGGTCCGCGAAAGCACCAGCGCGGCCGCGAAATCACTTCGCGAGCTGCACCAGGCAAAGGAGTATAGAGAGCAGGAGCAAGAAATTAGATCGCCGTCAAGGAGGCGCAAACGGCCACTGCACCGGTCCCCTCCCACCCTGGAAAAAGGACCCTTTAACCTCGCGGTACAAGCACTCGTGTACGTACGTACGTACATAGCCTACTCCGCGCAGCACGCGAGCAAGAGCAAAGGCTTCGCTTCGCACGCCAAACAATTAACGTAATTACCGCGCGGCCGGGTAATAACCTTCGCGGTCTATTCTCGACTCTCTCTCTCTCGCTCGCGTTTTCTCCTTCTTCCTTCCTTCCTTCCTTCCTGCGCTCTTTCCTTTTTCTTTCTCTCTTGGTTACTGGGTGTACTTCTGGCGAACGAGGCGGCAAAACAGAGGCTCCGGCTCCTCGCTCCTCCTCGAGGATTCAATTGCTTTTTCTTCTAGTGGAGGAGGCGCGGCTGCGAGAGTGTGTGTGTGTTAGGTATAGGTGTGCGCAAGGAAGAGCGAATCGAATATCCATTTGGGCGATGAGGAGATCCCGCGGGAGCTGCTGCAGCTGCAAAATACTCAGTGGGTAGAGAGAGAGTGAGAGAAAGAGTACGTCGAATTCGCTCCTCGGCGGACTAACGATTCGTCGTTTGTTACCACCGTGGGAGGATTGGTTCTTCTTTTCTCGTTTTGGGTGATTGCGGCGCAGAAGACTTTTGTTTGTAGCTGTGAATTTGGCGAGGTTTGTATAGAGGTTGATGGCGGTGAGGTTTTTTATTTAGAGTGCGCTCGATCATGTTCTTAGCGAAAGAGTTGAGATTGATTTCGGACAGTGGGATATATATAGTAAATATACGGGTTGAGGAACGTATGATGTAATAAAAGAACCATTGGTAAATTGAACTACCAAATTGACTGTTATATTTTATACAAATGGAATATTTCCATTATCTCTCGAGAACTATTTCCGAGAAAGAACGCTTTAAAAATGCCGATTCAAATTTAGTACAACTTTAATTAATTGAATATCAGATGTACTTTGTAATGAACTTTCTTCGTATTTCAGTATAAATCAAATATATTGCAAGCAAACTTGATTATAGTCAAACACAATTAAAGTCACTGCGGCATGATTTGATGCTTGCAATTCAACTTTAAAGTAATCTCATATTTTACGGAATAGAACGGAATAACGACTATTTCTAGAACTTCTTTCTAAACTCACCTTTCCATATTATTTCTACAACAAAATATTGTCGAACCAAAAACAGCCTAACAATACATAATCTACTATTAAACAGTCTCCGTCTGTACTCTTACATTAACGTCTCTAATGTACCTCAATTCGCGCCTGCCCTACATAAAACTCTCGACTCCTCTCAATCGATGGAGATAAAAACTCAATTAGCCCAGAGTATCGGACTAAGAATTGCAAGAGGAAATCATTAAAAATTCAAGCCCGCGTCTTCGCTCTCGCAGCTTCATAAAACAAAACCAATCGAGCCAAGTACCCGCACAGCTCGCCTCATTACCATGATGAACTTCCCGACTTTAGCGGCGGCGAACTGTCAACGCGCGAGCGAGATTCGATTTGGAGGCAGCACTTATACGTCGCCTCGGGCAGCATTGATCGCTGTACTCGAGTTCATCGCTATTATCGCGTCGAGCCACGGCGATTCTCGTTTATTTTACAGCGAGCGCGCATGCGACGACCGGACGCGCGCCCGGAATTGCTGCACGCGAGTGAGACGAGTGTGTAATCGATTTGAGGTGTAGGGAGTTGCGACTGGAGCCGCGAGGATTCTTCCTGGGATAAGGAGGCAATCGTCGAATGGACGAGGGGTGTATAGTGTATATGAGAAAACCGGAGTAAATACATTTTTTTATATACGGGATCAAGTGCGCGCTTTGCGGGCCTGTGTATTTTTGGCGAGATTGAAAGTTGAGACGTTGACATCAAAATAACGGATGCGAAATAATAAAGCAGTCGTGTCAATTAAATCTTATAGTCTTGAGGGATAGCAACAGAAACATCATGAATTTTTCATGTAAGGGGGTTAGCTACATGATAAGCGAGCGTCTTTCTTTTTATTTATTTTACTTAATTGATGTCAAACATTTTTTTATTTAATTTTCAATTTTGATAAAATGTATGATTCTTGCGTTGTTTTTGATTGAAGCAACAACGTGACGATCACAGATTTGAAAAACGTGCCCCTATGATGGTCAATAATAAGGAGGATTTCACACCACCTTAACATTTATTCCTAGATATTGTTGTATAAAAATTTGGATTTATTTTAAATAATTTATAATATTATCATGAATCCAATTTTTGGTTTGTTAAGTGTCATCCCGGATCCAGATTTGGTCAACTTGATAATTGCATGAAAGCATAAACAATCATTAAATTACCTTTATCTCTGCAGTTTAAAAGTAGACATTTTTTGTCTTAGATTAAACACAACGATCAATTGTTGTAAAACAAGTAACCGTGATAAATACTAACATTTATAATCCCTTATAACTGATATTGAATTTCCAGAATAGATATAGAAAAAGATAGGAATTTATATTTAAATATAAATGAACAGGTTCTCGAAATCCAAATAGCTATCGTGTTCCTGCTTTCATTGAACATTGAATCATATCGAGTTTAAAGTGTATCACCTATTCCGGTCACCACTCTTTTTTACAACAATTAGCAATGTAATTTTTATCTATAAATAACAACCTGCAAACGTTGTTATGAATAAAGATACTGTAATAATTTTTCCCAATGAGGTCAAAGACAGAACTTAACTAATCGTACAAGTGTTTTTTTGCGCACAACGTGTCAGCGTAACGAATGACTCAACCAATAAAAACAGCTTAACCAGGGATCAATATTATCATTGAGTTAATAAACACAAGGTAACCTCCCCTCTCACCAACGTAAGAACTACACTATAAGATACAAAAATTACAAATCAACCATATTCCCAGCTCTGTCCTCCCCATAATTAAAAATCCAATCCCACAACAAACACGCCATTGAAAAGCCAACCACTCTCCGTCCCGCCTATAGCCTCGCGATCACAATCAAATCGTCGCACGTCCAGAATCACGCGAGTGCGCGCGGGCGCGAACAAACAGTCGTTAAGGAAGCTGCGCAACTTACGCGTGGGCGTCGTCGCGGAAAAGACGCACAATCGCTGCACCGCAAGGAAAAGCCTCGCAAGAGTCTTGTTCGCTGTTGCTGCGAGCGAATCGGCTTATATGCACGCGAGAGAGGATTTCGCACAATTAAGCGGATGAGGGATTTTCTGAGACTGTTGTTGCGCCTTGGGTGTGTGTGTGTGTGTGTACCTAGGCTGGATTTCCCGCTGAGGTGTTTTTCTTAGGAGGGAGTGCTTTGTTGACTCGGGGATTGAAGATTGTGTAACGGTTTGGGGATATGTGTACGACTGTGAACGGTATTATTTATGTTCTGGATTATACGCTGAGGTGGCGGAGCTTTCGTATAACTGGGTCGTGTCGCATTGATTTTGGAAGAGAATTGTATAGGTGATTGAGTTGTGGATCAGATACTTTAGATAGAGAGAGAGAGATAGAGTGTATTTGTTTTGTGAAAATGGACAATTCGAGAACGTAATATGTTACGAGAACAATATATAATACAACAGTTTATAACTACGTAATAAATTTGTGCTTTCCCGGCTGCTGGCCGTATTATTGTACACCCTGACTCATTTCGATGTTTCACAATAACCGCGCGGAACTTGATAAAGCAATGAGTTAAAACAGCAGCATAAAGCCTGCTACTATGCATACATTTGATTCCTTTTTACAGTGTAAAGCGCGTGAATAAATAATATCACGGACAAAGAAAGCACAGCCGCGATTATAGAATGCATTCATATCCCGTTTCAATGTAATAAATTAATTGAAAAAATTTATGGATCAAGTTTTTCGTTCACTTATCGGGAGCGAACAATCGTTTGAAATGAATAATTGCGCAGCATTTTAATCAATTTACTTTTTATCTGAAATACAGTAGATATAAACAAATAAACAAAGTATATTTCAATTTGGTACATCGACAATGCGTAAAAAAATAAAGCATTCGCAACAATTAATAACAAATTTTATTTCAATGTATAGAGTTTAAAAAGTCACGCGTTAATTACATTTACCGAACACTGGCGCGCGATAACTTTCGCGCAGACTAGAGCGCGAATCAACGATATATATTTCGAAGCAAAATAACTCAATTAAAACGTTGAACGTTCCGTTCTTTACAAAGCAAAAGCAACAAAAAAAATCAAAACAAAACAAAACAAATCCTAACCCAATTATCCTCGACAAACGTCACTCTTTATCTCAATCAAAAACAACAAAAACAACAACAAAACGGAGCAGTCAGAGATAAATTCTTCCTCCTGCACAATCAGCAAATTGAATAAGCCAAAGTAAGCATCAGCGAGAGATGAGCGGCAGTACCAAAAGCGAGGCTGCAGTATTCTCGTCGAACGTCTCGTCACGTCAGCGTCCTTCATTGTACGGAAGACGAAATTTTGCGTTCCCTCTCGCGGAGAGATGAATAAAAAGGGAGATTATACGAAAGGGAGATGGAAGGGAGGATGACACGCGGAAGTGATGGCGCTCTTGTAGCACCCGTCGACTCCCGAAGGATTATACATCCGCCGCGTCGTGGCCCGGGAATGAAGGCTGAGAGCGAGGTTCCACCCTAGTTATGATACCGAGCTGCTCGTGGACGGTGGATGTCTTGGTGATATTGGATTTATTTAGATGCGCGAGTGTGGAAATATAAAGAATTATGTCATAGATCCTGAAGTTTTGTGTATAAAATTTAGAAGAAGATTTATTAAACATTTTCTGTTAAATTTCATCTGTTTAAATTCATTGTCAAGTGTGGGACATCCGGACTTCAAGGGGAAAATTACTCTGATGTACAATCAAGATTAACGTTATCCATCATAATCTTTACTGTCTATTAGGGCAATACTAACTTTTATCATTTCGGTACACAGGGAAAAGACAGTGTTTTGATTTAGATACTGTTGAAAGTAAAGAAAAGTTAACGAAAAATTGGGATAAATTTTATAATAAATGGTGTTTTGATACTCTACTGTACACAGAACTTTCTGATAAAATTTACCGTGGTAATGATAGTAAACATAGGATTTTACGATATTACGGAAAGAATGATTCGGATTCACGAAAAATGTAGATTATTACTGAACAGTAAAAATTGCCCCGATCCACGGCAAAATTTATCATACTGAAAGGTAAAAATTAAAATGAATAACTTTTGTAGGGGTGGGTAATTCTGAAGTCCGGATGTCCCAGGTTTATAATGATTTTCACGATAATCTTTATCAAAAGTTCTTTCTGTGCATATATTGCTCTTGAATTACGGAATACAATTATACAAATTGATTTAATATTAATCTAATTTAAAATATTTTAATCTTTATGGTAGATACTTTACTTGAGACATTAGTTTTTCTTCCTCACTTGCCTTAAGCTTTATATTAAATCTTGTGAGTAACGCGAAATTAAAATCAAATTAATCACATATAACGTATTCGAAATTAACTATATTTACTTGACAGTTTCAAGAAAATTTGTATTATCACTATAGTTTACGCGTCTATTTTCAAAGATAATATTAAGGTAATTCCCAAAATTATAACCTTTAATCTCTGATTTCCACACAACACCACGCGCAGCAACTATCAAAGCACTCGACCCTACAATCATCACCAGCCTAGACTAAACACAAGCGATTAAATCCGTACTCATCGCGCAACGCGATTCACTCCCTAACATCAAAATACAAATTCAACTCATGACAAAGCGAAGAAATAGCTACAAACACAGAAATCCACCGGAGCGTCGAAGCAGCAGAATCACCGTTTCACAAAAGCTTGCACTTCCTGCACGCGGAAAAGATGGCAGGCGCGGATAAGCCTCTCGCTCACTGTTCGCACCGTGGAAAATCCGAGCAGCGCAGCGCAGGGCAGAGACATCGGAGACTACTGCTCTCGCGGTGCATCGTCCGCGCGCACCGCTGGCAACGGAGGATCTATTAATAGGCGAGGCTCGTGGGTACGCGCGTGCACGGCTCATTCCGACATTATTATTTTTGTCATCTTCGACGGCGACGAGCTCGGTGCTCCGCGGGCCACGTCGCGATGAATCACGGACCGAGAAAAATAATTTGGTATACGACACTATGGCACAGATCGATCGGTGCGGGTAAATAGGGAAGTGTAAGCGTGATTGATGCGTGATTCGCTAGATCTTTTTGGGAAACCGGGATAGGGTCGAGTGTTCGGTAGACACGGGATTAGATATATGTGGAGAGAGAAAGTTAGTAATGGCTACTGATCTGTCTGGTAAATTTGGTACAAGGTAGGTTTTGGGTACTGATTAGTAGACGAACTGGGGATGATTACTGTAGACGAACTGGGGATGATTACTGTAGACGAACTGGGGATGATTACTGTAGACGTTTAGTACTTAATACAATTTTTATAGGCAAAAATCTTATAGTATTTTTTTACTGGACAGTTTAGTAATCAGTCCTATCTTGAGTTAGTAACCATTACATTTGTTTTTCTCCATGTAGCATGTAGATTAGGTAAGATGTGCTATCATTGCAATAACAATATGATATTGAAAATATGCTACACTAGATGCTTACACTAGAAAGAGTCATAAGCAAATTGTTCTCTTAGATCCGAAAGAGGTATTTTCGCTTATGTTTACACAGAAACTATAAAATATGAATTTATATTATATTATTAGCGAATTATTTTTCTCAGTACATTTAATACATTGAATACTCTTTTGTTAAAGATTCTTTTACTGTTCGTTCCCGAGGCAAATTAGGTTATCGCTCGTTTTAATCAGTTTCTAAGAAAGTTTGATGAATAATTCACGACAATTACTGTCGTGCGGTTGAATCATCGTTAAATTACATAGACAATTTCTTATCTACGAAGCTGAATTCGACATTTGACAGTTTTATCATGCTATAATATCAGCTAGGAAAATTAAGCGACAAAAATTGTGAACTAATTTGTAGTAAAAATTTTACTCTTTCTGGTTCTCTTCATTGGAAACATTATATTCAACTTTCTATAAAATTATATCATATTTATAGTAAAAATTGTCATATTCATAGTATTAAACCTTCACCTATTACATGATATATGAGATACGCAAAGTGTAAATATTGTATTCCATTCAAAAACAAAAAAAAATTATATTTTCAAGTGTCATATTATCTCATAATTGACTAATATAAATTTTTGATTCTTTAACTGGGATGCTTAGTTTTTTGAGAATAAGGTGATAAGATTAAAAAAATGATATTTATGCATTTGGTTTAGAGATATAATCTAAGCAAATGAAAAGTAATCGAGTTACATCATACTCGCTGTGATAACAATGATTAGCCTGGATGTTGGGATAACTGAACTCTGGTTAACATTCGTTTGCCAAATTTGCCTTTTACTTTAAATGCAGCACTTTTTACTTGTTTTTATACCGTTATTTATATAAACAAAATCCAGTTGTCCTCAATATACAAAACAAAATAGTAATTCTGGCAGTACAATTATTCTCAAATTTCTCGCGCAGCGTTAATAAACATTTACCTAAAAAATCCGCAGTAACATTTCTCACGAGAAGCGCGAGTGCATTCACACGCTACCCTACAAAAATAATTATCTCCGGCATTTTCAGCATCATCTACATTCATCCCCCGGAATTTATCCTCCCTCTTTAAAAAACCTCTCTCGCGCACCGCCGCCCGCAACCTTCACCCCCAAACTAAAACAAAAAAAAAGAAGAGAAGAAGCAAAGAAAAGCAAAGAGAGCATCGCTCGACCCATTACCGCCGCTGAAAAAGTCTGCGGGCGCCTCACAAAAGGCCTGCACCCCGCACTGCACTGCACTTCCCTCGCGGCGGCCATAAATATACGCGCGTGGCCTCGTCTCGCACCTCCGTACCTCCGGCAGAACTGCAACTGCGGCACGCGAATCCACTCCGAAAATAGTCCAGGAGTTCGCGACAACAAAAATTCGGACTCTCGCGATAGATAAATATTCGTCCGAGCTGAAGCTGTGTGTATTGCGAAGCTTCGGTGCATCGGAGGGTGTGCTGTGGTGACACCGGTAGATAAGATACGAGAATTGTCACGCTGCGAGCGAGAGCGAGTGTATGTTTGGTGCCTTATCGAGGGCGCCAGGTAAACTGTAGGTGTGATGCGCGCGTAAAGTGCATAGAGCACGATGCAGGCGCACCGGATGCCCGCCTCTGCGCGCCTTATCGCTCGTCTTTTGTAGTGCACTGGTTTTTTTTTTCGTTCGTGGGGATGCGTTAGTGTTGTGTTTGTGGGTAGCTTTTGAATTTTTTATAGAGCGGATTTTTTCTTGATGCAGCTGGCAGTCGAAGAGGGAAATTGGACTTACGAGGTTCTTATGCTTTAAGGTGGCGAGCCTTCTCGTGTCACAAGACTCGGAAAAGAATGTAAATATTGAATGTTTAACCAAATTCTTTCACATAAAATAAGGTTCTATTATTTTTTCAAATTTTGTTAGGCTTATTTTAAAAACAAAATTATGATCTGTCCCCGGGAACGTTGCTAGTACAATTTTCATTTGTACGTCTTATGAGTATTATAGACCAACAGAAAGAGATATAAGAAATATTTACTTTTGACAAAGTATCTTCAAATTTCTTGGAATTATGAATTTTTCTAGTTTAAACGAGAAATGGTCGAAAAAGTGTTTGCTTTATTCGTGTAATCTTTGTTATCGCAGCGTAAGATTGTTTATTTGACGATGATTTTTAGCCTCGCTCTTTCGACAATCTTCCTCTGTTTTATGACAGTCGTCTTAATCTTACGTATGATATAACTTTATTTATAGCGTTTTATCAACTTACTCAAAGAAGAAGCAAGAGAACAATCTCATTCTTTGTAGCGTACACTCACCTGTAACAAAAACAGAAATAACGAAATTAGTTTTGCAAAATGAGATGAGATACAATTCAATATATAAGATTAGGAGCAACAATATATGTCATTACGTAAAATGGAGAAAAAGAGATTTATAAAAATGCGACCACGTCAGCTGAGTAAGTCCTACTGAAGAAACCATATGCGCTCGTCTTTGCTTTACATGTACTAAAATGAGACTAATATGGAGTGTACAATACATACTGCATTGTAAGGCTTGAATATGACATATGCGGTTAGCTCGAGTCAACCCTTGAATCAATATTTACGCGAAGCTGTATTAATGATTGCTCCGGACGTTTGCCAATAATTAATTGCACGATAATAATCGCCATTCCAATGCACGATGCTGTAGAAACGTGGAATAAAACTTAAAAATTGAATATTTTCAGAACGTTATACATGACAATTATACGAACATTCAATAAAAAATATGAGCCACGGCAAATTGCAATATATGTTTTATTTAATAATAACAGTGCTTTAAAGAAATATTCCCCCAATTCATCGTTTACAAATTGTTCCATTTGTTCGGACAGATATTTTTCTATTTCACCTTAACTACGCCATTTCACGTAAGTACAAAGCTCAAGAAAAACCAACATTTAAAAACGCTTTCTCGCGCGTCGAGCTCAACTTACAAAAAAGCCAATTGCTCCCGACTACCTTCCACGCCGCCTCCCTTTTTCCCGAACAAACCATTTTCACAAAAGACCCAAAAAGAAAAAACGACGAAGCCTTTAAAAGCCCCGCCAAGACAAAAACCTTTTCTCCCAGGGGAAAAAAGGCTCCATCATCAATTCGCATCTAACTATAAAAAAAAACACATCTCTCCCTCCCACCGGCTCCATATACCCCGCGCACATATACCTATATTCACAGGCGCAAACAAGCGCTTGCTCGCTCGCGCGCTAGTCGCAGGAAGCGAAGCGAAATAAAGAGAGAACCGAGCTAAAAAGGGGGTAAAAAATGAGCGCAGTGGCGAGTCCAGCGCGCGCGCGATACATTTGTCAAGTCGTCCCTCTCTCTCTCTCACTCTTCCCCCTTTTACCGTGCGCGAATGCTAAAGAAGGACTGCACGCGGGAGGAAGGAAAATGCCCGTCACGCTCCCTGCACACACTGCGAGATCGCGGCTCGTTCGCCCACGCTCACGTGCGCACAAATACGTATGCATGTACGTGTATGCACGTCTTGGCCACGCTACATAAACGCGCCGCGAGGGAGAGAGAGAGAGAGTGAGATAAAAGACGATAGGTTATAAGGCGGATCGCGATCCTCGTGCGCAGCGACGGAAACGCATTAGCGAGGCGCGCCGTTCCGTGTGCATGTGTGTGTATGCCTTGACGCGAGATATTCGCTAGAGCCGCGCGATGTATCGCAGGTTTGGCCTTATTTCGACTTTTATTTCGGTGTTTAGGTATGCGCGAGGTGGTGGTTGAGGAGAGGAGAGGAGAGGATGGAAATGTCGCGCGAGTGACTGCCGGAGATGATGACGTGGGTGAGGTAGGAGTTTATGTAGGTTGGAGAAATGTTTCTTAAGAGAGAGAGAGAGAGAGAGAGGAATTGGATAGAAAACGAAACATGGATTTTGATGGATATTTATAAAAAGTTGTATGAGAGAAAATTTAAGCTGATTTGATGATTGATTTGGATTTTTGAAAATATATTTGTGTAAATTATGGCGTGTCGAAATTCCTTTATAGCATGTTACGATTATTTAATTTCATAGACGTTCGAAAGGTTCTGAAAATTCGTATAGAAAGGTGTATCAAAATTAGTGAGTTGGATAAAAACGCGTTTTTTTGCTATTGGAAGTGGGTCCAATGTTTACGTTTCGTAGTTAAAGTACAGTTTATAATAGATAATCGATGCAGGAGATAGATTGTGTTAATCTGGTTTTTTGTGAGCTATTTAAACTGATAAGCCCTGGGCTATCTGTGACAGAATCGAAAGTCGATAGTGGCTTTTTTGCATTGATTTTATGTTTTAAATATACTGGTAAATGTATTACTGGATTCTACAAAAAAACATTTCACATTCGAAAGATATCGAAATAGAAAATATTGGAAATCCACTTCTCTAAGCTATAATAATTGAATTTGTTATTTATACTACAAAACTCAATTTAAATTAGTTATACACTTTTTGTGCATGCATCCCTTTTTCACTCATTCCGCTAAACTTACGTTCAAATTAATATTTAAAACTTTCCTCAAATATCATCGTATTATGCGCATTAAAAATCAGATTCAATCATCCATCAAACCCAATTACCATCCGCTTACCACTCCGAACATGAAATCGCCTGCAAATCCAATAGAGCTCCGTCGCACTTCCCAGCTAAACTCCCAGAAGCAGCAGCACTTTGCCAATATAATAAAATTAAACGAAGAGCCGAAGGAGGAGGGGATGCCCACCACCTCGCTCCTTCCACCTCGTCATCCGGTTCGCGCGCAGCAGAAGAAGACGTTTTATCGATCATAATCGACGAGGCTAACGCCGTTACGCCCCGCGGACGCGCGCAACTAACTCGACACACACCGTGCCTACCAACCCGTATCCGATGCACCGCCCCACGACCAAGCGGCTACTTAGTCCATTAACGATCCTGGTATAGATATATACTCGCGGTAAAAAGACGAGGCGAGAGGCTCCCCATTGACGTTTTTGAGCCGCGAGAGGCGCTTATCGGAGATTTGCTTTTATTGACTCTGGCGTAAATCAGAGGTGGACGTGTTCACGCGGCGATCCATGGGAAACGGAAGTCGATCCCCGCGGTAATTTTCGCTCGTAATCTAATCTGAGGTGATAAAGAACGCGCGACGGGGCTCGAATGCGAGATTAAATTTGTATTTTACGAGTGGACGGCGGAGAGGAGACGGCTGAGGATTCTCTAATTTTTAATAACGCGCGCGAGGTGGAATTTGGAATTCGGCGGGGGGGATGAGAATTCAAAATACGCGGCCGCGCGCGGGGTTTTAATATTCTTGACGCGGGGAGTCGCGATTTAATAAATGCGATAAGGCTCTCGCCGCGAAATGCCGCGAATTTTGAATTTCATTACCCGCGGACTGTAAAGGTTACTCTTTTGTATTCACTGGAGGAAAGTGGGGTAGTAAGAATGAGTATTTTCACTTAGTAGATGCGACCTTTAATCATTCTAACCGTTGTAATGTTGTTTCTTTTGACTCAATTTTAGTCATATCTATAAAAATTAAAATGGTACACAGTTGAATAAAGTAACATATGTTGATTGTCAAAGAAGAATATAGTTTGTATGTTACTTTTACAAACAAAATACTTGTAGGATGTAGATGATTAACAAACATATGTTTTTTGTGTGTACATTGTCAATACTCCTAAAAATATTCACACTATGCAATGAACACATATTTACGAATACCGAATATATAAATATATTAGGTATCGGTTTACAAAACGCGAATCGCGCTGACTGCTGAGATAAAATTGTACGTGAATAATTTGCTGTAACAAATTACTTAATTTGACATCTGATAATTTGATTTGACAAAGAAATGGATTATAAGTAACAATCAAACTTTAATAAACGTAAAATAAAAATATATGTCGAATTTATTTTATTCAGTTTGTTGGCGTTGTACGTTCGTGTTTTGCTGACATGACTGCTGTTCTCGAATGACAAGTTAGAATTTTAGCTTTGATGAAACAGATTGAGTATGACAGTTTTAGCCATGACATAAAGTAAATATACTTGAATTTAGCGATTTATTGGCAACACTAAATTGAGTACCCGTCGAGCACAACATACGTGGCAAAAGTAAAATATTATCAGTTTCACCTCTTACTAAATGAAACAGTCATTCTAACAAACATTAATTGTATTCAATTGTTGTACTAAAAATTTAGTTAACATACTAAACTTACTAAACAGTCACTCACTGCAAAAAAATTACGATTCTCTCAGTCAATACTTCTAAATAAAATTCAAATGGACATTCTTCACCCAGCAAGAAACACATCCTCCATCCCAGAAGTCACCAACTCTCACTCAACCACGACAAAAAGCCTCGAAGCTCCACTTCTCCGCTGTGATGTCATCGATCTCGCGGATCGGCTAATTACGCCGCAGCAGGGTAGCAGCGTTTCACCTCACACTCACACGTACACACGCGAGCGCCCTTTCTCAAGCAGGAAAACCAGCGTGCAAAACACACACACAACCATGCTCTATACCCAAGAATGGTAGTTTGCTCGCGGCGAGGAGGAAAGCTTCGTGACTTGCATTTCGTATACATCGCCGGCTGCCTGGCGCAGGTAAAAGCCGTCTATTTTTGCAATCTGACCCGGCTCGCGAGACGTGAGAGAGAGAGAGAGAGAGAGAGAGAGAGAGAGATCGATCAAGGGAGCGAGAGATGGGGGTAACTTAATGTCCTTTTTCGGGATTAATGGCCTCTCTCGGCGCTTCTTCTGGCTTGTTCTTCCTGCAGGATGGAGAGGCGAATCGCGGAAACAAGTGCGCCGGCTTTGAGGTCGCGAGGAGACGGCAAAGGGGAAAGCGGAATGGAAGACATTGTTGCGAGGGCGGAACGCTCGCGTCTCTTTTGCTTTGGCTGCGGTGCTCCGTTTTGTGATTATGTATACACGCTGGCAGGTGCTTTTAATGCTGCTCGGGAGGATTAGGACTGATGCGTGGTGTTTTGCATTTTCTTTTGATGCGGAGTGTTTAGATTTGGCTTGAGACGTTGGAAGCTTTTGATACACTGCAAGTTAATAAGTAAAGAAGTAGAATATGAAGAGCCACTTTTTCTCTAAATTACGCGAACAATTTCTTATGAAACTTTAGGTACTGAGGTTTTGGGTACCATAAATCCGAATTCTGGGCTACAAATTCTAGAAGTAAAAATTGCAAATCCAATATGATAAATAAGAGTTTTAAGATACAAATAAGTATTTTGGAATTTTCGAGGTCACTCTAGAATACAAATCCGATCATAGAATTTTGAAATTCAAAATGGTGGATTCCGCCATTTTGATTTTTGTAATTCTCAAAATTCCTTGAGAAAATGTGCTTGCTTGAATTTGAATCATTTTATTTCTTTTCAAAATCTTAGGTATATTTTCATAATTTCATTTCAAAACTTGATCCGCCACATTGGATCTGCTATTTAAACTTGTGGAATTTAGAATTGGAGTCCAAATTCGTATTCAGCAAATTTAAAAGCATTTGGTAACAATACTTTTGAGCATGACAACTCATCAAAAGTCCCTAACCCTGAAAGGGTTGATAATTTTTTGTTCTGCTAAAACAGAATCTATTATTCAAAATACTGTACTATAGTTTGACCTGGGAATATGCGAAAAAGGGTCATCTCATTGTTTGCTTCGCGTCGCCGTGTCGTGTCACAGAAATTCATCTATATATATACCATTTGAAAAAAAGTACAATTTCATTCTCTGCTCTAGAAAAATAACAGAATGGCGGTAGGCAGAATACGAAACTTCGCACAATACGTATACATATTTGCGCGATAGGGTCACACGACACCAAAATGTAGAGTAGAGCATAACATTTTCCAATAACCGTTTTTCAGCTTTGAACAAAAAATATACTTTCATTTAGCGTCGAAAGTTATTTTCAATCCAGAAATGAAGGCGTTGCAAATAAATAAGCAATTTACTTTGCTGCGTATTAAAAATTTGCACTGAAAACGATTAACAAATTGACACATCTCAATTAAAATTTTCAATAACACATAAATTGTTTCCGTGTACTCTATTATCAAATATAAATAATAATCATTATAAACTGTGCCTGTGACTATACAATCTCTAGAATTCTGAAGCTGGCAACTGACTCGTAGCGTTCAATTCGATAACAAAATTATTTTTCTTTCTTTAAGAGGAAGCTTTGTGATAGTAAAAGAAAAAATTTTTCTAAAAACATGTTAGAAACATGTTTTGAGAATTAAGGAATTGAAATACACTATTTTTTGAAAACGTCCGTATGGATGTGTGTATGTGTCTGTATGTATGCATTCATATCTTGAGTAATCCACGGTAAAATTTAATGTTTCAGGGATCATTTTGTTTGTCTTTTTTAAAGGAAGGGGGCATAATAATAATTTTTCTACTGTTTCGTGTTTTTACGTATGTTAGAAATAATATCATCGACCCAATGAAAATGCATTTAATAGAACATAATTTTTTTTTTAAATTACCTATCTTTTACCACCCGAAATTTTGGATAAGGTGTTTCCTTTCTTTTTTTATACACGGAAACGTCAATTTTTGTGTGAACGATTATTTCTCTAAAACGTATAATGGAAAATTCTTGAAATAAATGAGGTGATTCGGATAATGAAGAAGATTATTCAGTAAAATTATTGAGTCATTTTATTTTTCTATACATGAGAAAGAAATCATTTTATAAAAAAAATCGATTTTCTATTGCAAACGATAACTTGAGTAAAACGGTATTATTCCTTCTGAAACTTTTCAAAAAGGTAGATTTTTACTATTTCTCGGCTAAGTTATTTGCCCAGATTATGAGGACTTTTATTTTTCGAGATATTAAAGGTTATATTATTTTTCAAAAAATTTTTGATTTCTTATTTCTCGAGTATTACACGGTAATTTACCATTAAGATTAATTGAAAATCCCAGACATAAGATTTTGCCATTTAAAATACGTGACAGTAGTAACAGACAGATACTGAAAGACGACTATTTTGAACGCATTTTAATCCATTCTTTTAACTTTCCTCAAATGTAAGAGGGGAATTTCTTTTTAAATTGAAGAGTTTTTTACGTTATCCATGATGGTTTTAAGTGTATAAAATAGGTTTTTTCAAGCGTATAAAAAACTGCAATCCGTAGATATCTTTCTTCTTATCTTATCTTTCTTTCTAATAAAAAAATCGAAAAATAGGTATTTGTAAAATTGACGATACAAATCATATCTGTTTAAAAACTGTTTTATTTATTTCAGAGCATAGATTCGTTCATAATTAATAATTTGGAATTATTTAAAATAGATTTTGTCTAATACGTGTGCGTAAAGAACCTTTTTTCAAAAGCCCCGTTTTTATCACAAAAATATGCGTTTGCTCCAATAACTTGTAAAAAAAATTCATTTAATAATTTCAAAATGCGAGCAGACTGTAGAGCATTTTATAGTTAATTGATATATTTTTGTGTTTTCTTTTCCAATTCAATTTGTAAGGAATAATATTTAATTGATCAAAATTTTAATTCACAAATTACAAGATTTAAATATGTACATATATCTCAAGATATTAAAAAGTAATAGACTTGTTATTTTTTTTACCACTGTATTAAATAGAATAGATAATTTCATATTGAAACAATTTATACAGTTTGAGGAAGCTAAGTGCCAACGAATTGGCAGTGATTTTTTTTAGTAAATACAAATACCTGAGTATGAAATAAAAAGTCCACACATTTTAAGTTATTAACCTTGCGAAAAATTGTTAAAATAAATCGGTCGTCAGCATAAATCATAAAATTTCTCCTCAATTATGCCATACGCTATGCAAACGTCCAGCCTTCAACAGCTTCTTCATCCTATCGTCATCGCCCGTCATCGTCGTCCACAGCATCGCCCCATAACAATAATAACTGTGCCGAATGCCGGGGCAGCGGCACGCGGATGACATCAGTGCCAGAAGCGCGGAGGAAAGTGACTCCGCTCTGCTAGTGCATAAGTTGGAAATTGCGCAAGCGAAAGACCGCTGCAGTCGCGGAATGAGAACCTCGGTGGACGTAGACGAGCGGGGAGGAGTTGCAGACGAGGAGGACGACGACGAGTCTCCTCTTAGCTCCGGTGTCGTGTTTCCGAAGTCGAGAATCGTCGCGTGCTTGCTTTTCAAGTTTGCGGGGAAGAGTGGATTTTCAGTTTGGTTGAGTGAGATTTTTTACTGCGTGATTCAGGATTACACGATCGCTAATTTCAAATTGAATTTATGTATAGCAGTATTCCTTTTTTTTGTCAAAAAGAGTGAAGTTGTACTTGATAAAATTTGATGTCGAGCGCTTATTCCACGGGCTAAAAATTTGTCATTCTTTTAAATGTTTTCTTTTGTACGTGATTTTTTAAAAAAATTTAAAACAGTAAGAAACCATAGAGATTTATATTCAATATCTATACTGTTATTGTCAGAATCGCAATATTTTGATAAATGCAAAATCATCAAAAGGCGCTGGTTTATAGCATAAGTTTCGAAAATCTAAAATTTAAAAAGGAGTTTGCTGTCTCAAAGAGAAAGCTTTGTGACGATAAAAATGTTTTTATCAGAAATTTTGATGAATATTTATGTTTTCAAAATTCAGAGTCAGAAAAACATGTTTTTAAAAAATGTCTGTCTGTATGTATGTGGCAAACAATTTGTGGAACGAAAACTCTTCAAGGGAAGCATGGTATGAGCTGAAATTTTGCACACATATGAGGTATTGCTCAACTTAGAACTGATTAGTTTTTGGAGCTGATTAGATAATTAAAAGTATATTTTTTTTATAAAAAATAGTAAATTAAAAATAATTTCAAAAATCGAAAAGAAAATTTCTCTTAGTTATATACGTTAATTATGTTGAATATATATATATATATGTGTTTTCATAAAGTATACGTCATTTTTTTTCAATTGATATATCTAGCAATTATTTTAAATTTTTATTCTGTAAAAGAAAAAGAAAAAGAAAAATATAAATTTTACAAAATTTGTTAAAATCAAGACATTTTTTTTTGCGTTCTTATACGTCACACATTTTGTGATTATGTACGTTTTCTTAAAATAGACCTAATTTTCTTTCTATTTATGTATCTAGCAATTACCTGAACGCTATTTTAGTGGAGGAAATAAAATTGAATTTTGAATAGATTTCTTTAAAAAATCGGTGGCTTTAGTAAATTTAGAAATAATTTTTTATTCTGATAGTCCTCAACAATAAAATATACTGTTGAAGATTTTTAATAAACAATATTAAACAAAAAATAACTAACAAATTTTCGTGTAGATTTATTAGGATCTCTCTTAGTGAACGCATTCTGCTAACGCAATTAACAGCGGTTTTTTACTTTCAAAAGTATGAAATTCTCACCGAAGAAAGAATCTCCTCCTTGTAATATAGCTATATAGATACTGATGTTCTAAGTAATCTGTAAAAGCTTCACTCCGATAGGTTAACACAAATTGTTAAAATGATTCATCGCAATCACCTACATCAACATTTTATATATACAATACACAGGCTAGTGCAAATATGCAATCAATGAAAATATAATTCCAAAAGTAATTTCTCAAATACTCTAATAATGGTTATGAATAAACAGAAGAAAACTTATACATATTACAAATGGAATAAAAATTCTTCAAAATTGATAAATTTTCAGAGCGTCTCAGTCCAACGACCCCCTAAACTTGATTACACAACGCAAGGCAGCGACGATAAAAGAATTATTTCTCAGAAACAAGCTCCAACAGTAAAAGATCCAACAGCACCCAGTTTTTCCAACCGTCGAGATTTGCTTTCAACACCCAAGAGAACACACTCACTCTCTCTCTCTCTCTCACTCTCTCTCTCTCTGCCGCTTGTTTTCTCGAAGATGTACTCCCAGTGCACGCACGCATCGCACAACCACTGCTCGCAAGATGATAAGGCGAGTTCTGTGTGCACCGCTATCGCTCGCTCCTGACGGAGAAATGTTTACCTGGCAACGACGACGACGACGACGATCTAAATCTCCCTCTCTCCCTCTCTCGCGGATACGCGAAGCTGTTTGCTTTTAGTTTCCTGCGCGGCGCGGTGCTCGTATCATAAGCGCGCGGACGACGGCGCGCGCGATAAAATATTGAAGCACCCATGGCGGTGCGCCGTTGTGTATTGTTTGCGCGCGCAGTGTACGTATAATGTACCCGAGCTCGCGTGGGAATCTCGCTCGGAGCTCCGTGTTCGGGAGATTTGATTTTTTTTCCGGGGTGGCTGAGCGGGAGATGATGCGCGCAAGGGGTCGGGATGATAAGAAGGGGAAATGTTTGAGGTTAGGATTTCGGGAGTATAGGAATCCGAACATTGCCAATGTGTTTATCGATATTTTAGTCTTCTTTTTGGGAGGTTTTGGTATGCACGTTGTTGACTGCGGTTTATTAAAGTGTATAATGGTTCTAGTAGTTTATTGGCGCGATGTAAGAAGTGCGTATAAGTGATTTAATTTATATACATAAGCTAGACGCTAGTTTTTGGATTTTTTTTAGAAATTATAGCTGTGGATGGTAATTAATTCCAAAGATTTATGAGATTCTGATGGCAAGTTTATCGACGTTCGTAATGTCTTAAAGGAATATTCATATTTTCGCGGTACACGAGGAACATTAAAACGTTTATTTACGACAACGCGTTTAGTGATTTATTTGAAATTAACGTAGTTCCTGTTTGAAACGCGAACTATTAGTGCATTCTTATAGCTTTCGTAATTTAATTTTGATGTTCGTATTACTTTGTGACGTCATTTCATATATTTCGAATAAATCACAATTTAAAAAGAAATGTTATTGATTTAGCCAACATATTAAATGTTTTTTAAGTATTTTTTTGCTATGTATGCATAACACAATAGAAACCGATTATCAATTTTATATCGCAAACAAAACCCTCTTTTGGTAAAATCCAAACTCCACACCAGTCTGTTCTCCAATCCAGCGAAACGTTGGCTCTATACACATCTTGCAGAATAATCACGCGGCGAAATTGCAGCGCGATTTTTTTCTATAATTACTTCCTTTGTTTTTCACCTCGATTCCGCCGAACCAGGTTATTACACGAACACCCACACACACACCGCGTACGAGCGTAGGTCCATTGTATGCAGGGCAGCGCGATAATGACTCTATCGCGCCGAAGCGAAATCATTCATCATTGTTTGCTCGAGCACCGAAAAAAAAGAAAAAAATTCGCTGGCAAACAAAAAATCCGCTGCAGCGCACGACCTCGCACGCACACAAACTCAAAAACATACACCCACAGTGTAAGAAATTAGCGGTTAACCGCTGTATAGTCGATCGAAACGCACTCGCTCGCTCTTTTTTTTCCTCGATTCCGACTTCATATCGCTGATCATCGAGTGCACGCGCGTTTCTTCTCTCTATATACGTATTCCAAAACAGCGTGGAATAACAATGGGCGCGCACAGCTGGCGCGGAAGCTTCCGATCAAATTGCCGGATAAGCTTTTTTCGCCGACTCGATCGTTTTTTTGCGTCGCAGTCCGCATAGGAAACGTGCCGTGCCATCTGGGCGCTTATACGGCTGAAATGAAATGCAAAAAAGAATCAAACACGTGAAGGGGTGGGAGGGAATCAAGAGATGGACGCGTGTTATTGCTGTCGTGCGCGCGTGCTTAGTCGAACGAAAATTCTTTGAAGTGGGGGAATTTTGATCTGTTGGGTAGCTTTTTTTTTATGTATTTTATGATTTGTCGCGTTGGGCGGATCCGTTGAAATTTCGCGTTGCCCCGATGAAAAAAATCAGGGTAAGGATGTTATATAGGCAAAAATTTTCGCTCGATTTCCTTTTTTTCGCTACTGTTCATCCGTACTTGTTCAAATAGAATGCGCGGATATTTCTCATTTGTTTCCAAAAATATTAATCGCAATTTTTGCTCGATATGCAAGGGTTTGCCACTTTTCAATCTCGCAAAATAGCAGTGATTTTCGGGAAAAATAAAAGCAAATATATCGCGTGCTTTTCACGTTTTACGAGCACTTCTCGGGAAATGATTGCGGTTGCTCTCTATTTACATTACTTTGTCGAAGGCTTTTTTTTCCAATACAGACCATTGCATGGTTACAGCATACAGTATTTCAAATCGGCCAGTTAAAAAAATATAAAATCCCTTTCAACGCGCGCCTTCCACAAAATCCATCAACTCCGCGTGCAACCGAACCAAAAGGTGTTATTCAAATATCCATCCGCGAGCAAAATCTGGCCCGCATTCTTCCGAAAAATAGGCGTAAACCCGGCGCGCGCCTCGCCGACGAATAAGTCATTAACGACCTCCTGAAGCTAACTATTCATCGGCGGCCCGGAGTACACGGCCATTACGTCGCGGCGGAAAAATTTATTAGCCCCATAAATCGCCCCCGCGCGCAGCTCCGAAATACCGCGCGCGGCGCAGACCAACAGAGCCAATGTACACGTGCATGCTCGTCAGGCCTGAAATTTGTCAAACGACGCGGCGTCACGCGAGCGCGGTGCATATCGGAAAGAAGTCAACTGTATGCGATTGAGAGCACAGAGAGAAGAAAAAAGGAGAGTGAGGAGGGTACAGCTCGATAACAGACCGCGCGCGGAATTCGTACGTATATAATAGCGAGGCTGTCACGTTAACTGCCGGTCAATCTGTGCCTTCGGCGTGGAGAATACGTTGTATCAAGGAGCAGAGTGAGCGAATCGCAACGATATCTGGTCTGTCATTTCTTTTGACTCGCGAATGTCTCTGCATGTAGTCTCTGCGCGATAGCTGCAACCTTTTTTGCAATGCGTGGGATGAAGCTCTGGAGGTTTTTGCGCGCTTTGAGATCCGGGGATCCTCGAGGGAATGGCGATCACTTTGATTAGCGGGATTTTTACTTTTGATATTTCGAACGAGAGTCGGAATGCAATTATCGAGTTTTGAATAAATGGATGCAGTTGTTGAATTATAAATTACTTTTGGCTGGGTGAACAATTTTAGCACTGCTATGGACGGAGTAACTAGATACGCTTAAAAACTTGCTGAGAGTTCGTTAAAAAAGTTCGTTAGCTATTTCGCTGATTTATAGGATAAAGTCATAACGAGTATAACGAACAAGATAACTAACCTGCTGTACCTTTTTTCGTTATTTTTCTTCGTTGTATTTTTGTTTTAACGACTTTGTTCTTATGGTTGGATAGAAACTACAAGATTTTTGCGTAGTTTCGGTCCAGGAAATTTATGAGGAGTGTATTTGAAAATATTACCGATGTCAACGGCATTTACTTTTAAGTCGAGAAATTTTGTTTTATTCGAAGTAGCGTTGTTTTGTACGCTACAATTTTATTGCCTTGGATTTTTCTACTCGCTAGGCGAGGTGGATGGTATGTCTCATAAAAGCACTGATCGGATTTAGACTTCGTGAGAATCATAAAAAGCTAGCGAAACTTGTTATGGTTAAAAACGCTCGTAAAAGGCAAGGTTTTATATTTGACATAAAGTTAATATACAAAACGTTTGCTTCGCTCAAATGATAAGAAAATCCGAAGTGAATATTTAACTTGCTTCCAAGCTTCAAAATTGTATAAATTATAATTTCCGTGCGAAAGAAATGTTAAGCAGAACAATGAAATTTATCTACAAGACAAGAATAAAGTACAAGTTACGGGCTTATTAATAAAACAAATGGCTAAACTCTTTACGCGACTTGAAATTTATTCTTCTTATATATTCAGCTCAACTTCGTAATATAATCAGCATGGCTCGCGTATAATGACTAGCGCTTAAGGAAAAATTAACAAAGTTAACCTGAGTAAAAAAGCTTAATAACTTTCAGCTATCGTCACGATGACCATTTCAGTTATAAAAATTTTCTCGATGTAGCCCACTCTGTCTTCTTTTCCTTCTAAACTTATTATACTTCTTCTCCAAGATTCTTTCTCCTTTTGCGCTCGTTCTTTTTATTTCGCTTGCTCTGCAGTAGTCTGAGACTTCTTTTTTTTGCAGCCTTGCTTCTTCTTTGCACCGAGAAAATTACCTTATCAAATGCAAGTTTATGAAAATGTTCCTTATCTCACTGGGGTAAGCATTCTCTTTGCCGTAAACAGGCCTTTCATTTATTATTTGCCTTTCATTAAATTTTCATTTATACGCAAATAATTCAAAAGCGCTCTTTCCTACGAGGAAAAATAATTTAACAAAATCATAAATGAAATCAAAAATACACGAAATATCATCTTTAAAAAGAGTCTTAAAAAAGTATCGCGTAAAAGAGCTTTCCTCAGTACTCGACAACGTCCACCTGAAACTCGATTATTTACCTATCCACTCGTTCCCGTCATACAAGCTTCTCCCCGCCTACAGCGCAAATTACCATCGATCCCATGAATCTCAATTTCTCCCTCTATCTTTGCGTTTCCCTTCTTCTCCTGCCCATGTCTATGTCTCCCCATGTGTTGCCTGCCCTCTCTCTATCTCTCTCGGGCATTAATCCGATTGGTCGCGTCGCGTCGTCCATCCATGGGGCGACTGACGCGTTTTGTACGTCGATACACGGCCGTGACGGTCGTATGGGTGTACGATGCACATTCGATGTGGAAGGAGTGAGGCAGCCAGCGTGCTAACGTGAACTTTGTAGTACTGAATACTTTGGAATATATAGAAGTATAGATACTTTTAATAGTTCATTGAGAGACAGAGAAAAGATTACTTATGCGCTTGCTACATCCAGACTTTAATAGAGTCACACTTTAACTTGTAAAGCGGAGTAAAATAAATATTACCAGAGCCAGACAAATTGTTAAAAGTCTAATGGATAGAGAATATTTGTCCCTATTTTTAAATATACTGCACAGTTATTATGTACGTAAGTAAGATCAATATTATTCAATGATAAAAGTTAAAGCGAGATTCTATTAAAGTCTATAGGTGTATAGGACTACTTATTTCTATAGTTATTTGTGGAGTTGAGGAGTTATTGACGGTAATTGGTCGAGGATTCTTATATTCAGTTTATAAAGCGCGAATTTTTAACTATCAAATTGCAAGAGACTTGGTATAAATGATTCTTTGCTCCAAATTAATGAATGCTTAACTCCTTGACTGCCAGACAGAAAAGTTTGACGAATTATTCTCTTCATAGCCTACACCGTCAACATTTATTTCACGGGAAATAGAGTTCTTTTTAAGATATAATGAAAAGTATAAGGATCATTAATCTCTTTTTGTTGATCCATAATACTTGAAGACGTTACAATGTAAATGGTAGCATTAACGTTTACTCGGTGCACTGGTTGAATTAAAACATTCAGGATATCTTCAGAATATAATTCCCTTAACAAAAAAAAGTACCATAATTGGCAAAAATATAGGTTTAGTTAAAAACTCTTTAGTTAAATTTATTTAGTAAGAATTTTCATCATATATACATGGCGGATTTTCAATAATTTTAATGCTACCTCCATTTAATTCCCAGAAGTGTATCCACGCCTCCCACAAGCCGTCTTTTTTCCTCTCCACTCCAAAAGAACAACAAGAAAGCCTTAATAACCCTGAAAAACAGCCACGACTCGTACAAAATAACCTCGGCTCTTCGTGCTCACGCCGATAATCCTCCCCACGCCACGGCAGTTATCACGGGAAAATAAAGTGCAGCGCACGCATGCACCTACGCTCGGCGCCGTGTATTATCGATGATTCATCCGTTTGGTAGCTCGCGAAAGATAGAGATAGAGAGAGAGACGTCTGCGTGAGCTCAGGTGGGACGAGTGAGGCGCGTCTCGTGCTAGCTAGAGGTGAATGAATGCGGCGCGTCGCGGCCCGATGTCCGTGTACATAGAGATAGCCCGAGGATGCGAATGGCCTTGAGTGGAGATATGTAGTGCCGAGCGTGTTTTGACGTCTGATTTTTCGTCGGAGAGTATCGATTCGCGCGATTTCTCCGTACGTGGCTTTGAGTGTCTGGATATTTTTTGCCCGTGGATTCTTTTATTGGGGATCGCGGAGTTCTTTGCACTTTGTTGCCTGGGAGCTGATGTAGGATTGGTTTGGTTTATTATAGGATTTCTGAGTGTATGGTTTTTGTTAGTTTAGTACTTTTATATTGAATCGGGGATGGATTTTATCCAGTAAAATTGTGGTACCAGCGGTGTACGAATATACTTACAATTATGACACGAGATATCAAGTTAAAAGATTCTATTTGATGATATATAAATCTACAAAAGAACGATACATAAATAGGTATAAAAATTTCATGAACAAATGTTTTTTCAATTTATTTAATAATTTACTTTATATAATGTCAATTTTTCTATTTATATTCTATGTTAACAAAAATATATCGTACGGTTGTAAAGTATTTACTTAAAGTATTGAAAGTATTTCGAAATAAAAGCAATTTTTCATTACGCATATGCTTAAAAAAATTTCTATTTGCGAAGACGCAAGCGCAGTGCTTACGTCTGTGATCAGGGGCCTTACGACTGTTCATAGTTCTCGAAGTTTCGACAGTTCCTAAAGTCACTGTTCCCGCGGTTTAACGGTATAATATATTTGCACAGTCTCTAGTGTTTGAGTTTAACTATTTTCTGCTATGTTCTTTTTGTATTGTGGATTTCCGAGTTCATTGAATTTAATTGTTGCTAATAAAGATGTTGCCAAGTTAATTTAGTATGTTCGGAATATAATTTGTCTTACTTTATTACTTTAGGATTGATTTAGAGCGAATTGTACCGACTTAGATTGCTTCCCAAATCATGTATTATATCAAAGTAGGTTTCTGCTATTCCACCTCTGAATAAATGAATATTGCCATGCTCGCGCGATTGACACAGAACCATGAAGAATCGATGAATTGTGGGAAAATATAAGATTGCATAACAAGCAGCTGTTCACCCTAGAAAATCATGCCTTTTGTAATCAAACATCTTGCCCTAAATCCGAAAATGGACGTCGACAATTTCCACTTAAATGCAATTTCCATGTAAAACGGTCAGCGCTACTAGCAATAAAAAAATTTATTACACCGAGAAAGCAACCATCAAGTACCGTATATTGAGTCACACGAAATAATCCTAGCGATGACTGTGCACGCATAAAGCATAAAATTACTCATCGCGTCTTCTTATACACATAGTGCACCTCGCTTCCAATCGCGTGTATATACATATCTACGTATACACACCGTCGCAGAGCGGAAACGGCCGCGTTATAAAAAGCAGAAGTCCGTAATGAAACTGTTGCAATTCGCCTTCGAATATAAAAGCGCCGCGCCGTGTACAATCTTCTCCGCGACGGAAAGTCGTTCTTCAATAGACGCGATACTACAACGGCCCGCGTGTTTACCCACGTATGAAATAATGGAGAGAGAAGAGGAACGAGGATCGCGCGCGCGCGCGCGACACTGTGACAGATAAGATCGCCGCGCCGCGTGGGCGGCTCGCGGAGAGTCTTCCCAGCCGAGACGGCGGGAAAGTGTTTTTCTCTTTCGCGCTTTATTGATGCCGAACGGCGTGGTTAGAGTCGAAAGTGGGTTTTAGAAGTGAATTGGCGTTTTTAGAGGATGTTTAAGGCTTTACTACCGAGGTGCAATTTAGAAACGCGAACTGCGACGTGGCGTCGGTGAGACCCCGTGGCGCAATTTCGCTGATATCAATTTATATTACGTAATATTTGCTTGATCAAAAAATGTATTAGTAAGAGACACCAATAATTTAAAGGTAAAAACTATGAAATAATTTTATATGCGAGATACAATTATTTGTTTAAAGAGATTATGGGCCTTCACTTTTAAGCGCGTCAAAAAGATAAATCTAATATTCATTCAACGTGTACAACTTTCAAAACAAACAGTTTTTGGTAAAAAGAATATAATTTTTTTAAATACCAGTTTTAATTATTTAATTTTTTATGCTTAAATTGTTTATAATTTTTTAAACTAATTCATTGTATAGCTTCAAACTTTTACATAATAAGTATAATTATATTTGATGAGTTTACAAAAAGGTTTTAGGGCTGAAAATACAATATTGATGAAGTTATAAATGACTAAATTTTGAGTGGGGTCTCACAGACGCCACCGCGGTAGTAAAGGGTTAAACGTAATTTGATAGCTTGAGTTTTGTGCTCTGATAAGGGTAGACATGCAGCGTTAATTTTTATACGATAAATAAAAATAGAAATGTAGTTTAACATGAAAGCAATGTATTTTAAAATAAGTAATCGTCAGTTTAATCATGTTAAGCCGTAATTATACCCTGATAGATATCTGTGCGGCTCCACACGAAATCAAATTAGTACAAAATCATTTAAATTTATCAAAAGGTAGACGTTAGTCATTTTTAATAAACGAATGTTAGCATAAACAAATTACAAACATTCCTATAATGTAAATATTATACGTTATTAACTCTATATTATTCATGCAAATACGTTGAATATTATTTCAGATATTTTGTGAAAGTTTGGTGTTGTAAAAATAATTAGTTAAAATTTTTCAATTTTGAATGTTATTGGTTTCAATCATTTGTGATAAATAAGTACATCGAAACAGTGTTGGCTGTTCCGGGCTGTTCATAATATTTGTAAATTAATATCATTCACGGTTAAAAACGAATTAGTATTATCTTTGGTTTTATTTGTTCAAATTTGTTTGTTATTTTTAAAATAACAAGCTTTAGATATATCAATGCAAAGTATTCGTGTTATTTGTCCAGCTACATTTTATATGCGTAAAAATTGAACAATCGTTTGTTTGTAAACCGTCTACGTATTTTGTATTGTAAAATATCGCACAATTGTATGTTATTCATTTTTAACCAACAAAATACCAAACAACCAAGTCATTATTTAAAAGTAAAAATATTGTATAATTCTTTTTTACTCTTCCATTGTGAGACTTTCCTTCAGCGCCAACGTGCTCTTTCGGGAATTTCGTAATATATCGCACACAGAATAAAACAGAAAATTAGTGTCAAAAGCTTCTCTAATATAAAGAGTCAACTCGTGCCCACATTGAAATTTGTGTCAATGGGCGGGGGGAGGGGAGTGGCTTGTTTGACTTTTCATTCAAGCACGCCAATTGACACTAAACGCGTCAAAGCGGCAGCTTTCACACATCGCGATAATGAAATTCCAAAGACAATTCTTAAAATCTTTAAAATCGCACACCTCCAAGCAACAACAAAAACACGTACTCTCACGCGTAAGAAGACCGCAAAGAGAGCGCCCTGTATACAATTGCGCTTAACCCGGCCAACAACACTGTGGCCAAAGCTCGGCTCGGCGCGCAGGCTGCGGCAGCCGGACACAAAACCGGGATTACCGTAAACGGGCCGGCTCGGCAGCGCGGGCTTTTCGTTGACCACGCGCGCTCGAGACCAGACTGGAAAAACTCTCGACGGGGGAGACGCACACACACGCATACTTAGAAACGAGTCCCCGCGGCAATATCTCCGTCTACGAGATTCCAGTCGCGCGCGCGCGGATACTGCGGAGACGTTGCGCAATAAATCATGAGATAGCGGGGAGAGCGAAAAGCAGCTTCCTACGACGGCTCGGGCGAACGCCCACGTGCGGCTGATTTTTAATTTTAAGTTTGGCGAGGGGCGAGGTGCACTTGCGCATGTGGTTCTGCCATTGCCGTTGTAGCTCGCGGTATATTGTGATATTTGATGATTTGTAGGATTTGATTTGTGTGAAGTTGAGTGACGCTTTGGTTTTGTATTGTTCGGTGATGTTTGAGGATGCTTGCGGTGTCATTTTTAACTGGTGGGTCGAATGATAAAGTAGGCTTTTAAATATTGAAGTTTGGTTTTTTCATTTGTTCAACTCGCGCCAAATATTTTAAATAAACAGTTGAACGTGTAATACACGCACTTTGAAGGCTTTTTATTATTAAAACAAATAAGAGAGATAGAGTATTGAATGAATGAATTTTTAAAACGAATTTTTCATTCGAAACTTCAGTAATAAAATAAGCTTGTAAATATTGTACTTTGGTTCTCTCATTTGGTCATTTCATGCTAAATATTTAAAACAAATGTATCATGCATTTTTAAAGTATCGTAAAGTAAAGCTTATTTTATATTTTACATTTAATATACATGCAGTTGAATCTATATATCGTTACAATGATGTATTATTTAATAATTTAGTAAAAATAAAAATACGTTTATTTATTAGATTATATTTAGGAACAAAATAATCTCTAATAATACTCATTATAAAATTGTAGTTTTAAATACATTCTTTTCATTATATAAATCAATGTATATGAATGTAATTCATATTTAACTAGTTGCATTGTATATTATACCTGCAATACATTATTAAATTAATTAACTAATTAAAATAATCTTTTCCTTTTAAAAATATTCACTTCAAAATACTTTCTACAACATCAATTAATGATATACTCAAGAATCATTTAAAGCAAGTTTAATATGTACATCATCGATGCGCCTTCACATCGTCATCATTAGTTGAACTCAGATATAATATTATTAAACACATACTATGAAGCCTATTAAACATTGTGAAGCGTATAATTTATAATAACACCATACAAATAGATAAATATAAATAAATGAATTTTAGCAAGTTTTTCTAAATTAATCCATAACACCGGCAAAAAATTTCTTCCAAGATTGTTTATGTAGCTCATGCGCACACATCCACCTCTCGTATTTGCGCGAGCCGCACTCCGCCCCGCTATGCGCACTCGCTATATACCTACACCTACGTGGGTAGTAAGCGAGAGGCTCGTTTCTTCGGCTGCAACGGCCGCCGCTGTACCGCGGCTTCATTCATAAGTTATGCCGCGGCGCGCCGGGGAATCCATTCAACGATACAGCGCGTATATCTATACCTGTATATACCTGCAGCGGCATACGCGCGACGACGAGACGATCATATCGTATATATACGCGGCCGGATGCGTGTATTATGAATTGGATTATCGCGTTGAATTGGGCAGTCATTCACTTGCCGCTCTTCTCTCGAGTTTTGACGTCGTGCTGGGCGACGTTGGGAAAATTCTTGCGGGACGAGGAGACGAGACACAGGTGAGTCCGGAGGTGGGATATAAAGTGGGATGGTTTGTGTATTCTTCGGTTAAGAAGGTATATGGATACGTTCAGGTGGAAGCGAGGATGCATCATCGTGGTAGGTAAGATTTATTGCTTTTATGGCAGTGTGAAAATGGGACTGTACGCTTTAGAGTTAAAAATGAGCGTGGAGAATTGAAAATGTTAATAGCATGCGCGTTTCACTTTGCGTTTGTTAATCTACCGGGAGATAGTGTAATAAGTTGAATGTAAATTTTGCTAATGTTATTTAAGAGTTAAATTATGTAATAGTCAAGCTGCGCGCGGTCGAGTAAAGCGAGGAAATTTCTACGCGCCCGAAGTAAGCGCAAAGTAAAAGAGCGGAAATTGCTGCACGCAGAAAATCCCAAGAATTTTCTGTTTAAGGCGAAACAAGTTCTAGATGTAAAGCGAGTAACTTTTTCACGGAATTAACTTTTTCCCACTAAGAGGAATCAATTTGCACTGTAAGACATCTAATTTACTAATGACGCTGCTCGCGACTTAAAATCGATCGGTGCTACTTTTTAATCCATATAAAAGTGTAAAACAGATTAAATTTTCAGAGACTAGAGGCTTTTGTGGATCACGTCGAAAGTTTCGAGACTTTCTCATTTAAAATACATGAATAGAAAAGTTCGAGAGCTGTAGAGCATCTTTCAGTCTCATTAGCCAATGTGCTCACAGCTTTACTTTGCCATTTTCAGCATTGCCAAAGCATAATCATTGCGTATTACAGAATTAAAAAGGTCAACATCGACATAGTTCAAAGTTCGGCTTCGTTATAAACTTCGCGAGAAAGTTGAACCAAAAATTTTACGGCCAAATTCGAGTTAAGAACAATCGCGTACAAGTCAGAAAGAATAAAACAACGCGTGCGCGCGCACGCGCTCGTAAAGCAAAATTTATCGGCCAACGAAATTACACAGGCCAGTCGCCTCTTCTTCTTTCGCTCCTCAGCTCCTATACAGATATAGCTGTTACGTATATATTCTACGATGACTCAAGTATCAAGATTTTATCTTCACTCGGCGATGATAAGAATGCCCTCGAAGTGGAACAGAACCTCCGCCGGGCGACGAATTATACTATACATTACGTGCGCGCGCTCACGAATATTTCACGGGTAATAAATATCGGAATTCTCGAGAGTGCGGGGCTCGGTTCAATGCTATACATATACGCCACGAACACGAAAACTTCGGGGCGGAAAGTGTAGCTCCGTATAAGACCGAATAAGAGGATTATGCTTATGTTAGGCCGGATTTTAATTTCGTGAGCTTAACTATGCGCCGCTGCTGCTGTTCTCTTTTTTTTTATCTCAGAGCGAGCGAGAGAGCGCCGAAAGGTCATTGGCACTCCGCGTTCCCTGAACTTTGCCGACAACTTTTCTCATGTATATTTATGGAGGAGGGGGGAAGATATGATTTTATAATCAATAAGGAGCTGCTCGCGACGTTGATGTGAATGGGGCTCTATTTTGTAAATGAATTGCTTGTTTCGAGGAAAATGTAGATCGGGGTTAGAGGCACTTTCGAAACTTCTTTTTGCCATGGAAGCGCTGCAGTTCTTAGGAAAGCTACTTTTCTCGTGTAATACGATGAAAGGATTAATTGAACCGTTTTAAATCACACGTATAATGTGGTGAAGTTATAAATTGCGTGTATGTAAAGACGCCTTTTATTTATAGTGACAAGATTATGCGTAAACTTACGTGACGAGAATGAGTAAAGAGACCATTTCTGTAACTCACCTGAAACATAAACAGAAAAAGAGCAATTAGATGAACATTCAAGCACGAATTAAAAAGTAAAAATTGACTATTCTAAGTGATCAAAAACTTTTTTCGTTAGAATTTCAAACTCAATAAAGATAGCAATTGACATTATTTATGAAAAATATAAAAAAATGAATACGAGTGACAGTTAAATGAAAATATATGGTGATCGCAATTCCACAATTGACGAAGAATGCATTGTAGATTATGCACCGCCTACATGCATGACGAAGATGCAACTCATTAGCCACGAGAAAAAAAGAGAGAAGGGACAAACCCATCTCTATCTCGTCCTCGATACTTTTGTGTGTACATCAATCCTGTCACATCTGGGCATTGTGTGCAAATCTTTTACGACGTCTTCGGATTGTTAATATTTCAAATTATTGCGACAATATTATTTTTAGATCACCAATTACCATAAAATCTATTACAAGCTCAGGATTAACACGCGTTTTAGTAATTTCCTCACGTAAACGATTGTTTACATTATCCTCGCATCATTTTGCAACGTCATTTTATTACAATGCAAATCGAGAAATCAATTTTAATGATGGCTATTAAAATTAAAATCAAATCGAAGTTTTAATGCAATCTTCAGCAGTTATGAAACTATAATAATATAATTTGTATGCGTGTTCACTACTCTATAATACATTACGTGAATTTTGATAGAATACCGTCTCTACCCAATTACACTTAAATATCCTGTAGTATAAATCAGACCATGAAACGTTTTTCAAACTAGAACCAAGTCGATTTAACAGGAAGTAAGAAATGGAGATCGAGTTGATCTTCCTATTACTGACATCTTAAGCCTGCGAAAGATCCAATTACTGTCACATTTTAGTTAGGTACCATTTAAAACTAATACCTCAACTAGAATTATTCATATATTAAACTGCCATTTTTCTCATGCTACTAACTATTTTGCATCATTTTTAAGGTTAAAACCTTTTCATTGCATCATAAATTTCGAAAATTGATAGTAAATGACATACAGACAGTAACTGAAACATCTGCCCTCATTACCAGTCTCGAAATCATTTCAGCCCAACCGCAAAACGGTCTCATGTCTACCAGGACCACGTTCCAAATTTCCCAAAACCTCCAGTTATCAATAATTCACATACAACCCGTCGCAAACATCCTCGCTCTCGCCTCATCATCCTCGCAAACTAATTCCCCGCTTGTAATAAGTACACGCGTGCAATGCTCGCTTCACACCGCGCCAGCGTAAATCCTTTCAACGTCCCAATGTCCCTCACAGCCATAACCAAGCAGCACCGCTGCAGTCCATTAGCATCCAAAGCGAAACAGCTCTGCTGACCTGCGGACTGCGTCGCCCCGCGTGTTTAGCTTTACGACTTCTGCAAGGCGTATACATTTGCACACGCTGAATTCCTAATACACACACATGCGCACACACTCGTGCGCCACCGCTGCCGTTGTCGTGTACATGGCGGCGTCACGTTCCGAACACTTCCCGTGGCTCTATGTTTCCGGCGCCGAGAATATCGCGAATGCGAAACTAGCTGCCGCAGACTGTTGAACCCCTCCAAGAAGCAGGGAGTACGTGTGCGCGCGCGTGTGTGTGTGTAAGTATATGGTCCTCCTTGCGAACGCGAGGCGTGCACTCGATTCATCAAACTCGAGTTGCGGGACACACGGGGCCATGGTGCTTGAGCGTCGTAGTTTGATAGGCGCTCTCGGGCATGGAGGAGACCGAGGAGTTAGGAGTTGACTTGCTATTAATGCACTTGGCGAATCAAGCGGAACGCCCCCTGCAGTCTGATGATTCATTGTTTCCGTGAATTGTCGCGCTTTCTTTTTAAGCTTGAATGGGCTCGCTTTAGATTGGGATCTGGTAGGATGTTGCTTTCTTTTGTTCTCAGCGTAATTGAGATATACTTAGAAGTAGATATACAATGGTTTGTGTACTATACATTGTGTATATATAGTTGTAATAAGAATCTAGTGTCTCAACAGGTAAGATTATAAACGACATAAGCTTAGTTGAACAGATGATAAACAAAGTACCTCACGAAACTTCAATCAACTTTAGTTACTATTATTTTCGTATTATACGAATAATAAGCCACGCAGAAATAAACGATTAGTACTGGTTACTAACCAGTTAGGTAAATTGGAACCAATATTAAACTCGAGCTAAAGTTCGTTTTGCATTTACAACCTTAAAACTTTATTTATTATACATTTATTCTGAATACAATGTAAATAGATAAAGATGTTGACATTTGTATACAATAACCAAAGTATTTGAGATTGTATGTCAGTATGTATACTCACTGCATATAAACTGAAATATTTCGTAAATCTTAGCATTTCTTTAAATTCGGGAATTAGTACTCAGTCCTATTCCGATAAGATAATAAATATGCACGTTCCTTAGTATTCTAATTTACCTAACCACTAAGGTATCCATTAGGTACTAACATTCTTCAGTAGCTTCTAACTGCTTTTTTCCGTGCAAGATTAGCAATTTATATATTTCTTTATTACAGTACTGTAACGAAAAACCTACCCTCAACAAATATACGCATTTTGTAATCGTCTCACACATAAGAGGCATCGTTTATCATTTGCTTATCTCAGTGACATGGCTTATAATGATACTTTGTAAGATACTCGCTTATTATTTAGATCCATTGAAATAAACTATTAGCATACAACAAACTGAAAATTCTTTCATCTTCTACTTTAAACAGTACCTCTGAACCAAACTATTGTAAGCTACATGGACAAATTACACTCGAGATTATACTTTTCACACATACAAAGATAACGCATCAAAGCTCTATCGTTCACAAGATTCCACCGCCACTTATAAATTCCGATCAATAATCACGCCCATCACCGTCATCTTCATCCCATCAACAAATGCACAAAGACCCGCTGCAGCAAACTTCGCTCTCTTTGATCCCACCCACACCCCTCCTTCCATATTACGTATAGTACACACATCGATGAGCCACCTCCTTGCGCAGCTTCCCGAGCTATGCGTTTGCGCCGAGTATCCGTTACGTTTACGAGCTGGCTGCAGCGCCGCCAGATGATGAGGATCGATTTATAGCCCCCGGGCAGCTACGTGGCATTCCCCGGCGCGAAACTTTGAAAACTTCGCCCGTTAGTCAGAATATGCCGCATCTTCGCGCTTGTCCTGCAGGAATTCGCGGGTATTCGGATCTCGAGCGCATGCTCACTTTTCGAGGATTTTCGCCCGCGCGAGAACGGCTATTGGACCCTCGAGGATCGCGGATGCTCGTGGTTTTAGGGAGGAGTATACGGGACCTCCGGCGAAAATCTTATCGCCGACGAGGGGCGCAGGCTTAAGTGTTTTTTCGAGTCGAGATTGGCGGTGCTTCGAGTGCTGCGCGCTGCTGTCTTCCGCGTTTGTCCGAGCTCTTTTTCTTGGGTTCCTGGGGATTGGAATGCTCGAGTTTTGAGTTGTTTGACTTTGGTGCTTCAGTGGACGATCGAAGTTTGCAGGGCTTTGAGAGTATCGGAGTTTTTGTGTTGATGGACGTTGTTTTTAGTTTATAAGTGACGGTGGAGTTTTGATCGAAGGGTACGGCGATTATTGTGGTAATGGAGAGATTGCAGTTACATAGTGTACGTTGTACATCCCATTGTACTGGATAGAGATTTATTGCAATCGTGATAGCTTTGCATATAACGTATTACCTCTAATGTATTGATTAATATTGCAGTGCCTGTACGTTTTAATGAACGTGTAAATCTTTAATAACTAGTAACACTTTTATGGAATTAAAAACAGAATATTAGATTTCACAATGTATGGATATAGCAGAAATCAATACATTCTGCTTGAATAAACGCAGCATAGCAGGTCATGTTACGATTTTATTTGTCTAGCATATTTGAAATTTTTCAAATAATGCTAAAGTTTGCAACAATAACCGAACATACAATATTGAAAATATATATTGAAAGGCATTGTTTTAGTTTTGATATAAATCCATTAGCATGCCATCAACAGGATTCACAAAAAATATGAAAAAAATCCCATCCCACAAAAACGGAATGCTTATTTGCGAACTCTATATTTTTCCAGCTACACATTCATTGTTAAAACAAAATTCCATTACGACATACTCCAGAAACAATTTCGCCCAAATGCTTCCCTCGCTATATCCAATGCACTCTGAATCGAGTTAAACCTTCACCTAGGCTCGAATAAAAAGCCAACGATACCTACCCATAATAAAATCGACTTCTCCGACTTCATCGTTTATTCAGGGAGAAAAAGTGGCTTCCTTCTCCCGCAAATTGGGATCGACGTTTTCGGCGATGCACAACTGCATCAGCCGCTGGCTTATATATATAACCGCCGTCGCTGCCGCCACGAACATGCGCCTCGTAAACTTGCACCACTGTACTTTTAGCCGGGCTAAAGTTTCAGCCCCTCGACAACTCCCGCGACCCGAGCATTCGCGGTGTTTTGGGTCACGGTTGCCGAGCGAGCTTTGAAGTTCCGAGACCCGCGAAGTGCATTCAGAGATATGCGTACATCCGTATGGACGCATACGCGCGCGCGCGCGAGACTGAAAGCGAGAAAAAGGGGGTCGAGTAATGGAATGTGGAACGAGCGCGGTGGTACATAGAAAAAAAAAATGGTGCCACGTTTATTCAAGGGAACGCGCGCTGCAAAACAATGTGAATGTCAGTCGGAGATGAAGATTGGACACGAGTGTTGCGTCGAGCAAGTAGAGATGTATAAATGATTCAGCTTTGGAACAAAAGAAGCTCGAGAACTCGGTGCGAAGTTTCATTTAGTTCTGTTGCACTTACTTTACGACACGGGCATAACTTAAGTTTTTGAGAATTCCGGACAATCAAGAGAAATCATCAAAGCTCGTGATATCTGCCGTAACGGTGTAACAAAGTAGAAAGCGGGTGAGTTGGCGCACAATATCTGGAGATCTAGAAACGTGAGCGGTCGCGTTCCACCCGGCGACGTCACGTAACAAGAGGACCGCATCTAGCAGTTAAATGAAACGATGCACCGGTAAAAATTCTTTCAAAATAGAGGACCCGACCTGTCGTTCCGTTTAGCGATAAAAAGGCTATTACAAAAGCTAAAAAGAAGAGACCACGAGCTCGTATACAAAGGCTTTTCAATTCTCGCATCCTTTCGAGGGCTCAATTCCACAGCACTGGAATTTAAACATCCACTTTTCATTTCAAAGCACAGCACAGCTCGCTCGTTCATCGCCGCATTCAACTATTCCGAATTTCACCCCATTTCCAAAAACTCCACTGAAGAATCAAATCCATCCTCGTTCATTAACAAAAAGCGAAACCATTCAATTGCGCATTTCGCTCTTTACAACGGCGATAAGCTCTCTCTCTATCCGATCGAACAACAAGCAGCATCAGCTCGCGCGCTATTCGACCTACGCTGTATACTGCATCGTGCACTCACACGCAGCTGAAATCACGCACGCATCCACGCATATACAGCGTGCGGTACGCAGAGCGGCGTCGATAAGAGACCGCTTATCACCGTGGCAGCAGCATCGGCGCCCGCCCGGATTAATTTTGGCCTGGCGCGCAAATTACGAAATACCCCCGATTCATCACATCCGTGAGCCATTATCGTCATTGTCGAGGCCCATAACGAGGTCATTTCCGAAACGCTGGAAATCAGCGTCCCTACGTGCATACACGCGTACGCGTGCATGCACGATCAAAGTCCGAGCGTCATGGTTCATCGCCCCATTGTGCGCGGGAGAGATCGATTTTCGCGAAATTCGGGGGGGGCTTTATTATGCGGTAGGTAGTCTCGGGAGCTCCTAATGGACAGAGAGGTTTTGGTGTCCGAGGCGCGAGTTATTTATGGATGCAGAGGTGGAGCGCGGAGAGACGCGCGGATGTTCGGGAGATGATTCACAGGGTGAGAGGTGCAGAGTGCGTTGGGTTCTTCTTGGGTGCCTGGCTTGTGCAACGACTGTGTGCGCCGTGAATTTCAATTTCGGGGAGCGGTAGGACGTGGGGCCTTTCTCACGGTGAATACACTTGGACGTTACTGAAATAACAAATGGTCGATGCGAGTATGGCGTTTGATAGAGATGTTATGGGCTGTTTGATGTGGTCGAGGTTGCCGACGGGAAGGTATGAAACAGGTTGAAAATATTCGTGTGCCTAATAAATTAATTATTGAACGAGGAAATGCCTACTTTCAGGAAGATTTAGAGAAATTTTATAAATTATAAATTTAATCGTGATCTTATTCAATGAATGATCTATGAAGATGTCGAGACGAAATATTTTCACGGTGCAATCAATACTGAGATAAATAAAAAGTATCTGGGACTAAGAGAGTAGTAGATTTTCTAAAATCAAAACAGCTTAATTTATCGTGTAATGGTTACTTAGAAAACTTGGATCCCGTGTACTAAAAATACTATTATGTATTTACTACTTGCTAAACTAAACATGAAAACATAAAAATTAAAAATATAGACGATTAGTAAAAAATTATAATTTTTTAAGTTATAATATAAATATAGTTGTTTCTACTAAAACTTTTTATTTAAAATTATAATAAATAATCAGTAATAAGTACGTCACATGTCGGATGAAATTTCAGCAGCGAATATACACTGAATTGCAATGAAAACTTAACATCACAGTATTAAAAAGTTAATATTTACTGCTAAATCAATGAACGGTATAGTAACTACCGCCAATCTGTTTCTTCTCAGTTCCCATCCACTTTTAAAGCCATTTTCATTACACCAATATAAACCCTAACAAACTCCAAAACCAATTATTCTTCAATAAAGAAAAACCCCCATAACAACATAGCTTACGAAGTTACTTCTTCATCGACAGCGAGCGAGCCGTCGCCAACTTTTATATCATATCGGCTCAAAAAACGCTAACCGATCCCCGGGCGCACTAAACCCCCCGCAGCTTCCGCCAGCTTTTTCATTAGAAACTATCATTTTTATACTTCGCGATATATATACAGCACCGCGCCTCGGCGATAAAAGCTTCCCAGCCATCAGCTGAGAATTCCACGCGGCCACACCACCGTATATAGAATCATCTCAGTCGACTCGACGCCACGGGAGAGCGCAGTTTCGGTCCCGCGCAACTGCCTGTTATCTCGCGCGCCCGCCGCGCTGCCGGCCGGGGCAATTCCCTAAACGCGCGCAAACTGCTCCGCAGAGGAGCATCGTATAGCCGAGCGAGAGAGAGAGAGAGAGAGAGGGAGAGAGATGTTAGTCGGTGATAAGTCAGAGCGGCGCAAAACTGACTCGCCCGCGAGAAATGTGTATGTATAGGTATACACCCCCAGACAACAAATTGCGTTGTTATTACCGGGGAGGTGGATGCGGGAGAGCGCTTTAAGGGTGTTCACCAGCTGCAATACGCACTGAGATAAGTATTTTCTTAGTACATATTAGACTTAGTACTTATGTGCGTTTGTGGTCTATGAAAAGAATGGAATTGAAATACACGTTTCTTTTACTGTGAAGATGTGTTACTTATTAGATCGCTGGAGTAAGTAAGCTTATTAAATAAACATGTGAAAATGATTAGACTTCTTCATCGAATGACTTTGTTAAACAAAATAGGTAGTAGATAGTACTCACATTGATTAATTATTTGCTTTCCTTCAGTATTATACCTCTCTATATCCTAAATCTTCATTCACTGACTACTGTACAAGGGTGGTTAGAAAGTCAATTAAATATTCAAAAGTTCCGTGTTGATTTTTACCGTCCGAGAAGTGAATAGTTACTTATAATTAGAAAATATTTATATTTAGATAAAACTTAAATTTACTAATCCTTCATTGAGTAGTAATTAACCTCTATACTAACGTTCAGACATCAAATTTAACAGTACCTCAAAGTATTATTGGAATAGAAACACTTTGTACGCAGAACTAGATTGTATGAAACACTTCTCTCAATGATACTAATAAAATATATTTTTGTTTATATTCTTTTAACAATTGTGTACGTAAATAATAATATTGCTTAAAGATCTAAAAATTTCAGAGGGCCTATAGCCATATACCAAAAACCGAGATATTTATTATCGAAGATTCACATCTGACGTTTCAGTCGAGGTTTCGTGCTATGCTAAAATATCAGTCTTTCATAATAAACACCTTGATTTCGGCAAAGCTAGATCCTCCAAATCTCCCTGCGCTTGAAAATAGTATTACCATTTGCGTAAATTAAAATTTCCCAACCAAAGGGGTCAAGCACCTTAAGGCTTCGACCCCACCGCACCCGTTCACCCTCTACCTCGCAGTTTATACCCGCGATTATACGAGAAAGCGAGAAAGACGACAGCGGTGCGCCCAGTCGTTTTGCGCGACGCGGATAGCCCCTGCGCATATATACCCAGAGTCTGATCCTCGAATTGTTATTAAGCGCCGTGGGGGGGTCGTTAAGCGTCGGTGGCGGCAGATGTGGGCGATTTTGGATACTTTGCCCGCCAGCGTGGCTTTTCGGACGACGACAACTACGAAACGGCCAACAGATGCAGCTGACGGGATTTTCGGGGGCTGCGGATTTTCCGACGCGTTTATCAAGATGAACGCGTGCAGTATGCGCGCGCGCGTTCTCGCCTGCTGCTGCCGCTGGACGATTTAAATAGTGTTTTTCGGGACGCGGAGGGCTGAATGGGTGGATGGCGATTCAGGGAAATTGTTATTTTGATTGATTCGGAGGACGGCTCGGTATGGAGCTGGATTTATTTAACGGCGACTGGATGGAAATTTTGGTTTTGGGAAATTCTTCTTTTTTGGTTGACGGATTGTTGATTGAAAGTTTTAGAATTTTTAATTGAATTGTATCTATAGAATTGAATTCTGTACTAAAAGTATGAATGATACCAATGATTTATGTAATCGTAACGTTACAACAACTCCTATATATAAGCACTACATCACTTTTTATTTCCAAACTTTTTTCCAACAGTATATTCAAGAAATTGATGAAAAAAATACATATGCGATCCATCAGAATATGGTATTAGCTAAAATGAACGTTCTTAATTCAATTATGTGTAGAAACGTTCCATTATAGAGAGATACAAAATTTGATATAATAAATTGTTTGCGATTTTCAAATCGACCAATATTATGTAAAACAAAAATATAGATACGTAAAAGTGAACATTGGCACTTGATACTATGCTTTTATCTTTGTATGTAAAAACCGAGGTAAAAACCCATTCTATAAAATTCCAATCGAGTTCTCTCGAAGATTGATAGTCGCATCGAAACTGAACCAATCTTTAAATTCTTTTTCAATATTTGAAGTTTGAGTATGTCAACAACGAAGATTGACCAGCAATATAATTGAAACAGGGCACCCAAACCCATTGATCTGCAATAAAATTCCATTTTCAACACTTGATTCCGCATCGAATCGCCAATAAAACCATTTAATCGAGGTGCACAACCCATTGCTCGATACCGTCATAAACAAGGTTTCCTTTTTCTCTCAGCTCCCGACACTTATATATATTAAATATCGCCTTCGCAACGATCCCTCTTACTTCGCGATATTTCGTTGCCGGGCAATCAAGGCGTGCACTGCTCCCGCGCGAGCAAAGATAACGAACGTCAATTTCGCTCAATTCCCCCCTTAATTGCCATTGATTGTCTCGCATTGTTCGAGCCAAATATCAGATGACAATACGTCACGAGCTCGCGCACGTAGACGAGCGATTCTTCATCCAACTTTGTGTGCTTTAATCCGTCGAAAGTTGATCGCGCGATTGCCAAGGCGCCAAAGTTTCGCGGCAAGGGTAATAGCGTATCGACGGTGACCGGGCATGGAAGTTCGTATAGGCGCGCTGCGGGTTGATCAACTTGATGCATGGACTGTGTGCACAACCGATCTCGCGCAGTGCCATAATTAATAAACGCCGAAACGCGACAGGCTTGACTCATTGGGCGCGGAGGTCACTTGTAGGCTAATGGCGTACGACAGATGTGGGTCTAACGAATTGAAAAATTAATTGACGTAGGATAAGTCGATTAATAAGTGATATTGAATGTTAACTTTAAGATGTCCATTAATTATAAGCAATTAGAGTCACGGGTCTTATTTTATATGAGTACCAAAGTAATAATCATTTTGTTATTTAAATAAATATTATGAAAATAATACGTTAATCTATTTTTCAATTATTCAGCTATGTTAAGTAATATTTATAAAAATTCGAAACATTCGAATCTTATACATAAAACGATAACATAATTATTACCGAACATAATTAAGTGATTCATAATTGCTCTCGAACTGCTCCTCCACACATCTAAGTGATTGAAAGTCAGCTGTATAACGGTATTCGAAGCTAATAATTTTTCTCAAAAACAATAAACAATCGCACAATCCTCCGCAGATTATTGCTCTCGTAATTGCATTGCTTTTCTCATCGAACAACTACACAGCCCTAATTTATTCCTTCATTCGCCATTGAGCTACGTGCATCGAAAACCCTGCACTTACACATACACAGATACACACACAGAACCAAGCCCTCCTCGACTCCTTCGCCGTCCATCCGTAATTTTATCTGTCCGCATAATAAAAGATTCGACGAGCGATGGTCCGATGCACGCGCGCGCGGGAGAGAAAGACGTCGATGCAGGAGGACTCTCTTCCCTCCTCGAGTAACCGAGAAGGAGGTGGAGGCAATCGGCGAGTCGACCCCCCATCCCATCCACGAGGCAGAAAAAAAAGAAGACTTTGGCCTTGGAGTTTTTAGGGACAACGAACCGCTGCGGCATTGTTTGCTCAAGAGAGAGACGAAGGAGACGACGCTTCCGGATGAATTACAGCCTTTATGGTCAGCTCTTTCTCTGTATTTCTCTTTCTCCTTCTCTTTCTCTTTCTTTTTCTCTGTACACCGAGTACGCGCGGGATTATTCAGCCTGCCGACGACAGGGTGTATGCGTTGCCTTTACATTCCTTAACAAGGAGACTGCCGTTGCTTTTCTTTTTCCCCGAGAGAAATATTGATTCTACGGCTATTGCGTTATCGGGAAAATGAGCGTTATTGGCTTACTTTATTTTACGTGATTGAATTGTACGTTTTATAAGGAAGTGAATGATTTTGTCAAAGATTTTATAATCCGGTTAAATTGACTTTTTAATAAAAGAAAGGATAATATCCGATAAGCTCCTCAGAATAAGGCCATCTCTTTTTTTTAAATTAAATTAACTTGTTATAGAATTAATTTATTGCAATATAATTGCGTTAACGGTTTAAAGATATATGTACACAGTTGAGACTACTGTAGATTCTAAAAATTCGATAACTCGAAAAATGTAAGGCATATTTAAAAAAAAAGAGCCCGCATTCAAAAGAGATCCTCAGCTTGATAAACCCTTATGAATAATTGAACATTTTGTAAAGCTTCCGTAAAAGTGAATGGTACTCTTCAATTTTTAACGTTGCTAGATCTTTTTGACTTCTTTGAATGCAACCCATTTTAAAAGTATTTTAAAGGACGTCAAAAGGAAAAGAACAAATTTCAAGAGCGTCCCTTTGACACAGAAACTAAAAATCCTCACTCCATCCTCGACACTCAAAGCCAGAATAAACCAAAAATTGAAAATCTCTCGAAAGACAGCCTCACTCATTTCTCCCTCTCTGTTTATTCATCATTTCCCCATACTTCATCCTTCCCTCATCGCTCTTGTCAATGTTAATTCTCCCTCCCACCTCCTCATTACCTAATTTCGTATTCGACTCCGTGCAGGCTGTGCCTCGATCCTCTCCAACTCCTCGAACTCCCGCTTACACGCGCTCCGCGGTGAAATTAAACTCGTGGCCCTTTCCCAGAATTCCCAGTTCCTGCGCGTAGGCTCGTCGGTGCGGTGGCATTCCCAACACGTGACAACCACGAGCAGACAGACGAGACGGCGGCCGGGAGGAGAAGAAGCTACACCAACCTCAGACCGGAAGAGGAGAGAGAGAGAGAGAGGAGAAAAAAAAGTATGCCTTTCACGGAGAGTGCATGCAGGCGTGTTCAGCCTGCTGCTGCTGCTTGCTTGCTACTTCTGCTTTTATTTGGATGCGAGAAGGTTGGCTTGCTGCTGCTGCTGCGGTGGCTGGGTTTGGTTTGGTAGCGCGCTGCGAGTGGCCCGAGGTTCGAGTGATAAAGAGGAGTTTGTTCGAAATGACTCTCGGTAAGTAAAAATGTGGGTGTAGGTAGAGTTGAGGAAGAAAGCGGGTTCGGGAAAATAAATGGTTTGGGAGGTTTGCGACTGATTTTTGTATGTACATATTTAAATATTCATCGCTTGGAATACTTGTTTTAATCAATATTTTCTTAATTAGAGTCTTAATTAGAGCTCTACTAAATAGTGCTCTACTGAAATTTTTTAAATATTTTAACATGTTTTTTATCTACATTTTTTTTAAAACAAAAAATATAGGTTACTTTCATAAAAGAAGTTATCACTAAAATTTTAGCATAATTTCCGAGGTAATTTTATAGTAAGAAACTAAGTAGATAAATTTATCGCTTTCTTGATAAAAAAGGTGTTTTTCGAAATATTCCATCATGCTGCAGTGCTTGATAAACTTTTACAGGTTTTTACGACAAAAATTCGTTGCACATTATGAATAAACTTGATTATCAATTTTTGATGTAACTAAAGTTATGATAACTTAACAAATGTATTTAAATTTGTATTTATCATAATTTGTAAATTTATTAAATAAACTTTTTATGAATCTAACATAGGTCAATATCCAACAATTTATTTTTGTGCATGTTATTAGAAAAATACGTATATAGTTTCAGCTAGATCTAATAAAGTTGAATTTACACGAAACATTTTTATACATTTTTTTCCGAACAAAAACTCGTTTAATAAAGTTTCATTTGTACATTTAAATTAGTTACGAATTAAAATTGTTCTACTGTAACTTCGTTTATTTATAAATTTTTAACATTCTAAAAATTTCAAACTTTTAACATTCTAAAAATTTCAAACTTTTAAATTAGAGTTAACTAGGTTCTGCATAATTATAACAATTGTTATGTAAATAGATGAAAATTTGTTGTATTTATTATATAAGACTTTAATCTTCGATTACAAGCACTGTTTTACTTAAAATAAATAACAAATTAAGAATTATAGATATTAAAAGCTGTTGATACTGATTATACATCTCAAATTAAGAATACGCAAAATAAGAAAGCTACGACTCTACTCGAAAACGAATAAAGCTCCACCTCAAAGAAGACCTTAAAATCAAGAAAATAACCTCTTCCGTCAACGAAAGCACTAAACTCCCAGCCAATGTACCAACCTGCGCGTATAACGAACGACCATACGGTCCACATCTTCCACTTTCCCCCAAGCAACTCGACATCGCGCACACCGATCCACTTCCACTTCGCTCGCAACCGCGCCCCCCGCTTCCCGACCACTTATGGTAATAATTCGCGCGTCGCGCGGCCGCGAGGACGACGACACTGCATAATGCAGATGCGAGGCGCGAGGCCAATTTATGCGGTGTCTGGCCTGGCCTTTTAGGAGCGAGAAAAGGCCCGACGCGTAGGTACACGGCTGAAATTCGAGCGTTTGCGGGGCATTGCGATCGGGCGCTGCGCGCGACCTAATGCGCGCGGCAGTTTCGTAAATTGGATAATTATGCTAACTGCAGTGGCAGCGGTGCGCGTTGGGTGTGTCCGTGGGCTGCGGGGACCAGGCACGGAGAGAGCGAGAGGTGCACTGATTCGGAGTGTTAGAGGGCGCGAGGTGTAACGGGGGAGTGTTATTTGGAAGATGATTAATTGATGAGTTGTAGGGAAATAAGAGACTGAGGTTGGAGGAGTTGGGAATGATTAAGGTTCGCGCGAGGTGGTTAATGTTGAAGCTTGGTTGTTAGATTGGCGTGTCTTCGGGAAACGGACTTTGATAAGGCTTTTGAAGGTGTTTTCTAGACGTATCTAGAAATGAAAGCCAGTGCTCGAATAAGTTTAGTGTGACATATCTTTGTTTTTTTATTATTACGAGGTATTTTATTTTCTTTTTAAATTTAAATATATAATACGTTATTTTTAGTCGTAAAGAGTACCTTTAATTATCTAATAACAACTTTTTTACGGTAAAAAATGATTAAAAAGGAAAATTAAGAGTCTATGACAACAAATGGTCAACGACAATTTTAATTGGTCCCTGAAAGAATATCATAAACAGTAGTTATTTCTGAAGCAACCTCAAAATATTGACAATTTGTGCTCTGGTCTCTTCTTCTGAAAACAAAAGTAAACATGGGTTTACTTCGTGTAAAAATATTTTAAAAATGTAAATACTAGTAAATGATAATGAAAATTATCATGAAAATTTAAGGAATTTAATTGTTAATAATTTTGGAATAAATTAACATTTTTACCGAAACAAAGTTGAATAAATTTTAATGATAATAAAAAATTTGCAGAGTTACGATGAAGAGTAAAGCTTAGCTTTTTTACTAAAATATCGCCAATTGTAGAGTCTGTAAAATACACCTCCAAAGACAAGAATCTATTTGGACTAAGCCAACAGGTACTGACTGTTATTTCTGACTACCAGAAAGCACCTTCCAAAACATCATAAAATCCATTTCCAGAAGGTATAATAGCCCTCTCCTCGTTAGTTATAAATCACTTATTTAACGTCACTCAAAAATACTTTAAGAGCAAACCGTGAACGAATAAAATAAATGACATCATCGACCTTACCCTTCAATAAAACTCTTGCAAAACCCTCATAAAAAGTCAACGAAGAGCGAGTTCACCGATTGAACACGAATGTTTTCTGCTCGCACATCTATACACCCACTGCGCGAATTGATTCCGCCGCTGCTGCGTGCCTCGCCATTGTCAACCTATCACTCTCTCTCTCTCGCCCTCGTCAATTGGCTTTGTGTGACCGGGTCAAAGAGACCAACACACAGCGCACCGCGCCTCCTCTCGAGGAGGAGCAAGAATGTGTACAAAACCAGCCGCGAAAGAGGGACTCGTCGAACGCGAGCAGCGAGAAACCTCCCGCACAAAAAGCACAAAGTCGAGCCTGCCGCGCAGCTCTCGGGATCGTTATACTTTGTATATAGCGACATAATGCGCAGCAGCGGCAGCCCCGCGATTTCCAAGAGTCATCGAGCCCGACGACCGACGGCGCGGCGCGACACTCGAGTTTATGAACGAGGCGCGTGTATATGTGTGTGCGTGTGGGTGGAAGAGGAGGGAGAGGAAGGAAGGAAGGAAAAAGGAGCAAAAGCTCTCTCCCCCGGCTCGTGCCGAGTCTAAGCCGGGATATATGCCGCTACGCGATGCACGCGGATCGTCGAGCGCCGGAGTCGTATATATTCGAAGCCAGACGTGCACACGGGTATGTGTGTGTGTGTGTATGGTGAATAAGGGACGTTATGATAGTATTGAATAAATGACAATGAGGATGTAGGTATAGGCATTTCTCTTGTATTCAGTGTGTTATTTGCAATACTGTGTGCATGGAGTATCGAATTTTCATAAATGACAGTTAACGAAGATATATTCCCTGAAAAATCCATCCTTTTGTCTTAAGAAAATATTCCTTCACACGTAGCTCTCAAAATTTGCACGAATGAAAAATAAATAGTCTTCCAGTCAGGAGTAAGCCAGACTTAGCTCAAATAAACTCAAAAGGTAATATATGTCTCTAGTGGTGAGTTTTCTATTACATCTAGTAGAATTTTCATTCACATCTTAGACAGTATCACTTTTCCCTTGAAGACGAGTTATTTTTTATTCTTCTGAAATTTAATTTCGGACCAAGAGAATCGAATTTCTCTAAGTATCTATTTTGAGAGGACATTTTTTTGGAATATAGAGATCGCTTTCCGAGTGTCGTACTATTATAATAGAAGTCAGCAAAAAAAATGTATTCGTTAATTCATTATATTTTCATTGTACGTAAAAACACAAGCTTATAAGACTTACGTAAGACAGCTTCCTATAGAAAACATTGAGGCATGAATGATCGGCTATAGAGTGAGCTGGTCGGGGAGTGAATCGAACAACCAAAATAACTCGCTTGACTATGGTAATATATTCACGCTAAATTGTTTTCGTTTGAAAGCTGCTTACCTACATCTTATAAAAACACTTCCTTTTCTTTCCGTTAAGTTATCAAAACGAATAGACTTTTTGAATTAGCCGAATGACGTTGTGCTAACCCAGAAAAGCTAATGCTAAGCCAACAATATGTTATTATTTTATAATTTTAAACGCCTGTAACAAAAGTATACTGGTATAAATTAAATATCTATTATTTGACTGCAATATTCATGCTTTAAGGTAAAGTTTCACATACGTTTATATCATGAAAAAAAAAACATTCGTTTATTTTGATGTATCGCATAAATCGTGTCGTTACACAAACGAACAAAAATCTTCTACTAAAATTTGCGCTAAAAGTTATGTGGTTTCAACCGACTTCATTGTATAAAAACTTGGTGTAAAAGAAAGGTGGGCACTAAGTCTCGAGTGTTAAGAGAATGAAATATTTTGTGCAAATGCAGTTTTAGAAAAAAGAACGTTGACCCATTACTTAATTTCAATGAATTATATTTATATATTTATCTCAATTTAATTAAAATGAATTGATTCGAGCGACGTTAAGAGTAATCACTTCTATTAATTTTAATAATTCTAAATGCTGCTTTTCATTTAATTAATTTAATAAAGTTATCGATCCGAGCGACGTTAGAAGCGAGGATTATTTCGCTAGTTTATACATTAAATACCTAAAATCGTTCCACCGCCAAAGAAACTATTCTACATTTTTCAACTTCATAGAACTGCACCATAACGGTCTCTACGCAGATTGTCAGCAGAATAAGTAAACCCATTGTGCAGAACCCGATTCTTACGCATTCCTCCTGAATAGACAGATCCAGAAAAAAAAGAAGAAGAAGAAAAAAAAAAAGAGAAATCCTATACAGCCAGCGAACCGTGCACGCGCGCGGCAGCGAACGCACGGGAATCGCGATTCTTCGCATAGACAGACGTTTTATTTGCGCAGAAGCGACACTCTATACACCTCCCATCCGGCGAAGGAAGCGAGAAATCCTCGAAGGCGCACACACAGTGCGAGTCATTCAACACCTACCTACCTACGAAATCAATGTCGGCGCCTCGCGTATGAACGCACACACTCCTTTTCCTTTTTCTCATTCGCCTCGCTCTTATACTCCTTTATGTTTACCCTCGAGTCGCGGCGCAATTTTATATCGCGAGCGAGCGCCACCCTCGCCGAAGTTTTCATCTCCGCTTTTCGCGGCAGAGTCGCCTGATCCTTCGCTGCCGCTGCCGCTGCCGCTGCTGCTCTTATATTGCTGGGATGGAATGCGTGAAGGGGCATGGAGTACATTGTGTGCGCTGAGAGATATGCACTGGCATTTTGCTCGCTCGAGGAGGTTTTGTTTGTTTTAATGGATTTTATAGAGAATAAGGCGGATAAAGGAGTACGAGGTGAAGCTATATGTGCCCGTACTATTATTTACTTAATGCTCAAATGTAAATATTATCTTTTTTACATTGAGATGTAGGGGAGACTTTTGAAGTAATTTTTTATGTAAATCTTGTTATTAAAGTAAAAGTGCAGAAACTAATTTTCCAGATACGTTGAAGCTTATACAGATTAACCTAAGCAAAGTTCGCTGGAAAATTTAGTCCAAACATTTCCGAGTGCTTTACGAGCAGCGAAATGAAACATATACATTCAAGCGAGAAGTTATACTTTCTAAATAGCGTAATTTCAAATTCCAAAAGTCACGCAAAAAAGATCCGCAAAAAATCTGTTCCAAACAGACATTAGCTTTCCTCCGAGAAAGCAAAGCAAATTATCGACATATCGCGCGTCTAGATTTTATTTACACTTGCATTACAGTTTGTAAATTCCCTTTGTTCAGCGATGCTGTCACGGCCGGGTCTTTCGCGTATACACACTCGCGGATAATGTATGTTGATATCATGCATGCGAGCGTCAAAAGTCAGGGCTGTATACGAGCACGAGCGGTGGCAGCGGCGCAAGCCGTTGTAAAGTAAAGTGCGCGCGGGCGCGCGGAAAAACAGTATTTCTAATTTTAGATAATGCCGGCGATGATGTTTGCCTTGGCTATTTCCAAGATTCCGAGGGAACTCTGGAATCAGAATTTATAAAAAGAGGAGTTTATTGGCTCTGCGATGTTTGCATGACTTTAGCTGGATTTTCATTCGGATTTATACAACTATTGATTTTTTTTGGAAGTTGTAATATATTCTTTTAAGGCTAACTTTTGCTCAATTCAATCTTTTCAAATTCAGTTTTTTTATTTTTTAAGAATTTATAGTTTAGTTTCATAAAAAAGTTCTAAGTATTTAGCATGTTGAACTAGGGGAATAAAAGTATATCAAATACGCCATTATTGTACTCAAACATTAAAAAATATTATTATGAAGTTGAAATTTGAGCAATAGTTGAAAACTGTGCAATATATTTTCAGTGTTTTTTTAATTACTTTTCAAAAATATATTAGTTTACTATTTATAAAAAAAATACAATTCTATAAATTTGTAACTCTATTTGCTTTAAAAACAGAGTATTGATTTATTGTTTATTTAACAAAACAATGCTTTTTTCCGAATAGATTCTCTTTTAAGGGGATATCGGTCTTTTACTAATAAATTTTCAAATATAAAATGCAAAGAAAAACTGGAAGAAGAGCCGTGTAGATATGAATGATATCAACGCTACTGTGCGAGGCAAAGTCATTCTGTTGCGTCATTTTTATAAATAATTGGAAATACTAAAGGTATCTTTCAGTGTAACATAACCTAAAAATATTTTGTATTTTCAATTGTTTATGAAAACAACGCAACAGTATGCCTTCTTTTTATACAATAATACTGATATCATTTATATCTAGGCGGCTCTGCTTTCAGTCTTTCTTTAAATTATAAGCAGTCAAAGATACACATAAAAATCGTGCTTTGACCGGCCAAAACCGACTCCACCTCAGCGCCGACATCCCCTTAAAAACAGAGGTACAATTCATTTTATTATAGAAACATTTAGAAAGTATTTTATACAGTAAAAAATAAAATAAGTCCAAAAATATGGAACATTAAGTTTTCATAATAGGACCACCTTTATAACCTTTAATCTTTTTTTTTCTTTCTCCATGGGTAGCAGCAAACTCGTAGAATGGCTCTACACTTCGCTGCTGTCCCAACCTTTAATCTCTTATGATACGACCACAGCTCAAGCTATTAAAAATAATCGTAAAAATCCCCCAAACACGCATAACATTTAAACCATCACATCTCAAAAGCGAAACCCTATCACACACGACAAAAAATAAAAGCCACCTAAAAGCATATTCCCACTAGCACCGAAAATCGACCAAAAATTATGACGGACATCCAACACACTCGCCACCGAAAAAAGAAACGTAAACAACTTGTTGCGCGCGCAGCTCCACAAAAAAGCAAGCAGCCCTCCCAACAACACACTCACACATGACCAACGGATCGATAGACCGAGGAGATATATATTCGCCAAAAGGCAGAATACATTACATCGAGCAACCGGCCACTCTCGTCGATCTCGTTCTCCTTTTTTTCTCTCTCTCTCGCTCGTCAATGACGAAAGTCCGAGCGGCAGCGCGACCAATAAAGCGCGTGCCATTCCAGTTTCCAGCGCCTTACGTAAGTCCTCCCGACTGCGCTGCCGCTCGTTCCGTAGTGTATAGGAGTCGCGGAGAAGCTCGTTCACGATCCTCCCGCGGTCATTACACCCGCGCGCGTGCACACGCCCGAGTATATAAGTGTGGTAGTCGTGGGAGGTGTTGGGGAGTAGCAGTTCTGCGGGCCGCGGAAGTTCAACTCGAAAATGGAAGTCGGTGGGCGGCGAGGCGCTGGGTGCGATGGGTTTTCGATTTATGACTTGGGTTTTCGAGATCGAGGGCAGCGGGACAGAAGTTTTGGGCGAGATACGTTTTCAGAGCATTTGTAGCAAATAGTTTTATGTATTACTTATTGTGTTTTATGCGTATATAGGGTTTGACCCAGGCTACAACACTTTAATTGGTTTCTTTTGGATAATAGATTTTATTCATCTTTGGACAATTTTGGTTTGCATATTTCTTATACGTGATATTTACAAAATTAAGCTAGATTATTCATATTCAAGACAATTTAATAATTTGAGACTAGTATTTACAATCAAAACTTTATCAACTCATTTGGAATACTTTTAATTATATTGTCATAATGTGGATAAACATGCAGGATAATATGAAATATTTGAATAAGCTGACTTAAAATCATTATGATTCATAGTTTAGGTAAATGAAGTTATTCACTCGAGCTCTGCTTCCCTATTAAATTATACAGTAGCCGTAGTCGAAGATTGTTGCGCATGCTATTTTCCAAATATAGGCTACTTTTAAAGCAGTTAGGGTCGGACCTAAGTTCAGTCATCCTATCACCCTATATCGCTGCTATTCTCTCTCAACCCGATATTTTCCTATAAAAAGTTTTAAAAAACGTTTGATATATGGGAAGCTTAGAGTCCAGGAGTTATAAGTAACATTCTCGAGAAAATTGAGTTGTAAGTAGTTTCTGGTAAATGAAGCAAAAGGAAAATGTTATACAGTGGACTTTTAATATATGGACAATCGATATGGGTGAATTTTTACAAAATTCTTACATTATATGTCTGCTAGATAACTTTTTCGTAATCTAAATATTATTTAATGGTATTCAGATTATATAAAAAAATAATATAGTACGGACATCATTTTAATTTTTTGCGGAATATCACCCATATTGAGTGGCGATATGACGAGAGGACTGTACCAAAGCGGTAAGAGCAATTACACTAAATGAAACCAAATTATTTAATTAAACTTTCTTCATTTTATATTATGGTAATTTTTAATATATTCTCCTAACTTTAACCCTTTTAGATATGAATTAAATTGTAGCCATGATGTACCGCTTTTTAAAATGTATTTTGATTTGTGTTGGTAAATAAAATGTCAAATTCGAATGGTTATGATAGAAATTTAAAACTTTGACTCTTTTAGATATGAATTAAATTATAGCCATGATGTACCATTTTTAAAATGTATTTTGATTTGTGTTGGTAAATAAAATGTCAATTTCGAATGGTTAAGATAGAAATTCCGTCGAAATCTGGGAAATACAGAAAACAAATTATTTCACTGTCTTAAAGAATTATGTGTAAAGTAACTATATAGCCTTGATTAGATAAAACATTTCTATTTGAGAAAAAAAATGAATGGCCAAAATATAACAACAAATGTGCTTCTACCTGGATTATGAAAAAATGTATACAACCCAAGAAACTTTTATTTTTAAACTTATGATTTTCTTTTAGATGATTTTTAGAATCCTTACACAATTTACAAGACCTCCGCCGTTTCAATTTTTTTAAAAATATTTTCCAGTGAAGAACAATGTACATTTGTTTATAAATTATGATGCACACTAATGAGAACTGCGATCAAAAGTATTATAAACAAATGCATATTGTTCTTCATTAATTAAGTATTTTTTAAAAATTAAAACGATTCAGGTCTTGTAAATTGTTTAAGGATTCTAAAAAGCGGCGGAATAAAATTATAAGTTTCAAAATAAAAGTTTGTTGGGTAGTAAACGCGCGTACATTTCTTCTGACTCCAAGTAGAATCACATTAGTTGTTATTTTTTTAATATTAAATTTTGTTCGCAAATAGAAACATTTTATCTAATCAATGTTGTGTAGTTATTTTATGCACATCATATATCTATTACAGAGAAATAATTTTTTCCGTATTTTCATTATTACGTCGGAATTTCCTCCCTAAGGAAGATTCTTTTGCAACATAATTGTGCATATCTATGTATATATTGTTCATATATATACCTACGGAAATAATTATGTAAATGCAATCCTAATGTTCTCCACGTAAATTAGGAACGACTATATGAAAATTTCAAACTATTTCTATACTGTAAGATTTGTATTTTTAATTCTTTCGTTCTATCGAGTACATTAATGTTAATCAACACCAGATATAAAAAGATTAAATACTTTATTCTCCAAATAGAAAAAAGAATGCTAGTTTTTATTGCAAATTATTATTTAATTCTCGTGTAAAATGCGTTTTCAATTTTTTAAAGAGAAATATTGGGGTAGCAACAGCTCTGATCTTATGCTTAACATCTGTATAGTGATATAATATTTCAAACCTGTATCTAAAGCTATTTTATTTGAGAATATAATATGATAAAATTTTATAAAAATAACCCACCATCCTTACGGTCAGACATATTGCAGATAATCTCTATTATAAACCCCCATTTTTCAACTTTTTCATTCATCCAAGTAAACTCCTGTGTAAATTTACCCACTCAACGCGATCTTTCAATCAGGCACTTTGCGTCGATTCTCTCTTCCATTCGACGCATCCGAAGCCAGCGCAAATCCACCGCATTCACGCGAGTAAACAGCGTGTAAATTTAACCGCTCGCAGCTGCCGCGCAAAAAACCTCTTCCTCCTCGCTGTTTACATTACTACACCTTTTCTCTCTTAAGATTACCTAGCGCGCATACCTCGCACTCTCGTCGATTGTGCTCACTGGCTCAGAAAGTGCATCGGCAGCTTCGCAGCAGCGCGCATCCATACCAATGACTCCTCGCCGAGCGACAGTACCCACGCTGGCGGACCATGTTTATTAATAGCCGAGCGAGATGCGAGCGGAATTAAAGTGTCTCGAGCGAGGCTTTTAGCGCGGCATCGCACTCGCGGAGCTTTTTGGTGGATTAGCGTCGGGCGCGAGTTGTTGCTCAACCGGGGAGAGCGATAGCTTGGACAATTAGTTGTGGTGATTAGCGCTAAAAGGCCGTGCTATGCGCCGCTTGAGAGGCAACGAACGCCGCCCGAGCAGGAGGTTGTCGAGAGGTGCATGTGTGTGTGTGTTCATTGTTTCGTTTCTGCCGCGGCTGTTTGCGCCGACGAGTGATTTAAAAGGATTTTTACCGGCTGGGAAGTGTGCTGCACTTTTATTGAGCCTCGTTGCGGGTTTGAGGTTGGACTCGAGATGGGTGTAGTGAGCCTTATGACTGTTTGAAGCGAAGTGGGCTATCGTTTTTTATACGCAGATTCTGTTATGTGTGATGAGAAAGTAGTGTCTTTGAAGATGATGAGAGAATTTATTTGTACTATTAAGATTGTGCGAGAGTGAGTTATAAAGATATTTAGACCAAAATACCGAAGTTATTATTATTTAATATATTGAAGTAGAATATGTGTCGCTGCACGAAGTCGTCCAGGTTACCGCAGTTAAAAATTTGTCGACGCAGTGAAAGTTGATAAACCTACGTTAATACTTTAATGTCTCGTCCAGCTTTTTTGCTCAAATATCAAGGCTTTTGATTACATTCACAATTCCACGTCACAGAATGCATAGTATAATAATGAAAAATAAAAACATTTAATAAAATTATATAATTAATTCATATAAGTATTTCAGTTCTTCAATTTATTTATTGAAAAATCGCAAGTTAAAGTAATTATTTAATTTGCGAATAAGAAACTGCCACAACAATTTTTCACAATAATCTTTTACTTGCAAAACATACAATGTAGCGAACTTACAACCGTGCGTAAAACTCCCAACCATTAATAAGAAACCCCCCTCAACGTCCATAATCCAAACTTGGCAATCAATCTCACAACTGCCGAAGACGACGTTTCGCGCACCTTGCCAAAAATACAACAAACTCTCCAAAAAGGAGAAAAAAAGCAACCCCGAAGAGCCCCTCGATAAAAGTCAAGCACGACTCACCGATTTCTCAATCTCCGCTATCCGCTCGTAAATCCTTCGCCGACAGTCAGAGAGGCGCACCAAAAACCCCGAGAAAGAAGAAGAAGAAGAAGAAGCTTCTTCAGTCGGACAGCTCCAAAAGGACCAACAACAAAAAATCACACTGAACCAAAAACGCAATGTAGCCAATATCACTGTCTCGCACTCGAACAATCGCGCACAATCCTTCTCGTGCAACGAGTCCGCGCGGGCGTCCCGTCCAGCCGGCTTTCCTCGTGCAGCACCCTGGACCCCGTCCCGATCAAGGCAAAGAACAAAATCGTACGCACTCGCGCGCCGTCCCGCGAGCTTCGGCTCCACGAAGGGGTACGAGGATAAGGAAAGAAAAAAAAAAAGAGGCCACAGCGAGCGTCCCGGCGATGGAATCGCAACGGTGTTGTATTGGCAACGTCCGTCGGCGTGCGCTGAGAGCGAACTGGGCGCGTACACGGCAGCTGCGGCTCGCACTGACTGCTGCGCGGGCCGGTCGGGGGAGGCTAGCTTGGCTGGCTGGCTCGCTGCCTGTGTACAGCTCTCTCTCGGCAGCGGCTGCGAGCGAAAATGGTGGAGAGGTGGCTGGCTGCGGCGCGCACCAGGAGGAGGTAGGGATACAGTGGTGGGGGAAACATGGCGCCCGCGCACCACGCATATATCAGAGAAAGAGAGAGAGAGAGAGAGAGAGAGAGAGAGCTGACGGTGTGCATGGCCTGTACGGACAGCCGGCAGCGGGAAGGAGAGAGAGAGAGAGTTCCCCCATGCAAGGCGTTATGCCTCGTCTCCAATGCACTGTGTGGAATATAGGAGAATACAGAATTCTGCTTCAGAATATTGTGCTGGATTTTCGATGGATCAGGTGATTTTTGGCTTTTTGCATCAGAATAATCGTGGCAGAATTGCGATAAAGAGGAGCAAATGAAGATTCGCGTAACGGAAGCTTGGTACTTTCTGCCGCGAGTTTATTGAGATTCTGCTGCCAAATATGAGATAAGATTTTTTTTGCAAAATTTCAATGCAATTCTGCTGGAAAGTGTCGTATGTAAGTATTTAGCGGCGGAAATATTGTCAAAGTTTATAGCAAAACGCATTTACTCTGTTGCAGTTTCCATTGCGTAATATTCAAACGTTAAGACGTAATTGCGGCAGAATTGGAATGGGTTTACTACCAGGGTATACGATAATTGAATGGCATCTCGCTTTCACTTCCAAAGTCGAATAATGATAATTATAAGACGAATATATTCTATAGGGTATTCGACCCGATTACTGTATGAGCCTGACCCGAATACTGTGATCTTGTACATAAATAAGTAATTAGAAAAAATAAAACAAGAAATCGTAATCAAATGATGTTTAGATATAAGTTAAAGCTGTTTTAATTGTGCTGAAAATTAATCTATTATGTTTGGATACCTTTGAAGCGCATTAAATAATGTTTTTAGAGGTTAGACACAGTAATTGGGACACAGAAATATGTTTCACGGTTTCTTATAGTAATAAAGGACGGCACAGTAATACGGTCAAAATTTTATTATTTAATTCAATAAAAAAAACCACAAAATACAAATGTTTACTACCTTGAAAAAATGTAATGATGATAAAAATTGTTTAATAAACAAATATTAACTTCAAGTAGGTAGGTTATTTGGAAACAAATTTAACTAAATGTCTAACACGAAAATTTTCTTCGTAGCTCAGTAATCGGACCGAGCACCATATAAGAGTAATTATAAAATTTCATTTACTTAACATACGGTAAATGTCATTCGACGAGAAAAGCTGAAGCGAGATGATATTATTAAACTGTACGTGGAGACAGGACATTATATGTTCGTCGTCTCGCTCTTCGCTCTCTCGTTGGTGCTGATGTGCCCTGCTGCGTGCGTTGGAGCTCTGCGGATGTCTTTGGGCGAGCGCTGCACGCGTTGTCGTGGCCAAGAGAAAGAGTGAGCGAGCGAGAGAGAGAGAGAGTCTCTGAGCCTGACACCCCCGCTCTCTCGCTCTCTTTCCCGCTAGCGCTGAAGTGCGTAAAGAGAGAAAGAGAGATAATTAAGGTCGAACCACTGGAGCAGTGCGAAATTTTGACCAGAACGAGGAAAAGATGTTGCGGAAAGAATGCAGAAGAAAGGTAGATGCTGAAGGTCTTTTCATATATGCTTTTGTTTGACATTTTTTTTAAGTGCAATTAATGAACTAGATTTAATAACAGTCGTTTTAAATTCAGTGAATTAATCACTATCACTATCACTATCTGAAAATAACGCTTTAGTTTCTAACAATAACCAATTATAAAGGATATTTACATGCAAGTCTATATTTATATATTATGTGTATCTACTCGACCTAATAACGCACCAATTACTGATTCCGAATAATACCTTGAAGAATATCGAATATTCACTGATTTATGACACGCAAAGTGATAAAAAAGGCGTGATAATAAATAAGACCTACTCAATTATAGCTGTCAAATATTGGAAACACATAACTATAATAAATTTATATGTTTGTAGAAATTTTTATTTTACAGAAGGAAAATACAATAACAGAATTAGCAAAAATAATAAATTATTCTATCGAGAAATAAGAGACCAAATATGTTACATAAATCCTTAAGAGGAAATCGTATCTACTGTCCTTGTCTAATCACATTTTTGCTAATTACTCAAATAGTAGTTTGTTAATTGAAAAACTAAGAGTCGTCCCCAATTCATCTTAAATTAAGGAACATTTTGAGACCTAAAAGAGTACCTAACATAATTTCCTTTCCGAGAATAGTTCGGAACGCCATATCTAACATCAATTTTCGCGTTTCGAAGTATTCTCGGAAAGGAAATAATGTTAAATATTTTTTTAGGTCTCAAAATATTCCTTATTTTACGAAGAATTGGGGACGACTCTTAGTTTTTCAATTAACACACTACTATTTGAATAAATAGCAAAACTGTAATTAGACAAGGACAGTACATACGGCCTCCTCTTAAGACGTCAGTTTTTGGATTTCTTACTTCATTACAAAAAAAATTCAAATAGTACGTTTTTTATAGGTATTATGTAAATTCATCCATAACTTTTTTTAATTAAACCAATGGAAGTAGTTATTAACAACAACAAACAAAAGGATAAACACATATTCCAGGTTTAATAAAAAGGTGCGTATTTCATAAAGATGAAAGTTACCCAATCCCTTATATGGAAAGAAATTTCCAACAGGAGAAAGGAAGATAAATAAAGGTTGTAGTATATGGAAATACAGAGGAAAAAAGTATCTGTGTACACGAGAAGGAAATTGCAGTTTCAGGTTTCTTTTAATATTCCCACCGAACTGATGAATACTACACGAAAAAAAGGTTTACCTTCCGCGAAGTCGACTAATATTGCATACACAAACTCGATTTTTCAAAAACAAATATTAAAGTGAGAAAAATAATTAATTTCAATGAATCACCTAATTTAATTTAATTATTAATTTATTTAATTTTATCAAATCAATTCCATCCACATGCGATGAACCATGATAATAATTTATTTAATCTTTAATTATCTACATCACGATAAAAACCAACTTGCTGCATATTTGAATTCCGCTCCCATTTTTACTACGTGCAATCGCACATAAAACTCTCCATAAAAGAAATATAGGGCTTCGATAATATAAGCAAACACCCAGAAATACCTAAAGAAGTACACAAATGTAGAAGGCGCACAGAAGCGAAAGAAAGGGGAACTTGCAAGCTATATACCTATACATCGCGAGCGCCGGCTCTACAGAAAGAGCCTCGATTCAATAAGTAGGGAACTGTACGTTACACGGCGTCCGGGGCTCCGTTGTTTACCCTGCGAACGCTTTATAGGGGCTGCGCGCCAGAGCCCACACACCATACACACTCTCTTTTTTCGCAATATAATTCGCCGACTGTTTGGCCAACTGAACGCCCCGGAGTGTGTATATATATAGGTAGTTTCGGAATTCGCGGAGCGAGACGCGCCGCGCGAATCGATATAGAGGCGACGAGGGGAGGCCAGACCGGCCTGTTGTATATATACACCGTGCGAAACGCCTGAGAGACTCGCGTTATAGCGGCGGCGGTGACGTCTCGGAATAGTTGAATTAACGCGCGACGCGCGAGACGAGAGACTCTATTTTGGGGGGAGGATGAATCGATCTGTTTTAATATAATGTAATTTGGAGGTGATTTGGATACGTGTGCTCACCGGCTGTCGAGGCTGGTGCAGGTGATGGGTGAGAGAGAGTGGTTGATTTACCTGAAACAGAAAGAAAGGTGATTAGAGTGGGTTCGAGATGACTTTGTGTGCAGTATAAATGTTTATAAATACTGTAGTAAAGAGAGGTGATGGGTTTGTACAGTTATTGATGGTTGACACGAATCTTTGCCTTGTATTCGACAATGTGTATTTAAAACATTTAGCTTCTGTTCAGAGATTGAATTATTCTTGAGTGATTCAATAATGGGATAAAGGCGTTTTGTTGATAATATGTATTCTTCTCGGTACCGAAGAAAAAAAACAAATAATTCACTTAGGATATAGAAAACGATTCACTTCGTGAGTTATTTCTGTTGAATTATAACATGTGATCAATCTGCACTAAATTATAATGCTCAATATTCACTCAATGCACGGTATTCAAACCAGAAGCGGGCAAAACCTTTAATAATAGATAGAATAAACGTCGTCGTTTCATTATAAATCAAAAGATCTATATTGAATTGACTCACGAAATCAATATTAACAAAGATGATTCCAAACAAGATCAGTAGTATACTGAGAGAACCATGTGCTCGTAATGTATTGCAATATCAATATCGTAAAAATTTCCTGATGAAAATATCGATTTCAAATTAACGTAAATTTGTATCATATATTGAATTATGAATTTATGGTGATTTTTCAATTTTACGATATTTCTATCTCAAATTATACGATATATGAATAGCGGGCGAACAAAACCGGATAATTCTACTTGTGATGAAAATTGTTCTTATGTATTTTTGTATCGTAATATATATTGCTCTCTTCACCTACCAGCTGTTATTTTTAATCCCAATTTAAAATTCAGCCCTACAGGTATATATAATTTTCTCGTAATTACAATAGCGGAATCATACAGTTTTATTCGCCCACTCCTCGTTATACCCTAACCGTTACAACGTATACGCTACATAAGTTACGATATTGTTTTCCCAGTATGTAACAAGTAAATAAACTCTATCAGCTACATCGATGAAAAATTAAATACCATTAAGATCTCGTCCCAAACCATCGATAGACGTCGACGCACATCAAACCCGAACGAAAGAGAAAGTGTCGGTCGAAACGCGACGCTAACACCGCGACACGGCCCTGCCCCGCGCGCAGAAGCAGAAGCAGCAGCAGCAGCAGGCGCACCTATTACCGCTGTGCGCGCCTGTGTACACGCACACTCGCACTCGTTCTCTCTCTGCTATCCCATAACGGCTGCGTCTACATGAACGCACTCGGGTGCGCACTTGGAAGCAGAACTACAGTGACACATGGAAATTCAGATACCGTGAATAGTCCAACGCTTGTTTCGATTTGGGAATCGAACCGCAACCGAGCCTTAGGCTTAGCTCATACTTGTCTTACATGAATAATCTTATATGTTATTTAAGTACTTATTATTAATTTCTTACAATAGCATGCAAATTTGATAATGAATAATATAATTACCAATATTATTTAAAAGCTAAACAAATCTACAAGGGACATCAGATAAGGGTCAATTAAGTATTGACGTTATGATTATTGATGATTAATCGATTAAAAAATCAATATAAACGTTATATATGACGAATATTTCGTTAGGTGTCACTAGTGATTATTTACGGTATCTGTGAGAAAAATGTATCGCTCGAGCAACCAAATTTTGGTTGAGCAAATTCGTTAACTTAAGTGTCTATTGCTGCTGCACTAAACTTTGGTATTGTTAGCATACAATAATAACGGCAGCCGTAATATAACTACACGGTAAACAAATTTAACAGTTTTTGTCTGTAAAAACAGGTTAACAGACGTTTTGTCAGTAAATTTGACGGACAAAATGTCAGTGAATGAAGTATTTAAAGGGTGAAGGGTTAAGTTACTGAGATCGAAAAGCATAAATAAACCAACTTGTTATGTGACAGATATTGTATTAAGTGTAATCGAGTAGCTTCAATTTAGGTTTCGGTTTGATTTATAAAAATAAACCGAAAGAGGGGTAAAACGCACCTATTTCTTTGAAAACACACATCCTAATCGCTTGATTTCAGTGATTATCATGTGTGTACTAGTTCACTGATATATTTTTGTAAAAATAAACATTTATAAACTAATACAGTTTAAATAACAAAATGTCTGTTAAGTTGACGGTCGTTTGTCTGTAATTTTCACTGACAAAAATGTTAACAGTTTACACATGTGTTTTTTACCATGTACGACAGCAACATGTATGATTGCTAGCGTTCCATCGTTATTCGCTAGTTTTTGCCAAGTGTTTGACAACTCTACGAACCCTCAAAAATTTTTTTGAATTGATATTTTTCAAATTCATTAGTAATTAAAAGAATATTATTTTCATCGAATATCCATAAACCCCTACGTTTTCTATCCGACCGATTCGCGTCACCCGGCCGTAAAATGACGCCATTTTCGTATACCATATCTGTCATTCACATAACGAATAGCTTTCATGTAAATCTAACACTATTGACGTATGCAGAGCGAACCCTTATTCTCAGTAAAATTTCTACACGTGTCACCACACCTGCGCACCGATATACGCATGCCCAAGTGCGCTTATGTACACGCAGCCTTAGGCACAACAGCAGCACGCACTTTACACACGCACATGCCACGCAGGGTTAGCTCGGCAACATCTTGAGAGAAACGAAGGAGAAGAAGAAAAGGAAGGGGGTATATTATCCGTGCGGGAGAAGAAGAAGAAGAAGGGCGCTCGGGCTCTTCACTGGGGGACGAGAGCGAGCCGAGACGGCATCCAGGAAGGGAGATACAGCCGAGAGCCCATAGCGCGAGAACGCGCCCCGATACGAACCATAAACCGAGTCGAGGAGAAAACGGGAAAGGAGCTCGCCCCCGCGCCGGAGACATCGAGACTCCCTCTTTACTCCTTCTCTCGCGGGATGCTCGTCAGCTGAGCGCCTATGTGTGTGCTGCGTGCGTGCGCGCGTGCGACCAGCCGTGCATGTGCAGGAGCGAAGCACAGCGAAGCAGAGCGAAGCAGAGCAAAGCAGAGCGAAGCAGAGCAAAGCAGAGCGAAGCAGAGAAGGTCTGCATACAGAGGAGAGAACAGGGCTTGTAGTAAATATCTGAGAGCGCGCAAAGAGCGATTTTTTGCAGTTGGAGGAGCGCCTTCTTTTGCCTTTTCGAATGTAGGATGTTGGATGGAGTAGAGAAGGGGCTTCTTCTTTTTTTGCCTTTTTGAGTGGGGGGGGGGGGGGGGGGGAGTATCGATTGCCGTTAATACGAGGAATTCGCGCACGGGATTTTCAGGTGAATTCGATGCGACGCAGGAGCCGAGGATGTACGTGTGTATGCGCACGATCGCTTTTTTGCGTTGCGGATGATGGTGGAGAGAGAGAGAGAGAGGGGGGATACGGGTTTGCACGTGGCTCTGTGAGAATCGACTTTGAGAGAGGGTGAATTTTTCAGGTGCGTTCGATTTTGTACGTGAAGTGGAAGCTCGTGAAAGGATGCAAGGGGAAAGGGTTGTTAAATTTTCGTAAATTTTCAAATATGTAGTATTTCTGTTCATTTTTGTATTTTTTTTTGTAAGAATTTCGTGTGAGCTCTCTAAAAAACCGATTGCCGCATAAAAAATGACCGAATTCTTTATTTTGTTTCAGATTTGAGGTTTGGGTATGGCAATAACAAAGATTGACATGGAAAAAAGTTTGTTAAAAAATTCAAATTTTCCTGTGTTTGCCTCCAATCTTACGGAACGACAAATAATTGTTTATATCAATTCATTATATTGATTAAATTGAACAAAGCCATTGCACTAGTCGACGAATGCCATTCGAATAGAGTCTCGCAAGTTCAGCCCAGATATTTTATTCCAATAATATTCGCAGAAGTATTGAAATATTTGCTTGAAACATTGTACAATGAAGCATTATTGTACAAGCAAGGGCAACGTCCTCTTGCTCTTAAACAATTTGATCATATTTAATTACAACTAATTATCTTTCTTTCTTCCGCTAACATTAGAAACAAGAAATTCCAATTTCTAATCTACTTGAAACTCCTTAAAAAACTCCTTTCAAGCAACAATCACCGCTACAAACACTTCTTACCCTACTCATTCTCAAGAATAAGCAAATCTCTCCTTAAGGTAATGCTAAAGCCACCTGTCACCGACAAATACGAGAAACCACTTTTCTCATTTAATTTTCCATTTTTTGCAAATATCTTTATGAAACGTTATTGTCCTAATCAAAAACAACAACTTACCATAGAGATACTTTCCCAAAATTGAAAATTGAATGAAATAAGTGGTTACCCGTATTTGACGGTGACAGGAGGTTTAGCATCACCTTAAGAGGAAGCCGTATCTACTGTCCTTGTCTAATCACATTTTTGCTAATTACTCAAATAGTAGTTTGTTAATTGAAAAACTAAGAATCGTCCCCAATACTTCTTAAAATAAGGAATATTTTGAGACCTAAAATAGTACCTAACATTATTCACTTTCGGAGAATAGTTCGAAACGGAAAACCTAACCTCAATTTTCGCGTTTCGAAGTGTTCTCTAAAAGGAAATAATGTTAAATATTTTTTTAGGTCTGAAAATATTCCTTATTTTACGAAGAATTGGGGACGACTCTTAGTTATTCAATTAACAAACTACTATTTGAATAAATAGAAAAAATATAATTAGACAAGGATAGTAGATACGGCCTCCTCTTAAGGGGAGGTCGGAGCTAACTTTACCATTGTGACCTCCACCTCGCGCCGTATTTTTCATTATACGTCTAAAATTCACATAGTAACATCAAAATCGAGGTTGATAATAGTTTGCTATTATGTAAAGAACACCGGACAACAGCAATTTTGTTTATTAGTAGCCTCAAAAGTTTTTTATTATGAAATATTGTTACAATTGACGAATGGAAAACGGTAAAAGTGATGGTCATCTTACCGTTTCTTAGCCTTACTGATAGCTTCACCTCGCGCCGTATTTTTCATTATTTTACGAAATCGTACGCAATTATGTACGCTTGAAGCTTTATAAACATTTATTATTATGACAAGAACACCGGACAACCGCATTTTTGTACCATAAATGACCACAAATTTTTATTTTTATGCTATTAATTTTTGAGGTTAGGTAAAATCTGCACCAATCAGGATAGCTTCGACCTCCCCTTAACAGGAGTCCGTATCTTCTGTCCTTGTCTAATCACGTTTTTGCTATTTATTCAAATTGTAGTTTGGTAATTGAAAAACTAAAAGTTGGGCCCAATTGGTATTAAAGTAAGGAATATTTTGAGACCTTTAAAAGTATCTAACATTATTTCGTTTTCGAGAAAACTTCGGAACGCGAAAATTAAGGATAGCTTTTCCGTTCCGAAGTTTTCTCGAAAAGGAAATAATGTTAGATACTTTAAAAATCTCAAAATATTCCTTACTTTAATGCCAATTGGGGCCAACTTTTATTTTTTCAATTAACAAACTACAATTTGAATAAATAGCAAGAACGTGATTAGACAAGGACAGTAGATACGGACTCCTCTTAAGCACCTAGCTCAACAATAACCCATTTTTCGGGCACTCAGCTCTAGCAGTGTGCAGAATATCGTTTCGTATCGTAACCTCGACGCGTCCAGTGGACACGCCAAGCAGCAGCAGTAGCAGCAGCAGTAGCAGTAGCAGCACACACCCGCGCGCGTATTCATGTGTGCGAGAGCGAGTCTGCGCCGCGCATGTGGCAGATTCGATTTCGCGAGGTTTTATGCGCCTCGCCGTGCCCCCGAGCTGAGCCTCGAGGAGAGATGCAAATTTATGGCTCCGAGGCGGCGCGTGAGTCATCGACGAGCCGAGATCGGGGATGTGGGAATTGACTCGACGCGACGCTATGCATTCGGCTCGTGAGTGAGATGTATGTTACTTTCTTTTTTGGGGGCTCGCCGGGCTCGGGATAAGTGAAAGACGAGCGAACGCGAGACTACGTTATAAAAAGCGCTTGTTTCTATGCCGGCTAGGGGTGTGCAAAGACCCGAATATATCCCGCTGGTTTTTGTTCAAAGTCGCTCGACACAGGTCGTTCGAGCACGATAAAAATTTTATGTTTTTATATAGTTATCGAGGGATACATGTAGTTCGTTATATAAGTAAACGTGTTTGTGACTTCAAGAAATACCTGAGAAGTTTGATAGAGCTCATAAACGTAAGTTGGATTTACGGGTCGGGTCCAGATCCGGAGGTGGAAGGGTGAACGAAAAGCTTACGAATAGTTATGTGCAGGGCAAGGGGTTAAACAAATTCTTACGTAAGGCTATTTATATCGATATCCTATTCTAAACAATGTTTTTGAAACATCAAAAAGGAGAAGAGAAGGATTTAGAATGGATTGAATCAGAATACGTTAAAGATAATTCTAACTAAAGGTTTTTCTATCGATAAGAAGCACGACAAAACTTGCAGATCCGTAATAAGTTCGTTACATGAACGACAAACTAATCCTTTTTCGACAGATGAAAAAGGATTAGTTTGTCGTTCATGTAACGAACTTATTACGGATCTGCAAGTTTTGTCGTGCTTCTTATCGATAGAAAAACCTTTAGTTAGAATTATCTTTAACGTATTCTGATTCAATCCATTATATAATATATATATATATATATATATATATATATATATATATATATATATATATATATATATATATATATATATATATATATATATATATATATATATATATATATATAACACTGATTTGAACAAATAATATTTATTTTATGTTACGTTTACGTGAGAAAATCATTACCTACAACTAATAAATATTTATTAATTTTGAGTGAAGATTTGATACTTAGTACTATTAACCGAACATTTATTTTAATTTGTCACCTTTTCTTTCAGTGCACAGTATCAGAATAAAATTTAACAAAGTTTTTTAAACTTTTGTTTTATGTACGTACTGTCGCAAATCGATAAGTTTAGCTTCAAATAAACAGAATACGACGGTCGGGGAGGCCAGTGTGGAATTCGAATAAAGAGAGGACTTGAATACTTCCTTAAACTTAATTATCCGAAACCCATTTATATTTGGGCCACAGTCGTGGCAGATTCAAGCACTACGAATAATTGCACTTGCAGCCAAGAAGTTAATTTTGTTAGAATAATTGACGTAATAACATTCTGAATAAGGAAAGTTTTGTCAACTTTGTATTTTGCTCTTAGCCATATAATTCTGTGGTAAACAATTATTTTCAATGTTAAAAAACATTTCGTTGGCAAACAAAATAAAGTTTTAAACCATTTGGCTAAAAAAATAACTGAAATGAGGTCGTTTTTGTTATAAAAGGGTTTCCTCTTGCACCAATACACTTTGCAATTGATTTGAAATTGATCCTTTTTATTATCAATGATTACGCCAATTTCATTAGGTGTCTGCATTGATCTGAAATTCCTCTTCTATACGATCAATATATATCTGTTATCGCAAAAGGATCACATTCCGAATGATTCAGACGAAAAAGTAAAAGTTCATTTAAACAGATACCCATTACTCAGATAAGTACCAAAATTCCTCCGCCATTAAAACCTCCCTGCATTCACAGCTCGACGAAGAGTATCTTTTCCATTAGAAAAAGGACACTAACGCGTGCCAGTCACTCCCCGGCCAACAAAGCTCGCCAAGTACACATCCCCGAACGCCCCTCTGATGGAGATGCCACACGACGATAAACCGGACGGATAGTTCTTTTCCTTTTTTTCTCTCTCCAGCTCGCTCTCTTCTAAGATCGGAATTTTACGAGAAAGAGAGCGAGAGAGTAGCAGAGCAGCGAGCAGCGCAACGAGGAACGATTAGTCGGGATCGGGGGGGCAGCAATTATCGAGGATGATCGAGTGGACGAGAGGAGGCCGCGCGGCGTGTAAAAGCTCGCGTCGACAACGACTGGGAGGGTCGGAGGTGCGCGCGCCGCTAGGCGCCGGCGATTTTCTTTCTCCCAAGGTCGCCGATGATGATCGACTCGGAAGAGGAGGACCTCGGTAGATGGGTATCTCGTTGCGGTGGAGTGTGTCTTTTTGCGGGGTGGGAATTGCGAGGGTTTCTAAGCGTGTAATGAGGGAACGTCTTGATTGACTATTATGGGAGGGGCTGCGGTATTGACTTTGCTGGCTTATTGAAAAGGTCATTACTATTGTTAGGGATCCGTGTACTTTTATTGATTGAAAATTTATTTTACTACCAGCAGCTGATTCTGCCTCACGCTGATGCTTATAGTTTGAAAATGTGATGTGTACTTTTAGAATTCTCCTGTGCATAATTACGTTTTCTTTTCTTTTTCTTATTATAAAAGATAATCGTAACAAGTAAAAATAAAATTAATAACATGTTTATAAATGGATAGTATTTTGTTAATTTAGTTTAGAAAGCCCAATTGTACTCAATAGAAGCGTTTTAGAATTAAGGGAATTTTGGACATACTCTCAGCACAATTCAACTTGTGCAACGCGGTTATAATTTTAGAATGTTCTTCAATGTGAGTGATCGAAAAGAAGCAAAAAAGAAACATAACCTATTACGCTGTGTCATTTTAAATATTTTGAAACGCGTTTCACAAGTCGAACTTTGCGGAGGGTGTACAGAGCGATTCTAGAAGAAATATAATTAAAATAATTAAAGCTATATAAAGAGATGTATTTTAAAGAACGGTTTATAATTCTGCAAGTGTTATATTTATTCTACATTTGATTAATTTGTTCAACATAAATTTATTATAGGGAGTAGTATTTTAAGATATAAGTTTTCTGAAATAAGATCCCATCAGTAATATGAAATAAAGATAAACAGAAACCTAAGCATAAATATATACCTACTTAAGCGTGCATTATAATCCTGGTTTTGACTGCAGTGACGCCCAAAAATCGAAAAAATCGAATCGTTGCAATTGACAATTTCAAAATAAAGTATGAAAGAGAATTTAAAAAATAGCATAAATGAGGAAGAGCGGAAGCAGGAGTAATTATAAAAAGCTCATCTAACTTTCTCTTATATTATTATAAAATAATTATAAAAGGTTAAAGCTAAAAATACTTGACGGAAGCGAACGCTTGAAGAATAAAATTGCTATTATAAACGTGAAGTACGTATAAGAAATTAGGATCTTAATTTAACAAAGGATTTTGATCCACCTTTATTGTAGCCAAAGAATAACAAAGTGAAAAAAAATCTTCAATTATTATTTATAAATTTAACAAATTCTTAATGAACATGACTCAAAGCTAAAAAAAATAAAGATATAAAAAGTGTTTTAAGAAAACAGCGAGTAATTAGATAAAAACCACACTACAACGCGACGACATCGGCGAAATTCTCGGAATAACCCCCCGGACGAATAACAGATGAAATTAGTCTCACGAGCCCGTGTGCACTCAACGCTGCAATTAATCAATATGCATGCGCGTCTCTCGCTCCTCGAGTCGACTCGGGGCCCCGTCTCGTCTCGTCGCAGCCTCCTCCATGACTGATTACTTAGACCTCGGCGACTCGGCGGCGCGTAAAACATAATTTGCCCCGGCGCCTCCACCTCCGCGACGCGAAATTGCTGTGTTTTGTGCCCGTAGCTGCTTCGTTAGTAGCTCGCGGTTAATTGTCGATCACGGCCGTCGATAATTACTATCGAGTGGTCCGTGCAGCATCTACCCTCCGACCCCTTGTAAATTCATCGGCTCGTATTCCGCGATTTTTCCCTCGATCGCGCGCCGGCAATTTTTCTCATAATCTCGTCGCTGGGGAAGGGAGTTAAAATGCACGGAGAGCGCTCGGTAATCGAGGCGGTAATCGCTCTTAATACGGTGCAGCGGCGAGTCGCGATTTAATATCCGGCGCTAATCGCTTTTCGATGACATTCGCGAGACTCCTCCGCGGCCGCGCGGGCCTCGATCTACTTCTTTTGTTCGCGCTTTACCCTACGAGCACTTTCGGAATTTGCGGGGGACGAAGATGAGGGAGGAAAGGGGACGGATAATCGCGACAGATTATTGCGTGCTACAAGCTGTAGTGGATATTTAAGTAGGGTGAATGAACCGTCTTGGGCGATTTTAGTACCTTTTGTAGGCATGCTTTTTTAATACCTCTTTCGTCATTATTAATGGAAATATCCGAATATGTGTAATACTATATAATTTTGTACTATTAGTTAATTAACCGATGGTATCATTTTATGATATTTTAAATCCTATTTATCTTACGTTATTACCAAAGTATCACCAGATATGGTGCACTGGTCCAAATCAGTGCATTTCTATAGGACTTCAATGAACTCTTTTACGACATGTACTATGTGTTTCGGTGCAAAAATACGTTGCTGGAATATTACGTTATTTTAATCTTGGGAACACTGAGGAAAAACAATATTTTAATTGATGATACGTGTTTGAGGTGATGGTTTTCGTATTTGTAATACAATTAAAACATTGGTTCGCACAAAGTAATATCGTAATTTGACGTAAAACAAATATGAGTAGACTACGGTGCAAACTTAATTTTCCGATATTTGATTATTTCATGGATTTAATTAAAAAGCGCGCTCGCTCTACGCAAGTAATTAATTTTCGAAATAAATAACAAAATTATTCGTTTGGTTACCGTATCTTCGCGGTTCGCGCCTTTTTAAACAAACTTTTAATCACTTAAAAACCTCATCGTTAATCTCTCAATTCATAATAATATCCAATCATGGATTACACGCGACTCAAATAAAACCCAGCATCAGCTGACACCAGGCCACACGCGAGGCATCTACGTAGTCATCCCGTAACGCAAAATCGTCAAGCTCCGCGGGGAAGTATTATCCGCGCGAAAGCAGCCCAGCGCAGAAGAACAAACGAAGCTCTCCGCTGTACTTTGCGCAACAGACTCGTTAGCCCAACGAGATTAGCAGCCTGGAAATGAGTCAGAACTCGCTGGGCAATTAGTCATGAAATTTTCTACATTCCGAAGCGAGCCGCTACGCGACTAAGAAAATTTCCACGCGCGACTCTCTCTCTCTCTCTCTCTCTCTACTTCTTCCTCGTCCGTTGGTTCGCTAGCTTCGTGAAATTACACTCCTTTGTTCCGTTCGCGCTGGCACTGCGCATCCCTGATTCACCGCGAAGAAGTACCAAGAAAAAGAAGGAAGAAGACGCGCAGCTGAGATGGATGCAGACTGACAGGTTGCAGGTCACCTTGTGGCCCAGTGGTGCTGCTGGTAAATTGCGGGTAATAGAAAGTGGTGTGTTAGGGAGAGTTGTCTACCACTTTGGCGCGCTACTGTTTTCAATCTACTTCTAATAAGTATGAGCATTGGTTGCCGTTTGGGTGTTTTAACGTTCTTAAGCATATTTGCATAAGAATAATGTTAACGAGTTGTCATTTAAAATCTATAACGATTTATTATGTATTATGATTACTTTCACATTCAACTGTTTTTACTATAATTACTGAATCGTAATATCAGGTTTTGGTATATATCTATTCTATATTTCAAAGAAACTTGTTCACTGGTACAAATAGAAATCAATCTCATTAATATAACCACAGTTACTAGCTATTAGTAGCTATTTACGACTACCAGTGACTAGTTACATGGATATTAACGAGATTGATTCAATCGATTTCCACCACCGTTACGTTTAATTTTATCAGAAAACAAAAAATTTATACCCAAAAATCTTAAATTATTTCAAAGTTAGCAGCTCTCCCCTATACGGCAAAAGCTATCTCGTAGTATTTACATGCTAGCAATTTGGGTACATCACATGCTTATTCTTGTGATTTACAGGCTTGGCTTGTAGAAATCCTAATCCAAGCTTCTAGGCTGGACACGCCCAAACAACCTAACCTCTTTTCATCACATACGTGTATCTGTTTGAATTCGTTGAGAAGCGAAGAAAACTAACAATAAACCTGACTTAAAAAATACAGTAAATATATGAAAACAAACAAGTAGATCGTTTTTAACTAATATATAGTTGCATGTAATAGAAAAAGAACGCGGGTAAAAGCAGATGCAAGTCTCCAAGCCGTCGGCTTGGTAGAATCACAAGACCCGTTTGTATAGATTATACAAGATCACGCATGGGGGTGATACAAGCAACACTGTTTGAAGAATTAACATAACTCAGCCGCGAGAGTATACACGTGCTTTCCTGTAGGAACACGCAATTTTTTGTATACACTTCGCAACTCTCCGCTAGAACCAAACCACCGTTTGATGCTGCTCGAAATTGCACTGCATGCTATCCCTCCCAGGGACTGCGTCACCGTGCAAGTTCCACCTCGACCAAGGCCTCCTCATCCTCGGTAAACCTCCAGTCCCGTAACCCTGCCGCAACTCTCTCTATCTCTCTCTCTCCCGATCCCTTCGAGCAAGAGAGAGAACCATTCGCAAGAGACTCACCGTGCACCTTCGGGCTTCGCGCGCGCGCGTTGCCGGAAAATCACTTCAAGGGTGAAACTCGGCGCGGACCTTCGTGTTTTGGCTTCGCTTCTCGCGTGCACGCGCAGCAGCGCTGGATCCATCGTGGCCCGAGGGACGCGGCGGAGAATTATACCCCGGTAAATACGCGATATTCCTCGCGCGGGACGTTTAACTCGTTCGTTGCGCTCTTTGTGCTCGATCGAGTGAATGTGTGTCCGTGGGCCCGTGTGTGCGGAGCGGCGGCGCGGTCCTTGATTATAGGGATAACGGATAGCCTCTCATTATTTCGGTTGTTGTGCAAAGGGAGTGTATAGTGGCACTGCTCGGTTGGAGTTCAAGTGTGCGCTTTGATGGATGACGGGCGGCCCTCGCGCGATTGTTCCAAGGTTTTTCTGATTGCGCGCGCACTGGGTTGGTTAGGTTTGATGGATTTGCGGTTGGTGGATGTGTAGGGGGAGCGTTTTGAATGGATTAGTTTCTTTTCTGAGGGACGTGTGTTTGTTTTGGAAGTGCAGGTTCGAATGAGATAGATAAAAGACTTTGTAAATCTTTGTCCGGAGGGTACAGGGAGCAAAAAATCTTTAAATTTGCAATCAACCCGCTCAAAGCAGGGTTTCAAAGAATTTAATTTGAAAAGGTGCTCCAGAAGCTAGGGCAAAAGGTTGTAAAAAGATTCGTTTACAGAGTTGATGAAGTAGAAGCAATATCGTTTTTGCCGAATTTCGTTGCAAGGCGCTTTTGTTTTTTCAGTTTAGTTGGCTCAACGTGAATTACTGATTAAAATGCGTTCGCTGATTGGAATTTAGCTATTAAAAGTAGGAATTTGCATCAAAAACAAAAGCGTGTACTAATGGAAATAGATATTCTCCTTTCATTTTCTATAACAATGTATACGTTGATTAAATTTTTCCTCAACTAGAATATCCCAAAACAATGCAGCCATCGATAACATCGTAGGTGCAACTGGGATAAAGTGAACATACGGGTAAAGTGAATCATGCTTATTATTTCTTCAATAAATTATTATTTATGCCTAATTTTAATTTTAGTGAAAGATAATTATGCAAGGATGATAATAAAAAAGTTTCACTACATAACAATTAATATTATACGAATGAAAAATAATTGTATTTTTCAATCTTAAAAGAAAGTTCGTTTGTCGAATTTAATATAAATTATAAATCTTTATAATCAGTTTTATTGCTAGATTTTTTTTCTAATTACTTCAAATGCGTTTTACTTACTATTGCCAAGAATGCAGAGCTTTAAATGGTGTTTTTCTGTTTTTAAACAAGCATTTTTAAGAATCGACGTCTCGGGGTAAAGTGAATCGAGGTAAAGTGGTCTGAACAAAATGCGATTGCACTAATTTATTCGCGGCCAGATAGAAAACTTAACAAAATATTGATCAAGGTGCGTGTTAGTATAGTATACAAAGCCTTTGTTGCAACGCATTTTGTATTTAAGCCAAAATGGGCCAACATACCCTCCATATTTAACTTTTTCGTATTTTACAGCACTTTAAAGGTCTTAAGATGTCATTTAAGTTTTATTATAATCTAAATTAACGTTTCTATCAATTCCCGTAAAGAAAGTAGTAAAATATTTTCAAAATATTTAATTCTATTCTCTAGTTCACTTTACTCCACGCTGAAAGGTCCGGGTAAAGTGAACCGACAATTTTCAAAAATAGCTAAATAATATTAAACTTAAAAAATGACTATTTTAAGTTGCTAGTATGTATATTAATGTAAGAAGTTTCTTGTGCAACTTACAAAGTAATGTTTTATGTCTGATAAATACATTATTTTCGACTTTTACAGTTACTATATTCACTTTACCCTTGTTTCCCCTACCAACGATCTGTGTTTATTAAAAACTGTTATTTCCATCCAAATAACGTAAACACAACTTACCAATCAGACGAGTAAAATAAACATGCAAACCCAATTTCCTCCTGTAACTAAAAAATTTCACAAAAAGTATGTCACACCTGCGTGTTCCATATCCAGGTCCGCAATCATGCAAAACACCGGTGAAGACGATAAAGTTCTCCGCTAATATCGTCGCTCGTATCATCGCCCGCGCGCGTAGGCGTATAACCTACAACGACGAAGCAGTAGTATATACCCTGCGTCGCGTCGCCTCGGAATTTCGCCAAGTTTACAGGACATTATAGAGAAAGAGAGAAGAAAAGAGCGCGCGCGTATATACACATCCGCGGGCGCGACAGGGAAAATAACAGCGCCGCAGCTCGTAAACTTTGATAGTACATTAACATTCGCGCGCAGTATGTATATTCGACGTTTGCGCCGCCGCCGAGGAAAACTTGCCGAGGCGAATATGAGGCGAGGAAACGTCTTTTCCTCCCTTTCTCCTTATCGCGCTCTATATACGGCTCGCCTTTTTACGTTTCCGCGCACGCGAGTCCGCCTTCCCCCTTTGCTTTCTTTTTTTGCTCGCGTTGCGTCTTTAACCTCCCTCGTACGTATTGCGTCGCGCGTCTATCTCGCACGCATGACCCCTTCGGGCCAATTTGCCGCAGTTGGCTTTATCCGTCCTATTCCGGCAATTTCTCGCTAACTGCCGCGGCATGTTTGCGTCGACGGAGTCAGGAGTCATCGCTGTGCTTTTTGCTCGTATAGTGAGGGCGCCATTTGTTTCAGCGGCCGACGCGACGATTAAAAGGTTTCAGCGCGGCTCGTGTTGGCGATTGTCATTTATTATTTACGAGGTTAGATGTTGCGGGCGGTTTCGTTAGACTTTTAGAAGCGGTGGGATGAATTTTTGACGAATGGAATGTTTTGGGTTTACGAAGAATTGGACGAGGGACTATACGCATAACGTGTACCAGTGAAGAAATATTTATAGAATAGGGAGATAAATTATTACATTAAGAGGACTCCGGATTCTCTGTTTTTGTCTAATCCAGTTTTTCGTTATTTATTTATTTTAATAATAATTTGTTTAATCAAAATGTAAGAGTTGTCCGCGCTTCGTCTAAGAACATTTTGAGTGCTAAAAAAGCACATAATACTTTTTCGTTTTTGAGAAATCTTTGAAATACAAAAGTGAGGTTATGCGTACACAATGTTCGAGACTCTGACATCCTCTTCATGACAGAGTAATGTATATTTTTAACAAATTTATACATTATTTAAAAAAACAGTACTAACATTAAAAAATAAGTAGATGAGAATGAGAGATGCAAATACATATAGTTAGTCATGTTCACTGAGCGATTCCAACTAAATGAGCTGCATAGAATTGTATTAAATGTACATTTAGTTTATCCATCGTGTACGACAAATGGGACACACAATGGGTATAGTACCATGATATATTAACAGTAATATTATTGCAATAATTATGATTTGTATGTAAAAAATGTTTCTACAAAATGTCATTCTTTTTTTTAATATATCAAAATAAAGTTGGCAGACATAAAAGAAATGTACTGACTGTGTTAAAAATCTAATTTTTTGCTCTTACTCTGTCAATTTGATACATATCTGGTTGAAATTCTGCCACATTATGTTTTTTGTAATAAGAAGTTATAATTAATCTTAAACGTTTTTATTTATAGTTTTAGTTATTCTATTCGATGAATAATTAAGGTTACTAATTACGTACATACATCTATTATAGCCAACTCTCCCCTATGTGTATATATAAATCCACTTAATCCTGTATTTATATTTTTTCTTCGTTTCAACAAATTAAACTAAGCCCTTAACATCTCCTAATTATACTTGACCCAGTTCTGAAGGTTTACACGATTCAGTCACGAAATTTCCTCGAATGGCCACGTTAATTCGCATTGAAAATTAACGCTATAGACGCTCGGTTTAAAGCTTCTGTCGTTGCGTAGTTGAGTAAAAAGCGACCTTCTTCAAATAAAGAATCAGGCGGTAAGAAATTAGCGCAGCATTTACGTCGGACGTGACCGGCAACAGAAACGAAATAAATCAGTAGACAGCAGAATTCGCGAATCCATACGTATTACTACCGGAGAAGCTTTAACCGGGCTAAATTTAATTTCTTTCTCTTTCTTGCTTCACCCCTTGTATCGCTCGCCCCCCAATAACTTTTACTTACGCTCGATCGATCTGTAAGTTGTGCAGTATTTTTTCATCGCCCGATGGGAAACTTTTCTTTAGTGAGTTATGTGATATAGGGTTCGAGTAAACATTCGGAGGGTGATGAAGTCACTAGAGAAAGTGTATTACGAAACCTCGGTGCAAGTTTATTATGGAAAATTGTGTATAAGAGACAGTTAGGAAATCTGAATTAATTATATTATTGGGACTAGAACATTGTAGAGCTGATTACTGAGGCATTTTTGAGGGAATTTTTTAAAGTATATAATAAAATTAAATTAATTTTAGTTTTTATACCTAAATATATAAGTATTCAAAAACATAAATAAAACTTTAAGTATATTTCAACTACTTATAATTGGAACACATTCGACGCTAAAAATATCTGGTCGTATTTATTTGAATTTTTTTTAAATGCTGCAACTTCATTGGATCGAATGCTCGTATTCGCTAACCTCATTGAAGGATTTTAATGAACAAATTTGACCAGATATTTTTAACGTCGAATGTGCATCTATTCAACGTTAATAAAAATCAATGAATTCGTTGTCAAATTGATAATATTTAAACAAATTGCTGATATTTACCATTCTCTTGTTTTTCAAATATTCATACTTCTGTACTAAATAATTTTGCTGTTTTTGTGTCAGATGAACAGCGTGGCCGTTGCTAACAGCGGCAAAGTGACCAAAGTAACGATTTTTAGAAGCGTATATTTTTAATATGAAACAATGAATTCATTGATCGCTGCGAGCTTAATTCTCCTCTTGTAGACAATAGAATTATTCAATCTCCCTGAACGGATAGGTATACTGTCTTATTTACAACACTAATCCACCGCCGAAGATATTGCGAATATTCCTATCTAAAAGAGACAACATTCAAACGAGGAACAATATATGGAATACAAATGTTCAAATTAAAAGAATTTTTGAAAAAAAAATAACAATAGTTCATGCGTATTTCGGCTCTGGGAGACTCGTATATTTCGTCTACTCGAATATATTTTTCGGCTCTAGGAGACTCGTATGTATTTAATATTGGTTAATCCAACTATATAAGTTTATAATGTAACTGTATAAACTAACTATAAGAGAAAGAAAATATCTAAAAAAAAGTTTCTATATCTTCTGGAATAAACATACTTAAACTGTGTGTATTATAACAGAAAATCCTTTAATTGTACTGCATGCCGTTCAATAATTGTCAAAAATATCTTCCTTTGTTTTTGAGCCATTAACAATGTTCTAGTCCCTTAATAATATTGTGATCGATCACGTACGACGAAAAACTTGTTTTACTAGTGCAATATAGTCTATTTGTTCATAACGTAATTATACGAAGGATTTTGTTACAATAATTGATATGCAATTTGTATTTAAAGTAATTATTATTATATACATTGGTCGGGTTGTTACAACGCGCGTTGAAACTGCTGTTCTGTACAAGGGCTAAAGTACATCTGATCTCTGCGTCATTTTCGAGCTAGAATGAGCCGCTATTCGCACCGTCGAAAGTCGCCGCCGACGACCATCGAAAACATACATAAGAAGCTCGAGAACGTCATCGCGTTTGAACTATACAGAAAGTCTTAGATACCTTTTGCATAGGAACTTATTACACAGTTATATTTTCTTATTACTAATGGATTCTATCCGTAACACTATTGTTCCAAATTATTACCTCGAAGGCTTAAATAAATATTTCAGCACAATGCGAGCCTTCAACTCTTCCAAATTACCGAATCACCAGCACACCGACCAAATAAGCGTTCGCGAAAAACAGACGAACCCACACCCCTTTACTCTCTAATTATTTCTTTCCACATAAAATACATTTCTCGTGAAAGATGAGAAAAATCGCCAGAGAGAGGCTCTAGTCCTCCTCGAGCGCTCGAGCCCAACTCGAATTGAATGCAAGAAAGCAGCCCTTGGCGCTTGCGCAAAAAGGGCGAATTTTTTATACCACCGCCGTGCCCGGGCGGTTTGATTTACAAGTGCAATTCGAGTCTCTCTCTCTCTCCACGCGACTGCTAGACGACGACGTTTTTCGGAAAATTCTCGCTCCGCGAGTCGAGCGCAGCCGAGTCCACACTTCTTCCTCGTGGAGCGCGAGCAGGCGAGTCATTAGCCGGGCGGCGCGCGAAAAAATTTAATTAAGTCCGCCTCTGGCCCTGAGCTTTGCTGTACTCCGGCTCGATGCATTTCGTATAATTCTCTGCGCGCACGTGGTAAGTGGTGCTCGAGTTCCTTTTTTCTTTCTTTTGTGGGCGTCCGACTTTTACGTGAGCTTTTTACGCCGATAAATTCCGAATTCCAGAGAGCGGGGGGGTTGGGTTGGGTTGGGCGCCGATGTATGGACGAGGGCCCTTGCGATGTGGAAAAATATTTCTTGCTAATTAAAAGGGCTTTGGAGGTGCATTATTCTCTTCACCGATCGGTAGTTTATTAACTGGGAAATATAGGTCGGGTTATTGCTTTCTCAAAGAGAAAGCTTTGTAACGATAAGAATTTTGATCCCTAGGTTTTAATAATTTTGATAAGCGACTTAAATATTATTAAGTATTTGTTTTAATAAAAATAAAATATTTCCAAAGCTTATAAAAAAAATAATTTGTTATTTTATTCGACTAATATATATTATTACTAACTGATAGGGCTTGGACCAATTTCTTCAGTACTTTCAACATTTTTTTCATATTTTTCCACATTTCACATTTTTAATAAATTAATTTTTTATTAATTCCTCTTTGTGAATTAGGAATTTTGCTAAAGCAGTTGCAATGGGTTTCTACCTCTGGTCAATAAATTTAGCAAAATAGTTGTACACTGTGCATAATATATTAAATTTTTTAATTATTATAGATTTGATCTTCATAACAAAATGAAAACATGGATTATCTCGGCATACTAAAATAATATGGTCGCCAATTCGTAGCATAACCGGTTTAATAATAATAATAATAATAATAATAATTAATTTATTTATTTACCGTTATTAACAATCCAGTGTAAGTTTAGTTTTTAAGGCCTAGCTTCCCAGGAAAAATTGTACTGACGTTTAAAACATTTATGATAAATATCTACATCAAAAACCGGATGTTAACATTCGTTGAATCCATGAAAATGCAAAATACCGTCTTCTCTATTATTAACATATCTCGCATGTTTCAAAATCCAAATTACGGCTATTTCCCACCGCGAATCCAATTCAACCGGCGCAAGAAAACCGCAAATCGAATTAACCGCATATAACATTGCTAATCTAAAATATTCGGTTCGTCAGGCGAGGCACGCGGCGCCGGCAACGAATAGCAACGAGGAGCCTGCGCTATTTCGATGCACCGCCGGGCATCCGGAACAAAATCTCAAACGCTCCAGGGATTTTCCTAATTCGCGTACACGAGAATTTGAGTATGCGACTACTCGATACAGGTGCAGCACGTATATATTGTGCACACGTACGTGGACGAATTTTCTTCCGTTTCCCATTACGACACGGGCGTTCGTCGCTCGACTGCTCCGCCCAGTTTTCATTTCGCCAAATACTGGTTCTCGCCCCCCCCTTCACTGTGTCTGGTCATTACCCTTCGAATCGCGATGATCGTGTACTTGCACACAGAGGGGCGGGTTTACACGTCGAGTGGTCCCGACGGATAATGGGAATTCTCGCATTCTTGTAAATGTAATGTATTTTAGGATGCAATTGCGCATCATATTTGGATGCATTTTTACGTAATGATAACAAAAATTCTTGTGTACTTTATTTATTATGTCCGATTTGATCGATCAGAGGGTTTTGTTGATTAATGCTTTGATGCAATTCTGGGTAAAACTCTGTTAATTATGCTATAGTGTTGATACGGAGGTTACTGTATTTAACGCAACATTTTTAATAGTATACGCAATAACATATTTATACAGGAAGTCTCTATGATACCATTACCTCATATTAATTAATTAAATGAAATTAGAATTACGATATTAATTTCCTCTGAAGTCTATCAATAATTTATGTACTAATTTAGTAGCAACCCGCGTCGCGGTTTCACCAGTCATATTTGTTTATATAATTAAAAATTAATAGATTTAAATAAACAAATTATCCACTCTAAATTCATATTTTAATCCAAATGAATCCAACGAACCTGTAGTGTTTTTACTTTTGAGTATCAATAAGAGTAAAATTTTTGTTTTATTCATTTTTATTTTATATTTATTTATAACAATACACCGTTGTGTACGTAAAAGACTGAACTTTCGCCAATAAAAGGGTCTGCAAATTAATTAAAAATTCCCATTTTATTTAAATAAATAATGGATTATTATTATTATAATTATTATAAAAATACTTATATTTCAACAAAATCTAAATTCACTTGGAAGTAATGGACCTCTGTACGAAGTTTTAGACGTAAGAACCAACAGCAAAATTTTCACACAATTTTATTCTAATAACTTTCTAAAATACCATTAGTTGTGACCTCTGAAATTTGGTAAAGAATTATATAATTTATTACTCTATTTATTATTCTATGGGTAATTTAGGAAATTGACTTTTAGATCCCCTTTACGAAGCACATCTACAACTACCTACTATCGAAACCTCAATAAAAAATTTCAAATATTCCCATCAACTCAGACCTGCACCACTCAACGTGTAACTCCGCCAATGCAAATGGAAATCTCTCCATCCCTTAAACCCCCTAGCACCCGTCTCTATCCGATCAAACTCAGCGGCACACCAGGATTCAAATGCTCCTCGCTCGACTTTGCCTTGCTTCCGGTTTGTCGCCACTACTGCACTGCACTGCCACCTACGTGCACTGCCAAGTTCGGTCCGAGCACCCGTCGATTTTCACTCAATGCAATTGCCCGCACTGCGAGCACTGCAGTGCAGCAGCGGATGAAGCTCTGCAATTATGGTGATTGGATAAATGTTAGTAATTTCGCTGGCCTGGAGCGCGCGCTTTGAAATTCTATTCTATCGCTGGAGGCTATATGCGTGGCCGCCAAAGCCCATAGATGCTGCACACGAGGCGGGTGTTGCGAAATTCTCGGTTCAGGGCGGTAGCGGCATTTTCGAGCCGCGAAATTAGGAAATTCGAGGAGGACAGTAGCCGTGATAAGGGGATTCGAGGCATGGAAGCTGCACGAATGTAGAGGTGCAGGACTTTGTGGGTGGTGGATTATTTTTAGGGTGATGGGATCAGATCGAATGGTCTGGTTGGTGAGTGATGGGATCGATTTTGTTGCGTTAATTATTGGTTATACGGGATAGCGAATTTTATGAACTGGAGCAAGCGAGATTACATTTCGGGCTATTTACGTAAAGGTCGATCGCAGGCTTAATTGTCAAACGGATTCCATTAATTAATGCTTTGATACAATTCTGGGTAATTTTGTCAATTATACGTATAGTATCAATATTGACTTTACTATATTCGGTATAAAGAATTTCAATAGAACGTAATAACATATTCATACAGGAAGTCTCTGTGATGACAGTAGCACATATTAATTATGTTGTATGAAACCAGAATAACAATTCTATTTTTTGCCGAAGTCTGTCAATAACTTATGCATATTTATGTATTAATTCTCAAAGCAAAATTGTATGTAGCGTTTCTGATTAAATTTTTACTCCTGTGATACCTTACCACGATCACATTAATCTTTACCCGTTTTCTTTTTCAAAATTTTGCCATTTATTTTAATTTACATGCAGGGAATTTGATCTGGCCCAAGGAGGGAAATAAGCTAAGGACCAAAGTATATATTCCACGATATACCAGCTCGAACATACTCTAACTCGCCGAATAATACTGTTATAAGCTTAAAAATTGGTAACCTGCACTAAATAGTCGAAAATTGTTATTTTCGTATAGTAACTGATGATTTACGCTTTTTCGTAAAGTACAACTTAAGGAGGTTCGATAGTAAAGTCAAAATGATAAGATATTTCTGAAAATTTAATATGCCATTCTTCTGTAAAGTTTACGATGACATGTGAAATTTGAAAGCATTCGCCATTACCGATTTAAAGATAACTGAATTCAAAGTTTGATTCTTATACACGGGCTCTTATGAGAGCAGCTTGTAAACTGACAATAAACATAGAGTGCGATTGTTTAAATATGATTAGAAATAAATGAAAAACTATGCAAAATATTGGAAAAGAATTAAAGATCGTGCACGCGAAATTTTAGAACGAATGAGAACAGCGATTCCGAGTACTATGCTAAAACGTTAATAAAATACTAGTTTGTTGGCTGCGCGAGGAGGTGTGGTAAGAGGGGAGCCGGTGTGCGGTGCGGGAGACTCTCCTTTCCTCACCCCGCGTGGGAGATCTATATAACCTCCTTAAGGGGACGCCGGATATCTCTGTCCTTATCTAATTGAGTTTTCATTCATAATTTTAAGAGAAATCATTTTTCTGAAAAAATAATAGTTGTCCCTGCTTCGTTTTATAGTAATCTAAATATATGTCCAAACTGGTTTTTCATATAATTGTTTTGCTTTCGAGAAAACTTTGACAAACTTATTATGTAAAGGTTAATCTCCACGTAGTTGGCCCTCATAGTGTGTCAAAGTTTTCTCGAAATCAAAACAATCATATGAAACCAGCTTGAACATATATTTAGATTACTATAAAACAAAGCGGGGACAAAGATATCCGGCGTCCCCTTAAGGTGATGCTAAAGCCACCTGTCACCGACAAATACGAGGATCCACTTTTCTCATTTTATTTTCATTGGAAAGTTGTTATTCCAATCAAAAAGAACAACTTTTCAGAGAGATATTTTCTTAAAATTTAAAAATGAATGAAAAAAGTGGATATCCGTATTTACCAGTAACACAGAGTTTAACATCACCTTAATGCCTTTTCATTGCTATGTTGTTCAGATCTGCCCTTTTTTAAAAGAAAAAGTTCGATTTAAAACTCGTTGTAATTCATAAATTTATCTTCAATGAGTCATTTTGGTCCTAATAATAATAAGATAACAATTGGAGTCAAAATACGTACACTGAGAACAATCCCATGTGTTAAATGAATGTATAAAAAAAAGTATTACAGGTAATTAGTTAATTTTTAATACTAATTAGGCACTCTAAAAATACTATAATAGGAAGAAAAACTAAGCAATTATTATTCAGTGGTGCCAGCTTGATGATACACTGTCAAAGTAAATCAGATCGTAACTGTTAAGAAATATTCACTTTTCCGTATTCAAATCCGCAAAACTAAATAATTAAAAAAGCTTCCCAACTCCAAGTCACCTCTTTCAGCGTAATGCATCCAAAGAACAACATCAATCCTATTACTCTATGAAAATCAAGCAATCTTCCAATATCAATACCCCCGCTCAAAAACACTCACTCGACAAACCACCAGCCCATCGCTCAAAGCATCCGCTCCTCAATCGTCGAAAAAAGCAGCTGCTACTCCCTTTCAATACACAATCTCCAGCCGACCAGCAAAAGCACTTGGACAAACGAAACGGAGAGAGCTGCCGCAGCGCGTAACGGCCCTTCACCCAACAAGCAAAACGTTCGAAGCAAAGATCCCTCGATCGTCATCAAAGCGACTATACACGCGCGCCCCCGCAAGTTTGCCCCCAACGCGAGCAGGCGCCGGAGCTTTGTGCGCTCGCATTTCGGTATAAGCGCGGCAAAAAGGCCTAGAGAGAGCAAGAGAGAAGCTCGCTTTTACCGCTGCCGCCGGCGGCGCGACTAGAAAAAGAAGAGACACAGAGAGAGAGAAAGAGCCCGATGTAACAAGACCGCGAGCACCTCGTTACGCCTCGTCGTCGTCTGAAGATGCGCGAGAGGTGCAAGCACTCGCGCTTGTCGAAGTGCCTCGTTTTCTCGCTGTACCCTGCGCGCGGGGGAAAGTACGCTCACTCTCTCTCTCTCTCTCTCTCTCTCTCTCTCTCTCTCTCTCTCTCTCTCTCTCTCTTTGATATTTCGCTCTCGCGCTGCTATACGCTATAGAGTTCTGTGCTCTTCTCCGGTTATAGGGCTCTGGCTTTGTGAGGTATGTAGAGAGGTGTACGCTGCCGGTAGTCCCGCGGCGGAAACCGCGCGCACGTGTAAGTCGTGGCTTGGTTCTCTCTATACGTGCCGCGAAAGCTAATAAAACGTGGCTCGCTTGACTTGTCGAGTGTTTCTCCCTCAGTCTTTCTTTCTGGAGGGCGGGAGGGATTTTGGCGTTCTTCTTTTTACGCTGGGGGGTGGGGGGGTTGTTATTAGATGCGCGGAGGAAGAAAGTTCGGTCGAGGCCGACGGGGAATTATTGATGGATTCGCGAGCTGCGGGGGGACCCTTTTCTTTTGCGTTCCGGGATGCTAGGCGCGCGTACCGTGGAATTGACTTGCAGGGAAGTCGAATAAGTTGAAAAGTGTCCGCCAGCGTCGCTGCTTTTTTAATGAATTACTACGGATGTCTAGGAAAGGGAGGAGGGACGATGTTAAAAGAGTTTTAAACGCGGATTAAAAAGAATTTTTATGAAAGTGGAAAGATCGATAATAATTGGAATGAAATGCGATTGTCAGAGGGATATTCTCATTGAATCCCCGTCTGCCGGTGAGGCGATGAGAATCAGGAAATCACGTTCGCATCGGAATTAAAACTCGTGAAAACTTTATGGCGCAAAACTGCACATTATCGATTCCCGGCACCGCGCCGACGCTCGCTACTCCCTTTTGGGATTTTAAATATCATATTTCAGAGCGAGAAAGCAGACGAGAGGGCTGAGAACATTCTCCATCGACCATAAAATCCGTATAATATCCTAAAAACATTTTTAATACGCCGGCCCGGATGTCTATATTACGACGATTTAATGAATCATATTTTTTTTCGCGTACTTCATTAAAAATCTTATTAATTAACAAAATGAAAAAGTAGATTACACGGTATTTCTTTTAGAAATTTAGGTGAGATGTTATGCAGCGTAAAATAAAATGTTTATCAGAATGAACTGGATATGTACTCAATGTTTTTATGAATTTTTCATGTGCATTGCCCGATCCTGTCTAAAGATAGCAATGGAGTCATTAGTTAACACAATACTCGTCGATTTCATTGGCAGACCATTTAACTGTCAACATTCAAATTTAGTATCAAAGTATATCCTGCATAACTAAAAAAAGTGCGCTCAGTACGTGTTCTAAATTCCTAATATTATTATATTATTAATACAAATATTCGTTGTTATACTACCTAAAAGAATACCTCGCACGTTGTTGTAAGACTTTTAAATCATTTGATTAGTCGCTGCGAGAGCGTATCTATTTAAATATTTAATTAAAATCTTATAATAGTTGTATTGAAATTGATTCATATGTATTCTTTTTTGTTTAATCATGTACAATGAAAGATAAAGAAGCGCGCGATATTAAAATTCTTGAAAAACAAATTAATATTAATATTAAATAAATAATATTAAATAATTAATATTGAAAAACGAAAAATTTTCACGTGTGAATAATAAATTATTTGAAAATGTCATTTTAGATACTACAAAGATATTTTTTTTATAAACTTGTATGTAAAGTTTCTGTTTAATATGTTTTCAAATTTATAAAACTAAATATCATGCCTAAAATAAAAAGATAAACCGATAGTTTTGAAATGCTAGTAATAAAAACAAATAATTGAAAAAAGTTGGTACAAACGGGGAAAATCTCATGCTGGAGTACGATAGTTATCTTCTGTACCTAATATCTTTTGTCCGTTATAGCTTAGTAAAAATCAATAGCACCGATGTAACTGGCCATCTAAAGGATGTATTTTGTAAAATCTCTAATGACATCGTTATTTTTATTAAAGCGTACTCTTTAAAATCACTGTAGAAATAATGCAAAAAAAGTGAACATCACGGAAAAAAGACACTCACCAAAGTGCTATTCGTTACAGAATGTCGGTAAATTAGCTACATCATTTAATGGCATACCAGCGACGTTTAGCCTTGACGTGAAACCGTACTCCCATAATAGTTACCGACGATAAGCGATTTTTTGCTTTCCCAAGTGAATCTTTAACTTTACTAAATATTTCAACCAGAGGCACATTCTACAAATCACAAGAATTGTGCCTCTGGTCAAAAGGAGTTCAAAAACTTCACTGCAAAGAACGAAAAATACAATGTAGAAATCAACCTTCCCCTATTAAAGCATCAATTTTTTGCCTGTCTCAATGCCAGCATTATCTATATCACCTACTTATTCTCCATTCAATCCAAGCAGCTCCCCCCAACGACCACCCTCATCCATTAACCATCGCACGCAGAGCCCACGTCCGAGTAAACTCTTCCGAGCAGACTCGACCTCTCCCTCTCTCATCTCACCCCGCGCTCAATGTCACAAGCATCGAGAATTCGGCTCGTTACGCGCGCTGATCGATCACTCCCTCCCTCCGAGCCCAGCAACCCTCCAGCGCGTGCCAATTAATTCGTTCGCAGGCGTGTGCACGCGCGATACACTTACATTCCGCCGGGTTCTTGGCTCGGGCCCGCGGGATATTGCTCTCTGTGCATAGCGTTCTCTCTCCCTCTCTCCGAAATTCGGGAATCCAAACAACGGCAACAGCGGCGGCGTTCTTCGAGCCGAGCAGCCTAGCTCAAGACTCTGGCAGCCAGCCAGCGGCTTGCTACTACTGCCTATCGCTATACTGCTACCGGCTCTGCTCTAGGAATACTATACGTGTGTACGTGAGAGAGAATGGGTCTAGGGGGAGGGAGGAGGGCTATTTTAGCCGTGCGGATCGGCCTTTTATAATTACTTTTAATTAATGCCCCGAGCGAGCGTACGGGAATAGAAGCAAATGCGCGAGAGCGGCTTAAACAAGATCGGATCTCGCTCGGCTTCGGAACTTCGTGGTGGTTTGTGCATGTGTGTGTATCTGTGTGAGTGTGGCGTTTATGAATGCGAGCTTGCTCGGTGGTGATGCACATGTTGTTTAATTGTCAGCCTGCGTTGAGGAACTGAAATAGATCCCGTTTTTCGTTATTTACCGTCTGATGGTTTAGAGGGAAGATCGTTCATTCGCGAAGAATGTTTTCAAAATAGACTCGAATCTGCTCATTGATTATTCCCTGGAAATTAACTTGGGGAGCTTATTGTTCGTTTGTTGCCAATTAGCAGTCGCTGTTAACTTTGAAGTATCCAGGCGATCGATAAAAAAGACACGAAGCTTGTACTTACAAATAAACACATCTCTATAACTTCCGGAGTTAGGGAAACTTTTTTATAGACCGCAAGCGCCAGCGCACAAATCCCCGAAACGACCTCACCCGCGCTCGAGTTCTCGTGCACACCGTGAAAATAAACCAAGTCGCAATCACGATGCCAGCGGAATACTCGCTCCACTTGGTCTGAATCCCAGAAACCACACCCCGATCCTCCTAATTACCCGTTCAATTTCCCATTGCGAGGGTAAACAATACCGCAGCGGCAAATATAAATCGCATCTCTCGGACACGCCGAAAGTCTCTGGAAGCGGAGAGAAGACGCAACTCCAGCAGGATAAAGACGCAGTGCCAGGAAACTCTACAGACTAATCTCCAGCACGACTGTGCTTTCAAGTACGAGATATACCTATATAACCTCTGCGTATTATGCACGTAGCTCGCAAATAAAGCGAGGAAGAAATATCGGGGCGCGGAGCGAGTGTCTCCTGGCGATACCATCCAACAGGAATGAGCGATGAAGTAGGTATCGATCCTCCGTACATTTCTTCCTCATTTTCTTCTCCTTAGAAAATGAGATATGTCGAGGGTGGCGTCCTGCTACTGTGCCAGCTAAACGTAACGAGTGAAGTTGCACGGATAGAAGCTCGCGGACGGAAGGATATCGCGCAATAGAAGTGGAACGCGAGGGGGAGAATTAAAAGGAACTGCGTTCCAGAAAGTGATGACGATCATCATAGTTGTCTTCCACGATGCGCGATGTGCACTCTCCCGGAGATATACGTGACGTTCTCGTGCGCGAGAGCAGGAGGAACGAGTTCGCTGGGATGGACCCAATTGGCTCTAATGCTCCTCGGCCGTAGGTGCAAGAGTGTAGAATGAGCCGCAGCCCGCGAGCGCATCGATGTTTATGTGGTGTTTTGTCGTTGGCACACTTTGACAGATCGAAGAGAGTCCATTGCAATCATTGAAGGAGTTCGAGTTTTTGTATTGCTTTGTTTCGAAAGCGACTGCTGGGTGGGAGCGAGAACGTTGTGGAATGAAATTATTTACTAGCATGCCGTCTTGTTGAGAGGTGAATTCTGGTGTGCAATTGGGGATTGATCAAGCTGGCTATGCAGAAGTTAGATTGGTACACTGGGATATAGGATGATTTATGGATGAAAATATTCATTATCTGTGAAGAATACTGGATTTGAATTTGGAGAGATGAATAATTATGAACGATTAAAACTTGGTTACTTGAGCTGCGTCTCACTAGCTGAGCGCTTCATCCTTATGTTGAATGTTATTGTCGCATTGTTTGTAGGTATAGCTGCACGGTTAAAAACGAATTAGTAATATGTTGTTTTGTGTCTGTAGAAATTGTTTGTTACTTTTAAAGTATAGATTTGTTTGTAGAAATTATAAACTTCAATTATAATATCAAAACAGATTTGCGTATAACGTTTCCACTAACATTCTTCATGGAAAAAAAATCAACAAACATTTGTTTATAACAATCTATGCATATTTTGTTTTTTAAAGTAACAAAAATTGTACGTTATTCATTTTTAACAAACAATGTATCTAAACAATGTTTTTTTAACCGTGTTCACGCATCTGTAATGATTATGTACGTTATATTTCAATATTTTGTTGTTGCCAAAATTATGCAAGTACTCGGTTTGTTATTCCAAATTCGAAAATCGATCGTGGTTTAAATAAATAATTCATCAATATCCCTACGCAGAAAACCAAGTATAGCCGTCCAAAATATACATCATTTTCGTATACATTTTGCATCACACATTTGAATCTATAAATTGCAAGGACCTCTACAACCTCCCAAGCTAAAACTGAATGATATAGCTTTAATTTGGGAGATTGAAAACTGACATTCGATCAAATTTATAAATATATATACACGTGAAAATAAACTTCCGTGCCGGAGCTTTAACTGTAAAGAATCATTTTGCTCAGTGTAATTAAAAAGAAAGTCTTCAAATGCGCCAAGATTTTAAATGAAAACCACTCTAACCTAAAAATTTAACAAAATACGTTTCTCCGCAACATGCATCGCTGCATCGCAGCATCTCCCGCGCGCGCAATGCAAGGCACTACATCACACGCACACACAAACGTCAAGCAAGTCGCATGGCAGTGGACGCGCAAAGTCGCGGCGCGCGAAATAGAAATTAACGAGCGCCTCATTAATTGGGTTAATGGACTACGGCGCACGCGAGGCCTCGCGCATACACACACACACACACACAGAGAGAGACTTCGGGTTGTTGACCGTTTCAACGGACACTCGCGCTGTGCAACAGCTTCGTCTCCTTGGGCATCCGTGACGAATGAAAGCGAACGAGCGTAGTCTTTTGCTCGCGGTGACACTTCGTGCCCGCGGGAATATGCTTTTGCGCGGCTTTTCATCCCCCTAGCGAGTTGAGCGATGAGGATTCATGGCGTGCTTTGATGACCGAATGGATACAGGCTCTTTTTTTTTTCTTTTTTTTTTAAGAAAGTTGGATAGGGTGGTGGTGTTGATTTTCTGTTGCTACAGGCTTTCATGAATTTAATAGATTCTTTAAATTCTCGGGCATTCAGGGGAGGAAGGAGAGCTCAAGCGTGAAGCTTTGAGATGAGAATTATGCCGGGCGCTCTCGCGCAATTTTATAAGGCGGTGATGCAATTACGAGATGTATGAGATGACTGAGGCGTTCGCGGCTGAAGTGATATTGCCTTTCAGAAAATTCTGTATGAATTTCGTTAGGTGATTATGGAGGCGTTCTGACTAACAAGACGAGGGTTTTACTTTCATCTCGTGGATATTTTTTATAAAACTTGAAGAAGTACCTTTTTCTTATGTAATAGAAGAATTTCAACTTTTTTAAATTCAGTGATTTTTCTACATTTTCGTCACTATCTTCAATATAGTTCATAGCTTATATAGAATGAAAACTCAAATTAAAGCTCTCCGTCGAAATTTATTTTCGTTTGGATTGTATTCCTAGCGTGAAAAATAGTAGAGTTATGGTAAAAAATATTCAAAGATACAATTTATCTGCAAAATAATTATACATAGTCTGAGTAAGGCAGCTGATATCTTAATAACAAGGGCCCACACGCAATAAAATTAATGACTAATCCTGTCAAGTAACTTAATAAAAAATAAACTAATAATTTTTTAGTAATAATTACACAATTTTTGTTATTGTTTCCATATAAAAGTTTGTTAAGATTACAAATATAGGTGTCAAATTAACTAAGAAATAAAAAAAATGAATGGTTAATATTTTTTACCGTAAGATATTAGTTGATTGATAAATATTTTTGTACAACTCACAAAGCCCCACATTATGACTCGCAATACTTACTCTCCCCTTATCCGAAGTTTCAGTGAAAATTCACCCTTCAGTACGCTACTATTGACTCAGCTTGTATAAATATTCACTCCGAGAGGGGTTTCATAAAATCCACAAAATAATGCAAACAATACCACCATAACGCCAACCATGCTGCAAAGAACGAAAGCGCGAGTAAATCCCGAACCAAGAGTTAACACCTTCGCGCACAATCGGCCAAAATACCCAAATAGATAGAATTATCGCTAACGCGACCAGCGCGACGAGGCTGCCGCCACCGCTGCAGCGCAGTGTGAATTATAACTAATTTACGAGTCTGGCAGTCTGCTTCGCAGCGCGGCATCGCGCGAGAGGTTAAGCGATAGTTTCGTGGTGCCGCGGCGGCACTACGGTATACGGGGGGAGGTATAATCGATAATTTCGTAGCATCCAGGGGTAGAGGCTTTAAGCCAGGCGTTGGCGGAGGCAGAGGCGCCCGTATGCGCGGAGCTGCCTAATCGCGCTACGCGCGCTCCGACGAATTTACATGGCGGGCTATTATCGTGCCTTGACCCCTCCCCGGTGCTGACACGATTTTTCACGCGATCGTTATCGGGGATGGGGTCTTGCTGGTTGCTTGGAGGTGGCACGATCCTTGATGCGTGCGCGACGCGGGTGAGAGTAGATGCTGGTGGAAAGCTTGGGTTATTTTGACCTTAAAAGAGTTGGTGTTTTTAAATTATCTAATGTGTTATTAATTATCTAATTATTAAGGTGGTTGTTCCATGATGGTATGAATGTTTGGAGACTTCGAGGAGTTACTAATATATTATGATGTGTTTATCGATAACAATGTTATTTGAGATATTTGAAATAGGTATTATTAACTAATATGTGCCAAAATTACAGCTGAAAATTCAGTGCGAAACAAATAATAATGCTCTATTTTTAATTCAAAAGTTTAATATACGTACGAAGGTTAAAAAATTAACGTATTTAACCGTGGGCAAGTGATTCGTTGCTAACGTTTTTTAATTTAACCTACAAGGTAGATCTATTTATACGGTATATATAGATATACTTTGTAGGTTAAATTCAACCACGTTAGCCACGAATACTTGACAATGGTTCATTTAGAAAATGTTCATTTAGAAAACAAATCATTGGTAAATGTTTACAAAATGTATAATTTAAAATTAATAAATAAATTTTAGCAAACGACAAAGCTTCAGCTGCCGAGGTAAAATAAAATCACGTATCTGTCAACATGATGGTACAAGTACACCGTTAAACATTTTAGCAATTTTTAATATGAAATTTTTAATTATATCAGATAATAATTAAAAATTAATATTAAAAATTAGGTTAAAATGACTTATGTTAGTTTTATTTCAAACATACTTAAAGAGAAGTTTAATCTGCTAGAATTGATAAGATATACGTTGTTACATTAATATTATTCATTCTCACAACCCGTGAGATCTAATAGACTAAATTTTATTTAATTTGTCTTTTCCCTAAAAAAACATTATATCATTTTATGGCTTTACATGGGAGCTTAGATTTAAAATACAAAATATTGAAATAATTATTCCGAAAGTAAAAACACATGGTGTCCACATGCCACCATCTCGGTATCTAAAGCTTAAAATATTAACCGTTCTATATATATAATTACATTAACTTACGTGAAGAAGATTTAACCATGCCATCAATTTAAACGAACACCATGTATGAATTGCAACTCACCTGTAACATAAATAAAAGTCACAATTAATAAACAATAAACACTTATCATTCTCTATTAAACAACAATAATAAAGACAATATAACGCGTAACCTCCGGAGAATTCGGAAATCACGAGACCTCGTACTCCAGCGATCGCTAAACAGACTAAATAATACCGGGGCTCCCGGCGCCAACCAGTCCTCGTAATTAAAGTGCAGCACGTCGTCCGGTTCGATTGTCGCGCGCCACCTCGTGTGCACACCCTCCTCGCGCACGTGCGCTCAGCAGCATCAGCGGCAGCTATCCCAGCGACTAATGGCGAACAATGCGAGTCTTCTCTTCCTCTCCCTCTCCCACGCGACTATTGTTTCCACTTATAGCCTTAACAGCGAGAGAGCAAGATCCCGGGGATTTTAGCGTCGACATTAGCCGGTTTTTCCCCCCTCCTGGCGTAATCGGAGCGTGCACTTTGTGTATATAGGTGCGCCTCGCTTTTCTCGATTTCGGAGGCACTCGTGGATAATTATGTGTACCGGGGTAGCTGCAGAGCTGCGTCAGAGCTAAAGAGGGTAGATAAGGCACGGCGCGATTTATACCGAGCGCGATAACCCGCGATGAATTTATTTGTCTTGCTGGGAGGCGCGTCTTTTGACTGCTTTTGTGTTTCTGAAATTGCTTTGATTCAAACTGATGTAATTGCGTGTTAGAGCTCGCGGTATTATCTCTGAAGATGCAGTGGAGACATTATTTATATATGGGGGAGACCGGGGTAAGGTGAGCTTTTTCTATATTTTTACATAAATAAAATATTTATATTAATTTGACTTATGTAGCAAAATAATCTTAGTAAATAATGATTTTTAAATGCCTCGTGGTACATATAATCGGTTATTAATAAAAAATTTAACAGTTAATTTGTGAGCCACTCGATATGATAATTTTGCATGTTTTGGTTTTTAAAATTCAAACTGACCGGGGTAAAGCGAGCTTACGTAAATTATGTAAAAAATAAAGTGTAACCTCAAACTGGCTCTACGGTTATGACTGATAAATACATTTTGTAAAGCTTTAAACTTATATGTCTGTTAACAAATTGATTAAGTTACGTTTAAAAGTTAAATACAACTTATGAATTTATCGTAATTTAAACTTTTATCTGCATATTTATTGAAGCTCACTTTGCCCCGTAAAAAGGCTCACTTTACCCCAAGCTCTTGACAAAGTAGGCCTAATTCTTGTAAGTGAATTTTAAATACATTCAATTACTTTGCAGTCTTGGTGCTTAACATTTATATTAAATAAAGTCTATATTACCTTTTTAATATATCTCGAATTATCGATAGTAGCAATATATCTATATATTCGTGATCGAACTTTCTTAGGCTCAGTTTGCCCCGGTCTCCCCCAGTAGAAGTTTGCATCGTTAAAATTGAAATTTGATGAACCGTTAGGATGCTTGCAGCTTACCTTTATTAAATTCTACATATAATGTTGCTCTTTCCAGACTGAATATAGCATTGTATTCATGTAGCGAAACTACTTCGACAAGACGAAGAACCTCCACACGCAGCAAACATGCAGGCAAAACTTTCCAAATATCAAGCAAGCCGGGACAGACGTCGAGGGAAAATACGAAAATACTTCCAAAGAATCTCCATCGACCAAGTAAGTCCATAAAGAAAGAAATCCAACAATAAGCAGCAACAGCAGCAAGCCGTCTCTCCTGCACATACATCGGGAGCAAATCGAAAACGCGACTCGCCGCGAGCTATATGCAAGCCCCGTTCGAGCGACACGCGAATCTTATACATTTGCATAAGCCAAGACGCAGCAGAAGTAGTGGTATATAGCAGTGTACCGTGTAGCAGTCGTCGTAGCGGACGCGAGCGACAAGTACCTATTTCTATGCCAATTGTTTCCTGATAGGGCTCGCGGGCGCGAAGACGCACTCTCGGAAGTCCCTCTCTCAAGTTCTTGGCTGCTCGCAGGAGCGTACACCCGCACGGAATCAGGATGCCGGCGATAAAGTGGCCCGGCCGAGTTCGGCTAACTATCTCCTGGAGGAGAGTGCCGACTACTTAGCCACTTTCCGGGGGTGCCGCGAGCAAGAGAGAGATAGAGAGAAAGAGGAAGGAGGCTTGATTATCGCTGGAAGGTGGAGCACTGTGCGAGAACCATTTTGGAGAGAGAGTAAGAGAGGGTTTCGTGTATAGTGTTGCTTTGCACGAACGCGGACGCGGATGCACAGCGCGGAATTGCTAATTGTAGGGCGATTGGCCTTATCGCGGGTGCGGAGGGAGATGGAGAGGGAAGAAAAGTTTCGGATGCGCTTGGTGGGTTTTTTTGCAGTTATTCTGATTAAATAGAAAGTTAGGGTTTTTAGGAGAACGTAGTTTTGATTTTTTAATGATAGATTAATATGGAGGGAAGCTATACAAGTTACTCGCAAATGGAGAATCATAAGGGTTCGTTGCCATGTATAGAAAACGCATTTATAGAGAACTTTTTGTATGTGAATTATAAGGACAGTGGATTTTTTTCTTTTTTTAAAGCAAATAGTATGAGTTACTAACCAACGAATAATACAGTTACCAACGAATAATGAATCTTAAGGGTTCATTGTCATGTACGAGCGTAGAAAACTCATTAATTGAAAATTTTTCGTGAAGGAATTACAAGCACGCAGACTAAATAAAATGTTACATTAATGGGGCATGCCTGCGTTAAACCCAAAAAAACAAACTTTCTTTACGAGTCCAGAAAACTTTTTATGTTTATAAGCAGTCATCCTGAAAATTTGTATGCTATCAATACTTAATAATATCTTGAATTTTACCGTTGAGAAATCTCGAAATCTTGACCCTACACGTCACAATAAACTATTTTCAATACCATATTTATTAAAGGAACTTTGTTCCTCACTCGATTCTAGGTGACATGAAGAACGAAATTTTTTTTTCAACGGTTATTCGACTCCTTTTGTCATGTATTACAAAATGTGCGGAGCACTTTATGCTAAATTTTCTTTTATTATATAAATAAGAATAATTGGATTTCCGAAAAAAATAATTACAAAAAATTCACTAAAAAGTCTTTTGCTCTTTTTGTAATACATGTCAAAAGTTGTCGAATAACCGTCGAAAATAAATTTCGTTCTTCATGTCACCTACAATAGTGTAAGGAACAAAGTTCCTTTAATAACTACCTACTTCAACGGTGAAATTCAAGATATTATTAAGTATTGATAGCATACAAATTTTCAGGATGACTGCTTTTAAACATAAAAAGTTTTCTGGACTCGTAAAAAAGTCTTGTTTTGGGTTTAACCTAGACCTTCCTGCTTAAAGCGCATTTCTTCACAAAAAAGCTAAACAGTACGCACGAATAATATTTTAAACTGTTACATAATATATATACTAATGTATTCAAGGCTACGAGTACAAAAAAGCACGAATTAAAGAAACAATTTTTTAATACCTGTCTTTTTTTTAATTGCACACTTCTATAAGCAGGTCATGCTTCAACAATGACTTTTGCGATTCATTGCTTGGAAGTACTTCCTATCAACATAAAATGAGGAAGCTCATTCAGGGCCCCTTGACATTATTACTGCGTTACAGAGTGAAAAGCTTCTCGTCTACCATTGAGTTGAAATGATCGATGAAAAAGTTTTTATACCTTTATGTCAAACTCAAAGTACAGTGATAAAGAAAAGCTGTTTCAGCGTGTGCCAATAAACGTTTTTAAGGCTCTAATGAAATCTGTAGCTTGACTAACCTATTTATTTAAAAAAAATCGTAAATTCCATCAAAATAAAGTTATTTTGAATTGCAGAATTATACACGATCGTCAATAAGAATCAAATTCCAGACTAGAATCCTTCTAGTGCTTGAAGCAATTCGCTCAAAGATATAAAATCAGAGTAACAGGTTCTCCACACTGAAGAAGAAACGAAGAAATAAACGCAATTTTTCGCCCCACATAAAACGTCTCCATCTCGCGAGAATAAAAATGTTTTCCAGCTCTCTAGAGTAAGTCGTTAAAATCTAGGAGAGGTCAGTTCTCAATTAAACAGAGGCGCCGTAACGAGCTTCAATTTACAGTCTGGCGCGCTGCTGCTGCTTTTGCCGCGCCGCCTACATCTCATGCGCGCTTGCAGCTGCATTTGCATTTCAATTGAAAAACGATCGAGCGCGCGGCACTTTTTTATCGACTCGCCGTCGTCGTCGTCGTCGTTACCGAGCAGAAAGAATCTCGACTCGCTGCGCTTTCTAAGCCGCTCTGGCATATATAAGCGACCTCAAATATCCGTGGCCGGCGGTTATATTCCCGGGACGAGAATGGACGCGTTTACGTTTACGACGTCGCCACGAGAGCAGCGACAAAGAAGCCCGTGGGGGCCAACCTGGCCATCCCACAAAGAGCCTGCGCGCCTGTTCGCGCTGCCTCTGCCGGCCTTCTTTTTTTTTGTTTTCTTATTCTTCGCTTCTTTTATACTGAATGGCACTTGCGCTCGGCGTAAGCTTCTTAGCCTTTTACTATTTATACGGGTTGCTGCTGCTGCTGGATTCTGATGCGTCCGTTGTGGAGGGTTTTGGAAAATTTATAAAGCTAAATCTCTGAATGAAGAGTAATTTTCTATTCCAAGTATGCAAAGTGAAGAGGTTTTTCCGGGATTATAAACGTAAATTGTGTCATTTCAGACGTTTGAGTATGAAGCATCTAAATATTTAGACGTAGAAGAAGAATTGTAAGTACAAGAAGAGAAATAGATAGTAAGTTCTGCTAAAAGTGTTTATCACTGAACTTGTTGGTTTCTAATGCATTCTAGAAATTAATCTGCCTTGGATAAATGTAAAATATTGAATAAATTTCTCGTATTAGATATTATACACGTTATACGTATATTATTAAAATAATTTAAATTTAAAAACCAAAATTAAGTAGTTTATAAATAATTATGCTATAAAATATAGATATTGTATCAATAAATTATATTTTTTGATAATCAATTACGAAAATGATTGATGATTATTCAAAGTGGTCAAGGTCTATACTACAATGGGGGACCACGGAGTTTGGGTAACGGATTTTGATGAAACTTTAGGGATCGTTTTCTGATACCTAAAATTGAAGCCCAATACTCATGGTTTTTAGCATTGCCCATATGAGCCATGCTAATGTTTTTTGACTCTATCTTAGGTTTAAAGACCCATTGGATAAAACTACGGGTACCCACTGTGCTTCATTTTTAGATTCCAAAAGTCGATCCCCAAAGTTTCATCAAAATTCCAGACCCGAACTCTGTGGTCTCCCCTTATAAGTTGAAAAATGTGAATAGAGTTTTAATGACTTATCCTTTAAGATACTTCAAATAAAAATTGACTTTCGCTTCTGATAAATTAATTATAATTATTTTATAGTCATATTATTCATAAAAATATGGTATGTTTAGCAATTGGATTGTTTCATGACTTTTGTATATCATATTCTGATAGATTACAGCATACTGCCTTTGTAAACTTTTCGAATTTTTGCAATACGACCAAAATTGAAGAAGAGATACAGCGCTTCGAAAATCCTCATGACGTCATGGTTCATAGCGATGCCTTTGAAATTGCATGAATCGTGACATCATACAGAAACTTTCGATAGCATTAACTCTTGTAAATTTCGTACTTTTTGCAAAATTCAAACAAATTGGTGAATCGGCTCAAGTTATCTATCAAAATCATCGATACCGTAGAAGAAAAAGAAACCCTGCTAATTCATTGCACTGTTAAAAATTGCTTGAAAATTCAATTACAAATTGAATTTGAAAATTCAAGTACATGTAATTGAAAAAACTTATAAAATTTTCACTAGCATAAAAACAATATCAAACAGCCGATTAGATTTTATACTCTTTCTCTGCCATTAATACTATCTATTATTAATAACAAAATTAAGTAGGCTCGAATCCTCCTTATATTTATCTGTTTGAATAAATCTATCTTAAGTACCTATAATAAGATTGGAAGTATGTGTTAATTTAATAATTTTGAAAAACTATTGCTGTATAAAAGTACTTTTATGCAATTTTTATAATATTTAATTTTTGTGGTGCATAATGCTATTAAAAATTCAATTCAGTTCTTGAATTTTCAATAATCATTCATGAATTTTCAATAACTCATTCTTGAATTTTCAGTAGAAATGTAACTGAATTTTTCACTTAGCTGTATATATAGTGTAATTTAAACTTATGCAAAAATATAGTATAAATTATGAAGAAGTATTGCTGTTTAAAATATACTTTAATATATATAATACATATCATTTTCACAAAATCTTAATAATGTTCATTATGTGTAATTATTCGAGTTAATTATTCAAAATACTTTATTCAAACTCATTTTAACTGTGAACCCAAATTTTAACTCTATTAAACTTAATTCCTAACAAATTGTATTAGAACATCAAATATATATAGATTAACTAAAAAATACTCTACAGTCTTCTTTTATTTTGAAACTATTCAATACAACATTTTTTTACAACTTATTGGAGTAAAAGCATATTTTTGTGATAAAAACAAAAGTATTAAAGAAAAAAATTATACGCACACTTATTAGACAAAATTTATTCTATAAAACTCAAGAAAATACTTCAACTATAAATAATCCTATGCCAAAGTATAGCATTTAAAAAGCAACTTAAAAACCGCTCCAGCTAAATTAATTGTTCCAATATGAAATTATTTGTTCTAATAAATTAATTTTAAATTGCTATATCTCTTTCTAATTAACAGCTCAAAAAAGATATACTTTTTTGTTCGGTAATGAATGCGTAATCGATATACATCTTTAAATTACATTAATTGACTCATATAAAGAGAAAATAAGTTTTAACTTAAAAGACTAGTGACTACGATTAATTTTTCAAATTTATTAAAACTACATAAATAAACTACAATAATTAATTATGGCATTGTAACTTTTATACTCGTGATTTATATCAATTTCTCGAAGTATAAAAATAATTTGTTAAAATACTTATTTATCAGTATTTTTGGTATTTTTAAATTTCGCGTTGGGTGGTTGCCACATTTCAGACCCCTGACCCACGCTATAGCAGAGTATCAGAGCCACACCTCGGGCGATCGGTAAAGTTAAGCATTTTTATGCGCGGCTAGTACTTGGATGGGTAACCGCGAGGGACTCCCGTGACTAATACAAACAAACCAACCATCCCCAAGAGGATTTCATCCTGATACAAGTTTTCCCCACTTCACAGGCATAATCCTAGACAACTGCCGAATGTGATTAGGTAGAATAATATAAAAGTGTGAAAAAATAACTATGAGACATTTGCTATGTCAAAAGGCTGCATAACATACAAAAATAATTTACCTTATCGATTTCAGAAAACTATAAAATAGAAAAAAAGGTATAAAAAGAATGAGTCGATGAATCTTTAAATTACTTTTTAATTTCAAATCTTCATTAAAAACTAAAAAAATGAGCCCTGCTTGGTAAATTACCGTGTCATTCTCGAGATATACTCGATCAAAACCAAATTTTAAAAAATACATACTCTCAAATATCTTGAAATATAAAGATCGTTACGATCTGGACTTAGAACTCGTTCAAAAGATACTAAAGAGCTACCGTTTTGAAAGTTTCAGATCAAATGCTGCCGATATTTTCCAGATTTCGCTACTGAATTAAAATCAATTATTTTACAAAACGATTTTTCTCTCTTCGAAACAGTCGATAATCTTATTTCTACGGTATCAAAAAACCCAAAACATGCATCGAAAAACATAAAAAATATTTTTTGAGCCGCCGTCCTTAAAGAAAAACAAAAGAAATGGGCCTCGAAACATTAATTTTCCCCATGTATATTCAGAGTAAAATTGATCTACATCCTTACATACACAAACACCCATGCACGCACGCATGCACCCACACACGCACGCACGCACATACGCACACGCACATCCACGCGCACGCACACACACACACACACACACATTCAGACATTTTCTAAAAATAGTCTATTTTGATTCCCAGTATCCCAACACATGTTTGTAACATGTTTGTAGCAAAACTTATTTTAACTAGCACAAAGCTTCCTCTTTGAGGAACCAAAATATGAAACAACCCAATTGTTGAATACAATCACCATACGCAGGTATTTAAATGATAAATTATTATAAAATGACATAAAAATCACTTTTTTGGTGTTTTAAGCTTTGAAAATATGATAGATATTTCTCAAAACTCTATATCAATGTGATAATCAAAAACACGTTTGAGTAAGTAGAACTTTTCGCTAACAGTACACTATAATTAACAGTACAGATTTTAGAAATTCAACGAGGTAGCCGGCTTAGCTGTGAATCAACGAAATTATTTACCAGACCAAGATTAGCAAAATTGGCTTATGCAACAATAACAATTAAAGGGGCTCGTCAACGTGTCTGCGCCAGCAGCGACGCTCTACCGACTTGCACAGTCGTCTGCTGCAGTGCAGAAGAGAAGCCAGCGAGCAAGCGAGCGAGCGACAAACTTACGTCATTAGCATGTCGCAAGCACACGGCTGCTGCGACTCATCCGCTCTTGCTCGCCTCGATTCGCGCCCAGCGTCGCGCAGTCTACTGGCTGCTTCTGCTGCTGCTGCTGCTGCTGCAACTGCGCATCTTCCTTATGTTAATTTGATTAAGGCTCCGTGAATCGAGAAACTCTTGCTACGTGACACTTTCCCCTGGGGAGACTCGTCTCCGCGCGACTGGTACGTGGCTGTGCATTGGTATGAGGCATTTTCTTGCTTGGCATATTATCAAAGTTTGGGTGTAAGGAATAATGAGCGATGGGCGACCAATGCAAGAGGAATGATTGTTGTGGGTAAAGGGAAGGAAAAGAGTTTTGTTGTATGAAAATGTTTGAATGTTTGGAATTCCGAGATTCCATTGGTCCGAATTCATGAAACTTCTACGCAAAATCAGTATGTAACGTCTTGATTTTTCGTCAGATTGCAGTCATTAATTATCAATCAAAATTACGTTGTACTCACTACAATCAATTAAACAGTCTAGATCTGCTGCTAAGTTTGAGTGTGGGTTTTGAGTTTGAGTGGCGGCTATGAATTCGAGCCATAGGGCCACTGCACCACCGAATGCACATTTCAGATCGGTCAATGACCAGGTCACGTGAAATTTTCATTTGCTTAATATACACTTGTAGAGCATCTAATCAATACAAAAGTTGTATTTTCGTGCTTAAATAGGATTATTCAATTTCTTCTGCGTTAATTATACATAAAAAAATTCATCTTCCAATGCTTTTAGGTTTTGGGTTAAAAAAGCCTTTTATTTAAATCAGCATCTGAAACTGGAAGAGAACTAAACCCGATTCATTTAACAATGTGAATTATTGATATTGATAATAATTAATATTTACACAAACTATAGCGTATTATCAAATTATCTTTGTATAATATAGTGTCAGAGCATACTAAATTTTCAAAGGATATCGATGTTAACGTCATAGCATACTAAATTTAAAAAAAAACGGCGGTATAATTATGATATCATAACAAAATTAAAGTACTATGATATATATCTCCTTTAATTTCCAATATATTTCAAAATTTTGAAAAGTTTATGTCGAAATTATCATCCCTGCTGGAAACAGATTACATTCTGTCAAGATAATATGATATCAGATAGAATGTATTTTTAATCCAATTCTAACCATCCATCGGTGCAGTGATCCTTAACAGGATTCTTCACTCAACTTATTCAATCACATCAAAGCTATTACAGCACCCAAGACGCATCTGTATTTCTGACGACAGCTGGCGAAAATACCATTTTAAAGAAAATCTACCTATATACGTCAACGAAAGCGAAACCGCTCTCGCGATATCTACCACTAACCGCACACACCCAAATCAGAACTCGAGGCGGCGGTTATAAATAAAGGCGCAGGCGCCACGCGCGCGCACGTATAGGAAATTGAAAGCGGCCGCGTCGTCTCGTGTGCTAAGGGGGGCGTGAAAATGGAGCTCTTTTGCGAGTTATTATCCTCGGCGAGCCATTGTTAGGTGCGCTGCTGCTGCTTATACTACCAGCCGCCTGTGTGAGCCCATGCCGCAGCGGAATGACGGTCATTTGGAGAGAAGACATCTGGCTGGGACAATTATATATGTGTGTGTATATGTGTGTGTGAGTGTTTGTATGTTTGTGTATAGCAAAACGCAGCAGCAACAGCAGCAGCAAATGTACGCTGCAGGGACAGTATATAGAGAGCGTCATTCTTTATTTCACGCGCTAATTCCTAACCTAAATATGCGCATGACGAATGATAATGACGTTAACTTTGGTCATATCTGCAATCTAACTCATTTTTAACTGCGCTTGCGCGATGTGTATTAAATTATTAAGGGCGTTCTACTTCGCAACGGCTTTTAAGAGCCGAGTTTATTCACGCTGATGGAGATATTTGTTTTGCTCGTTTGACAGCTTAAATGTTGTTCAATTTAGGAGACACTTAGCATTAGCTCTTTGTCTTTATAAATGGAACAAAGAATAGTAAAAGAGGTATGAAGTTGTACAAAATTAGTAGTTTTTATAGTTTATATAGCTTAGGATGACGTCTTACTACAATACATATGGAAGAAACAGTCACCTATTACTATGCAAACATATTATTTTGTTATTTTGATACTTCTTGAGTTTCAATGGGTAGCGATTGCGATTTGGTGTTTGAACTTAATTAGTAAGGAAGCCTTTTTACAATACTTCAGACTTATAGGCAATTATACAGGAAATTAATCAATCCAATTCAAAACAGACGTTGCTTTGGCACTAATTTTGGATACGCGTGTTATAACAAAATAGAAAAGAAGCTACAAAAAGAACTAACGTTAGCTGAGTGATTAAAACAGGATTAAACAAGATTATTCCAAAGAGCGCCACTGTGTTCCATATGTAGCCTAGGCAATACTAGCGTCCGTTTTCTTATACAATTTGTTCGGGACGAGAATAAACTAAGGATTTTGTTAAACTAATTTATACACTAATTTTTATTTATGATAAAGTCTGTTATTTATTAAAGACAATATTAGCCTTATTAGTATAACGCGCTTTGTAACTACCGATCTGTATAAAGGCCAGAGTGCATCTGGTCTCTGCGTCATTCTTTTTCGAGTTAGACGACCGCCAAAAACATACATAAGAAACTTGAGAATGTCATCGCATTTGAACTATACAGAAAGTTTTAGAGACCTTTTGTATAGGAACTTATTATACAGTTACATTTTCTTATTACTAATGTATTCTATCCGTAACACAATTAATTGTAATTATCGTAATCGCATAATCTTAATCAAACTTTGGTATATTATTCCTTAGTTCCGAAACCTATCCAAAGAGACCTGCTAAGTTAAATTAGATCCATATATAAAAGATGTCACACACAAAACTTCTCAACTATCCCAAAGTGAGCGATTCTCCCCCACAATCGTTCTCCGTCACTCTATCTCTCAAAGACGCTTTCCAAAGCCACCAACAATTAAAACCCACCCCCAACATCCCCTTCGAACGCTGCGCCCAATTCAAAATTCAATACAACGCGCTGCGAGCGAACAATGCACCGACACCGCGTCGATCCGGACTTCCACCTCGCATAATAAATATCCGGCTGTAATGCGCGATTACGCTACAGCCGGCAGCTTCGTCCTCGCAACGCGACAAATCAGGCTACATCACCCCCCCCCCCTTCCTCCCTTCCTCCTGTATCTATCCGCGGCTCGTCGCGACAAATCAGCCGCGATTTCGCGCGTTCGACCTAAGCCAACTATAACTATATAACGCGCTGATGCCGCGACGTGCGGCGTTTGATAGCAGTAGCGGCGTGGCGGCAGCGCGAGGGGAGGGTTAACGAACCCATAAATCCGTAACGGCTCCCGCGGGAGAACCGGGATCGAAGCCGCGCGCGGCTCTCAGCGCGCTCTGAATATAGATGCCCCAAACGAGAGAAGAGAGAGGAGAGAAGGAGAGAGAGGCCCAGTGAGTCTGACCTTTACTAATATTAAATTTTGATGTATGAACGGTTTGGGTGGCGCGGCAGACGGCGCATTTGCGCGCGTATAGCGGGCTAAGTGCATGCGATGGCGGCTCTTATAGACGGAGTTCGGCTGAGAGCCAGAAATGATAGCGGAGAGGCTGAATTTTTGCTTGGAAGTACGTTTTGATTTAGCTGAGGTTCGGTTGCACGAAGTGACGTCTTGAAATTGAATTTTACTTTTTGGAAATTGAATAGAACAGCTTGAAATTGTCGCGAGATTTCGCTGATTAATTCTCTATCTTGTTAACTAGCAGTACTGCAGGTAGTACTAGAGAGCGGAGTTGCGATTGATTTTGAACAACAAAACCCGGAGAACAGAATTCTGGCTTGTGGGCCTGCAACTAACACTTGCAGTGCGTGAAACTTAGGCAATCAGCGGACTCCGTTCCAATCAGAAAACACACACCCGAACAATTGAGCAACGCTTCACACGGAGAGAAGTAAAATAAGAGAACAGCTGTTTCAATCATACCATTATAATGTTTCGAAGAAAAAGTTAAGAATCCTGAAAAAAAAACAGTATGTACCTCAAACCCCAGGACCTCAACCTAATAAAAAGGAATATCTGCTTTTTCTTAAAGTTGTTGCAACTTCCCACGTGACTGCTAAGACAGTGTTTATTTTGAGTAAAATCAATATACGTTACAGTAGAGTCGGATTTTTATTTCTCTCCATGTAGGATGATCGTGGAACAATCGCAGACTAACAATACTAAAACTTTAATTGGATTCCAAAATAACGTAAATACATTCATATTTATTGTACCTTCAAATAACTTCCCCTCGCATGTGTACTAAGAGACACGATATCTTAAGCTAAAAAGAAATAATCCTAAATAACATGCCAAAAAAATCCTAAAATAATATTATTCCTCACGATTTCGAAAAGATTTTACTTTTCTAATCACCCGTTCACGAGTCACAAAGTCAGGCCATTTTTGCACAGAGAGAATTCCCTTTGAATTACGTAAAATCTTTTTGAGCCGTTTATGAATAATATTACTTCAGTCAAGATTTTTCTTTTAGTGTTATGTTTCTATGAGTATGGGACTACACCTTTCTTCATGTCAGTGTAGGTACAGTCGAACCTCGAACACTGCTCGAAACAATTAACTTTCCTGCCAGCTAATGACGTTAATAAATCGAGGTTCTATGTAGCTATAAATTATAAGGTAACTTAATATTGTCGTATGGACATAAAATTTTGCATTGAAAAAATCGAGGTAACAAGTTCTTAAAAATTGTCGAACAGTATTCGAGGTTTTACTGGTGCAGTGTTCGAAGTTCGACTGTATATTAATTTTTCCCTGACTAGAGTATTAAATTTTGAGGTATATAATATTTCCTACCCCTTTGTTCTTTGGCCCTGGCTGCACGTATCATTTCGCTTTATAGGAAAATTTAAAATAAAACATTATTTACAACGATATTGTTAATGAATATATTGTTAATGAAATTGAATATTGCATCTTTCGTAATGATACTGCAGGTGGTCTTCTATCTTCCTCTATTGCGTTGAGTTCGGAGAAAAACGCTGAATTTTAGAGGCAGATAATTACAAGCGAATACAAAAAACGAATAAAGAATACAAGGATGAGGAATAATAAAAAATAAGTGAGGTGCAATCTTATTCCTGTAGGTATATAAGACCCTGCACCTATAAGTATTATCCGTCACTTGGCTTGGCCGAGGGCTAGGCAGCATAAATCAAGTGTAAAATAATACAGTATAGTATAATATAACGTAATACTTATAAGTAAGATAGCTAAAATATAAATATTCTTTTATATAAAACTCACGCGTCAAAAGATATTCAAACAAAAGCTACGTAAACCTCTGTACGCGTACGATCCCTTCAAATTCTTCCTCTTAACTGCAAAGTATTGCTTCCAAAATGAAACAAAGCAGGTTCTTACAAAAAAAAATCTTGCTCCCTCATAAAAAGACACTATATACGCCATAAGCAATTCCCTCCCAGGTGCGCAACTCCACGTCCGTGGCGCGCTCGCGGAAATAAACTGTCGCGCGTTGATTTTTATCGCGCGGACAGGCGCTCGATTGCTTTTCTGGGTCGACGTCCCGGCTCGGCCCGGCGCGTATATATACACATTCGGGGAAAAACGGGCAAGCGTACACAGCGCGCGCTCGAGCCCGAAACTCGCGCACTGATCGATAAGCTCGACTCCGAGACAAAGAGAACCGAGCGCGCGCGCGCTGGCGCATTATCGTTATCCTTGCACATTTGCATCGCAACGACGAGGTGAGCTCTGCCCGGTTGCGGAGAAAAACCGCAGGCCGGAGACCGAAGTGTAGTGATTTTTTTCCGACGAGAGCGCGCGCGCGCCCGCTTAACTTTGCGGTTTTGAACGCACGTGGCTGCGAGGTTCGCGCACATGTGGTTTGGCTTTTTTTCGGGATGCGGTCTGCCAGCGCGAGCGAGTGGCAAAAATCGTAGATTGAGCTGGCGGGGAATCACGCGGGAGGAGGTATATAGGAGGATGGATACTAAAAATACAAGGGGTTCCGAGAAGTTGCCAAGTGCGATCGAAGATCTCTTGGATTTAATGCTGATTAATGTATGGGAGTTGCTTGACTTTTGTATATATAGTTGTGAGTTAGTAGTGCGGAGACTTCGTTTTGGTTAAACAAACAAATTCGAGTGATGAATTTGTAGGTAGGAGAGGTGAAGCTGGAGTATAAAATAAACATTATTGATTGTTTGAATATGTGTTTGAAATGTTGTAATTGAGTGTAAATTGACCTACTAATTTACTGGACTACTGCTCTACGGTAATTTTCAATTTTGAAATAGATATTCTAATTTTACGTATTAACGTAATTTTACTCTTATTAGTGTACTTCGGTAATGTAATCGTTCTATTTTTAACGTTAAAATGAATTTCTATTTAGAATAACATTGTTATTATGATCGAGGTATCATCAGGAGATAATTTTTCAAAAATAATTTATAAATTGTATGATATGATTATCAAAATATTTTTTTCAAGATTTATTTTTAATACCTCCCAACCTAATAACAATCTAAAAGTGACATCTGCGTTCATTGATATCAAGATATAAATATTCTGATATAACTGTCTGAATTTCTTTTAAAAGTACATCACCTTTGAAGATATATACACATTTATCACGCTTACCTCAAGTCGTTCCTGCGCCATTTGGTTAAGGAAATAATCGTATTTTATTTCTAAAATTAAAAATTTGAATAAGGCTGACTTTACCATTTATAAAAAAATTAAATTATACATTTTCTTAAAAAAGAAATAATAAAAATGCGGTCTCAATGATTTTGACATGAAAAAAAGTACAGAAATAAGTTCAATTTCATAAAGAAACCGTATGCTAAAAAAATTAAAATCCAAATCTGAGCTCGCTCCTAATAATCTATCCCACATCCACCTTCTCCTCAAACAGTAAGGAATCCAACACTCCCGAATTTCCACCCACCTTCAAATTACCCATCCACCACCTACCCAAAACCCTCATCCCCTATCCCCATCAGCAACCTCGTCCATTAATCTCTCCCGTTCTTGCAAATCAAAGTACCTTCAAGACCCTCCTACCCGTCCCGCGCGCAAAACCCCTTCAAGTAGAAGGCTAAGCCGCTGGCCCCGTTCACGTGGCTCGCTTTCATCTCGCCAGCCCTCGCGCGCGCGCGGCTTAGCCTCGAAATCGAGCGCACACCTATAACCACTCGACGAGAGCGCGTTTTGATTCGAACGCCAACTCTGAGAGAGCGAGACAGAGAGAGAGAGAGAGAGAGGGGCCAAAAGAGTGTAAGCTGGCCGTTCACCCCGATGCTCTCAGAATAACTGCAGCCGTGTGCGTTGGCTTGCCCTTGCGTGGCCCCGGCAACACGCGTCTTACTTAATTCGCGCGTGTTGAATGGGTGCGTGCTTGCGGGAGTTTCGCGAGTAAAGGCATTTTTGCTTTCAGGGTCTTGAGGGCTGCTGGTTTTTAAGCTGGTTTATGGCGGGTACTCGAACGGTTCTTTGAAGCGATGCTTTCGGCTCGAGTGCCGGGTTGAAAGTTTCTTGTGTAGATTGTTGATTTTTCGAGTTTGGACGGTTATTTTTTTGTGATGGAGGTGATTCACTGCACACGTAGAGAATTTTATTAAAGCTCTGTGACAATTGTGAAATGTTGTGTATCTAAATTATTTTTTAATGACATCATGATACATTTTGGTCGGTAGGGTACAATGAACTTTTTAATTGTCTTACCCTAGTGTGAGAAATCTTTTAAATCCTACTCACCAATACAAAAATTGCATATACATCCTATTCGCAAATAGGATCTTTTCATATTTGGAAAAAGAAATTAATAGGATTTAATAGATTTCTCACACTAGTGTAGCTTTCGAGATGTATATATCTCTAATAGGAAAATAGTCACCGCCACGAGGTTTACTAAAAAGAAGGTACACTTTAATAACGAAAATTAATTTTTCAAATGTCTTTTTTTGTTAAAACGACGTTTGGAGATGTTTGATACCAGTAAAATTAAATTATTTTTAACGATAACTTGCGTCTTGAAAAAGGTATATGTACTTTTTATGAGATGAGAACTATTTAAAGATATCCACGAAGTTAAACAATTCGAAACTTAATTGGAATAAGTCACTCACAGTCTAAATTTGTCACAATCAAATCCACCTAGTTTAGCTATTAAAGTCTAAATTATCAAAAAGTATTTATCGGAGATGTAAATTTGATTTTTTGTGGAGTATCACCCACGTAGAAGTGAGTGACACAATTGGTAATAAATGATTGTAAAATAAATAAGAATTTTTAATACATATTTATAAATATGAACATTCTACATTTTTTAAGAAACAAAATAACAAATTATTTGTCACATACGGCTCCACCAAACAAAATTACACAAACCCAGTTATTTGCGAATCCTGTTTGCGGCAGCCTTTGTACATTCTCTGTTTGAGAGCCACTGCGCACGACACACCAAGTGGAGCGCTCGCGTCTTACATAGAATCGTCTGAGATACTGTTCGCGACTGCGAAATCTGTCATAACGGTTTGCATCTGACTCATTTCCTCGGGTCGGTCGTCGCGCGGGCGGACGAGCGAAACGTATATATATCTCGACGGCGGGATCGCAATATCGGGGGAGAAGAGAAACTTTTGGTTTTGATAGCGACTCTCTCCCTATATCACTGCTGCCGCTGTCGCCCGCTTGTCTTCCGCAGTGCTCGCGTATTTTACGACGTCTATTTCTGTGTGGCGCTCAAAGGGTTCTTATTTTCTTACTTTTATACAACAAAGATAAATAAGAAATTACAGAGAGATATTTGGCATTTTTGCTTGCATTTTTTATATGTTACATGCTTTTGCGTTATTTATTTATTTATTTATTGTGACCTAATTCGTACGTGCTAAGCTGTTTGAGATATTCTATAAACAAGTAATATTATAGTTCGAATATTCTGCATCGTTTGTGGCAGCTTTCAGAATATATTGGAATTTATCGAGAAAATTGTTCCGCTCTGCATCTAGTTTCGTCGTATATTAAATTTTATGTAAAACGAAAAAACTCGTTTTAATTTATATAAATTAAAAAAAATAAACCAATATTTGAAAGAAGAAACTTTGAATAACATTAGAAACTTAATTTTTTACTGATACACGATAATACTTCATATAAGAGGATGTCGGAGCTAAAATTGTATTTTTTCTTTTAGCGATTACTTTTGAAGAATAGAATGCATGGGAAAATCAATAGGAGAGCCGCGTAGTGCTCTGTATAATAAAGCTTTTGCATGCAAGATAAAGTTAATCTGTTAAGTTATTTTTCTAATTAATTTGAAATACGATAGGTTGTTTACGCATGGAAACCTAACCTCAAAATTTTAATCCTACCAAACTTTTGCAAATAACTTTTTATAACGTTATTTTACAGTAAAATTCGGAGCAGACCCGTGTAGTGCTTACTATAATTAACAGATCTGTACCAGATAAAGTTAATCAGATTTGTAGTTTTTACATATGATTAGAAATACAAAATAGGTCGGACAGCAAAGGGGGGGGGGGGGGGGCTCCGACATCCCCTTCTCTAGAATCATATACATGGTAAACTCGACGTTAAAAATATCTGGTCGAATTTAATTTAATTTTTTTTAAATGTTTGCAGCTTCATTGAATCGAATGCTTATTTTCGCTAGCCTCATTGGAGGATTGAAAAAAATTCAAACAAATTCGACCAGATATTTTTAACGGCGAGTGCACAAGAGCTCAAAATGACCCCAACCTGGTTTTAAACTTAGACTGTGAAAACAATATCATAAAATATTACGATATTGATTTCGTAAAAAATTGCTAATAAATTTTTTTTTAAAATAATTTATTTTTGCATAAAACTTTTAAATACGGATTTTTAATTTTACGATATTCTATATCTATGGGTTTTCTCAGTGAATATGCACGGATTTTTCTTTCAAGTTCAATTTTTACGTAGTATAATTTGTCTTGCAAATAATTAATAAATATGGGCTAAATAATTATGTCTAAAGTTGGTATATAATAAAAGAAATAACGACTTACGTGTAGCGGGGTCAGAATGACTTCGTGTGCCAATTAAGGGTTAATTTTCCATAATTTTGAAAAGACCTTTATATCATGGCCTCTACTCACAGTCCGATATCACAGCAGGCTATGCATATTCCAAGAAAACCATAACCATGCATTACTCCTTCATAATCGGCCTTCCCTCCCTCCAAACAAAAATCCATATTCACCGCTCGCGTTTACTCGCGTAAAAGGCTTCCTAAAATACTTTCCAACCGCAATTTTCCAGAACTTAAGAGACAGGCGAGCACCGCAAATAAGGAGAAAAAGGAAAGCTCCGCGAGAGACGAGAAAAGAAGAAACCGAGAGAGAAAGAGAGAGAAAATCGCTTTCCTACGTCGCGACACGAGCGCATTAGCATAGGGCGAAAAAGCGCGTCTCGCGCCCGCAGTCCGGACGAAGCAGCAAAAGAGAGCAAGAAGAAGAAGAAGCAGCAGGCAACGGCGAGCAAAGGGACTTTGCTCGACGTCTCTGTATAATTTTTTTCGCAGGCCCGGGCGGCCCTGCACGCGCGCGTTAATTCTCGTTAACTCCGGGAAAGTGGTTAAGAGGCGGGCGCTTCTGTTTCTGCAGACACGTCCTCTCTCTCTCTCTACCTCGCCTCCTTTTTCTTTTTTAACTCGCGGGTCAACGCGAGGCCAGAGAGGAGTAGAGCGAAAGGAAGAGAAGAGAGAGAGACGATTAAAGCGTCGCGCAGGGCCGCGGGGGATGCTCGGCGCGCGTTGTGCAAAAAAGTGAAAGAAGGAAGAGAGGTGCCGCAGACTTTGCGTGGATGTATGGCGTGGATACGTGTGTTTACGGAGAGACTGCGCGCGTGCGCGTTGGGGTATCAGGTGTGCGCTGGAGGCTGGAGTTTTCTTGTGTTTTTTGTGCGCGAAAAGCGAGGAGGTTGCGCGAGGGGACTGCATAAGCGGAAATTGCTCGATTTGTTTATAGGCGCATATTGTGTGGTGTGGCGGTGTTCTCTTTTTAATGAGTTGTGCGCGCGGAGGCCAGAGACGTTTTGTTCGAGATTCATTTCTCCGGCTGATAGTAATGGCGCTTTGTATGCTTTTTGTGCTTTTGAGCACGGTGCAACGAATTTTCGATGGTTAGGAGACTTTTTTGTCATATTTTTATTCGCTGGGGGAGCGAACGTATTTGAAATGAGAATTGCTTGGATCAATTTAAATTTATATTTGTAATATAGATATTTTATGATAAATTTTGTATGATTTAATTAAAATATATTATATCTCCTTTGTTAATTAGGATTTAATAACTAATTCCCTTCTGTTGGAGACAAATTATTCAAATTTCAAAATTCAGTTGCTGTACTATTTTTAAATGATTTTTTTAACTTCATAATGAAGAACGAAATTATTAAATTGTACTTGCTGAATTTCTATTTATAATATAAAAAGAACGTATTTCATATGTTAAAAGTTATCAAGACTGCTAATTGATTACGTAATCCTCCTATTTTAAGAGGACATTCTACTTCTTTTGGTTTGAAAAAAATGTTTTCTTTAAATAGCTATCTACCTACGTAGAAAACATTAGAGTTACATTATGTCTAAGTTTATAGCTACGTGTATATGCAAGTAGAACTGGGTATGAATGCTTTAAGAGTGGCACACTACTTAAAAATCCAATTATTTTACCTAAATGAATAAATAATGAAATAGTTATTTATAAGGAAAACATTATTCTAAGAGTTTCAGATTGATTTTCGATGTCTAAATTGATCTACATTCGAGTACATGACACAGTTCCTTTTCGCAGAAATGCGCTGACCACCATCTATAAATCATTCTGTTACATCAAAATATAAAAACAATTGTTTTAAACACTTGAATAGGTTATAAGAATAGTCGAATAAGTTTATTTCGTAACAATAGACGTAAAACGTAGTTTTTTTTGTGTTTTACATACTTTGCATAAAAATGAAAACCGTGCATTTGCACTAGTCGTGATCGGGCAACACGAGAGCACAGCGATCATGACTAGTAAAAATGCCAGATTTTTAACTATATGGACAGTTTGCACACATATGCTACCTTACGCACAAAAATCACAAACGAAGTAGAATGTGTAATGTGTTCTGCTGTATTCTAGGACATATTTCTAGACAAAACTATAAGCCTTTTCTACTATAAAGGTTAACTTGAATAGAAATATACAAAAGAGTATAAATTTTCGATTCCCACGAATTTCTCGTGTAAAACACTCAAATAGTACTTTTTGTAGCGTGAGAATCATTGCTTGACAACGACGATTCAATTTTTAGTTATCTACTTCATCATCGCTTCTTTCATTAACCAGACACATGCAGATTCGACTGTATCTAATCATCAAGCTTTTTTGCATTCAACAATGACATCCACGTGCAATTAGTTCCCTTTTTCGCGCGCTGCAATCTCCCTGGCAGGATTCATTTTTTTTAACACACCTAGCCGCGAAGGTGTCAACCGGAAACTGGCCTTTATTTTTTCAAGCGAAGATTCACCGGAAGCTCAACCCATTGAAGTACACATTTGAAAGCGTTAGGCGCGCAATTAACTCGAATGCATTATTTCCGTCATCGGGACTCAAAGGTGCACCAACATAAGCACTTGATTGTGATTACACTCGTGATTACTCATCGCGTTTGTTCTTTCTTATACTGCTGTGTAATGCGTTTAGCGTGAGTCAAATAAAAAAACAATCACGTCCCTGCACATTCACCGTCGAAATCTGAAGCGCCGCAACGATTTGCGATGTTTAATAGAGGCGATTGTAATAAAAATAAAGGAGTCTTTTTTTATTTATTGGTTTGCAAGTTTTATGTCGTCACGGTCACGGAGTTCTAAAACATGTGCAATTCAAGACAGTGTGACCTCGTTGCTACATCGCGAGTTGAAGCAATCTTGAAGATACTTTTCATCAGAATCATTTATTCTTTATCGCGATATTAGCTGAACGACATAAGCGAGACTATTTAAATCTTGTTGAATCAGTTATGTAGCTAAAGCTAAAGAATTCACCATTCTAACCCAAGTTTAAACATATTGAACTGAACTTTACGTGAATAGAAATTCTCTATTTAAAATTTACAATATCAAAAAAACATCCAAAGGCGAAAAAAGAAAGAAACTGCAATACATTTTATAAATAAACAAAAGAACACATTATATCGATTTTACTATAAACCCCAATAAATCGAGCGCTGCCAAATCTCCCTGTCAATCCCGCAAACAATCGCGTCGACGTTCGAAAATTCCACGTCCACTCCGTCGACCGACAAGACTCGCGATGCAAAACTCGTATACGCATACGCGACGAAAGCACGCGCGTATCCAAAGGTTCGCCGCGCGATGTATCCACAACTCGCGCAAAAAGCGCGAGCCTGCACTGCACGCACAAGTGCACGGAGCAGCAGCAGCTCTCGGTGCTGCAACGGCTGGCCGTTTCGTGGAAGCGAAATTCGAAATTTTTACCAGCTTTATTTTTAGACGTGACCGAAGCCGAGGCTCCCGCGCTCGCGAGAGAACAGAAGCCGTTCGCTCGCGATAAGTTATGTATCTGTGCGCGAGAGAGAGAAGTTGGTTGCAACGAGGGCCAGACGTGGACGGAGATCCAGTTATTGGCACCTAGTGCCTATTCGCAGACACATCTTGATATTTTAGTATAAAATGTTGAAAGTATTGACACCTTCGTGTTCTACTGTTTTTAGAACGTTTTGAAGTAGCCATCCGCTTCTGGCAACCAATACCTGATATATTTTTATATTAGATAAGTTTAACTAAGTGTTCATTGCATTGTGTGAATATTTTTAGGTTAGGGTTAATGATAATGTATGCGCAAGTAACAAACATTTGTTTGTGAACGATCTACGAATATTTTGTTTGTAAAAGTGACATACGAATAGTATATCATTCATCGCTGTCAAACAATGTTACTTTTTTAACCGTGCATATTCTACATGTATAAGTTAGTTTTCCACTAAAAGCACTCGATATGTTTAAAAAGTAATGATTATATATTATGCAAGACATTCACGAACTATAATTGATATTTTTCATAATAAATCTAGCGTATATAATAAATCGGAATATTCTCTTTTTAATGCGCAATCATGCCTGTTCGATCGGCAAGCGTAAATTGAGCATTTGGACTGACGTCATTCCATCAGACGACTGCTACTGCTGCTGGGAGATATACTTGGAATAGAAAGAGAAGGAATTAGCTGAGAGCTAGAGGTCGTTTTGCAAAAATTACGATTGGATAAGGAGAGCTTTTGATGCTTGAGCTTTTTCGAATCGCTGGTGTTAGGCTACTTTTGTTTAGAGGCTTTTGAAGGATAGCTGGAAGTTCTTAATTTATAAAATGTAAGCAAAAGTTTTTGTTAAAAAGAAATTTGTAGCTAATTTTCTAGATTTTCATAACATTATTAACTTTCTAGTCCACAGTTATGCTGCGTTGCTGGGATTAATACCTTAAAGGTGTTTTTTGTGTTTTCGAGCTTGTCGATTTTCAATCTGGTCAGATTCTTTCAAATTCAAATTGGCAGATTCAATATGACTTATACGAATTGGGCTAGTCTTTTTTAAATCAGGTGTTTTAATTAAAACTTGAACTTTTCTGTATGTGTTCAAGAAAATTTTTCCCAGTTCCGACCATTTTTCAAGATTTAAAATAAACAAGGAATTGTAATATTCAAATTTGTAGTTTTCTTTTTATATTCTACTTTCATATAGAAACATTTTATATTGTTATCAACATTTTTATAAATATATTTTTGAAGTAAGCGGTACATTATACGTACCGCGAGCGGGTAAAGGGTTAAACCATAAGAAAGAATCAGCAAATTATTCGGAACACCCGCAAAGCTCTTAATATTCATAGTTGGCGATTAATTCGCGCGGTTCAGAGATCACGAGACGACCCTGGTGAGTCACGTTTGCTCGACGCCCGTTTAAGAAATTTGTCAACGCACCACACACCGAGCAATTCGATTTAAACAGGCTCATCACGAATAAAAATACAACTCGTGCTCATCGCTGTTACAAGTAGCCAGACAAAGAGACTTTCGAAACCTTTGAGCAGAGACAGCAGGCGTTAAAAGCCGAATTGCCGGTCTTGACATATTTTCGCCCGAGTCGAAATCCTTCCGGTGGCGCTATATAATTCGCCGAACCTTCTTGGACCCCGTGGCTTGCAACTGTTTTTCCCTGCATTTTATATTCGGCAAATCGTTCTTTAGTCTGACTTGTGTCTCTAGGTCTTTTTTTCCTCTTTTCTGGCTTGATGTATTTATGTATATACTTTTATAAGAGTGTGTAGTCGTGCACGCGAGACAGCAGTTGGCTGTGTAAGGGACGATTGTTATGACGGAGCCCAGATGGAGACATCTGGTGCATCCCCGGTTTTTGTGTGCCAGTAAACCGGCGTATTCTTCATAGAAAAATATAATGGCCCGACTATTTGCTCCAGTATTGTTTGCCTTCTGATTTATACAGAAGTTTCGCCCCTAGGAGCTTTCTATAAAGCGTATGCTTCTTCATAATTAAAAAATATAAACGCTGTGGACTGAATAAACTGTAATTACGGACGGGAGAACAATTTTAATAATGTCTACGAACAGTTATGTCATTTTTATGCGAGTGAATGTATATGCTCTAGTGACTACAAGTCTATTATATTTTATGACATTCATGCATCTGTTAATTCTCATATAAGTTACTTTATGTTTGGAATGGCTCTTTTAATTTCATGAGTTTTGTTTTATACTTCCTGTTCGACACGTTTAACATTTTAATACGAGAGTGTGCAAAAATAGAAGTTGATACTGTTTCTCAAGGTTTGGCCTTGCAAATGAGCAATGAGCAAAAATATTTTAGCGATTCGTGCGTTAATTGCATCAAGCCTGGAATATCCAGACGTTAGTGCAGCTGAAGGTTGTGAAAACAGCCCACTGTGTCAATACTACACGCAGGACCGTGTACTATCTTTAGATACTTATGATCTTTGTAATTCAAGAAATATTGATCCACGGAACCATTATACCGAGCTCAAAATCAGATCCATAAATATCGTATATCCATTATTTTACACTTATTTAAAGAAATTGAGAAATCATTTATTTGTAACCTTTTTACTTTACTACACGAGAAAATACTATTTATATCCAAGTAGATAAATAATTAATTGTCCGCGGGAATATCAATCACTCTATTGTCTCGACAATGTATAACATCGACGATTCGAAGTTTCTTTTATACACGGTCAAAAAGAAGCGTGTAAACTTCTAACATTGTCAGTGAATCGTTTGTCAGTGAAAATTACAAACAAATGACTGTTAATTTAATAAGCATTTAGTCATTCAAACTGTATTGGTTTATAAATATTTATTTTTACAAAAAATATCAGTAAAACTAGTACACACATGCTAATCATTAAAATTAAGCGATTAGGATGTGTGCTTTCAAAGAAATAGGTGCTTTTTGCACCTCTTTCAGTTTATTAGTCTAAAACAAGCCGAAACCTAAATTGAAGCTTCTCTATTACACTTAATACAATATTAGTCAGATAAAAACCTAATTAGTACAGATATAATGTTTTCTTCAAACTTCGGCATAAGATTGAGAGCCGATTTTAAGGTTAAAGTATACATCGCCCTTTAAATACTTCATTCACTTACATTTTGTCCGTCAAATTTACTGACAAAACGCCTGTTAACCTGTTGTGCCAGACAAAACTGTTTTTTACCGTGTAGAACATGCTAAATTCACTCACGATTCACAGCCTTCTTTCTCCAATCCCTCAACTCTTCCATCCTAATCAACCCCTCGAATCCGCAAGTCAATTACACTTCCCAGCTCTCAGAGCCACGCGCAAAACACATCGCGCGCGGTCCTTCGATTCCCAACTCTCCAATGAGTTCGCCGCGCCCATACATCTGCCTCGCGGCGAAATTAACCGTCGCGACAAACAAAACCCATTCATATCTCGGCAAACTACTACCACTCGCCTATCGCCAGTAGCGGCGCGCGCGCGCGAATCGCATTAACGCCCTCGTGATTACACGCGACGAATGCAGAGAAAGAGAGAGAGAGAGAGAGAGAGAGAGAGAGCGAGAGAGTCAAGTGGGTTCCATTGGATTGTAATGGAGCCAGCAACGCTGCCGCGAACTTGCCTCCCGTGGCCCGCAAACGAATTTCCAAAGTTTGGCCTCGCGCGACTGCGGCGATTCTCAGGTGCCGCCGCAGCCCCGGTATATACACGCAAACTTTCGGCAATCTCGAATTTCATTCCTCGGCCGCCTCCAGCGCTCGGCTGAGAGAGAGAGAGAGGGAGAAAGAGACTTTAATAACTTTCCGGCTTCCCGCATTGACGCCGCGGAGAGTAGCATTCGTTGGCGTTGCGCGTCGCGGTGGCTCTTTACTTATTTTGCCCTTCCGACCGGCTCTCTCTCTCTCTCTCTCTCTCTCTCTTCACATTATAAGCCGCTTTTTGGCGCTTCCTTTTATACGTCGTCCGTCTATTATGTGCTTCTGCTTTGCGTCTCGTTTCTTTTTTTTATGGGCCGCTGCGTTCTGTTTGTTTTTATTCATTTGACGGCGGCGGGCGAAGTTCAAAGCAGAAGTCGTGTTTTCGACGGAAAATTTGAGGCGGCGGTTTGTTTTTGATGCCGTGGGGTAATGAGAGTCTGCGAGAGAGAAGGTCTGGTAGTAACTTTGCGAGTGTTATGAATTTGCGTTTCGAGAATGAAAAGCGCTTGTTGGTTATTGGTTGAGTGTATAAACCGGGCGGTGGAAATGGATGGTTTTATTTACGATGTACGCGGGGGAGAGAAATAAAAAGTAGAATCTATTGATATGTAGGTTGATTCTCGCTAAAATACACGGATGGTAAGAAGGGGAGAGCGGAGTGTATTTTATTCGGTACTTTACCACTGTGATTTCCACTTTGCCATGTATTTTTTATTATATGTCTGAAATTTTCATAGTAACGTCATAAAATCGAGGTTGATAATAATTTGTTAGTGTGTAAAGAACATCGAATAACAGGGTTGTTGATTATTATATATAGCTTCGAAAGATTTTTATTCCAAAATATTATTATACTTGACCAACGGAAAATGGTAAAACTGGCAGTCATTTTAACATTTCTTTGCCTCAGCGACAGCCTTACTTCGCGTCGTATTTTAATATTATACATTTGAACATTATCAATATTTATTATTATAATAATAAAACCGGACTACCGTATTTTTATACTTTATAAATGCCCACTCATTTTTATTTTTGTTATATTAGCTTTGGATGTTAGGTAGATTCTCATCTACTTAAATAGCTATCTAAACGCTATTCTATCGAGTCTGAAACAACGATTCTTGTATTCTTCTTCGTGTAATTATTTATTAAAAGAATTTATTTCGAATTACATCGCCGTTTGAAGCTTTAATTATAGAGCGCATTAACTGCATTTTCGATACTTTAAATTAGCACACCATTACTCTAGCTGCGTAATCAGTGACCCGAATAAAATCTTAATCACAAGTTCCCGCAATAAAACCCTACACAGTTCTCGCGACTAATTAACAATATTCGAAATACACCTCCCTACCCCCGCACACGATCGAAGCCATTGGCTTTCAGTTACATCTACGATCTTGAACCCTTCTCCCGTTTACACAAGGGTTCGAGACCTGCAGAGCACGCGTATACCTATAAGCCGAATGCCTGCTGCACTTTGAGAAAGGAAAATTGCCGTATCGACTTTGCTGCAAGCGCCGCCGCCGCTGCTGCTGCTAAAAGCCGGCGTCGAAAATGCATGGTAAATGTTGGAAATTTTTCGCATTGCTTTTTGCGTCTATCTCGCTACCGAAGGCCTGGCTTACTTGCTTGCTTGCTTGCTTGCTTGCTTGCTTGCTTGCTTGCTGTGCTTGTGCATTATTCATGCGCGCGAGAGAGGCAAAATCGCGTTACGCGAGCGTATAAGAGCGCGACGAAATATTTTCATTATTTTCCGCATGTATAATGGATTAAATATTTTGAAAGTGCCTCGAATTAAGCGGAACCAGGGCTCTGAAATCTCATTTTGATCGTTGGGCTTTTATACGGTCTATTACTAGTGAAACGAGACATTGCGATATTAATCAATGGTATCGGAATAACGAAAGCGTTTAAAAATATTGGAAATATTTCTCTATAGATTTCTTCCTAATGCAGAAGCAATTCTGGTTGAAAATTGAATCGGGGCTCAGAAATTTAGCGGCTTACTAACTATAACGATAATCGTATGCGCAAATACAGTCCGTATAATTTAATTGATTTGCTCTCGCAGCCCGAGTTTCAAATTATCGACGATTTAGCACTGGGAATATTCATGCATAATGATAATAGGTACTCGAACCTACGGGAATTCGACTCTGCGCCCGCGCCGTGGCTTTATAATTGCGCGGATGACGCGCGACGAGTGGCTCGCTCTCGAGAGCATGTTTAGATTATTCGTTTATTTTCGACGCTACTGTACCGACGTGTATTATAACAACTCGATGAGCTCTTGATAAATTGGAGAAAGACGAGGATTGTGAAAAATGTTCTCATTCAATTGGGTTCGATTATCTGAAATGTAATCATATATTAATAATCTACGTATATTTATTTCAGACTGTTTTCTAAACTTTATATTAGTTGTATTCTAAAGTGAGATTCTCAAGTGAAAATAGGTGAACACATTAATTCCGAAACGAATGTATGAAAGTCGATTAGTTTCTCGCCTAGATAACGAGCAAAAAGAATCAAATTGATCATGAAAAATATGGTCAAGTCTTTCTCTTTCACAAACCATATTATTCATCGCTAATTTGATCCATTTCACCCACTTTCGAGAAATAAATTATAAATTGCTGGACCAGTTCAAATTCATACCGTTGCTTTGTAAGTAATAGGTTAATAAAAGCAATAAAATATACTAGTTTATAATTTGTATTAAAAGTTTTACACACGACATTATTTATAAAATATATGTTTTTGCTTTTAATTCAACTAGTCCATAGCGACTGAAGAAAAATCCAGGGGTATCAGGTGGATGCACACAATTCCCCGAGCCTTTAGTGTCCCATAAGTCACTTTTTATTCCGGCGAGCCAACTATCTCGCGAGATAGCGTCATAAGAAACGTCATTATCACGTTAAACTACCTCAAGCGTGAAATACAGCGGGCGCGTTTGGAGAAAGTCGACGAACTGCATCGCGAAATGCTCTATCCCGTACTGATTTCTTAGATCTTCCATGGAATTTTTCGGAAAAGTTAAAGGAAAATCAAGTTGAAGATGCGCAAAATATAAATATTTAGGCTATGTAAATCGCAGAAGTAGTAATTCAAAAGGAGTTGAAGTTTACTTTATAAAAATCGATATTAGAAGATCACAGGTTTTATTTCACGAATAACCAGAAAGTCATGCCTGACGTTTACGAATAAATATTCAAAGCAAGCAAGCAATCTCTTTAAAATTCCACATATCGTATAAAACAATCTTCAATATTTTACTAATGTAAATTTACACACGAAATAACGTAAACAAACGATCTTACCTCTCCATAACATCATCAGAAAAACGTTAAAACGATCACATACGAGAGGCTGGCTTTTTTCAGCCCCGTTGTAACCCTGGAGTGCGCGTCTCGCGCGAGTTTACACTAGAGTTTGTTTTTCCGAGACGGTAGGATGTTTTGAGAAGTTCGGAGATTTATTTGCTTCTTTTGTAATTTCAAATGCAAAGTCCCGCAGACACCGTGAGCCTGAGAAAGTTTCTACGACGTAAAGAAGTTATTCTTAAATAGGCCGTAAAATTTTCGTAAGTAGGCAACAAACGGAGCAAAAAATTGCATTATATAGTTTTTATCATTGCCTTCCTTATGTATATAATTTGAAAGTAAGAGTATGAATTTATATAATAAGAAATACTTTCATATTTAAGAAATTCACGTCATTTTATTAAGATAATTTTCTAATGAACATAAATTCCTACTAATAAGCTCGATAATTATAAGCTACAATTACGTATCTATTTATCTGATGCAATCAATGATAGTCAATTAAAAATTACGTAAAATTGCACCGTAATCTTAATTTAATTTTCTTAGATTTTCTCAAACTTCCATTAAATCACAAAAGAAACACCAAAGAAACTATAGCCAGCCCTTTTTTCGCCGCATCAAGCCCTCACCAGAAAACAAACCCCAAACAAAAGCACAGAATTCTCAAGTGGACCACGAGAGAGTCCATCTCTCAAATTTTCCTTCTCCCGAACCTCGCATCATCCACCACACATGGATCGCTCCGTCGCATGCACACATCAGCGGTGCAGTTGCAGCCACGCGGGGCTGTACGTATACGACGGAAATAGATACGTATATACACACATTAGACGAGCGGCGGCGCGTTCGACGGAATACCAGCGCCATCACCGCCAGACATCCGAGACACGCGAAAGAAGGAGACGAAGAAGAAGAAGAAGAAGAGAGTAAAAAGCCTCGGTAGCAGCAGAGTCGGCCCACTTGGCATTTACGGCACGCGTTTCCTCCCGCGTCCGGGTATAGTTGCATCTTCCGGTCAGCGGTAGCAGCAGCGGCAGTGGCTGCGGTAGCCTGCGTTATATTGGTTTTTGTCTAGGATCGCTCGCGATGTCTTGCGTTTTCTATAGGTATGTAGGGCCTTTGTGGAGGAATGATGGGCGCACAAAGCGTTTCAGTTTTATGGAGATTCGAGAGGCATGCTAGTCAAAACAATTTTTAGTAATGAAAATTGCTTTGGTAGACAAGCTTTATGTATTAAATCTATAATGTGGTTAAATATATAACAGTCAAATATATGGATTATGAATATTTATATTAAAATAAAAGTCATTTTTGTCTTATTTCTTTTGAAAAGTTGAATGTAGATGAACCTATTTTTTGCGTATATCGTTGATGACTCAGTATTTGATAATTTAGACTATTTTAATTTTTATAAATACACTGACCGATACTAAAAATATCTTAAATTGAAGGAATAATACGGTGGCTTTTTTGTTTATCGCAAAGAGTATCACATTTAAATTTTGACCACGAAGACTGGCACTTTTTACAAGTTTCCCACGAAGAGTAGCACATTTCGCGATTTTCCGCCGCCTGATTTTTTGAGCTACTTTTATTTATTCCGGTAACCCTATTTTCTCGGGTAAACCGATCATTTTTTGAATACTAAAAGAGTCTAGTCCCGAACCCGAACCCGAACTCGATAAAGAAAACCCACCCTACCTATAGGTTATATTTTTTTTCATTATATTCTTCATATTCATTAAAAAAAGAATACATCGACACAACCCTAACTTATAATATATATTCTATACAAATAGTGCTAGTTTTCGTAAGTAAATCATGAAAAGGTTTAGTCTCCGTAGGGAATTAATGAAAAGTGCTACTTTTCGTTAAGACTATGAAATGTAACGTGTTTGTCTTCGAGGGAAACTATATGAAATGTTTTAGTTTTTGTAAGGGCCATCTAATAAATAAATGGCTATACGGCTATACTTGAAAATTTATATCGAAAGTATCAGAAGTTTATTAAGATCTGTTTTTATTGACATAAATTAAAAAACTGGTACTTGATAAAAATTCAAATAGAATAACGATATTTGGCTAGTGCAATGTATATATTACATATCATCTTCTCTAAAAATACATAAATTTAAAAACTGAAAAATACATTTTCTTAATTTAATCTGTTCAAAATAAAAACTTTTGATTAAAAAATCTTTTTGAAAAATTTACAGCAGTAAATTTATGTGCATTTATAAAAGATTTTTCGCTCAGGTTCCCTTTAAATGCGTGCATCTATGTTTTCCGTTCCTTTTAGCCCGTGCAAGTTTGGGACTTTAGAGGCCACGTGCAAAGGTTGCGAACGATCGCCTTTTACATGTTTTGCGGGTTACGTTGCATGAAATTGAAACGGCCCGGGATTCTGTAAAAGTAGTCGCGACACGGGTAGACGTTATATAAATACGAAGTGGTGCTCTTTGATGTAAACGAGGGAGAGGGCTTTTACGAGCGCATGCTGCTTTTTTGCTGCGAAAGCCGATTTATACGCGCGTTGATTGAAATTTCACTTCGTTAAAGGTACCCTTTTACGCCGACTATTGTTTCGGAAATGGAGCGAACGAGTTTTTGCGAGCGCATTACGGGTCTTTTGATTTTCGAAAGTTTCGAGACTGCTTTTTAATTAAAAAATGATTTTGATCACTTGAAGTTTGGTTGTACTCATATTTTCATAAAAAATGCAAATATTTTTTTGAGTATTTTTAGTCATTTACATAACTAATGAAAAGGAATTGAAAAATTTTGATTCACTTTAATAGATCTTTAAAGCAATTATAATTAACGAATAATTTCAAAGTGCTCCATTATAACTTTTATATTTCTATTTTTAAGTTGGAAAAATCATTAATCAAGGTGCCTATTCAAAATTTAAAGGTCTTTTATACACTGAGAAAAAAAGTAATAACGGCTACTACCAGGGGGTAGCAACAATTACTTATAGACTGGCTAGGAGAAAAATATAATGTGGTACGGTTAGCCACATTAGGACTGAGTTCAATTATTTTAATTACACTAAGAGAATACATCGGTCAGACTTGCTGAACTGTTCGGTAGTTTTGACCGAAGTGAGTTCGGTAGTATGTATACGGCAAGAATAGCGGAATAAGTTCGGCAGATGAGTCTCCGCAACCTCACTTTTTCACAAATAATCAATAGTTTAATGAATTTCTTATTTTTTTCTTACTCTAACCTTTTTATATATGATTAGTTAGTCTAAGTTACATTTTCGATGTTCTACTTTAACCTTACTTCTGTTTTACCTTATCACAAACATGATAATAAGGCTACAATAAAGCGCAACACCAAACATCACTTTTAATACACATCCGCCAAAACAGCCGAACTGTTCCGCAGTTTTTACCGAACTCCTCAGTAAGAATGACAGACTATGGCCTCCGCAAACTTAGCAATGTGACTTCGGCAAGCCTAACTGAACCATTTTTTCAGTGTAATTAAATTAATCTGGTTAGCTACGACAGCAATATGTATGGTTATTCGAGAAATACCGGTATAGTTATCATATACATATAAAAGTATTGACGTGATACCCAATCCTTTTTCTCAGTGTACCTTTGTATATAAGTTATAATATAGTTTCCTTAGTAGGATAATAAACATTACAAGCATGTCTCATACTGAGTCTCATACAACCAAAATAAAATACAAATGGTATTCAAAACCTTGACGTTTAGTAGTCAGTCATAAATTTCATAGTAATCAGTAAAATTGTCCTAAATCGTACTGGATTTACTAGACAGTCTTGTAATGGTTACTAATATTTGCTCTCAGTATATGATGTCATCATTAAAATATGAAAAGATGCCAAATGAAATGGCGTCACATCAATTTCAAAATGTTGCCTATCCCTTTCAATTTTAAAAATACGAAAATTGCAAAAACTTACAAAGAAACTACGTCCCGATCAATAAAAATGTCCCGTTAGCCCAATAACTGAATTTCTTAAAATTACAATTGCCACCCGCATTCTCAAAACACGCTAAAATCAAAAATGTATACATCGCGCAGCCCCGATCCATTCCAAATCGTCAATTAGAAAGTAGCAATCCAGCGTCGCTCACGCGCACACGCACGCGGAATTTCGGCGACACACGAGACAATTCCTCCACGCAACGCTTTAAAGGCGCGATTCCCGCTTTGTGGCGGCTCCGATTTACGGTTAAAGCGCGCGCGGCTGCGGTACTGCAATTACGTCACGCGGGGGTGGGGGTACACGCGCGCGCAGTGTCGCAAGTGCGCACAACCGGTTAGCGCAGGCGGGCATGCATGCGTGCAGTGCAGGCCTTTGCAAATTGGCGGCGCGCGATTAGCACCGCTGAAAGGCTTTCCAGTCATTTTTGCGCGAGGACGAGCCTGCTGTCTCGATTCTGCGTGTGTGTGTGTGTGTTCTTTTTCGCCCGTGACGCAGGGTTAACGAGGTGAAAGAGTCGTTCGTTAGAGGCTTTTTCGAGCGGCGTTTGATTGTGGAAGGGTTTGGTGGGGAACGCTTTTCGATGGTGCTTTTCAACTTTTGGATGGTGGTGGACGGAATTCGTTATGTTTGCGATTGGAGGATGGAAACGTTTTATTTAAAGTTGTACTGATTACACAATTCGTGTTAAAAGGGAGTGCTGTACTTAAAATCGATACTTCATTTTTCAATTTTTGGTTAAATGAACCTGTATCATTGTATAGATGCCTTTTACCAAAAACTAATCTAACTAACTATAAGATAAAAAAAGTTTCGTTAAATATAGAAATAATCGTTTAGAAATGAATATAATTTGGTTTAAATTAATGAATCGAAATATATAAAATATATTTATTGATTGAATAAAAAGTCAGAGAGATGATCTCTATACAAATCCAAAGATGTGCTATTGGCGAGCTCGCATACAGAACTGAACTGGTTTCCTTCCTTAAGAGGAGGCCATATCTACTGTCCTTGACTAATTACATTTTTGCTATTTACGAGTATTCAAATAGTAGTTTGTTCATTGAAAAACTAAGAGTCGTCCGCAATTCTGTGTATTATATGGAATATTTTGAGGTCTAAAACAATATTTAAGAGTATTTCCTTTCCCAGAATACTTCAAAACACTAAAATTGAGGTTAGGTTTTGCGTTTCGAACTATTCTCGGAAAGGAATTCAATTAATAAACTACTATTTGAGTTATTAGCAAAATTGTGATTAGACAAGGACAGTAGATCCGGCTTTCTTTTAAGGATGCCTTATATATTATTCGCATATCAGTAATGAGTAATAGGTATGTGTTACAAACACTGGGTTAAGGAAGGGGCAAATCCAAGTGCCGACTGCCGACAAGATGTAAAGGTGCCGCAGCGGATCACTCTTACATCGAAATCAAGTCGGCGAACTTCTTAAGCTAAATTCTAAATAAGATTTAATACATTTATAGATCGAAATATCCAATGCTTCAATGGATAAAAGACATAATATAAGCTTATGTGATTAGAAAATATGCGCGCGTACAGAATTGGTGGATAATACTTTACTATAAGCAATATGAGTCACGTTAGAGTTAAATTGAATTAATACACTGTAAAAAATCCAGAGGAGAAATTACAGCAGTTAATGTTACGATGCAGTACACGATTTTTAAGGTATTATTACTCGAAACTGGTATAATGATTATGGCATTCCAGCATTAAATGCAGGGATTTTACTTGAGACGGTAATATTACGATACATAATGTAATTAATAACATCAGTAGCGGATCGTTAAAATCAGCACGGTCAATTTACTGTGCAGACCACAGTAATTTAACGCATCCAACGACATTTACTGGGAGATTATTTGCGAGTGATAAACCGTATATCACAAGGTTTGTCCAAAAAAATATTAACATATTTTTTGGACTGTGATTGCAAACCTACGGTGACCAAAAACACTATTGGTAATTCTAAGGCTGCGTACCTAGATTTAATCTGCATAGTAAAAAGGATTACTAGTTTTAAGAAGAAAATTTTTTTTAAATAAGATGCCACAAATTTAAGAACACTTTTTTTCTTAATTCAAGACATGCTGGAAAGTTTCTTATTTTACGAAACTCTTTTTCTTAATTTAAGAAATTTTGTCGCATTGTTTACAATCGCAAAATGTGAGGTTAGGTTTTCGCCTTTATTGGTTCCTTTCAGATTCTACAAAACTTCAAGTGCTAAAATCTGCGTAAAAATAATCAACTATACTTTGAATACCATTTATTTTCTTATTTCAATAATATCGTATGGTCTTGGTCTTGCGTAGCTCTACAAACCTCGCCGAAGTCAAGAGTTTTGTGAATTTTGTGGCGACCACGAGATCACGCAAAATAAGTAAATTTTATTTCTTAATATAAGTAACTACGTTTTTTACTTTCTTATTTTACAAAAAAAAATTATTTTAAGTAATTTATTTTTCTTAAAATAAGTATAAATGCATTTTTATTATAAGTACAGATTTCTTAAAATAAGTAAAATACGCAATATCGTTATTACATTGTATTAAGAACGAAAAGAATCGAAAAAAATTTAAGATGCAACAAAAGTAAAAGTATAATAAAAGTATATTAATTTTTAACTTTGACGAGCTGTGATACCAGCCAAAACGTATACTTTATTTATTTCAAGACTGTTACCGTATACCATTTATATAATTATTAAACTGTGATATAATATGCTAATATATTTGACCACATTTGTATGTATGGACAAATTTTTTGATAGATTGTTACTGAAACTAACTTGAATACAACCTGAATCACATTTCTGTTCATAAATAAGGTCTGTCTTATACGCGAATTTGATAAATTACACTGTAAACTGAGCAATGCGAATGTAATGTACCATGTTGGATGAAGAACTTTTGTAAACACATCGCCAAATTTATGTTTCGAGTGAACGCGTCTATCCTCACCTGTTGCGCTACTTTGTTTCAATTAAACATTTTCAGAACAATTAATTGAGGATACTCCAACTCATGTACAGCGAAACTTTTTAATGAATCCCAAAAACTTCAACCCCTGCAATTCACAACAACTTCGCTTCAACATTCCTACAAAACATTCCCTCCCCCAACTACTTATACAGCAAAACGAGCGTCTTGAGCACACCTTGTAAACTAAAACTCCAGCTGCTGCACTCCGCGCCTGTCAACCGCGCGCGAACTTAACCTAAAAACCCAGCAGCCCGTGAATGCATAAGTCCCAGCGAGCACTCGAGCGCTCGTGCGCAGTCTAGCAAAAGTCCTCTTTCGCAAGCAGAAAAAAAAACCTCCAAAATTGCATTCGAAATAGCGGCGGTCGACGTTTCGCCAAAACCCGAACCTCGCTCTTTCGCTATAAAGAAAAAAAGAAGGAAAAGTAAAGCAGAAAACGAGTTCTCCGAGTGGAAAAGTGTGTTTAAGGGCTGCTGCCGCAGCGCGAGGACGCGCGCGAATGCCCGAATATGGAGAGAGAACTCGCGCTCTCTTGGCATTCACGCGCGGTGCAAACAATTTCGCGCCAGACGGTGCGTGTGCGTACGTGCGAGTGCACCTATATACACTCGTGGCTGCCGCCGCGCAGGAGTATTGCGCGCGTTACGTGCGTGGGAGAGAGGGAGGCCCTTTTCTTCTTTATCTCGCGGATCGCCGAGCGCCGAAAGCTATAAATGAAAATTATGCACGCGAAAGTGACCTTCGCCGACTGGAAATTGACCAGCGCTGGTCTTGCTTAGCCTTGCTTTCGGTTTCGGAGTTATATTGGTATTGAGTGCTCGGGATCTTGAATGTTTCGTGTGTAAGTTACGTATGCATGGAATAATAACAGTTTTATGGGGGATTTGGAACTCAAAATAGGCGCGCGATATAAATGCAATGCCTCGCGGACTTGCGAATTCATGGAGTGTTTCAAAATGTCGCGGAAATGATTTTAAAAATATTATTCCGCCTAAGAGTGCGGGCTGTAAAAGGAGATTTAACAGCTTTTCCGATACAACGAGGATTTACGATTCTATATTTCTTGAGAATATCCATAAAGCCTTTTTTTAAGGCATATTTTTAAACCGCAATATAAACAAACATAAAACGTGGCGTGGATGGTATCACTACTAAAATGAATAATGTATGGGATAGATGGTAATTATCGCAAGATAATAATTGCGTCGAGGCACTAATGGTCACACGATCAATCAAAATTTGTTTATTATTGACTATATTGAATTTTCATTAAAAAAATACAGCTGCGTGGCCATCACATCACAATCAATTTCAATTAATAATTCTTAAAATTCCCGTTTTCCAAAATAATCGCGACAACTATAAAAAAAACATCCAATTCCAATCGACATCTACTTTCCAATACATTCACATAACACCAAAACGAAAAATCGCCTCAGGCCTATACGTAATCATTTAAAAATACCGCACACACACACACACACACATCTCTCTATCAACATTCCCAAAACAACAAGAGCCAGCCAGCCTTATAGGTTAAGTTACATCCTATCCTCGCTCCTTGCGCCTCGCGCAGCACGCGCAACAATCCCACCGCAAAAAGGACACAACACAAGCCGCGTATACTTTCGCCAAACCCATACCCGGATAAAAAAGCTTCTCCTCCGCGCGCAACTCGCGCTCTGACTCACCTTGTGCTCCTGAAGTACCTCGCGAGAGAGAGAGAGACGTGTGTATCGGCGGGTGTAGAATGTAGACGTGCCGCCGCGCGCTGCGCTGGCAAAGGTCGCGCCGGCCGACGCGATGCCACTCTCCTCGCGCGCGCACACCGTTTCCTTGGAATCCCCTCGGCGACGCTGTACCACCGCGCACTCGACCAGCAGCAGCCCCCGCGACACACCTTCGGATGCTGCACGCGCGCGCGCTCGCGCCAGAGACGGAGGACCTTCCTTGCGGGAGAAGCGGCGTTTTAAAAAAGCCAAACGCACACCCAGCGACAGCAGCCGAGAGACCGCGATAGTGCCTTGTGTCCCTGCGCGACGGAGCGGCCGAAAACACGAATTCCGACCGGAGGAGAGAGAGAGAGAGAGAGAGAGAGAGAGAACGGAGGCGCGATGCACGCGACCCAAGCGGCGGATTCCAATGCAGAGTGCAGCCTGCACGCGGACGGGGATTTTGGAGGAGGTTTCGCGCCGGTGGCGACATCGCGTTGTGGAGTTGGGAGTGAGGGTAAACGTGTATTGTTACCGTGTGAGAAATAACATTTTTTGGTTTTGATGTGACGGTTCTTTTTTTGAAAGTTACGTCTGCATTGAGATTGTTATCGAGCATTTATTCGGAATACATTTTTTAACGAGGTGTCAATTAATTTATTACATATTTAAATTTCCCGCCTCAAATCTTACCGACTGAGACATTAATAATTGATGATTGACATCATGGTTGTAATTATGAATGCATTAATATATGCCGAATTATTAAAAACAAGAGCTTATTAGTTTCTCTTATGTATTGATTTATGCCTTTATACAAAGATTTAAGCAATTAATATGTTAATGAGTTGAAGTCTGGCCTGTAGATTGTATTCGAATGACACTCGTCTGAAACATTGCAACAATTTAGTCTATAAATTTGATTATGATATATTTATTTATCGTTTGGTCTGTAATTTAATTCATTTTAGGACTTTTATTATAATAAATAACTGTAGAAAAAAATTGACCAAAGAAATTTAGATTAATTCATTTTTTGAACAGTAAATAGTTATATATAACTATTATATCTACTTATTTAATAAAATTTAAAAGTTATATAAGAATTATTTCACAGGTAATGTTAATAAAAATAGTAACAATAGAAGTTTCTTCGTGTCCAACAGCCGATTGCAGCGTTCTAAGTGATTCACGTCTTTATATTCAAGATGGCGCCGCACCACCTTTTCCTGGCGTCGCCAAACAGCTGCAGCCTTGCCGGTGTTCTTTCAACAGACCGGTGTAAACAGAAGAATTAATTCTCCTGAGTTTAGAGTAACATTCATCTGTCAGTGCAATAGTGTTTTATGTGAAAAACTTCTGGAACAATGGGTGTCACAGTGTGAGTACAGTTTTTCGCACAGTGCTCATAAATCGTTGGTTATAAGAACGGATGAGAAAAAAAGCAGTTTTCTGTTATTCTTTGTGGTTAGGGACTGACATTTGTTTTCATTTGTAACATTTTATAGTGCTCCAAATACTGCTACAAATAATGTTAATAATTTTATTTAAAAATGATACTATGTATTCTTATATTACATATTTGAATGCTATTTGATGTAATGATAAATATTAATGTTGTTGATTTGATGTCTAAATGTATATTTGATTTTAATAAATCTAAAATAAATGTATTTTATTAGGCTACATCAGTATCCTATGGCGGAGAACAGAACAGGTTCTCAGACTATTGACTTCTTAACGAAGAGGATTGTAGCATTGGGTGCTGTACAAGCTGGACAGTTTCTAGTTGACTGCGATACCTATATGTCGGTGCCTCAACTTGGTGAGTACATAATTATTATTTTCTGTGCGGTTCTACTTTTTCATTATTATGATCTAAATTAAACTTTCCTCTTTACTATAAATAAATAAAAATTGTTAATATTAATGTCCTTTATTAAGTGAATTCAATTTTTTCGTATTGCAAAGAATGATTTAATTTTTCTTATTCTTTTATTTAATAGAAATTTTATTTTCTTAGACTTTTCATGCAATGAATTCAATAGGATAGGAATATGGTAGATTGAGAAATAAATGATTCATTGTACTGTTGAGTATTTTTTTCTATTTAGCAGTAATGTATCTTCTAATATGTATAATTCTATACAAACACGCAACATTTTGGTTCTGCCGACTGTTTTTAGCGATCATATATGGCTTGTATTGATGTATTATACTTTCTCTACAAAGGTACAAAGGCGGGTCTTCAATTATTTCGTCATAAGTAGGACTTAAGTACACACATTTTAACATAAAATACACCTTTATAACGCTCGCCAAAGAAGTGCAAGCTTTTTCTAATATCCATTCATGACAATGTCACAGTTCAATAATAAACTGGCAGGATTGAAATAATGTCAGCTTCAAATAATATTTATCATTCAGAAATTCAATTATCGAACAAGATTCAGTACATAATAAAGTAGGATTCTTTTAGTGAATAATAATAGATAATAAAACAGGATTTCTAATACAATTTGTAATTTGTTGGGATAAGCAAAATCTAAGCACAAGTCTTGGTGTTAAACTTAAGAGATTTTTAGAAGCTTATACATACCTACTTAATCAATTCATCACATTTTCAATTTTAATTTCAATATTATTGTTCTTATGAATTATTAGTTACCTGCTATCGATGTAAGTGTAAAATTCTTTATAAAGAAAATAAATATAATTTTTTTCTTTCTTTTATTAAATATAACATAAATTTGAATATTTGAAATTCCATTATCCCAAAAGGAAAATAATAACAATTATTTAGATCATATGTAATAATAAGTAATGATTATAGGCAACTGTGAATTCATTAGAACAATAATAACAAATCTTAATCTAATAAGAAAAGTGACAGCATCGGTAAAGTAGAACATTGTACGATCTTATATTTCAAGATAAACGTTCGATGCAAATACATATATCGAGAAGCTCGCTATAGCACAGCTTTCAGCACACCGCGTATCCACCAAAATAACGCATACGTCTTTCTCCTCGTCGTCTCGAAAGCTATGTTCCCGTACAGTCTCCCACAAGCACAATACCAGACAAGCGAAATATTTCCGTCGTACGTGTGTATGATAAATACGCATCTCGCGTTACACAGAATAAGTAGTCGAGTTTTGTCGTTTGTTTCTTTTTTGTTTCCGTTTCGTCGTAAAGAGCTGTGTGTGTGTCCGTGCAAGAGCTGCGCTTAAACTCTACGAAGGTATAAATAAGCTATATATCGTCTAAGGCGTCATTACAAAAATATTAAATCTAGCAAGCGAAGCTGAAGGGTCTCTGGGCCTTTTCAAAAGGCCCGCGAACCTCTGAATTTTTTCATATTTATCTTATAGTTTGTTTAATTTTTTTTTGTTCGTTTTCGTATATATTCTGAAAATACAGTATCTCTCGCTCGCATTCGCTCGCTCTCACGCATTCTCTCGTCCTTCGATTGAACCTCGAACATCCTTCTTTTATTGTCGTAAAGTTTCATTATTATCGTTTGTTTATTTTATTTTATGTATAATGTTTTTTTTTGTTCATTTTAGTTATGTGTATTATTTTTTTAGTACCGCGCGCCTCCGGCTGGAATCGTAAGTCGATGATTACTACACTTACATTTTATGTATATATATATATATTATTTATTTATTTATGTATACTGTATATAGAGTCGTTCGAAGACGAAATTTTTTCAAGTCTTTTCCTTTAGTCTAAACGACAGGATTGCCACTTGTTTCGAAAGTTTGTTTCAACTACGAAAGAATTTACTTTAATTATATATTATCAAAACTCTTATTAAGTACGTTTTATTCGATAGTTCATTTTATAATTCCACTACTTTATTGTGTTTTATTTAGTCGTTTATATTTTGATATTGAGTATCCGTATAATTCTTAATAAAAAGAATCGATAGTGCGACTCTCGCGAAATTCTCGGTATAAGCGATCTGGGGGCGAAAGATCCGTGGCAACCCTGATTACGAAGAATCAACCGAAGCGAACAAAAAATTTTCAACGAGTTTCAAATGTGTAAAGCATTTACAAGCCAGCGAGTTCGCTCTCCATCACTTATACTTGTTTTCTTCGCTTCTACGCTACTTGCTTTTGCGCGCAGCTGAACTGGAGAAGCGAAGTCGAGAAAAAGTTCCTAAACTGCAATCGGGGAGTGGAAATAGGGGGAAGAGGCTAGAGCTTCGGCGACTGTGTGAAAAACCTTTTTCTTCTTATGCATTTTCCGCTTCCGCGACAAGTACAAACGACTCGTTTACCCGCTTCGTCTTTGCGTGTTATTATACATGCGCACGCGTTAGCTCGCTCGCTCGGGGCTAGGACAGGAAAAAGAAAATACTAGTAATAGGTATAGTAGAAGAAGAGTCGTCGCGCGCTGTGGAGCATTGGCGTGTGTTTTTTTTTTCATTCTCGTTCGTATATATATATACTATGCGTAACTCGTTTAAAATTCATTTATTTACACGGTGTTTTCCTCCGTTGTTTTTTTTTAAACTAGGCGTCTGCGCTAAAGCACGGAAAAAAGAAAACGCTCTTCCGAAGGGCCTCGTAAGTTTCGAAGAAGCGTGACCGAGAAAAATCGAGAATTTGAATTTCTCGATCTTTCCGAGACATGGTAATCGGAAGCTTCCGGATTATTGGTGCCCTTTGTATCCTCCCCACGGTATGCTTATATATATGTAGCTTTTGCGTATCGCTTTATAATCATCGTTCTCACTAAGATTATACATGAAAACTTCAATTCACAAAAGTGCACAGTGCAGAGTATCGTTATTTTTTTTTATCGTTCGATCCTAAGAAATGTATACAGAGGCTATTCAATTATAAGTTACATACGTGTGTGTATAATATATTTTATTCGAAGGTGCGAAGGAACGTCCGGACATTCTGCGTCGATGCGACGCTATCTCTCTCATTCTCTCTCTCTCTCTTTCCTCAATTGTGCCTTGGCCGTATGTGTGTGTATACGTGTGTGTGTACGTGGCGATTAGGCGCCGCGTCCCCGCGAGATCGGCATACGTAATTGCATACGTATGTAAGTAATTTATTCTACTTTGGGACTGAATTCTTTGTTGTTCTTTCTCTTTGATCCGTGCGGGACGCCGCGCCCAACGACTTGAGCGTCGCTTACACCAGAGAAACTCATGATAACGACTCTTAATTTTCCGTTCTTTAGATTTATATACATTATATATAAAATACGTTACATTTTGATATATATTGTGATTCTTTTGTTTATAGCAGAAGTAAATTTGAGATAATTGATTTGATTTCGTATAATTGTGAGAATTACGGAGGCTCCGGTTTTATTCTGTTGTATCAACGCATTCAATTTTTTTATTTAGCATCAATGATATTTTTATCATTTTTGTTTATGTGGTTTTGCTGCAATTCCATAACCACAATTATTGTCATTTTTTAAATATACCGAAGTAGAGAGTATATTGAATACAACTGACTTTCCTCGTACATAAATATTAGTTAAAAATATTAGGTAAGATATTCTCGATTTTTGTTTAAGAACAATAGTTTAAAAACTTTTCTTTTGATAGATGAGCACACTCCGAGTTTCTATTTTAGAGATGTGAAAATATCACTTTAGCAACTAATTTTCAATTCAAATCGATTAGATATGTAATGTTGATATTTTACTCCACTCAAAATAAATAGTCTGTAAAAGACGTTAAACTTTTTCGTTCTCCTTATGAATTTACGTATGACATCGAGTATCGTTGTTATCAGGTGATTTTCTCCATTGTATGACATAAAAATAAACATTTCTCCTTTTCTTCATAATTATATGTACGTATTCGTAAAAAATGGATATCAAGCAAGATATGGCCTTTATACTCTTGACAAAAAGGAAATGAAAGCGTATAGTTTCGCCCTGCGAGTATCGTTTTCTTTTATGTATAGCGATTTCACGCGTAAGAGATATGACTTTAATGATATGGATCACTTGAATTTACAAAAAGACTTTGATTATTTACCGAGATTGAAAGTATTTTGATCTGTGAAGATTTTATCGTTCGAAGCCATGTTTTTAATTTGCCCGGTGATGATATGCAAATACTGACGTTTGGCTGACTCTAGATTTTCCTTTTTTGCTATTTTCTCCTTCGATTTAAGTTTTCTTTTCCTACAAACTATATAAAAATACAAAATACAAATACAGTCCTAAGTATTATACCGCTACGAACGTTCCGCTCCCTTATCAAGAGCTCGAGATCGAATTAATTTATTCTGTTAATGTAATTTTTGTCTCGAATTACATGCATTTTGTTGTTCTTTTCAGCTAACGAACATGAACTAATGAGTTTATCGTCGTCAATGGCAGTAACCGTTGCGAATTTTCATCTTTTTTTGTATTTTTTTTTCGAATATACATTTTTAGAATTCCAATCTCAATATACAATGTTACTCATACTTATTAGAGAATGATGAAAAAAGTTTTATTTATATTAAGTAAACGCTCCCTTTCGTTCCCGTGCGACATCTCCAAATAATACTTTAAAAATGATTAGCTAAATATTTCAATATGGCTGAGTATTTTGAAACATTTCTTTTTTTTTTTACAAAAATTGAAAGAAACTTTTTATTCTGGGCGGAGAATCGCCACTCGAATGCGAAAGGGGCAACTAAATTAATTGCACGAATGGCTGTTGCTCGTAACAATTTCTCGTTTTACGAGTATAAATGTTAATCCTTACTCTCTCTTTGTAATAATTATACGCTAAGACTCGCAATTAATTAAAACTTACATGTATCGCGCTTGTTTCTGTCCGGCCCTTAGTCGCTCTGCGACGACTTCGTAAAAATTGCGAATGCCCACGCTCTTTCTTTTATTTTTATAGAACTCTTTGAAGGAAACAGTAAAGCTCTTAGTCGAAGTTTTATTTATTTTTTGGCAATACTCTAGTATTGTCGTGAATTTTCCCTTAAATACGTAGTTACCTTTTTTTTTCTTAAATAAATGTACAATATACTGTAAACAATGTACACTTAATTTCCTATTGTATATGTATGAAATATATATAATATGTATATATTTGTTTTCGTATGTATATATAGAAATTTCGTATCTACAATCGATATTGTCGTGATTTAAGTCTGTTTGCCCCACAATTGTCGGGCGGATTATACCGAGGCCCGAACGAACGCAAAAAACGATTGAAATTCATCTCGATTTATAGTCGACTTCTCTAAATTAAGGTAAAAAATATTCGCTCTCGAGGGGATACGCGTTTTACAAGTGTACGATATCTAAACAAAAAACGGATTTATCCAGGCCTCTTCAATTGTACAGGTATATGATATTTATACGTTACATTAGCGGCTGGACTGCCGATTCTTTTCTTTACTCGAGTATCGTAAAAATGAAATATCGCGTTTTCTCGCTCTATTGTAGCGATACACTTGTATTATACCCATAAATGAAATTTCTCTTAGACCGAAGTGAGAATTACTACCGAGAATCCGAAAGTAAAGTGTTTTTTCTACCCTTCTTCGTCGTATAAGTGTTCTGATTAAGACAGGCGTCGATAACGTTGAGGTCCCTGGTAGTCTTTATTATCTGCATCGCAAAAGCATTGTCGCGCTAGTAGAGGACGGCAAGACTTTCGCAATCGCCTAATAATGCTAAGAGGCTTCCTTTTAAATAAGTATCTCTCTCTTACAAATAGTTTTGCGAACTTACCCGTGCTATCGTTTAGAACGATTCTTTAAAGTTGTATTGTCGTGTTTCAAGGAAGGCACGATGCATGGAAGTTCTGCCTTTATATAGCTTTGTGGGCCTAAGCATTTTTTTTCTGAGATCAGATATTCGAAAATTAAGTGTTATCCTACTGTACGTTTTCCCACCGTCCGAAGAACATCGATTACGTTAATTGTTTCAAGGAGATTTTGGACGGTTTTTTCCTTTACCAACGGTGTTTGCTCTGTTGCGTACTTTATTATCCTGCCCCGGTTCTGACAACACGCGCGAACGCATTCTGCTCCCCTCAACGGAACAAATTTCTATTCGTATTTGAAAAACAGCGACTAATAAGGAAAACCGAGAAACGAAACAGTCGGTAAGGAAAAATAGTCCAACATCTCCTCAAGGACTACCTAAAACCAAAGAGACAAACACGCTAGAGCAACAATCGCTTCCCGTTGCTGGATGCTCCTCGAAGAAACAAGCCCAAAACAAAATGAAGAAAGAAAAAAAAATCGAGACGCAACGGCTCTCGAGTCGATCGGTGCGTCGGTTCTCAGTGCACGTGGCGACGAGCCACAAATTCCCCCCGTCTTCGTCGCTGTTCCCTTGTCGGCCCGGGCGATCACAGGTAGCAAGTCTTGTAGAAGATGAGCGCGACCGTGTCCTTCCCGTAGATCCTGTACTCCCGCTCGTAGTGCACCTTTCCCGGCTCGTATCTCTCGATCTGAGTGCCCCCCGCGAGGCCCTCCAGGAACAGCTGGTCCTGCGCCGCCTCGTCCGCGTTCCCGCTCCTCATCCAGCGCATCCTCTCGTCCCTGCTCATCCTGGATCCGGCTCTACTCCCGGCGCTCCTCGCCGGTCCGTCGTCCAGCGTGCTAAGGTCCTCGCGCCTCGCGAAGCGCTGCTCCGCCCTGGCCGAGGAGGACGCGGGCCTCGGGTCCCTGTCCAGAATCGCCTCGATCTCCAGGTACTTGAGGTCCTGCAGGCTCTTGGGGTAGCGGCTGAGTCGCTGCAGGTCCCTCGGCAGGAACTGCTCCTCCAGATTGATGGTCCGGGTTCCCGCGGCGTTGCGCTTGGGCAGGGTCGCGTAGGGCCGCTCGCTCGACCAGGAGCTGGCCAGGTGGGCGTTGTAGGGCAGCTGGTGCTCGCGGTGCAGCAGCTGGTGGGACTGGTGGATGGTCGGCCGATGGGGATGGCGCTGATGGCGCTGATGGCGATGGGGCTGCTGGGGCTGCTGGCGCTGCTGGCGTTGACGATGGTCGATGCGATTGAGCTCGAGCTCCTCGAGGCTGCGGATGATGTCGCGGCTGTAGGCGCTGGTGGTGGGTCCCCGAGTGGCCAGCTCCTCGTAGCGCTCGCCCTGCTCGTAGTTCATCCCGTAGGAGTGCATCATGTTCCGCTGGTGGGCCAGCGGATCCCCGTACGGCCGGGCGCTGCTCCCGCCGGCGTGGTATCCGGAGAGGAAGGAGGCGTCGCCGAGGTTGCGCACGATGCCGGCGGCTCGACAGGGCCGCCAGCCGGCGAGCTTGACCCGGACGTTGCGCGCCAGGCGGCCCGTCTTCTCGGCGAAGGCGCTGCAGTAGTCGGCCAGCCGACGGCGCTCGCAGAGCGGGAAGAGGGCCGCGCAGTCCAGGGTCGTGGGGCGCACGCCCCGGCCGTAGGAGGAGGGCAGCCCACCCGTGCCCGGGAACACGAGGACTCCGGGACCCAAGGAGGTGGCGGAGGTGGCGGAGGGGCCGACGTAGGAGGGCCGGCTGCCGCAGCTGGAGGTCGACGGGAGGTAGACGTCGCGCGGGTCGTGCTGGTTCGGATAGGCGCCGCCCGGCAGCGGCTTGTTCGTCTTCTCGAGATTCGACAGCCCTCCAGTGAGGGAGGCCTTATACTACCGGGCCTGCGCGTACTCCGGATTCATCTCGTCCAGCTGCTTGCCTTTGGTCTCCGGTACGCAGCAGACGACGAAGCACAGGCCGCAGACCGCCACCGCCGCGTAGAACCAGAAGGCGCCGTGTAGACCCAGCGTCTGCAATGGAAATGAGCATTCTTTACCGAGTAATCTTGCATCTCAACAATTAGTCTTTAAAGTAGACAATATGAAACTTGTTTTTTATGTATTTTTAATAAATCTCTACTGATTATATGAAACTATCTGCTTAAAATATAAGACCAAAATTTTCTTAATCTTATTAGAATTGCACTTCTGTAACAAAGGAATAAATGGTTCTATTGATATTAAGAAACAATTTTACATGAAATTGAAAAATGACTTTTGTTAAAAAATAATAAAATTATTCATAATATTTATATGGAGAACATGTTTATATATCAAAATAAAAGTTTAATCTGTTACTAAACTCTTGTTACTGACGTTTGATATTGTTGGTGTAACATCTTAATTGATTAGAATGTTATATTTAATTCATCTTTTATAAACACAAAATAGTAAAGCTATACCACGGAGAGGTCACATTTATTAGTTCATTTGATGACCGCTACTGTCTAATTGTACATTTAAATTTCCAATTGCAATATAAAAATAAAATTGCACAGTCCGATTTCTGACTAAAAAATAAGAACCAATGAACAAAACTGATTATTGTACAAGAAATATAAGGCTTATTTCTGCAATAATATAAGTGTTGTCTATGATTGATTTCTCTAATCACGCAATTTTAACGTTGGCAAATAATAATTGATTCGAGAGGTGGCTCTGGATTCTAGGACGCGCGGACGCCGTACTTTAATCTTGCCTCTTGCACAAGAAATAACGAACTGTTTATCGGCACGAGCAGCCTAGAAATTCGCTCGATAATTACAGCTCGGTTGCGCGGAATAGCGCGCCGGAAAAATTAACGCAAAAAGATTCGCCGGAATAAGAGCCTTTCCCGACAAATTGCCGATACAGTTACAAAACGGCCGTACCTCGGCATCATAAACACAGGTGTACAAACACCAGCGATAAACGCACGTTCGCGGGATCGCGATTATTAAGCCGTCGCGCGATTATCCATAAATCATCGAAAGGAAACCAAGCCCCTTGAGAAGGAAATTCCCAGAAAAAAATCAAGTTTCGCCACTCGAGCCGAAAATTCCGCCTACACGGGCCAGCCTGATCTCTCCTCCCCCCCAGCGCAACAAATTCCTTCCTTTTTCTCGCGCCACCGCGGAGACTCAAAGACTCCGCTCTCTCTCTCTCTCTCTCTCTCCTCGCCCACGCTTTAGCGGTGCAATTAAGCTAATGAGAAAAGTAAGCGGGCGGAGAGAGGAGAGAGCTTACGGGCGGCAGGCATGCACTTGCGCTTGCGCGCGCAAATCGCGAGGGCCGCGGCTTCTCTTTAACGCTTTTAAGAAGTAGCCGAGCCCCCGCCGCCGCGCATTCTTTCCGCGTCTCTTTTTTATTCGCCGGGCCAGCGTCGTAGCGTCATCGCGTATGTATATGCGCGAGTGTGCACAAAATCGTAATTTGAAAGGAACGCGCGTGGTGACTCGTCTCGGGGAGCGCCCGGCGATTAAGTCAATTCTCGAACAAGAGCCGCTGATGCAGCTCTGTTCTGCGGAGACTGGAGATCATTTTTGTGCGGAACAATGGGATAGGCTATAGCGCGCCGGCGCTTGTTTATTTTTAACGGAAATGTTTATGGCGAATGAGAGAGAGAGAGAGAGAGAGAGAGTGAAGAGGAGAGGAGAGGAAAGAAAGACTGAAGTGACTTTGTGTTGTGCGAGCGCTCGGACTTGAATTTCGCGATGGTTACTTTGCTTAGGTAATTAGGGCTTTCGGGCTGTTTCTTTGTTGTTAGAATTAAACTGTCTTCTTTTTAAATTGAAATAAATGAAAGTGTAGTGGTTTGTTTAATGAAGCTAAAATTGATGTTTATGATTTTTTCTAGAAAATCAGAGTTTAAATGTATACGCCGACTTATGATTATTTAATGATTAAAAAATATAAGTCAATATACAAGAAATAGCTGCATGTTTTTCTCTTGTCTGTAATGTATACAAATCTGTGATTTTTTTAAAACACTACTGAATTAGTTATTAAATGAACCCTAACTGAAAATTATTTAGTTTTATCAAGATTCCCTGCATATTAAACTGGATCGATTATAAGCATGATGGCACCCGGATGAAACTAGATAATTGTTTATTAACTTTAACATGTAAATATTAGTAATTAGTCTTTATAAAATTTAGTTTTTTAAAATTTGAAAACGTTAAGTATACAACCTGAAGAAGAAAAGAAAAATCCAAACAAAATAACATAGAACGTAATAATTATTACTGCTGCAATAAATGACGCTACAGAAAGTCATAAGTTTTGTATCGAGCACCAAGCCAGTCGTCGAAATAGCAATAAAATAAGCATCGTTTTACTAAAACCCCGTCCCATCAAAGTAATCGCAAAAGAAATCTTTGATCCAAAAGTAAAAATAAACGTAACCATATATCTATCCCATCATAAACTCAAAATTTTCCTGTAAATCGAAAAGAGCAATGTCACCTCTTGAAAGTCCATGTAAAGCTTGATAGCGACGAACGCGCAGAAGTAACTAAAGCTCGTGCTGATGCTGGAGCCGAGGCCCCTGTACTCCAAGGGGAAGAGCTCCCCTATCAGCAGCCAGGATATCGGCGATATGCCGAGGGCCAGGGCCGTGGTGAAGACGAGGACGCAGAGCAGCGGTATCCAGTCGTGCTGGCCGGTGACGCTGGCCGCGGCCTCGGCGGCGTACGAGGAGGCGGGCACCGCCTGCATCTGCGACATCGAGTTGTAGTAGGCGTAGCTGCCGAAGCCCGCCAGGGCCAGGGACATGAAGACCGTGCTGGCGATCAGCAGGGGCAGTCGGCCCACTATGTCGATCAGGAAGCCTGGGGAAAGCAAGCGCGAGAGGGACTCGCGGATTGATTGGTTTTTGTTTTGCGAGTGTGTTTGTGCTTGCGGCGGGTGCTTTGCTCTGGCGAGATGTAGCTTTTCGGTGTGGACTGGATTTTTTCTTTTATCGCGCGCTGGGAGAATTATTTCTTCGTCTAAGAGGAATGAAATTCAATGAGGTGTTAGGAGGAAAATAGCGAACAGAAAGTTTTCCTGGTAATCAAAAGAAATCATTTTAGTTTAAGAAGAATTTTCTCTTGATAATAGGAAACATTTTTGTTTATAATGATTTTCCTCTTCAGCATGTTATTTAAGATTATTTTATTTGGTTCAATTAGAAACCGTTCGTCTGAGTGTAAGATCTAAAAACATAATAAATTTGGGATTGATCATAGAAAGATCTTTAACAGTATATATCATCGTCTGCATACGTAACATTTGTCAATCTTTACATTTTTGCTAATTTCCACCTACCGATCATCATAATGCTTCATACTTCTTTCTTTCTTTCTTTACATAACTATTACACCTTATATTTACCTACGTAAATTATGCACGAAGGACTAAAAAATAATAACGGCTACTACAAGGGGGTAGGAACGATTATATAGCTAGGTTAATACTGATTCACTGCTAAATTATGACTGAGTGCAATTATTTGAAATAATTATTACATAATCTGGTTGATCGAACTGAACTGCGTATTGCGGCTGCAACAATACTTTCTTATTGCTCTCATAGCTATATTATTTTGCTGTGACAACCATACAATATCACCGACAACCATAATATAGCTACAACAGCAATAAGTGTGGTTATTCGAGCAGTACCGGTATAATTATCATATAAATATAAAAGTATTGATGTGATTCCCAATTCTTTTTCTCAGTGTACCTTTATATATAAGTTATAATATAGTTCCCTTAGCAGGATAGTAAACATTACAAGCATGTCTAGTACTGAGTCTCATACAACCAAAATAAGATACAATTGGTACTCAAAACAAGATGTCTAGTATTCAGTCCTAAATTTCATAGTAATGAGTAAAATGGTCCTTCATCGTATTGGATTTACTAGACAGTCTAGTAATGGTTACTAATTTTTTCTCTCAATGTGAAGGTCAAATTTAGTTAGATACCTACAATTGTTTAACAATCGCGAAAGAAAAGAAAGAAAGGTACGAATACAATACGAAAACACGTAAAGATTGATCAGCGCAATATGCTACAAACAACCACAAATTATTTGCAATAAAGACTTTAATAGGATGGCAAAATAGCTACCGAAATATCACCGTTACTAAATCAGGCCAGACGCAAAACACCCTTTCAACGTTGACATCAGCCGATTAACAACAAGACGGATGTTTCACGCTACTTGCGAAAGTGCACTTAAAACGCTGTGCAGGTATACATTACCCGAGAGTAGCGAGGCCAGAAGCTGGACGAAGCCAATGGCGATGGTGGCGCCGTGGGGATTCATGCCGCCGAGGGTCTGCCGGAAGATGTTGACCGCGTAGTAGTTGAAGGCGTTCGCCCCGGAGAAGCGCTGGAAGAACATGAGGCCGCAGGTTATGCCGATCGGCTTGTACAGCCGGGGCGCCAGCATGCTGCTCTTGAACGTCAGCTCGTACTGCTTGGCCCGCGAGGCCAGGATGTTCGTCTTTATCACCTGCGAGGAGAGACGAAAAATGCTCATGCTTTCATGTACTTAAGGGATTAAAATTAAGATTCTTAGAGGGTCGAGGCCATTTGCTTATGAGAACGTCGTCTTAAGAGCCTTGTTAAAAAAAAAACATTGTAGGGTAGTCTGCCCAGTAGATAGACGATTTATAAATATTATTATATCTACGAAACTAATGATTTTTCAAGCTAAATTTCAAATTCTAATTGCATAAAAGTTTGTTACGATTAGATATAATATGATATTTATGAATGAAATGTTCGTTTTATATGCAATAAAGTATCTTCAAAAATATCGTCTATCTATTGGGTCTGCGCTATGTATAACCTAAAAACCCAATAGATAGACTAACAAAGTAAATGGACATTGTCAATCGTCTATCTACTGGGATATACGTGCTCTTCGCACTATTTTTGTAATTTCTAATTAAATAAAAACTTCTAACACTTTTAATGTTTTTTACTGATAAATTGAAGTTTCTTACATTCGATAGGTATCAAATTGTTTTAAACAAACGATATTATTATACAAAAATCTGATGTATAAAGTGAGAAAATCCTGAAGCGTCTATCTATTAGGTAGTTTACCCTATGAAAAATTCATATGAATTTGCGTGAATAAGGAATATTATGAAGTGGGGTGTGCAAGTCCTGAATTTACCACTGCACTGCTTTATCAACGGATGAAGATAATTAAAAATTAATCGTGAATAATAAATTACGATTACACAACAGTTTAAGTACGTATTTCAACCGCACCTTTAAAAAATAATTGGAACATAATATTACGAAGCGACAATGAGATTTCGTTCCAATTACTTTTAAAGGTGCTGTTAAAATATGTGCTTGAAACTTTGTAGTACTATAAATTATTACAAATACCGAGGGATCGTTAGTTTAAATTTACCTAAATAGGAATACTGCATAGTTCATTTCCTTACATGTATCAAAAAGTGAAAAAAGAAGCCAATGATTAAAGCTCTATCCTAATTATAAAAAACAATCAATAAACTAGGTAAACACTCCCCAAACTCCCTAATAACGCACTCGCAGATAGCAAACAAAAGAGCAGTTAGGCAGTCGAGACAAAAGCCCCGCTAGCGTCGGAGCAACCCAGATAAACCCGGCACCTCCGGCGAAAAGGAAAGGGACTCAATCAGAGCGCGTCAGGCAGATAAGCCAGTTTGCGTACGAGCATCCGCGACTCGTCCTCGGGTAGGGCTCCCGGAGCTTCCGGCTCCCGCAGCTGGATAAGAGGCTTAATGCCCGCTCTCGCTCTCGCCATTGTATACGTACTTGAAGCTCGTGCCTGATGTCTACGTGGGAGCCGCGCAGCCACTGCAGACTGCTCGCCGCCTCCTCGTCCTTGCCGTTGAGCACGAGGTAGGAGGGCGTCTCGGGTATGCAGAGGGTGCCGAGGAAGAGCATCGAGGGCGCTATGGCGACGAGGAGGGCGCTCTGGCGCCAGTTCAGGTAGGAGCCCGCTATGTAGGAGAGCAGCACGCCGACGTGGCCGAGGACCTTGAGCATCGCCGAGAGGCAGCCCCGGATGCCCGGCAGCGAGATCTCCGAGATGTACACCTGTCGACGAGAGTGGAGTTTAGCAGGGAGGAGGAAGATGATGGGCATTGCTAGATTGGATGATGAGTTTCATCTTGGAACGAATTTAGGGATTCATTGCGCAATTGACTGGGATTCAGTACAAGATGGATGGGGAATTATTGATATGTGACGTAATCCATCTATTTTTCGATTTTGGAACAATTGGTGGAATTAGATGCAGGAGAAGCTAATGGAAACGAGACTTTTATTGCACATACATACGTAAATGCAATAAAGTATACCAAAGAAAAAAGTCTGGTTGCCATTATCTTCTCCTGCATGTAATCTGTACTATCCAGACGTCAGTACAATCATACAATGACAATTTGTGAAAGTGAAATCATAGAAGTGAATATTTGTATGCATCTATATTGTTATTGTATGCGTTTAGTTGCTAAAAGCATTTAATATTTATACCATGTACAAAGTAATCTAATGGCCTTTTATCATTTTTAGTCGTGGAACTCAGTTTTATAATCACTGTTAGTAACCGTTGTAATTTTGTTTGCCTTTGAGCGTTAGTAGTTTTAACGTTGTTTTATAAAACAACGTTTCATTATTTAAAAGAGAAAAATGCAAACATGAAATTTCATGGTAAATAGAATGTTGACAAGGTAAGCAAGACTATCGTTCGTATGTATATTTGCAAAAATCTGAAAGCTTTCTCGATATCCACGAACTATATTGCTTTTCAATTTCTCTTTATATTGAAGCAGATCCGTATTGCATAAGATACACAAAATGTTTACAAGAGAAATATCTGAAGAATACAATATCGTTACCATCACTATATATATAGAAAAAGACTACTATGAAAACTGCATCAATTTCTTTTTCTTTCTAAGTAGATAGGTATTTATCGTTTGCAGTACCTTCGAGTCTCAAACAGATAACTTAATTTTTACTAAGCAAACATGAGTATGAGCAACATTATAAAGACAAAAAGAAATATGAATGCATTTCTCTCTGGTGCCAATATAGTAAGCTCATCAAGAAGCCGCAAATATATCATAAATAATTACATAAATAGATAGTTATTCTGTATTCAGTTGAATGTTTATTTCTTTATCGAATTAAGTTAAGATCTTCGCGTCTAAAAACTGTTTTGAGAGCAAGCAAAGTTTTCCGTCAACATAGATTAGCCGAAAATCCAGTTCAGTCGATCCGCCCGGGCCTTCTAATCTAAAGTCCTCTAGTCCTCGACTGCACTTGGCGTTCTAAGACGCGAGCGGAGAGCGGCTTATCATTGAATTATATTGCTCCTCGATTCTCGTCGTCTGTTATTTTTAGCGATTCGTGCATGCTCCTAAAAGATTCATTACTCCCTTCGAATCTTCCATACCATTCGTAACATCTCCAATTACAAAACCATAAATGTCACGTGCATACAACAACTTTGTATCTCAATCACAATCAACTTTATTCGACCCGACACCAGGCTCATATAGCTACCCACTAAACGCATAATCGACGATCGTCATCAATCACCATTATCCCTCCCGCATCAAAATCCACAGCCCCCTGTATAACTACAATCTTCCTCCGACACTTTTCAAACAACCGTATCAAATCGCTCAATTTCTCTCGAGCCTCGCCTCCCAAATTCTCTGTTATACACACAAAGATACCCGATGCAAAAGGAGAAGCGCGCATACCTGAGCGACCATGGTGATGACGGAGCAGCAGAGGCCGCCGATGAAGCTCGTCGTGTAGATGAGCTCGAGGCAGGGCGCGACGCCGGTGAGCACCCAGGCGGCGGCGAGGGGCAGGGAGGTTAGCCGCAGGGCCAGCCTGCGGCCCTTGCGCATTATCCAGTCGCCGATCATGGCGCCGAACCAGGCGCCCAGCATCGACAGCGACGCTACCCACGAAGCCTCCTGCAGCGTTACCGAGAACGCCGTCCTAAACAGTCATCGTAATCCCGAGGGATAGGAGCGTTAATTGTGTTGTGTTTTTTTTAAGGGTATCGATGGTCGTTATTTGCTCGATTTTTTGGGAGCAAGTGTTAGCGTTGAAGGAATAATTTTTGATGATTTAAGTTTCAGGTATGAGTTTGTTATAAAGTAGGGTATTAAGTGTGGGTATTATACTGCTCTGATAAGTAATAAAATAGTTTTATACTTTATATAAAAGGTAACATTTGCTAAAAATTAATCATGCAATTATTTTAGTGCATTAAATGATTATTAATTAAAAATTAATAATTATATTATTTATTATTATTTATGTTTCAATTTGAAAATTAAGTAGTAATCCACTCATATGGTTAAAGTTATGATTAATACATGAAAGTAATTATTTAATTTTATGAATGTATCTTATTTAATATTATATTATAATAATGATAACATGAGAATGACATGTTTATAAAATTTATTAATATTAACGATAATAATTTTCACAGTATTTGTGGTACGAAAGTATAAACAGTCATAAATGCATATCTTTTTTATATTATCTTATTGTAATTAAAATCTGCTTTTTATGGCGATAATATTTTTTCTATTTAACAACATAACATTATGAACACTGATTCGACAAAAAAATGTGATTCTGTAATATTCGCCTTAGTTTAATTTTTAAACTTCATCTGAATTATAAAAGCAGCAATAATACCCACACTCACCCAACTTCTATTCAAAAGAAATTTTGGTGATAAAATAATAAAATAATCTTCACAGCTCGTATAACCCGTGATTTAAACGAATTTTTCTAGTTATCGAGCAATTTCCCTTTGAATAGAAAAGAAAAGAAAAAAAAACACGATTTCCATAATAGAGTTATATATGTATGGGGAGAGGCTCACCAGGTGCCGTTGTTGTTTGATTGGTAGAGGTTGGGTGGTTGATTGTCTAGTATGGAGTCGAGGGCCGGCGAGGTGTAGCCCTTGGCCAGGCCCGACGACAGCGTTCCCATGGACAGCGCCAGAGTCGCCAGGACCTAGAATTACAGATCGTCGCTCTTATTATATACGCGCGCACGCACATAGACACAGGTGTAGGGATACACTTGATTTAGGGTCGATCGAACCGAAAGAGATCGATACAGCCTGGTTTATTTTCTTAACCGGCGGCTACGTAAATCAACGTCTAGTTTGATTTTACTCTGGAATTATTATGTATGTAGCCTGTAGATGAAAATGAAGAGCGCTAAGTTATTATAATTTAAAAAGGAAAATCTAATATTTTAATAAGCAATAAATTTAATAGACTCCACTGAATGATATAAATATTAAACCGCTAGGTTATGAATTCATCTGTTATAACGGTAGTTTATTTTGCAATGAAAAAAAGGAAAATCTCCACTCTGCCTTCACACGCAGCGCAACTCCTGACCCGAAAATAAACAGCGGAGCATTCGAGAGATTTTCATTCGCGAGCACGAAACGCGCAAGCGCCTCTCGCCGCCAATTAGTTTCTCGCTCGAGTATTAAATTATACCATCCCGACAATTCGAACGCGAAGTTTTTTAATCAACGGTCCATAATCACGCGGGGGATCGTCCGTTTGCGGGCGGCGATGGGAAAGGGGTATACCCAGTTGAAAAAAAAAAGAAATATTGATTAAAGCCGAGAGCGAACACGCGTAGCGCGCAGCGGGGTTACTATTGCTAACAGATGCGGTTTCGTTGTATGCGGTTGCGGATTCGCGCGAGTGCGAATCGTTGCACTCGGAAACGGTCGTTGCTGCTTCTGTAATGTTCGCTCGACTTCTTATTGCGGAATTTGCTGAGCGCTATATATGCTTTGCTGATGATTAAAAGGAGTAATCTCGTTCGGTAATTGTGTAACGCAAGTTTTAATAAATTGTGCAAAAAAATTGTAATTATTAGAAGTCTAATTAAATTTTTTTACGAGTCATTAAAATAACTAGAAAAGTAGTTTTAGTTTATACTCTAAATTCTATGGATTAAAATTTGAACTCGAATTGTTAGGGAAATCGTTATTCTTCAAAAATTTTGTACGATAGACTTTTAATGACGCTAATAAACTTTCCATGGTTTGATAAATAAAACAGACTACGTATCTTCTGCTGCGACTTTCATCTTTAGAACAATGACTTGCCGACGCTCTAGTTGCATAACGATTATGCTATCTATTATAAATGCGACAGTAAATTAAACGATAGTCAGACGAATGAGGCCTTGAGAAGGGTTATCGATTACGATTGTAATAGTCATTATGCAACCGCAACGGAAATGCGGGTAACTTGCTTTTATTGATAAAGATATTGTTTAATAAGGCCATTAATTTCTTTAAGCATTATAAGTGAAACTCGGTGATTCAATTATGCGACGGAAATTCGTAAGAAATTATGTATATTGGAAAATAAATAATTTTAGATTTTTAAGGTATGACTTTTATTTTCTCATAAGATGTCTTTTGTGCTAAATTCAATCTGTAGAAAAATTTTGAGTTATATTTATAATTATCATATTTATTACATCGCCATAATTAAAGTATACTTAAAGTAATGCGTTCCAATCTCTAATAAAATAGAATGTTTTTCATAAGATACAGATGAATTTGAATAATAAAAACAATACAATCAATAAAATACAAAAATAAATCATTAAAATGAATTGAACACATTCTTATATTTATTAATCCATTAAAGCCTAAGTGGAGTTACTAAATTGAAAAAAATAATTTCTTTTAATTTAATTATATTAAAAATGATCTCAAAGTATTGATTAGATTCTTTAAACTCAAAAACCTTTAAATTTAATGTAATCCAATATCGAATCTGGTAATATCATAGTCCAGTAGCTGATTTTTATACTCCCCTGGGTTATTATATAAATAAAATAACATTACTGCGTTTTTTAAAGTAAATACAGTAACTCCACACTCATTGCTTCGACGACCGTTGTAGCTTTTTCCAAAGACGTCGATGTACTTGTGATACTTACGACAGTTCTATACATTTTTTAGGCATCTAAGAATGTCCACGACTTCTTATAGGTAGAATTGAATGAATTATAATGCTCGTAGATAGCCTACTATACCCGCTCTGATTATTTTGAGAAAGATTCGATTTCTATGTGATTTAAAATTCACACTTAAACTTTCAAATATTATATTTTCTTCTAGTAACAATAAGTACATGTATTCTATCTCTTCCTAAACAAAAAACATGCTACTCTTCATAATAATACTCATCAATATATTCTTACTCTAGAAATCCTATATACATCTACATTCTATATACTCTGCTGTCTCAACCGGCGAAGCGCAATAACCCCCTTAATTCAACAACAACAGTCTTACCAAAACCGAACCTCCACCGAACTTCGCCCCCCCCCCCCCCTTCCCCTACGCACAAATTTTTCTTCCCGCTTCGACCGAGCCGCGGCATGCGCGCTTGCGCGAGCAAATTGCACGCTGCAAGCCACAAATTGAAAGTCAAGCCGACTAGAGGGAGCCCGTGGAATACTAATTTCGGGCCCTCCTCACCCACACACACACGCACTCGCACGAGCGCGCAATTCGCTCACGGCCCCATTGTTGCACCGCCGTCGTCGCCACCCCGCGACAATGGCCGCAGAGGAGCAGCGCCAGCAGCTTCCCATTGTCGCGCGGAGAGAGAGAGACTTATCTGCAGAGCGGAGCGTGCGTGCGCGCGGCGATAAAACAATGGGGCGTGGGGGAGAGAGGGCTTTCTTTATTTCGCGCGGGGGATGAGTGTTGGGAATATTATGTGAGGGGATGATGAGTTTGAGTTTTTTAGGTGGATCTGGATTTGGAGCTTTTTGGGGGAGGGGGGATGGGGTTATCGGTGAGAAGGGAAGCCGGGATTTTTGATAAAAAGGTTTTTGTCCGGTAGAGGGGTTTTGGAGCCTTCTTTGTTTAATATAGAGGTATTTATTTACGCAGAGAGAATTTTGAATGAATTGTAAAAATTGAGGTTATTCATCATAATTTTTATTGTTTAGAAGATTAAGTTTTATCGCGGTGGATTGCAATGATTTTTACGATAATTTTTGTCATTAAAACTTTGTGTACAAAGTTTGAATAAATCTAAAATATTAAGTAATTAAATTTTCAGTACGGACGTACCTATCGTCTGTTTGTCTTTATAACACTCGTTCAAAACCGACAACATTTATCTTGGTCGCGAGTTTCGGCACATTATCGAATTTCGACGAAAATTAGAGCTGTTAAATTACATAGGCGGTACTCATCAAAGGATTCTATATGCAGTCTCATGTTGTTTGTGAATGTCTGTAACAGTGTTTGTAGATTAGATAGCCTCAATTTTCATAAATCGGTCGTAAAGCAATTTACAATATTTGATTCTATCAATATTCCCGAAAATTTTCCTGCAAAGCATCAATAAATGCTTGTATTTTATAACCCGAAAATTGTTATGCACGCTTGTCAAAAAGTAACACTCATAAAGATTAACTTCCAAAGTACGTTAAAGCGGATACGTCAAATTTTAGAATTTCAATTACACGATAATACCCCTTGTCCAAATCATTCGCGTATTACAGTAATTTACCGAGTAAGAAAAAGGAGGAAGCGGGTCTAAATAATATTCCTGGAAAAAGAAGGAGCAGCAGCAGCTGATTGATCGCAAAAAAGGGAGCGGATGAAAAAGCGCTTCGATATTAGCGCTGCCCCCGAAACTTTAAGCGTCGGTCATTAGCTAGTCGAAAGTGTGCGTGTGTGTCTGAATGTGTGCACCAGAGCTACGGCAGAGAGCAATTCTTTTAAAAATGTAGAACCAATAGCGGTACGTACGCGCGCGTGCGCCCGCCGATGGCTAAATCATAGTCGTGAAAACGCGCTCGCGTGCACAGGAATCCCGAATATACCCCTTGGCTCCGCTTGCTCTCTCTCTCTCTCTCTTTCTCTCTCGCTCTCTTTCTGCTTCTCGTGCATTATTCAACCAAACCGTTCATTATATCCGATGTCTTCATTTTAGAGCACGCGGGCGGTCCGAAGAGAGAGAAAGAGAGAAAGAGAGCGAGAGGAGTATAGCCGAGAGAAGTGGTGCAGCGAGAGATTTTAGCGGGATCGGCAAATATATTCTATCGCCTCAGAGAATATTTTTATATAATTTATTTTGATGGTTTAATAAAAAATAAAATATATATTGGAATACAGTTAATATTTTTCTCATTGTAGATTTTAAGGGGACCTAACCGTCTTTCCATTTCAAACAATAATATATATTTTTTAATATTAATTCATATATAATGAAATTTCTATACAAGTCTAATAATATGAATAATCAATGATTTTATTTTAAATTAATATATAGATAGGTGTATTATCAATTTAATCTTTAATTTAAATGCGGTTATAAGTTTCCTATAACTTTTAACTACTGCATTCAAATATGTGCAGATAAATATTGAAATGGCTTAGAAATTAAATATAATGGAATTGCAATTTGTAGTTAACTTACAATAACTTAATTAATCAATGAATTGATTTATACTTTAAATTTAACATAAAATAACTGTAATGAAATTCCAATCGAATTAATGAACCGTACGTTCAACAACTTCCTCTATCAATAATAAAACACTCTCTCAACATATCGCTATAAAACCTTTAATCGCATTATTCCCCATCCGTCCATCGAGCCGCTCACTCCGCTACAATTCTCGAAACCCCGTTAAAAAAAACAAAGAATCTCGCCAAAATATTCACCTCCCCCAAAATCCCTCTCCTGCATCCGTTCGCCGCGATCCACTCGAAAAGTGTTAAAAGCCCGAGCCCGGTCAAACACCCGTACACGCACGCGTGTGCGCATTTTCCCGGCCCGGATAGCTAGCTTCGGGAAGGGGGGCAGCTCGCACTCGGCGCCCTAATCGCGCGACGCGCGTTAAAAGGGCTTTGGATCGGCGCGCGCTCGAATTCGGCCGATGCATGGAAACACGCGATCGCACTCACCTGGGACATGTGCTGCGGTCGCGTGGCCGTCGACGCCATGTGCACGACCGTGGCTCGCGGGACTTTAAAGCCGTCCTCGGCCTCGTCCGGTACCGTTGTCACCTGCAAAATCAATCATGCATCGCATCGGTTAATTATCGAGTACCAGAGAGAAAGATAGAGAGAGAGTATAGGTGTACGTATGTATGTATGCATGCAGAGAAAGAGAGAAGCAGCTGGGGATAATCGTTTTTGAGCGTAGCGAATCCGAGTAGAGTGCCACCGCGCGAGTGCGCTGCACACGACTCGACGAGACGGCTGCAGAGCAGCGCAGGTTTATATGTGTTTTCCGAGTGCTCGATGCATTATGCAGGAGCCTGCAGAAGTGTTTTACAGCGGAGTCTGTTGCGTCGGGTTGGCGCTTTGATTTGATTTTAGCGGTGTCTCGGCTCGGATTCGATACGCACGTTTATTTTCAGGAGGGTATATACATTTGGGGGATAATTGTATGCTGATGAAGTAATCAAGCGTAAATTGTTCTTTTTTAAACAAATATTGTAAATCTAAGTGTGTTAAAATACGTATGCTAAACGTGCTATTTTAAGATACTTCCTTGGAACGTATTTTCCACATTTTTAAGGGTGTAATTTTCGCATGCAAAGCTATATGTATATAATACGTAAAATAAAAGTACATGTTTGAAGATATGCGCACTTGGATTTACAGTGTAGTTTATATATTAAACATTGCAAATTTTAAGCAGATTCTTGTTGGTTGACACTTGTTCCTTAAATTTTTGTAAGGTTTATATAAAAGTAGTTGCAACATTCTGCAATAAGTTTCAATTTATAACTATTTCATGAGATCTTCAGAAACTTAACAGATGGCAGAAGGCTGATATATATTTTCAGGATATCTTCGATATCTTCAAGCGATCATTAATTACGGAAAGGTCGCAAGCTTTCAACTCGAAGAAATATGGAGCAAGTGCGATCACTTGCTCTATTTTTCGCGAGTAACTCCGAGAAAAAGGATAACTAAGCGAAACTGACAGAAAGCTCCAATTTCTCGAACACTCTTTGAAACGTGAAAAATATAACAAATGTACAAACTTTTGCTAAAAAAACTTTAACAAATTTGTTTGAACTTTTTTGGCATTATTCTCATTTACATTTTTATGATATTTCAGTGATGGCAGCTTGTTATTCGTATTTCTATATTTCAATATTTTTATAAACATTTTCAAATATACCTTTAGTAAAGTTTGTTTTTCATTTTTTGTCAAAAACTTCGAAGTCTCTTAGGAAATAATATCGTAAAATATTACGATATCAATATCGTAATTTTTTACAACACGGGTTTTCTCCGTGTACTCCTTCAAAAAAATGTAATCCTTTTAAATCGTCGTTGTACAAGATTATTAACAGAATTTCTGACGTAAAGCCGTAATTCATTTTGCCTGGATTTTCGATAACATCGCTAAAAATGTCATCTTATCTACCGCCAACATCGCTAAAGTATATGCAATCATTAACTAAATTATATCTCATAAAATAATCACAGTTCCCGCTGGATTTATCATTATATCGATCATACGCTTAAATCAATCTCTCAAATTATCAATCACGCAAAATCACGCGATTTCAAAACCCCCCCATCAATTTCAACACCCCAGCAATTTACCAACACTCTCGTCACAAGCCATAACCCAAATATCCGTAACTTCCTCCCATTCACCCCCCACCCCTCTCAAATACCTTAAAACTTAAAGCCTCTTCTCAAAAACGGGCGGGCTAAACGAAAATCAATCATCGCGCCGCTCGCCCCGGGCGCAAATGATCTTCTCGTAAAAGCTCGCTCGCTACGGCAAGGAACAATTGTAACGATTCGACCGATCGCGAGCGAGAGCCAGAGAAGAACAATAGCAGCGAGCGAGCCTGGCTCCCAGCTCGAAAATTCAGAGCCGCGCAGCGCCTCCGGGTTTTACGGTGGCGCCCCTGAGTTTAACGAGTGCGCATCATTGTTCAACGACTGTCATTAATTCGAACAGGCGACTTTAATGGCAGCGTATTTTTGCACGGCCTCTCTCTCTTTCGCAGTCCTCGTAGTTAAAAGGTTATTATACAGTGTGCTCGCCGGGGTCGATTATTATTACGCGGGGGGGTAAAAATTAATTTGGAGGTGTAAGCGCTTGGCGGATGTAGTTTGAGCGGTTTTTGGACGCGGGTGAGAATGCGCTCGTGAAGTCGAGTTGAAAGGAGGGTGCTGGCGAATGCATTTAGTCTTTTATGCCTTTTTGATTCGAGAATGTAGGCTTTTGGGCGTGAGAGCGTGATAAGAGGTTGGTTTATTGAGTAAGTTTGGAGATGTAAAGATTGGATTGGTGAAAAATGGCGAGGAATGTGTCTTTTTAGTATGGAACGAGTATCATTAATTGAAATTATCTATAGTCTTTTTAACAACTTGTTCTTCGTGATAATTTAGATAAGCATTATCTAGCAGCTATTTAGCAAGAAATACGAGTTTTAATAAACTCAACTTCTTATATTCGTCAGTTAAGTTACGCAATAGGTCAGAGAGAAAGTTTCATAATAAAACCTTTTAACTATTTACTGTGTTTTTACACAATTTTAACAAAGATTTCTTCGCATTATTCATGTATATTTGTCGACAGGCGTTTCTCAAGGGCTTAAGATGTTTCTGTTTAACATAGATATCTCTTTTACAAGCGATTACAAAGATAAGAATAGAACAAATATTTTGAAGTCTATATACAGTCTACCTTAAACTCGTGTTTTGTGTACACACACTCTCGAAAACCTTGAGAGCCTTTGAGTTTTAGCAGGCAAACGCGATGTTTTCAGCAGAGCAGGTGAAACCATCGTATAGGTACAAACATTGTTTATCTTGGACGCGCGAGCGTTAGATTTCTAAACAACTCGGTTGAGTCTTCGTTCGCAACCGCGCGGACACTGTTGAATAAACGACGACAGCGCATTATTCAAATACATAGTTTCTCCACACGGCAAATAAGTTTGTTAATAATGGCATTCATGCGCAGCCAACACGGCTCGACGAAGGTAGCGACATTTCAATTAATCGTCGATGAAGACGGTGGTGCACGCAGATATATATATATATATATATATATATATATATATATATATATATATATATATATATATATATATATATATATATATATGTGTGTGTGTGTGTGTACGTACGTACGTACGTACGGAGCGACTAAATTGAATTGCAGTTTCGTCTGCATTTATGAATATGTAATTCCATACATAGCGCAGGAGAGTTCGGCATAAATTAGCCTTCCTCTTTCTTGCGCCGCCTGCGCGTTACAACTTTCGCGCGCTAGCGAGAATCGATTATAGGTATATCGCGCGGAATAAAGTTTGGTTATAAATCAATAGCGAGCGGTAATCGCGTTATTATTTAAAGTATACAAGGATATTAAAGTCACGCCTGAGACGATGTCGCGTCGGCTTTATGAATCTCTCTCATAGTGGACATCTCCTTGTAGTAGTTGATTGAATATTATGGTGATTATTCGAAGGATAAATAATAAATTAAATACTTGAGGGAAAAAAGTGCGCTTATCGTTAAGTAATGATTTAATAGTCAGGCTGAATGTGTGTTGAATTTTTAATATTAACTTGTATTTGCATATGAAATGCAATCAAGATAGTATTGTGGAGTGCAGTTCAATAATTCAATAAGACAATATTTTAAAATAAGGAATGCAATTACGAAAAATATAATGTTTTCGCAGAAACATAAATATTTTAGAGAAATAAATAAATATATATAATAAATATAGATGAATGAATTAATTACGCGAGCAATCAATTAATAAATTAATCGAACCATCGATCAATCACTGATTATTAACAGTGATTTGATATCGTTAAGACAGCCTTAAACTCGGAAATCTATATTTGACACTAATGGATTAAATAATAATTAAGATTTCTTATCTATATTAAAGAGTATAATTTTCTCCTCGATCCATTAAAATTCCATTTCCTCTTTATCAATACAACAATTTTAGAATCTCTCCCACAGCGTCTTTCCTTCGGCGTAAACAAACACTTTTTATGACGAACGTCAACTCGCAACTTTCTATCCCCTAATATAAAATCCCTCCTCCCCCCGGATCATACCCAAACAATATTCCACTAACACTGCGCAAAAGAACAACAAGAACAACCTCTCCCTTGGAACACGGAAACTGCAGGACCACTTTCCTTATCGATGCACGCACACACGCACTCTGCACACTCACCCGAGTAGAGCAAAAGCGCAACCCAACGAACCAGCCAATATACCGAACCACGTCCTGTAACCCCCTCCACTACGACTTTCCCCGTATCTCTCCTAGAACACACGGATATACATATAAATTATCGCGCATTCAGGATACACTCTCCCGCAGCATCCTCCTTATTATAATACTCGCAGCTCCAGCTCCGCGTATACTCCCAATCAGCCGCGTCTCTGTACACAGATACATATAGGTATACATATATATGTATATATGTATATATAGGCCTTTGCACACGATAGCTGCCGCGCTATACCAACACACCAGGCACCGAGATTTAATAAGAAGATGCGACGAGGCTACACACACACACACACATCCCACCGGTCCGCCGGCAACACAAGCGGGGCTTTGAATTCGTTTATACAGCGGGGCTGGTGCCGGGTATAATATACACTGCCGAGAGGTCTATTCCATGGAAAACGGAACTTAATTACAGATTTTCACGATAGTATCCCTGCGGAGCGCGCGCGCGCGCGCGGCTCTGTGCTCTTTTCGCGCGGCGGCGCGCGGTCGATAGTCACGACAGTATAGAGAGTATGAGAGTTTCTCCGGTGCAGAGAGGTAGGACCTTAGGGAGGAAGATGCAGCCCCGAGGCGCTCCAGCCAGCCCTTCTATCTATCTATATACCCTTTTTCTTTCGAATCTTCTTCTTTTTTTTAAGTCTTTGCTGCTGCTGCTGCCGCCGCTGCTGCTGCTTCGTTCGGGCTTGGGTGCACTGGGACGAGGTATTGAATGGAAATTTAATTGGATCGATCGATCTATCGCGGGGTTCTTTTTCTTCTTTCTTTCTTTTTTTTTCTTTTTTCTGCGGGGAGTAGAGACACGAGGCGAGATGAATCTTTTTAGTGACTGTCGTTTTTGCAGCTGTAATTCAATTATATTGTACTGCGGGAGTGAATGATGGAAGTATGAATTTTTATGATACCGAATAAAGGGGTAGTAAGTTTAAATAAGCGCTTATTTTAATAGAATGTTTTATTTGGATGAAGCAATAGAAATTCATTAATGATTGTCAATTTAAGTAAATAAATTTTAAGGAGTATTGAAATACAGGTGTTATTATTAATTATGATATTCTAAAGTATTCCCATCAAACGTTTTTCTCTTTTAAATTCGTAAAAATATTTTTGGAATCTACCTCATACAGGCTTCTGATTTTCTAAAAGAAATATTTGTGTTTAATTTTATTAAAAAAAAGTTTCTATGCATAATAATTAAAAAAATTGTTGACACGTAATTATGAGCACGTCAACACTTTCCCATTCTCTTAAATCCAGCGAAGACGCATCCGTTACACAGCAAACAAAATTATCAGCCATTATTCAATTTCCCTATAATACATCAAATATTATTAAATACCTCGCATACCATTGCGCATCACGCTAATCGCACATCTCCCCTCGACTTTCATCGCGCGTGTAATCGCGCTTATATGTACGCCAAGCGCCCGCCGCTAATTACATTCATCCACTTTCCATTAATAAAGCCGCAGTTCGGCCCGCGGCAGCGCACCCGTACTTTATCTCACCAAGGAAACCGTAGCGCTCCGAACAAACGGCGTCGCTGTGCTCGCAACATCGCGGACGAACATACCTATAAACGTTGTATAATCGCCGCGACGGTCTCGCGATTATTTCAGCGATTCAACGTGCCTCGACGCGGAAACGACGATGCACGCGATGCAAATTTCTCCCGGCTGACATCTCGTTCGATTGTGCGGCATTATATGCGCGAAATTCGCTGGACCGGTTGCTAGAGCATTCCTGAAAAATTCAAGCGACTGTACCGCCGCGCTTTCACTTTCCGATGTGAGAGAGAGAGAGAGAGAGAGAGAGAGAGAGAGAGAGAGAGAGAGAGAGAGAGAGAGAGAGAGAGAAGAGTATACATTACAATGTACATGCAGTTGGAGAGCCCCTATTGAAAATTCCGGGGCAGAGGTCCGCTGCTGCTTCGGGACGGAGTTGGACGCAAGTTTCTCGGGGGGATGGATTTTTCTATATAGCGGATCGCCCGGGCCCCGATCCAACGACGACGACGACGAGGATAAGTTTCGCGACCTACTTGAAAAGTCTCTCTCTCTCTCTCTCTCTCTCTTGCGACTAATTCACTCGGACGGGCGAGTTCTCGATTTTGTGTTTTATGACGTCGTCGTTTCTGAGAATATAATCAATTCAGGATTTTAAGCTGCTGTTTAAAGAGTCTTTTTTCCTTCCTCGAAGGAGACGTGTACTTTTAATACTTACGACTTTAAATCTATCTTAGAGGGAAAGTTTGTCCCTCGGCCTGCATTCGAATCGCATGCTTTTACGAGCCCTCTTTGAAAGAATGAGCTTCGAAAATCGCTTCTTCGTTAAAAACAGAATTCTGTAGGTTAATCCGCTCGGAAGCACGGACGTCCTGAGAGACGACTTTACAACCGTCGAGCGCAGTCGACCGAGACGAACGACGCTCTTCTTACGCGCATTCCTTATTCTCACTATTCTCCTCTCCCGCGTAACTAAATGTCGTACCGACGATATGACCGACCAACCGCGCATTTAATTTCTCGGCACGAGTCTCTCCGTCACACCCGCTTAAAAAGACGACTTCCTTAAACGTTTTAACGGTCTTTCAACTTTTCAGCCATGCGCTTATAAAATACATATCCTCTGAAGTTGAAATTGTGAAAATTTTACCGATTCGAAATAGTTGCGTATATATAACTTGCGTATTGGTGAATCTTCACTTCAACTTTAGAGATGAATGGACCAAGTCATGGAATTGCTTTTAAGTTTGCATACAATTGTAGTATAAACTTAAACAAATAAACGTGAATTACGTATTATCCTTCTGTACATAATATACGATGCACTTTGCAAATAACATTCTGTTTATAGTGTAACACATTTTTTTATACGTCATTTTTCTGCAGTTAGAAGAGCAGTCGGTTTTATATACACGCTACTAGGTTAACATTTGTTATAAGAAATAATAGTCTTAGTGTTCTAAGATAAAGTAAAATAAAAACAATTCTATGTAACACCTATCCTCTGACTGTATTTTTAATTCTTTAGTCAATATTTTAACAGTTTTGACCAACGAACTAACTAATCTATTTTGTCAATCGTAAAAAAACATTAAATACCCTGGTAGAAATCTAAGCTGGTTTCTAGTCAGATACTAGCTAGATTTTCTAAATCTGCTTTAATTCTGGTTAAGGAATTAGCTAGAAATCAGTTAAAAACGACATTCTTTTTAACTAATTTCTAACTAGATTCTACTTAATATTCTAGTTAATATAAAACTGATAAACTAAAAAATTTATGAATTAATTAATACTGGAAATAAGAACAGTTTTATAATAATCAAAGTAATACACAATTCTAACCATACTACATTAAGTATTTTACTAAATTAAAGTAAAAAATGTATCTTAAATGTCTAGTAGTAATGGAGGTCAGGTTATTTGTTTACATAACGACGCGTGCATTTAAAAAGTATTACTTACACAAAAAGTACCAAAGCCCCTAATAAAATGTAAGTGTCTTTATTAAAGAAATTTATGTTATAAATATATAATGCATGTAGTCATATAATTATTGTTATTTTAAAAATAACAATAATAACAGAATAATGTAAGTTATGACGAAATTTGGAGAATTGGTAAACAAATATTTGTAGTATTTCAATGAAGTTTTATTACAAAATTCTATTTTCGACATCAATCACAAAAATGTTGTTGACTAAGTTATGATTGACTAATTTTCGGAAAGGAAATTATTATTTATTAAATACTTTTAGTATTGCATATACATATTTCTATAATCTCGTAAGTTGTTATTTGTTGATAAAAATATTTATTTTGGCGGCATACTATATTGAACATTCAATAAAGTATAATAATGTATATTTTTAATAACTAATATCTTTTCAAAACAAAATATAAATAGGTTAGATTTGCAAACAAAATACGTTCCTGCTTAAAGCACAGTCTTAATCAGATTCTAGCCAGATATTAACTATAATTTCACTTATTAATAGCTTATTAATCTGGCTAATAATTAATAAGCTAACCAGCCATTCTAGTTAACTTTCTACCAGGGTATAAAAAACTATTTTTTTTAATTCCTGTTTGGCTTGAAAACTATTATTAAAAAGATGCTTATACAAAAACTTATAAGACATACAAGGTCGCTATGATTCCCAAGAATTGACTTTGGATTCGTAAATAGCTGCCCTAATAACACTTTCATACACATACAATTTAAAAGAAAACCCAAAAGATAATATTAATATGAATAAAAGAATAGGTAGCCAAGATATCCGGGTCAAGTGTCTCTCTCTCTCTACGAAACACACAGCCTCCACATTTACCTTTTATAGTTACCCCATTACCTACTCGCGATGTTTCAGGGTGCTCGCAGGTATACGCTCATCGCCCCCCGTGGTGCATAATACTCTCTATATCTCTCTCTATAACCTCGCGTCGCACTCGCGCGCCAATTGCCAACGTCGCCGCGTGTATACGAGCGGAGAGCCGCGCGCGCGCTCCATGTCTCTCGCAGGCGCCGCTCGCGCGAGAAATAAATATCCTCTATATAGGTACGCTCTTTCTCCTCTCCTTCGTTGCTTTTTGCAGTCTGGGATCTACCGTTGCACGGAGGACTGCCGCAGACTAAAGAGGGACGATTTAATATTCACGCTGGGTTCGCGCGGCTTTTATGGACGCGGATTTTTTTGGGAGAGTTTTGTTTTTTATTGCGGCTTTAAGTGCGCGAGTATCGCGAGGAAATAAGCCGCGACGCGCGCGAGGAGGATGGTAGGTGAGATTAGGATCGGAACGGGATCGGGTGGTGCGCTTGGATTTTTTTTTTGGAGTGTCTGTGTCTTCTGTTTTGATGGGGCTTGTACGTGAGACGATAAGATCGTGTGTCAATTGCGCCGGTCGAATGAGAAAAGTGGTTGTACGGAAATTTTAAGCAGCTTTTTGAGCGCGCCGATGATTAAAAGCCATTAATTATTGAGAGTGCCGGCATTTTGGTTCATTAATTTTCGATTTTTGCCCCGAATCAAATTTTCCTTCATTTTTTACAGAAAGCGTAAAGTGGGTATAATAAAATCGTTGATTTATCACGTGATAAAAGCATAACGCATGTTCTCCGAGCGCTTATACTTCAAACTGAACGAGGCGTCCGCCTCAAAATCGTTGCAACACCTTCGATTTATCCCCCGCTAAATTAAATTTAACGAACGCGTAACAAACCGTCAGATAATAACCGCAAGTAACGCTCAAATGTAACGAGACACTTAATTAAAAAATTTCATACCTCGCGTACGGCTAACGAAAGAAATACATCGCGATACATTCGACACATCCTCCAATTGACACACACAAAAAAAGGAAAAAGCAAAGTTACAATCCGGAAAAATCCCGGCTGCACCTGTATAATATCAAGATAAACACAGCTGCGCGCGCGCGCACACTCGAAAACCCATAACACCGCTGCAGCGATTCCATCCCGGTATCGGCGCGCTGATTGAAAACGCGCGCGAGTCCCTCGAATTATCCCGACGTTTCGGAAAAGCGTCGCACTCGCTGACCCAGATTCGCAACAAAAAAAAAAGAGATCATCACCCGCGCGCGTCGCTCTTTGATTCCTCTCGCGGGACGATCGCCCTCGTCGTCCTCATCGTCATCATCCGCTTCCTCGAGCGCGATGCTCCGTCGTTAGTTTAGCGCAAAAACTGGCTGCCGCTGCGCTGACTTTATACGGCTGGTAGGGAGAGAGATCCAGCCGTGCGATAAATACAGACGAGATTCCGCGTGTGCCGTGTGTATACGCGCGCTCTCTTCGATGTCGCTGTACTGTGTTTTCAGAGATGAGTGTGGATGGTATACAGCGACGTCATCGGATGTCTATTGGATTTTTTTTTTCGTTTTGCGTTGACGGGAGGTTTGTTGGAGGTTTATTTGCGGGGAAACGGGATGGCTGCGATGGGTTTCTTGTTGGCCACTGCGGTTTAATGAAAATTCTAATGGTAATTGTCGCGTCGCCTGTAATGGGAGTTGTCTGCATCCATATTTGGTGGTTTCATAAATTGTGAATAATATGAGCTTTTTTTTCAATTTTCGCATGAAACCCTATGAAACCAGTAACGACCCTGCATACTGTCCGTTAAATATTTATTTTATAATATATAAGAAAATTGCCTGTATGACATTTATAATAAGTTGGTAGGCAATTGATGCTCTCTAATAGTTTGGAGCCTATAAATTTTACGAAATAAACTCAATATCTTGTTTGAAGGCTTGTGAAATCTTTGTAAAATTTTAACTAAATATTAAGAATAATAGACTATAAAATTATGGGTAGAAATACCCCTGATAATTATATCTAGAATACTTTTTAAATATATTGTATTTATTTATATTGGCAAACCGACAAATTGAATAATCAAATAACAAACACCTTCTTTTATAAGATTCCAATAAAACAGCAATGCCCCTAATAATAGAAGCGACATCGAGTCGCGAGCCGAAACTCGGAAAGAGTTTAAAATCACACATAAATTACCCATCACCTTGTAAACGCAAGTGCCTCCTCCGCCCCGCTGTACACATTTTCCCTTTATACATCCTCCCATCCTCTCAACCAAAATAAGAAACCTCGGATCCGAAGCGCGAATACGTCTGTACACACACGCACACCCAGGCGCAAAGTTATAGTCGTGCATCTCTCGCGCGCGTGAATCATTTTCCTCTCCTCGCGCACGCTGATGGAAAAGCGTCGACCGGATGCAAGGCGAGGCAGAAGGAGGAGGAGCAGTCGCGACCTTTTGCCGTGCCGGCGGTATGTAAGACGAGTGCGCGCGCTAAATCAAAATCACCGCGTGCGCCCGACGTGTTTAGTCTCGAAAAGGGAGACAGAGAGAGAGAGAGAGAGAGAGAGAGAGAGAGAGAGCTTGCAAGCTTCGCGTTAACGGCTCGTTCGCGCATAGCGGGGTTAGGACTGAAGATAGTGCGCGTATACAGTCGATTCTTTTTGGAGTATTATGGGCTTTTGTGCAGCCTGGGCTTTTATATGCGTTGGACAATATTCGCGGTGCGTTAAGTGCATCCGCTCGCAAGGTACTTGGGTATGGTTATGGTTATGGGCTTTTTGGTATAGTGTGTAATGATGGGTTTATTATTGAGGATGTATTTGTAGATTATGTGGGCGAAATTAGAGAGTCTTTAACTTTTTATCGTAATAAAGAGTCAAAAATAATTTGTATATTCACTTTTGTAAATATGCACCTTTTCGAAGTGGTATAATAGATGCTTGCGCAACATTTATTTTGTAACGACTGTTTTCTCGTAAATTTCGTGAAGATCACGTAGGAAATTAAATTTTGAAGTCTTGCTTTTCATTTTTATTTTAACTTATTATATAATAGAATGTTATCACAACTAGAACAGACACAGATAATTTCTTATTAAATTGTGCCATAGTTAATAAAAAGTCAATTAAAGTGAAATATTGTCAAAAGCCTCGGAGATTATTAAGGCGCAACATGCACCTTAAATCTGAAATAATAAGTGGATTTTTAGTGCTTGGTAAAAAAAAATTTAATCAAAATTAATACTCATAAGTCCTACCAAAATCTTGAAGAAAACTTGATCCCAAGAGTACCGTATACAATTTTAATGCATATTAATAATAAATTTTCAATGGTGTTCTGCGTTTAAATGAGTGCAGCTTATAACACTTGAACGTTGTCAATCTTCATGTTTTTAGTAAGGATATAACCAGAGTCAAAACAAAGTGAAAAAAATTAAAATATTCAATGAAAAGGTATATTATAAGAGTACGAAAAGAGTACATTTTTTCCATGAGTATATATATTATCATTACAACCTTTTTTATCAAGCGCTAAAAATACCAATTATTATTATTTTAGATTTAAGGTGTACGTTACGCCTTAACAAATTTCATTTAAAAACAGCAGAGTTAAAAATTTATGTGGATTGGCTGATATATATAACTTAAAATAAAAATTCGTCTAACGACTAACACTTTTATAGCTTACTTTTATCTTGTCTTGATAACTCGAAACTGATAACTACTGTTAAAAATAATTTAATGGCCACCTTTTTAAGATAGGAAATTCACTCGAAAAAGTCTCCTAAAGTGTATCATATTTCATGTAAACGCGATATAGGTCCATAATACGCGGCCAATTTATAGAACTCGAAATAAATTATCGAAATATTGAGGTAAAACGCAAAGGTGACGACTACAGCTCGACGCGGCGACTCAATTAAAATTGGCGCCACAATCTCTTATACTTTGGCAATTACCGCGCTTAAATCGCGCCTCGAGATAAACATATACAAACATACTTCCCCATTGCGCAAACTCACCGCGACTATATTAATTAACGCTTTTTATCTAAATTACACGACTCGTTGTCGCTACCCGTTAAAGCCTGCACTTTCGGCGAGCGCTAAAAATTCAGTTTCAAGTCAATTTATCTATATACTGCAACGGCGCTCGATCCCAGTGTTTCCGCGTTATCGCGGCAACAAGTTTCCACGATCCGAGCAAACGCGGATCCGTCGACTGGATTCCCAATTATAATTCGTGAAAAGTACGGTTCGCGCATAAGGGAACGACGACTTTATCTCGCGTGCGCGTCCCTTTACGTTTCGTTATTTCGCTCTCGTGCGCGTATAACTCGCAGGCGACTGGGTTAGCTCGAAATCTCTCGTCTCGTCGCGATGGTGCTTCTCTCCCTTTTGTGCCGCTGCGGCTGCGGCTGCTGCTGCTTCGCGCATTCAATTAATCAAGAGTCGCGAAGGCTGCGCGGAGCGCGAGCCGAGTTCATCTTCTTCTCTTCCTCTTTGGCCCTCTTTTGTTTTGCGCTCTTTTTTCCAGCTGGGCTTGTATGGCGTTGTCTCTTTCATTTTTTGCACGCGCGCGCGCGATCCGATTTTTGCGCTGCGTCGCCCGGCCGAAATTAATTATTCCTGAAGTTTGACGCGGTCAAAGAGGATGAGGAAGAGAAGAGAGAGAGAGAGAGAGAGAGAGAGAAAGAGAACAGTCGGATTTACATTAATTACTCCGATGACATTTGGTTTTTTGACGAGAGCCAGGGAGAAAAGTTATATTTCGAGGCTTTCGAGTTCTTTGTTTTTGGACTTGTTTGATATCGCGGATGTTTTTGATCATCTTTTTTGCGGACTGCAATTGAAAATATCATCGGATGTGTTGTAATAAATCATTTATCGGTGCATGAGGTCTATCTTCAACATAATAAATCAAGTTGTTTTTTAGTATTATATGTATCTACAAATATTAAATTTAATTTATTGTGAAAGACGTCGCAAAATATAAGTAAGATAAATTTAATCCTTTAGTGACGGAATTTTCTTTTGCGGAATACAAATATTAATATTTGGTACAATTAAAATAAATTTCGAAATTTTCAAACTTTTCATACATGAGTTTATATGAGCTCCAATAAAATGGTCTTTTATTATGTATATTACGAACGACACAATAATTTTATACATTTTTACATAAAATTTGCATGTAAAAATTGCTTTCTGAATATTAAATGCGAATGAGTTTCGAATAAAGCGTTATAAAATGCATGGTTTATTTTTGTCGAACTGGTTTGAAAAAAGCTAAATATTTTGTTACTTTTATAGGAAAAACTTTTTATAATGACACATAGGATAGAAAAAAGCTTTAATTATCACAATATATATGTACCATTTATATAACTACATTCTGGAAAAATACAATTAGGATTTTTCACAATAATAAAAAATTAAATTTTTAAGTCTACGTTCCGCGAATTTCAAATTCCTGCATCTTTCATTTGTATTTAATTTAAATAATATCTAAATACGACCTAATTTTTTTCTTATAATTCATAAACCAAAAAATTGATATAAGTAAATTCATGCTACAGAATAATTCAAATACATTTTACGGGTCAAATCAAGCCAAATGAGTTGCCATTATAACGTACATGATGGTGGTTTATTATTTGCACAAAAACAAATTGGAGGTGACGTGTTTCATTTCATATATCTAAAAGTAAATAAAAAAAAAAAGTTATAAATGCCTCATTTTTGTCAAAAAATCCTATTCCCGCTGTGTAGTAAAGTACGAGGTGTAGTGAGTACGTATACCGAGTTTCGGTGTATTACTACGGGTTAACTACACTTTACGCTAATTTCTTAAAAAACATCCAGAAGAAAATTCTTATAAACCACAATATTATCGCAAAAGTGTGTCAACCCCAAGACCCTCCCTCGCAGAAACACTCAATTCTTTCATCAAAACCCAGCCCAAAACCATCTCACCCAAAAATTCTCTCCCACTCCCACACCTCAAGCAAGTATCGCAATTTCCCATCCAACAACCAACCAAAACCCCATCAAACCCAGAAATAAAAGTCAACCAGCCAAAGCACGCACAAGACACCGCGGCGAATCACGACAACACGATGCAGGCAAAGCGATGCAGCAAACACACACACGCTGGCGCACGATGGGGGGAAGCCCCGCGCGGTTCGTGTAAACACCCTCGGGGGTATTGGTTACCGGCTACCATCAGCCCCCCGCCGCCGCTCGTGTAACACACGATGTAACCGAACGTGATTTCTCGGCTCGCGCTTTCGCGCGCCGCGCCGCGCGTCCGCACCATTCATTCGACGCTGCACTTTTATGGCTCGCGCGCGGGACTCTGTTCCTTTTTCTTATTCTTGCTCTGGGCTGCAGTGCGGAGAGCCCGTCGGCACTTGCCGTGCGGCGCGGCTCTTGGGTTGGGTTTTTTGCGTGCGAGCACGCTTGCGTGTTGGGAGCGAACTGATTTCGCGCGTGGAAGAGGTGAGAGAGAGAGAGAGAGAGAGAGGATGGGTTTGACACGCGCTTTCGCGTTGAAGTGTTTTATAAGATTGTGGTTGCGGAGGTTCGAGTCGAATTTTGTGCTTTGGAGAAAATATTGTTTAACTTGGTACTTGGCTGAATGTTACTTTTGTTTGTGCAAAGTATGACGTAGCATCAAGAGAATGTATTTAATTGACAATAATTTTAACATTTGAGAAGTTACTCTACCGTAACTAATTTTTGACCCATTTCTCGGAAATTCTGTAATAAAAACTATTAGTTTGTACAGTGTGTCATTTCACCTATATATTCAAGTATCAATATACTGAAAAATGTTTCAATAATTTCTACTTGCGTTTTGTATACGTATAGTTAATGGCTCAAATCTCTGCAAAGAAATTCATTTCCGATGGGCGAATTTGTGAAGGACGTTTTGGTCATCCAATATGATAAAATCATAGCGTACGTTCTTTATTAGGGTTGTCGTTATGGTTTTAACCTCGAAAACGTCCCAAGAATAGAAATTCATAAGATAGTAATTTTTTTTGGCCTTTCAAAAACATTTTCTGTTAAACAAGATACAATATATATTGTCCGTCGCTTTAATTATAGCTGGTTCATCAATTTAAAGACTAGAATAATCTACTTATTTTGACAAAATAGTGTTTAAGTATACTTCAGCTCAGTAGAGACGCTATATTTGGATAGTCATATCTGTGAAATAATATCCCAAAAATTCAAACTTGCAAAATCGTGTTGCAGGCCTATTTTATACACCAAAAACTGTAAATTTAAAAGTAAGTAAATTTAAAATCCATTCTTTCTACCCTTTGCATTACAGTACCCCCAAATATTTAAAAGTGTTCCCGCAAAACAGTATCTGTATACCAAGAGGTAAATCAATCAGGAAAAAGTGTTTCAGTGATATCACTATTTCAGTGAATTCACTGCGATTTCATATTGATTTCACAAAAATGATTTAATCAATCAAATTTACCGATTTCTAGTGATCGCAATCAAATATTTCAGTGATTTCATGTTAGATCAATGATTTCTTATACAATGAAATGGATTTCATGAACAAGTGCTCAGTTGATTTCGCGATTGGTTACCCCTTCGCTGTATACTGTATATTCTATCACGTTAACAAAAAATGTATACTCGATACTCGATAATAAAAAAGGGTCGAGATAGAAATTTTCGTCACTACGGGTACAGCGATTTAGTGCACGGCGAAGTATATTTTTATTTTTTGGCCTGGCGGACTTTGTATCGCCAACCACTTTGCAATAATGGACAGAACTTTGCGAACTATCGGCTCGGACAAAAGGCTGAAAAAGAAGCAGGAAGTTTCGAAACTCTTTAAAGAAGCGAGCGCGCCAGTGGCTTCGACTCTGGTGATTAATCTTCAATGTCCATGAACTAAAAAATTACGAGTACAAACCAAAATAAATCCTCCACCACTTATCAAAAACTAAAAATACCCACGAAAGAGGTATCGCTAAAATGAAAAATTGGCACGAGGAAACATTTCTCGTGCAAAATAAGCTTATTCTCTTAGACGAATCCGCTCTTCGGAAAGAGACGCGATTTTCTCTCGAATTCGCACCTCGCAAACATCCTGAAATCGTATATAACGAGCGCTCGCAGCGTCTTTCGCGCTCGTTCTTTCTTCTCGAATGTTTGCAAGACATCTCAGGCGACGTGGAGAGCAGCAAATCCGCCGGCTGCTGTGGAAGTCCCCACCGTCCGCGCCATCGAATTCAGCGAATTCTCTGCCCGTTCCGTTTCGTCTCGCGCTTTGCTTTTACTCGGCTCTATCTTGTGCTTGCGCACTTGCTCGAAAATACGGAAGTTCGATGTTTTCGATATAAGGTGGATGTGCTTTGTTTCGCTCGTGTGTATAGTTTATAGTTTTATACATTTTAAAAGTATTTTTAAATTCTGTATTCTACATATTTAAATAGCTACGCATATTAGTTAAACTCATTTCTAAATCGTTAAACATATTTTTATGTTTGTGTAAAGATTGCTAACATTCATAAAAAATATTGAATTATATTAAATGAAAAACCCGCGAGGATACTCTTAAGTAACCGAAAACTGGGTCGGCGATAGTACGCGAATTAAAATAATTATAATTTCTCCTCTCGTTTCATCATCATATGATCAGAGCTCGATTTCCTTTTCATACGCGAATTTACACAAATTACACACGAGCCCGATAATCGCTCGCAAAATCCCCAAAATTACAAAATTTCTCCGGACCTCCAAAGACCAAAACGAATCTCTCTCCCCTAAAATTATCGACCAGTAAATTTCGCGCACTTGTGCGTGTGTGTGTGTGCTCGTACATAAAAGTCTCTCGATTAGCAGATGACTCTCGGGGCAACAAGGTCGATCGGCATTTAATAGCATTACGCTGCCAGTGGGGATCAGGGGCAGTCCGCGCTGATTTACACCGGGTAAATAAAGCTCTGGTGGGCGCATGTGGCTTTATGTGCACTGCACCCTCTTTTCTGCATCGATTACCATATGACGAATTTCGCATTTAGCGCAGCCTGCGAGTTATCAAGTGTATAATAGACGTATTTGTAGAGTGCGAGTAATAAAGGTCAACGCGACGTTTGAGTGATTTGTATTAATTGGACTAGAGACAGTTGAGAGCTGGATGTTAAGATTCGTATTTTGAAAAAATGCTGAGGGTCAAAACAGTTTTATGATTTGGTAAGTGTCAATTTGTTATATATACGTATATCATGTGAAAAATTAATGATTTATGTTGTCAGGTAATAAAACAGTCATTATGAAATCATTTTAGCACGAGCAAGAAAACCTGCGTGTGATAGTGATAACGCAACAAGGTTTGTCTTTTTTGTTCGCGTTCGTTTTATTACTCGCTAAACGATAAAAAGTTTGCTGACAGCGCAAAGAAATTGCTCGCTCAGTGTAAATTATTATCATAACAACTCAACCGGATACATATAGCCGAACCAATAATTAAGAAATTTCTTATCTAATAAGAAAGTTCTCTTTGCCCCAGTCTACTTATTTGAGATTTTTTGCGTATTAAAGCAGCGATGAAAATAAATAACTCGAATAACTCGTATAATTCAATTACTGTAATATTTTGAAAATATTCAGAAAAAAGTAGTCACCTACTAGATGTCTATCTTATAACATACCTATAAATATATATTATAAAATTTATCATTCGCATATATGTACCTATACATTATACAACCATTCCGAAAAATTTATAACATCTTGCCTCGAATATATCTTTTAAAAACATTTTGTAACCATTTTCCTCTTTTCACGCTTAGATTTCTAAATGCTCTACTACATATAAACAAGCAGCTAAATTTGAGCTTTCCTCTAACATTCCCAAGAGTCCAAATATATTATCCATAAAACTGCGGTTCAATAATCCGCAAACCTGCTAAAATCCATCAACACCCCAAAAAAATAATATTCCCTCTAAATCCCAACTTTCCATTACCACATTCACCGATCTCCCTCCATCCCCTAAAAACAATCCAACTCTTTTTCCCCCCTCCCCAGTATCAAAAAGCCCGAAAGTCGATCGTCCTTGCGCCACTCGCTAAAAAACCCCCCCAAAAAAAGCATCCCTCCCCCGTCCGCATTCCCGCGCAGAGCATCGTGTCCGCGCATATCCACGATCGCCCCGGGGGCCGAGTCATTGTTTCCGCGCTGCAGTTAGGCAGTCGAGACTCCTCCTTTTTGGCCGGCCACTGCAGCTGCAGCTCGGGTCCATCGATTCGCGGACTTTGACATTGGCCGCGCTGCGAGTGTACGCGCGCGCGAAAACTTGCCCCGCGGCGGAGAGGGTTGTATGCAGGAGGAGGAGGTGGAGGAGGTGTATATATATCTGGGTCATCGATTTTCCGTTCTTATTTGCGCATTGCAATATATGATTAGATAGGGAGGAGTCGGAGGAACTAGTGTGAGGGAGAGCGAGGCTTTTTGGGCCAGAGGAAGTGGGCGAGTGTCGGGGTGAACGAGGTTGGAGGGCGCGCGTCGAGATCATATTATATGCATTTCGTGCTCTTTTTTGTATAATTAATGAGCTCATCGAGATTTCGCGAGACCAAATGCATTAGGTTTGTATCTCCATTGAAAATAACAATTCATTTATGTTTGGGTGTAGCTATGGCTTTGGACGCGTTAATTAATTGTTATGAATTGTTTTAAGTTGGTTTAGTTATAAATTACATGAAGTAAAAATAGGCAGTTTTGGCTCGGTTTGCCCTCAAACTTGGGCTAAGTGACAAAACTGCAAGGCAAACAAAACAATCCCAAACTTATTAAAACAAAATTTTATAGAGTTTTTAAATATGGTTGAAACAGGTCATTACTGTACAAAAGTTCAACTGCACTTAAAATTGTCTTTTAAGCTTCAAATTATTTCATTAGCCGAAGAAGGTCCAAAGTTTAGCTCAAGATTTTTGTTAAGTTAAGGGATCATCTGACCACTTTTACTCAAATAAGCAAATAAACATTTTCTATGTAATCTATAATTTTATTAAAATTAAAATGAAGATAATAAGAAAGATTAAAATAGTTAAGAATTTATTAAAATCGAATACAATAATTCTTGCCTGATTAAGTAATAACTTCTAAACAAATACATTCATATATTAGTAAGGATCAGGATAAAGATAAAAGATCCGCAAAGTGGTATACATAATCATACATTTTAATCGTTTATCTATGCACAAGCAAACCCCAATGCACTGCAATCATGAAAAACAAAGCAAGAACAATATAATCCCTCGCAGACAGTCTGTCAGCCAGCCAGCCAGCCAGACGATAATTAATGACTCCCTTCCGCGTGTCAAACTGTCTCATTCCACGCTTAAACTGCAACAATCGCCCCTTACTTTCCTCCTCCCGCGCACTGCGAAATCAATTTATATAAAGGAATATCGCGGTACACTCGTCGCGCGCACAATGAACGCCGTATGTGCGTGCACTTTAAACGCGAATCGCGCGCATTTAAAGCGATCCGTTCCCACGGAAGCGCTCGCTCGCTCGCTGTACACGCACCGCGCCCACGACAACTCATCCCCGCGCTGCACAACACGCGAATTCATTGCAACTGTGTAGTTACACGCACACACACACACACACACACACACACACACACACACACACACACACACACACACACACACACACACACACGCACACACACACACACAAATACAAATTCACAAATACACACATATATACATGTAAACAAATATACACACAAATACAAATTCACAAATTCACAAATGCATACATATACACATATACATAAATATACACACAAATACATAAATATACACACAAATACATAAATATACACAAATATACACACAAATACACAAATATACACACAAATACACAAATATACACACAAATACACAAATATACACACAAATACACAAATATACACACAAATACACAAATATACACACAAATACACAAATATACACAAATACATATACACACGATCGCACAAATACACGCACACACATACACACACGTGCAGTCACACTTACTAACACAGGTTAAGAGCAACCAGCGGGGTTTTGCATACACACGATGCACGTACACTGCACTCGCTCTCTTCGTTATTCATTTGGCGCCTCTCTCTGTATTTCTCGCTCTCGCGCGTGGTATACGGAGCAGCGCAGAGCGCATTCAAAGGTGCAAGCCTTTCATTAGCGCGTACGGGCCACGCGCGCGCTTCCATTATTATACGGGCGCACGAGCGACCGACCGACCGACCGACCGTCCGTCCGTCCGTCCGTCCATCCGACAAAACATCTGATTCCATTGTCGCGCGGGGTGGCCCGCTACAACCGCAACCGAACAATGACGCTCAGAGAGAAAGAGAGACAGAGAACACGGTCTATTTTCGATTATTATTCGCGAGGTGCCCGTGAAATTGGCAAATTGCGAGCCGCGATGCGATTCTCTCCCCGCTGTTGGTGGGTGTTGGGGCTTTTCCCCGTGGATCGGGATACAGCGTGGGTTGTCGTCGTCTTGAGGTAGTTGTATAGTTGTGATGTTGGTGAGATGCTTGATTACTTGGATGTCGGATTATATTTGTTTATGATTTGCGTAATACATTGCTGTACTTGAATTTGATGATTGATTTAAACATGTTTGAGTGAGCAAAGCAGTGGGTTACAGTCAGTTTTTTTTATAATTAACTCGTCAGTTTGGCAATTTGTACAAGTGTACAGAGAAATTGTATGTAGGAAAAATCACTACTTCTGCGCTTGTAAATTGGAGGCGTATCCGATTTTCTATCGAAATTATCACTATTTTATAGTAATAATTATAATTGTATTCCTATAATAAATAACATTTAATATTGATCTATGAATCTGATTTGTACTGTAAATTAGTTGAATTTTGAACATTTTAAATGCTTGGAGGATACTGGTATATGACTAGAATATTTTGTTAGGAAAGTATTTTACTAAAGAGGCCAAAAAACAACCTAGTTTATAAATTGCCCATAAAATACGAAATAAGTAGTCTTAATCGTCATAAAAACAGTTTTCATACCTAAAAATACGATAGAAACAAAACGTTCTACATTGTTTTCGCTATTTAAGGTTAACGGCACATCATGCATATTTCTGTAGACCATTATTAATGTTAAATAAATATTTCACAAAACGTTTCATTTAGGAATAAAAATCGTAGTACACAGTCGCATTGAAAAATATATTTTTGAAAACAACTACCAGAGCGAAATGCCCGACTAAAATAATCTGCACAAAAGATCGCATTGTATCGACTAATCTGGAAAACGTCTGCGGAATGCCGAAAGAAAAAAGATGTCAACACCCGCCTCCCTAAGCCTCCATATATACGCGTACGCGCACGCCAGTGAATAGCCAAATATCGCAGCCGGCTTCTAAAATTCGCTCAAAAACGAGAATGCGAAAACTAGACGGGGCGAGGAGGGGATGGCGCGGTGGTCCAAAATAAAGCGTATTTTCGGCGGAGCTTTGTGTCGATCCAGTTATACCTAGCAAAAGGAAGAAGAGAAGAGACAGGAGCAGCACTGAATGGATAGAAAGAGAGAGAGAGAGAAAGGCATTTCGAGCATTCTGGGCCTTGCCCCGGCGCGTGTTCCACTTTTTTCTAAGGCTGCGAGTGCAAGTTTACAAACAACGGGAGCGCGCGCGCGCGCGCGCGTTCATTAAAATACAAATGGATGTTCGAGGGGCTTTGACATTAGATGGTAATAATAACTAGTGTACGCGCAGACGTCGACGACTTGTTTTCGCTCTGTCTCTCATTCATGTCGCGCGGTTAGCTTTGGGTTTTGCTTTGTCGCTCATTCATGTTTATCGATGGGATTCGTATTTAGGTCGGTTTGGGATGGATGCTTTGCTCTTGTTTACTACCGGAAACCTTTCTTCATTATGAAAGGATTGAAGAGACAATTCATAAAAATATAAACTAACTCTCTAAATTTGAGCATTTTACCATATTTTCACTGGTTACTCCGTGAATTGTATTGTAATTCGCAGTGTATGCACTAAATAAAATAGTAATAATGCACTGATAACATCAATGTAGGTACACTTCATTGATATGCAATAGTATATTTATAAACTAATTAAATCTGTGATTATTTACCGATAATCATTTAGTTTCTACTGATCCAAAATGATGTTTCAACGCATCCTCGAGCATCCACCTTTCATCAACCAATAACTTTTTAAAACAAATAGTACTCACAAGGCATCATCGCGAGAGGCCATTATCACCTCGTAATTCAACTGAAACACAGTTCCGCAGTCGGAGTAACGGAAAACGCGCGCGCGCGCCGGCAGAAAGCGGATGCATTAAAATTAAAGGTTCCGACATCGCAATTAACTCGAACGTTTACATACTCAAAACGCTCAAGTGGCACTTGCAGAGCTGCTTGCCGCGACGCAGTCACGCGACTGATATAGCAGAAAAGCGAGAGCTGCTGCGAGAGCTGCGCGCGCGGAGCACTTCAACGGCAGTGTGCGAGGCACTCATTTTCCTTTGACCCCGCGATTTACGAGGCTTTTCGAGAGGACGCACTTGTCCAAATATTAGTATGCGTTTAATTCTTCGTTTTAGATATGTATTGGAAGAATTAGCTTTAGGTGGAATTTGTACAATGATACTCTGTGTGTGCGAATTAGCCTTAATGTTTCATGTACTAATAAGTAGAATTGATAATATTGGGGAAACAGATCTTAATAAGGGTTTGGGAGATGGTCTTTGGTATCCAAAAGTGACGCCCGGCATTCGTAGTTTGATCTCATGGCCTTTGTTTTTACTCACTAAATCGGAATGTGTGAAAATCACTTACTCAGATTTCTTAGATTAAGATATGACCAATCTCACTCCAAATGCGCGTTATGTTAGTGAAAAAAGTTTATACTTCTAAGCATAACTCTGCAAGGTTTTACGCTAAAATAATTAACCAAACGAAAATAAAAGTAGATAAAAGGAACTTCAATTTAAGCTTGGATTCATATAAAAATATTTATTTTTGTTCTAAAGTTATAAACTATCGGAAGTTGTGACGAAGAAAGCATGAGAAATCATTTACCGTCAGCATCTTTGATCGTTTATAACTTTGAAACAAGTAAATATTTTTATACAGAACTAAGTTGAATAATTGTGGTGAATTTAAGCCATATCTTAGGAATAAGGGTTTAGGAGACCAAAGATATAGACATAATTTTTAAATACTAAAAGCTACCTTTTAAAATCTCATTATAATCCGTTTTCAAAGGTTACAGGACTCTTCTATTATAGTAAATGCTTTCACCAATTCAATCATGGGCTGAATCATAATAAGGTACCAAAAAATTCATACCCCAAATTAGAGCACTTTCTCCTATCAATATGTGCACGATAAAAACATGTTGACAGGCGTTGTTTGTTTAAACATGCTGACAGGCATTTGTCATTCACTTTTAATAGACAATTTGTGTAAACGAGGAATATAGGGGTGACCAGGGCTACTTTGAATGCGGGGCAACTTCATAAAATTCAACTATCTTTTAAGATCAACGTCTTTTGTAATATTTGGTACGGTACACTGAAATGGTCATCAAAATTGAACATTTGTACCAAAGAATACATGTCAATATATCAACAAAGGAAATTTCATTCGGAAACTAACAATTTTTTAATTTTTTTCTGTAACTTTTGCTAATGTATAAAAGTTGTGTCAAGTTATTCAAACAAGTTATAAATTCTCTGAAAGTTCTTATTTATATAAAACTTATTAGAACAAAGATGTTGATGCATCAAACGACTTGATTAGTGAACATTTAGGTTAGTTATCGATTCCTAAGAAATACATATGCCTTCTATATTTATACACTTCAAACACCGTTTTTTATGTAAAAAATTAATTTCTTTACTACCTTAAATGAGTTACATTGGTTGTTAAAGTTTCCGAACAATAGGAAATTCGAATCAAGTAAAAGATGATTTATTCCAATTTCCCATGTAATATATGAATTTGCCCCAACCTTGCCCCAACCAAAAAAAGTTTATTTGAATAATTTCAGTTAAACAATAACAATTGCAAACAAGCAGACATAAAATAATTTTTTAGCTAACCAAACGCCTAAACTTGATAACCACCGATCGTAAGAATGATGTATAGGATGTTGTAGAATTTATAGAATTTATAGAACTAAAAAGATTTAAACAAATAGTTTTCAAAGTAGCCCCGGACTCCCCAATATAGATATATTTCAATTTTACAGATATTTGTCAGTCATTTTCACTGACCACTGATGAACGATTCACCGACAAACAGTGCGCGTTGTTCACCATGTGGCAATACATACAAAGTTATAAAATTATTTATTTTGGTATGACAATTCATCCGCCTATCAATATTTGAATGCACGGCTATCTCTCCTAAATATATCCCCATCGCAACATGCAGCCCTACAAAAACCAAACCCTCCCTCCAAAACTCTTCCTCTCCGCTCCTCAAAAGCGCGATAGCGAGCTCCTAATGACCATTAGCCCAAGTACAAAGTGCTTCTCTCTTCCTCCTCGATATAGAGCGCCTGTGCAGGCGACTGCGCTCGCGTGCGCCCTTTACAAAAATTACGAGCACGCGCGCGCGAGAGTTCATGCGACTGCAGACGCGCGCAGACACGGATCTCTTTTATCGCAATGATGGGAAGCGCACGTCAAGCGACGGGCACTTCCGACAAGGCCGGAGTCGAAGCCGCGGCCTATACTGGAAATAGAACCTAGATCCTAGATGCCAGACGCGAGGGCGAGGCGCAGTTGTGCACTGGCCTTTTTTTATTCGGGCTTTTTTTTTGGTTGCTTGCTTTCGTTTTTAGTTTTACGAGGATGATGCGCTGATTGTGACTGGAGTGATTTACGTCTTGGGGACTGAAAGTGGGATTATACAGAGTAGTAAATGGTGATTGTTATGGCGGTCTTTGAAGATCGATGATTATTCTAGTTTTTAAAGAATGTCTTTTGGGAAATGAGTTTTTTCTTTAAGTTTTATTTGGGATTGAGTGTTTTTTAATTTATTGGCGCAGTAGAAATTAGATGTAAGGTAGAAAGAAAACTTGAAGAAACACTTGCTGATCCAAACATAGAGCATCGACAATTTATATAACATTCTATTTCGCGAAAGCGGTAATAAATCGTTTCTGAGATTTTCAAGATTCTTCACTGTACTACCGTAAGCGCAATTGAAGGTCGTGTAAACATCGTTGCTGCGCTCACGCGAATCGCTGCGAAAAATGCGAAAACAAGCATTCGCAAAGGGGGCATGCGTGCGTGTATATTTTCCTTGAATCCAACAACAGACAGTTTTCACGATGCCCCCGCGGGTTTCAACCTTAAGACGTTTGAAGATCGCTTTGCATAAATATTCCAATGTAAATAAATTAAAAGGAAAGACACTCAAAACTCAAAGGTAATCGAAAATACAGTTGAATTATTTACCGAATTAATTATAATCGTTAGCTTATTTAATTAAACAAATGTTCTTCGAAGCTTTTTCTCTAACGAACAACGTTCCCAACGGGATTTCTCTCCGGCTTACGGCTTGAGAATTCCGATATCGGGGCAAAAATCCCTCTCGGACGAAATAATCGCCTTGTCTCGTAAAATCGAACCTTTTAATCTCTCCGACCTGCCATTCTTTCTCTCGAATTAAAGGTAGACACACACACACTTTTTCCCCCCGACAATCTTCCCGATGGCGTCACAAAAAGCGACTCTTTGTATCCCTCCAGCAACGAGAGAAAAAGAAAATGGCGCAACGCCACGCGCAAAACAAAAAGAAAAACCAAACCGAAACCCCGCGCGTGAATCATTGGAGAAAATGAAAGAAAGGAGAAGAAAGAGAAACGTGCCGCGCCACGTTTTCCCAGGCACTTTTCGCGGAATAGGAAAACACTGCAGGCGACTTATACGCACGAAGGTAAAACTCCCTCTTTCTCAAGCAACGGGAAAAAAACATAGGAAGGACAGCCGTAATAGCAGCGGCGGCGGCGGCCCGGAGCGCACAAGAGAAAAAAAGGAAGGCGCCAGGAATTTCTAATCGCGCCTCTTAGCTCCCTTTCACGCCCCCCGGCACCCGAGACTTTCGCACTCTCGAGCTTTTCGGCGACCCTTGTAATATACCTACACACCTTCTCGGGCGCTACGGATTAACGCGACGATCGTCACGCGTATACCTATACCTGTACCCCGGTAACTCACTCGCGTTAATTTCGAGATTTTCCTAGGAGCTAGAGAGAGAGAAAGAGAGCACGCGATTGAAACGTGACGCCGTACAGCTGCAGCTGCTACAGACGTCTAAAGTGCAGCGCAGCCCCGAGTTCCTTTTTATACCTATTTTGCATTTCAGCGCGAGTCTTCGCGCGTTTCGCACTCGATCGTTGTCGTCGCCGATGGCTAACAATAGCCGCGAGGCGCAGACGGGGAGTGTATTATACGGCTGCAGTCGGCTGTACGTGCGGCGTTTGGGAATTCGTTTGAATTGACAGCGCGTCGCGAGTCGCCGGGTGTATAGGTAGAGGTGTGTACCTTGAAGCTCGGAGCTGTGTTAGATTCTCGCGGTGGTACAAGGCGACGAGCGCTGCGTGGATAAGAGGATAGCGTAACTGGACTTGTAACGCTGCGAGGAGGAAGAATTCGTGTCGATGGGATAGAGGTTGGCGCGGGGAAAACTGGCTCGAGCGAAGTTTGTTTGGAGCTTATTTCGAGTTATGAAAATTGTTCGATTGCTGAATTTTATTAATTTGTAATTGAAAGTGCATTTATCGATCTATCTAAGTCAGGTTGGAGCAAAAGGAAAGAATAAATCGAGTTTCTTGTAACTATGAATTAAAATTCAACGAGTGTATCGACTTACGATATTTTTAAATTTAACTTTGGTAGTTAGTTTCTACATACGACGCAGGTATTTTTTCTTTCTTTTGTGTTTATTTCTGTAGCTAACCAAAACTTGTTACTAATGCTTTAAGTGACTTTAAGTGAACGTGAAATTTTTAATTTAGAAATGTAAAGAATGATTTAAATTGATAACAGAATCTACTTTTCCTAATGATCAAAGATATACTTGATTATATCAAATATAAAGAAAAGCAGAATAGATAAAATACATTTAAAAAATATACTAATACTACAATCTAAACTATAATTTATTAAAGCTTTACAATAAATATGCCTTTATTAAACAGCTAATGATATCGAGTTGTTTACAATCATTACTGTCTATAGACAGGGAGTTACGTTATACTTTCATTATTGTTATATATTACAGAAGTTGATAACAAAGCAAACACCATGATTTGCATTCGAATCGGTCTCGAATGCAAATGCACTCCACTCGCACCCACATGTACATAAACTAGTTCCACAAATAAAAAGACGCACAAGTAAAAATAATTACCCCCATAAAGTTTTTCTTTAACTATCGTAATAACACTTAACCAGCTCCATACAAAACACTCTTCCCTCCCTCTCAAGTACTAGCAGCCGCGGTAACCAAGGAAGGCCTTATAACACCGCACAAAGACAACAAACTCGTCTGCCCCCGGTCGCCCCAAGAATCTTCACTTCCCACGCAAACCCGTACACCGCGTGCATCTGTATATGTACATAAATTCCACGGGCGAACGCGCTCGACGACACATACCATAATGCACGCGCGCGCATACGACCTGCAGTGTACAGCAGTTCTCCCGTCAACGAGCCTATCGAAATATCCGGGCGCGCTGCGCCGCGGCGATCTTCTAATGCAAGGCGTGCGCGCGCGTATAATACGTGTAGCGCGAAGTCAGTCGTCCGGGGGAAAAAACGGCTTTTCCGGCCCCGCGCTCGTGAATGAAACTAACGGGCCCCCGACCGTTAATTCACTTTTTCCGCTCTTTTCTGCGATCGCTCGCATTTTGCGTGTGCGTCGGCTTTTTTATTCGCCATGCGTGGTGCTTTGTTCAATTGAATTTCCGGTGAGATGAGTTCTTTTTAGAGTTGCGAGAGATGGGTGTAGGTATATGTGGAGCGTAGTTAGGCTGGGATGTATGCACAGAGGAAAGAGATTAGATGGAGCTTAGTTGGGGATATTTGATGGATTCTTCTTTGCTCGGGGATGAGGGAAAATTTGCTTAAAACTTTTGCTCCGAGTACGGTGACGTTTACGTAAGTCTGCGAGTAGATTTAGCTTGATGTATGTGCACTGTACTTAAGATTTTAGGCAAATTTTGTACTTAAGCTTAGCTTTTTTTAGCTTTTTCTAGCTTTTTTTTTAGCTAGCATATTTTACGCTATGGTTCATGAATTTTTGACGATAGAATAACGAGATTAACCCGTTACGGCTGTATGCGTCGTGGATGATGCATTCGTTTTCTCGTTTTTCTATAAAGATTTCTACATGATAAACTCGAATTTCAGGAATAAAAATGTTTGTAAAAATTTATAAAAATATTATAAATATTGGGACTAAATAATATTTGGTCGCATAGAACCCGACAAAAATTGAAGAATTGAAATAAACTTGCACAATTCTAAATAATCTTTCTTATATAATTGATTATCTTGGACTTTAACGGGTTAAAAAGGCTATATTAAAAATATTTGATTTAGATGAAAGAGAATCTTGCATGCTTTATAAATATTATCCCAAATCCTACCCAAAAAGAAATAAAAAATAAAGTCCTGTGAAAAATCTCCTATAAAATGCACGTCGATTATATCTGAAATAAACAGCTATACGTGGGTTTCAAGTAGTTTCAAGTTTCTTTTTCACAACGCTATTTTACTCTATCTGTAACATCGATTGTAAAACTTTATGTCTCTCCTTCCGTAAAAACGATCCCAATCAGCAGAAAACCTCGAAAACAACTCCGCAATTCAACTCCAAAATTACAACTCCATTCACGCGCTTCGCCCATTCAAGCTCGCCCCTTATCCCGCAACGCTCAATATATTCTCATCTCTACGTTACCGCTTGCGCGCTAGGTGTGCAAACGAGAGGAGGGAGATCACGCGTGGGCGCGATTCGCACCTGTCCGACAACTGCAGACATCGGTCGGGGCGGGCGCCTAATGGCAATAACTTGGCGCGCGCTTCTGCGCGGTATTGAGATTTCCTCGGCCGATAAGGACGCGGGAATTCATTAACGGGCCTTTAAGGCGCTCCGCGCGCGCTTATCTTTCGAGAGCAGTGGTTTGTAAATGATTTTGCCTAGGCGATCCGCGTTTATTTATACATTTATGCAGGCGACAAGAGAGATTGCGCTAGGCGCGCTTGTGGCTTTTTTATGATGGTTGTGAAACTGGGAGACGACGTTTTTTTAGGAATTTCATGAATGAAGATAGTGTGAAAGAGTTTTTTTTTATTATACGTTAGGGTAGGGACGTTGAAGACAACGTTAAACAATGAAATATGATGTATGAAATTCGAAACTAGATTTTTAAACATTATTGTTTTATAATTACGGAAACATGTGTTTTGACTTATTTTGTGACGTTAAAGTTTAAGAAACTTAGATTATACATTTTGTTAACCACATGATTTTGTTTCAAGGTACATCATTGTGTTTCAATACGTTGATTATAAAGTTTAATCTAATTTATTTTTAAATATACATTGTAGACTCAATACATTAGTTTTAATACCTCAATTGCCATTAGTACCATGTCACATATTAAGACTATCACGAATTATTCCAATCGATCATATCGTCTCAAATTAACTCTCAATTAAATTGAAATTTAACACATATCACACGTATAAAAACATTAAATTATATTTTTTATCCAGCCATTTTAAACAAGTGTTTGTTAACTTTCGGACAATAGTTTAAAATAATCTTCACTGCTAATTTGAAAAGTCGATGCTCCTTTATATTCCACAATAATTGGAGAACAAAAAAAAAGTTAAGGTATCAGTTTCAAACTCCGATATAATAGAAAATACAAAATAAAAGAAAAGTTTCAGCCAAGATTTCCAATTCTCTTGCGTCTCGTTATCGCGTTCTTCTATTATAATGAAAATATTCTATTTTTAAAAGGAAGGTAAAGAAATGCTCCAGATGTATTTTTATTTTCAATTATCCGGGGTCTGTGTCTTTTTCTCAGTGGCAGTAATGAGAGAGAGAGAGAGAGAGAGAGAGAGAGAGAGAGAGAGAGAAAGCGAGAATGAGAGAAAGGCAAAAGAAGAGTGCAGAGAAACGCTTGAATGGATCTTTGTGCGTGCGCAATGTGTTGAGAACAACGTCGTTAAAATGTGACGTCTCTTTTTTAGAGCGTTTCGCAAATATTTTGACGTGAACCTGCCGCCGCGGCGGTAATCCGATTAAATATTGCGTTTCTAGAAATAACGTTTTTGTTACGCGGGAAAAATCGTTAGTGAAAATTTGTCTCGCGTCTATTCGAAATGCTACTTCGAAAAATGACCATCGTAAATAAATGCATGATAAACGAAGTGCATTAATTTTACGCCAAAAATCGGTTTGATTTATTTTTCTCTCGCATATGCTTGTGTTCCTTTGAAGATTAAACTGTGTAACGTGTCAACAAAAATATGTTTTTTTCTGGGGTATTTTTAAAATTTATATTTAGCCTCCCGAATAGATAGAAACTTGTCAAGTATTTTATAGTAAAATATTTAGTCGATCGATCAATCCATCAAAATAATAATACATTTTCCTTTGATTATATTTTATGTCAACACTATAAAACTTCAAAGAAAGCCTAAAAAAATCTTTACCTTCAACGCTTAATTTGTACAAAATAATAAACTACGTAAGTTAACAAACTAAAAGGTACTTGTACGCGTTAAGAGAATCTTCATCCAATGATGTCACTCTACTACGAAACATAACTAAGCTTCATTTGTTTTGGAAAAAGTGTCAGTACAATTATACTGCTTATTAGTGAATGAAAGGCATCTGACTCATGTATAACCCAGACCCTACGCGCTCAGTTGACATGCCACCAGCTTTTTAATTCAGCTCCCTGAACTAAATGCTTCATTCAAGACATACATCTGTGTTGTTTAATGTATTGGGTTTAACCAGACAGTAGATGCTCAAACAGTATTATCAGTATACTCGAGCCATTATCGTTAAAACTCTCGTGTACTTTACCATCCATATAATCAGCAAGATTGGATTTTGCAAATCGACTATAATTATTCCCTTTTTGTTTGTTTCAGGTAAGCAGCAAAATCTAATTATTCCCAGACAAGGTAATTTCCACGACGATTCATTTAATCGCTCATTTACAGCCCTGACCGTCAGTTTTGACACACCGTCCCTCACAAAATAAACCTCCGCGCCGAGCGACAACCTTTGAAACTAATTTCAGCCTCTAAAGAGCCCCATAAGAACCGAAAATCCTGAAATAAAGCACACACACGCGCGCGCGCATTCAGCGCACTGTACACACAGTGAGAGAGAGAGAGAGAGAGAGCGAGAAAACACGAGCGTAACAAGCGTCAAACGTCGGATATATCAGCCGACAGTATATACACACAGCAGCACTGCCTTGCAGTCATCGCTTTATACAAGGGTACACGCAAGCAGTAGAAAAAACTGCCGCTTCCGTATTCCCTTTTCAAAGCTCGAACTCGCTACTGCACGCACCACGCGCACACACTTCGATGCTAATTAATACTTACAGCCCGGGTTCCACGCGCGCCCTGTAATACACGTTCAATCGCACACATACACACACACGCGCGTGCCATACGCTTCGTCCGCGAACCGCGAAATTAAGCGGCTTAATGCTTCGACGGAGGCTAATTAATCACCCGGCCGTGCGCGCGTGCGTGTGCGCGTTTGTGCGATGTGCAAGCTGGTGCGGAGTATGTATAATATATGCGTGTTATGGGAGAGGTAACGCGCGAGGAGGATGGGGACAGATCGCGCTAATTAATCCTGCCGCCGATGCCGCGATCGAGCGGCTTTTGCGAAGACGCTGCAGTTTGGGAGTGATTATGTATGCGTGCGCAGAGCCGCTGCTGCGATGTTTGTTGGTGTTTGATGAGGGGTTTTTTGGGGGGGAGTTTGTGGATGCGCGTTGGTGGGTGATTGCTTTGATGGCGTAGTGGTTGGTATGTTTGGGTTTTGATTTTGACTTTGGGGTGCTATTGGGATATTTAGAAATGATAATGGCTATGAAATGTACGTTCAATAGTTGTGGAAAAGCAATACGGAAATAGCTATATTTCTTTTTAGAATTTCATGGTCAGTAGTATCTTTGGTTGAAAACGCATCGTAAGTTATTGAACTTTTGTTCTTAAAAATAGTATTTTTTAATAAAATTTCATTCAATTATATTTGCAAATATAGAAGAGATTAAAGAAGTTCAATGAACTTTGTTGTGTCTGTTGACAGTGTAACTGATATTTACAAAAAATTGTTTTGAAACGGAATTATAACAGTAGTTTACGTTTTGGAGCAAAGTAATTAAAAAATGAATAAATTTTTCCCTGTTTTTGTAATTTCTTTTAAAGAAAATTCCATTGAGTATTTGCAAACACAGAAAAGATCAACGAAGTTCAATGAACCACATTGTGTTTGTTGATAGGCAACCGACATTCAATAAATTTCTTATTAAAAGAGAATAATAATAGTATATGTTTTGGAATAAATACATAGAAAATGTATTAATTTTTCCCTATTTTTATAATTTTTTTCTAAATAGAAATTCGTTGAATATTTGCATACCCAGAATAGATGAAAGTAGTTGAATGAACCACGCTGTGTCCGTTGACAGAGTGACCGAAACAATTCACTAAAAAAATTTAGTAAAAGATAATGATAGAAAAACAGGATAAAAAACTCATTTTTTCCCTACTTTTGTAATTTGTTTCTAAATCGAGGTTTATGAAATATTTGCAAACACAGAAGAGATCAAAGAAGTTCAATGAACCACATTGTCTCTGTTGACAGAGTGACCGACATACATTAAATTTTTTATTGCAATAGAATGATAACAGTAGTATACGTTTTGGGGCAACGTGAAAAGGAAATTCATTCATATTTCCCTAAAAAGATAAATTCTCTGTTATGCCGTAAACACTTACGAAATATTTATCAGTATCAACCAACAGTATACTTAAAAAAAACTTCACACACTTTACTATCATCAAACGTGTAATGGTTTTGCCAGCAGGAAATTAATTTTTCAATTCAAATGTATATTGTACATCTATTTCAATTGACATATTGGAAAGTCATTCAATTTGTGCTGCAGTTGTCGATATGTTTAGAGACATTTTTCCATACTATCAGAAAAATTCGTAAAATTTGTAGATGAATTTAAAGCTTTAATGGTAGGTTTATTTCTTGAATTCTCTACAAAAGTTAAACAATTTATAAAATATTACGTTTATATTAATTTGAAAATTATTTTAAACAAAATATTAACTGCTTTTTAATAAATTCACGAAATGCACATTAAATAATTTCTCTAAAGCACAGTACAGCTGTTACCAAAGTTTAATAATGTTTTAATACAACATTGCTTTTCCATTTCATCCTTCTCAGCAGAAAAGTAATCTATCAAACTCCCGTCACCCAATTCATCAAACACCACATAAAATATTCATTTAAAACAAAAATCTCCACTTCGCAAACTTCAACTCCTTCACCCTCCAACAAAAAAAAGCACTCCCTCGCAAACTCCAAGAAAACAAAAAGAAAAAACCCTTACACTCTGTAAACCAACAATCGCAGAATCCGTCTTCGTCGGCATCTTGCTTCACCTCCATATCACACCTCCCCATCCACCAAAAACCGAAAACAAAAAACTCCTCTCAAAAGCAAAGAAAAGAAAAAGCAGAAAAGGCCACTTGACGCGCGCGCGTGCTCAGTCAGAAAAAAGCACGAGACAGGAGACTCGATGCGCGCGCGACCTGCCAGCCGGATGACCATCGCGCAACTGAGACTTCTCGCGCGCTCGCTCTCTTTTCACGCCGACTTGCCGCCGCTCTCCGCGCTACGCGCCGCCGGCGAAAAAGAGAGAGATAGAGACACAGACACGCCGAGTGGAGCGTGCATGCATGTCCTATATATATATATATATATATATATATATATATATATATATATATATTCTCTCTCCTCCTGCCGTCGCGTTATATAGCAGTCTTTCACGACGCGCGCGAAGCACGTGGACCGCCGTCGTGCCGGTAGATATAAGAGCGTCTGTATACAGCTATAATGGAGTCTCGCGCGAAAATGTGAAGAGAGTGGAAGGTTGATTCAGAGAAGCTTTTGAGGAAAAATTGGGATTTAAGATTGGGGGATTCGTTGGAAAGATGATGCTTCGCGGCGTGTTTTGATTAGATTTCTGCGCGAATGTGGCCTGGCTGGTTTGGCGAGAGGAGATGGACTGTTTATTTTTGGAGAGATGTATAGTTTAATTTGAGCGCTTGGGTAAGCGGTTTCTGGGTATAGGGAAAAGAAACAAGCTGTTTTAGCGGGAATAGGTTGTCGTCGATTGGGATGTACGTTGTTGAGTAATTGTGTGTACTTATTGAATCACGATGTGGAGCACTTTCTTTTGAATAATAATTTGCGTTACGTTTGCACAAGCCGTGTGAGTAATTGGGCAAAGTAAAACATCCGCGTCTTCTTGACTACGTGTAACCTTGATTAGCATGCAGTGCTACTAGTAATGTACAAAGTATAACTTTGATTTTACTATAGTGATTGCATTTTGAATTTGTAAACTTCTATAAGTGACGAAACTAGTACAAATAAAATTATGCTTACGAGTGTGTAAATTATATTATTAGTGGTATGACTTTCGTCATTGTATACCTATACCTGTATTCTATTCCATCAATTTGTATTAGTTTCACTATTTTTTTAAATTGAATAACATTAATACGCCTATAGTTGGGCAACTTTGAAAATCATGACAAATGGAGAATATTTTCCTTGATTTTTACATACTGAACAAAGTATCATTTACATAAGCAGGCTAAATGTTTTAGTGATAGAAATTGAAATGGGTATAAATTGAACTCTTAATCGCTTAATGTATCAAGGCACGAAATGTTAATCTGAATTTGAGCCGACTTTCGACAGAGTAATATAGAATATCACCAGTGAATATTTAAGATACACGATTAATAATTTACATCTTTTCACACTAGACAGATTGACAAAAAAATACTTTGAATTATTGATAAATGGTATTAAAATTTATTATAAATTAAACATAACTTTTATTATGCGAATAAAATTCCTAAAAATTATGCTTTTATTGTAAGTTTAAAAATATAATATTTAGTTATTGGAATGTTTGTACGATGTTAATACGGAAACGCTTTTAATCTTTACATTTATAATATTAAAGGACCTATATATTTCTTGCTTTGAAGAGGTAGACTCTTCTCTGTAAGAATGAGCCTTACATATAAATACAGTGAAAAACTAATAATACGATGTAATAGGTTTAGCAGAAACCTACTTTAAAATGTTTTTCCCTTTATTGCTAAAAAGAAATTTCAATTTGCAGGATAAATACAAAAAATGTTTTGGTTTTTAATGTTAAATTAAATCTACATATTTTATGAATTAACAGTTTAATTCAATGCTGGGAGTGGTATTTGCCCGCGGAGTAGTTGTTTCTGATGTTCAAATGAATATAGTAGATTTTTATTAAAGAGTGTATGAAACACTCTAAATACGTAACATTTTTTATCCGTTTAACAAGTTTACGAGAAACTTGCAGGATAAATACGAAAAATGTTTGAATTTTCAATGCTTATTACATTTTCATGTTTTATGAATTAACAGTGTAATCCAATGCTGAGAGGGGTATTTGCCCGCAGAGTAGTTGTTTCTGTTATTCTAATAAATACAGTAGATTTTTTCTTAAAGAGTGTATGAGACACTCTAAAAACCTCGTCTACAATTTGCTGTTAGAAACAATCATCTAAATAATATTTAGTATTAAACCGAAATCAATGATAAATTAATTAAGTATATTGTCTAGAAGCAAGCCTTGAAATCTATTTAAAACTTAATAGAACACGTTTTATAACCCGTATGTGTCCGCTCACAGCAGATTGTCACGTCAGGAAAAAACAAAAGAACTTAACACTTTCTTCTTTGAAAATAAATAACTTTATTGTTAAACGAACAGGAATCAAACGATCTACTCTCGTGACAGGTTTACATTTAGAAGGTTATACCGAAAACTCTTTTGCAATTATTATCAACAGTTAAAACTGTTTTTTGTAACTTCAGAATAAATACTAGTAAATCTTTAACATATTTCAATAGATTTATAAAAATTCACACAATTCTTACATAGAAATATTTATTTAACATTGAATTCGAGGTTATTTATTTAATAAAAATATACGCTTTATACATCCATAACACCTTAAAACATGAATTAAAAATAATAAATTCCCAAATATATATATTTAAAAATTATACAAGAAAACAATCTAAAAAATTTTCAATTTAAAAAATCCATAAATTGTCTATGACGAAAAGTAACTTCAACGAACGAGCGTGAGTAGCATCTGCAGCTACCATAATATTAATATTAATTCTCTTTTTACTCAACTCATCTGCTCCCATCCATCCCTGCATTCTCCCCTTAGTCCCCAGAGATCCAAAGGGTAGAAACTCCTCTCCCAAACGGTCAGAAAATTCTATAACTTCAAAAGACAAACAAAAAAGAAATCTACCTCTAAAGGCTCACGAAAATGCTCGGCCTGCTGAATTGACGAAAATTGATTGAGCCCCGGCTCCAGCTCCAGCCCCGACTACGCGCGCGGAAACAGCGCTCCAACGAAGGAATGCGTCGCTCTACACTCGACTTTTTCAGTCCGACGAGTGGAGTGGTCAGAATCCGTTGCAGCCGCCGAAAATTCACGTGAAAAGCGTCCGACTATGACGCGCGCTTGGCTGCTTGGGAGTTTTCCCGCGGTCGCGCGCGAGAGAGAGAGAGAGGGCTGATTAGTTCGTTATGTCTAATTGGTAAAAGCGGACTGATTTTGATGAGTGGCGCTGTAGTGTGCTGCAGTGGGTGCTGTGTGCGGAGGATCGTGGCTGCTGGTTGGAGGATTAGATGACAAAGGATATGATGGGTCCGGTGCTCCGAGCGCGCGAGATTGGGATCGCTCGGGGAATTAGTTGGAAGTTTTAACATTTTTATTAATTAACTTATTAGCTGATTGATGAGGTTTCCTTTTTACGCGCAGTGTTCATTAGTTTAATATTATTTATATGAGTTACCGAAGAAAATGTCGCTTTTTTTATTATCTAATAAAATTTTATTTAAATTGGTAGCTAAGTAGTATACTTTACTCAATTATGCATATTATATCTTTATTTATACGATAATTATATATATTATTATAATTATTATATATTATCATAAAAATATTAATTTATCGGTGTACCCGAACCAATTAATTTTTTGGTTCGGGTACACCGACAAATTATTATTTTTTAATATATCATCAACGAACGATAACTTCTCTAATATTTGAAATTATATATTATCATTATGCACGATATCAAAATTTATTACTGGCATAGCAAGTACACGTTTAATATATTTATAATTGCTTAGTATTATTAACCTCAATGGGAGTGTTTTGGAACACAATTTTAGTTGATGTACACCCTGCTGCAATAGATTCTTTCATAAATTTTTTAAATTTCAATGCTACGAAATTGTACACAGGTGCGTTTTATACTACACATGTAGTTCCATGAGACAGAAGTTGAGATGTGCCTAACTTCTTAGTGAAAAAAGTTGATGTGTGCATAGCTTCATAGCGCTAAAATTTAAATAATTCTTGAAAGAATCCATTCCAGCAAGGTGTACATTATCATACTACGCATTGTACATAAACAAATTTTTCTTGTTTAACAAAGCAGAGTAAAATAAAATAAAAATTTTTAATAGCTGTATAATATTATTTTAAGACACATAAATTCAAAGGTTTACAATCATTTATGACTCACTTTACCGCGCATTTATTATTCCGTCAACTTACGGCCAATTTATTCTCCATAAATCACGACTCCCAATTTAAGCAGCTCGAACCTTTTTTTCTCCTCTGAATATTTTTAGCGCCCAATGAACGCGCGCAAAATAAAAGCGCATCCACACCAGCGAGGAATTGCGCAATCCACAGGTGCCAGATGATCGGATTAGTATACAAACGACATCGTTAAAACCCACTTTTTACCTCCTAAAAAGAAAAGGCAAAAGCCTCAAGCAGGAGAAGGGGCTTCGTTAACCCTTGCCTCGCGCGGCATCAATCATCGAAAAAAGGAACAACACAAGAATCCAGAACTTCCCGCTCTCGCAGTCCTATCAAAGGGCCGAAAAAGCCAGAGCGAGAAAATAAGAGAGAGAGAGCCGGGCGCGTCGTTCGTTAAAGCGCATACAAAAATCAAAGCAAAGTGCGCGCGTATACACTATACACGAGCTTCCCCTCGAGCGCACGTCCAGAGGTATACAGAAGAGAGAGCGAGATGCGTCCGTGCCGGGAATCTAATCGCGTGGAAAGCCCCCGAAGGTATAGGTAGTCCTTGCGCATACGCGGCTCCTCGAAAATCTCAGATGAAAAAGCGAGATAAACTCGTTCGGCTCCTACCTGCAGTTATGGCCCCGAGACCGTACGCGAGAATATGTCTATACGTTCCCGAGGCTTCCGTCTCCTCCTTCTCAGTCTATCTGGCAGAGAGTCTCTCTTTTTTTCTCTCTTTTGTATCCTAATTTGTCTGCCTATCGCTGCTCGTCTCGCGCCCGCGCGTGTTTCTCTTACGTCTCATTTTCTCTCCTAATTTTTCTGTCTTCCTGTTTTCTTGTATTTCGTCTTAGTCTCTTTCTGTCTGTCAATTCTTATTTTCATTACCCTGATGTATGTGTTTTCTTTATATCTTCGTTTTTTAATACGCATTTCGTCACTTTCTTTTGTATGTAAAAGAATTAATAAAGTTAGTGATTGTATAAATAATTTTTTGCAATTGTTATAAAATATGTTTTCAAATCTTAATTTATCAATAATTCGTACACTGAGGAAAGTATTGTCGTTCAAAAGACTAGGTACTTCCTACTTAGTAAATAGCTATACATTATTGATTGTTGTAGTACATTTTGGTCATTAAATCCATGTGAAAATGGTTTCACGTATATAAGAAATGCACTTACAATGTAATTTCAAAATTTGACAGATGACATAAAGTATATAAATATACTTGCATTTTAAGTGACTATTATGATATAAAGCTGAATTCTGAGTATCATTGTTTATATAACAAAGATAAACAATTGGTACAAAAGTGTAACTACAAGCGTGGTCAATGTTTTAAAATTATGTGTTACATCTCTTGTTAAGGGGGCACACACCACCTTTAAAATGTGAAACAAAAAAATTGATTAGGAATTTTTATTTTGATATTTATTTTAATAAGGGTTTTTTTCCCTGAAAGTATACATAAAAACCTACCAATTTGTATGCTTTAACCTTCGTTGGACCTTCTATGCCTCCATGGCAAACCAGACTGTTTTCGAAGACTTTAAGCACTGTCCGTAAGATTCCAAGTCTACGCATGGATGGATTGGGCTAAAAATGTATGGAGATACTCATTATAGTAGTACTTTTAGTATGAACGTTGGGATTTTGATTTGAACGAGTAGACAATTTTTTACATCTATAAAAGTGATAAAATTATTAAAAAATAAGTGTTATATTGACAATGTTCATATAAAAAAATACTTCTACTCGCTCAAATCAAAATCCCTACGTTCATACTAAAAGTACTACTATAATGAGTATCTCTATAAATTTTTAGCCCAATCCATCCATGCGTAGACTTGGTATCTTACGGACAGTGCTTAAAGTCTTCGAAAACAGTCTGGTTTGCCATGGAGGCATAGAAGGTCCAACGAAGGTAAAAAATATACAAATTGGTAAGTTTTTATGTATACTATCAGGAAAAAAAACCCTTATTAAAATAAATATCAAAATAAAAATTCCTAATCAATTTTTTGTTTCATATTTTAAAGGTGGTGTGCCCCCTTAAATAAGATTGTCATTTTGACAAAAAGAATTAGTCGTATAATCAAAATTCTACCAATTTATTGCTGATTTATTAACTAATTCCGCAGTCAGTGTAAATTAATTTTGACAAGAAAAACGCAATTCTCTTGCATTTTACAGAAAAAGGATAGTTTTCTACATAAATACAGAAAAATGCAGTTATCGATCTTAATGTCCAATCACTTTAAACATTCGTCCCAAAAACGTCGCCTACAAATTCAATGTCGCTCGCTAAACACGCGCATCTGCAATACCTCACCCTGGCACGAATAAACAAAGCACCTCAGCCATCTCTCTCACTCCTATACTGTCTCCTTGTCCCCCGCCTTATCTCTCGCTTATCTCGCTCGCGCGGCCTCTAATTCGACTACCTGTCGCCGCTAATGCGCCGTCTCGGTAAAGAAACGAGGAACAAGAAAGAAAAAGAAGAAAACGCACGACGAGGAGGAATCTCGAGCTCTCATCGTCGCTTATTCCTCTCCTGCTCGGTGCCTCAGCCTCTCGTGGCCATCGCTTAAGCGGAATATTTGTCCGACGAGTGCACGCGAGAAATGGAAATGAAAGAGAGACTACACTACACTGCACTCGCTCTCCTTTCCTTCCTATATCCCTCTGTCTCTCCGCTGCACGCGGTGCACTCCACACTCGTGAATGGGAGTTCGAGCGAAGCACTAACGCAGCGCCGCGTCCTCGAACTTGCGCGTTGTACTATGGTTGAAACTCGATCTCCCGCGGTGCTCCGTTGCACTCTCTCTCTCTCGCGCGCGCAATATTTCCAAAATCCCTCTTTGTTACCTTTCTTTCTTTTTTTCCGGAGTATTTATCGCCGCGAAACCGAATTTGCCTACAGCGAGGAATAAATAGAGAAGGAATACGGCGGCGGGAAGGGAAGAGAATGCAAGTTCACGCGGAGGAGGAAGAGAGAAGAGCAGCGGAGTAGTAGAGAGAGAGAGAGACCGGAGAAGATTTATGGCGGGGTGGGAGAGCTCTTGTACTTTGGAGAGAGTAGTACGAACGTGCGTGTATTATACGGAAAAAGCCTCGAGCTGACCAGCCTGCGCGAGTGTGTTTATTTATTGAGCGGGGCGCGCGTTTCCTTAATTCTCAGTGAAAGATTCTTCCCGGTACGGGCATACGTGTGCGTATTATTATATATATTGGAAAAAGGTCGTGGTCGTCGGGTTTTCAGAATTAAATGGGAGAGTTCGCGCTGTGCGGCTGTGGTGTCACGATGTCAATGGAGAGTGGTTGAGAGTAGAGTGGACCGATCTGAACAATAGGTATGAGAGTGAAAATTCGGAGTTTATAAAGTCATCTTATTTCCAGCTTTCTTCTTGGAATTATATCGAACGGTTTTAAGGTAAACACTGATGGGTTTCCCGTTGTTTGATTACACTTGGAATGACGTCTTCATTCTACATATAGTTGTTTTCTTTTGTTCTCTTTAAGTAATCTATGTTTCGAATGAAAAACCTTAAAAAACGTATATTTTTTACTTAAAAAAAACAACAGTTTATTGTTACTGGTTTATAAAATAGAATTATATAAATGTCTAAGGCACGATTAGAATATTTCCTTCCAAGCTTATATATATAATATATTAACTCATAAGTAGTTTAAAATATAGTAAATGCAATTATTTTATTTAGTGAATTACAATTTATACTAACTTACTAAAACCGGTCTGAAATGTTTAGATAATCTTTATTATTTTTATTACCTTAGATTAACCGAGCTTAATTTAACGATATTAAGTTTAAGTCCAAATATCAGTCGGTTAATACCAATTTTATTTCAAATTTTATGGGTAAAATGTTATTTTCACGTATATTTCTGGCTGACATTGTATGAAAAATACAATTAAACTAAATATGTTGAAATTCTGCTAACTCATTGCCAGGTATTACATGTAATATATTCTCTTAAAATTTTAGACCAATTCATTATATCTATACATTTCGACGTACCTTACGAAGACTAGCACATTTCAGATTTCTCAAAAATATTAATTCTTGTCAAGAATCTCATACAAAAATTAGCAATTTTCAGAATTTTAGACAAAAACTATAATTTTTTTAGAGGATCTAAGTGTTAGTATGAATTAGAAAATCTAAAAAATGTTAGTCTTTTATAAGAGGCCTCTAGAAAGAACTAGGTGTTCTTGAGAAATCTGAAATGTGCTAGTCTTCGTAAGGGAGGTCAATATAGACTTTGCAAACGAGTGACAAGTAAACGACGATATTAAAACTTTGATTTTAGTCATTCAGAAAATTATGAGCCACCTTAATGAGATTATTAACCTCACCAACTCTGAAAATATACCCATCACGAATCATATTTTACCTAAAAAAGTGTTGAGGTCCTTATAAACAGCATTAAACAAAAAATTCTAGTAAGATTTACGTTGATTTCAAAATGTAAACCCACTTATTCATTCTCTAAATTAATCACGACTATTATCCAAACTCTTTCAAAAACATTATTAATCATTCATCTTCCGCTTCTCGCCCATCCACTTTCCTCCTTCAAGCCCCACAATTTCCACGTGCCGACAGCATATAAACAAGCCCGCACTCCTCTCGTGCACTGCCTCGAGAAATTCCCGCTCCACACCTCCGCTCTCTCCCCCCCCCCCCATTCGCGTATCATCTCGTCCGAATTTAGACATCCTACACGTATACCTACGCGCAGTCGAGGCCAAGTGCGCGCGCGCGGACGCAAAAAAAGAAGAGTCGCTCTCCGGAAGGACGGAGCGAGAAAATGCACCCCGAAAAGAAGAAGAAGCAAAAGAGCGAGGTACACACGCGAGCATTCTAAAGACAATATTTGGGGTAATAACATCACTCGACGCGGCTCTCGAGGAGGCCCTCGACTCCGCGCGCCCGCCCGCGCGTTGTAGGCGCAGTGTACGCTTTTCCACTGCGAGGCTCCGATTTACTTCTGCACCGAGGAGGGAAGGAAGCGTTTTTGGTACGCGTTTGATTCGTTGTATTTGGAGACACTCGAAGCGCTTCGAGGGCTTTGACAGTTTCTCTTTTTTCGGCTGTAGTGTTTGCTGTTCTTTTCTTTTCTCGTCGTTCGAGCGATAATTATGATTTTCGTCGCCGCTGGCAGCTTGTCGTCGCGGGGAAATGAAAAGGAAAGAGGGTACGGAGAAGTTGTATTTGTTTTTCAGGAGTGGATGATGATGACTGTTCTGTTTTTCTCTTGGTTGCGGGGGCAGGTGAAAGTTGAAGTTCTACAGCGTGCTCGATAGCATAACAAAGATTCTACACGTGCATTCAAATCATTTGTAATATAATAAAAATATTAAATACTCCGTATGCTACGTGGATCAATGAGCAGATAGCTTAGGCCACCTCGTTATCCGTTCATGTGTAATAGTACGCCCGGATGTGCGTGGTTTCCGAAACCCTGATAATGGCAATATCAATCATGCTTGCGTTCATTGTGCTTAAAACGAAAATTCCTCAGATTATATATCTATTCCACTCGTAATTAAAATAATTATTAACTCCTTAAACGCTCCAATACCGGTTATACTCCCCTACTATACATTTTGTTTTTACTTTACTTCGACATGGGTCACAATCTGCTGCGCGACAATGCTCGACCTTTTTTTCCTTGTCTCATCTACGAAGAAGCAAGAGCAGCAGCAGCCGCGCACTAGATTTTAGGTATCGAGGTTAGAACAACAGAAGCGTTATGCGCCAGCATGTGTGTGGACTCGTTCAAGGTTCGAAAGTGAATACGCGCACGAGCGCTGATGATATTTGAAAAGGTACCGCGCGAGTGCTGTTCTAACAGCTCTTCTTCGTTTAAGCTTTCGTAATACGCTTTCTGCCCGTCTGTATTTGGATTTTCGTTTCATCAGCGATCCAAGCGCAAACATCGAATATCAAATTCGGAATCGCTCCACGGGAGATGACTCGTGAAAATGGAGATTTTCCCTTTCAAAGCTCGTTTTCCACGCGCTCCGCGAGCTCTCGGGCCGAATGTGCAATTGCGCAAAGCGCTTTGATCTAATCAATCAACGCTGCGCGCTATTCGACTGTAGCTCTATAATTACCTCAAAGCCGTTATTACACATTATAATAACAAATTAAAAATCAGATCGTTCATCGAATAGAAATAAGCTACATTCAGAATCAATCATATTCATCTCCTAATACAAGTATATCCCAATACCCTCGCTCTAAACACCATAATCACGAATACAATCGACAAGAGCTGTTTATAATTACCCATCCAAGTAAAAAACCATTTTACTCCATCGTCGTATAAAGTACGCAAAACAATGGGCATGCGAGATATATAAGTTATACCCGTCACAGCTCCGAGCGTATATAATTATCGCGCCCTCGGCATCAGAGTCAGTCAGTCAGTCAGTCCATGCAGCATAGCGCGTCCTCCATCGCAGTCATCATATTGGAATTGCCGCTGCCGGACAATGCAACGCGCGCGCGCGCGCGCGATCCTCCTCGGCTTCGGGCGCTCGCTCTATACGCGACATGACGTGACGTGACGCCGGAGCACTGACACTGTACACTCGAGCTCTCTCTCGCTCTCTGGCTGTGTCTCTCGGTGGATATGCTGATGCAAAGTCATCCACAGCGGTGGTAGCGCTAGTGGATCTGCATCTGCCTGATATCGAGCGAATCGATAGTGGTACGTCAATCTGCGGGGGTTTGTGGAGGAGGCATGGAAAAAATAGTATCGAGTGGTGGTTTTTGTTTAGTATGTGTTTGATTGAAAAGATGTAGTGATTAGTGTTCTTGAAATGGTTAAGGGAGGAGGTAATGACATTTCGTGGGATTCGGAAAATTTGAAAGAACAAGTGCTCCATTATATTTTTAAAGGGATTTTTTATAGCGATTGTGATATTTTTTAAGGATTATGCTTTATTTTAATTAAATGAGGTCCATGAGTCCCATGACTATGTGTTTATGTTACAAACCTCATAAAATTATACTCAATATATTAGAAAATCCAAATTTCATTTTCACCTTAGAAAGAAGAGATTGGAACTAAGCTCTCTCGGAGTGAATATTTACACTAGTTGCGACAACAGTCATACATTGAGTACTAATAAAAATTCATCCTCCACAGTGTGACTATTGCGTCAACAAGTATAAATTTTCACTACAAGAGAGGCTGCTTCTGCTTTTTTCATAAGAGATAGTGAAAGTTCACTCAACATTTTTGTAAGAGTGACATTATTACTTGCAAGAACTTTAAATGTGAAATATGTCGAGATAAAAATTTCTCCTGGGATTGATATAATTCTCTTTTTATTTTTGAAGAGGATGAAATTTTGAAATATTTTACCCCTATTCTTTGTGGAAGGGTTTGTGAAAATGAAAATTCCTCAAGAAAAGCGACCGATAAAAATATCAGCGACATACTTCGTATGTAAAAATATGATATTATAATTTGATTTAAACAGTAGAACGAAATACATTAAATTTAAAAAAAACTCTATTACATCAGTTATAACGTGCACCAATTTTTCGTTTCAACCCTCATTCTTCATAAACTTAAAAATATTAACACTATATTCAAACCTATGAACATACTAAATTATCCATCCATCCATCTAAAAAATGGAAACGTTCCAGATAAAATACACCTCGGATGACCAACTTTCCAACTAACTCTTATCCCTTCAAACCATCGACTTAACAAAGTCAACAAATATACACTCCAACGCATCCGAGAGCAGACATAGCTCCGCGCGAGACTTCTAAGCCCTGTCATATTTCTGGACTTCGATGATGGCTACGGTGATATCCGGGACGCGTGTATACACACACGCCGTTGCGTCAAACTGCGCTCGTAATGACGATCTCTTCGTGGAATACGCGAGCGTTAGAAAGGGCCCCGCGACTTCAATAAAAACGACTCGCGCGCGCTCTCTTTTTACAAACATCCTCCCGTTCGAGCCTTTGTGCGCGCGTGTTTACGAAACGTTAGAGGCGCGGATTAGGATCTTTAATCATCTCGGTATACAGCGCGGAAGGCCAAAGATCTGGCTGAGTTTGTCGTAAATCAGGCAGGAAACGCGCGCATTTTTTGCGATTAAGTCTTTTGGATGCCTTGTGACCTACCGCCGCGGATGAATTTAATGATCATCGAAGTTTTGTGAATACCGAAACGAGGATGATTTTATGCAGTACTGCGGGAATTTAATTTCTAAATGCTTGAATGTTTACTGCTGGCATCAATCCTGGAGAGGTTCGTTTGGAGTCTTAAGTGGTAGTATAAATGAGTAAACTGAATGCTCACAACAGTTCTTTTTTATGGTTTCAAAAAGAGGTTTGGCCCTTTCAAATCATAAATATTATATTATGCATTGGTATTGTCCAAACAAAGGCATTTCAAGATCCATTATTGATTTTTATTGCGCTAGTTCCTACACTTTTTCGAAAACATTATACTACTCTTCTACGAACCGTCAAAGATATCTCGATCATGAAACTAAAAATTGAAGAAAATTCTTCCCCAGAAATACAGTTAAATCCTTTTTACCATCATCTCCGCTAAATCCGCACTTTACTACATCGTAAAAAGCCCAACGTCTCCATGCAGGTGAACCTCGCGGGCTCTTCCATCCATTAAAATTCCAAAAATCAATCATATTCACGCGTGATCCACAACATCGTCACACGAATCCCCGTATGTACCTCCACGCACTCTCGCTCTCCCGACAATGCGGCCAGCACCGCATGACTCACATCGATGCAGCAGCAGCGCACCTATCACTTTCCGTTCGACGCATTAAAGTCGTATTATATACTACCAAACACGACACACATTCACGTTCACTCCAGAAGGGGGGCATCCTTCGGGCCGGATTAAAAGCCATTTCGGCGGCGAGTAGAAAGATATACAGCGTGTAGTACGCACAACGCACTGCCCACGAATTTCTCATCTCTCGCGAGGCTTTTAAGAAAGAGACGTCCCTCATCATTGGTTTCGCCACGGGAGTCACACATTCATAATACGGACTTTTGTCGGATTTTTATTGCTTCATATAAGAGAGAGAGAGAGAGAGTGTGCGATGGCAATCAAATGACGCGAGAGCGGGTCGTTGCTCCGCGACCCTTTCTGTGTTTTGTGTGTATAATATGCTGGAGTGGGTATGTGCGTATGTGTGTGTGTGTGTGTTATACCGAGGCGCGAAATCTTCTTGACTGTGTCTAATCGAGTGGCTGCGAGATGTCCACTTGAGAAAAGTGTGTCGATCTCGATTCGAATTTTCGGTCTCGCGCTCGGGATGCGTAATTGACTTTTGGGATGAACGGGAGCGCGCTTGTTTATAGCCCCGTTTTCTGATGCAATTCGACATGGGCGGCTTCGAAGTTCGAGATGTGGATCGAGTTTGATGATGGCGCTGAGCTATTTACGTAATTGAATGTTATTCTGGGAAATTTAATTGGGAATAGGTACGAGCGTATACCTTATAGCTAGCTAAAGTTGAAATAGGGTTACGTTCGGTGTTTAAAAAAGCGCGTGGCATTTTTTCTTGCGAATTAGTCAATATTCAATATTATTGAATATTATTCACTAATTCGCACGAGAAAATTTCACTGATTGAAACTTGAACTTTAGTGAAAATGTGTGTTAATTAAACAAGTTGAAGATTTAAGTTTTTAATTTCTTAATAATTTTTTGATTAAATAATAAAAAATTTTATCAATTTCATCTTCATTTCCGAGACTTTATAGGTTTTCAAAATTATATGGCAATATAAAATCGCAATAAAGATTTAGACCCATACATCGATATAAACCAACTTATTTACGACCTTACAAAATTCAATAAAACCCGAAGAGCAGAAATCTCTACTAAAATTTCGCCGTAAAATTTTCTAAAATCTAGCGTTTTCTCGCATAAACGCGCAGATGCTGTTAGAATAATCATGTACAACGGATAAAGCCACTGGCAGTATAATCCGATCGTTTATTGTGTAAACATATAACGGCGTGCCATATTTACACCGTATACAGATAACGATACTCGCGCAACGCGATCGCGGGCTACGTTTTGTTAAACACCATTTTCCAGTAACTTTTTACCCTCATTAATATATTAAGTGCTCGCTTATAAACGATACAGCAAACGCAAACTGTCGTGAGCTAATGAATCGAAATTTATTAGCGCATAATACACGCGCGATAAAGTTTAATTGATGCTTTGACATATATTTCGCACCTCTATAAAATTCCTTCTTGCCACGCACGTTTGATATAAAGTTTAGCATTTAGTGAATAAAATTGTTCCGTAAACAGTTGCATGATCGCATATAAAGTGAGCGCAATTAAAACAATCGTTCGATAAATAAAAGCTCGCGATTTACTGCAAGCGTCATGTCCATCGAGAGAAAAGCTTCACCTGGATATTTGTATATACGATTAGTGTTATTACAAGTGTATAAAAGTGTTTTATGTAGCTTGTAGCGGGAAAGTGGTGCCAGATTTATTCAATTGAGTTTTATATGCGCATGTTTACTGTACAAGTTCGTATAACGTTTTGCATTCATGGAACCAATATTTTTTTATATCATGTGCTTTCTTCAAATATTCGTTTTTACTTTCTAATACTACTTATAGCTTATAACAAATAATTTTCAAGTAATGTTTTTATATAATATTATAATGTATCTTTCTGCTAAAAAAGATAATGTTATAATAGCTGGTGTTTAACTTATAACTATTATAAGCCATTTAGACCAAATCAGTAAGCCATACCGCCAAGTTACTTTAGTTTAAAAATCTTTATCTAATCTCAGAATGGTGACTTTTGTATCATGATTATCCCGTTCAATCAACATAATATCTATTACTTATTTCGACACTAGAAAGACACCATCAGTCGTAACAATAGAACACCATAACAATACAACCAAAGTGCTTTACACGCAATATTATGCAAATCTTCAATAATCTAATTCCGTTTTGACTTCAACTGTCTATATATAGCGAAATTACAAATCATCGTAAATTTCACTTCACAACCGTAATTCCCAACTTACACTTTGCGCAACACCAACACACCACCACAGCTTACAAATCTCAGTCCGCGTCTTTACAACCACGACTATATAAATTCGCTCACGCGCGAAAAATATGAGAAAAAAAACCCAACCGTTGAGAATAAATCTGCGCAGCTCAATAAAACTTTTTCCATAATAAACGAACGCCGCGCGGACACTAAAAGCCGTTATACACTCGTGCCGCGCGCATCGAGCGACAATAGCCCCTAGCCGCTTTTTCATAAATCACGCCGTTTCACCATCTCGTAAAAGCTTCTAAAATCTTCAATTCTCCTTTCCTCCATCTCTCTCTTTCCTACAACACCCAGCAGCACGTCTACGACATCATCATACGCGCAGCCGCGCAGCGGTATCGAATTACGCAAACTGCAGTCCGAGGAGTTGCAACTCTTACCACCGCGCACACTCGCATATACGCCGCGGAGAAGAAAATAACTCGGGAGATTTATGCCCGCGGCGAGGCAGAATGCGCGATATATCACTTCGCTCTCTCTCTCTCTCTCTCTCTCTCTCTCTCTCTCTCTCTCTCTCTCTCTTTCGCGCTCGCGTTCTCTCGCGCGAAGAAGAGATTAGAAAATCGTAATCGGATTGCGTGGGAGGGCGCGGCGCGACGCGGTGGCGCTAAGGCGACACGCGCGACCGAGCGTATTATATATCCCTATCGTGCGCGAAGTGTACTGTACTATATACGCGAGTGCGAGCTGCCGCACGGGATTGGAAATTTTGCGCGAATCCAGGTTAAACGCGATCGCTCGAAGTTGCGACTTTTTCGCAAGTTTTTTAAAAGAGAGAGAGGGTGCGAGGCTTTAATGGCGAGGGAGCAAGCGAGCGAGCGAGCTTCGAGGGGCTTTAAAGAGAGAGGAAGAAGTTTTTAGGGGGTATGAGGGAGTTGGATAGCGGATCGCAGTGCAGCGACTGTACGGCGATTAGGAACTTTGACGATTGATAAACTTCGAGAACCTTATCCTTTTCTCGAGTCTTTCTGTGCGTGTATCTGTAGAGGAGTGTCTTTTTGTGTATTTATATTATATGTCGGTAGCGGGGTTTGGAAAGTAATTTAGTACGTTTATGTGGACACTGGACAGGCTTGAAAATTATTAGTATACAATATCACTGCATTAGTAAAAATAATGTTTCTAATTTATATTGGTGATAAATATTTACACTAGTTGAGTCAATAGTCAGAAAGTAGAGAGTGTAATTTCACGAAAAATAGCTATTACTGACTTAACTACTGTGCGAATATTCACTCCGAGTGGTTACTTTCGCATTCTCTTTAGTTTTATATTAGTGAAATTTCGCTCAAAGGCCTTTGAACGTAGAGATACCATAGAGCTGATTAAATTTCGTTTATTTTACAATATTATTCTTGTTTGTGAAATTTACGCAGAGATGATTATTAAAATGATTATGTACTTAACATAGTGCAGTTGAATTTTGAAATCGTTAGTTAAACTTCAAGCAAATAACGTTTGATAAGTAAATGGCTTTTGATGGAATCGAATGCGGGTTCATTAACTAAAATGCTTTCTGGCAAACAATTTATCATATATAACCGTTTACTCGAATAAACTAATGTTTACCGATAATATACACCAAATAATTATGCATGTTTATCGCTGAAAATACACGGGAGTTTGCAATAATAACGATAATTTTCATTTTGCAGAATTGAATGATAAATTTAATACTGCGGCATTCCAAGAAATGTATTAACCGCCTACTTTATAAAAAAATACTTATACAGATAAACGTTATTTACCTAAATAACATAATATTGAATCATCGATTCATTTATTAAATAATCATATTTGCTTATAAGCTGAGAAACCACATTTAAAATAAATACGAAACTCTTCTCGTTTTGAAAAAAAAAAACGATAAATTTAATACGACGTCGAGAGAAACATGTCACTCATTCCTCGTGACTCGCGTGAACACTTTATTAAAGGATACAAAGAGGCGAGAATTCGCGACGCGTCTCGTGTATCTCGCTGTATACTTCTTTATTTTTTGTACACTTCGTCCACGCTTCTTCGCTCAGAGTCAATGAAAATAATTGGCACGCCTTCCCAAGAGCAATTAGAGAAGAAAACATTGTAAGTTTAGAGAGAGAGAGAGAGAGAGAGAGAGAGAGAGAGAGAGAGAGAGAGAGAGAGAGAAACTAAGATTGTTGTGTTTGTAGAGTCGTCATCAAGTCAAACGTTCATGAAAAAGCGTGAAGATACCCTGAAGATATGTTCCTATAATCTTCTATCGATTTTCAAATACTAAGGAAAAAAAATAAAACTTAATTTGTTAACTTCCATATAAATTATGACAAAAAATAGCTTTTACGAGAAAACTATAAACTTTTTCATATTCGCGTTTTTACGTCAATTTCAGCTGTAAAGTCAAAACTTCTTTGAACCTTCAGACTATAATTTTTTTATTAATGATTTTCAAGTTAAGTTTTCTCTTAAAACTCACTTGGGAAAAAATATATTTAATATTCAATATTCAAATAACCAAAGTAAAATAGTAATCTCCCGGAAATCTGCCGAAATACGATCTTCTCAAATGCTAATTATCCTGCATGCACAGCTATTGACACTATACCAACGTATTTCAATTCCACGAGATTCTCTTGTTTTTCACTTTCGCGCAATAACAACCATCATAAATTTTCCACATATCTCGCAATACCCCCGCAGCGATTATTCAAGCTAAACATGTTATACCGACTCTTTCCGCGCGACGGACATTCAATAAACACCGTTTGTCAGAGCGCAATTTCAAGTGAAAGCAAGCCCATAAAAAACAGAGCGAAAGAGACACGCGCATTACTCTGATAAACCTTCGCGAGTGCGATGCCGCGGCCGATCCCCGGCCAGTCCACCAGCTGTCATCGCGCCGTCTCCGCGTCGCGCGAACTTGAGAATGGCCAGACTGCGTGACTATTATGGCGCACGCGGGGCTCTTTTTGTCAGCGCATCCTCATGCGTGAAACTCCCGCGCCTATGACGCGAGCGCGCACGCGCGTATTTTCCCCGCCTGCGCGACGGCGGGATTCTTTTTTTTTCGTTGGGAAGGGAGATTCGACGCTGGGCGCGTGCAGCTGCACCTGCAGCGCGATTCCTTCCGAAATATTGACGATGTTTGCGCTGGCACGCGCACGCGGGTATATATCTCGCTCCGGAATGACGCACGGCTGCGCGTGTGCGTTTGGCCCTTCGTAAAACCGAATTTTTAATGCTTTCGCAAGCGCGGAATCAAGCTCGCTCGGTTTTTCGTCGTCACGTGTATAAACAGCGTTGCGGAACGTTGAACCGCGTGTGTAGGATTTTTTTTTGTTGGTTTTATCGCGGCTGGATTTCGTTATGCGTTGAAAATATACAGCTTTGAAGCGCGTGAAAAATCATTTTTACGGACGATTTGCTTCTTTGCAGTGGAGCTGCACGGACGAAACTGATATTAAAATATTTCTGTGGTAGACGCGATTAAATTTTAATATGACCACTGTTTTTACCTAAAGTATCAATTTCATTCAAATCTCGTTTTAAAAGCATTTTTAAAGTACAACTCGGCAGAAGGAATGTTATTACAGTTTCGTTCCCGCTTGAATTTCAGCTTACAAACATTCTCGTTATATTAACCACACATTTTTAACGCAAAACAAGTTCCCACAATCGCGCATCTGATTAGAATTCCGGGAACGCGTGCGCCGTATACACTCGGCGCCTGAAAACGCGCAAAACAAGCAACAACAATATAGCAAAAACAAACAAAAAAGGAATCTCATCTCGCTTCTGCCTCGATCTACCTCGTGAAAGCGTGGAAGCGCAGACCCGCTGCTATAGTAACACTATACATTGCAAAACAAGGCGAGAACGATATAACAGCGGATACACAGCGAATCTAAATCGCGTCTCGGGCGCCACCCAAAGCGTCGTTTATTTTGTGGACGACACTTCATACCCGTATACGTGTCCTCGAAGAAAAAAACGTGCATAATCCGGCGATGCTCTTCGAGCATTTTTCCTCTTCTATTTAACGATCTGAGGCGCGCGCGAGTTCCGCGTCAAAGCCGCAAGTTTACGAATAGAAGCCGAACAAACGGCGAAGGCGTGGCTCGCGCGCGGACATTACCGCGGCGCCCGCAGGCTAAGGATGCAGCGCGGCACGCGCATAGACGCACCATAATACGCGCGAAGTCGTTGCACAAGGCGATAATGACGACGATAATGGTAACGAGCGCTGTATATACGCGGAGCGTCTAAGGGAGAGAGAGACGCGAGCGAGAGATTGATGGATGCTAATGAATTTATCGGGCGTTATTGAATTATTATTACGAGCCGTGAATTATTGATTTCTCGCGTCTGCAGATGCGAATATTGTGTTGCTGCGCGGCGCAAGGCCTAATATACCGTGTCGGCTAGTTGGGAAATTTATTATGTCACGATGCGGACGCGCGGCGGATTTATTTTATCGTTTCGTAATGAATCGCTAATCCGACGAGATCTCGATCTATGCGCTGTTTTATTATTTTAATACTTTGTAGGATTAAGAGGTATGTGCGTGCAGTAAAAGGAATATTTTGATAAAGTCGTTTTCTCTTGCGTCTGGTTTAACGCTCTTGAGCAGGAGTTACCCCCCGGAAACTCAGAACCGTGCGCCTTTTATCGTAGAAATGTGAAGTAAATCAATATGATTTAAGATTTTTATAGTAGCGAATTCTATTATTGTAAATTCGTAATCAGCGAACCCGTAAACCTTTCAAATAATACGATAATTTTCAAACAAATTTAAATAAGTTTTGTTACTCATAGTAGGGTTAAAGATTACATAAATTGAGCATAATCTGTAACGATGTTTATAAATTTTTTGTTATTATTTTTAGAACAATACATTTTAAATTCGAATTTCAGGTTTAATCTGTCCTAATACATTGTAATCATAGTGTATTATCACAATTTTTTCTCGCTTCCGCGTGCGTTATTTTTGTATATATAGTTATAGTTTCCCACAGAAAAGTAACATACAGGGAACTGTGGAATTTTGGCGACAGGTTGCGCCTAAGATGTTACACTCTTAAGGGGGTACACGACCTTTGAACCTAAAAGCGAAACTTATTTATTTGCATGAGTCCATAAAAATTCTTCCTTTCAAAAGCAATCATTCTGAAATTTTTGTATCTATTAATACTTGGTAATACCTACATATTATTCACTTTTTAATTAATTATTTAATATTATCAATTAATTTTACCAATTATATGTATGTAAAAATTTTTCTATGTAGTAAAAATTAATTTCAGGTATTTATACCATAACTAATGTATTGAAAAGTAATATCCCCAAACTTGGAGAAATTTGGTCGACGGGATCACTTGGAATCCCGTAGGCAGTGGATTAGAAGCTTAATTGAATCAAGATTTTGAGGTTTATTTTACAGTGAAATTAAAGGTATTACCAGGTATTAATAGATAACAAAATTTCAGAATGATTTTGAAAGGAAGAATTTTTAAGGACTCATACAAATAAGTTTCGTTTTTGGGTTCAAACGTGGTGTGCCCCAATAAGTATGTTAAAATAACAAACTTGGATTTATAGTGTATAAAGAGAGTATTCAGCTATAATGAATGATTACACATGTTCTAAAATTTATTTGATCAAAAGACGCGACGAGCTAGTATATAGAACAGAGCATAACTTAAGAAGGTTCATCTTCTTAAGGAATTAATGAAGAGATTTTAATGAAATGTGGTATACCGGTAGATATAATTCCCAACATGATTCAGTTAAATTATCGAAAGATAAGAATACCTTATAAGCCAGATAATAATACTTTTATTTTGACCCTTTAGCATGGAGTCTTATGAGAATCCGCCCTTTTGTCGATTCATTTGTATATTTCAAAAAACTAGAGGAATAGTTTTTCTTAAAAATTTTGTGTTATAAGACAAATATTTGACGAACATTTATTGAGCTTAAAAATATACTGCTTCTTAATATAAAAATAAATTAATTGAAAACAAAAAAGGTGCATTTAACCTCATAAACAGAGTCAAATCAGTGTTTGTATTAAACTTTTTATAGATAAATAAGATGGATATAATTACTTGAATTGTATGTATAATCGTAATTTCTTATACATTTATTTATACAAAAGCTTAAATGAAGTTTACTTAGCAAACAAAAAATTAAAAATACTACATTCATTTTGACTAGCTATGTACCAGATGAATCTTCTTAAGCTTTAATTCGCGTGATCACAGGTGTCCCGAACTTAATTCAGTAACAATCTATAATTAAATATTTTATAGCTCTAACAAGTATATGATCGTCCTACTACACATGGAAACTGCTCAGTTTGAACGAGTAATGCTGGAGTTAATGCCATTATTGAAGAAACATTCGAAATTACGATGCATTTGATTAGATACGACAGTGTTTTAAAATCCCTAAGTATGATGCGAGTATTCGATATTACGTTTTGACTCAGAAAGATCTATAGAAAAGTAGCAATACGCGAGAATCATCGAAACGTAACATCGACGTATAAAGTAAGCTCAAAAGCGTCTACGTATAATACGCCCTGCACTCCCACACTCTAAAACCCGACATCAAACATCGCAGCATTTCGCAAACGCGCATCAGCTACACTTGCAATATTCCTCCCAGAGCGTGGAAAAAACCTCTCTCTCTCTCTCTCCTCTTCTAAAAATCAGCCATATCGCACACGTCCCCGCGCTCGCTACACACGCGCGGCGCATTATAATGCAATAACGCGCTCGCGCGACTCTGAAAAATTGAGTTTGCCGCACACACACACACGCTGCAGCGCAACGCGGACGAGCTCGCGTGTACATAAAAATCCGGGGGCGCGCGTCAGTCGCGAGTTTATTTTACACCCCGCGCGAATCTCAATTCACCGACGTTTCCAAGTGCCACTCATTGTCCGTTCAATTTCGAGCGCGTCACCTGCACCCGACGTGTATCCCAGCGCCGGCTAAAGTAGGTGTACGCGATGAGGTTCGGGCGCATGCGCGCGCGAAAAGTTCGCGAGGGCCGCGCGCGAGGCTCTTGGCCCTGAAAAAAATGAGAAGGATCGATGAGGACGCGAGAGCCCTTCTTTGTCGCGGTGCTCTCTTCTTTGCGTGGTTCTTGATTAAGTCTCGAGTGGCGCGCGAGGATGCTGCAGCCGAGGTTTTTGACGTTGACGCGGGGTGAGCTTCGCGGGAGGGCCGATTTTCTCTTTTTTCTTGTTTAATCGGTGATGAGAGCGACGATTGCCCGACAAATTGGATTTAACACTTGGGCGCGGTTGATTTAGTTCTGCTTAACTTTTTTGCGTGAATTTGATAAAAATAAAAAGTATGCATACTATGTATATATAAATGATAATTATAGTACGATTGATATCGCTTTGAGAAAGCATGGCGGCAAAGCAGTTGTCAGAGTTTTAAATTTATACGTGAAAGCGTCATTTTTTTTTCAAACGATTATATCTCGGAAACGCTTGATCGAAATTTATAGAAAAATTTGGAGTAATTAATAATATTGAGTGCAACATTCAGTAAAATTTTTAAGTTTTAATCTTTTTCTTTTTCTGAAAAATTGATTTCCTCTCTGTTCGACGATTAATTTGCTGCTATTTGTCTGAAAATTATCGAAAAGTAGCTCTTTACTATCATTTTATCAAGTTTAAGGAAGTTGCATTGCGTTTACCGTATTAAAATGATATTTTTACTCTGCTTTTGTAAATAAAATTATTAAAAAATCTGTCTGCAAAGAAAATGTTAAATTACCATTATTGATCTATAGAAAACATATACATAATGCATCAGCTATTTATCGGCTAAATCGAGTAATAGGTAGGATAACCATGTGGGTAGGGTAGTTCAAAATTTTCCAAATTCCCAATTTTCTTCTTGTAACTCCTTCAATATGTTGTAATTAGCTTAAAAATTAAATATATTGTCTGAAGGTCACTTATCTACCTTCAAAAATAGATTTTAAAATTTACTTTTTTTGTACTTTTTACGTAATATTCTAAAAAAAAATCACTAAAAATTATTTAATCAAGGTAGGAAAATTTTTTACTTATCATCATAGCCCTATAACGAAAAATCAAGTGCATCCTTGCTACCAGAGAATTTTTTCCTTCAAGAAAGCAGCCATATATCTCAAATTTTTACCTAAAACCAGCTATAATTGAACGTATTTCATCAGGTCAGTATTTGATAATTTTTCAAAGACAAACATTATTTTGAATCTTTGCATGGAATAGAATCTGCAGAAAAATTGGCAAACATTAAGATATTTAAATATAAAAATTATTTATTAACATTGTAAATGGGTTCTGTAATAGTTCGATGTAATTTACTGTAAATAATTTTCGTCATTGGTAATTGAATGCCATCTTAAATAAAACCTGGCATTGAGACCTACAATTTGCGTAGTCGAAGCACTTTTAAAGACATTTTGGTAAAAAGTTATGCTCAACTGAAATTTATAAAAAAATTTAGGTGATAAATGAGAAATCGAAAATTTAAGCCGCAGTTTCTTCAATATTTTTCAGTCTCCTATTTACCACCTAATTCTTTTTTAGAAATTTCAATTGAGCATAACTTTTCATCACAGTATCCTTAAGAGGAAGCCGTATCTACTGTCCTTGTCTAAATACATTTTTGCTATTTATTCAAATAGTAGTTTGTTAATTGAAAAACTAAGAGTCGTCCCAAATACTTCGTAAAATAAGGAATTTTTTGAGACCTAAAAAAGTAAAACCTAACCGAAATTTTTGCATTTCGAAGTAAATACTGTTTAGGTCTCTAAATATTTGTTATTTTAAGAAGAATTGGGGACGACTCTTAGTTTTTCAATTAACAAACTACTATTTGAGTAATTAGCAAAAATGTGATTAGACAGGGACAGTAGGTACGCTTCCTCTTAAAAGTACTCCGACTACGCAAATTAAAGGTCTCAATATCAGCTTTTATATAAATTTTCGTAGAATTACCTATAACGTAAATTACCTAATACATTAAGTTACATCAAAGAGAACCCATTTTAAATGTTAATAAAACTATATAAATCCCTTGACTGAAATAATTTTTATATTTAAATATCTTAATGCTTGCCAATTTTTCTGCAGATTCGGTTGCATAAAAAGGTTCACAATAATATTTGTTATTGAAAAATCATCAAATACTGACCTGATGAAAAATATTGCTGGCTTTAGGTCAAAATTTGACATATATGCTGTTCTCTTGTAGAAAAAGACACTTTAATGACAAGTACGCACTTGATACTATATTATAAGGCTATGATAAATAGTCAAAAACTTTTCTATCTTGATTAAATAGTGTTTAGTAATTTTTTCAGGGTATTACATATAATGTTCAAAAAATCAAATTTTAAAATGTATATCAGAAGGTTAAGCCCTCTTAATGTTAACTTCAGGTGACCAGCGGACAATATATCTTATTTTTAAGCTAATTACAACATATTGAACGGGTTACAAGAAGAGAATTCGAAATTTGGGAAATTTTGGACCACCCTAATGGTGGCCATTTTAGTTACAGGGGCCATATTAGGTATCGTCACCTTAGTATATGGAAGAACAGTGCTAAATAATTGTACCTCTAAATTACACTAGAAGTAAATTAAATCATCGTTAATATTGATTTCATTGATTTAACAACAGAAGAAATAGAAAACGTTTTGTTCGAAGCCTTGTAAAATTGTTAATAATTCAGTGAATAAGTAAAGCAGTCTACGTGTGGTTTTATGAAGACTATGACTCAGTTATGCTGTTGTGCTAATTTGGAAAAATTTATCAATTTTAAATACTATGTTGTAAGTATATCAAATTGCTATGAAAATTTAGATTTTTGTTTGAAAGTTATTAACACTATTTGGTTTTTATTGTAGATAAAGAAATAATTAATACATTGAGAAAATGAAAATTTCATCGTTTATTTTCATATTTGTCATATTCACTAAAAAATTATTGATACATGCTACAGATATGACTGATTATGTAATCCATCAAATTATTAATAATTTAAAACCACATCATATTACTATTTTCATTAACAACCAATTTGATGAACACGTCATGCAGAGAAATATCTTTCTTCGAAAGCTTACAAGTCAAATTCCAACCATTGCAATTGATTTGATTCAAATAAACGGTACATGCGATAAAGGACCATTAGGAATTCAAGCTTTTCGAAGTCCTAGATCATCAACATTATATATTATTTTTCAAAATGAAGATACTCATAGATTGGATGTACACAATATAAATGGCATTTTCGACAATTTGGTTTCTATTTCACCAATATCTTCGAGACCGAAAAGTTTATTGATATTTTACAGTGATAACAATTTGTTAACAGATAAGTTAGGAACAATTTTGCATTATGCATGGTATTTGAAATTTTTAGATTTTTCGATACTAATAGTTGATAGCAATAATCGTGTTGTCTTTTTAAATTATAATCCGTTCACTAACACTTGCAATACAGGATATTTACAAACTTCGTTTAATGTTTTTCCTGACAAGCTGAACAATGTAAACTACTATGCATTCAAATTGGCGGTTTTCAATTATCCACCTTCCGTATGGATAAATAAAGAATCTGAGAACGAATTGGTGATTAAAGGTTATAATTACTTGTATTTCAAAACTTTGTCAGAAGCTTTAAATTTTAATTTACAACATATTTTTGTGTCATTGGATAATATGAGTGCGGCATTACATAATCTTTCATTTCAATTGGAAAACAATATTATAAACTCGATGTCAATTGCAGTATTTTTAGGCTCAAAATTACATGAAAAAAAAATAGTAATGGGTATTCCAGTCCTGAACTTGCAATACGTTGTAATTGTTCCTATAATACCGATGTCCAAAGTTAATTTTTCTCTCGAATACCTGATTTGCATATTATTACTACCATGTACTGTACTAAATTTTGTTATTGCAGTGCACCTATTGAAGTTCCCTCAAAGACGTTGGGAAATTCTTAATATTTTTCAAATTTTAATAGGTATTCCAATATCACATCCTCGAAAATCAGCTGAAAGAATTGTTTTTCTCACTATAGTACTTTTAGAATTATACTACTCGACCTATTATTTTTCAAAATGGCTTGATGTGAAACTTATTAATGAAGACCAGCATTTCGACACTTTTGAAGATTTACGCAAATCCAAAATAACTATTTACGTAAATGATGCGATCAATAAGTATGATGACGTGGATTTAAAGGAGTTGCATTCATATAAGACAGTTCGAAATTATAATGATTGTGTAAATACATTGTTAAAAACGAATAATGCTATTTGTCTAGTTCCTTATTTTCATGCGTCATATTTAGTAAAGGAACATGTAAATACTGATGGAACACCGGTGATGAAAATCGCCAAGCCATCATTTCATGATGATTATCTTGCATTCCTATTTGAAAAAGCATCACCTTTTGCAGACAAGTTTAATAAGGTTCTCCGAAAGATTGTAGAATCTGGAATATACTACTTTTGGCAATCGAAAAGTAATAATCTAAAAATTCACCAATCGAAAAAAACTGACGACTCTGCAGACGTCCTCTTTAAGCAACTCATTATACTTTTAATGATTGGATACTTTCTAGCTATTGTAGTTTTCATTTGTGAATTTGCAGTTAATCGCGTTTGCTCTCATTGGAATTAAATTTCTAAATACACTGAGAGAATACATCGGTCAGACTTGCTGAACTGTTCGCTAGTTTTGACCGAAGTGAGTTCGGTAGCATGTATACGGCAAGAATAGTGGAACAAGGTCGGCAGCTGAGTCTCCGTGCGTCGCGCTACACTCCTAACCTCACTTTTTCACAAATAATGAATATTTTAATGAATTTCTTTTTTTTTTTTGTTACTGTGACCTTTTTATATACGATTAGATAGTCTAAGTTACATTTTCGATGTTCTACTTTGACTTTACTTCTGTTTTACCTTATCACAAACGTGATAATGAGGCTACAATAAAGCGCAACACCACACATCACTTTTAATACACATCCGCACAAAACAGCCGAACTATTCCGCAGTTTTTACCGAACTCCTCAGTAAGAATGACAGACTATGGCCTTTGCAAACTTAGCAATGCGACTTCGGTAAGCCTAACTGAACCATTCTCCCAGTGTATGTATAACTCTATATAATACCAAGATGTATGAATATTTTAGTGTGAAATAAATTATTGCTTATGAGTATTAAATTTCTGGCTTTATTTAAAAGGTAATGAGTTTTCTTCACGTTTAATCTCATGAAAATCAAATTTCAATTGATATAGATTTACATAGTAATTGATTAATCAAAAAATCAACTCCAAATTCGGCAGAACCTGCATATATTTAAGAACCTCCAACATTGAGTCAAATATAAAGTAAGTCTTCGTTATTATTAATTTCATTGATTGTATTAATTTAGCGTAAGAAATAATAGAATTTTTTTTGTCTAAAGTCTTGCTCTTTATAAGGCAGGAAGAATGCTTACAATAGGGAACAGACATGGTATTGAAATTAGGCTTAATTTATTTTTTCTGCAATAGAAAATAGTTTAAGGACACGTTATATGTTGATATTTAATTATTTAATGCCTCTATGGTTTAGTATTAATTATTTAAAATATAGAAATTCAAGTAGCTTTTAAAATGTAGTGCACAATATGGCGTCCGATCCAACGCCCACCTAACCTAACATTAACGGCTTTCAACCATGTGGTATATCTATATATAATATATTTCCGCTACACAGTGATAGTACTGGCCGCTATAATGATCACGTGACCCCATCTTCGTTTAAATTTACGATAAGCAAGAAGACATTTACAAAAATTCCTGTTCATGAAATATTGCAGTAAAATTTCTAGTTTTTTTACATCTGTGTATAATTTACGCTTAACTTTATTTTAAAGCATGTTTGAAGCCTATTCATGTATTCAAAAGCTAAAACTGGGAACCAATGGGTTAAAGTGATTAATCGATTTTTGGCGCGAAGTACATAGCCACGCGGCACTTCACAAACGAAAATCTACTGCACCACTACAAACAACGATTGACTATCTCTTTCTCTCTCTCTCTCCAAACTCTGTGAGTATACAGTGGTTTACAGAAAAAAAAATCCGTAGGGTAGTGGGAGGGCTCGAAACTTTTGCAATCAGTCCGCGAGCAAATAGAATCGTTAGGCGCCGGCATATAGGCCAAGCGCATCAGGCCAGCAAACAGATATACACAGCGTGCACGTGCACGCGCACGCACACGGCCATGTTAAAATTCCGTAATAACAATAGATCCCCGCGACTCGTTGCGCTCGCTCTCTGTCTCTCGAAAAGTCATGTGTGACATCGCGTGATTTGTCCTCGCGCTATGTGCAAGCGAACACATGCCCCATGCGTATACCTATACAGGCGTTGTATACGCGCCCGCGCTTCGAACCTGGCGAATATATACAAGCGGCTGCAGCGGGTCCAGTTGTTGCGGAGATTATTTTGTCTATGTTTGCGCGCGCGAAATTTACATGTCGCGCTTCGGAGGGCGTGTATATTATACCGTGTAACGAGATTTTCGAAAGTCGGATTTAGATGGGAAAAATGCTCCAAATTCGCGGAAGAGCGTTTGTTTTTCGCAGATGCTTTCGATGTCGATTGCGTTCTTTTATGTGATTGGATTTTAAATCCGCTTGAGAATGCTTTTCAATAAAGCAACGAAAGAACGTCATTCTCCGCTTTCCGTATTCAAATAACCTTCAGTTCTCTTCAGTCTTAATAAAGTTTATATCAGGTTTTAAAAACACGTGTTTCAATCATTTCAATTTTTTAGTGCCACATTATTTTGAGGATTAAGAATGCAATTTTGTAAAAGAGTTTTATCACTGCATAGAAGCTGGATTTACGTTGAAAGTGAATTAAAAAGTGAATGTAGAAACGTAAAACTTTTTATAGAGATCATATGAAAATATTATCATCTGACAATTTAATCTATTACGCACGAGCACAGAGTTGTAATCTCTTCCACTATCTCTTGCTTGAATTCAGATTTCAATCCCCAGAACAGGTTGATCGTCGTTTCCACTTCCTTGTAATCCAACATCGAATCAAAATAAATCCAAGAAAGGTCGCAAATGGTTTTCATATCCATAACTTTTCATAATTTCAATATGCTACGAAACATATACACGAATCTTTTTTAATCCTCCTGCACCCTTAGAAAACTTTAAATTGAAAATTTAATTACATTGAACTATCATAGATTCAATTCATTTTCGTAACCAAATAAAGTCCAACGGAATCCCGAAAACTTAACCATTCTTTGGACTTAAGGTGATGTTAAACCCCATGTTACTGGTAAATACGGGGAACCACTTTTTTGATTCATTTTTAATTTTAAGAAAATATCTCTATGAAAAGTTGTTCTTTTTGGTTGGAACAACAACTTTCCTTAGAGATATTCACTCTAAATTGAAAATGAAATGAGAAAAGTGGATCCTCGTATTTGTCGGGCACAGGTGGCTTTAGCATCACCTTAACATTCACTTTCTTAGATTTGAATCTGAATCCATAAAATATATTGATTCAACGGGAAGAAACACCCCGATGACTTTACAGTATGGAAAAACTTTTGTAAACCAGGACAATTCCGACCGTGCATCAGGGTAAATTACCCCGTGTAATCAGGGTACCCCACGTTTACCACGATTATACAATTATCCCGATCATTTTTACCCAAAAATCCACTCTGCGCACACAAACACACACACACACACACTCAAGGCTCCCAGATTCTCACTACACAGATACGCGATCTCCTCCTCGACTAAGCGCTGCTGCATCCTTGAATTCCTGCGCGAGCCATTGTCCTTAAGCGCCGCGGCGGCGAGTTTCCCTGCCTCTCCGCGCATACTTGCCAGGGCACTGGGGAGCGCGAGCTCGCGCGGGAAAACGTCGAACGGTAATTAAATGCGCGCACGTTGGCGTTTCCGAGCGCCGCCCGCCTCTGGGATAAATGGAGTTATTGTGTCGATAAGGAGGACTGAAACTCGCGCCGGAGCGCGGCTCGATATATTATAATTTGTTGGATCATTGTTCGCGGTATTACTTATCTCGAATATATACGGGACGTGGATGTGGATAGTACGCGCGGGTATGTGTATCGCTGGGAGATTGGAAGGATTTTTATGGATTTATGCGTGTATAGGCAGCGAGACGGAGCCGAGAGCTGAGCATTGTGGATTTTATAAAGCAGATGGGATGCGGAGACAGCGATTGTCTTAGGGATTGAATGATGTTGAGATTGTCAGATATGCGTACTGCGTATTGCAGAACAGAAACAAATATTGTCGTGTGAATGTATACAATCGATGTACCAATAAGAAGTTGTTTACATTTTTGTCATTTAAATTGTGATAGTAAATGAGATGGGTTATTAATGTGTATAACGTTACAACATATTTCATAAAATATGCTTCAATGTTTGTATTATAATTTTTATATTATTAAAAACTAATTTCACAATGATTAATCGGCGTCCAATTAATAGGATTATATTATAATTTTTATGAAATATTGTTTGAATGTTCATTTTATAAATATTTTAAATTATTAAAAAAATATTCCACAATGATTAATCGTTGTTCAATTAATCGAATCATTTTCCCTGGTGCACTAATTTAAATGGAAACGTAAAAAACACGCGTATCCCATAAACATTGCCGCGATAAATACACCAATAAAGCACTCATAACCGTAAAAGCGAAAGTGCGACCCAAAATATATGTATAGAAGTCGGATATAAAAATACCCTCGCGATGTGCGTCCTAAATTTTTGATCATAACATGCATGTGCGCTTCGCATATAATACAGCCGATTGAGCGAAACTTTATTCACACGCGTACACGTCGCGGCACTTAGACCTAATTAATTAATTCTGTATAGTCGCTCGACTGGAAAGAAGAAAGAGCGTCCCAGCATAGCAATTCGTGCGTACTATGCAGACGGTTGTCGCGAGTTGTGGTGTAGGAAGTGCCTACTCGATAAACTTTTTAGAGTGAGATTTTCACTTGAGGAATGTGTATGGAATTATGAATAGATATAATGAAGCGTCATTCTGATAAAATAATATTAATGTGAAGAGTATAATTTGAATTTATATAAACATTTGTTTTGCTGGTATGCTATAAATGTAAGTATATTTGATTAAAAACAGAAGAAAACAATAAAAAGCAAACAGTAAGATAGTGTAGAATATATGGTAAAAAAAAATCTTATTGAAAAACAACATGCTTTTTAGTTAATTATTATCTAGCTAAAATTAAGTGCTTTTGGAAAAGTAAAATGATAAGTTATTGAGACACTAAATAGATTAATCGGCCTATCAGCAACATTTGACACAAACTAAATAATCGAGCGATAGTTTAGATCAGATTTTTGTAGCGTGACAGAGAATTTTACAACCTCATTCCACAATTGACGATTAGATACTCGAAAATTGATTTTATCCAAAAATTTTGATGAATTAATAACAGTCTCTAACTGCAATCTGGAATAGTATATGTAAGAATGTAATCCTCATATAATCGAAATGATTTTAACCCTTTCAGATCTAAATTAAATTTTGCCATGATATGCTACTTTTTCAAGTGTATTTTGACATTTAATGGTCTAACTAAGAAATTTAAGTGGTAAAAAAGAAATGTCTTCCAATAAATTAATGTGTATCTATCTATACAAGTGAATACAATATATTCCTAATACTCAATATATCAATTTGAATCAATCAAGTCGAGGTTAAAAAAACATTTCGACCGATACAAAAATATTTTTACATTTTTCATGTATGTCCGTTTTAATGGACACGGGGTGTGAACGTGTTAATGAACAATGACTAGTTGACTGTTTCGCAATTTCTGAACAAGGTAAGACAACCAATTACTGGCACCTTGAACCTATTAGTCGTTTGCATTCTTATATTCTTTTGTCAAAAGTTAAAAATTATATCATATATGTAGATTAAATGGTTTACATAATACAACTATCATTCAATCTACAAATGAAATGTTTTTTTTTTTAACTTTTTACGAGAAATTGGTCAAGTGACAGAAAATAGGGTTAAGTAAGCACTTCATGTATCCAATCTGTAAACTTTAGAACTTACGCTAAACTGTTTCAATTGGTTTCGTGTAAACATTATGAAGACTTGAGGGTCCAAATTGGTGAGTCAAGATTGACCGAAATAACCCCTGTTATAACGTATAAGTTTTTCTGAAATCATTAGAAGATCTAAAAATAAACGATAAAAAGAGTAAAGATTTTACGCTTCATTTATAATAAATTTAACGTGAGAAACACAAGAAAGACCACAAAGACACTATTTCCATACAAGTAAATCATAATTTATTTCCTTTAAGTCTACATGACACCCATTTGAATAAAACCACATTACAACACCAATTACATCTTCATAAATCAAATGACCCCCATTTACTTCACAATAGTTCCACACCCACGTTTAATCGTACAGATTCCAGCGCGTACTCCTAAATCAAAACAAGCCGCTCTTCTTCCCCCTGACTAATACACCCAATCATCCTCCCTATCCACAAAACAAAACCTCTCCCCGCGCACCAACCGATTCCAATTAACTCGCTCGCTCCTCTCCAGGTAATATCGCACAATGCACGACGTGCACCTACTTATACACCAGCTCGCGGCGGCAGCGTCTCCGCGCGCATCAAGCGACCGCGACCTCGACTTTGAAATCCGACGCCGCTGCTGCATTGTCCGCCGCGTATATACCCCCGCGACAAAAGCCCATCGAGCAAGAGCAAGCGAAAGAGAGAGAGAGAAGACATGCGCTCTCGCAGCACACTCACACACACACACGGGCGCTATGTAAAGTGGGAGACGCGCGGCGGCGAGCGCGAGGCGAATATCAAGCGGCCGCTCGCGCCCATAAATCCACGCTCGCGCGCGCCCCGCGGCGGCGCGGCTGCTTTGCATTCGAAGTCATTTGTGCCGGAAGTAGCTACCGGCTTTACTTTACTTTTTTTTCACCTTTTTTTTCCAATTTCCCCGTACGCAGCGCGAGGGAGAGGGTTTTTTTTCTTTTATTCGGTTTGCTGCGGCGCGAAGGTTGGGGATGCGCTTGTCTTTGTCTAGCTGTGGGAGTTTCTTTGTTTGCGTTTCCTTGGCGAGGGAGAGAGCGTGTGTGTAGGTTGATTACCTTTGCTGTAGTAGCTGTGATGTACTTTGATGGTAAGTAAGACTTTTGAATTGAATGCCAGTGGTTTAGGTCTAGAGAAAGATCCGTAAATTTAGAGCAGGAATTTTTATTGCACGGTGTCGCGTATATTACCATTGGTTGACCATCAATATAACAGATACGGATCGGTAAAGATTTACAGTTTATTTTGTGCTTTATAAGATGACACGGTACTTTTAAATCTTGCATTTTTATCGCGACTGTAAATTTTATCGACAACCTAAACTATAAATTTTGAAATACTCCAAATATTTGAGGTAAAATTACTGTACTGTGCGTTACTCTCTCGAGCCGAAAATTGAAAAAGTAATTTGTTTAAAAATTGAAATAAATACTGCTTCGTTGAAAATTCTCTCTCGAATACATATTTTTTCCGGAGCTACAAGCTTCATAAACTTTCATGGACTGTAATGCGCTTGGAATCCGGGTAAACCTACATGATATTCCACTGGAGGGTCACGTATGTTGTTCGGAATTTCATAAATTCATATTTTCCAAAAAAATGCAACATTTCCCCGCTGGACCCCAAGCGCCTCATTAGCATTTTAATAAAGACCCTTGGAATTCCATTTCCACCCAAAATGTTTAATTACTCAAATTTTTCAAAACGAATGAAAAAAAAAATATAATTACACTCCGCTCGTATTTCCATATAATTCACCGCACACAGTACACAGTCACGTTCTGTTAACTGCAATTTTTCATACTCGCCCACACGGCGACCTCCGCGCTCGATCCTCGCTCCACCGACCAACCAAAAAAAAATAAAGAAGAAAAACTCTCGATTCGCGCATGCCAGCTCTCCAACTCCTCTTCCTCCTCCGAAAAAAAAACACTCCCCTTTCTATTCGCGCTGCGCCGCGGCTGTAAAGCGCAACGGTGCGTTGCTTACCTATACGCTATATATCTACCTACGTAATTTCGCCTCTGCTCTTGTATACATACATACATACATACAGACACTGCAGCGAGAGGAGTTTCCCGATGCGCACAATTCGCGCAGACTGCTGCTTCCGAGTTGCTCTTTCTCTCTCTCTCGGTCGTAGTGGAAGGAAAGAGGGCTCGAGAGGAGAAGTATACAGCTATAGTTCGTATAATCGACACTCCGTGCGGAGGAATGCTGCGCGCGCTCGCGTCTATTTCTCACGCCCTTGGCCATTATCGCGTCAAGCCGCTGCGGGGCTGAGTTATTGTGCGCGCCCTGGCCGTTTTACATGTAGCCGTGTTGTTCTTTGAACTGTTCTCTTTTTTTTTTAGTTCTTCGATGAGATTGTGGTAGAGGATCGCACGCAGCGATGGACCTTGGGAATTGATTTTTACTTTAATTTTGACCAGCAGTGAAGTGTATTTTGTTATTATATTAAATTGATATTAATGATTAAATAAATCTTTTTACGTGAGAAAATTGATATTAATGATTGAATAAATCTTTTTACGACTCTGTAATAAAGGGTTACATGTATATCATATCATAAAATAATGAAGAATTAAAATTATGCCAATCATCTCGCCAGACGCGATCATTTCTCCAGACATGGAGCTTTTACCACATTTATTAAACTTACCGCCAGTACTCCAGTCAAAATAATTTATAAAGTTGTTTTCGTAAAATAATCTTTTTTTATCGATATTTATTCGGCTTTTACAATTTATCTGTAAATCGTTAAACATTTAATAACGGTTTAAGTATTGGGTATCACTATTATTAATTCTTATTTACAGAGTTGTTTTCTTTGACAAGGGCCATTATATTAACAGTTTTAACTTATAATCTGTCAAATGAACGAAACATTGACTTTTTATTAAATAAAGTGATAGAAAACTGTTTGATCGTATATCCACTATTGGTTCATCCAAACAGTTTTTGTTTATTCTATGAAACGCAATATAATTCCCCATTGTTCGATAGATCATAAATTACAAGCAGTTTTTTCGAAACTCGTTTGCCCCGGTCCCATTGTAAAATTCGAGACAATTTCGACGGCAAATCTTGCATTCGAGACGCTCGACTCATAAACGGAAATTCCACGCTGACGAAGCCCAGAGAACTTTAAGAAGCATCATCAGCAGCAGCTACAAGGAAATGCCGAGATAGAGAGAGAAAGGAGAAAGCACACAAACACGTGTTACGGCTTAGAGCGTCGTATTACAGCATCGCTCGCTGCTACTAACTTTACGAGGGCGCGAAGTAGAGAGAGAGAGAGAGTGTACGACGATGACGACGAAAGTGAGGAGGAGGAGAAAGGTCACTTTTGGATAAAATATGTAAGCGCAGCGCGCGTTAGTTCCTTCGACGCTTTAAAGGAACAGCCGGTGACCATTACTTTTTTTCTCCCCTTAGTTTTTTTTTTTCGAGGAAAATAAAAGATTTACGCGTGCCGGGCGAAAGTAAAAGGATGCGACGGAGCTATAGTGTTATTCTACAGTGTAGAAGGTACTAATAACAGAACATTTTAAAATATCTGAAATAATTTTTTTTTTGCGTTTTCATATGTATAAGACGAAAGTAAGTAACTAGTGTGTTAGAAACAACATACCATTTTTAAAATGTTAACAAATTAAATTTTTTTTGTTTATTTGGTTTTTAACACTCTAATTACATACTTTTCATTATTACAAATGAAAATACAGAAAAAGAAATAGGAGAATACTAATACCCACTAATAAAATTATATATATTTAAATTAAATTATGAATTCTTCAAAATTATATTTTAATTTGAGTTGATTGTTATATATTATTTCAAATTACTGAAGTTATTTAAGTAATTATGTAACCAATAAATATTTAATTAAAATAATAATTTACAGTTTAATATTAGTGGTATCAAATGTTTATATTCATATATTTAATCAAGTTCTATACCCAATTCAAAATTAAAAGCTTCGTCTCATTTACTACAAACGCATTAAAGATTTAATTTAAAGAAACAAAAATAACGCCTCGGAAAATAAAAGTCCAATCGTGCGCCGCTCACAGCATGTAGCATCGATAAGCGAAAATCGAATCTCTAGATAGACTCTCTTTCTGTCTCTCTTTTCTCTGCTTTCCTCGAGACGCACTCCAACTCATAAGGACCTTTCTCTTCTCCGACTTTTTCTCCTCTCAATACCACCGCGTACGGCTTTTTCTTTTAAATTATGCGCGCCCTTATCTGCGCCACGACGGCTCGTAATATACGGTAAATCCGACACTTTTTCCCGTGAATTTATTGCTCTCGGCTCGTCGCCGTGTACTTTGTATAAACATTGTATATATCGCGCGCTTAGGTATGAAGAAAAGAGCGAGATTCGAGAATGCAATATCGCGCGTATAGTAGCTTTTATTTCGTCCCAATGAAAGAAAGTGCAATATTCCCTCAGACATACGGATATACGCGCTAATATCATCTTTTCATAACGCACAATTTCCGCTTGTCGCGACGTGTCATTTTACTTTTTAAGCCGACGAAAATAAAAATATATTCATATATAGCTGATCTACAATACGTTTTGCGTAAGTGAAACGAGAACATCTAGCTTATCTCGCGCCTGTCCGATTTTAACTGTTGTTTACAAATTTCCTATCGTGCCACACTTTCTGCGTTTCTATTTCCGCTTTTTTTCATTCTCGGTTTTTCCTCGTGTATAATACTGTTCTTTAAGAGACACAAAAATTATCATGGATGTTCCACTCCGTTGAATACCGGAGTCGTTTGCCTCGCTTTTTATCTCAATCGGCGATTAAATGAAACCTTGGAGGAGAGTCGGCAGTGCATAGTACGGGACTTGGCTCACCATTATGCTGCATCCGAGGAATAATCATTCGGTGTTTTATCTGTTTCCTATGCATTTAGGGAGCATTTTGCTATAAATAACGATCAGAGGACGCGATTCCACTGTGCATTTCAATTTAGAGCCTAATAATTCAGATAAAAACTTAATAAATAGTTACGCCAAGGTCAGATTGTATGCTTTCAATGTTCTTTATGAGTCTCGAAATCGTAATTTTTAGTGAAGAGTTACAGTACAATCTATAAACGCGATCTTAAATACATTTTCCACATTCCGTTAAAACACTATTTATTTTCTCATTTTTTTTTTCTAAATATTAACACGCATTTAAATAAAAAAGAAATGCTCCAACTCTCTCTCTCGCTTACATAAACCATCTCCCGAACTTCCCTGCACCATCTAATCACGCCACGCAACCTCTTCCAACTAAATTCACCAATTCGCCTGGGCAGTCATATTTCCTCTCGCGCGTCATACCCACCCAGGCGATAATTACAGCAGCGCTGCACGCTGCACACCTTCCCTGAAGAAGGGTCTGACAATTCTAATAGCCGTTATTTGGTGCGGCAGCGGTGATCGCCGCTGGTGGTCTTTCTCTCGTGTTAGTGTGTGCGTACGTTCCCGGGAGCAAAAAAGAAGGACAAAAGCGAGACGAAACTATGATTTCGTTTTTCGGAGTGCGCCGCGCGCCACACACTCGGACAAATTGACCTATCTCGGCCGAGCTGCCGCCGGCGCTGCTTTGCTTTTATTTTTCTTGGGTATAATACCTGTATAAGCGGTCCCGGCGATTATCGAATTAAGTGGATGTATTTATGAGGCCGGACGAGAGAGAGAGCGTTGCGTTTCGAAGGTACGAAGCTGCGAGCGTCTGTTTCTAGTGCAAGACTTTTTCTCTCTTACTGTTTGCTGTGAATATATTTTTTGTGTACCGTGTGCTTGTAGGGCTTTTTTTGTGGAGGATTATGTAAAAATGCGGTCAGTAGGCTTTATTTTGAGAAAAAAGTAGAGTGTTGCACAAAAATAGAAATTTTTTAAATTATTTTTATTAAATAAAATAGTGTAAAGAAAATTAGAACTTATTTTAAACTGTTGAATTGAATAATCATAGATAATGTTGAAAGTTTATGAGTTTTCGATATAACGAACGCCGATCCGGGATTTTATAGAATAACTAGTTATTTTATAGAACAACGAATTTCACGCTTTAAATGTGACCTATAAATATATTATTATTCGACAATGTTGCGTATTGCGAATTTCACACTTTAACTGTAATCTATAGATATATTGTTATTCTACAATGTTGCGTGACATGAAGAGAATTTCAAACTGCTGTATTTACCTAATTTTTTCCCATTAGCGACCAAAAACAATTAAATAAAGTCATTCATGCAATACCCTAGTTGTTTGTTCGTATCTTGTTACTTGATAGATAAGATTGTAATCCTAGAAAAATAAATAACGATTGAACCATTAAGTGTTTTAAGTAGCTGTTTTTATTAATATCATATAGTTTTTTTTTCTTCATTTAAAAACTGTATGCTGATGTTAAACTTATCGGACTTTATCAACTGACTCTCTCCGCGGTAAACAGTAAAGTTTTGCATCACTTTATATTTTGCCAACATAATGTGTCATATTAGCCTAACCCATTAATTAAAATGAGATCCTACAACTCCTGCTGCAATAATGCCAGTTTATAATACCCTATCATCCCCTTTTATCCTCAACTAAAAGTACACATTTCTCTCCAATCCTACTATATCACCACACGCAGCCAATAGTTTTTGCCCAGCCTCGTTGCAGCGGGTCAATGGAATCGACCTAATCCAATTTCCTCCGCCTCTCTCTCCTCCTCCCTCGCTCCCAGCAGCGTTAATTTCGTCCATTTGCGTTTTCGAGCGCGCGCCAGTTTCACCCACGTTCAGACACAGACGCAGCCGCCGGCCGCCGCCTCTCTGTTATTTCTACTCGGCTAAGCTTTTTCGAGTGGCCGTTCGGCTCGTTTACGAGCATAAACGTATGCATAATACGCGCGGACAGACGGGAGGGAGAGAGAGCCGAGGCCGAGCTGAATACACACTGCGCAGAGTCGTCGTCGCTTTTAAGCCCGGGAAATTTCGCCGTGTAATTACGAAACTTTCGACTGTAACCGACGGACTGCACGCGATTTTGTACGAGCGCGAGCGCGTCGCGTCGTGTGCACGCGCATGGGAAATTTGTCCACGGGTACGCGTGCGCACGGTAAAATGCGTGCGCTTTCTCATGTGGGCTCTTTTAAAAAAATGCGAATGTCGGGGCCAGAGGATGAAGAGAGAAAAAAGTATTGTACAGAGTAAAGTAAAGTGTACAGTGGCCACATCAAACACTCCAGGAAATCCTTTAAAACGTTCTTACGCTGACGCTGTCCATCGTCGGCAAAAGCATGGGCTCTTTGCCTACGAAAGGAGGATGCTGAATGTATTGATGATTTTTGCCTGCGTTTTTTTAAGGCATTTCAGATGTAGATCATTGTAGGCATTTTATTCTGGGTGGTAAAATGTATACCGGTTTTTTGTCCGAGAGAGAAGTTTATTTAGTTAAAAAGGTCTAGTATACTCTGAGTGCTTATTAATGATTTTACATACTCAATACAAACTCAATGATACTGACATTATTTTTTATTTGTTTTAGTTAACATTTATTTTCAATAAAAACTCTTTTCTAAAAACTCGGAATGTTTATTAATTTTACGTAAATGTTTTCTACAGCATTATTAGAATCATGTAGCATGTATTGCGCGTTTTTTGCAGTTAAACATGTTTTATACAACTTTGAATTTTGCGCTGAAATACCCAATCAAATAAATCTTCGAGTATGATACTGACGAGATAATCTACATTACTTTTTCAAAAATGGATGTTTTAATATAGAACATCACTAAATCAGACGCATGCTGCGCGCGCAGAGATAAGATTACCCTGGTAGGTTCCACTAACAAAACTTTATTTTGAAAAACAAATGCGAAATATATGAATGCTTAATTGTTCAATAAATAAGAAATTTGCTACTTCAGAACCGTGTCTAATGTTTTCTTAGCAATTCAAGAAAATTCAATAAGTGAATTTTATCGGTATAATCATTCCCTTAAGTCCAGTTCTTTGTAAAGCACGTAGAAGCATTTTTCAAACTCACCACTCGGAATACGGCGCGAATAATGCCCCAGTTCGAAATCTCACGAAAATCAAAGTGTCCCTCCACGTCCAATATAAATCACTCAGTCGTTCACCCCTCCCCCCTCCGCTTTAAGAATAAACGTCCCCTCTTTCCGAGAAAAATTTTTCAATTCTCCAGAGTGAAATTTTCAATCCGCGGCTCTTCCAGAAAGCGAGTCCATACGTCTCCTCGAGACTCCTTCTCTCCTTTATCGCGAGAAGCCGGCAGCGGCCGGCGCGCCGCTATATCCATTACTTCGCTCGTTCGTCGATGCATCAATGGCTGGGCTCTTTTTACGCGAGGTTCTATGTAATAGTGCTTTCATAGTAGCGAGTTCCCGAGGGAATTTTAAACTTTAATCTGCATGTCTTGAGTTACGCACGAATAAGTAAAAATTATGCGGTTTGCACTTGAATCCTATGAGTATATGTTATATTTGAGTCTTGAGACACAGTTGAGAATGGCTAAATTTAATTCTCGAATGCAATAAAGACAGTGTGGTTGCCCTAATGCACAGAAATGCTATTGGGATTCGATCTCGCTATTCGAGGATATGCCAGATACGTAATGAAACCTGCACGTATGCAAATAAATGCTATAGTATAATGTAGCCACACTTTTCGAAATAAGTGCCCATCTAAGTCCCCGTTCAAATACTTGCGTAAACTATAAGTGTTGACTACAGCGTCCTGAAATGCTGAATTATATCTAGCGATACCTTTGAACGTGCACGCACACTGAATGTGAGTGCAAGCATTACAAGAATAGTATAGGACACTCGCAGAAGCCTCTTTGTTCTGCACTATAATTAGAGAGGCTCCAGAAGCATCGGCTATGACTCCAAATTTTGACTCGGAGAGGGACCAAGTAATGTATTACTTGCAAGGATCCTCAAAGCAGGTCTCTTATAACACAAGTTGCATCAAGTATCTTAAAGTTTTTGAATGTACGCGCAGTTCCGCTGCGTACGCATCGAAAACTATAATATACTTATTGGCACTTCTGTTGCGAAGATAGCCGTACGTTTAACGCGCGCACGATGAGAGACCGTGCGTATACCCGCGCGCAAGAGGAAATCCAAAAATCATATCGAGCGCCGACATTTGCGCTTCAGGTGAGCCGAAGCGCTGAGCGATACCTTGAGGCGCGACTGCGATTGACTGAATTTCCGAGGAGAGAACAGCGTCGCCGCGAACGTTCTACGGCAACCTTCATGCTCGATATCAGAACCGCGTCGCCGCGAGCGCTCTAGGCTACCTTCATGCTCGAGGGCAGGCTGGGGTCTACCTGTGGGTCTACCTTCATGCCCGAGGGTAGCTACAGTAACCTGCGGTAACCTGCGGTAGACTTCATGCACCTGGGCTTGCTTTCATGATCGATGGTACATCGGGTAAATCGATGGCTAACTTCATGCCTCAGACCTGTCGCCGATCACGAAGATAGCTCTTAGAGTCCAGTGTGGCTAACTCGCACAGACGTCTCGATTCTGCGCAGTAGAGCCTCGCGCTCATTGGCTTACGAAGTGCGCGCGCGCTTTGAAAGAGTACGGGAGGGAGCCGCCAAGAGAGCGAAAAATCGGCCGGGCCAGGGTTCAAATCCCACCACTATCGCTTTTTTTTTTTTTTTTTTAATAACGCTTAAAGCTAAATACTCCACGCATAAGAGTTCAATAAGTAAATTGTTTAAATTAAGACTTTCACTTTTAAAACTACATACACCACGTACAAAATTATGATTTAAATAAAATAAATATTTTAAAATAATTAATTTATGTAACTTTCATACATGGGGTATTTATTAGTTTAACGGATTTAAAGATATTAAGCAATTTTGTAGTTAAGAATTAACGGTTTAATCATTAAACAATATTTTTATTGACCTTTATGTATGGGGTATTACCTTGATATCCATATGGTTTAATTAAAACAATTTATTTATAGAATTTTCGTACATGGGGTATTTGGTTATAAGAGTATTAATTTTTTATATATATGTTTCGCAATCCAACTTGAACCCTTCGGTCAAATCGCATAACCCTTTTTCTTCGATTATTATCGGGGCCATTCGGTCAGTTCTAAAATTTCCTTAGAACATGCCATGAATACTAGAATGAATTTAATATTTATTGAATAAAAAAATAGAAAGATTAATTAATTTAAGTACTCCAAGCGCAGCAATAAAAACAATTTAAATAATAAAACTATAAGCTCCTTAACCCTACTAACCTAAGCACAGTAATTTTGAATTATTTAAATGACTTATTGAATTATTAAAAAAAAAATTTTTAATATTAAACTATTTATGTAACTATACTAGTATGTTTTTCTAACCATTTCGCTTTCTCAAAGAGAAACTTTTGTTAGGATGAAAAAACGCAAATCTGCTGCCAATTCATTGGCAGTTAACCCTGTAGAAATTATAAAATGTAATAAAATGTAAGAAAATGTAATTAAACGTAAAAAAAACATAAAAAACTGTTGTATTTCGGACATTTTTACATTTTTTTACATTTTTTTTACATATTTTTATGTATTATTATGTTTTCTTACGTTTCATTATAATTCCTTATTTGAAAAGGAAATATTCTGTTCTAATTTGTCACCGATAGGTAGCGAGGCATGTATAAATCAATTCACATGTACAAAATAGGAACTTTATTTATATTTATATTTTTTTCTCTGCTCTAAATAAATATTTCTAAAAAAACGACATACTTTGTCCTCCGTATTCTTATCAGGAACCTTCAGTTAAAATTTCAAAAGCTTTCATTGTTAACTCTTGAAGAAAAATGCATTTGAAAATATACAACTATAGTAGTATATTTTCAAATATTTATTTTATTTAAATCATAATTTTGTACGTGGTGTATGTAGTTTTAAAAGTGAAAGTCTTAATTTAAACAATTTACTTATTGAACTCTTATGCGTGGAGTATTTAGCTTTAAGCGTTATTAAAAAAAAAAAAAAAAAAAAGCGATAGTGGTGGGATTTGAACCCTGGCCCGGCCGATTTTTCGCTTTCTTGGCGGCTCCCTCCCGTACTCTTTCAAAGCGCGCGCGCACTTCGTAAGCCAATGAGCGCGAGGCTCTACTGCGCAGAATCGAGACGTCTGTGCGAGTTAGCCACACTGGACTCTAAGAGCTATCTTCGTGATCGACGACAGGTCTGAGGCATGAAGTTAGCCATCGATTTACCCGATGTACCATCGATCATGAAAGCAAGCCCAGGTGCATGAAGTCTACCGCAGGTTACCGCAGGTTACTGTAGCTACCCTCGGGCATGAAGGTAGACCCACAGGTAGACCCCAGCCTGCCCTCGAGCATGAAGGTAGCCTAGAGCGCTCGCGGCGACGCGGTTCTGATATCGAGCATGAAGGTTGCCGTAGAACGTTCGCGGCGACGCTGTTCTCTCCTCGGAAATTCAGTCAATCGCAGTCGCGCCTCAAGGTATCGCTCAGCGCTTCGGCTCACCTGAAGCGCAAATGTCGGCGCTCGATATGATTTTTGGATTTCCTCTTGCGCGCGGGTATACGCACGGTCTCTCATCGTGCGCGCGTTAAACGTACGGCTATCTTCGCAACAGAAGTGCCAATAAGTATATTATAGTTTTCGATGCGTACGCAGCGGAACTGCGCGTACATTCAAAAACTTTAAGATACTTGATGCAACTTGTGTTATAAGAGACCTGCTTTGAGGATCCTTGCAAGTAATACATTACTTGGTCCCTCTCCGAGTCAAAATTTGGAGTCATAGCCGATGCTTCTGGAGCCTCTCTAATTATAGTGCAGAACAAAGAGGCTTCTGCGAGTGTCCTATACTATTCTTGTAATGCTTGCACTCACATTCAGTGTGCGTGCACGTTCAAAGGTATCGCTAGATATAATTCAGCATTTCAGGACGCTGTAGTCAACACTTATAGTTTACGCAAGTATTTGAACGGGGACTTAGATGGGCACTTATTTCGAAAAGTGTGGCTACATTATACTATAGCATTTATTTGCATACGTGCAGGTTTCATTACGTATCTGGCATATCCTCGAATAGCGAGATCGAATCCCAATAGCATTTCTGTGCATTAGGGCAACCACACTGTCTTTATTGCATTCGAGAATTAAATTTAGCCATTCTCAACTGTGTCTCAAGACTCAAATATAACATATACTCATAGGATTCAAGTGCAAACTGCATAATTTTTACTTATTCGTGCGTAACTCAAGACATGCAGATTAAAGTTTAAAATTCCCTCGGGAACTCACTACTATGAAAGCACTATAAGAGCTTGGAGCACGCGGCTCCTTCGTTTTGCCGGCCGTCGTCTTTGGAGCCGTTGGTCTTGAGTTTCTTTGCCCGCGGACGAAGTTGCGGCCTATCCGGTTGGAACTGCATTGGACGTGCGGGATGGTGGTTTCTTTTCGGGTATGGTAAGCAGTGCATTGAGAGGATTGAAAAATAAAGGGGATTCTACGATTTGCAAGTGTGATTAGTGACCGAACGTAGAAATTTACATTGCGAGTGAAAATGTTCCTTATTGGCAAAGAAAACTACCGATGTGCGTAGAGTGCTGCTGAAAACAGCGAAAGATGATAAGAAACAACGAAACGACGAAAGTGATAGAAAATGTGTTACCGCCGTTGTATATGCTATATGAAACGTATATTTTAACGGATGATCGCAAGTTTTTTTATTGCATATTAAACTTGTATTTCAATTACTAAATATTTTTCTCGCGTAAATCTTATAGTGAAGCAACTCGTGTTTATTAGTTTTGTTAGGTCTTCTACAATCCGCTAGTGTCGCATTACAAATTTAAACTCCCAATACACGGAGGCAGTCATCTAATTCAAAATTTGCGATCTCAGTGAAATTTCTATTCACGTTTTTATAAATTTTAGTTACATTTAGTGGACATTTTGTAGTACACCTTGAGAAGAGAAAGATGACCACGGGTGTTAAATGATTGTACACAAATTTCAAGTTAATATTAACATAAACTTATATATAAACAAATGATATAGACGCATTTGCAAGAGCGCATTGGATAAGACAATATTGTGTCCAACAATCATTGAAAAAAGCTCCGGCTACCTATATATACGTCTATACTCGTTGGGTATAAAGGTACTTATATAAGCTATAATGAATTAATAATACTGCAATAACGGTTGGATAGAACCCCACCTTTCTAAGAAATATTTTCAGAGATTTAATCATTTACTCCTTTATGGTATAACTTTACATAATCTATTTTTCTGTTAGTTCTCTCCGAGGATCGTATAGGCAATTTTTACTCCAGATCAGTTAAATTTTACTGTGCAGAACCGTAAAATTTATTTGAATATCAGTATAAAACATGTTCTCGTCAAACGTCCACAGCCCACGTTTATTATGGTACACGGTCACCTTTACCATGAATTTCTATACAATTTAAAAAAAATTTATTCGTGTATGCATATAAACGTTACATAAAAAGTTATTCCCGGAAAATATCATTACTTGTGCAATTAGCAATAAAAAGTTACAACTGAATTTTCAGTTGCGTCTCTCCACTTACAACGTTTCAGTCCAACCAGCCATCTTTTTATATCAAAAACTCTATCCACGACTATTTTAATAACCACGCGGTTAACAAAGTCCCATAAAAAAAATTCCCATACTGCTCGCGCGCTGCGGAAAGAGTGGGAGATGAAATCATTCAATTTATCTTTATAGTGAAGACGATAAAACGCGCGGCTCGCTGAAATATCAAAAACGCGCGACTGCTTTACGGCTCTACATACATATATAATATATATATATATATATATATATATATATATATATATGTATATACACGTACCGCCTGCGTCTCGCTCTCTCGACATGGAAAAAGAGTTTACGTATATACACGCGTGGCGCATTGGCGCATCATGCACTGCGTGTAGAAACGAGCGTACGCAATAATAGTAAAAAAGAATCCCAAAACAACGGTATATAGGTACATCTCGCTCTCCCATGGTTTTTCATTACGCGATTAAGCGCGTAATAAAACAGTCGATTGCGCTTTATCGCTCGTAAATCAATTTTGTTTCCTTCTCGCTTCTGCGGCGTATATATAGCGTAGAGCACTGAGAGTTCCGCGCGCTGAAAAATGCTCTGACCGATATAGTGAAATCTCGAGAGATGTCGATAACGAAATGCTGGTCATATTTTCTTGTATAAACTTTCTTTTATTTAATTAAGTTTGAGATACTAAAAAAGCTTAATAAGTTAAGTCTACTCAACGTGGTCCACGTCAACTTTAAGCGCCTACCAAAGTTAAGCAATGAAAATATTTTATTTAGCCCGGTTGGCTGTCAAAATCTTAGATACCAAGTCATGAACACTAACACAAAGTTCTGGCTTAAAAAAAATATGCATATGATTGTGCAATTTTACTGAAACTTTAAAAAAATAGAACAGATAGTGGGCTCCTTCAAGCCAATTTAGTGTTGAATAACGAAGGTGAATGTCGAAAATATGTTTTTCTTATTAAACTAATGTGCAAAGCTTTCGGATAAATAAATGTTCGGTGTCGATCCGATTAATAAAATCTACCGTGTGTTCTTCGTGTATACGTAATGTACGAAACATACATTATTTCGCAACAGATATTTGTATCATACCCTTAAAATGCTTAGACAGTTTTCAGACTGGTCACTAGATGCAAAAATAATAATTTTTCTATCCATTATGAACCATATTGAATAGAATCGGTTACATAGACACATTCCCTCTTGTAACAAAAAGACAAGTAGCTGAGCAATAAAATATAAGCTATGCTACTGAAATACGGACAAAACGTAGTAACAGCAAGGGCAGTTTCGACATAGGTCGCTCTCTTTATTTAATATTAGTGCATTCACTACCGGTTTATCCCTCTTGGCTTCTACGACGTACGTGGCGTCGCAAACAGTGTTTAATGTGGTATTATACATATAATACACAAGCCATCTACCGACTGAACTGCGCAATTAGTTGGAATATCGACGGGTCATATTGGGTATACGAGCCACGTTGAGTTACCATCTCAGTATACTTAACTGTCCAATTTCGAATAAACAATCCCTATAGTCACTGTCTTCTATAATATATTTACGTAATTACAAAGTGCTTAAGCTCCAAACTGTTCAAATAAGAAAGTCCGTCGACAATATCCTCCAGCAACAACGGCGCACGATCCAACTTAAATTCGCCTTGACGAGCTCGAAATTAAAAGTAATCGCGGAATGCGATGCACGACTTTCCCCCAAAACGATCAGCGCACTGCAGCAGCTACACCCAACAAAGAAAGCTCGCGTGCAATTCTCGGTGACACGAATCCAGCCCTTTTCCTGCGCAGTACAAACAGCCCCAAGGAAACTTTAATATAAAGTTTCGTCTTAACAAAGACTGTACCGTCTCTCCTCCTCCTCCTCCTCCTTTCGTTCGTTCTCCGAAACCCCGGCGACTGCTCGTCTTCCTTGCGGAGCACGACGACGACATCGAACCACGAGTGCACGAGCAAATACAGCGGCGAAATACGCGCGAGTGGCTACAGCGAGGATCGATCGGTAATTTCTGGGAGAGCGATTGCGTCGCTGCACAGCGAGTCGTATATCGCTCGTGGCTGCTTGCTGTACGTACCCTTGTATAGGTATATACGCGAGTTACGGTGCGCGGATTTAAGCGTCTTCATTAAGTGCGCGCAGTTAAAAGCGCCATCCCGCGATCGTCAACTCGACGGTATTGCGCGCGCGGAGGGAAGGCTATTCGTTGCTTGCGTGTGGGAATTGCGACGATGGTGCTTCGGGGTCGTTCGGGGTTCTCTTTTTTAGGGAAGCCTTCGAAATGAGGATTCTGTTTTGCTTTTAGAAGAGAAGGACGGTGTTGGTAGCTATTTGTGAGAAAAAATGTTAAAATAGCGACATTTTTGTATAAATGTATACAAAATGAAAGCGTATTTTTGAAGAATACAGGTATAATTTAAGGTGATGCTAAACCCACTAGTCATGGACAATTGCTAGGACCCACTTTTTTCATTTAATTTTCAAGTTTGAGTATATATATATATATAGCGGGAACGTTGTCTCAATAAAAAAAACAACTTTTCAGATAGATATTCTCTGAAAATTAAAAAATAAATATAAAAGATGATATTTTTAATTTTAATAATATGCAATTAGAGTGGTTACAATTTTTTTTCAACATATTTATGTCTATCTATATATACGTTAGGGTGATCCAAAATTTTCAAAGTTTCGGTTTTCCTTGTAACCTTTCATAAGTTGACAAATTTGAAAAAAATAACTCTTGTGCCAGGCAGGCGCTGGACGTTGAGATTTAAAGGATCCTACCTAGATAGATAGATGGATTTCAAAGATTTTTAAGCTCATTTATGCACTTTTTTTGTAAATTTGATTCTTAAAAAATGATTAAAACTTTATAAATCGAGACAAAAAATCTTTGTTGTCACACTAGCACGAAAACGCGTTTTTTCATTCCCATATATTAAGGTGGTCGGTTTCCGAACGGCGGGCAAAAAGTCTTTTGCGCCCGCTATCAAATCAGCGGGTTTAAAAGACTTTTGCGCCCAGTATAGCGGGCGCAAAAGTAAATTTTCGAAAATCAGCTGTAAGTGAGTTTAGGCCTCCCTAAACATCAAGTACCATCCGGATGATAGCATATGTTTAGGTTTGCCTAAACACTCTAGTAGGCTAATTTTAAAGTCTAACAGGCATGTGTTTGCACCGTGTCGAAGAACGGCCAAATTTAGTTTCGCTTCATAGGCATAAAAAGAACACGTTATAAATACATGTTTGACAACAAATACCGTGTGCAACATAGGGGAGAGGACTTTTTCGCCCTTGTGTGTTTGTAATACTCGTCTTCAGCTCACAATACGCACTAGCCTTCGGCTCGTATTGCAAACCTCATACGCGGGCGAAAAAGTCTACTTTCCCTCCATGGTACACAATGTACTATTAGTAACTTACTATATCATTAGAATGGATAAAACCACGTCCGCAATAACAAAAAATTTTTTTTTAAGTAAAGAGCTATATGCGTCAAATTTTAACAAAAAAACAGGCTATCGTTGAACATTTTTAAGACTCTAATTTTCGATGATATTGCAACACTCAACATTTTTTTGAATCTACGTTCCGAATACAATCTACATAAAGATTAGCAAATGTAAATATAAAAAAGAATGTTAATTGTGTAAGTAGTGATGGGGAAATTGATTACAGATTAAGCTCTCAATATTTATATTGTTTTTTTTTTAGATTTAATACAGTCTTGTGGGTTAAAAATATATTTGTAAATTGTGATACTTTCATTTCATAAGAATTTGATAATACTAAATCTATAACGATAAGTATACGATTAACATTTAATACAACACCCAAGTCGTTTACACAACAATAAGCTCACAAGCCCCAAAACTTACGCATAGCGTTTACGTAATTGCAGACTACATAAACCGCTTATATTAAACAGCAGCAGCAGCAGCAGCAGCAGCAGCAGCAGCACCATCCAAATTACCCCGTTGATTACGCGCGGCTACCTCTTCCCTTACCCTCTAAACAATGTTTAGCGCGAAATCCCTCTCAAGCTTATATATACACTCGCTACCTTCTCTCGCTACATTCACAAATACTCAGCAGCCCGGCAGCGGCAGCTCCGCGCATAGTTAATTCTCTCGTTTCGTCAACTCCTCTTCTCGACGCCCAGCTAAACGCACACACACACACATGCACCTCATACAGCTCGCCTCGTTACTTCGCAATGAATGCGCCCGGCGAACTGCTGCTACCACTGTACCATCGGCTCTGATCGATTAAAACTTTGCGCGTCGTTGCGAGTTTGCGCGCGGCATTTATATGTGCTAAGCAGCTCGGGGGATGCGCGGCAGCTGCATAGGAGCCGATTGAAATTGCAACTCGATACTGGCGCTGCTGCTGCTGTTGCTGCTGCAGGCGCCTGATGCATTATTGACCAATTGCTTGTTGTCGTAAAGTTTGCAACAGCTCGTTTGTAGCGAGCACCGTGCGCGCTCGGGATCGTTTTGTGTTTTATACAGAGGAAGTGAATGGAGCGATCGGTGCAGTGGATAATGGCGGAGGATTGAAAATGTTTGATGAGGATGGGTGGAATGATTGGTTCCGTTTTTTGTTGCGGATGCTGAAGATTTATTAGCGATTGTTCTAGTGAAGAAGCGGCTGTTTAATTTGAGCATCGCATATATGAGCAATACTTGGGTTGTTAGCTCTATCTCAGGTTTTTAGGATCCATTGGATTAAAGTACGGGCATTACAGCAGCAAACGATCTCCAAAGATTTATCAAAACTCGTAGCTCGGACTCAGTCTACTTCTCTTGTAGACCATAGTGACTAATTATTTAACCCCGAGAGGACTATGGTGTAACCCTCAATCTCCTTTGTATCAAAATAACTTTTTAATCTTACAATTTTTCTGAATTTTTGAAACTGTGTAACGTTATTAAGATGTATTTTATGCATCTCCGTGGAAAGAAATCATGCCAGAGTAATACTCATATAAGTGACGAATGTCTTTACTATAAGTAGATTGATCAGAAACTGAATAAGAAATGTTCATTAAAAAAAAGTATGGTTAGGTGATAGATTTTAAAAATTGTGGTATACAATAAAACTAGGTAACTATAAAAGAATATGCAGCTCGTTGTATTTCGAAAAAGCTGACTTAACTGTTAAAGAATCCTATTAGATATAAAGGAATCTATTTTCTCAGTTTGTAGAAGAACTAAATCAATACTATAGATCCTCTCGAAAACTCAGTCGTTTCTAAAACTTTATAACTTTGTGAAAAAAGTCGAATGGAGGATGGAAAGTGGAAAACTTTTTCAAAAAAATCACCCGATTTCAGAAAATCCATATCGTTAAACATATTCTATATACCTACTTATAAAAATATAAAGAAAAGTGTTAGAAAACTTCTTAGAATTTTATCGCTTTTCCCTACATCTTTGAAATAATATTTGAAAAATTAAGATTCGATTTTCTTTCCATGGTGGTATACAGTAAACTCGTACAGTAGTACGTGGAAAATGTTTCTGGAAATGTCGAGCGCCATACATCCAATGTCCACAGTATTAATTAAATAGTGTTAGGATATCTTAGCGAAAACTCACGAGTCTGATATAATTGTTAACATTTAATTACTGCTCAAGGTAATTTCATTAGATTTATCTAAATACAATAACGCTTAGACGATTAATTTTGATATAGGATCATCGAAGCGATGACCGCTAAGTGGCGGAGGCATCAATAAGGCATAAATAACGGCGAAACTTGGAACGAAGGCTCATTCGTTATCGTCGAACCGGTGGTTTTGTTCCCTCCTTCTCCTCTTCCTCTTCCCCTGGCTGCGCCGCAAGTGTAAATCAACGGGGAAACTTCAACCGGGCAGAGAGAGAGAGAGAGAGAGAGAGAAACCGCACTAGCGTAGTTTCAACTTTTCCTCATTTAATTGCCCGCTCGAGTCGTCAAAACGGCCGTAACTGAATCGAGATTAGATGTAGATTTTCGCACGCATAAAACCACATTTTTATCTAGTAAAACTCAATTTTTAATCTTCGTTTTTCACCTTTTTCTTCACTTTGACGGAGAAATAATATTCGCCAGCCAAACAAGCACATAAATTTCGCAAAATATTACGACTCGTACAGAGATTAATCGCAATCTCGCTCATTTTGTGCGCTTTCTCCTTTGCATCCGCAACCTATACTGAATCATTGTTCGCACAATTTTTATTTAGCTTCACATTAAAGCTCGCTAAAACATACCAACAAGAACAAGCCCAGCCATAAATCCCAACCTCGACTTCTTACAACACCCGCCGCGGCTCGAACAAATTAATTACACACCTCGCACGACCCATCGTCAGCTTTTTTATCCTACCCTCCACGTTCTTATTTTCCATCCCAAAAAAGCCTCAACCCGACACACGCACGCACACTTGCAAGATATACATCAACGTCGAGAGCGCCGGCGCCAGCCGTTGAATTTCCGCGTCGCTCGCTCGGCTCGGCGGCGATTTCAATTTAGAAACGTAACGATCCGCGCGCTCCCGCGCGCCCAAATTGAATTTCTCGCTCCCCGTCGTCGTCGTCGTCGTCCTCGGCGTCGTCGCCACCGCGAGCGACTGCTCCACGACGGACATCGGAAGTGCCGCGAAATTGCCGAGGCTCAATTTGCGGTGCGCCGTGCAGAGGGCCTCCCCCTCCCCTTCCCCTTGACGTCGACATTGGCGTCCTCGGGCGAGATCTCGGGTCGGTGGAGTGTCGATGGCTGCTAATAATAAGGAACGAGGGCTATCGGGAGGCACAGTTTGTGAAGGACCTAGGTCAATTGAGTAGATGATAGACGATCGTTAGCACTGCGTGAGGATTATGAAATGCGGATCTTCTTTTGGAGGGGGGTACATTTCAGGTTATGTACGAATTACTAAAAATGGGCTATTAAGAGGAGTCCGTGTCTACTGTCCTTGTCTAATCACGTTTTTGATATTTATTCAAATTGTAGTTTGTTAATTGAAAAACTAACAAACGCCCCAATTGGTATTAAAATAAGGAATAGTTTGTGACCTTAGAAAGGGTTTAATATTATTTCCTTTTCGAGAAAACTTCGGAACGCGAAAATTGAGGTTAGCTTTTCCGTTCCGAAGTCTGCTCGAAAAGGAAATAATGTTAGATACTTTTTAAGGTCTCAAAATATTCCTTATTTTAATACCAATTGGGCCAACTTTTATTTTTTCAATTAACAAACTACAATTTGAATAACAAGTAAAAACGTAATTAGACAAGGACAGAAGATACGGACTCTTCTTAATCTATTGAATTTAGTAACTATAAATGATTTATTGCATCGTGACATGCTACCGATGCTCTTTGCTTTATATTTTATGTGGAGAGAATATTGTAGTGAATATAGAATATAAAAATTTGTGAAAATAATTTTCCGATATGTAAGTACGCAAGTTCGGTAGAAGTTTTGTTTGATATACGCTATTTTTGTACGATTGTATGTTTTTGTAAAATCTAGTATGTAATTTCTCTGCGTGTACTTCTAAATGTTTAGCAAACTTTTTGATGGTAACGGGCAAAAACAGCGCTCACAAGCATACACTTCGTAGTAAATTCAAGTTGTAGCTATCAGATACACTAGACCCATCACTAGGGTCAACTATGAATTTTTTTACTATGTAAAATAAGAAAATAAGAACAATTAATTTTCATGAATTTCCGGACCCAAAACAGACACGCGCTTTATAATTGTAACTCATCATTATTAGAAGCTATCAATATAATGAGCTAAAGCAGAGTACATAATAGAAAAATATCATGGTATTTCTCAATTATTTTAAACGTCGCTTTGTTGCACCAAAACTGAATGTATTTAAGAACCAAATGTACTATTATGACTGCTGCGCGATTAGGGTTCACGCTACACTTCGTTGTTCGCTAGAGAACATACTGACCCACTTGGAGTCGTTGGAAATCATCTTGGCACGTTCGCCAAATCGCAAATTGCTGTCCCCCGAACGAGTAATCTTAAAAAATGGGAAATCCCTTTAATGGAAAGGCGCAAGGCCTTATCTCGATGCCGGTGCGACGCTCTGCTCTCGACTCTTGATTCTCTCTGAAGAGAGAGAGAGAGAGGGAGAGAGGACCGTCAGAGTTGGGCGCGACGTTATAATAGTTGAATTAATTGAATTTGTTTTCGGCGCGCGGAGGTTCGGCCAATCGGTCGCTTGATTGAATTTTCGGAGATAGATTACTGCTTTTGCTTTCGGCGCTCAGAGAAAATTTTGTAACGATGACTTGTTATTTTTTACATTTTGTTGTTTGTTATTACCTTGCTTACTTTTGGATTCTAAATATCGTACCTTTTTGTAAGTTAATTATTGTTTGCATTATGCAATAATTAATACTCGTCGAAATCTGAAAGAACATTATGCTTTAGAGTTCATTCTGATTTACACGTAAAGAAAAACATATTTGGAGAATTTTTGAAAGATAAGTTATAGCTCTATAACACGGAGAGTATTTATTAATATAACATAAGAAGTCTAAGAAATATACGTAAAATCTGGAGATAGGAATGTCTAAAATGGCCGTGCTATGACAAATCTTACGAATAGAACGAACAAATAATTGTGAAACTCGGTTATAAGCAGTTATTTCTAAATTGTACACCGCTCATTTTTTCATCTTTACATGCGTAGCAATCTTATTCAAGACTACACGAACACAAAAAATGATATCTTACAAACAATATCTGATAAATACGTTTTCCTTCCTTGTAAAAGCTTTGCAGATAATCTGCATTTCTTACCCCGCTACACGAAAATGCACCCTCATGCTAATACCTCACTCCAAGAAGACTCAAATATTAAAAACGGGTTATAAGCTCATAATTGACTCAGCATTAATAAGCGTCATTTATACGCACGTCTCGCGATCAATCTCAACTCTCTACTCGGCGTATCTCTTGCTTGCGTCGTCGTCGTCGTCGTCGCCCATCGGCCTCAGCTACACTCGCCGTGCAATCTTGAACTTTGTCGTAAAGGCATTATATTTTATAAGATACGAAGTCGTATAACCCAGTGCCACCCTTAGAGCGTGCTCGTGCGCGCGCGGTAATATGCATAAACGGATTGTCCCACAAACTTGTAAGGGTTAAGTTTAGCGTGACGGCTGCTGCGCACTCCCGCAAGCAGAGTCTTAGCTATTTGCACGGAAGAGTCAGGAAGAGTTTTCCTCGTTCTTTATGGCTCGCTAAAAAGCGTAAGAGCTTATAATAGTGTCTGACGAATTTTCACAATCTTGCTGTAGATCATAGGCGAGGCTGACTTATCTTGTTGAAGTTTATCTGTTTAGAATTTGATTGGTTGCATTTTCTTTAGCTCAATGTATAGCTTGATTGTAATTATCTTTTACTTTCTTCATTTTTGCTGTTACTATAGTATAGCAAAGAGTTGATTAAAAGGAATAACGGTTACTATAGTATAACAAAGAGTATATTACAAAGAGTAGGACTGATTATACTAAACTGTCTCTACACGGAGGGGAAATGATACAACTGTCACTAACGGAGTTAGGACTGCTAGGAATACTAAGCAACGTTTGACTTTTTGTACATGTTATATGTGTATCAATCGAAGAGTGCCTTAGAAATTCAATAATGGTGATTAAACTTTTGTACACACATATTTTGTTAGTTTAAAATCATAAAAAGCCCAATAATTCGTGGTTACGTGAAATTGTATTTATTTCACCAAAAGCTTATTATTGAACCCTAAGCTGAAAGTATTGACAACCCATTTTGCATTTTGTGTTCGTATTACTAGTCAGGTGTAGTAACCATTACTAACATATTTTTTCCGTGTGTAAAAATTTGTAAATAATGTGGAACAGATAAAGAGAGGTTATACTCGAGATCTAGTTTAAAATCTCAGGAGTGATTTTTTTGAATAAAAAGTAGAACTCGATTGTATTTCAGGGTTTGCGAGATATGGAACGACTACATCGTATATAGACTTATATTTAGAATGTGCTGGATGTCAAATAGTTGATTGGTTTTTAAAATATAATGAAATAAAAAATAAGTTAATTAACTTAAATAAACTAATTTCGCATTTTACTTACATGACATTTGTCATGATCTTATATCGCTTATAATTTTGAAACAATATAAAAATTTGACATCCAGCATATCTTAAATTAAAGCTTACGACGTTTTCTATTGTCACATCATCCAAAATATAATTAATAGAGTTTGCCGGGTTATAACCATCGGTAGAGGTATCGATTTTTCTAGAATAAAATTTTGACAAACAGGTTATATGTATCTTAGAAACCAGAGTCTAATCTGACGAATTCTGAAACATGGGTTTCAGTTTTGTCTAAAGAGTCTTTTGTCAGCGATTCAACCAGATCATGACGCATAGGGTACAGCCTCTTCTTGTAAGTACCAGAACTAAAAGTCATAAATAGCAGTTAATCACTTAACATATTGTACATGTATTAAATATTTTTATCTTTTTCAGGAAATAAAATGTACAGTTACAATATAATTAAATAAAAATCTTCCTCGGTCATATGATTTTTCTTTTACGAATTCTTCAAAAACAAAAAAATTTGTTTACGTCAGATATAGCATTGATTATCTATCTACGTATTATTCTAGGATATGTATTACGTGTGTAAGTTGATAACGACTCCCTACATTTCTATTGCATTCTATTGTATCTGAATTATCAGATTGTCTAGTAATGGCTATTATTTCTTCTCCGTGTATCAGTCTCACCACCTCAGACTAACCTTGCCGAAACAAATGCCTACCTTCGAACAATAACGGCAAGATCTGATTAGCCCAAAGAGCATCAACAATTTCCACAAGCACCGTTCTAATCTCTCCTCTCACCGCGAGTTCAAACGCAAGCCGCAAAACAATGCTCTCACCCATTTAAGCTCGTTTGACCCGCCCAAGTGTCCCAATCCCCCACCACCGTATACTCCACCACGAAAAGCAGATCAGGCCAAGTCGAAAGAAAGGAGCCGCGCCGCGATATTGCTCTCGAATTCGCGCGTTCGGCCAAAAAGCACCACCCTCCACCTCTCTCTTTCTCTCTCTCTCTCTCCCTCAAGTTTCGAGCTCGATAAGCAAAGGCCAAAGTGCTTACTTAACGAGCCTGCACTCGAGGCACACGGATCCAATATATATATACACACACACGCCCAAGGAATAGAGCCTCGTAGTCAGCGTTTCGCCGCGTCCAAAAGCATATAATCGCTCTCGCGCTCTCTCTCTCTCTCTCGCTCGCGTCTTGCTCTTTTGACTGCGGGATGTGGTAGGCTTTTGTGTGTATCGCGGCCGGGAATCGCGGCCGAGTGGCGCGAGCGAGCGAGAGAGCGAGCAGTGCCCTTTTCCTTCGAGATGCACGATAAAAGATGTGCACGTGTAGATGTGATAGGTGTGAGCTGTCGCGTATACGCGGCTAGAGCTCGCGGGGGTTGTCGATTTCGCGTGCTTTAAACCGTTGGCGCGCTCTGGAAATCCTGTTCTCTCGATAAATGATATTCTCGCGCTGAATCGATATAGCTTGAATTTGCTTTTTCGTGACTGAATTCTTATGGGAATATTCTACATTGGTAGGAATGAAACGATTTTGAGATCGGATCGAACGCTTTAAAAATTAGTATAACCAGCCACTTGTAACCGATTTTCGTAAAAATGGATTGCCTCTTTAACCTGAATACCCGTTTCACAAATTGTCCAGTTTCTACAGAGAATAAGGTAAATGGATTTTAAGAAATCCTTGCGCTGTGTTTACATTGCGAAAAGATTCTCGAGTAGTTCACTTACTTCCAACCATCAATATTAATCAAGTAGTTGAACTAAAAGCATTTCTGCAAGCACGATAACAATCTGAATGGATATATAAACCAAGTGAGAAAAAAAACCCTCTTACTTAACCTTAAGAAAGTTTGCATTTTAATACATCAAAGCAGCAAGCAATTAAAGAATGACGCTCGAGAATCCCATATTTTAAGCAGATCGACGTTAAAAGTCTGGCAGTTCGATGAGTTTCCCAACCTCCCGCGCAAAAAAGCCTTAAAAAGCCGCGCGGCTCCCTGGCTCGAAAAAAGGCTGCACGATTTATTAGTTCCATTTTAGCCTTTTCATCCGGCCACTGCCGAGCACTGACACACTCTCTCACCGCGCGGCGGCGGGTTAAGTCGAAGAAAAATTATATAGATCCATCCATTATATTCGCGCGCGCGCCCCCCGGGAAAGAGCGAACGAGCGAGCGAGCGAGCTTGTCCAAGAGAGCGAGAAAGAGAGAGAGAGAGCGGGAGGTAGATAGCTACTTTGCTGAACCGCTGCGTTTAAGTGCACTTTGGGTCGGAGTAATGCACAAAGACGCTGTCGACGCTTTGTGGACGAGCGAGAACCAGAGGTAGCGAGAATGAGAGAGAGAGAGATACAGATGAGGAAAAAAAACGGTTAAGGAGAGTAAAGAGCGGAGAAAAGGGGGAGGCGAATGCCCGTGAGAGAGAGTCGAGTAAAGGAGCAAAACGTAAAGATTAAATTGAAAGTTATACCGCACGCCGGCGGCTGGCTGTACAGTTTGGGTTTCTCCGCGTGCATATATACGTATATATACGTACGTTTTGAAGTCATTAATTATTCGTCCTTTTTAGAGCCCACTGTAAATTCATTATCCTCGCCTACTATAGCCCCCGCGCGCTCCTCTATTCTTCGCTCTAATTAGTTCGTTTTAATTAATGACTCGTTCGAGCGGGAAATAAATACGCGCACGCGTTCGTACTTTTTGGTATAAAGCGTATTATGGTATAACGAGCGTGCGGAGGATCGGATAACGCGAAGATCTTGCTTCCGGAATAACTCGGGGACATTGTACAAAAATGTGTCTTATTTCAAATGCAAAATCTATTATGAGGAATGAAACACGTATCGGGTATTAAACACTCGCATGACGTACTTCACAAAAAGCAAAAAGCGTCGATTCAATTAGTCAGACTGGATATCGATACTCGCGATAAGCCTCGCTTCGAATCAACGACGTTTGAGCTCACGCCGACTCTCGGATCCGCCTCACGTACTTATCGCGCGAAATTTAAAATACGAGCTCTCGGCGTAATCCGCACGCGTTCCGTTATGCCCAATAATTCTCCGGCGCGGCGCACGCACGTGTGCGCCGGAGCCTCATCCTCGAGCTGCTCAAGATGACTGAAGAGCTTGATAAGCTCTCTCGCGTTGAGCCTGCAGTTGCAGTATTATATAGCGTTGCAGCCTCGGCTTTCAAAGGACCAATTGCACCCGAGAGGATGTTGGAAGCGAAGAGCAGCAGTAGCGGCAGCGAGTTTCTGCCTCTTTGATGGATTGCGCTGGCTGCGTGTACGGGGATCGAAGAGTGTTTGGTCGATCTTTGCGGCTGGGGAATTATGAACGCTTTGAGGATTATGTTGTGCGGGTGATTTCTGTGGTTTCCTGGAGTTACCACTTGAGTTCGATTTTCATAATTTCGAGATACTGAAATTCCAGTAATTGCGGTGATTATGTGCTTTATAGAAATAATAGAGATACAATGTAAAATTGTATTTGATGAATGAGGGATCAAATGGTATTTAACCACAGTATCAAACTTAAAAAATGCTTTCTATTCGAGAAAAGAAGCTAAAGGAAAGACCAATATGGACTTAAGTCCTGGCTCCTGGAAAAGATATGTATTCTAGTCATAATTCAAGTAGACATATTAAAATATGATTGAGTATTAAAATTAGTACGAAAAAGTAATAATAACACAGAAATATAAGAAAGAATTAATCTGAAACTTATTTTGAAATTGTCACTGGCTTTTAGGATGTAAACAATTATTTGAATGAAAATTGAATTATTTTGTAAAGGAATATTATTTTAAAAATTAACAAAGTAATTTCTCAAAAAATTAATAGAACAAAACATGAACCAATTTCTTTAGATCAAAAATTTTAAGTGAATGGGCTTATGAATCCCGTTACATACCGTGTAGTTTTCAATATTCAGGGCTACGTTCCGTCTTTTACTGTCATATTTTTATGAGCCAGTGATTTAAACATATAAAATTTTATGTAAACTCAATTTTGAATATAATGGACGCAAGTCCATTATTCGAAGCAACCGCATATTAAATCACGAGGTGACGACGTTGGCGGATGAACGTACACACGCTAAATAGTCAATCATAAAAAACTTCATATTTCCCATTCATTCCACTCTTGATTATCAATCCCAGGCAATCCCGTCAAATCCCCCGATCAGATCCCAACTAAAACTATCATCCTCCCATTCAATCATCTATAGCTCACGTCCTCATACTCACCCCACGAATCACCATCATCCAAAATCATCCCACTAACCAACCAACCAACCGTCCATCCATCTCGCCTCACCAGCAGACTCACCCTCCTCGCCGTACACACCAGCCAAAGAAAATTCTCCGCTCCTCTCCTGCACTTTCCACCCCTTCGTCGAAAGGTTATACCACCACCGCCACCGCCGCCGGGAAACGCGATAGAGAGGGAAGCGCGCACAGGCCGCCGGCGCACGCGAGGAGAGGAAGAGAGAGAGAGAGAGGAGGACGACTCGAGTACATACGTACACTGCGGAAGCGACTCTTCGGGAGCCCCTCGCTGCACTCCCTACTCTCGCTCGCTCTCTCTCTCTCTCGCACGCGCGCTGCGTCTCTGTGTGTCGGTGGGTCGATCGGTATCTGGGTCGCGGGTTTTGGCAGTAGACCCGCCGCTGCCGCTGCTGCCGCTGCTGCTCCCGTGCCCGACTGCTGCTGGCACACGGCTCGCCGGCTGCTGCAGCCTATATCCAAGAGTGGAGCGGAGCGCCAGCGAGCTCAATGAAAATGGTTTATCGCTTCGCGGCTCTTTAATGTTCTAGGAAGTCGATGTGTGTATGTGTGTGTGTGTGTGTGTGTAGGTGGGCGTGGATGTATGTGGACGCGTGGGGAGCTGGAGCCCGGGGCTCGGCCAAGTCTTCCCTTCTTGGTATGTGCTTGCTTGCCCGCGATCACAAAAGAACGGAACAATTACGAATTCGCTTTTGTGTATTCTTGCGTGGGTGGACGTGTTAATTGGAAGTGAATGTCGTTGGTGGCGTTTATTTTAGTTTGAAGATTCATTTTGCGATCGGTTGCATCGTAGGGAATTGACATTCTTCTCCGTGCTGTGCACGAAAGACGTTTGGAATTAATTAATATATTCTAAGCGACCGAGTCACAATGTTACAAATGAGTGAGCTTCAACTGGTGTAATTTTTATATTTTAAAACCTTTTGTAACAATTCTTAAAACTTTTAAAAGCTGATTGGAAAATATTGGTAATACCAAACCATTTACTGAAATCTGTATCGGTTTTTTGCTTCATATCTTCGGAGGACAGGGGTACGACTAATCAATTTAAACGTTCAAAATAGTCTAAAGCTTTATGAGGTCACTAACAGTAATTTTCATCTGAATTACATTTTTTTAAAAATTGGTTCGCTATATTGGATCCGCTATATTGAATTTTCGAATTTCAAATCCAGGTTCATAGTCTATATGTACCTGAAGAACACTTTTATTGTATCAAGTTTTATGAGTATTCAATCAAATGATCAGAAAAGTCGATAAAGTCACGTGAGCCACCACTCAGCCAATCTGCAGTACCTACACAAGTTCGCTGCATGCTTAAACGTCACACCCACATATTGATACATTCCCCACCAGCCTCAGATGTAACTTCCCGAAGCTTCTGATACATAAAAGAGTTGAAAACCACCGGTCTTGAAAGGTTTAGTACCTCCATACGCTAAAGAAGTAAGAACAGTCACCGCAAAAGAGTAAATAGGAAGCAAGCGTTAACAGGACACTTTTTTAATGATGAAGGCTATGGGGGGTGTCTTTATTATAATATTCTTACGGTATATACAAAATACATAGGAAAATCAGTGAACATCAGTGAGCCTTACGTAAATTATGGACTTACGTAAGCCTTATCGTAAGTTATGGACGACTTCTTGGCTCTCTCGCTGTAACCGTTTCTAATCCTTTAGCGTATAAAGGACCTTACGCCTAGATTAGTCAATTAAAAAAAAGTTCTTTCAAAACTAAAGCGAAAAACTATCTGTCTTCCATTACTGGAGCCTTCGTCGAGGGCAACACTACATTCGGTATCTATAAATGTCCACTTTAGAAATTCAAATTTCTACCCAACGCATTACATCGCGCGTAATCACACCATCCTTCCTCTTCTCCTCGTAAACTCCATTCCAGCGCCGCAGCATCTCAGAAACATCCTCCTCCGCAATCCACTCGCCTCCTCTACACCCAACCAACACCTCGCAATCCAGGGTTCATCGTCCTCCGCTCTGTACCCTGTACCCCAGCCCTCGCCTCACCTCCCGTCTCCGCTGCGTCGAATTAGCGCAGATAGGAATCCGCGCGGCTCGACTCGCCTCGCTCGCCCATCATCCGGCTCTCGGCCGGCGAGCGTCTCGGAATCGTTCCCGCGTGCTCGCCGCCTCACCGGAGGATTGATAAAGCCCTCGTCGCGTATAATCCTATTATGGACGGCCGGGCTGGACGACACGCGGTGCCACGATGTTACGGGGTATATATGTGTGTGTATACACAGCTGCAGCCACGCGCACGTTATACGACCGCCGATGATCCTACGACGTGATGTTCCGTGGCGCGCGGTGTGTGCAGCACGCTGCGGGACAATCGAGATGCACGCGCGGCTGGTGTGTGTGTATATATATAGTGTTTTGTTGCCGGAGCGCGTGGGTGGGGTATGTATTGGCGATGCAGTTCAGGAATGGCGGAGTGGCTGATGCGACATTGTTTGGTAGGAGGGGGGATGCTTTGTGGGTAGGTTTCTTTTTGGGGGGGTTATTGAAGGAAGTGATTGTGAATGCGTTGGGGAGTTAGGTTGTTACAGTAAAGTATGTCGTAATGATTTTTAACTGGGTGGTCTCTTTGTACACGCTATGGATGAGCATTGAAGTAGATGAGAGACGAGGTTACATTTCCGATAATTCTTAAGGTAAATACTATATTGAAATATTTTATGTGTTCATTGTCAATAAATGAATACTTAGCAAACATTGACCATTGAAAAATTGCACAAAGTCAATTTATCAGTCTACATGAGCTAAGTCTTACCTTTATTGTCAATTCTCTCTCTTAATTTTTTGAGAGCAGAAAGAATTGTTTGACGTAATGTTAAGAAATTAATTAAAGTTCACGAGAAGTTCGACAACTGTTTTCCTTTCTTCCGCCAATTTTAATCGTTTTAACCTGTTTATTAATTTGGCGACGAAAAATTCATTCATCTCTTTAAAAATCGTGAGAGAGAGAGAGAGAATTGCCGATAAAAATTGATTTGTATTGTATATACCGATAAATTCACTTGGTCAAATATGTATCACCAACAATCAATAAAGTTCTTATATATAAATAAAATATGTTTATCCCCTAGACCGTACAATTCATAATATACTTTTCTCTCTAGAGATTCCGATACATCCATACATTAATCTCGAGCTTTTCCCACTATAAACCCAATACCCAAAAATTACCTTAAATTCTCCTTATAATTACCAATCAGCTCTTCTTCAATTTCCAACCCACATGAATATTCAAGCTTCTAAATAAACCTCCAAAAAAAGAAACCACACACCTCAATACGCTCGCAGCATTCTTATCTCCCAAAACCGCGCGCGCTCGCGCAATATCGTCCAATGAATTAATTACAGCTGACTGCTCCTCCCCGCGAAATCCCCAATAATACCCCCCCTACCCACAGATTAATATAAATCGAAAGCCATACATACATACATACATGCACACAGCTCCCCGGTGCAAAAAAAGGGAGGCGGAAGAAGAGAAGTAGCGAGGGAAGAAGAATCGCGCGAGTGATATCTGTCGGCGTCGAGGCAGCCCGCCTATACAGCTGCCGCTGCTGCTCAGCACTGTCGAATTTCCGCCTCGATTTGAATATCTCGTCGAAGCTCGCGCGTCGACATTCCTATCGCTTCGCTCGCCGAGCGCACCGTAGATATATATACACGACAGAGAGAACGCGAGCGAGAGAGAATAAGAGAGAGAGAGAGAGGTGGAGATTCGGGATTCCCGAGGGCTCAGAGAGAGAGAGAAAATGCAGAAAGGTAAACGGCATATTTCGAGGCATATTTCCACTAGCGCCTACTCTCTCGTCTCTCTCTCTCTCTCTCTCTCTCTCTCTTGGTCGCCCGTTCGTTCCCTCGAGCGGATAATACCTCAAATCCCGTATACTTTATTCAAGGCGATCCTCGCCCTGCGGCAGGAGCCGCTGATCCCGGAGAATTTACGTCAATCAAATTCTCGGCTGGCCGCCTGTGTGTATCTATTATGTCGAGGGAACATTACGCGAGGGGAAAGGGATCACATCGCGAGAGGTATATATCTCTCTCTCACTCTCTCTCTCTCTCCCAGAGGGGCCGAGCTTTTAGAAACACTTTGCGCGTGGCAATTTACGGGCTCGCGCGCGCAAAGTGCAGCAGTAGCGGCGGCAGCGCGCACCGGGCATTTGTCTCCGCTGCCGCTGGTGCTTTTGAGGGACGAACTCGTGACCGCGTGTCGTACTTTGCAAGAATGTTTCTTTGTGTGGGAGGAGGAGGAGTGCGCGTGTGCGAGGCCTGTGTTGCTGGCATTTTTTGAATGCCCGATGCGCGATGCTCGTCGCTGCTGTTGGCCGGGAATCCGTGCATTCTTTTGCTGCTTTGAAGCTTTTGATAGCTTTGTGGTTTTGTATGTTGCGGATTTTTTGCTGCGAGTGTGGAGGTTTTACGAAGGTAATCGTAGAACGCTGATGGTGGTGAGTCGGTAAAGAGTGAGTGATGCGTGGCGTGGTTGGTAACATTGAAAATACTGGGTTTTAATGGAACGGGAAAGTAAATATTTATATTTTTTGATGGATTGAAAGAGAGTTTGTGTATGTACAGGTTATTTTATAAAGCTGTCAAAGAAATTGTAATATTTTTCGTGTAAATAGAGGTGTAATACTTTGTATACACTTTTTTAACGATGCATGGTATTTGATGTAAAATTGTTACACGGAAAAACATGCTTTATTAATTTAACAAAGGCACTTGGTAAAATACGCATTAACTATTTCTTTTATTACACTTACCAAGTAATTTGTTAATTTAACAAATTGGTTAGTAAAATTAACTTATCAGTATATAGAAACAACAAATTACTTGGTAAGTGTAATGGAAAAATAGTTAGTGCGTATTTTACCAAGTGACTTTGTTAAATTAACAAAGCATTTTTTCCATGTAGGTTTTCACGGTGAATATGTGCAGAAACGCATGTTTATTTATAAAATGGACCTCAGTGAAATTCAATGTATGTTTGATATAAATAATAAAATGGAATAAGGTTTCAATTCGCCTATTCTCTCGCGAACGACATAAAAGTTTTCATTTTCTGCTTACCTCCGAAAAGGAAAGAGATATATAGATTCCTTCTGTGCAAACCGCGTCAGTGATACGAACGAGTATTTTTCAATATAGAAGTGGGTTTCCGATTTTCATATTACGCAACCTAGATAACGGTATGTAGATTCCGAATATGCGATCTTTCATTACTTCAAGTATGAGGTTGTAATATCAGAAACCTAATTTTCAATTTTCATTAAAATATCTTTGAAATTCATTATTATCTTTTTTTCAAATCTATACCTTTTAAACAATCTTACTCAGAATTGATTGAAATATATATTTTTTAATTGTAGGTATTATAGTTAACTATTATTTTAGTACGAAAAATTTAAAAATAGGTCAACCAACTTAAATTGCAAAGAAAAGAAAAACACGAAATCCAATAATTTACTATAGGCTCATTATGACTGCATTTTCAAAGAGTGGACCTGGAAAATGATAATAAAACTTTGACATATATACATTAACGGTTTTAAGGGATTTAAATACGTAAATAGAATATTACGTAGGCTGTTTAATGCTTTTTAAAATAATTGTATAATATACCGAAAATGTGGTACAATACGTCTATAAAAGACCACTGACAATTCATTGGCACTTAGCTTCCTCAAACGTTAAAAAATGTTCGAATATGAAATTATTTATTCTATTTAATACTAGGGTAAAAAATTAAAATGAAAAATCTATTACTTTTTAATATGTCGACATATATACATATATATATATATATATATATATATATATATATATATATATATATATATATATATATATATATATATATATATATATATATATATATATATATATATATATATATATATATATATATATATATATATATATATATATATATATATATATATATATATATATATATATATATATATATATATATATATATATATATATATATATATATATATATATAAATAAATTATGGAAAGATATTGTTGTTTAAAATATTTTTTTATATATATAATACATATCATTTTCACAAATAAATTTGAGATGAAATAATAATATGTAACTAAGAAAATCTTAAAAATGTTTATTAAGTGTAATTATTCGAGTTAATTATTCAAGAACTTATTGAAGTAAAAGCATATTGTTGTGATAAAAACATGAATATTAAAAAAAAAATTTGTACGTACACCTATTAGACAAAATTTATTTTAAGAAACTCAAGAAAATTCTTCAACTATAAATAAATGTATGTCAGAAGTATAGCATTTAAGAAGCAACTTAAAAAGTTTTGCATATCAAGTTACATTTTTTGCAATTGACAATAAAAAATTTTGCAACATTATAATTGTTGATTCAATTTTATTTATGAATATAGTAAATGCATTCTACTTTTTAAAATAAAGTTCTCTCGTAATTTGGTTCGAGTTTATGAACAACGGATTCATTTATACCAAAAAATATCATAATAATAAAAAATCGGTATAAAATAAGAACTAATCGATGAATCTTAATTTTTTATTTATTTCAGATCTTCATAAAAAATTACCGCATAATACTCAAGAAAAAAGCTATTCAAAATTTTTTGAAAAAAAAGAATAGCTTCAAAATAAAAAAAAAGTTATAAAAAGAATGAATCGATAAATCTTAAAAATTCTTTGACTAAAATTCAGGACCAACATCCTGACATCATGGAGAAGATTATCCTAATAAACGGTAACACAATAAACCTCATAAACGGTAAAAGTTTCCTCAATTTACGGAAAAAATTATCCTTTAGTTTACGATAGAGATCCTGGATTAACCCTGTTATACTAGGGCCTCTTGTTTACGGTAAAAATTAGTCATTTTCCCTATAAAGTCAGGATGAAAAGTCTCGGTGTACCATTTAAAGCTTCTAAAAATACTATTTAAGTTAATATATATATATATATATATATATATATATATATATATATATATATATATATATATATATATATATATATATATATGTGTGTGTGTGTGTGTGTGTGTGTGTGTGTGTGTGTGTGTGTGTGTGTGTGTGTATGCATTTTAGACCTTTTGATGCAGCGCCTACATATTTCGGCCCTTTACTCTACTCCACTCAGTACCTACACCTTCAAACCACTACAATCCAAACCGTAATTTTTCTCTTGCATGCATACACAATAACCCGAGAAGCCATCCACGCTGATACAAGAAAAAAAAATACAGTTAATACGCCTCCGCGCGCGCAGTAGTTTTCCGGCTGACCTACATCCCCTTCACGCACCCCAGCGTGTAACACACTGCAAAATAATGAAAAAAAAAAAAACCCGAAAAAATTTCCTCATTGCAGTCTGAATTAAAAAAAAAAAGAGGCGAGAGCCCCAGCGCGAATCGTTAATCTCTCGCTGGCCTTGTGATGCAGCAGCGCGTGGGTGTATCTCTCTCTATCTCGGCGGTCGCGGCTCGCCGTGCACAATCGATAAGACCGGGACCTCGTTAGACAAAGTGCTTAGAGATTGCCGAGATTACTTCACGAGAGAAGAGAGAGAGAGAGAGGGAGTCGCTCTCGGGCTGATTAGCCAGCCGCGGCGGTGGCGTCGCTGAGAGTGAAGCGAAACTCGTTCGCGCGTCTCCGCGGTGCGCCGACCGACGAGTCGCGAACTTTGTACCTACTCCCGATGCGCGCGGTTTTACTCTTTTTTGGATCTAGATGCGTCGGAGCGCGGTACAGGGATGCGAGTGTTTATGGGGATCGTTGTGGCTTTGGCTGTCGTCGTGACACTCGAATGATTGGATTTTTTGTAGATGTTGTGGGTACACGCTTAGTGCTCTTGCAAGTGTGGGTGAGTTGGGATTGAGAGCTCGAAGTGACAAGTAGTAAAAGTCGGGTGTGGTGAGGCGTTTGTGTGGCGATGCGTGCCGCTAGGAATGTAATGCGAATTGCTTTTTCAAAGGGAAAGCTTTGTAGCGATGAAAATTTTCGGATCAGAGATGTTTACGAATATCGATGATTTCGAGCTTCCTGAGTCTGAAGAGATCGGTATTTCCAAAATGTCTGTATGTATGTGTATGTGTGGGCGTGTATATGTGTGTAATTGAATTTTGTGTCCACCATAACTCTTGAAGGGAAGTATATTACTAGTTGAAATTTTGTAGGTATAGGATTAAGGGGAAGTAGGTTTTTCTTTTTTATGTTTGGATCTACAAAACATTATGTCAAAACCATTCGAGAAGTTGTTTAAAATTATCTCAAATATATGTAAAAATAGTTTCAACTAAAAATATTAAAAACTGTAGAAGATAGATTTTTAAAGAATGTTTTAAATGTAAAAAATGATGCGTTAAAAATCTGTCTTCTCCTACAGTTCTTAATATTTTTGGTTGAAACTTTTTTATATGTTTCTTAGGTGATTTTGAACAACTTCTCGCATGGGTTTGGCATGTTTTGTAGATCCAACACCAATTTTCAGTAGTGTCTCCCCTTAAGCATATATACTTATCGTTAGCCTGAAAGTACGCGCAATGTCCATTCGATCAATATCTTTTACGACAATGTTCATTTGATTTGTGTGTTTAACGATTACCCTAAACTAAATTTTCAATAAAAAGGCATGCACTAAATCTCTTTGAGAAAGCATTCTGCTACGGCAGTTAGCAACGGTTTTTAAATGTTATAATGAATGGATCTTTTTTTTATATAATATTTTTCGAGCTTGAAATATATGTATATTATAAAAATAATTACTTAGAATTCAATTCTGCTTCGTTGGACGTTTGCCAAAACGGAAGATTGAAGCTTTTGAAAATGGCAAAGGAAAGATATCCTAATATACGTTGCTCTTTGCCAATTTCCGAAAAGCAAACGTCATTAAATTACTCCAGCTTTTCCTCAAAAGTTAGATTAATATCTTTTTATGTTAAGTATTATTTTATTTATACATGCAAATTTTATTAACGCTTACAAAAATGGTAAAATGAAATTTGGAAATTTTAAAGGGAAATATTTGCTTCGTCGGGGACGCTGCGGGCGAACATCTGGCGCATAAATGCACTGTATAAATAACTAGAATAATGAGAATGTTGTACATTATTCGCAATAAGGACGACTACGCATTGCTTCATTACTACAATATTGTTCATGCATACAAAATTTACTCTGAAATTTAAATGACAGATGAACATTGTAAATCTCAATTTGTTGATTTACTCAGTGAAGTACTTACTATAAATTAATACTCACATATTTAATGGCGTACTTTAACTGGCGAACTATATAAAGTTAATAAACTTTTCTACATCCGGTGCTCGACTCAATAATCGACGTGCGCGTAATCACTACTCAAACAAACACTTTCCCCAATTCCAATCTGCATATTTCATCGAGCGCAACCCCAATGTATCCATACCATCAACCGACGGCCCTCTGAAAAGCAAAAAGCGCCGAGCGCAAAATTCACCCACGTACGTGTACATAAAAAAAAAAGGAATCCATTCATTCGGCAGCGTTCTCTCTCCGCATACGCTTTTACGACGCTGCAACCACAGTCTCTGCGCATTCAAAACGCTGACGACAAAAAAAAAGCCGAGAAGAATCCAGAGAAAAAGAGAGACCCTATATACGTACTTCGTAAATCGAAAAGCTTAAAAATCTATTCGGCTCTTGCTCTCTCTATCTGCCGGCGGGTGGGGAGGGCAGAGCCGAGAAGCGAAATCCAATAAGCATAGAGCGAAATGGTACAATTTAAAATTCAGCATAGCGAGAAAAGAGCCTCAAACGTAGCCCTCCCACCCACACGTGTGGCGAAGAGGGTCGCCCGCTTGAAAAACGAATCGGCTCTGCACACGCGCACACACATGCGGTCTCGCCTATAGTATAGCCTCTCCTTCTCTTCATCTACATACATATTCTCTCCCGCAAGAGTCACGTGTGTGCGAATATCGGGGCAACGGACGTATACGTATGCGAGTTTTCATCTGGAAGAAAACGGGGCGGGATGAGTGCACCGGGTAAAATGGGTACTTGTTATATTTTTACTTTTTTCAAATTTTTTCTTTTTTTTCAGTGCTATTGTTAAATTTATTAATAATTGAAATGCTGGATACAATAGGTGGATTAGCACTTTTGTCTTTTATAAATTCATTATGTGAAATAATAATACTTGGACAAAGAAAAAAGTATATATAGAGCTGTTCAATTCATAGTAGCACATATTTTTACTATTCATCGTTTCCTTATATGATCATTATTATTCGAGATAAAAATGATATACAAAAGTGCAAATTTTCTTATTGCATCCGTTTTTTTAATTTATGTAAATAAGTTATTTAATAACTTGTAAGTACGCTTAAGTAATAATTTTTGGTGCCTCTGAAGGTAAAGCTTTACTTAGCATTTAATATAAAGGGTATTATGCATACTTTGTTTAAAAAAAAGAAAGAATTTTTAATTTCAGTCGAGACAAGAAACCTTTTTGTATGCTAAGTGAAAAAGTCATTTGGGACTAAATAGGCAAGCTAAAAGGGGCTTAGTGAGTAACAATAAGTAGTATATAAAGAAACTTAGTGTTGAAATAAATCTTAGTTTTCCTTATAAACTTCTTATCTTTCAATTCTATAATTATAATTAGAATCAGATTTAAGCATAAAAGTTAAAAATGGCAGAAGAAATATTACGTAAGATATACGTGTATTGTTCAAGTTTAACATGTTTTTAGGAAATAAAAACAGAAATTAACTCTTGGAAAATAAATCTTATTTTGCTTATGTTCCCTGGTAGAAAGTTAGCTAGAATGTCTGGTTAGCTTATTAATTATTATCCAGAGTAATACGCTATCAATATGCTAAATTCTAATATCTGGCTAGAATCTACTGAAAGTACGTATTTTGTGTGCAAATCTAACCTATTTATATTTTGTTTCTACAATTTATTAATATTTAAAAATATACATTATTATACATTATTGAATGTTCAATATAGTATGAAGCCAATGTAAATATTTTTATCAACAAATACCAACTTGCAAAAATTTGTCAGTCATAACTTAGTCAACAAATGTTGTGATTTATGCCAAAAATAAAAATATTTGTGTAAATAATACTTTTTAAATACACGCGTCATTATGTAAACAAATAATCTAACCTCGAATACTATTAGACACTTTAGGTACATTTATTAAACTTTAATTCGCTAAAATATATTGAGTATACTCAACGTAATATGATTAGAAGTGCGTATCACTTCGATTTTTATGAAACTATTATTATTTCCATGATTAATTAATGTATAAATTACTTATTTTATCAATTTTATATTAACTAGAATATTAAACAGAATCTAGCTAGAAATTACCTAAAAAGTCATTTTTAACTGATTTCTAGCTAATTCCTTAACCAGAAATAAAGCAGATTTGGAAAATCTAGCTAATATCTGGCTAGAAACCGTTTTAGATTTTTACCAGGGTTGTATCAAATTTTGTACACTGCCCAGCAATATTATTATTACTTTTCTTCTCCGTGCATTGTACTAATATCATAATTAATATCGAAATGCATATTTCAGCATATGCACACCCCCTGTCACCTATATAGCTACATATCCATCTGTGCTCTCGAATATCCGGTAAGCGTGCGCTGCTACGCGCGGGGTCCCGTAAGCTAATGCAGCAACAGAATCCAAAGGTCGAGTCTGTCTAAAAGAAGTCCAATTTTTTTTTTTAAACGTGTTTCTTGAGCTCTATTTTATTTGTACTTAAATTTGAATTTTTTATTTATACTGGTTTGTATGTAATCTGCTATCTGTAAACTTGCTTTTTTCAAAATGTTATTTTTTCCCTTACAAAAGTTGCGGGCAAAAGTGATTTTATCCGGAAGCTTTTTTATAGAAAAACATTAAATTTGAAGAAAAACAGCTTCTAAATATTGCAAAATATATTATAAATCAATGAAGTAAATACTATAAACTTCAAGTTTCTCATGATTGTTTGGTTTTAGTAAGTAAGGTATATAGATTATATCTTATCGTATTTACAAACCATTGTTAATTGACGATTACCGACCTTTCAACCGTATAATGGAAATCCAATGAACCTTTTCAAGACTGAATATAATATAAAAAAGGCACTAATCTATAATACTTAATAATTATTATTTGTTATGCTTATTAAATCTAGTCATAATCTAGTCAAGTTCACCACACATCTCCATACTACACAGACGTGTTCTTATTATTATTGCTAGAACCAATATTAATAATAAATGATCAATCACGCCATTAATTAGTGTTTTCTATAATTATATTTAGCCTTGAAATGGATCGTTGCTCTCTAAATCTAAATAAGTAAAAATCGTTTAGAACAAGTAAATATTCACTTATTCAGATTTCTCAGAGTGAATTTCCATTATCCGATCAAAACGTCGTTAATTTTTAATAAACAATGAATTATGAAGACCATAATAATTTAAACACTTTCTAAAAGAAAAGACTCGATTTTCCAACCAAACTCTATCCTCAAGCTCAAGCATCCCCATCTTACCCCTCCCCCCGCCACCAAGTCACGTGCGCTTGATATCGGGCCAACGTACGTACACCCCCACCCCTAAATACATCTCCATCCACGCTCTCTATACATCCTGGAGGTACAGCGTGCGCGCGGCTCCCGGAGAGCCAGAGCCCGAACCTCATGTGCAGCAGCAGCAGCAGCAGCAGCAACGGAGTCGGAAGGTCGAGTCCTCTCCGTCTCTCCCGTGTCCGCGAGAGAGAAAGGGTCGATACCGGGGGGGAGGGGGGGCGGCTACGTCACGCGCTGCAGCCGCGGCGTCGCTTATCTATTATGTCCTGGAGCTGGAGCTCTGGCTCCGGCGCTGTATAGCGGATTCTCGGTACTTTGGTACAATAACCGGACGACCATGAATCTCGAAGTAAAGGGGTGAGGGGGGAATGTTATGTCAGTGGCGCGTGTATAGCTGGAGCGCGGGCGATCTATAAGGGCTCGTGGATCACGTGCTGAGAGAGGAGGGGAGACGGGAAGAAAGTTCTGGAGGGAAAATTACGTAAATCTTGCGGGTTGCCGGGTTTTATACTTGGCTTATGGCTTGGATGGGATTTCAGTTGAGAGTCGCGAGCAAAGTTTCTTACTCCGAGGGTAAGAGATATTTTTTTAAGTGTTTGTAACTGATCGTTCTTTTTTGTTTTTGTTGCAGGTGAGTTACAGAGATTATGGTTCTATTGAATCTTCAACGTTACGTAAGTTTAAATATATACATAGGTTTGAGTTATTTGAATAACTATTTGTGATGCAAGGGAAAACTAAGAAGCTTATAATATGAGCTCTTTTTAACTTCATTCTGTAGAGTTGGAACTCGCGATGTAACCGTAACTTTCTGCACCCGACTAAAATTTGGTACGCTATTATACTCGCATGATACGGCATTTCCATTAGGTGGTTGAAATTACATAATCATGTGAAGTTACATCCTATTACTACGGTAAGGTAAATTAGTCTTTCTCGTTTAGCTGACCCTTGTCAGAATTAACATTTTCCCCGCTCGCATAATAATACCTATTCACCAAAAATCACGATTACATTTTCTCGCCTCTCAATTTCGCATTTCAAAAAAGAACTTTTAAAAGTGCACCTCGCACAAAAGAAGAAATCCCCATGCACGACTACAGGTCAGTTTTATACACGCTTTATCGTGTCGAATCCCAGCGGCGCTCTCGATTTTCTGCTCGAATCCCTCGTACACCGAATGCTGCACCTAATGCATAATTTCTGTTACTTCGTGCGCGGATTTTCAATGGCGCCGCGATCCGCGCTCAATTCTCTCTCTCTCTCTCTCTCTTGCGTGCGCGCTCAGGTAGTTTTATTTTTCTCGTTCTCCCGGCACTTTTGTTGCCTGCATCTCGCGCGAGTTTTGCTTTCCCGCGCGCAGAGCAACTGCTCCCACGCGTCGATATGCTTTTTGCATTATTTATGTGGATAGACCGAGTCCGATTTCGTAATTGCGAAGGCCATTTAGCACCAACGATGTTGTTTCGTGAAGAGAAAGAGAGAGAGAGAGGGAAAGAGAGAGTTAATGCATAAATTGTATTATCGTTTATAAGCGTTATGGCTTATTGTCGGCCTTAGGTCGCTGGGGTGTTTCTGCTAATGAGAAAATGTTCTATTGTAGGAGCTCTAAAAGTTTTCTCGCATTTATTAAAGATTAAAAGTTTTTCAGAGTTAATTGAAACTTAATAGTCTATGGGGTCGAAGAACTGTAAATGAAACATCAAGCATTGTTCGATATTATCGAGGATTGATAATATTCGTTGAATGTCTTTTTTCAAACTCAATTAATAATTTCTTATTACGCTGAAACTTCTTAACTTACTTAATCATAAAATTCTCTTCATACTTTCAGAAATTTAAGAAAATTATGTAAATGTCAAGCATTAATATTCAGAAAGTTTTGCGGAAAAGTATAGTTCTCTTGGATAAAAAATGCAAAATGTAAATACTGCTATATTAACTATGTTAATTTAATAAGCGTTCTAAAAATGATTTAAGAACCAAAGTTAAATTGCGAGAAATTTCAGTAACATTAACTGTTCGATGGAGTTTCCATATGGCTTTGTAGTGTGCTGCTTGAAAATATCGATTATATTTTTTAACATGTTTTTAAAATCAAATATTGCTGAAAAGGCATTTTATTTAGATCGTGTTCCAGAATGGCTTACTGGTCAAATGTGTCGACCTAAAAATGAACATGTAGCAATATTTGCAACTCAAAATGACATCATCAAAGATGCCTGCACCTGAAACTGAACATGCAGCAATATTCAACGTCTCTTTTCACTGACGCAAACAAATTTTAGCAGCATTTTCTCTTTCCAATCTCCAATTTATTTACTACAAGTACAGCAACAACAACAAAACAAGCCATAACAACAGCACTTCTCATTCTTTTTAAATTAATTTAGTCCGAGCAATACACTTTCGCACGATCACGTCTCTTAAGTAGCCAAATAAAATATTTGCTTTTAAAATGCTACTTTGGCAATTTATAAATGCGATCTTTCGATTTTCGCTCATTTTTCATGTTCGACCCTTAGAAATTTCAATATGGCGACTGTAAAACTGGTACATTTCAGATGCATTATTGTCTCTTAAACAATCTTATATGCTTCATTTTGTTAAATTTTCTGCATATAGATAAGCCATACATAGTATTAAAATCCTCTTTTCTAATCTGAAGTCATTTCCAAAGTATGTATTTTTGTAAGGGTCAAAAATAGTGGTCGAAGCTAAAATTTTCAGATTTCCATGCCCGTAAATTCATGTTTCCGCGCGTACATCGTATTAAACAAATCCTTCACTCTCAACCTCAAGCCATCAACCGCAAAGAAACTTTCACACCCACACACGAAACTCAGCAAACACAAGGACACCAAGCGCAAAGCATCAGCAGCAAGCAGCAACACCCAAGAAAACTTAAAGCCAAACAACATCCAACAAAACAAATTGAAAAAAAAAATCAAAAACACCCACGTACAGCACGTACATACACACAACGACAACATCAGAGCAGAGCAGAGCAGAGCAGAGCGGAGCGGAGCTTGGAGGCTCGCACGAAAATCAATAGGGCGAAACTCACGTAATATCTGTGCTGCAGTGACATGTCTCCTGCACCCTCTGCCGGTTCGCCGTTGCTGCGCTTCCTCCTCCTCCTCCTTCTCTCTTCTCTCTCTCGAGCCTAATACGAGGACGAGAACGACGAGGACGAACGGCGGCGATGGCCCTCCTCGCACCGGTTCGTCGTCCTCCGCCGCGCTGGCACTGCCACCGGAAGCCCCTCTGACATCTTCTCTCTCTCTCACTCTCTTTCTACTTCTCCATCACGGGCTTTCTTCGCGGCTGCTGCTGCTGGCCTGTCCTTATTGTCGAGTCGGTCCTCGTAGCGTCTGTGTACCGCAGTCTCTTCTATTTCTCGGTACGTCGCGCTCCTCATTTCCGGCGAGCGACGAAAGCACCCCGGTGTCGTCCTTGTTGCTGACGCGAGCTGACGGTACAGAGGCTCGACTTGGCCGCGGGATCGAAGAGCCGCGGGTCCATCCTCCGTGTATTATGTATATACACACTTTTCCTCTCCTTTCTATTCGACCATTGAAAGGACGAGTCCCTTTTCTCAGATTTTTCTATTTCTTTTGCAAATGTTTGGAGGAGGTTTGTGCAGTATCGGTGCTTCGCGGGATTTCTCGTTTTAATTAAGTCTGACTTCTTGTTTCTCGCCGGCGCTCCATTTTTGTTGTTGCTTCTCCGTTTGGCTTATTTTACTTCAGTCGCGTTGGCTGTGGTGGTGGTCTTCGTCTCTGGTTCTCTTGGTACAGCGGGCCTTTTTACGCGTTATACAAAAGACGATACAAAGACTTTTATTAAAAGGGAGAATGTAGAGGAAGATGCATAGTTTTGAGAAAATATAGATCACTTCGCGCGATGAAGTTTTTCGTAAGGGTGGAGGGAGGGAGTTTCCGCGCGCGGTAGAAGAGAGTACAAAGTTTGAGCCGAGTTTCAGCCGAGGCCGATTTTGCTGCTTAGACCCGACCTTCTTCGTTTTATCAGATGGGGGTATATATCATTGGGAGTTGGAAGTGCTGAAATAACGTAAACGAGCGTATTGTTTTTGGAGAACAATGTTTTTTCGGTTGGGTATGGCTGAGTCGCAGCAAAATTGATGGATTATATTTTACTAACTTTACAACCTCGCTCAGATAAGTATATGTTAAATAATGTCGTGTTATGATCCCCAAGTATGTAAAGACATTAAAAATGAATGATTAGTTAATACACAGAGAGAATTTTCTGATAAAAATTACCGTGAAAATCATTGTAAACGTGGGATATTCTGTCTTCAGGGGGGAAATTACCCCACTGAACGGTAAAAATTAACGTTATTCATTATAAATTTTACCATTCAGCACGGTAAATTTTACCGTTCAGTAGGGTATTTTTGAAGTCAGAATATCTCACGTTTACAATGATTTTTACGGTAATTTTTATCAGAAAATTCTCTCTGTGTATAACTTGAGAACATTGTCTCGCAAAAACAAATAATATCTTAACATGAACTAAAATTATCGTTGTCTTATATTAGGAACGAGGCCTCAAAGTCAAACTATATGTTTGAATAACGTACAATTTCGCATAAACGAACGTGTTCATGAATTACTTACATCATAGACGACTATAAATGCCTGATCTCGAGTCTATCGATGTCACCAAACAAGTCTAATCCGCTATCTAAAGACCATTGTAACCAAACGATCTCCTTACAACCTCTATATAAACCTGTACATATTGCAACCCTACGCTACTAACACACACTGATGTAAAACAAGTAGAGTAATAAAAAAGATTATTCTAGCTCAGTAAAGAAGCCTTTAGTAATTCTGTTTTTATTGTTTAATTTACTATACATTTTAGTCATTGCTACAAAATGAAAATAGACAGAGGTTCTGCTAAGTAAATTTATGTTTTCTGTTTCGCATAGTCGTTCGCGTTTTGTTTACACGGCTCCTGCTCTCAAATGAGAGGTTAGAATTCTAGCTTTCATCAATAAATGCACTTTCAACGTATTGGCCAAGTATTAATGATAAGCAGCAACAGTGCATGCAGGGCAAAATCTATTACATAGTCTTTATATCGGCTGTAGACGTGCTTGCATCATCGCCATTAGATAACATAAATTAAGTATACTTGAATGTTTTGACAATTATTTGCGAGAAATTGAGTATCTATCTAGCATATCTCATGTAACAAAGAGAGACAATCGGACGTGAAGGTTATAACTGTAAGCTTAGTCAATGTTATTATATAATTAGTTTCAACTCTTACCAAATGAAATAGTAAATCTAACAAAAATAATTAGTTATATTAAATGTTTACTTCAAACTTAGTTAAAATTTATTTGATATTACTATATGTTTTTCTCAGAGTACAAAATGATCTACCAAATGAGCGCCCTGCTGCAATAGACACATCAACATATTGCACAATGAAGTTGAGCACATTTTAACTTTTCCCTCGCATAACTGCATATGTCACATAAAACGCACCCACGTACAGCATAGCGTCAACATTTTCAAAATTCTTGAAAGAATCCATTACAGTAAAGTGTATCAGCCATTGCCTCCCGCCTCTCGATAAATTCACGACATTCTTCGCCAACCAAAAGCGAAAATACAATCGCCGACCTTATCCGCCTTCCCGTGAATAAAATCTAGTCGCGCGGCAGCAGGGGCATATAATACACTCGTCCATCGGCGAAAAATCGCGATTTTTCCTCTCTCCTTCTGCCTGCCTTTTGCGAGGTCGGCGGCGAAGTCGAACGTTAGACCGCGAGCTCGCAAAGGCTCTTGCGCGCGCGTCACTTTTACGCCAGTGCCGGCCGTCGCCGCGAGCTTTTAGCGAGGCTCAAACGCCTCGGTACATTAACGCTGCCGAGGCTATGGCCGACGATGACGATGGCCGACCTCGAGCGAGCGAGCGGAAATCACTTAGCAAGGGGAACGAGGAAAGACTTTCCTGCATTTATTTTATCTGGCGCCCTCTTTGTCTATCTTATTCGGGTTCATGAACTTTGCATTTTTCCTGATTTTGTAATTATCGAGCTTCTTTAGTGCATAAAGTGATCTAATTTGCTTAAAGCACAGCATGGCGCCCCCAGGGTAAAACTACGACAACTCAAAATTCTGTTTTTCTAAACCAAGCAAGTACCTAAGTAAGATTTTCATGAAAAGAAAACATATTCTTACATGAATTTTATTATTATATTACAGTTTGTCAGACTTTCTTAAGACAATTTTCGAATAGTATCGAGGGCATTTTGATTATTAGATATTTTTTGACAAAAATTCAGTTACAATTATTTTGAAGTTATAGTTTCGTTCGGAAGTACGATATCGCTTCGAAATCTTATAAAACATATATTTTAGTGATGGATTTTTCTAGATAAAAATTACAAAGTACAAAATAACTGATTTAAGGCGGTCCGAAAGTCAATTAAGAATTCACATTTCCCGCCTTGATTTTTACCGACCGCGTAGTGAATAATTATTTATAATTATAAAAATACTTATATTTAAACAAAACCGAAACTCATTAGCCCTTCATTGAACAATAATGGAACTATGTGCGAAGTTTCAGACGTTAAAAACAACGGCACCCTAAAAAATTATTGGAATAAAATTTCATAAAATTTCAATCCAATAATTTTTACGGTGCCGTTGTTTTTAACGTTTTAAACTTCATACATAGGTCCATAATTGCTGAATGGAGGGCTAACTAGTTTGGGTTTCAGCTAAATAAACGCAATTTTGTTTTTAAAGTAAATAATGTATGGTTCAGTCGGTCATTCAGGGAAATGACTTTCGGACCCCCTTAATATGGTATACAAAAAAAAAGGTTATCAAAAAGTTATCTGCCATATTTGATCAGTTGTTTTAAATTTTGTTCACCTGACTTCAGATTCATCAGTGACCCAAAGAAATAAATCCTTTATACATTACAATTTCAAAGTTGCGCAAAAACAAATATAATACAAAAGTGAGTTGAAAATTGCCTCTAATACATGGCACCTAGCTAAATAACCATGACCTACCGCAACGCACATATGTTAATCGTTTCCCTTGAATTTCGAAACGACCGCAACGTGCAGAGACAACGAAAGAGCCAAAAGCCAAAGCGCCGAACCAAAAAAAAAAGAAGACAGCGACAACTTTTCGGGCGTACTGTTGCTCGTATTTATACGGCTCAGCCGCAATCCCACATGAGAGAAAATGCTATTCCCTATAGATTCGAGCTATAGACAGATATACGCTCACATATACAGATACTGCAGCGCACAATGCAGTATAGACGAAGGACGAAGGACGAGAGCGAAAAAGAGAGAGAGAGAGAGAGAGAGAGAGAGAGAGAGAGAGAAAGAGAGAAAATAGAAGACCAACGCGCGCGACCATCTCTTTCGGTCGGTTCTTTTTACGCCGACGGGGCCGATATATATCGGCCCTCCGCAGCCCTCTGCACCGCCTGACTTTCAGCCTCTATCCCCGGAGATGGAAAACGGATTTGCGCGGACACGAAGCAGGCGCAGAGAGAAAGAGAGAGAGAGAGAGAACGTGTACCGCCCGAGGTGGGAGGGGTGATTTCGCAGCTCGGTAAAAATCTCTCCTCTCTCGCTTCCTCGTTCCTCGTCTATATCTTCGTGTCTACGTCTTCTTGTGCCCGGGGGGCCGCAAATTTAATTTTGACGCGCGCGAGCGCTACAAATAATATTCGATATTTCAGTGGTGGCAGCCGCTGCTGCTGAGTTTCCTCGGGCGTTGTGTGTCGGCCTGACCTATGCGAAATTCGACAGGTGCGGAATTAGCATGATGCGGCCTGCGGAGGGTGCAGAGGGACGAGGTAATAACGCGAAATTGCATTTTTATGTTTCAAGCTGCTTTATTCGATTTTTATTTGTGTGAGGTGTGTGAAATGTGACATGGGAATTGGATGAGTATAGCTACGGTCGTGCATTGAAATGATGTTATGAAAAATCGATATTTTTAACGAAAAATTTCATAAACTTGATCAAATTCATAAATGCCCAGGAAAATTGAATTTTTTTCTAACGAAGTTTGGGAAATAATTGGTAATCCGATCAAAGGTTTTCGCTTGATTGGTCGTTAATTACGTCTTGATGATTAAGCTGCTCCTAATTGCCACTGATTTTGACAATTTGCAATTCGAAAATATGAACTATGAACTGTAATTTAAAACACGCAATTATTTAATGACAGACAACCGATACTTTGAACATGCTATATCTCTTTCGTTCATGACCTACTAAAGTAAGCAGAAAATAGAGAAGAACGTAACAGCTATGTACATTGTACCACAAATATTTAATTTTCTAGCACAGCATCTACTTTAAGCGTGCAATATTGTACAGGTAAGTCATACATAGCTGTAGATCGACGAATACGTAATGCATCATCTGCTATACTTGTCAAATGAGTAAAGAAAAAAGAGCCTTCGACACAATGTAGTTAAAAGTTAGTTAAAAGTTAGTTAAAAGTTAGTTAAAATAGTTAGTTAGTTAGTGATGTTAGTTAAAATTTTGATTACAATCATCATATCCAAAAAGTAATAAAGCAACCTGCAAAATCGACTTAAGTCGTTCTGCGCGCGTACGGCTCATCGATATACTATTACAATCAATGCCCGCCGAGTTTCTCTCGCCCCTTACTAATAGCTATAAAATACATTAAATCTCCTCTATCCCTGGTAGATAAAAGCCCACTTTTAAATAACGGATAAAACGATCTTTAAACTAGAAAATACATCCATTCCTCACCGATTTTGGCAAAATCGATTACTGTTTCCAGCCTAAAAACCTCCGCATAAATGGTCCGACTTAGACTCCGAATGGCACGTAAAATTTCAGCCCCGCGAAGCGAGCTAGGGCAACGTGACCCAGTAATAACAAGCAAGTCCCGCCCGACCCACCTCGCAAGCTCGAGAGAGACTAGACTGCAAGCAGCGAAGCGCAGTAGCGCAAGGAAGGATGCAGCCCGCGCCTGTCGATGTCTCAAGCTCTCTCACTCTCTCTCCACCAGGATATTCTCTCCCCCGGCCTGCAGTGCTGATGCTGCTCCGTCGGGCGCGATGAAAAGAGCAATTAAACATTTCCGAACGCGATAAGGAAACTCTGAGCCTAGCCTCCCCCCGCTGCTTCCTCCCAGTAACGAGAGAGAGAGCCTATATATATAGCGAGAGTGAGAAGTCGCGCTTCTCCATCAGCGACAGATAACAAGGAGAGCATTGTTCCAGGCCTCCTCTCCCCCCCGCCGAACTCCTTGGCTCGAATTCTGCCAATATCGAACTTCGCTCCTACCCTATATTATTCTTCCTCTCTCTCTCTCTCTCGCTTGGTCTTCCTTGCTAGCGAGCTGTGCGCCCGCAATATCGGGTCACGAAGGGCCGCCGCCGCGCTGTACTTGGCACCGGGGCGATAACTCACGCGTGTACCTACAGTTTACGACGGACAAATCCTCTACCCTACTACCACCTAGCCGCCTACGTCCTCCTCCTCCTCCTCCTCCTCCTCCTCCTGTGGGCGAGATGATTTATCGTAATTGTATCTGGAGGGTCGCTCAATGCGTCTGGAGGAGCGACGCGACGCGCGACGCGCGACTCGTTTTTCAAATGTGAGGTGGGTAGGAATGTATAAGAGGGTTAGAGGATCGGTTGGAGGTTGAATTTCAAGTGGAGAGGAGCTGTGAGTGGGTGTTGAAGGTTTGTTGAGTGTTATAAGGAGAGCGTTGTGTATGATTCAATAGGAAGGGAGCTTTCGAGTTGGATTTTCATTCAGTCGGTCATTTTCGTTGTTCTATTGGATTAGATGCTACGAGTACTTTTGCTGAGCTTTAGCGAAAGTTCTTTTTACTTGAGTGTAAACAAAATGTATACGAGGAGAAAGAAAATTTTATTTTACATCGAGCTTTCGTGGAGGTGATTGAAGAATAAGCAACGCGCCAGGCGGTCTGCGGCCTGCGGCTGGCAGGCCGCGTGACTCGCCGCTCTGGCGCTTCAGAGCGAGCCAAACTGAAACGCCTCTGCGCCTTGCATCGAAAAGCTTCGCTTTTTGCATTTAAGGCCTGACCGCCGACGCTCGCGCTTCGGGCTTGCCTATCATTTTTATTGATCCATGTAGGTTTGACATCATAAAAAAACTAATGTGTACTATAAATTTCTAATATTTAAAGTAATATATTTAATAATATGAAAAGAAAATAAAAAAGAACAATATATGCATGTGATATAATTGAAAAACAAATACAAAGATAATTGAGAATATATATTATGATGTCAGTAAACCTCCTCATCCATCCACATGGAGGACTTCGTAAAGGTAGGGATCTTCAGGAGAATGATTGTACTGTTTATTGTATATATATATATTCTCTACAAACTTTGTTTAATTGACGTTATCATAAAAAATATTTCAAACAAAAAACTTTTATTCTCCCAAGATCAATATAATTATACTGTGAAATTTTTTTATGTATGTGTTATATTTCAATTGTGGCCTAAAAATTGATTTTCGAAGGTTTCTTTGCGCTTTAATTTAGGGTTTTCTCGTCAAACTTTGTTTAATTGATGTTTTCATAAAAAATGTTAAACACAAAAACGTATTTTTTCAAGATCTACAATTTTACCGTGGAAAATTTAATAAAAACATGAAATTTATTCAAGACACAGCTAAAATTCGAATTTTCGATATATTCAATAATTATACTATCTTTTATGGTAATATGGTAATACGCTCAACAAATATGGCTCAAAATAGATAAGTTTACTTATTATGATGAGGCAAGTAAGTTCTGTAAGTTTCAGCTGGTTTGACCGCGGTTTTGCTCAGTTAATCGAGGAACTTGATTACATCCATACATACATCCATACATACATTTAAATGAGTGCTTGAAATGCGTTCCTATAGTGTTAAAACATGTTTTTATGCAATAATGTGTTAATTTATCTTGGAGCGGTCGTGCCTAATTAATGGTTAAAAACTAATTGTTATGATATTAATAAGAAACAAAAATTACTAAACAGTGAAAATAATAGATACAAAAGAAGTTATACTGAAAAATCATTGGGAAACTCTATTTTAGCCAGAAAATGAAGATGAGAATCAGATGGCTATTGAATACTATCACGATATACTTATACAAATCACTAGAAATACAACTAAATTTATTTATTTTTAAAAATGCAGTATGAATGAACCAATTCTTCAATATTCTTTAACCTTCTCTTTACTATGGGAGGACCCAAAGATGAAAAAAATCGTTGTAAAACCAACCAAATTTTAAAATTCTAAAATGTATACCACTAAAGATTTCAATTAATGTTTAATTAATTAAAACAGGGTTATCTTATTCTTGTACTAATTACTTGGAAAAACTGCAAATTTTTTCGTGAAATTTTAAGTGCGCTTCATATTTTACTCCATTTTTACAATGCTTTAGAAATGCGAGAGAAAAGGTACATTGCGAGAGAAAAACTAGATTATTTTTTTGAATAATAACCATAGTGAATTTGTTATTTTCCCCTCTGAAAATGGATTCAATTTTCCCCAGTGTTGTACATTTAATAGTATTAAATTGTAAAAAAGACAAGTACATTAAATTTTTTCTATGTCTCAAAACGAAAAATCTACGACTGTCATCCCACCAGAAGAAAAATACTGTTCGACGCCTTAATGTCGGCCGATTAAATCATAATGTCGAACAATTTGTCACTGGGTGCGAGCGAGAAGCTAATCGAAAAAAAAGTTCTCTCGGACGGACGTATTACAAGATCGATGAGACAACACCATGTTCCTAGGCATCGCGCGTCTCGTCCTATGCAGTTCCTGTGCTCTGCCCCTTTTTCCTCTCCAGTCCGGCTAAGAAATAGATATATAAGTTGCACGGAAAGGAGGGACGTAAAAAGTTTTGATAGCCCGCTTATATATACCTCGCGGCTCGTAATATTTAGCTCGATACTTTAATAGAATGTGTCTATAAGGTCAGCTGCTGCCGCTGCTACTTTAAATATATCGCTGGAAGTTGGAAATAGCATGGAACTTTAAAGATTCAAGTGGTTTGCGCGATTGACGTAAATTATTGTAGAGCAAATGCTAAAAATAATTCAATGAATTACTCTGTATCTGAATACACATCGAATTAAATTCTTTACCTGATTGTACTTTATAATGAATTATAAAATGAAACAAAAGACACGTGTTTACTTAAAACTTATGTTTCTTGAAATCTTTTAATTTTACGACATGCCTCATCCATGAGTATGCAACACTCATTTACCTAATCGAGTTATGATAATAAATCATAAAGAAAAGTCAAACGCAACTCTTGCTAGATTAAAGTCACATCGCGCAAAACATGACGATTCGATTATAATTAATCGCGCGAGCAGTGCTCGTTTTGCTCGACGGGGTAAAAATCCTTTCGCCGTTAATGGGCCAGCTCGCGAGTAGATTACCTATGCCCGCAACCGCGCGCCAACGGATAAATATATAAACGTCCTCGCGCAACTCGATTTCACGCAACGTAAACTGTGCGTGTGTGTATATAGCGCCACCGTAGATTTGTAAATTCGCGGGCTATAATCAAATTGTGCGGCCGCCTTTCCAAGAGTTCTCAGTCGTGAGATGTTAGGTGCGAGTACATGAATTTTATTAAGCTTCTTTGTCGGTAGCTGCAAAGTAATCCTAATTAAGTTATAAGAGAAGATTGAGTGAGAAGCCTTGCAAATATATATTAAAAAAGAATGATGCAGTTAGTGTTAGTTCAAGTAAAGACTGCATGCTGTGTATTAATTTATGTGAGTATAAAATCAAAAATAATTTATCTTGATAATTCGACTAAATGTGGATACGTGTAGCAATAACAAAGTGTACATATTACGCAAAATTCTAAAGTCGTTTGTATAATGAGACCAAGTTACCTTATCAAGACTAAAAAATTGAATAAACTTTTGAATTTTTCAAAAACAAATTTAAAATTATCATTCCAGTAAAAATCCAATGCGAGAGCTAATAAAATTGAGAATTCTAAGTTACTTTCAACCATAATAAAAGAAAAACAACAGTCTATTACGTAAAACGTCTCTTACGTTTGTCCACTGCCATATTTACCTCCGGCAGCTTAAGCAATGACATCGTGAAGAATCCATCATGAAAATGGATGCACTTAATTCTCCGCGCGCTTTGGTTATGTTTTTCGCGTAGGATACGTAGCAGAGCATCTAAATCTCCGGGATATACGTTGCACATAGACACAGAGGTGTGCGAGCGCGCATTGTCTCGGCTTGCGGCCTTTCAGATCAGCCGCGGCTTTATTTATCATATAAATTATCTTTCTTCTCTCTCTCCCTTCTGTGCTCGGTTTATCGCGCGAGGCAAGAATATTGCCGTACTTAAAAGGGTCACGAGTGCAGCAACGATGTACAATGCTTGCTCAATGGGATTTAAAATTCATACGCGCTTTTTTACGTTCACATTTTTGTTACGCGAGTGTTTATTAATGGTTGAATTAGTGCTTTGTTTTTTTTTAATTTTACCACTAGGCACTATTAGTAAGTTTAAACATGAATAAATAAGAATTATTAGAGTAAATATAATAATGTTTTAGAGCTGTTTTAATCCTTTCGTGCCTGGAGGTGAAACATACACACATTTACCCTTCAAAAACTCATATTTTGCACTTATCTTAAAGATTAAGGCGAGAACCGTTTCTTAAGAAAAATTGACTGCCTTTATAAGTTTTAGCCCAGTGATTTTTCGGAGCACTATACGAACATTTGTCAAATGGGGTAAAAGTGAAAAATATATTATTATAAAAATACGCATTTAATTTTTTGCAAAATATTATTGTATTTATGTACAAGTTGTTTTATATTTTGAAGTTTTGCAGTTACTGATGACGAATTTATAGTCATAAGGAGGGTGTTAAAAAGCTACGAATTTCGGCCCATAAAAACGTCAAATCTAAGTCTAAATCTAAATTATAATTTATTTCTATTTTTTACTCCGTGAAATTAATTTTTATGTATAGTTTTCCTTCTGTACATTAAGGAATATTTAAAAATAATATATATTCAATAACGAAATTTTTAAAAATATCCATGGTGAAAATGATTATTCATTAAATTAAAAAATTTTCTCATAATCTGCAAGACACAATCTACAAAATGTAATTTTGCCAGATGAATATAGTGAGAAATTACGGTACACCTACGTCTCCTTTGAGGGACAATTTTCTATTTTGAATACCCTTCCTTAACAATATAAAATATTACATGATTGCAGAAAAGAGGATGCCTGCAGATTTATAATATTCTTGCCGCTAAAGAGGAACGTATAAAATTAATACCATTGTTTAGAGCTCGCCAAAACATGAATTAAAAAAAAAAAGAATTGACCTCCTTAAGTGTGGGGAAAGTTGAGGAAGACGAGATGAAAATTTGTAAAAATAAGTAGAAATTTCCGAGTATGGCTAGGCTTTTTACATCACTTTAAATGGAACAAATCCATAGATATTATTTTTTTCAGCTTTCCCCGCAGTTAAGGATATTAATTCTTTCTATAAAATTAATTTCTAAATGAGCTTTAAACGATTGTGTTGGTCCCATGCGTTCGCTCGAGGGGGCCACTATGGGCATCCTTCTTTAATTTTTTGGTAGTGTTGACTAAGACTTATGAATCCGAAATATTTTCGTAATCTCAAAAACCTTAGTAACGTATAGCCAAAATAATCCGTGTAAAAAATAAGTCCGGGACAAGTCTGGTAAAAGTCTGGCTCACAAAGTCATGCAACAGTCTGGCTACGGAGACGATCCCAGACTATATGCCAGACATTTGTTGAATTATGTCAACGAAATCTTACTTTTGCATACAAGTAATTAGTATACTACACTTGTTATTAATATTGACCGGAATCGTAAAAAATAATAGTTTCCGATTAAAGCGGGAAAACATTTTTTTACATATTGCAATCTAGGAAAAAATAAATAAAATTTAAATATTTGCAAGAAAGAGACAAAAATTTAGGTTACTGCAGAAATGACGGAATGCTATGCTTTTGTTTTGCATGTTTTGCCAAAAGTCTGGGATTGTCTCCGTAGCCAGACTTTTTCAAAACATTCAGAGCCAGACTTTTGCTAAACTTGTCCCAGACTTATTTTTTTACACGGGAAATGTTATAAAAAAAAATCAGACGCACAGCAATTACATCAAATTACAGTTAAGATCGCCAACCTTACAAACGCAACAAAACGTCACCTTTCTTTCTTACTAGGTACCAGTCACCGGAAGCCCACCTCCCCGCACCCTCCACCGCGCAAGACCACCTTTTGCGCGCTCGCAAGCTCCGCTCTCTTCCTCCTCTCCCCGCACACGGAGAAAGCTCAAAAAAGCAATTTTGCATCTCGCCGAGAAAAGCCAGCTCTCTCCCTCTCTCTCAACCCGCGTTTATACCTATATACCACGCGCCACGGCGGCACCGGCCGCATCTCAATTACGAGGCGGATTCCACGCTCATTCGACGGAATGGGATTTGCTCTCTCTCTCTCTCTCTCTCTCGCGCGCGCCCGCGTACAGTCCCGTGCACCGTGCGTATTATATGTTCGCGTGTGCGTGTGTGTGTGTCGGTGAATGCCAGAATGCGGGGGAGGGCATAAAAGCGCGGCGCGCGTCTTAATGCGACGCAGCTGGGCAGCGGGCGACGCGCAACTTTCGGAGTCGCGGATCTTGGAATTCATGAGAAATGTGCGTGGATGTTTCTTGTGGACGGAGAGGATGGTTGGGTGATAAACTTGCAAGGCGGGAGATGGTAAATGATTTTTTGCTTCCTCAAAGAGGAAGCTTTGTAATAGTAAAAATAAAGAGTTTTGCTAAAAACGTGTAGAAACGTGTTTTGAAATATAAGGAATCAAAAAACAATATTTTTAGAAAACGTCCGCATGGATGTGTGTGTGTGCGTGCGTGCGTGCATGCGTATGTATGGATGTGTGGGTGGGTGTGTGAGTGCGTGTCTGTGTGCGTGCGTGTGTGTATTTTGTAAAAGAAAACGACATTATTCCTTCTGAAAATTTACAAAAATGTAGCTTTTTACTTTCTCTTTGCTAAGTTCTTTGCCAAGATCAACAGGACTTTTATTTTTCGAGATATTCTACGTTATGATTGTTTTCCAATCAGTGATTGATATTCATTTCTTGGGTATTATACGGTAACTTTTTACCAATAAACACTTATCTCTTTCGTCTTTTAATGAAGATTTTAAATTAAAAAGAATTTTCAAGATTCAACAAATCGTTTCTGTTTTATAACATTTTTTCAATTTTTATGACTTTTTATCTTTCAAACTAATTTTATTGTAGATTTCTTGCGTATTACGCAGTAATATTTGACAAAACAAAGCTTATTTTATACGTTTTTTGACAAAGATTTGAAATCAAGAAGAATTTTTAAAATCTATCGATTCGTTTTTGTTTTATAATTTTTTTCATTATTATATTAATATTTTTGTTTTCAAAAAATTTGTAATATTTCCTGCGGTAATTTTTGGCTATTCAAAGCTCTATTTTATTATTTGATGGAGATTTAAAATAAAAAAGAATTTAAGATTGATTGATTTGTTTTTGTTTTAAATACCGTTACTGCATTTTTATAATATTCTTGTAAATAAAAAAATAAATCCGTTGTTCATAAACTGGAACAAAATTACGAAAAAACTTTTTTTTAAAAGTAGAATGCATTTACTATATTCATAAATAAAATTTAATCAACAATTATAGTGTTGCAAAATTTATTATTGTCAATTGGAAAAGAATGTAACTTGATATGCAAAACTTTTTAAGTTGATTTTTATATGTTACACTTTGTCATAAGTTTATTTATAGTATTTTCTTGAATTTTATAAATAAATTTTGTCTAATAGATGTGCGTAAAAAAATATTTTTTATTACTCTTGTTTTTATCACAACAATATGCTTTTACTCCAATAAGGTGTAAAAAATGTTTGTATTGAATAGTTTCAAAATAAAGGAAGACTTTAAAGAATTTTTTAGTTAATCAATATATTGTTTATGTTCCAATACAATTTGTTAGGTATAAAATTTAATAGAGTTAAAATGTGGGTTCACGGTTAAAATGAGTTTAAATAAAATATCTTGAATAATTAACTCGAATAATTACACTTAATTACTGAACATTTTTAAGATTTCCTTAGTTAAATATTATCTTATCTTAAATTTATTTGTAAAAATGGTATGCAGCATATATATTAAAATAGTATATTAAGCAACAAGGGCATAAAATTAACTTCACGCACGAATCACCGCGAAGAGTGCGTAAAAGCGATTTTGCGCACGAGTTGTCGATGAACAGTGCGTAAAAGATTTTACGCACCGCTAGCGGTGCTAAAAAATGTAACAGAACAAAATACTTCTAATTTAAAGATCGTCAGGTATCGTTGCATAGTCGTAATGTTAAAACATGTATATTTCGAGGTATATCTCAAAACAAATCAATTAACTAAAGTTATAGTTTTTTAAAACCAAAATTCTTTGCTTTTTTAAAAATTTTATACAAATATATTGTTTTAAAGAATATCTCATATTTTGAACACACTAAAAACTTAACCCGCTTAACACCGTAGATATCTCGTCCAAATATGTATATTTTTTCTATAACTTTTTTAAGGCAAATTAAAGCTATAAATTTATAATATGAGTTTAGTTTGAATATGATATGTTACATTTATTACACGTAAATTTTGAATGAAAATTAAAAAAAAATTATGAAATTGGATAAACAGATTGACTTTATGCGACGTACCAAATCCGTTTGAAAATCATTACTGGGGGGATTTTGGGGCCCTGATCACGAATCTGCAATTAGAAATTCTAAATTTTAAATAGTGCAACTATATGATACCTTGACTGCGTGTACGACTATTTTATGGCGAAGCGAATATATATATAACCCGATATTTTGAATTATTAATTTATCATAAACGCCTCTTATTGACAAGTTTTCAGATTAGAACGGTTATAATATTTGTATTTGTCGCCTTAACACTACCAATATGTCTAAATCTATTTATAATAGGATTTTTTGCCTCCCTTTCACAAAATTTTAATTGACTTCGTCCAAACGTTTATAAAATATCGTTGCTCGATTACTTTATGTAATTTTTACTATATTTACATTTGTCGAAAATTGTTTCTGGTGATGACGCTTTTTAAAGGGAAAATGCACGTCATAATTACGATGAGTATGCCCGCGCGACTCCAGTACAAACATTGTAAAAAAGTGATATTACTTAAAAATTGAAGTTTAAAAAAATGAACTGACTTGTTAACTACATTATTTATTAATTAACTTTTAATAGCAATTATAATAAGACTATAAATCAAACCGATGCATGTTCCCGATTATCAATATGTATGATAAGTGCTTGTATTTTCGAACAAGCTTTTTGTATAAAAAAAAATCCAGACAAAAGAATTTTAACTTGTTTATGGTTTTATTCTGAGTGTGCGATACGATTTGTTTTACCTCCAAAATACATTATCAATTAATTACAAATTGAATCGCAAATTTTCGAAAACCCGTTAATCGAAAGCAACGCGCAGTGAGTTTGTCCCCGCTGCAGCACGGCACACTCGAATAATTTACACGTCCGAAGTGCAAAAAATCGCAGTCGCACTCCCGCGTAAAACCAAACGCTGCTCTTTCGATTTAATTATTTTCACCCGTACCCCACACTTCGTCCCACTCACTCACTGACCCTCCCACACTCACACACACGTACACGTACACCCAGTAGAGAGGTCAATCGAAGCGAACTGACCATAGCGTTTTTCGCCCAGCAGAGAAAGAGAGACATCCCAGCAGCAGAAACGTCGGAAAAATCGAGAGAGAGATAGAAACACAGACTCGCAGCTGGATTTATCGTCCGCGCAATTACAGCGGAAAAACGCAAGATAAGCCCAATTCGTCAGCGTCACGCGTATATATACAGCGCCTCCGCCTCCTCCCCCTCCCTCTGACCGGCTCCGACTTTTTTTTTGCTCGCGCACTCGTGCGCGCCGCTGCAACACCAACGCGTGCACGTGCCACGAGCGCGGGGCTGCCGCCGCTGCAACTCTTCGCTCGTACGCGCTCTGATTCGATTTTTCGAGGCTCTCCTCGTCCTCTCCCCCCCCCCCCCCCCCCCGCCGAGCGCATAAACTCGATCGAGACATCAAGTGCTATGATCTCTATCTGGGAGGTATATAGGAGAGGGCGGACTGTGATGTGCATCGAGAACTAGTTCCGAGCGAGAGATGAGGAAATTCACTTTTGAGCTTTTGCGGATGGAGACGTACGAAGGGGGAGGCGTGTCGTTTTTGTATTTGGGAATCTGTTGACGATGCGGAATATTGAGAAGATGGAAATTTTGCTAATAATGTTTTTTGAAGAGTAGTGGTTTTTTGTAATGTTTGTTTCTAATTCGGGAGTATGTTATATCTAAGGGAGGTCGGGGTAAAGTGAGCTTGTCGAGTTTCATCGAATATTTTGGGAATTTAAGCTCGATAATTTTACACTATGTATTTGCACACTGATTAACTCTGCTAACGAGTAATTACACCCGTAAGCAATCGCGGACATAACAAGTTTTTGCTCTTGTATGGCGTGTACAATTTTCTGAAATGTATTTTCATTTACTCCTGTATTTAATGGCTTTATTAGATTTATTTACTAAATTTTTCGTTTAGAAAGAACGAAGCGTAAAACACGAGCGGCTAATTGAAAAGTAGCGTAACATTCTGCAGGATTTTCATCGTAACTTATCAATCTTCAGATAATTTGATGCATTTAAAAATCTGAAACGTCGACTCGAACGTTTAATTAAAAGCCGTTATCAAGTGAAATTTTATAAAAATCTCATTATGAATTGCAGCCTTTCCCTAGAGTAATTTTTCACCCTAACGAGCTTGCTCCTCTATCTTCATGTAGCCGAGAGAAGAAAAATTACCTCTAATGGGGTTCATTTTCACTCCTATACATAGATAAAGAGCGTAAACAAAGATGAATCTAGTCAAGATATGCATTTTCATTTTATAATTAAAAATTCTAGATTAACGAATGATGATTTTTCGGTCTTTAATTTGAATACACTCACCCGTTTGTAACCCATTTAATCCAAAAATCAAACATAATATACTCGGCTGAAAGTTAAAACTGTCTTGTTTTCGAAGAAACTAGGAAATTTCAAACTGTTTTAAATGAAATCTAACTCATTTTTTTTTACTTAAAATGGAACCCATTTTTTCTGAGTAAACATTCATTTTTATTTAAGTAACTATTCACTCTAATAAGATGAAAATTCACGATGAAAAGAAAATTTATTGTGTCGCCTTCCTTAAAGAAAAATAAAAAAAAATGAGTCTTAAACATCAGGTTTCACTGTGTATATGCAGAGTAATGCTGATCCACGTCCGTACACACACGCACACATGCACGCGCACACGCACACATGCACACACACACGCACACACGCACACACGCACGCACGCACGCACGCACGCACGGACACATCCATATAGACGTTTTTTAACAATAGTGTATTAGATTTCTTAATAAAATTTTTTTTTACAATCACAAAGCTTCCTCTTTGAGGAAGAATGAATGTAATTCAATAAAAGAATATCATTCTGTTCTTTGCTACGCTAATAAAATTTTCCTACGTTACTGCCGAGATTTAGTTAATATAAACGTACTTAATAATTATTATCCGAATACATTTAAAATCACGATGTTCAAAATTATTGGAGTATAAATGGAGCGATCAATTAAGGTATAATTTTTTAAATTATTATTTTCATTATAACTTACAGAAATTTCTACCTAAATAATTTATACTAATTTATATTACACATAGAAAACAATAACAAGCCTTTAAAAAGTTTTTATAAACTGTACTGAATAGCGCGATATCAAACTATGTTCTATTTTTAAAATTCGTTCTGCATGGTAACGGTTGATGTTAAACTATAACTCGCATAATCACTGCGAGTAAACTAACATGCAATTAAATAGACGACGCTACTTCTGAAGCAAACTTATCGCAATTGCTCCCTTATACCCCAGTCTCCCCTATGAATTCTTTTCGGACATAGGCATTATTTATGCATGAACTAAACAAGAAATATCAAAATTAAAGTGAACGGTTCCTTAGACGTGTGATATCCATCGCATGCATTCGGTTTCTTGGCTTTTCCACGCTGAATTAAAAATGTACTTAAATATTTAGTTAACCCTTTGTGGCTTAGTGGCTATTATAATAGCCACCTCTTTCGTCTAAGATTTTTATGTATAAAAATATTATTTATAGGTGTATATAAATGATTTTACATTCTTCTATTAACTAAGAGGTTTCTCTATAATACTAATTAACAAAAATTGATATTTTATTTATTGTTAAATAGTTATAAATAAACAAGTAACGAAAAAGCTGTTTTTTAAGAAAAAAATATTGGTCACAAAGGGTTAAAAGCTGTTATTTCTCTGTACATCAAGCGAACGCAATCCACGAATTAAAAATCCACAAAAACAACATTCCAAGCAAAATCGCCCTTCACCATCTCAATCTTCCCGTCCTCATACCCTCGGCACCACTCCTCCCTCATCCCCTCGCAATCCTCCTACAAACCTCCAACAATCAACAATCATCCGATATCGGCCCATAAAACCTGTCCTGCGTCGCGCTCAATCCAGAAAAACGCACCCATACCGAAGACACCAGTACGCGCGGAAACGCCGAGGCGCGCGTCCGATGCATGCGAGCGATTGATCGAGCGTCGGATGCGAGGCATACGCACGCACGCGAAAGAGTCGGAAAAGTAATAGTCCCGACTGAGTGCAGTGTGCGCGGCCTAGCTAAGCGATCATCGATTGTGTCCCGCGGTGCACTCGCGCGGTCGTCGGACTATGTCGCGAGCGAAGCCTCGGCGGCGGCGGCGGCAGCGACGGACGCTGCTGGTTGTAACGTAAGAACCGCGAGGCATTACCAGGTCAGCCGCGGCCGCGCCGAGACGGATGGAGGATGTCATCTTCGAGGGGGTGAGCTGTTCGGTGGCCCGTGGAAGAATTTACTCTCGGCGGAATACACTAGAGTAGACACTATTAGTACTTGGAAACGTTAGAGCTCCAGCACTGAGATGTAGCGGGGATGATAAGAACGGGCCAGTACGACACTTTTCTTCTTGGTATATTCAACATTGTACAAGAAATAGACATTTTTAGGTACACGCGAGACACTTCACTCAAAGTTTAGTGTAATAATCATACCTATAGATGATTATCGCGCGGCTGAAAACTTCACGTAAGCTTAGTAATCGTACATTAAATTAATATTTTATTAAAAACTGGCCTAAAAAGTGGGTTAAGTTACGCTTGACGATTTCGCGATGTTTTGCTTTCTTTCAATATCGGCAAAAAGTATTACACCGAGTCTGAGACGTTTTAAGGGACAACGTCTATTCATTTAACTGGCCCATTCTTATCAAAACGATATAAATTTATTGGTTCAGCACCGAAAAATAATTTACTGCCATACAATATTCAGCCAGAATCGGCCCGAACTATCACTGCTGGCAAATTCCTTCATGGGGGGGGGGGGTGCCGATGGAGATCGTGATTATGGATTCTTTTGGGGGGACAGGAGTGTTTTTGATTCGGTGTGGCACGAGTGGAAATCTCAGCGTTTTATGGTACCGCAGCGAAATTTTGATAAACAAGGTGGATACAATTAAATGGGAATATAGTAATTACTCACGTTCGAAAGTTTAGTTTGATAGATGTGTGTTCCATTGAAAAATAAATGTACTTTAGACGCTCTATGAAATCAATTTTCGATTTTTAAGTTTTTGTTGAAACTTACTCAAAGATACTATTAAAGGATAATTTCTCCTGTAAAATTGATGTCAAAAACTGTATTGATATTTTCCTTTAACTTTAAACGTGTGAAAACATAGCAATTCGATACATTTGGAGCGAGATTTCAACTCTGAAACTTTTAGAAAGTATAGAATATCGATTAACTATAAAAACTGCTAACGAGCTTCATGGTAATTTATAAGATCCAACAAGAAAAACTTATTCAGCGGTATTAATGATTTATTAATTACTCGATAAAGTTACAGGTAATTATTTTTAATGTTTATTCCATCATAGGTAACTATCCACAATTATTTAGTAACATTCAGAACTGTTACTTTATTAAACAAATATAAATTTTTAAATAACACTGAAACTTATATTGCAAAACATATTAACATTCAAGTGTAAAGACTTTTAAACTGCTTTTCGTCAGAAATTTTTCAACGGCATGCCTATTAAAATCCATTTTCATTAGTTTTATTGCACCGCGAGAAGGAACGGAATTTTCAGCATTTTTTTATCAAGCGCTTCGGGTGAAAAGCGAGGGTCTCTGCGGTATCCACGGTATTCCGCAAAGTTTTACTGTTCCAGCGTAATCATTGCTAGAGTAATCGTGGACAAGTGCGAACTCTTAAGAGCGAGGATTCACTTTGCAGCGATGATAGTTGCTCGTATTTTAAGTGCACTCCGGATCTCCTCCGAGTAAACTTTTTACTCGAAAGCAGCCGAGAGCAAGTCTTTTAACTTTGCAAAGATGACTTTACTTGAGGGTCTCCCATTAGAATAAAGTGGCAAAAAATAACATTTAAATTTCTGACCTTCCTCGCTGTAATTATGCTTTATTTATTAAATTTATTATTATTTTTGTATAAACATTTGAAAAACACAGTGACTACGTTAAATCTGTCTAAAATATTTTTGAAAGTCTTAAACGTCAAAAAACAGATTTTATTAGCATATTTCGTTTAATTATATTCAATGTATTAACTCCTAATAAAAATATTGTGACGTAGAAAATAATTTTTACGAGTTATATAACTTATGCAATTCCAGGCACTTTTACTCAAAATCTCATCGTTTTAAGTTATTCTGCACGAGAAAGAATATATCTCCCATGGCAAAGATTCTTTGCCAACGGCATTTAAGAGGTTCACGAGAAATCGAGTAAATCCATGAACTCCTCGGAGTAAGCGATCACTTTAAAAAAAATAACTTGGCACCAGCAGCTGTGCTTCAGTTTTCACTTAAAAAATATTTCCGCCAAACTGAAAAAATGCATGACGAAGTACACTCGTTCACTTCATCCAAAACACACCAACCCCCAAAAGAGTCTCCCAAACAACCTCCAAAAACCATCCAACGAACTCATAACTAAAAAGAAATTCAAACTAAGACACTTCCTCAAAACAGTCCCATCCCCTTAACGATACTCAAAGCACCCTCAGATAAAAGAAACTCTCTCCTCCCAAGTCCCCCCAAAATAAAGCAAAGCATCCAGGTACAACAATCGCAAACTCCCTCTCTCTCTCGCCAACGAATGCCACACGTACGTCGGGGTGTCTCTCGGATCTCGCGCTTATCACTCCCGACGGGCGGTCGGCTCGGGCTTCGGCCGATGCACCTCGCAGCAGGCGGCGCCGAATCGCGGGCAACTGAAGAGAGAAGTCACCGCGGCGGCTGCACGCGCGCGCGCGCCGCAGTACAGGCCATCCCCTGCTGCCGCCTGCAGCGCGCGCACCCCCCGCGTATATGCAACGCTCGCTCTCTCGCTCTCTGGCCGGCAATGCGCGACCCCCTACAACCTACTAGCCCCGTGCGCGACTCTCTCTCTCTCTCTCTCTCTCTCTCTCTCTCTCTCTCTCTTCTAGGCCTCGCTGCGCCCGCGCCGCGGCCGACACTGCAGCTGGGGAAAGAGGGGAGTGGGATGAAACTGGCGAACCTCGCTCCCTCTTGGTTGCAGCGTCGTTGCGCGGAGACGCGGAGAGATTGGCTTTGGGGTTCTGCGTTGGATGACGGGATAATGGTGAGTGGTATGGATGCTTAGAGGATGAGGAGGGGATGGGGTGGATTTTTCGCTATTTTACGGGGGGAGTTGAGGTTTGCGCGAGGGGACGGGACGGGCGTTATTCGGAGGGAAAAGTTAGCTGGAGACTCGGTTGATCCGTTTGCGGAGACGGGGTGTCTCGCTCGCGCGAGCGTTCGTTGGTACGACGAGGACACTGCAGAATGCAGCTGATGCGGAAGAGAAGAGGATATAGCTGGATGGGTGGGAGGGGGGAGTGGGTGGAGGATGCGCCGAGAGGACTTTTTCGAATTCAATTCGTGGCTTTTTGTTAGCGTTAATTGGGAAGAGTTATTTTATTTTCTGCGGGCCGGCTGACTTTTTCCTCTTTTTTTTTTCTATTTTCGGCGGTGAGCTGTGGGGCGATTTTTGGGTTTGCTCTTGCTGGTGTTTTTGGAAGAGGATTTTAATGGTTTGTTATGGCATGTTTGGATGGGGTGGAACTGATTTGAGAATGTATTGTTACAAGAACAATTTCGTGGAAATTCAAGTCTTTATCGCTCGATCAATATTGTATGAATTAACAGATTTGAGAACGTATGGAAAATGAACGATGCTGACAATTTTATTGAGGAGACAAGCCTGAGTTTAACCCTGAACTCAGAAAATAATATAGTCATATCCCGCGTATTGTAAGAGCTCGATGCACAAAAACTGGCGCATTGCAATTGCTTTTCTACAATGAATCGCAAGCTAATCTTGAACAACCATTCATGATCGAACCGTATCTCGAAGTGCTTGAGGTTTTAGCGTGACAGTGCTCGAATCATTTCAGTGCGTGCGATTTCTGGGGTGATTCTCAATAAGTTGTAAAATATATGTTCCATAGTTAGAATACTTGCTCCACAAGAATTGTATGCGTCTTGAAACCTATAGATAATTAAATGTGTGATATAAACTACATTTTCCCACATTGCAATCTTACAAGAAAAGTGTCACACTTTTGGAAATTGGATTTTTATGTGACTATAAGAAATATTTTTTTGTACCTAGAAATGAACACTGAACATTTTTATGCTAAAAGAAAATTCAATAAATAGAACTTGATTTTATAGGTTTTTTTAGTATAATACATATTCATCAATACATGTACATTACATAATTTTGTATCAATATATCACAAGACTTACATTTCATGATAAAAATTATTTTTCAACGATATCTATATAAAATAAAAATCCAACATACTTATTTAACTTACGTAAAATTCAAAATGGTAATGACATATCGTCACAGCAATGCGTATTATCAAAAGCAATGCGCATGGCACTGCAGATTTTTCCATAAAAACTCCAAGAAAAATTATATTTCTTAATGTTTTTCAGAAGTACTTATATAAGAACACGGAAACTAGTTTTTTATCAGACTAGTTATTTAAATTTACTTAATTTAAGAGCAGAACAGCTAATTATCGTTTTAAACAAGTCTACACTCGGCATGATCCAGGATATGTGTCACTATAGAAGTAAACATTAATAAAGCTATTTAGATAACCGAATTTGTTATTCTTTACCATCGTAAAATAATTTTAAAATATATCGAGTTTTTATTAAATATTCAAAATTTCAATTAATTTTGAAAAAGATTGCGAAAATCAGATTATACATTAGCCGACCCGAACCTGTTATGATTAAGTTGTAAAAATCATATATAAGCAAGGTTTGGACCATTCTTGAGTTAACCAAGCGCAGAAAATAATGTTCTGCATGCTGGATCTATGGATAAGTCTTAAACGGTTAAAGGTCGTTACGTCCTCTTGAACGGCTATAATAAAAACCTGTACTTTTTTCTTGATGTACCCCAAGGTAATGATAGTCAAACTATTTGAATTGAGGTGTTTAATTGTGTTTAAAATACATACAGTTAGGTTTTCAATATGGTAATTTGAAATACAAAATTATTAACCAAAGTTATAGCCTATGTAAGCCTCAATTTTTCAATATTTAAAAAAGTTATCAAATGTGGCTTTTGTATAATACTATATAACAGAAGTTATATATAATTATAACTTCGGTAAATAATTTGGATCTTCGAATTCCCACAATTATAACTCAAGGATATGTATTTTGAATATTTCTATAACGGATATTCTAATATATATGGGTGATTCCGCCGCAACTTGCCCAAAACAAGCATAAAAACGGCGGAAGAGTGAAAATTGTCGATTCTTATCCTCAGCCTGCATTGATTCCCCTGAATTTACAAAAGTTAACTTCGTATGCTTATTTATGTAATTTTAGCCGTAGAATCACGTGGCGTTATTAGTTTTTTATGAAAATAATTGAAAATGCCTTTTATTTCAATAATACTCTTCATAGGGTGTTATGAAACTAACTTGTTACGGAACTGACATTTAACTTTGCAACTGCTCTCATAACTCTTAGACTTAACATACGAACTTTTTTGCAAATAAGTTTTATGTACTTTACTATTAAGTAACGAAAACACTTTTTACTTGTAGTAAAACATCAAATAAATAGTATCTAGATAGTCATTTAATAGTGTTACGGAACTGACCTCTACTGCTTTTTACTGAAATCTGAAGTGAGAAACTGTTTATACTCGCAAAATTTTGAATTCCCAGACCTTTTTCCGGATACATTCGATGAGTCATAACATATAGTTTGCAAATACACCGTCAGGATGATCTAATATAGCAAGCTACTTCGCTTTTTAGTGTACATACCGTTGTCATCAATATTGTATCGCAAACTGTTGGAAAAAAATATGCACCTTGTTGTAATGATAATTATCGAATTTTGAGTTTAAGACCAATACAAATGTATATTATTAACTCTGTAGTTTACTATATATAAGGGAGGCATTCTTTTACCGATCTTACTAGTGCGTAGAGTGCACTTTTATATCGAAATTTGAGTTATAGTTGGTTATGCCGTACATGTATAAAAATGAAGAACGACATTTTTTTCCGAATGTATAAGTGTCTAAGAGGTCTGTACGTGAAGTGAGCAAGTTACGGCGGAATCAGCCATATATGTATTCAATTATATAAAAAAAATAAATAACATATAATGTAGAATTTATTTTCAATCCATCTAAAAAGATATAACTTTTTAATACATCGCAAGAGATAATGTTTAATTAAGCTACGAGTCGCTTCAATGTACCGATTCTAGCTGTGTCCGCCGGGTTTTTCGGCAAACGCACGTAATTATACATTTATAGGTGTGCTTTTGATGGTTTAATTTCGCTACAAAGCATAGTATGTTATAATGGCTTTTGGTTCGTAATCAGTGAATTGTTTTTGAGCGCCGAATCGATTGATTTCGAAATAATAATACGTATCGGCATATATGCAAATGTCGCGTAATACTGCAAGCGATTGAAATATTCGTCTTTTGTTTCGGGATTTGTAAGTCTTTTGATTAATAATCTTTAGTAAAGCTTGAATATTAGTACGACAGGGCGATTAAACAGTTATATTATAATTAAATGAAAGCATAATTTTGACCTTCAGTTTACACAACGTACGTTAATTATGTAATAGATGCAAAAAGATACTAAAATTCTCTCATATTCTATATTTTCATTCAAATTTGCATTCCTACGCAAGATGAATATTCTATTTGAATACGAAAGTATTTATCAACTGTAATGAAAGAAGAAATTTAGACTTTATGAATTTAGCAAGCAAAAAACCACCCCAGCAGCAATCGACCCTGCAAAAATACGCTCTCCCTTTTGAATAGACGATTGATTCGCTAACGAGATTCCTGTATTTTTGTCGGCGCCCCCTACGAAAACGGCCATCCCTGTTACTCTATAGTTATTTCCTGCGCTGTTCTACTTGCTATGTAATTGACATTCCTCCGCAAAGAAAAGTTATCGTGTTTATTTGATTCTGTTAAAAATGAATTAAAAAAGAAATTTATAAATAACGTGGATCATTATTGATATATCCAAATTGAAAATAAAAATAAAATAAAAAATTTCAATATTTATAATCTTTGCAAACTTTAAATGGATTTTCTTTTACAACTCCGACGCTTTTATACTCGCTTATCGAATCTTTATGAGAATCGTTTCGATCATTAGCGGTAAAATTTTTAATAAAGGCCCCGCGGGGCAAAAGTAAAAGAACGGGGAATATCAAAGTGGAGTATCGGAATTTTAACGCGCACAAAAGGCGGCAGCGGCAGCGAGGCTCTGCGCGGAATTCAAATTAGCGAACAGCAGGAAGATTCATCGAAACAAAGCTCTTCGCGGCGGCCATATTATTTTGGTCGGATCGTTGCTGCTTCATCGGAAGTAAGATTTTTCCTTTGTTAGACACGGTCGGGTTACGCAATATATATCGAGTTGTTCGATCATTTAAGGATTTATCAGATTCATATTAGAAATTAAAAGCAAATTAATTAATAATTACAAATAAGATAAAAAGTAAAATTTATCTTAATATATAAAAATTATTACTAGTACACTTTGACACGGGTGCGGAAGTAGATTATTTGCCTCATGCGACGTTTTTCACTCGAGCAAAGTGGGAGTGAAAAGTCACATGAGGTAACTAATCTACTTACGCACTAGTTTCGAACCGTATTTTATACCACATCGCCGAAAAATCATATCAAAGTTGTGATTTTGAGGTTAGAGTGATATAAATAAATTTGTATTATACGGAAAAGATGTTGTAAATTGAAATAAACGTTCAGGTATTTTAATATACCAAAAGCATTATTTATTATTTTATTAAATAAAATATTTAAATAAAATATTTATTATTTTTATGAATATGTATTTATGAGAATTGTTGAAGCAAATGTTTATTAGAATTTATTACATTCTTTCACTGTATTAATTATATAGCATGTAATATATAATATTCATTGAATAACCGTTAATCATTTCTATAATCAATTTTAATATCACATTTCCACCATTCATATTCAAGGACAATATTATCTTTACATACACACCGTTCTTCAAGCAAAAAGCTGCTGTACCGCATTTATTAAAACATGTACGCGTCCACCAAAAGACTTTCTGCTCCTGCTGCAGCAGCTACGGCCAACCCCCGAAGTATATAAAATTCTTCCGCGAGCTTTCGCAGGCTTTTCCACTTCGGCTTTCCTCCCCCTCCCGCCATAATCTTTTCTTTTTCATCCACCTCTTTTCCCATTCCCCGACCTGTAAATAATAAGAACGCGCGCTCTGCGGCTTTATAAACTCGCCGCAGCAGCGAAGAAGCAGCAGCAGCCGCCGCTGCAACTTTTAATAAAGCAATCGCAAATCTTTCCTCTCGAATGCGCGAATAAAATGAAAAGAGGCGCGAGGAGAGCCAGAAGGAAAGAGTCAACGAGGAAGGGTGTAAGTATACGAGGGCGCAAGGGCGTTCATTGCGTTTTCGTTGCGGGTTATTATTGCTGGGGGGGGCTGGTTTTCCTAAATTGGTGGGACTGCAGCGACATGACGAGATACCGGAGCTCATCCCGGGGGGGAATTGGAAAAAATTAAGCTCGCGCAGGGTGCTGGATTATTCTACAGGGAGAGAGCCGAGCGCAATTACGGAGTCGTAAACAAACTTTGCAAGAGTCTCGCGAGCTCGGTGCAGCTCGCGGGGGAAATCCCACTCGTTATCATCCGACTAGAGTTTTTATGAACTTTTCTTTTTTTCTTCTTCTTGTTCTTTCGCGCCTCCCCCCCCCCCCCCTCCTGCATTGGCATTTCTTCGAATTTTACGTTTGTGTTTTATGCACTTTTCCGCTCGACGATCACTTTTGAGAACAGCGTTCGTCAAAAATTTGTAAGAGATCGCGCGAGCCTCGACCGAAAATGATACCGATTGTAGTTTATTTTTTTATGATTAATAATATAGATTATAAAATTTATTAAATTTAGCTTAAATAATTTACTTCTATGCTAAATGTACATATATTGCCTCATTATATATGTTATTTTTTATGACACTAGTGATGGTCAATGACCATTCAGCCGTTTTAATCCTTAATTTCTTAATGTATTCATGAAAACTTGATGTTGAAAATCTATATATATAAATCATATTATTAAGAGGGCTACATCGTTTTGACATCACATCCACTTTTTAACTTTAAGAAAATCATGTAAAGTAATAGCAGTATGTACAACGAATAAGAATATCGCTTGACGATTTATCGAAGTATCTGAAGGTGATTTGTAATTTTGACAATCTACAAAACCCAATGAAACGCGAATAATTCTTCATAAACGCAGTTTAAAAGAAGCTTTGCGGAGTTATTCGCGGCAGTCGATGAACGTCATCGTCAATAATTGATCCTCAGACTTCATTAATGCACGAGCTTACGGCGAATCGATTGTCAAGCCGGTGCTGTTGCCGCTGCCGCTCGACGTCGTTGCAGCTGTCTTTTTTTCCCTGTTTAAAATCCTGTCCATTGAATCTGATTGTATTCGATTAATATTTCAGTAGCTATAACAGCTTTTTCATCGGCACGGCTCTCGCGCGTACCCAGAAAAGCTCTCACGCGTTCGTGCATGATGGGCTTCTGTATGGCACACAGGGGAGCTTTTTTGCGGTAGAAAGGAATCGATTAATATTTAAAATTTTATGATCCCTCCTATTTTCGTCGCGGTTTTCTATAGTGTGTACATTTCGTAATGTCGCGGTGAGTATCGACATTTGATCGAAAGTGTATGTTACATTTTATGCCTATTGGTTAGAATATTGTTTTATCATTATCTTCGTTATACGTCTACATGAGTGTTGAGATATTTTGACAACGGCGATTTTCATCACAGTATGCATATACGCACAGAGAATTTTATAATAAAAATTGTAGAGAAATGGACGATTAAAATTACCATGTAGTTTTCATTGCGCTTTGGAAATTGCTACTAACACAATTTTACCACTAATTTGGCATCATTGTAATTTTTGCCATTTCAAGATGTATGTAATCCCTTGTTTGAGGCGTAAGCATCAGGCACTGTTGTACTGATTATTTCCTTCACATAAGAAATCGAAGGAAATCAAAGAAATCACGCACTGTAATTTCCGAGTGAATTTTGAGTTGTTAAAATCTCGTTTAGTCCCAACGGTAATATTTATTATAAATATGAGTAAAAAGTATTATTGTATATCAGTACTTAAAAGTCACAATTTTGCTGCAATCATTGTTTCTACCAAACAAAATTCATTTCTTGTTGAACGAGCAACGAAAACCCTGAAAAGATCAACCTCCCCAAAAAAGAATCATCAACTTCAACGCGACATTCACCCTGTCGTTAAGTGATCGCGCATCGTCAGTGTCGTCCAACAAGCCACATCGAAACTTCCCCCTAACTCTCGCGTGCGAACCAAGACCACCGAGCAGCACTCTACAAACGCTCTCCCCCTACAAAACAACCATCAACTAGTCCACACCGAATCCGAAAATACGAGTAAGATGGCGACGCGGCGAACTCGTATCCCGAGTGGCAGGAGTCAATGGGTCAAGACTGACGAGTGCCGCGTGCACTTTCCTCGGGATATTCCGCGAAAGCTTAAAAATAGGCGATTCGCTCGCTGCTCGCCGTTCGCGGAAGAGTCTACACGCGCCTCTCTTTCTCCCTTGACAACGAAAGACAGCAATTCTGCCTTTTCGCGCGCACGAGATGTGTATACGCGTGCACGGGGAGAAAGTACGATCGGATTAGCGCGGAGTGCGCGCGTCTGCGGGGAAATTAATGTCTCGGCCCGCGCTTGCCTGAAAAATTCGCGGCAAAAGCCGTCGCAGCGAGGTTCTAAGTTTAGCAGCTGGCGGAGCCTTTGTGCACGCGCGGAGAGACAGAGAGAGAGAGGGATGTCTTTCAGCGGGCTAACGAATGCAAAGATTCGGCGGTGCGAGGCGAGCGTTCGCGGTCCCGCTGTTGGCGCTTGTCTAATTGGCCGACGTGAGGCTGCGTCGTGGGTTTTGTCAATTAGCTGTTCTTGTGTATTGAATGATAAGAGGAGATTCGGTGGTTGACAAAATTAACGTTTTTGTTAAGGAGGACGTTAAAAAGGGTGTGTGATATATTTAAATGTGATATTATTAATACTTGGTCGGCAAAGTTTTAAGGTGTAAGCCGACGAGCTAAGAAGCTCGAACACACTTTTCAAAAGCCATTTTTTCGTTATTTTTATGGGGAACTGGTACTTTGCTTTATAATCTTGGATGATTTTTAAACTTAGTTCTGTCCTAAATTTGTTCACAATGTAAATGCATATCCTAAAGAATATCAAGAAAAAAGTATGTTAATGAAAGTTTCAAAAATGTGTGTAATTTTAGCATATAATGATAGATAATCAATTTATTAATAATTTTATATGATCAATGATAAAGTAACGATTTTTTTTACTCATTTTAATATTAGTATAAAAAATTTATTTATTGGTTTGTATCTGAATATTATATTATGTAATACTCGCGAGGTATGTATTTACAAAATACAGTTCTCTTATACGAAGGATCTATAGGTAAAGATTGTCATTCGATGTTATGTATCCATATATGCAATAAATTTCACTCTTCTAAGAAAAAACGTATAAAGCTTTTGTTTATTTCGGTTGAGGTCAATAATAATGCACGCGGTTCGTTATAACTGCGGACGATGAACGAGCAGTATCGCGTTCACTAACCAGTTCATCATAAATATTATTCGTAGACCATTATATTTAATTATCCAATAAATCCTCACAGCATATATAAGCGATTACACGTCAATTCTATTATTTTAATAAACTTAAAGAGATTACGAGAAATCAACGTTAGTCGTAAAATCGCCATAACAGAATCATCTTTCCTCGTTTCCACGTTGAACTCGCAGAGGAAAATCCACCATTGGACCACTTAGAAGGGGGTCGGGGATAGACATTCCATCGCCTCGTCCTTCAATCCGATTGAGCCATAAATTCGTCAGTTCGACACAGCGCGCGGAGGAATGCGACTTCCCTGGATTCTTCCCTCAATTAAAAGCCTCGACCCATCGGAATTATGCAGTCTTATCGCGCGCGCTCGCGTAGGAAAATCCATCCAATGGCTGTGTATACGCGTCTCTACGCTGCAAAGATTAGATCGCATTTTTAAAAAGGACCGCGCGCTTCGTTGTGTATCGTCGTTGGGGTAATCCCCGCGCTGGAAAGGCTATACACTCGAAAAATATTTGTGCGGTGAGGACGCGAGCGAGCGCGCGCGATAAACGATTTACGAGCTTGTGAGTGGCCTCTGAATCATCGTAAAGGGTGCGAGAGAAAGAGATAGAGAGGCTCGAATGTGTTCGCCGGGCCGGCTCTTGTACAATTTGTGGACCCGCGCGCCCATTGTTAAAAGTGATCGAGAGGAGGCGCGAGGATAAGGGAACGAAGAGGACGATGAAAGTGGTGGATTTCATTTGAGGAGGAGAGTGAAGGACGGGTTCTGTAAATTACTGTTTATTGTGTAGCTTCTTTTCCTTTTCAGAAGATGGACTTCAATATTAACAATTTCAAGTCTCAAGATCTTTATTCGATATTTTGTGAAGATGTTTGCAATAATTGCAACCATTTGATAAAATACATATTTTTTAAAATATATTGTTTAAACGATGAATAAGAATAACTTATATAATAATACTTAATTTTACACGTCACTTTTGTACATGTATTGTGTATCTCAAATTAATTTTAACTGTGTACGAGCTGGGTAATGTTTTCCGTGAAAACTAAACAATGTGAGAGGTATGTCGATAATTTAGATTACCATTATGTTATGAATAATTTGTACCTTTGTTAGCTCAGAGTTAGCCTCGTAAAGTTGAAAAGTTGAAGTTAACCCTTTATAACCGAACATTTTTGATAATTTGAATTTCATATGATTCTGTCGGTCCTTTCAACTTTGAATTATCGAGAATCAACTGTATCTAAAAAAATAAATAATGTCATAGAACGGTTAATTTAATTTGCAAACCACTTCCATCATGAATACTTGAGACGAAAGACCGCCGAGATCATGTGCATAAATATCTTTTCAATCCTCACAAAATCTCTTCAGCACTAAGAAAAAAATGAAATATCTCATCAGCCAAAACGCAAAACGTAATCAGCTCAACATCCTCCCACCCCATTGCAAAGCTCCTCCCACCCGAATCTCGTTAAAACGTGCTCTCCCTCCTCCCACAACCACCAATCCGCTAATAAACAAAAATTGGCTTAATCCAGAATTCCCGACCATTCTCTACCACCATCGCGCCTGCGCTCGCTCGCGAGAAGTCGCGTTTAATTGCTTACTTGCTCCTCTCGTCGCGTCGCACTCGCGATTCAAAGAGAAACGTGCAGCAGCAGCGGCAGCGACGATGGAAATTCGGAATACAGCTCACCTACGGAAGCGAACGGAAGCGCCTATGCGCCACGCAAACCCACCCGTGCGTGAGCGCCTGACTGCGCTGCCGAGGCACGGAACGGGGGATGCCGTTCCGTTACCGTCGATACTAACATCGCCTTTCGGTACATACTGAGCGGCCTACTCAATGCATTTTGGGTAAAATTTGAATGATTATCCAAATATTATGTAGTTTTTAGAATGAAAATATATTAAAATATGATGTATTAATACCTTGATCAAATTTGAGGTTATCTTACGCGCGCAACTCATGATTTTAAATGATGGTTTGTTTGATATTCACTACATTAGGCATTTTTTATTTTGCCACTGAATGTAATAATTAATGTAATTAATGTACATAAAAGGTGCTTATAATTATGACAGAGTAAACTATTGACTATTCTTTGTTTATTCAAGTTTTTTTTATTATTCTATACATGGAAAAATTAATTTTACATTTATATCATAAATTACTTGTAGTAAATCTAATATTTTACTTGCATTTTTTATAACATTCTAAAATATATTAGTCTGTTTATTAGTTTAAAATATACGTCTGATGTCTTTGTAGGTTTTTCGTAGAGACTATACACATTTAGTTACAAGTAATAACGTTGAAACGGTGAAGCTGATGTTCGATTACTCAAAAAGCCTTTATTCAACTACTAAGCATTCACAGAACTAGTAAGTAAAATATCAGATTTATTACAAGTAATTTATGATATAAATGTAAAATTAATTTTTCCATATATAGACTAATAAAAGGAACTTGGATAAACAAAATAATAGTCAATAGTTTACTTTGTCATAATTATAAGTACCTTTTATGTACTTTAATTACATTAGTTATTACGTTCAGTTGAAAAATAAAAAATACCTAATGTAGTAAATATCAAACAAACCAGCATTCTGAACCATAGCAGTCGCGCACGTAAGATAACCTCAAATTTGATCAAGGTGTATGATACATCATATTTTATTATCTTTTCATTCTAAAAACTACATAATATTTGGATAATCCATCAAATTTTAGCCAAAATGCATTCAGCAGGCCGCTCAGAATGTACCGAAAGACGATTTTTGTATCGACGGTAACGGAACGGCACCCCCGTTCCGTGCCCCAGTACCGCAGACGAGGCACTCACGCACGGGCAAGTGTGTGTGTGGCGTATACAGGCGCTTCCGTAGCCCCCTACTCCGAAATCCGCGCGCATGCAGTTCCCGGCGATTCCGCACTGCGTCACACGCGCGGGCTCGACGAACCGAGGCAAAAGGGGAAAACGGCACTCGGGAATGCGGATTTCCGGGCTAAAGGTTAAATCGCATTTTCGGAAGCGTTTTTTTTCAGATTTTCTCTTTGTCGATATGCGCGCGTGCGCGTGGTATTCTTATAGTCTTTTTGTGTAGGGGGGCGGGGGGGCTTTGGCGTTATTGCGTGGGATTTTTAGGTTGTTGTTAGGAAAGGAAGCCCTGAGAGAAAAAATTAGTAACCATCACTAGACTGTTTAGTAAATCCAATACGATGTAGGACAATTTTATTCATTACTATGAAATTTAGGACTGAATACTAGACGTCTTGTTTTGAGTGCCAATTGTATTTTATTATGGTTGTACGAGACTCAGCACTAGACATTGTAATTTTTACTAGCCTGCTAAGGAATAGATACTATATTGTAACTTATGTATAAAGGTACACTGAGAAAAAGGATTGGGTATCACATCAATACTTTTATATTTATATGATAACTATACCGGTATTGCTCGAGTAACCATACATATTGAGCTATAGCTGTGAGAGTATGAATATAGCTATGAGAGCCATAACAAAGTATTGTTGCAGTAGCAATACGCAGTTTAGTTTGATCAATCAGATTAATTTAATTAATTAAAATAATTGCTCTCAGTCCTAGTTTGGCTGTGAATCATTACTAACCGTACCACATTATATTTTTCCCTCACCCAGTCTAGTAATTGTTCCTACCCCCTGATAGTATCCGTTATTCCTTTTTTTCTCGGTGAGGGAATGTCTATTATTTTGTCTTTTAATCGTATACCGAAGAATATGTTTAGTTGAAGATTTCTTTTAGTAAAATAGCTACACTTATGTGGTCTTTGGTAGAAAATAAACAAGTTGAGATGGTAAGCTTATTAATTTTATGATAATTCCTAGCTAACATTTCAATTAAGAGTTTAGTTATTAGATAATACAGAGATGTTTCTATCGGTCGTATTTTATTGATTTGCGGTATGATTTTATACTGATCTAATTTCTATCAGTACTACTGGTCTAGAAGTAAGTATTAGTACTAAAGGCCCAGGTGCCGCATTCAGTACAGCTAAACGCCAGAAAATTATGATAGCACTTATGTATTTTAAATGAAAGCATACAGCCCCTGCCCGGGCAAAAATATCCGGTTAGAAAAACGCGCAAAAAGTGGAGCATAAGTTACAAAATACATTTTGCACTTAAAATTGAATTATAATATGTAGCTTACTGCAATAATATATTAAAATAATCAGATTTAATTTTAGTCTTATATCAATTCGTAGTATGTGATATATTAGGCGTAAAAATGTTAAACGTAATTTCAGAAATTGGTTACAGCAAAAAATCCTTTTAGCGTCTTGGTACTTCGTTTAATATGTGTATCTTTTTCAAAAAGCTTTTACCTCCATGAGAGCGTGCAGTTATGACGTAATGATGTTACACGGTGAAATATCCTGATAAAGTGTTGAAGGTGCAATATTATGCACATATCCACGTGATAAAAAAACATTGCGCTAAAGTCGTATGTAAATTGATATTGAAATAATCCCGGTAATATTTTAATCGGAAAAACTATCTCTATTATTTTATTAAAAGTTTTGCATGTACTTTAACGATTGAAAATTCATGCGATTGCAATATGAAATTAACAAAGTTATGTATATTTTCTTTTAATTGCATTTATTGAAAGTCGTATAGGAAACATATTGTATTCAATAACAATAAGTATGAATAAACGTACAATTTATGTAGCATATAAATCTGTGTATACGGCGTAATATTATACGTGCGGTTTTCACATGAGTATTATAATAAAGTAATAGCACAACCGGGGATACTATTTTATGAGAATTTACGTAACTACGACATAACCTTTTAACTTATGCTAAATTGTCGCAAAGTAGCGACAACTAATAATTTTTTTAAAATAATTAATCTCTCTTTAAGTGCTTAAAGAGTTTTCTCTTTTTAGAAAGTTTGAAAATCACGCACAGTATTTACGCAATTGAATAAATTTATCGGTCTTCATAAATGTAATTTCTGCGTAAAATTTCGGAAAAATCCGTTTGCGTACGGCTAAAGCCTTTCAATTTATTGAAAAGTGGGGCTTAAAAGCAATATCGAAATGAAGCGTGATAGCTAATGAATCGTGCGAGCTTTTACGCGGTCGGATTTATTGCTGGATTATTATAAATTGAAATATTTCAAGCTCTGATAAACAACTCTATTATATTTATATTCACCACTATAATACAAATATTAAATAAGTTAAATTTTATTTAAAGAAGTTTTATTGGTACTTCGAACTCAAACGAGTGAGTATAAAAAACAATACAAATACGTTGTTAAAATGTGTTGGAATATCGCTATGCTCTAGCATACGTGTGTGTGTAACTGTAGTTATACACTACTACATGCTTGTACAAAAATGAATCGACTTACTAAGAAATGTCCCAAAGACATAAACTGAAATGCGAGATATATAAAAGAGTGAGAAACTATATGCGTATGCCCCGATATTCTCTTATGCCCTTTTGTCAAATGTTTTTAGTCTTACTAGAGCATCTAGCTAGAGCAGTCGCACATTACTGACGTTATTCCTTCCTTGTGCGAGTTTGAATAAACGAAACTTATTTTTATTGATAATTAATACACATTGCGTATTATCATTTATTTAACACCCATTTCCAATAAAATGTGTGTAAACTATGTTTATTCATTCTATTTATGAAGCTTAAGATAATTTAAGATCGCTGTAATACAAAAAATATTTTTATTATTACGTCATGTGAATAATCTTTTGACTTTAATACAGACTCACGAGTCACGCTTGTGGGTTATAAAATATTTTTTCATTCTACAATTTTCTATCGAATATTAACGTGTAATATCGATCCGTTAACATTAGACTGAAGATCTCCCCGTAAAATACCACAATAACAATTAAACACCATACCATTAACCGCGTCTTCGCACAACACACGCGCACAATCCCGCACAGCGGCGCATCGCGCATCCCTCGTAATATCGAGCCCGCAGCTGGTTAATCTTCCCGCCAGGGCCGCTTATGTGACAATCAATTAAAGTTTAGACTTCGGATGATTAATCCCCCGACTAGTAGGCGTATACACAGCGCGCGCGCGCACGGCTCGATCCAATTGAATCCCCGTGCCGTCTGCGCGCTCGCGGTCTCCTACATAATAATATTCGCGTATGTATACACGCGCACATACTACGCACTGCACTGCGTCCGTGTAATGGGAGATAGTCGAAGGCGCTGCGTGTGTCCCCGCGTGTAATCGATGTTTGTGCCCGGATTGAGCTTTGACGCTCGGGGGGTGCCGATGGATTACGGCTATAGTGTTTCCATTCAGCTGGTCCCGCGTATATCTATCTCCGTCTCTGTCTCTTTTAATGGTATGCTCGTGAGCGCGTGTGTGTGAGTACGAGCTCGAACCTCAAATTGGAATCAATCGACGTAAAACCTAGGGAATATATACATATCTATCTCTCTCGCTCGCGGCTGCTTTGCGCTTCGCTGTATGTATCCGTTCTCTCTCATCTCTCCCTCTCTAAATAACCCCAATTGATGCAAGATCAATGTATGCGAAAGTAGGTCGACAGGTTGCAACTCGCGAGAGAGAGAGAGAGAGAGAAAGCGCGTTTATTATCTACGCGCTGTTTGAGCGCGGGGGAGTACAGAAGGGGGGGGGGGGGAGGTATTATAGCCCCGGTAGCGAACGCGCGATTATTGCAGTGCGGGACTACTGTGTGTTGCGCGCACCGCGCATTGCTGGAACTGCATTTTAATGAGAGTGGAGTTTCCTGTGCGTGGGTTTTTTTACTTTTGTTTTTCGGATGATACCATGAGAAAAGCAACACTATAGTTCTTTCATTAGCAGAAGTGGATAATTGAGTGTCTGAGTTTCTGGTGTGGCAGGTTTGAAAAATATGCTGGAAAAATAATACGGTTTTTGAATGAATGAGAATCTTGGAAAGGAAATATGAAAGTTTGTGTGAAAATAGATATGAGTTATTAGAGATAAAATGTAGAATCTACAAAAATACGTGCAATTTAAAGTAAAATATATATAAATGCCTCTTGATTTATGCAGTTTCAAGAGCATTAAAAAGCTATTCACTTGATAAATTTAACGATAAGTCATTTACTAAACCAGACTCCTTGAATTATATAGTATTTCTTTACAAAAATTATAAATACCATTGATTTATTGTACTAATAGAAAATAATATATTTTAAATCTTTAAAATATTCCTTGAACCTAATATATTAACCTTTCGAAACCAAAACTTATCTTCCATAGTAGAAATAAAAAACAAAAAATAAAAATAGTTAGACCACTAGGAAGTAAGTACTTATAATAGATACAAGTGTTTATAGCCTACATTTTGTTCATTTATAGTGCTTTTGCAATTAACGAAATTTATTTATCCAAGTTTATTTATTACGAAACTCTGGTAGAAAAGGTGTATCATATATATGATGTATTGTATGACTCAAGGCTCAATGAGAAGAAATATTTGTTTTAAAGGTTATTGTTGTTTTTGATAATAACAATTTTATGTTTTAACTTTCTCTATTTTTTAATATTTACTTTACACTACTAAAAAATTCTTCGATTTAAATAAAATTATTTACTTGAATAGAATAAATATTTATTAAATTTAAAATCAATTTGATGGGCGATCCTAACAATAAGTAAAACTTTCATTTAGTGCAAATTTTCAATAAAAAGTTTCTTATTTAACCCCTTTGAGATAACATTTTGCTAAAACAGTTATTACACAAACGCCGCAAATAAAACTAATAATTCCGTACATAAAATACAAACCTCATATTTTCTAATAACCATAAAAAGCATGAAAAGCCGAACTTATATTGAAATGATATTTATTATGAAAAGTACGAAGTTATCAAAAATGCATTCTTTGCTAACCTGAAAGTGTAACTGCGTGGGCCGTATGAGGCTCAAAATTTCAATCATTTGATCGTAGAAAAATATAATTTTTATTTTAAATCGTCCTAAAATTCATAAACAATTTCAATAACAATTATTTACTCACATTGAACAACATTTCCATAACCTCTTTTTTTATTCAAACTCGACTCAATTCGGATTCCGTGAACAAGCATCTCAATACATTATTGTTTAATGGATAATTTAAAGAAGAAAAGAACATTCTTTTACCACTCTCATCTACTTCCAGCCATATAATTAGTATACCTACTTCCAAACAACTCATCCACGATCCTCCGAACTCATAAAACCAAAAGACAAAGGCAAAAACCAACATCGACCGTGATTCCGAGTACATCAGTGCAAACTCGCGACAAAAGCACCACTGTCTACGGAATAATAAGCACAAAGCCGGCGAAGGTTTGGCGCGCCCTCCCGCGCGTCTCTCTACAATCCCGTAATGTGTACGGATTTGTCATGTGCGCGAGCTCAGACGGACCATGTTTCACGCGCTGCCGCGCACTGGTTATTATTGCGCATTATTTATCGCACTTGTAATTCATATAAGCTCGCGCGCGGGGGTGTCCCGAGCGCCGCGGCCAGTAATAACCTTCCTATACATGCATTTAACAGCGCGCAGAGGGAGAGAGCGGGACTAAATCACGTATGAATATTCAACTGCACGGACTCGCGCGCACTGCCGGCCTCTGTGTTCTACCGTCGAGAGCTGCGTATTTTTTTTTTTTCAGTTCGCGTCTCTTTCGCCGCGTGTTCGGCTTTTTCCGTCGATCGAATGATGTGTACTTTTATTCGAATCTTGTCGTGCAGTGGTTGCATGTAGTATGTACTATTTATGAACAAGATTGTATACTAATTGACTTACTTGTATTATTATATTCAAGAGACGATCATTTTGTCGCAAGAGGAAACCGCTCAAATCGATAGAGGAATTCCATTTGTAGGGAATGGAAAATTATTTCGTGATAAAAGGAATGATTTTGAAGGAAAATTAATTTTCCTTTCGTAATAGATAAATCCTTTTCCTACAAGTCGATTCTTTTCCCTATAAATGGAATTTCTCTGGATGTACTATTAAACAGAAAACTTAATGTAAAATTTTAATGTTTATGTTAACAAAAGACCTTGGATTAAAAATCAACGCGTATATATAAAAAACTTTTTAATTACTCCGTACACGGTGCGTTTATATCTTATAAATTATAGGAAAGTACTTATAAATCTAGTTACATCTAGTAATTTAATCAGATGGAATTTTTGTAAAAATTTTTAATTTCCTGACCTTTACCTTATTCATTTTATCGTAAGACTGCTTCTAAGTTAATACTTAACTTAATTACATTAATAATCCATGATAGGTTCAAGGTGCAGTAGTTGCGTCCTCTTCTAGGTCGACCATATTGTTCGCCCAAACCATCGGGTGAGCAACCAGATCACAGGGACGACGACGTCCTCTAAGTCGCTATTGAATAAGAAGCATACGGACCACCTTTATATAATATGTACCTGCTGAAATTGACAATAACAAGTTGTTTACAAATCATAAGAGTTATAAACACTTATTTATCAAAATATTATTCCTATGAGCAAAAATTACGAGAATTATTGTAAAAGTAAAGAAAAATAGAATTTCCCGCCGTGACAATACAATCTTCAAGATGGAAAATATACAAGCCCCATTTTGGCTTTGTGTCGCACTGAACATCGGGCGAGCACTACCCCATAGGCGTATTTTTAAGGAAAATCTATAGCGCCATACGCATTGCTTTTTGTTATGGCACCACAATTTGTATAATCTTTTCAAATAAATGCCCTCTTTTGGACTTTCTAAATACACTGATAGATTCATATTAATCCCCTAAAGATGATTACAAGTCCCCAGATACTTTTCTGAATAACAATATTTAATGATAGTCCAAACCACGTGTCCCTGCAGGCACACACGGGACCTAAAGGGTTAAGTTGTATGCTACCCCTGAACAAAATTGACAGTACTGCAAAATCCCTCGAGGATATACGAAATAATCCATCCTAAAACACGTGTGTCCGCGTTATTGCAGGTCCGCAGCGTACGGTGCACGTGCTGCACAATTCGGAGCAGCCCGCGTCGGTGTTCGCGATCCTCGAGTCCGGCAACAAGATGGTGCCGCTGATAGCCGATGGCCTCTTCGACCTGCTCATGCTCAAGATGACGAGCATCTACACGAACAAGAAGCAGACCAAGATCGAGTGCAAGGGACCGCGCTTCGAGCTCGGCGACTTCTGCATCAAGCTCGGCACCATCACCATGACGCAGAACTACAAGGGGGTCCTCGTCGAGGTTTGTATTGGCTCTTTTTTCTTTCTTTCTTTCTTTCTTTCTTTCTTTTTTTCTTTCTTTCTTTCTTCCTTTTTCTCTTCCTTTATTTCGTTGTTTTTTTAAGTAATTAATATTGGATTAAGGTAGTTATTGCATGCAGTTATTGTGCAGCTGCTTTACTGGGATCCATAAGTACAGCTATTGCAATGTTTAATATTTGTATCTTTACATCTATTTTTGGATTTAAGGAAGAAAGACTATTTACGAAGCTATAAAATAAATGGAATAATTATTTTTATTGATAAATAATGACTCTAATATACAATTATTTATGAGCAATGAAAGTGTTCATCGCAACGCGAGTTAAATTTTTGCTTACACTATTGTAGGCGGAAGAGTATTTGACCAATAGATTAAATTAAATAAATTTAACACTAATCTCTTATTATTCAAACAGTTTCGGGGCGGCTAATGTATAATCAGATTTTCGCACTCTTTTCTAAAATTAATTGAAATCTCGAACATTCAATAAAGACTCGATATTTCGGTTTTATTTTTAATTTTCAGATTGTTAATAATAAAAAAATCGATTACCTAAATAGTTTCATGAATGTTTACTTTTACAATGTTTACTTTTATTCATGATCCATTGCTGTATCAGATCGGTCTATATTCCGAGAAAACAATATTTCAATTTGAATTGAATGATGACTTATTTTGTATGGAGACAGGAGTTGAGAATTAATGTAATCGGTTTAAGTGTATAGGTTTCTTTTAATTTTGGGACAAGAGACGATGTGTTTCCGTCCAAGGGTCTGAACTTTTCTGCCGCTGCAGAATACATTGCAACTTATAGCTAGATATTTTGAGGAGGAGCATATTTTTACACTTTTCACCCTATTTGTTAGAGATCGACGTGGGTGGTGACAAAAATAGCAGATGTCCGCGTAGCGCGGGCGGGTGGTTAAAGAGTTGACCGTCGTGAGAATCCGTCTCCGACTCGGGGCAATAAAACAGCGCGCGGCGCTGTATCCCTAATAAACGAATTTGTGCTCCTGCTTAATCCGCGTCGCATGAAAAATAAAAGGATAATCCGGTCATTTACGTTTCAGCACGAAGAGTTTTTGCTCAACGACTTCTATATTTTAGGGTGCACATGAATATTTGGCAGCCATGCGCGTGAGGTTCGACAAATCGAAGGAGCACTGAAAAAAAATTTGTTAAATCTAAGTAAACGTTTCCTTGAATCGTACTAAGAAAAGATTTATTTGATAATAGTAAATATTTAATTATGTTTAGACTGGTATTCATCAATTCAATAAATATTTACTAAATTTAAGAAATATTTACTTTATTTAAGTAAATATTTTCTTAGTACGATTCAAGGAAACGTTTACTTAGATTTAACAAATTTTTTTTTCAGTGAGTGCATTTGAACGCGATATATTTTCAAGCTCCATTTTATATGATATTAAAAGATAATGGCAATAGAAGTATCAAATATTATTCTATACCGTAGAGATACACACATTAATAAGTATACAAAATACGCTCTAGCGTACACGGTGTGAACTGCTTAAATTAGAATTCGGTTTTGATACCCAAACAAAAATTGTCTCAGTTTTCCGCTCGATTAACTAATATACCTATGAAAACGACACAACTAAAACTGCCACTCGTAAAGCGCTAACTCCGAAAAAAGGGAAGCAGCATCACATCGCAAGAGTGCAAAATCCACACAACGGAGGAATGTGATTTTCCGCAACATTAACGCGTCGAGGTGGCCGAAAAAAAAGCGACGTGGAGGAAGAGAAAAAACTCGAGAAGAATTCTGTGCAGCGGCACCTCACTCGCTCTCTCTCACGAGTCTGTGCAGGTGAAGTTGAACGCGCGGGCACTCGGTCGGTCGGTAGTCGAGTGAAGAAGAAGTGGCTGATGGAGCACACACAAGCGCGCGAACAACGATCAGTCAAAAGTTTGGACGGAAAGCAGCTGGTAGACGATTGCAGTGCGCGAGTCGGTTTCGGGGTCGGCTCGCTGTACAACCCACGCGCAGGAGCGCGCCCATGCATTATACACGAGGCGTGTGTACAGGATCTTTTCCACGCTGAATTTTGATTTATTCGTCATTTTGTTTCGGTTTTGCTTGGACATTTATGGATTTTAAATATAAAATGGTGCGATTGGAGATTCCGAATGTCATCAACCCTCCTGCGCATTAGGACGACAAGTTTTTATATATTTTGTATCAACAGTTGAAGACATTCGTTAAATTATCAACTTTCAATGATTGGTAAATATTACATCTTCAACTTAAGACATTACAGATAATTGTAGCAGAAATGAGTGCAGAGTTACATGCGTATAAATCTAAATATCGGAAAATTAATTACTGCGCAGGAGAGTTCAAAGATTTTTTCGGGTGGTTTCTTAATCCTTTGTAGTACAGCGTTAACACAGCGTTAACCCAGCTTACCAACTTTTCGATCTTCAATATTTATCTCTTTAATATATGTTTTTACAGATGTATCCGAACTTTTTGCTGGTAGGAAGAGTGCTGGAGAATATATTTTTAAAATTTTAGAATCGGTATCAATAAATAAAATTCTGTAGAAAAAAAGTATTTTTCAGCGATCTACTGGAAATATCGGGATGAAAATTAATACTCAAGGGATTTTCTGATTCATTAATATTTCTCTCCAGAAAAATATGGTTTTTAATTGATAACGTTTATTATTTTAGGTAAAAATTGTTAGTAATCGGTAAAAATATTAATTTTTTAGTCGCAGATACTTTTAATTGCATTAAAGTAATTAAATTTCAGAATACACCTTTAAATTTTAAATTAATTAAAACCTCTATATTTCTTGGGTTACCGCAAGGTTTGGAGAGTTAGCATGATCGAACTGACACTTTCAGGGCTTTATTATTTTCAAAAAACATGTAGATATGATATGAGTGTGGGAATTTGTATATAAAAATTATTGATTAAAGTTATAGTCTATTTAAGCCATATTTCATAATAAAATTTTAAAAACTCGAAGAAATTTCTCTTAAATAAACTATAACTTTGGTTAATAATTTTTATATACAAATTCCCACACTCATATCATAAAGACAAGTATTTTGAACATAATAAAACCTTGTAAGCGTCATTTCGATCACATTGACAAAGACCTAACGACCTTCAAAAAAAAAAATTTTAGTCATATTTTGATAAAATGTTCAAATTTACCAAGAAATATATAGATTTTCATTATAGCTCATCAAAGGGACCTAGTGACCTAAAAAAAAAATTAAAAAAAAAATTTTTAGTTATATTTTAATAGAATGTTTAAATATACCGAAAAAGATCAGGTAATATAAGATGAGTGACTTATCTTTACCTTAAAATGTATTATCAATTAATTTAAAATTTAAAGGTGTATCTGTCCTCTTAAGTGTACAAACAAATAATGCTTAAATTCAATTAACTCTGCACAGAAAGATAACCTATTGACGTAGAGTACTAAAAGTATACTTCCGCTGCCCTTTACACGGCTCCAAATTCCCCAATTCTTCCAATGCTCCCCTACATCAAAACTTCCCCATCCATTCCACACGGAACCATCCATATGCCCGTCATAAGCGTGCGCACGCGTGTGCGCCAGCCATCGCAATGCACGTTTCGAGGTGTGCAAACGCGACTGCGTGCGCCTCGTTTATACGAGCTCCGCGCGAAAATGCTTCTCTTCGTCGGGCCTCGTTTTATACTCGCTGCTCTTGCACGACACACACACACACATGCGCCCGCGAGAGACTACAAAAAAAGCTCGCGAAGGGAATAGGCATGTAGCGAGCTTTTTAAGTGCCTCCGGTCCGCGTGTTCCTTTTTCGCGCGTGATGCGAACACGCGCCGCAGGCCGCCGCTATACCACACCGTATTTTGTACACACGTGCATGTGTGCGCGCGCGTGCACGTGGGTGTGCGGCTATTGTCACCGCGCGCAGCTCCGCCACGGAGCTTACGTATATACGCGCATGACCAAGTTCGCGCTCTCCTTTTTTTTCTCTTTTTTTTACGTCTATCTCTGTCTTTATGTTCTAGTGCCTCGCGCGCGTTCTCGCGCCAGGGAGATACACGCCGCGCGCATTATACATGTATATTTTTATAGGTACGTATACGTACGTACGTACGTACGGCGGCCGGGGCGCTCCCTCGAGCGGTTTTCGAGTAGCTCGTAAAAAACTTGCGCCGGTGCAGAATAGTGGAGCTGTGGAGGCAGTATAGTTGTGGTGGTGGTAGTCGCGCCTAGTCGACCTTAAACGCTTCGTTCGCTTATACTACCGCGGGTGTCTGGTCTCTTTTGTTAGGAGAGATTTAGGAAAATTATTGGGGTTACGAGGGGAATATAATTTTCCTCCGTGGAAACTTGCCCATGTTTTGGTGATTCTCATATATTATCAATGATATTATTTATTTTTTTTTAAATTTAAACAATAGATGGATTTATATTGTTATAATATATTTCATAGCTGAAAAATAATATTGGTCCACTTAATATGAGTCGAAAGGCCGATACATATTGCTTTCTGGGCGATAGCATATCTAAGCCCTGACTGGATATGAAATAATTAATCAAAATTTTAAATATGATGATTCGAAGACTGATAATTGTATTACAATGGAAAGAGTAATGTATTTTCAAAATAGTAGGGTGCAACTAGGGCATGAAGTAGGTGATTTACAACGAGCATGACTATTGTCGCCCGAGCATTGTGAGGGCAACAATCACACAAGTTGAAAATCACCTGTTTGTACGTGTTGCACATATATGTACTATTTTTTTAAACAAGGTGCGAGTAGTTTGATACTATAAACAAAGCTACGTGATTTGGTACAATATCGTAAATATAAGGAAAAACATAATTGAATTTTCGTATATATTATATAGGGACGCGGAATAGGTGTACAGGTGCAGAGGAGGTCCAGGAGCCCAGACACCAAAAATAAAAATTATTAACTTCTTCAATTTTTTCAGCATTTTTTGAAATTGTTTCATTATTTTTAATGCCATCTATATATACATTTGCTTCTTATTAAAAGATCCAATTGACCCGAAAAAAATTCTTTTAATACATATACTATGGTAGATGCTCAAAACTTAGGTGGCCATATTAGGTAGAATTTCCTTACATGAACGATGAATAATGATGTCCAAGTAACTTAAATGGGTATTTATTCACATTTCGCAGTTTGTCTGGAAAAATCAGATCTTCTGAAGTTACGATTCTTTTGTCAAAATATTCATAAAATGGATTGTTATAATAAAGTAAAGTTGATTCATTTTTCTCCTGAATTTTAGTATTGAAAAACTCAAAAAAGTTTTCAATAAAGCATATTTCAGTATTATTTGGAATAAATCGTCGTTTATGCATTATTACTAAAAAATATAAGTAAATAAATTTGGTCGTGTATTATTAAAGTACAGACGCGATAAAAAATCTATAGTATACTGCAAAATTTCAATACTCCTATCAAATGCATAATATAGTATGATGAATAAATGTATAGGTTTTTGATTTCTAAGAACTGGCAAACTGATAACAACTTCTTGCTCATTACTATAATACAGTGCACCTAAATCTGTATTAAAAGCAGGTACATCTTGAATGACTTTTGTAAGAATTAAATCACACTCATCACTTAATTTATCAACGGTTTATTAACAAATATATTTACTTGATACCGTTTGATATATTCTGTTAATTGTTGGTTTAGAATATCTAGCCAGTAAACTCCACAAACACATTTGAAAAATTATTTGCAGATGATTAACAATAAAGTACGTTTGATAAATAAAATTTTTTATAAACTGAGTGACTTTTTTCGAAACTTTTAACATGGTCCGACTATCTTTGAGAGTACATGTTAACAGACTCTGCACAAACGGATATGATTTTTTTTAACTAGTTAAATATTGATTGATGCTGCTATGATGTATAAAGATATCGATTTTAAAATATACTGATGTATTTTTCACATATATGTAAAATATGAAATGCAGTAGTGATTTATTTTGTTTTGAGATATTCGCGTTTAAAGTTTTGAAACTGATGATTTGTTTATCATATATAAGTAATTTTTATGAAACTGTTAGTTTTTACGGCTCTGCTTATAAATGCTATGAAGCAAAATAATTTAAATCTTGCAATTGTAACCTAACTGATTCACCAATAGAGAACAAATTTGATGTCAAAGATCACTCCAATGTTTATTTACCTAGTGCATAAACCTATAAGACTTTATTATCAATTATTAATTTGTCATTTACACGATTCTACTTTTAGAAATAATTAATTAAAAATCGGTAAAATTTAATAGCAAATTTAAAAATGAAAAATAGCTGCGAAATAATGGCGGTCTATCCAAATAGACGGTCTACTTAACCTCTTATACGTGATACGAAGTGTAAAAAAGATTATTTATGGAAAATAAAACTAATTTTTACATGTTTATACAACATTCTGACATAGAAAAATCGATTATTTCCATTTGTTACTTCGGAACTAAAAACTTAATTTGCAACTTTTACGTCGACCGTTAAAATATGCGCATTATTGAATTTCTTTAGTCGGTCCGTTTGAACTTGCTTTCAGAAAATCAGATTTTCAATATTTTTTGAAAAAATAAATTCGTACATAAAAAATGTTTTATTTCCACTTTTGTGGATTATTTAGTTCATATTTTAATTTAAAAGTATAAAAAGAATACGTTTGTTCTCTATTGGGTGAAAGTGGTCAACCTAACGTAATTGCTACCACCAATTATAACAAAAACTATTTTGTATAATGCTCGTTTACGATTGTTCACTCTGACCGTTTTTTTAACAGTGCCTAGACATTCACTGCATACATAACCCTTTCGTACAATATAATATACATCTAAAATATACTCAAAATATCAGTTTCGTGGCATATTTTTGTTGTAAAATTATAGAGAGTTTGAGATATATTTACCTTTATCTACGATTTAAGTAATTTAAATAAAAAAAAAGTATTAAATACTTTACCTGAAGCGGCCCGCTTCAAGCGGGTAATCCATTCCCGCATCCACTACGGACACACGAATACGAATTGGCATTTTCTTTCGATGCTTGCTTCTTGAAGAGCTTTGTGGAACTGTAGTCGACACCTTGCTAACAGACATAACAGACGATGGATATATTGAATATAGTAATGATAAATAAATATTTGCTCCTATGTATCTGTAAATTTTGGAAGTGCGAATTCACACCTATGTGCCAGTTACCGGTTAACATTTATTATAGATGCGACGAAGTAAAAGGCTTCGAAAGAAAAATATACTAATGTCTTTAAAGAACTATTTAATGATTCTTATTTGCTAATATGAAATACAAGAAGTATTTAGCTTTTGTATATATCACAATAGTAATTGTGCTCAAGATTTCCACAATAGCAAATATCAAGAATGATGTTTTTTTCTAAGAATTTTGACCTTTTTGTGCCATAACTTCAATATTAATAAAAACATAAAAACTAGAGACCATCCCTGCATTTTTCCGATATATTGGATATTAAGCTTTTGTTATTTATTCATATCCAAACTTCATATAACTAAATTCCTCGTTTGATAACGAGTTTTGATGAAATCGACAAAAAATGTGCTTCCTAACGCTGGAACATAATGATATAGTAAACGGATTAAATGTGTATACAACATTTTCTTCTGCATAATTCATTCTGTCTGCTCAAGTTAAATAGGGGTTATTATATGTACATAATCACTTGTTTTATGAAAATGCAAAATACAAAAAAATATTTAAACATCCCGTCAATTGGAAAAGAAAAATGCAATGTATGAAAATAGTTGCTGATTCGACCAATGGTAATCACAAGATAACTTACCTTAAGTTCATTAAAACAAATAACAACCACGATAAATTGTTTATTCAGTGATAAAACTTCTCTCCAAAGAACCAGAAATACAAAAATTTTAATCTACCGCGCATTTCTCAACTCGCGCGCCCGTGTCCTCTTTCCCCCACGAGCCTCGCGACCGCGCCGCGTGCCGCAATATGTTTCATTGCCCTTGCGGAAATTACGCGAAATTACACGAGGAGCTCGCGCACCGCATTATGTAGCTATAGCTCTGTATATACATATATATACCCGTACACTCCAGCGTCGCGGCGCGCCAAAATCTCGCGTTATGTCTGCTGCGGCGTCGCGTGGCCCCTGCGCGACGCACCAGTTCTCAAGCTCGTCTCGCTGATGCTCTTTTCCCCGAGTGTGTGCAGGCGAGAGCTGCAACCGGAAGCACTCTCAATCGCAGGCCGCGACGTTTTCCATTCTGCTCTTGAGAGAGGACGCGGAGATGACGGAAGAATCGCGATGTCGCGAGAATGGAGCGCCGAGGAGAACGTAGCGCAAAACGCGGTGACCTTATAACCGACGGGGGGGTGTCTTTAGTTCGCATTCGATTTCCAAATATAAATGATTTCTCACCCCAATAACCAACTGGCACAAGTTCGAAGTAAATTTACAGCGAACTTACAGTACCGGGCGCAGTTTTGCGTCAAATTGCTGCAGTCAATATATGCTTCTGTTTTTTTTGGTTGGTTATTGGGGCAGTGTTTTGGATATTTAAAAAATAGGTTCGACCAAAGACTTTTTGGGTAAATGAAGGTACAAATTTGTAGAACCTACGTTATGCTAAAGGGATATTCGGGATTAGTAAGCGGTGAGGACCGGAGTTGACGAGATATAAAAGAATAAGACTTCTGCTTGTAGAAACGTTTATATTTATGGGCTAATGCGTAAAATCATCCACTTCTGCTAACGGGGCCACGGGTGCTCCGGCTAAATGTCAGGAGAAGCCTCCCGACACTCAACTACCAGTTTCCTGTTTTAAAATGGCGTAACACAAGGCGCGAAATACAATTTACTTTTAACAGTTATTTGAACAACTTTTGTATAAGACCGACGTTGTGGCGGGGTTACATCTCGGGCGATCGGCGAAGTTAAGGGGGTGTCGAAGTCAATTTTTTATCCTCCCTACCTTATCGACCCGGGAATTCTAAAATATTGGCTATAATTAAAAGAATAAATTAAATTATGAAAAACTAAGAGGTCAATGCCCTTCGTTTTGTAATTATCTACCGCTGTGCAAACTTTCAAGTAAAAATTTTGGGGCTTACATCAATGGAATTGGAATGAAATTTCACGATAAAACAGAGATCTACAAATGGTAATCTGAAATTTTGTTACAATGATATTATTTCCTGAAACTTAGCAGAGTGGTAGAATGTTACAAAAGGAAGGGCAATGATGTCAAAGAACAGAATTGTAGAGACAATATATATGGCAACACTCCAGCCATCAACTTCTTGAATGAATCATAGTGAAATATTATAATGCAGTACGAATTAATAAGTATGATTATTACTCATTTTATACTAATAAGGAGACCGCGGAATTGATCGGGACTCAAATTTTGATGAAACATTAAGTATCGTTGTCTGGTATTAAAATTAAAATCAATCCTCGTAGTTTTATCCAGTAGGCATTTGTATATAGTAGATTAGTAGTGTATTTAATTAACGGTGGTTTGATAATATATAATTGTAACATTGAGCATATTTGGAATAGTAATGCTTTTAGCTCAATCTCAGTTTCTAGGACCCACTCAATAAGACTTCGAATATTGTGATTATTTTTTAGATATCAAAAGTCGATTCCCAAAGTCTCTTCGAAATCTGAAACTTCTCTCTCTCTCTCTCTCTCTCTCTCTCTCTTTCTCTCTCTCTCCCCCTCTCTCTCTCTCTCTTTTTGCAAACTCGTATTACAATATTTTTAGTAAAATAAACGAAAAAATTGATTTTAAGTATTACGAGGGTAGTTCAATAAGTCTTTAGAATGACCAACAGATGGCGCGCGAATCGCTCCAAATCATCTGTTTTCAGTCAGCACCACTCCCGACTAGATATATGGTGCAGTCACAGTCCACATCTTCTGAGTTTACGTGTTTTTATAACCAATTGAAAAAAAAAAATGACTTGTTAAGAAAAATGGAAAAAAACGAGTTCAGAGCGGTAATTAAACATTTTCATTTAAAGGGTTTAACTCCATATGAGATAAAAAATGAATTGGACTCAGTTCATGGCACATCTGCCCCTGCCTTAGCAACGGTTTATAACTGGGTAAATGAATTTAAGCGTGGTCGTACATCAATAAGTGACGAACCACGTTCAGGAAGGCCCGTAGAAGCAACTACTCCCGAAATCATCAATAAAATCCACGATATGGTGTTGAAGGATAGAAGATTAAAAGTGCGTGAGTTAGCTGAGGCCACAAGGATATCTATAGGTGCAGTTGTTTCAATTCTACATGAAAACTTAGGCATGAAAAAGCTATCGGCAAGATGGATGCCGCGTTTGCTCTCAGCTGAGAATAAACGCAATAGAGTGGTCGCCTCTGAGGCTCTTTTGGCGCGCATAAGTCGGAATCCTGAGGAATTTTTTCGTCGATTTGTGACTGTGGATGAAACATGGATACACCACTACACTCCTGAGACAAAGGAACAATCCAAACAGTGGATTTCCACAGGCGAACCAGCTCCAAAGAAGGCAAAGACCGTAAAGTCAGCTGGTAAGGTTATGGCTACAGTTTTTTGGGATGCACGTGGAATTATACTTATTGACTACTTGGAAAAGGGTAAAACAATTACTGGTGAGTATTATGCATCATTATTAGAGCAGCTGAAAGAAGAAATTAAAAAAAAACGACCACATTTGGCGAGAAAAAAATTCTCTTTCATCACGACAACGCCCGAGTTCACACATGCTTCGTTTCAATGGCTAAAATTGAAGAACTAAAATTCGAATTGGTCGAACACCCACCGTATTCACCAGATTTAGCCCCCAGTGACTTTTTCTTATTTCCAAACTTGAAAAAATGGCTCGGTGGACAGAGATTTACGGACAACGAAGACGTCATTGCCTCTGTAAGTGCTTATTTTGAGGAACTTCCGAAAACGCACTTTTCTGAAGGATTAAAAAAACTTAAAAAGCGATTGACCAAGTGTATAGAGCTCCAAGGAGATTATGTTGAAAAATAAAAAAAAATTTACCCAAAAAAAATTGTTTTTATACTTTATTCTAAAGACTTATTGAACTACCCTCGTAAAAATTACTTTATTCACAGCATGCAGTTAGTCGTAATACTCAGTGGTCCAAAGTCACCCCTCTTTTTGCCGTCTTAATGACTTCTTTGAGGTACAGACCTGAGTTTCAGATTCTCTATACCTATAAATGAAAAATAGGTCATATTAAAATATTAGAGACACGAATCTTGAAAATGGCCAAAGCCACCCCCTATCATTCTACATTAAGAAGAGAGCCCTGCAAGAGAATGGAGAGTGACATAAGACGAGACGTGGCGAGCATTCGAGCTTTAAAAAAGACAGAACGGCATTCGCTGAAGAGGCATTGCATCGTCGAGAGAGAGAGAGAGTGCGCGCGCGAGACTAACGCGAGTAAACAGCCCGGCTCGCGCATCCTCCAGACGAGTTATGAAAATGCACAGACGTGGCTGCACTCGTGCACTGCCATGCACAGTGAGACGAACGTTGCTTGCTTGCTTGCTTGTTTCTTTCAGCGCATATACCTGACGTATACACGGAGTCGAGCGAGAACCATCGCTTATATAAAAACGCGATCGAGCATAATTCACGCTTTATTTTGACCGCGCAGTCTTCCTCCGTAAGACGCTCGACGCGGAGTTATAAAAGAGACGAATGGTCGCGTCGAGAAGGAACTTTTTTCATTCGACGAAGCTCTCCTTTCGAGTATACTCTCTTCTCCGCAAGAACTCGCGAAGCGATCAAGCCGCGTATATTTATAAATCCTCAAAAAGATGTCTACTCCTTTGTCACCGAAATAATCCTCCGCGATTCGTCAAAAAAGAAATTTGCCCGCCGCGCCGTCATTCATCGAAACTCCTCTGCGCGTCCACAGAGAATTTCCCGGAATCGCCGAGATCAAAGCAGGCGCGTAAAACGGTACGATACAAGAAAAAAGAGAGAGAGAGAAGCGCCTCGCGCATAGCGTAGCTTGTATACATGTGTAAATGACTCGTTTGTCTCGGTTGAGGCGGCGATATCGGGTGTCGTACTAAATATTTCTAGGTCTTCATCCGTCTGATTTGCGTGAGAGACGTCGTCACCCCCCGCACGGCGACGGCATACAGCTCTTGCGACGTATGCGCAGTGTAGGGTGGATAGGGAGGGTGATGGTATGTTGTGGATGCGAAAATTACAGCTGGGATTGTTTTTCTCTGCTCGTTATAGGTGGAGTACAGGCCCTGCGTCGTGCCGGGCAGCTGCTTCGAGCTGATACGGGAGTTCGTTCAGGGATTCCTCGGCTCGGCTGTGTCCAATCAGGTTCCCCAATACTTGCAGGTAAGGATGCTGGCTTGTTTTTAGTAATCTTTGGGAGATACGGAAGTGTGGAAGCTTTTATTTTGTAGGAGATAAAAAATTGCGTTGGTTTGCTTAGACAATGCATTATTGAGAGGTACCAATTTTTGTTAATTTATGTGGATGATTTTTTAAATATTATATGCAAATTTCGTGGGTGTTTTCAATTTTTGAAGGTCTAGTTTTTTTCGTAGGATGATTTTTTGTATGGAAATAATGTGAATTTTATTGGGACACAGTAGATTAAAATTGTCTTAACCCGTTAACGACGTATGGTCTATTTTTATAGCATAAGATTTTAGCGCTTTTTTAGATTTCTACGTGATACATTCGAAATTTTGCAAATCTAATCGCTGGATCAGATCAAAATGGACTATATGTCCGATCGCATATGTAGGGCCTAAGTTACTTTATAGAAATTGAGAAAACTAGAAAAATTGAAAATTGTTTTTTTGCAAAAATCCTCTAATTAAGGGTTATTTTAAAATGCATTTCTACATTATTTTGCAAAGTTTTTTTTCAAGTTTTTGAGGGTCTCGTCCTTAACGGGTTAATAACGCTTTTAAGATATATCTCTAACAGAAAAAGATACAGTGGAACCTAGTTATAACGAACTTACAGGGAGAACACCAACTCTACGGAACTTGAATTTTGATGAGACTTTGGGAGATGCTTTCTGGTACCTAAAAAAGAAGCCTAGTACCCGCAGTTTGCTCTAATAGACCCTTATATTTGAGATATATGCTGATTGACACCTCCCAAAGCCTCATAGAAATCCGAGTTCCGCAAGGTTGGTATTCTCCTGAATCTCAGTTAAATGTAATGAAAATCCAACTATAAAGAACAAATGTCGGAATTCTGGTTGATTCCAATGTTAATAAATATATTCAATTAAATCTATAACTTGGTTCCACTGTAAATACATTTTCAAATATCGTTTTTTGTCGGAGTGATGTCTAGAAGTGTTTAATATAAAGAAATTAAGCTATTTTACTGAGTAATATTGATATTTGAAGATAGTATAAAGTACTTTAAAACTTTTTACAATTTGAGACTAAATTAGTAATGAAACGCGTTTGCGAGTTTTACTATTACATAAAGTGAAAAAAAACTGTTTACAGTCGAATAAACCTAGTTTGACTAATTGAAGTCTAGATTATAAAAAAGTTATTGGGCAGAGACACTTTACATTTTTGTAGAGAATCTCCCGTACTTATGAAGTATAAAACTAATTTAGGAAATTATTTTCAGTATTACTTAAAACACATGTAATTTTATAAATTGAATATATTTTTAATACTTTCGTTTATTTTAATTCTATTGTGAAGGGGCTAAATGAAATTTAGTTCTTTTTTTAATATGTCGAGATATTAAGGTTTGCATTTTTAAATTGCCATTTAAACATGTGCAAAATAAAATATTATGAAAATAGGAAGTAATAAATAAACTATTGCAACTTTTGACTTTTTTATATGTCTACCATGTATACCAAAATCACTAAAAACACAATTTTCAAAATAAGGTGGATTTAAGTTGTTATGCCTCGAAGTCACACAATTATAAAAATATGAATATGGCAAATAAATCAAGATAATTTATTGTCGTCACTGTAAGATTTAAAAAGAATCTCTGACAAATAATGGATTTTTTAATTCTCGAAAAATCATTTCTAACTGTGCTATATGTATCAAAAATATATATTTCACGTCTACCGCAACCTTCATAAATTTCTGTAGATGTTTATATCTACTTACATTTATTGGTGCCTACGTAAATTTATGGAGGTTGCAGCGCATACAAAATGCATGTTTGAGTTATACTTTGAGAATACTTTAATAGGATAGCGAATATTTATTTGAAAATCAATACGGGAAAATACGTTAAAGTTTTATGATTTATAGATACATACCAATAATAGTCAATTCAAATTTGTTTTTTCTCATCTTCACATCTTTATGTCATTATCGAACTTTCGTAATTTGTAAAATGCTTATTACAGAATCACATGAACGACATTTATCAGCCGATGGACACCATTCACCAGTACTTGGATCACTTTGGTCAGTACAGAAAATCCACCGGCGTCATCTAAATCTGAAAATGTGACCATTGCCGTCTTCCATAATACTGAATGTCAGGAATGCTTAGGTCGTACACGTTTCATTTGTCTATACAAAGATACATTCAATCTACATAAGATAAGTAATTGTAAATATATTTTTTTTAATGTAATGCTCAATATACATTTGTGATTTTTACTGTGTGCAACAATTATGAAACAAATAGATTATTGTAATTTTTGTAAACATTTAATACGGCAGTATTAATGGCAAGTATTTGAAGAATAATAAAACTTGTCGCAAAAGATGAACGTCTCTTTACCGATTGCTGTATACAATGCCCATCTGCCGGTAACTCTGTCCACTTCTTGAACGAGTTCTTTTATCCGTAGAGCGATTTGTTTTTACCTTAATCCTTTTCAAACAATATTTAGATTACGAAAACAAAAGTCCTTATGTAACGAAATAATTATTAATTTTCACGGCTACTCATTTTGTTATCAACAATTGCATATTCTACACCTACGTATTTTTATATTTTTCCAGTCACAAGTTCCGCGCAAAAATGTATTATAACTAATTTAATTTATGCAAAAAGTACAAAAAATTCCTGAATATTGCATTGCGAAGAATCGTCGAACGAAGATATCTCAAATAAGTTTCCAAACGCGCTACGCTACGCGAGTTGTTAAGTGCGCGCTCTCTGTTTTCGGTCAGTCTGCATTAACATCAAATTACATGCAAGCTCGTCAATATTTATAATCGCGGTAATGAATTCGCATTTTTTATAAACTCACGACCAAAGTTAAACACTCGCAGTGCTACTGGTATTGTAAATTCAACTTACTAAAAAAACCCAACCCGGAACAAAAAGTACATATATACCATTACAATGAAATTCATCCATCCACAAAAACGAAACGTTTAAGTCATCGCCACAAAGTTATTCTCCGATCAAGCTAGCACTTTTTTCCTCGTCGTAGCTTAATGATTCCCATGCACACGTCACAACCAGAGAAAAAGACCGCGGAGTGCATGCTCGCGCAATTCTGTTAGACTTTCGCGCCAACTGCTCGAACGTCCACGCTGTACGAAACAAAAAAAAGCCCGTCAACCTTGAAAAATATTTTCTCCGATGCGTGTACGACAGTTACAGCACGTCGGAGTGGCGTATAGGAGAGCCGATCGGCGCTCGACCGGGGTCAAAGATCGACATTTCCCGGTGTATATAAATTAGCGGGGATGCCCGCGTTCGCGCGCCGCTCGGCTCCTCTCTCGTACAGGGTAAGGTCGTGCAGTACGAACACCCGTAGGTGTTTTGTCAGGAACTTATGGTTAGAGCGGTAGACATTGATTTTCCAAACTGGGATTTATACTTGGAAGGGCCCTTTTTTAAGGAACAAAATTGACTGAGGTCAAGTGTATTCGGCAAAATTATTTATCTATGGAAATGAAAATTGACGATTTTGAGATTTTTAAAGACTGGCGTCCAGTATGAATATCCATATCCAATTTAAGCTGTAGCTGTTGATTAGAGTCGCGAGCATTGATTGTCCAAAAAGAGATTTATTCTTTGAATGACCTTCTCTGAAGATAAAAATTCGTGGAGTTCAAATTTAATCGGCAAGATTACTCATCTATTGATAACTTAAAGTGCGGATTTTAGGCTTCCGAAAATAACTTTTGACTCGCTGAAAATTGGCTAATCAGTTATTTGCGTGATCACTTTGTCAGCCGTAAATTTAAAATACAATAAAACCACAACGTACACCTATTCACTTGACGAGGCTTCGCTTCGCCACCGAGTGGTGGTAGCCCAGAACTCAAAAATGTTTATACTGAAAGCTTGTTCGTACTAGGCGACCCTTCCCTATAAAAAGACGCGAACACGAAACAAAACCGCCGATTCAAATGAGGCGAGAGAATCGATACGGAAACTTCGACGTAGGTTCGGTTAGATTTCCAAGCGCGAGCCGCGAGAACCTGAAAATTGATGGACCGGATGAACGTAATAACGAGTTGTATGGTGACTTCAGAGAACCAGTTTCTCGATTAAGTAGTCAAGAATGTTGGGTTGTTCACTTTTTTCCAATAAGTTGCAAACTTCCTTCTTGCATCGTTGTCGTGTTTTATTTAACTGCATAAGTTTATGAAAGTATGAAGTGTTGAATTACCGTTAGATCAGAGTTGGTAAAAATAGGAAGAAAACTACGGGTAGGTAAACGAGAAATTGCGCAATTAATTTCGAGCTTCTCGTTGGCTCGTCAATTCTGACATGTTAAATAACGCTTTAGAATAAAGTTTTTAAAACGAAGAAATGGATTTCTTGTTCTATTTGCTAGGTTTATTTTACAAGCCATATATATATATATAAAATTAAAGTTAATTATATGAATACAAAATATAATACCGTTACTTAAATATTGATGATTTTTTCTGAGAGAAAATTAATATAATAATAATTCATGTATCAGGATGTTCGGATGATCGGATGTTCGCACTAAAATAAATAAAATAAATAATACCTATTTATGTAATGATACAGTTTTGATATTTATTATCAATCGGTAATAGGCTAATATTTATAATGATATAAAAATGTTTGTAAAATCTACGACTGCAAACTACAATACAAATAAGAAACCTGTTATTTATTCGGAATGCCATTACACCACTCGTGCATATATTGTACACGCAAGATTCTCCTAGAAAATCATAAACCGTACTACGATGTATTCTCTCGTTTTACTTGCCATGACCATCGGGAGAGAGATGCTTTGAATTTTTCTCTCACTTTCACGCAGTCAAGCAATACAGTAAGCTCATGGTATTTTTCTGATATAAAAATGGGTCAGGTTCAGAAACGAGTTCTACTTATTAAAAAAGAAAAAAACACAAGATGAGTGTGTATAACAAGTTTCAAACACTTAATTATATAATTCGGTATATTATCATAAATTCAAAATTCTACAATATTCAAATTCACTTGAAGGTTCAAAAATACACTCGTCTTGATTGTATTCTTTTCTTATTTGTTCGTTGTAAAAAGTCGCTTGTAAAAGCACGTATACTACTCAAATTGCAAATAGTAAACAATATAATATTCCTAAAGCAGTAACTTTATTATACTCATAGTATATCCTTACTACACTGAAAATAATAAATTCACTACTCTCGGAATAGGCCTCTCAGAGAAGTAGCGTTTCGCGTTTCGTACACGGGCGACTTATTACAGCGCATCGGCATCATCAGCAGTAGCGGTAAATCGGCTGGCCGGCTTTAATAATCCCGGCTGCTGCTGTTGGCCGCCGGTAGCGCCGTGCAGCGGCGAGCGACGGCGCGGACAAACAACACACACGGCCGCCGAACGCAGCGCGGAACGGTCGAGAGGCACTATACACTTGCAGCGCACGGGGACATATAGCCGTCTCCCTTTTTTTTCTCCCATTCACAAATCGAGCCTTTGCAGGATGGAGGTAAGCAGAAAGAAAGAAAGAAAGACGGATAGATACGGAGCTTTTGTGCAGAAGCTGTGGACTTGTTTTCTTATGGATTGGTTTGATTTTGCAGGTCGAGGTGGTGACGGCGAGCAGCTCGAAGAGCATCGCCTCAGTGACGGTGAGTAAGCGGAATTCTAATACACGGCCTGGGCTTTTCTCGTCCGGTATAATTGTGATATTTACGCCTCGTACGCGCTGGATATTCGTGATTTTGGAGAGACTCGAGTGTGGGGCGCGCTTTCGCCGGGACGAGTAGCGCCCGTTTTCTGTTATGAAATTCGAGTATAACTCGTGTCTCAAAAGTCATTAGCTCGGTGTGTCGCTGTCGCAAGTGGGATAATTAACGCCGCGAGATTGGACTTTGCGAAAGTGTCTTGTGTATTCTAAAGGGGATTTTTTTGTTTGTGTTTTTCGCCAGGTGACGCCTACCACGACGATAGGCGAGATCAAGGAGCAGCTTCACAGTCTGAAGAAGGCACCCTACGTGTTGAGACAGTGCTTGCGCCTGGAGCCCAAGGGCAAAGCTCTCTCCGATAAGGAGACCGCCAAGAGTCTGCAGCTGAAGTATGGCTCGAAGCTGTATTTTAAGGACCTGGGGCCACAGATCGGCTGGAAGACTGTCTTCCTGGCTGAGTACGCCGGACCCCTAGCAGTCTACCTATGGCTCTACCAGAGGCCATGGATCTTCTACGGAGATGTACCTGATGCAAAAATAGACACAGTAGTACAGTAAGAGGATGCTACATGAATTTGTTGTTGTTTGAGTTATATGATTGTTCACTTGGTTAATTTACTTTTTCTATGACTTTTGCAGCTGGGCAGCAGCATGCTGGTCCATTCACTATATTAAGCGACTACTAGAGACCTTATTTGTTCATCGCTTTAGTCATTCCACTATGCCATTAAGAAATCTATTTAAGAATTGTTCGTATTACTGGTTGTTCACAATGTACGTGGCGTACCATGTCAATCATCCACTGTACACACCGCCAAACGGAACCAGATTCGTCGTTGGTGCTGCTATTTTCTTCCTGTGCGAATTGGGTAACTTAAGTATTCACTTGGCGCTGAGGAATTTACGACCTCCAGGGACTACGATAAGGAGAATTCCAGTAGCCACTGGCAATCCGTTTACATTGTTATTTAATTTAGTATCTTGCCCAAATTATACATACGAAGTTGGAAGCTGGATTGGTTTCACAATTATGACCCAGTGTATTCCAGGTAAAGTCTTGCTTTAATACAGTTTATAAAAATTAAAAACATTGTTTCAAACAAATCTTTTAATATTTTCATACATGTTTATTTATTCATTTTAAATTTCTTATAAAAATGTTAATTCAGAATCCTCGATTGTTCATTTAATTATATGTACAATTACATCATGAATATTTTAATTTTCATTCAAATTTATTCGCATCCCATTAGAAAGTTAAATTTTCCTTTTGTCAAATGACTGATTAATTTTGTCTTTTTCACTTACAGCTGGATTGTTTATGTTTGCGGGCGGCTACCAGATGGCCATGTGGGCGCTAGGAAAGCACAAGCTCTACAAGAAGGAGTTCTCCGACTATCCAAAGTGCCGCAAAGCCATAATCCCGTTTGTTCTGTGAACAAGTCGAACATTCCTAGTGAGAATAATTTTCCAAACGCCGAGAAAGACTATTAAAAAGAAATTCCGATATAAAAACCTGGTGTCGTGCATTTTGTTTTGTTTTGTTAGCATTTGTACTGTCTGAATAAAAAATGTTATTTGAGGTAAAAATCATTCGTCCGATTTGTCACGCGGGCCAGCGGCTCTTTCCGGCAATCTGTTCAACAACCTGTCGATGTCGACCTTCAGCACGTCGATTATCCTCTGGCACTCCTGTATCTGCGTCTTGTAGTTCTGCTCGAGCTCCTCGTTCCCGTGGCAGGCCTTGGCCAATTTGGCCCTGGCCTCGTTAGGTCCGGTGTCGCGGCCCTTGAGACCCAGCAGGCTCTCCATGTCGGCGATGTGCCTCTGGGCGGCCTTGAGCTCCTCCCTCAGGGCGTTGAGCTCGCTCAGCAGGCAAATGTTCTCCTCGAGCACTCGGTCGTAGTGGGCGTCGCCGCCCGAGCCGCTCTGCGCCAGCTGCTTCTTCAGCAGGCCTATCGTCTTCTCGAGGTGGTCGCGCTGCTTGATGAACTCGCAGCGCGCGTCCAGGTCAGCCTGGCGATTGCGCTGGAACTCGTCGCTGTCGCTGTAGCGGTGGTAGAGCTTGATGATGGCGCTCTTGAGGGCCTTGGGCTCCTGGATGAGGCCGGCCGTGTCGAGGAGCTCGATGCGGATCTTCCTGAGTAGCTGCTGGCAGGCCTTGCGTCGCTGGGTCTCGTTCTGGATCTCGCGCTTGGCCGCGCTCAGGCTCTCCCTCAGCTCGTACAGCTTCAGCTCCTGCATCTGGTTCGTCCTGTTCAGGCCCAGCAGCTCGATCTCCATGTCGGCGATCTTGCCCTTGAGCTCGGCTATGTGGGCGTCGCGGGGCTCTATCTGGGCCCGCAGCTCGGCTATGCGGTCGTTCAGGACGAACCTGAACTTCTGGAGCTCCTGGTTGGCGAGCTCGAGCTCGGCTATGCTCCTCTCCTTGTCGAGTATCGACGAGTCCCTCTCCTGGAGCTCGGCCTTCAGGTCCGCCACGTCCTTCTCCACCTCCTCCTTTCGGGCCTTGAGCTGCGCGTGCTCCTCGCGCAGGCTGCCCAGCTGCCACTTGAGGTCCTCCACGTCCTTCTGGCTCATGGCGCGCTTGTTGCGCAGGACACCCGCCTCGCCCTTTAACTTCAATACCAGAGCGCGCTCCTCGCACAGAGCCGTCTCGTAGCTCGTGCGCAGCTCCACGATCTCGCGATCCGAGTCGTCCTCGATCTGGGACTTGATGATCTCGTGTATGCGGACTTCCTGGGCCATCTCCTCGTGTGCCTCTCTAAGCTGCAGGTCCTTCTCTCGTAGCCGAGCTTCGTACTTGGCTATTGTCTCGTCTAATTAATAAAAAGAAACGTTTCTTCTTTAGGTCATTTTCTGGATACATTATTCATTCAGTCTTAAAGGAGTATCAAAGTCAATTCAAATTTCAAATTTGCCGCCTTAAACCTTACCGATCGAATGATAAATAATGATTTGTAATGAAATATTATATAGTTCGAATTATGTAAAACTATGATATAAATTGCCCTTCCTCATGTGGAGCATTCAGATCTATAACAAAATAAGTCCATTTTCGTAATTTAGTAAACGTCCATCAGAATGTTCACAATGATTGTAAATCACATCATTATTTATTTAAACTATGCAAGTGATATATAGAATATTCAAGTATTAATTGCAGTGATTATTCATTTAACAAATTTTACTTTTTTATGTAAATCTCTAAAATGCACTTATTTATACGAATAGGGTTGGATCCTCGAACTTTGCTCGAATAGTATTCGTCGAAGTACTGAAATATTTACTTAAAACATTATATTCTTAAACATAAATTATAAGAAAGGACAATGACCTCTAGGTTTTACATAAATCGGTATATATTTAATTATAAACAACTGTTCATTTCTCGGTCGATAAGCTTCGAGGCGGTAAATTAGAATTTCAAATTCACTTCCTTAAGGAGAAGCACTACTGAGAATTAGTATTTTACGGGTTTTTATTTTGTATCTTCAGATCTACACAACATTATGCCAAACTCACGCGAAAAGTTCTTTTAAAATCATCCAAGAAACGTGTAAAAAAAGTTCAGCTGAACATATTGAAAACTGCAGAATATACCTTTCTTAAGAATGCTTTAAGTGCAAATAGACCATACGTTAAAAATCTATCTTCTACTGTTCTAAAAAAACTTCTCGCATTTGGTACGTCACAATGTCTCATACATCCAAAATTCAAAAAATAAAAAACGCAGAACATTAATTTTCAGTAGTGCCTCCCCTCAAAACGCACGACAAAGCAAACTACAGCCACGTACCCAATTGAGCCTTCCTAGTCTGAGCGAGCTCGGCCAGCTTTCTCTCGTAATCCTCGCGCATCGCACTGTTGTACTCCTCGAACGCCTGGTACTTCTCGTACTCGACGATGAGCTTGGCATCGTAGCCGATCTCCATCTGGCGCATGGCCTCCTCGTGTCTCGCCTTCGTCCTCGTGATCTCCACGTTGATCGTGTTGATCTCGTTGGTGTGCTCCTCCTCGAGCCGATCGATCCTGTCGCGCAGCTCCTCTATGGCCTCGCAGTAGCTCTCGTGGACCTCGCGCATCTTGTCGTTCTGCTGGAGGGTCATCTGGCGGGTCTGATACGCGTGCTCGGTCTCGAGCTCCTTCGTCCGAGTGTTGAGGTCGCGGATCGTCTGGACCTTGTCGCCCAGGTCGCCCCTGCTTATGAGGATCTGATCGAGGTACAGGAGGTCGCGGCTCAGGGCAGTCTTGCCGTCCGCGTAGGAGACCTTCCAGAAGCACATGGTGCCGTCGGCCCCTGTCGTTATCAGGACTTGCTCGTCGTACGTTAAGACCATCTGGAATTGCATGGCGCGACGTTGTAGTTTCTTGTGGGTTCGAGGGGCTTGGGAGATGTAAGTCCACTTTTTATGTTTTTGAGATATTAAGGTTTAAAGCTTTTATTTTCCATTTAAACTAGCGTTTAATGAATTTATAAATAGTGGATACACTTTTCTGATTTTTTGCACTTTTATTTGAAAATGTATTATGTAAGGATATCAGCATCCGTTAAAACTCAATTTTTAAGAAAAGTGGACTTATCTCATAATGTCGGGTACCCGCGGAATTGATTGTTGAATATGCGAAAGAGAATTTTAGCTGCTAATTGTTACCTGAGAAATGTTTGAACAGTGAATATGATATTCATGGAACTCAACGGGATCCTGCAGAGGATATTTCAATGATGCTACGAATCCACCAGGATACGTTACAAACATTAGTGAATCGTCTTTTCCCATCACTATGCTATCTGGTCGTATAGTAGGCATATTGTATACACGAATTACCTACAATTTAAATTATTTTAATATTATGAATATTTATTTAAGATATTAAAGTTTGTATTCTTAATCGTTTCGGTCACGACTTCTTCGATACATCATTGGTTTTTTAGTAAATTGAAAGTACAGTTTTAAAATAGAATTTTGGCGCAAGATTTGGTTCGATAGCTATTACATGCGAGTTCTGTAGGCTTAAAGAAAAAGATGAATTTCGATATTTCGAATTAACTAAGAGAGTGTCGGAGGTTTGAAAAATGATATTTGCTGAAACTTTGAGAGGTGTTTTCTGACACCTAAAAATGAAGTGTAGCACCTTTAGTTTTTTCCAATGGGCCCTTATTCTTGAAATATCAACCAATTGATCTCAATTGTGCGCTATTTTAGTAAAAAATGGTGCCGCTACTTGTAATCATAGCTCTTCAAGTTTTTATGCTAGAAAATATTACCCCAACGTAACTATAAATAGACAAAAAGAACTTTAATTTAATCTTTGTTTCGTAAAAAAATATTAATTTGTGACAAAGTTATTAACTTTCAAACAATGCGATGAAAATTACACAAAAAATAACTATATGTAAGGGTTAAAATCCTTTATTTAGCTGCATTTTTCATCACGTTTTTGAAAATTAATAACTGTTACAGATTAATATTTTTCTACGAAACAAAGATGAAATTAAAGGTTTTTTCTCTACTTTTAGTTACGTTTTGGTAATTTTTTTTAACATAAAAGCTTGAAGAGCTATGGTCAGAAGTAGAGGCATCATTTTTTACTAAAATATCACACAATTGAGATCAATTGGTTGATATCTTGGGATAAGGGCCCATTAGAAAAAACTAAATGTGCTATACTTCATTTTTAGGTGTCAGAAAACGCCTTTTAAAGTTTTAGCAAATATCGTTTTTCAAACCTCCGACACTCTTGTAAGTGCCATTTTTCGAATTTCTAATTCATGTATATATACAGACACCAGAAAACACTTGATAATATATATCTATGAAGATATAAATAAATTTAGTTACTGAAAAATATGTTTGCAATTGATGGTAATTTTTTTCATCCATAAACTCAAAAAATTCCAAACATTCTGTTCACTGTATAGGCATTCTATAACTTTTTATAATATTTTTTAACAAAACTAAAGTTTTAATAACTCTTTATTACATTGAATTACATTGGATTAGAAAAAGTTATTGTCCTTTAAAAATAACACGAGACTGAAAGGATTAATTTTGTAATTAGTATTACAAATTACCAAATTTTCTTTAATTTCGTGAATGCGATTATCACTAGATATGCAGTAAGCCGTTACTCCATCGGCTGATAAGACGATTCCATTTAGTGTGATACCTTTCAAAACGACTTCCGATAATCTGAGACCTGTATTCATGTCCCATTCATAAATTGCTCCCTCTGATCCTATACTAATTAGTTTCGTGTCATCTTGTGACCACGTAATTCCTCTTATTATCTCAGTGTGACCTAAAATTATAAGTATTCACCTCAAGATCAGAAAATAAGGGTTGAATTAATAATAATTAAGTTAACAATAGTTTTAAGTTCAATAAATAAGATCCAGAAAAGTCAGTACCTTTTAATAAAAAGCGAATATTAAAGTCTATTGTTGTGTACACTTGAATAATATTTCCATTAACAGCTGCAAAGAGATGTGCACCAAAGCTAAAAGCAGCTATTTTACAATTTCTAATAGAAAACTCTTTCATTATTAAAAAATCGTCAAGAAGAATGCTCATAAATCGTAGTTTATCGCTAAATCCAATAAGACAGAAGAGGCCTGTTGGATGCAAAACAATGCAAGAAATAGTTTCCAAATATTGCTTCACCATGATCAAACTTTCTGTTTCATAGTCCCACAGTCGCACACTACGGTCCACTTCTCCAAATGTTGCAACGTGTGATTTCCAAGTGCAAATTGAGAGGCCACCAATGGGTCCATGATGCAAATGATGACCTATAACATCGACAAACTGAGGTTCTGGTTCAGCTTTCATATCTGAACCCCACAGTGTTGCACAAAACAACTGGGACCATCCTGTAGTAATGATCAGCTTATCGGAGCTGGGATTCGAAGTTATGGTATTCACTCTGTACAGTTCATTACTCTCCTCACTCAATACTTGCGGGGGAATAACGTAAATATTTTTCTTTGTGTACTTATGTTGACCATCCTTTTCAAAAACAACGACTGTTCCGTAACCTTGAGCAAAAGCAAAGCCTCTGCTAAAAGCAATGAGACACAATATTTCATGGTGATCATCTCCAGCTTCGTTCAAACTCGTTTGCGATGCTGGATTTGCTACTGCGACTTCCTCTCGAATTTTCAGATTTATGAACATAACGTCTGACAATTTGAAGATATTTTTCAAATCTCCATTTTCCAAGAACAGAGCCCTACCGTCCGACGTGCCTGCCAGTAGCCGATCAGAATTCAGCCATGCCAGTGAAGTGATAATTATATTATCAGCTTTTGAAAAGCCATACGGACGCCAAAGCGTTTCCGAGACCGTGAGAAATTTGAAGGCAAACTTTCCGCCTAAGGCTATTATGCCAGTATCATTGGGATTGCACGATATCAAACTGACTTTTGCGGATGGATTTTGTGGATTGCCCAGGTCCATGCTTGATTCCACTTTACCCCTTTCCCAGTTATAAAACAGCATTGTTTGATTTTCATTGGTAACAACTGCTAAGTACTTGCTATCATAAGTAAAAGTTAAACATATAAAACTGGTAACTCCTGAAGAATCATAAGGAATTCCAAGTAATTTTTTTCTTTTCATTGTATGAAGATCATAAATGGAAATCAGTGGCTTCTCTCCTGATTCACATAAAGCAGCATATTTTCTAAAAATAAAATTGCACTATGTAAAATCATAACAATCCTTTTCTAAAAATAAAATTGCACTATGTAAAATCATAACAATCCTTTTCTAAAATACCCAATTAAGTTAAATTTGAAAAAATATGTAACAAATTAAATAACATTGTACGCGTAAATGCAATATAAAAGAACAGGTATATTTTCTATTTAAATTTCAATTAAACAAATCAATAATTCAGGTAAACGAAAACGCCCAATCTATAATAATCCACATACAGTAAATGCAAAAGCCATTCAATTGAATAAGTATCTATCATTTAAATTTTCGAGCGGTCAAAATTCTTCCCCAGAACAAAATCTACCCGTAAAAATAAAAGGAAAAGCCAATGTCACAATCCTCATTGTCTCGTGCTCACTTGTTAGGCGCGATGGTCATCGAGTTGATCTTGTACTTGTCGGGCAGTCGCGTCAGCCTCTGTCGTCGCTGGGCAAAGTTGTGCACGGCAAGCGCATTGCCAACGAGGTAGAGGACATCGTCGTCGGTGACGAAGTGCGCGTTGCCGGCCACGTCCGTGCGCAGGCCGTAAAAGACGCGCGTTTGCAATTTCGACATCGTCGGGGTTGTGCCGAATCGAAGGGCGAACGAGCTCTACGTCGAACTGAGACTCGACACTGCGCTCGAAGCTGGAGGATTGTTTGTTGCATTTCCTTGGCGACGGGATGGATGCGTGCGGACGGCCCACGTGCTTTCTTGTTTACTAACTATTGTTCACTCAGATTGCGAGTTGTATTTCACGTTGTTTTTAAGAAGTTTCTTAATTTATACGATATAATTGTAACATTTTGATGATTTATAATCGTAATTCTTTTGTTAATCTTGTTCTCGAAAATGAAATGTTACATGTTACATCTTTGCGATTACGAATCATTAGATATTTATTTTTTATTGTAAAGTTTTATTCATACGATTTTAAAAGCAATATCTATTGCATTTCGCAACTATTTTATACTTATTGGCAAGAAATTTTTAAATTTGTATTTTCATAAGTAGTTTATAAAATAGCCGCTAGGATTACCAGTGGCGAATTCGCGGGATTTTTATACACGCATGTGTAGTGTGTACACGTGATGACGTGATAAACAAAATTAGACACAAATCTTTGCGGTGTCAGTGCGTGCTTAGGTATCCCACGTGTTTAAAGAGTGATACAATAGGATACTGATTTTTATTCGTTCGAATGTTTATCAGAGACTGCAGGAAACATTATAATCTATGAAATAAGTCATAAGATTTCGTGAAGGTTACGTTATGGCAAAATTTAAATCAAAAAATTTTAACCTGTACATAATATCATTTAAGGCCTTGCAGTTGTACTTTACACAGTAATACAAGATCAATAATTTTAATTGTGATATAAATATGGAATCTACTTGCTGTAAGATATGTTTAGGTGAAACTAATCCTTATGATAATCCAGCTCTCCGTTGTGAAGGAGAATGTAAGCGAAAAGTACATATAAAATGTTTAAGACGAGGTTCACTTCCAAGTAATCTTATGGGAGATGTATTTTATGAATTGCATTGTGTAACATGCTCAGGTTTAAATGATGAATTTCTTATTCGTCAAAAATTGCCATGGTTAACAACTGTAATATTAACATTGTACAATTTACGAGAAAAGTCTAGTGGTATAAGTAGGAGAGGATATTTTCATTGGAAGTCAGACATAAGCACATTTATAAATAATAACTGGGATAATTTATTTCTTAAGACGGTGTAAGTTTAAAGTCAAATAATAATAATCTAATAATTACGTACACTTTGTTTACATTGTTATCACTATAAACATTTTTTGATTTTCTAAATGTTATAGAAAAAAAAAGAAAAATTGGATTGGTACTATATCCGGAACCCTTTCACATTATAGTGGAGTATTTTTTTTATCAGGAACATCTGAACTTGGAGACCAAGGATGGTGGAAATTGAAGAATAATGATCCTCCTGAAGTACTAGTTGATAAATGTAATATTTTATTTAATACATTTATTTCAATAAGTGTATGGTACAGATGATTAATATAAATTATTATAATTAATATAAATGATTTAATTTAGATTACAAAGTATTAGAACTAAAGAAGCAGCATCAAGCAAAGCTCAAAGCAAAACCTGTTGGTAGCCCAAAATCAGAATCCAATATTTCTATTGAAGAGGAGAACAGTGATGGAGCTGAAAGCTTTAAACCTAAAGAAATAATACCTGTCATAAATGCAGAACATGAAACAAATTCAAGTAGTAAAGTTCCTGAAAGTATTTCTACATGTGAAGAATTTGGTGGTAAATAACATTTAGAACTTAAGTTTTAGTGTATAGCATAAGTTGACTTTAACATGTTGAGAGCTACACGGTACTCGTATGTATCGTAATTTTTTTGCCTCGGGTGTTATACGGTACATATATGTACTATTTAACTCTTATATATGGGACTATGAAACTCTTATATATGACCAAATCTATTGAACTGATATTTTTCTTGTTCTATGTGACCCAAAGAACAAATAAATGCCAAATTTGATTATAATAGTGATGCTAAAGCATTTTCATTCTATTTTTTAAAATTATTTTCATTTGTTCTCAGCAACAAACAAATTTTATTACATTATTAGCACTCAACTTGTTAAAAATACATTTAAAATATTTGTTTCATTTTAAAACAATTAATATTTTTATAATAAAGATATTTTAGATTTGGATATAGAAATGCCAAGTATCGAAATTGATTTTCCAGCTTTTAATCTCACTGCTGATACAATTGTAGAAGAATTACCTTTTCAAGATTGCAACGATCTGTCTGATATTTTTATATCTGATTGTTTTGAAAGTGTTGAAGAAGTTGTTATAGAAGAGTCAATTGAAGATATTAACGTTTCTGATGTACCATCACCAGACAATTTTGAAGAATTTAATGAAACTGTACAAGTGGATTACAGTAATGAACTAGATGAACAAAAAGAAAATAATGAAAACGATAAGAATAGTAATCTACCACCACCGCCGCCTTCACTGTTTACTGAGTCAATTCATAGGCCATGGCCATGGGATGAATCTATTAAAATTAATTCAGGTATTATGTTTCGAAACCTTCAATAAATTTATTATAATATTTACAATTTGTAAATAAACAGATATGTTTATAATATTTATAGATGATGTAAGACCTTTAATGAGCGAACGGGAAGAGGAATATTTACTACAAAAAATTGAACAATACAAACATCTTATAGATACTGCACCATCTTCTGTGAAAAGACTTTATCGAAAGCTTGCTGTTCGAAAACTCAAAAGACAATACGGTGTACCTATTCTCAATATTGACACATTTGGAAAAGATTTAGAACATAAAACGTTACTACAAGTTAAAAAAAAAGGAAACATAGTTTTAGATCGATTTATCTCAGACGATGTAAGCATTTTCTTTGAACAAAGGCTGCAAGGACATTGTGATCCAACATCTGTACATAGCCCATATACAAATAGACTTTTAAAACCATTTATTAGAAGAGATACTACTAGTAAACCATTATGGTTAAAAATAATGAATGAATTATTAGCAAAAGTAAATAGAAAAAATCCTGAATGGAAACCGCGACCTAATGCACCTATAGATTACTCTTATATTAGACCTCAGCACATTCCTGCAGTAAACAGCCTATGCTCGCAATTCTTTTGGCCAGGTGTCGATTGTAAGAATTATATTTAATAAAATTTAAAAGCTAAACTAATGTTAATAAGATTATTTTTATTTATAAGATATTTTAACTTCTTTACAGTGACAGAGTGCTTGCAGTATCCAGATTTCACTTGTGTTGTTTTATACAAAAAAGTGGTTATTGCTTTTGCAATAATGGTTCCAGATGTAGGGTACAATGAAGCATACATCTCATTTTTTTTGGTACGTCCGGAGTGGCAAAAGGCTGGTATTGGAACTTTTATGCTTTACCATCTTATTCAAACGTGCATGGGTAAAGACATTACTCTACATGTATCAGCCACTAATCCTGCTTTAATTTTGTACCAGAAATTTGGATTTAAGCAGGAAGAGTTTGTACAAGATTTTTATGACAAATACATACTGCCATCTTCTAAAGAAAGTAAACATGCACTGTTTTTAAGATTGGGTAGATGAATCCTAAGGTGTTATAGAATATTTATAAATTATTTTCTAGGTAATTTATTTTTATACATTTTTGTAACAAAAGTTTTCATTTTGTTTAAAAACAAACTGAAGTAAATATAACATGGAATGTTATAAATGCCACTGTAGCAATGTTTTCTTTACCTCAATATCAATTCTAAAGTTTCATAATTGAAAAATATAAATACATCAACTGTTAATATATGCAAATGCATATATAAAACATAATCACATTCTTAATATGTTTAAAATAATTTGGTACAAGTTTATTATGTATTATAGAAATGAACCTTTGCAATCATATCTATAAAAGCATTCGAGATCATGATAAGGAAATAGGTACTTCATTAATTTTTTATCGCGTGCTTGAACAATGCCAGACTTTCATAACATTGGCGCGTGAATAATTATTTTCGACACCCGGTATACATATAGTTAATGATAAATATAAATCAAATTTAAATCGAATGGTCGAGACTTATATTAATACAAAACCAGAAAACGTATCTCTCAGTGCAACGTTTAAAACAAATAATCCATCATTTCGCAAAAGTCCGTATTCGTCGTCTTCGAGGTATCAAAATATAACAAAAAGAGAAAAATATGTCTGATAAGATACCTACATAATTCTACTCCAGAAAATCATTAAACCTGCCGAAATATAGAGGTCCCCATTTTATATTATAATTATCGAAAAAAAGTATGCTATAAAATTTAATCAATATGATATTTATTTATCTCTAGTTTTTATTTATTTAAAAAAATAATTGTCTATATTATCAATTATTTATAAAAAAATAGTTATCTTTCATTATCATTTAAAATCCATTTTCATTGCCTCGTATGTAAATAATTTTGAATGAGTCTTGTACCTAAATATCCATTTAGACCAATTCCCATCTATCACAAAATAATCATCATACGCGAATATTCCTCCTTCTAGAACCTCCATCCATCTGCATACACACACAATAATAGATAACGCTCTTTTATTTCTCGTCCACCCGTTATACGCCGGCCAACGTTGTCCGACGTAAACAAGCGCGCAAAAAAAACCTATCTCGAATCCCCCCCCTGTGCACAAAAGCAGCCAACTTCGCGTCGCACTCTCACACCACTCGACAAATCGACTGGACGATTCTTCCTCTTCCCTCCCCGTAAAAATAGCCCGTCTTCAATCGCAACCGTCAGGTATATAAAAAAAATATATTCTCCCGATCCCTCGGGGGAGGGACACGAGGCCACCCTCTGGAAGCAAAAAACGGGACTCTCCCCGCCGTGACGTCATTACGCGTTTAATCTCTGGAGAGAGAGAGAGAGAGAAAGTACGAGCGAGATCAGAGTATCAGACAGTTTGTTCGAGTTGTTGACGGCGGGGGGGTTAACGGGAAGAGCGGCGGCGCTGCTGCTGCTGTCTTCGAGGCACTTCTCGAAGTTTCCGGAACGTGCGAGAGCCGAACGTTTGTATATATGGGGCGGCCGAGCTGCGCGGCCTCTTAGTTCAACCGTAGACGCGGAGCTGCGAACATTGTATATACACACACACAGGTTACACGCAACATCTCTTCTCGCGGAGGAGACAACTTTCTTTTTTTTTCTTGTACATCGACTCGAGAAAGAAGATAGAGCACAGTTTTGCAGACGAGTTATTGGAAGTTTCCTCTTGTGTGTTTGGTGTTGATCGATAATATCGACCACTGGATATCGTGGACGACGCAACACAAGATTATACCGTGCTGAAAGTAAGTGTGCCAACAAATTCGGATTGATAAAAAATACCTATACCTCCGTTTTTCCTGGATCACCCGCGCGCCCGAGAGAGAGAGAGAGAGAGAGAGTGATAAAATGGGTCATGTGCTAGACGGTGAAACACGGGACATTTTACATTGGTGCGTGCACAACGTTATCTCGCGCGTACTCCTACCAGACGACGACGTCGACACGGCGCGCGGCCGACAAAAAGAAACATCTCTTCTCCGTTATTCCCATCGCCGTATGGCACTCGCGCGCGTCCACCTTCGCGAATATTCGCGGTCGTTGATATTTTCCGCCCGCGGGTTCGATCATCTGTCTCCTGAATCGTGTGCTCGCTCGCTCTCTCTCTCTCTCTCTCTCTCGCCGCGGGATCGACGTACCGCGTTCTCCGCTCGTCATCATCGGCCGTGCCATCATCATCATCGGTAGCAGCCGCATCTTTTTCCCTTTTCGCGCTCTTCGATGTATCATCATTTCCCGAAATAGCGGGGAAAATAAGGCGCGTGGGTGGCTGCTCTGCTCTCGAGTCTCTCCGCGCGTGTGTGTATGCGTGCGCGCTCTCGAACTAAAGGAGAGTTTTGTGCCTCGCCACCTCCTCGAAAATGGAAAGAGCGAGAGAGAGAGAGAGAGAGAGAGAGATAAAGAGCTCGCCGATATATAATACACGGCGCGACGAGAGAAGAAAAAAAAATTGGCGAACGTTGTGTGTTGTAGGTACGGGATGAGTGTGTATGGGTGAGAGCGGGTCGTGTGCTCGCGTCTGCGCGCACGAGTATGTATGCGCGCGTGTCTTGACTGTGATGCTTGTATCGAATGTTCGCGTATATAGTTGTGCGCGTCGAGAACGAGCGAGAACGGTGTACGTGCTAGAAGCCGAGAGAGAGAGAGAGAGAGAGAGAGAGAGAGAGAGAGAGAGAGATAGTAGGAAATACTGGCGGTGCTCTTCGCCTTCCTCCTCCCAAAGTCGGAGCTGGAGCACTAGCAGCAGCGGGGCGGCCTTGATTCGACTACTCTGTTTTTCCGTATCTATCGTTTTGATTCCTCTCGTCCGTTTTCGCGGAGTCTCGATTCAGTTGAGCTTTGCGGAAGGTTGAAAAGTTTGAAGAGACTGGCAGTAGGAAGCTTGTTTTATTCATGGTTTTGAGTTGAGAAAGATAACGTAAAATTTTGGAGTAAAGCTCTAGTTAGGGTGCGAAATTTATCTTATATTTGAAACTCAACGAAATTAAGGAAAAGGATTAAACATTGTAAGCATTGTTTATAGTATATTTACACATTTTTTTACAAAAATGAAAAATAATTTTTTAAAAACAAACTTTATAATGCTCTATCTTCATATTAAGTTTATATACTTTAATAGTATCTCGCTTTGACTTTAGATATTGAATAATATTCATGATCATTTAAGGTTATATCGAGTGTAAATAGTAAATAGAGTATACTTTACTTAATTTTTAATAGCACCTATGTATTTAATTTTTGTTTACATAAATAGCATAAATATTATTTGATAAGAAAAGTTAAAGAGATGCATTATTTGGAGTGCATGTAAAGATAGGGAATAACTGTGCAAAATATTATTCAGTTTATTTTATTTTATTTTATTTTATAATTTTCAGAACAATTATGCCCCTTCTACACTGTCCCATCTTCACTGGCACTTGAATCTCATTTTAATTTTCAACATTGAATAACATTACAGTGACAATTGCTAGTCTATTTTAAAGAGTTATATTGTATCGAGGATAGTTTTTTTAGTTCTTTCTATTTATCTCATACTTAATATAGTTTATTTTTCTAAACAAAGTGAATGTTATTCAATTTTAAAATGATAAAGCAAGATTTTATTTAAGTGCCAGTTAAGTCAAGTCAGTAAATTTTAAGTGAGTCTTGCTTTAACTTTCAATATTGAATAGCACTCACCTTGTTTACATAAGCACCATTTATTTAGTATGAAAAAATAGGAAAAAACATGCTCTGTACAATAGAACCTTTTTTAATTGTTTCAGCGAAATTCACTTGAAATTTATGTGTAATAATGGCATTAAAATAAATAATTTTTTACAATTCTTCAGTATTATTATATTTCATAAGAATGAAAAAGATATTTTTAAAAGCAAGCTTCCTAATATATCTGCAACTAGAACAATCTTTGTATGATCAATGAAAGTTTTTCTATAAATACATCCAACAAAATTCTCTACCGTTTGATAGAGTCCCCTCTATTTTCTCCAGCGTAAAAGGGTCCACCTTCGGAGATCTCTCTCCACAAACTCTACCACTCAAACTTTCAACAGTTTTCGAAACTGCACGAGCCGTTGCGCAGTAGGTATCGTTATTTGACGAGTAGCCTCCGTCGTCGTACAGCAAGTAAATAGGCCGCAAATTCGAACATCTCAATGCCAGTCCACGCGCGCGAAATCGCGCACGAGAGGCAGCAATTGATTTTACGGCGCGAGAGCGAGCGAGAGAGAACGAGAACAGCCGCGGCACTGTTGACCGAATGACAAAACAGCGTAGAAGGGGCATCTTCGATCCGAGGTCGTCTCTCGTCGCGTAGGTATAATACACCACCGCGCGCGCGCGACGTGAAATTAAATACCGCGCGCTCGCTCGCTCGCTCCCGTATGTATCCTTTCTCTGTTTTTTTTCTTCATCGCGTCACCGCGAATCTCTAAAAGGAATCTCCGCTCGCGAAAAGGACTTGCGAAGCCCGATGTGCATCGGCGAACAGCTCCTTTTTTTTTCGTTGCTGCGGTTTTATAAGGCTCGACGAAGTCGAATACGCGCAGCGGCGGCGCAGCTTCAGCTGCTGCGTTACTTCGGATTTGCAATGATTAATGGGGCAAAGCGCGGGGAGAGAATGAACGTTATACGGACGCGCGCGTCATCGGGGCATTTTAGCGCTCGTATCGCCGCTTCCGGCTTGGCGTTGCAGCGATCGCGCGAAAAGAGTCGAGCAACAAAAGAATTAGCTCGAAGCTTCGCGCGCTTGTCTTTGCGAGAACGAGCAAGTGCGTTTAACCCTTTTACGGCCCGATTTGTTGTCGAAAACAAAGCTCCGAGAGCGCTTTTTGTTTGTTTTTGTTTTCGACGCGTCATCGAGTTACGTTTGTTTATTTACCAATTGGTAATCTGTGCTGCAGATTTGTAAAACAAACACGCTTTACCAATCTCGCTCGTTGTGTCATTGAAAAACAAAAACGCACCTTAATATATTCTCCAATTTTGCATAATCACATTCGCGATGCATAGCCAATCGGGCCTAAAAGAGTCGCACCTCCCGACGTCAAAACAAATCAGTATTCCACGTACGTTTAGTAACCAAACCTCGTACCTTCCATCTGTTTCAGGAGCCTAAACCATGGGCAAAGACTACTACAAGATCCTTGGCATAGTCAAGGGCGCGAGCGACGACGAGATAAAGAAGGCCTACCGCAAGCTGGCCCTGAAGTACCACCCGGACAAGAACCGCGCCGCCGGCGCCGAGGAGAAGTTCAAGGAGATCGCCGAGGCCTACGAGGTCCTCTCCGACACGAAGAAGCGCGAGGTCTACGACAAGTACGGCGAGGAGGGCCTGAAGGGCGGCGCCGGGGTTGGCGGCGGCGGCGGGGGCGGCGGAGGCGTCGGCGGCAACACCTACACCTTCCACGGTGATCCGCGCGCCACGTTCGCCCAGTTCTTCGGCACGGCCTCGCCCTTCCAGACCTTCTTCGAGTTCGGCGGACCGGCCGGCGGCGGCGGCGGCGGCGGAGGCGGCAACCGCATGTTCTTCCACGACGACGACATGGACACCGACGACCCCTTCGGCTTCGGCCAGGGCATGGGCATGAGACAGGGCCAGGGCATCGGGCCCGGGGGCGCCTTCCGCTCGCACTCCTTCAACTTCGCCGGGCCGACGGGCCGCGTCGCGGGCAAGGAGCGCTCCCAGGACCCGGCCATCGAGCACGACCTCTACGTCAGCCTCGAGGACATCCTCCGGGGCTGCACCAAGAAGATGAAGATCTCGAGGCGGGTCGTCCAGCCGGACGGCTCGACCAAGAAGGAGGACAAGGTGCTGACCATCAACGTGAAGCCCGGCTGGAAGGCCGGCACCAAGATCACCTTCCAGAAGGAGGGCGACCAGGGCCGCGGCAAGGTGCCCGCCGACATCGTCTTCATCATACGCGACAAGCCCCATCCGCAGTTCAGGCGGGAGGGCAGCGACATCAGGTACGCGTGCAAGCTCAGCCTGAAGCAGGCGCTGTGCGGCACGGTCCTCGAGGTGCCCACCCTCGTAGGCGAGAAGATCACCCTGAACCTGACGAGGGAGATCGTCAAGCCCGCGACCGTCAAGAGGATTCAGGGACACGGGCTGCCCTTCCCCAAGGAGCCCTCGAGGAAGGGCGACCTGCTCGTGTCCTTCGACATCAAGTTCCCGGACACGCTCACGCAGAGCGCGAAGGATATACTGTACGACACGCTGCCGAACTGAGGGGACGAGGAGGAGGACGGGGAAGCCCGCGAGGGAGCGCACGAGCATTACCGATGACGACGAGCGTGCCCGTGCGCATTGGGTATACTCGTTTTGTCGAGGCGGGGATCGTCGCCACGTTGCCGTTACCGAGGGACCTTGCCGCGATCGTGTTCGTCGTCGCGGCTCGACAAGACTTTCGCGAAAGACTCGTGTTTACGTCCTAACGTGTAAAAACAAAAAAGATTCATTTTTTTTCTTAGCATAGCTAGTTGTACGGTTTCGTTGCCGGGCCGCTGAACGCGCGCCCCGCGTGGACACTTACTTTTTCGTATATGTTATATTATAATTATCGTACTCTTGCGACAATTGAATTCTCACGTGAGCGTCTGCCGATTCTGTACTTTTATTGAATGATGATGATGATGATGATGATGATGTTGGTATGATGACGATTGTATCCCAAGTAGTTTCTTGTTATTATTTGTTCATCGCCCTTTGTACAGAAAATCCTATGACCTCCGGTATGATGTTGTTAATATAAGCGAGTGAGAGCTTGATTCACAATTCGGCAGCAGAGAGAAGATTTAGGAGAGTGACTGACGTATATATTTTAGAGTGCTAAGTTAGGCGAATATTATTGAAGAAAAATTCATTGTGAGATACTAAATGGAAAGTATGCGTGAGAGTGAGTGAGTTTAACGCGCGCGCAAAATGTATATGCATGCATGTGTGCAGACGTGCTCTGAGAGCACTATGGGCGTGCAACTAAGAGCGAGTGTGAAATGTTGTACGTTTGTGTTTTTTGCGTCGCGTACATTACACAACTATTGTATGTCACATGACAATACAGTGAAAAAGGTCACGGATTGTCTGAGCGTTTTAACTTAAGTCAGCTAGTCATTAAAGGCCCTATTTTTTTATTGAAAAGAAATGTTTGTTCGAAATTAATCGTTGATTGTATGAACTGACTAGGCAAACTAAAAGCTCGAAGACTCTTCTTGTACCAAAATACTCTTATTAATTAAATTTTAATCAGCGTGCGGAGAGTCAGTGACCCTTTTCACGGAATCGTCAACGAAATAAAAAAAGATCGATAAAATAGTACATTATGCATCAAGGGAGTAAAGTGGGCGATGTACGCACTGTGTGACGTTGCCGACCGAGCGAAGCGAGGTCGGCATTTCACACAGTGCATGCTTGCCTACTGTACTCCAGAGGTGCGTATACTACTTTTCACCACACCCCCGTAAAGAAATGACTGTACGCATCTCAGCAGGCCGTACAGTACCCCATGCTCTGCCTAGAAGTAAAGTGACTTGTGTACGCGCGACGCGCTGTTTTACCGCTCGAGACGCAGTCGAGAGCGGAAAAAGGCGCATCGCGCATGCGCAAGTCACTTTATTCCCTAGGCAGTCCATGCGGTACTGTACGGCCTGCTGAGAGGGCGTACAGTCAGCACTTTACGCGCAGTGTGGTGAAAACATAATTACTACTATCGTTTAAAAAAAAAAGAAGGCAAGGAATTTGTAAACAAATACCGAGACGTATGTTTATTCTCTTGCGCACGAAACTCTATACAATGGATTTTTGATTTCGAACGTCGAAGTTGTTTATTTGTACACATACGTTTAATTAAGAAACAAACAAAGAAAAAAAGACGCATTAAATTATTTGACATTCTATACATAAAAAAAACCGCTGTTTTCATTTATCGCCGAATTCTCCAGCCCCTTCTCCCAGTGTATCTTTCGCATTCTCTCTCCTCGTCGTCGATAATCGCTTCTTCTCTCCTATATTCCCCGATATATACTCCGCGAGCCCGCGCACGCGGGTCGGGACACCACTCAAGACACTCCTAAAATAGTCAGCCGAATGGGTGACGTCACCGACCTACCTCGAGAGCGGCCGCGCGCTACCACACATACACGCGCGCTTGATAAGGTAAAAGCACCAGTACCTGGACAAATCAAAAATTGGGATCTATAGCGGGACACGGACGAAAAATGACTGTTTTCATAAAAAATACAGTCATAAATCGTTATAGTAAAATTTTGTATCTATTGTGTAGAGTATCAACTATTCAAATAAACATGAATTATTCCAACTCTGCGGCAGAAATTATATTCAAAGCTTTTACTAAAAATGTGTTCTGAGCAGGATCCTAGAGTAACGATGGGCGCTACTGAATCGTGCAGATTTGACTTAATCCCGAGGATTGAGTTTTGCATTCAAAAGAAATATTTTAGTCTACCAGATCAAGTTAATGTTTTTATCAATAGATGACACGCTCACGAATACGATTAAAGTTGTATTTAGTGAAAACAATAATTATTTTCTGTACAATTAGGTGTCCTAGTTCTGGTTCCATAGTTTTGCGAGGGAGCAGTAGTGGGACACTCAAAATATACAAATTATAATTAGATTCAGTGACTGAAAACTACTTTAGAGCTTCCTAAACAAGATATTAAATAACAATCAGTAATGTCAACTGGAATGAATTTCGGAAATAGTGGATTTTGGAAATCTATAACTTTTGCTTGGGAGGTGTAATCCTATAACCTCAAAAAGTGGGGTTACAGGTCTCTGTTTATCAATTATTGTGATTTTTAATTTGCCGATTCTTATCAAACTACAAAAGCATGTAAATCAATTAGTATTATCGAATAAATTGAGAAAATGAGCTTATTTCTATTTGTCTGCAGAACGGTAACGAATAAAGCTACTTAATAACTGTCCTAGTATTGGTGCCAATTGCTTGTCCCAGTACTGGGTCAACTCGAAACATCGTGTCCCACTACTGCAGCCAGGAACTATTTTATTAAAACCACTATTTATTCGCATAGAAAAGGTTTAAAAAAAACATTTTTTTTTCAATCGATAGGAAATCTCCCGGGCTACACGATAATACTAATATTTTTTTTAATTTTGCTATCAGATTTCAGAATTTAAGTCTTTCTAAAGGGCATCCCAAAAGTGTCCCAGTACTGGTGCTTTTACCTTATATATATATATATATATATATATATATATATATATATATATATATATATATATATATATATATATATATATATATACACATATACACGTATATTTATTTCGCGCTCTCTCTCGCGCGGTGTCCGTCCGTCCGTTCGTCTTCTTTCTTGTCCTAAAAACCTACACGATTTTTTCCCCCAAACTTTAAATAATCCGCAAAAATTTCTGGGAAGTCTTTCTCCCGCGAACGCGGAGTGGAGCTTATTTTTGTTTTTGCGCGTTGTATATCTATATTGCCGGCGAAGAAAGTTGTGACTTATGCGTTTAAATCTGTAACTTTGGGAAGTACGGAAATATTACGGGGAACTTGATTGATTTTAGAGTATGAGGAGTTTTAATGAGATGCTGAATCGTTGGATTTATTTTGCGACAGAAGTCGCTAGACCCGTGTATTCATTAACTAATTTTCCTACGCATTTTGAAATTTTAACGTTTAATTTTTAAATGTTTAAATTTAATGAAAAATGTTATTATTAGTTTCATTATTGATTTAAGTTTGTACAAATTTTTTAACCAATTGATAAAAGAAATGTTATAATTCTAAATAAAGTTGCGAATATCTGATAAGTTCTAATTCAGTTTACATATTTTTACCATCAAAGAGAGGCATAACTATATTCAGTTAGGTATTCATTTTATAACGGTATCTAAAATTGAGCCGTGACTAATAATGTTTTTTGTATTCATGCTAGAGATACTAGAGATTATTTTATAATGGACTTGTGGTTTGTTATTGTTTCTACTACTTTTCTTTTTAAAGAAAGTATAATAATAATAAATTTGACCATTTGCTGTTTTTATTTATATTTTTATTTTAGGGTTTGCATTATAATGTAAAAGATAAATATAACATTTTATTCATATTAACAGTTATTGCATATTGTTGCTCAAAATTAATTAAAACATTTTAATTTTACGCGAATAAAATTTAAAAAATAATTTACAATTAAAATTAAGTAAAAATATATAATACGGCGGCTGTCTATAGATTTGGAATATGGAGTCGATATAAATAAGCACACAAAGAAACATGCAAGAGTAGTACGTGGAAGCATCTCATGAATAATATTTAAATCATGATTCGGATTCGTCCACGGGAAGGAAATGAAAGAGTGTATAGATAGATTCTATCATAATTTTTATTTATTAAAAAATACAAAATTCATATACAGATACTTATGTTTTAAACTTTAAATACTCGCATACACTTAATAAAGGTAACTGCGTCTAAATGTCTTGTATAATTAAAATCATGTAAAAATGGATGAAATTCCAACGACCTTCTTAGATTATTTTTTATACTTTAGTCAAGCGAATACATCGTGAAATTTTAAAGATGGTTCAGCTACTTCTATTGAAATATTTGTTCTAATCAATCAACGACATCAGACTCAGCGATAAGATCAAAGTAAATTTTTTTGATAAGATTTTAAAGCAAGCTCGTTCAAAAAACATGGAACATACTATTTTGTTAATAACATCAATTTTCATTTTAAATAACGATTAAATAAATCGACAATTTAGATCTCATGAGAATATGACTATAGTCAATTTAAAATAATGTGGGAGTTGGGAGTTGCCAACTTACCTATTAATTAAAAGTCGGCTGAGCTGCCTATTTGTGTTCATAGATCGATACGAATTATTATTTGACAATCTCTTTCATACTTGACAATAGTGTTTTATGCAATTGTATAACTTTCGTCTAGCGGTCATCTCGTAATTCTCTTACGCGAATAAATCGTTAAGTCGGTATTGTGAAAATATTAAATAAATGATCATGGTGATTCATTTTATTTTATTTTATTCTTTTTTGTAATGAAAAATTTTTTTTTACAAATTGAGGTAGTTTTTGCACGAAAATGAAAGACATAACGTTAACATTACGGAATAACGTAAAGTGAAGGGCCGGATGCAATAATGGTACTAGTACTTCTTTAAATTAATTTATTATTATTATTCTTTATCTCAAATAATAATGCTTGGATGAGGAAACAAGAAATATATAATGTTAAACTTGCTCATTTTCTCAGTATATTATATTTCTTTTATATTTTTTATACGGTATATTTTTTGTTTCTTCATTGAACATCATTATTTGAGAAAATAATTGCATGAAGACCTTCAATATATATATATATATATATATCTGTCCAAAACTGCAATTTACAAAGTTATAAATTATCTTGCATATTTGGTCATGACCGAATCTGAAATGTTGTATTCTTCATTATTTATTTAAAATATATATATATATATATATATATATATATATATATATTTTATATATATATTATATATATATATATATTTTAAATAAATAATGAAGAATACAACATTTCAGATTCGGTCATGACCAAATATGCAAGATAATTTATAACTTTGTAAATTGCAGTTTTGGACAGATTTACGTGAAATTGCTATTTTACTTTGTTTGTATAATAAACGTAATTCCGATCAAGAAAAGACCAAGCGTATTTTCTAAAAACGTTGTCATTCAAATCAAGAACTTTCCGTAGTTATTTGAGGAGAAGGTACCTCTACATAAAAACTCAATTTTTTCGGAAATGTTTGCGAATTTAAAGATTATAAAACTATCAATTACTCTTAATCTTTGAGAACCTTTTAATAAACATTTAAAGATTCCAAATTTTATTAATTAAAAATATTATTCTCGCCACTGAAGATGAAAAATTGAATATTCTATAGCGCCTTTTTAAATCTTGTCTAAAATTAAAAAAACAAAAATTCATCGATTATTCATGAAATAAGATTGTCGATAAACATAAAATTAATAAAAAGTTAAGAATTGACAAAATAACAGAAAAAAAGTAAAAAAAATATTTTTATAAATTGTACTTTTTGTATTCAAGGTTCAGACAATTTGTCAAATTTTGAAATTTATCAACGATATAAGAAAGATAAACGTAAAAAATTGATTAAATGTTAAATATTGATAAAATGACTGAACTTGAAAAATGATTGAAAATTAAATATTTGAAAGAAAAAAGAAAAGTAGGATTTAAAAAACTTTTTTTTCTCTTTTCCGATATTTTATCAATTTTTAAGTTTTCATTAATTCTTTATATTTATATTTATAGTATAAATTCATAAATAATTGAAACGTTTTTGGTTTTTTAATTTTAGACAAGATTTAAATTCCATAAAACTTTTGCATTTTCTGATCTAACGAAGCTGTAACGCAAAGATTTGTCAATACCTATACTACGAACAGCTAAACAAATGTGTATATCATCTCTACAATTATACATTAATTTTACAAATAGCGAACAATTAGCTTCATTTGAGCTACTGCTATAAATTGTATCTGTCTCCGAAAATTAACGCAAACAAACTCGAATATGATAAATGTTAACAATCTTAAAAGTTTGTAAATTATATATAAATCTAAATTGTATGTGATTAATTGCATGAAAGTTTAGAATGAAGTTGTTATTTATCGTTCTATGTATTTTGTGATCAAAAAATCGATAAAAGAAATGAAGCTCTTGTGCAATAATATCTACAATCCATGGCATTTTCCATTGCCTCGATCATTTTTCTAATTTTCGAAATGTTCTAATCCTCGTATGATCAACAAGGAGAGTATTATAGATCCTAGATTCTGATGAAACTTTAAGGATAATTTACTGATCCCCAGAAATGAATTTCAGTATCCATAGTTTACTTAAGGGGGCTAACCTGAGAGTTAAACTCGAAAAAATAATTTTTGTGGCAATAAAAGATTTTTCTTTAAAACCAACAATTTTGTATAATACTCACTATAAATTAGATAATTAATAGCTATAAATTTACCCTTGTAAAACCTCAAAGCCTTGATTCTACGTGACACAAGATATTACCATTGTCAATACTATATTAATGTATTGCGAAAACTTTGCGGCATGCATGTTTCTAGGTGATACGGTTAACAACATTTTTTCCGACGGTACTTAATTTAATTCCTTTTAGCGCATACTAAAACCGTTACGGTTTACTATTTCGTTAAAATTCTTTTTATCATTATTTTTCGAAATACAAACCAATTTTTAAGAAAATTTTCTTACTGATTTTTAAAATATTTATAGTTAGTTATTTGAAAAGTAATGATAAAAAAGTGTTTAACGAAAACGTAAACAGTAAAAGTTTTAGTGCATGTGATGAGCATACAAATCCCGTCGAAAAAAAATGTTTGTTGATTGTGTAAATAAAAATAAATTGGAAGATAAATTTTTGATTAATAGGAATATTTTGCAAATTTGAAAAACTCTCGCGACAATCGAAAATGCCTTCGAGTGCACCTGCACCCAAGAACTACTATAACAGCAAATATATTTACATAGGTACCGAGAACATTGACAATTCTCCAAGTTGATATACCTACGATTTCTAACTGCCGAAATCATTCACCCAAAACATTTTCCCTCCGCACTAGTTCCACGATCCCGCTTCGTTCTCATTGTCCAACCTGCGCGCACGCGATATCCCGTTGACCGCGCGCTCGTTACTCACCACCGCACACCGTAATGCTCTCGGAATTCCGGATGCTCCCTTTTACGACAAGCTACAGCCCACAGCTGCATCTCGCTCCCCATCGAGCAAAGAAAAAAGAAAAAAGAAAAAAGAAAAAAGAAAACCAACCGACTCCTGTGTATAAGTACTCAAGATCCTGCATCGCTCCATGTATACATCGAGAGGCCGCTGCGCGTTATAATAGCTCGCGTCTCACATGAATTCGCGCCGCGCAGACTGGCGCGCGCGCCGAAACTCGGGCAGCTCGACGTAGTCCTTCGAGTCGAGCCAGGCGTCGCGATCTGCGTCCTCGTGTTTCCGGGGTGGGATGCTCGTCAGCAGCGGCCTCCCGTCCATGCCGAGGCTCAGGTACCGGGCGACCTCCGCGCGCTCCCGGGGCCCGGCCGCGTTCATCGGCCCCAGTGCTTCCTCCTCCTCCTCGTCGCTGTCGTTGTCGTCGTAGCTCGACGGCAGACCCTTGCCGAATCTGTAAAAGTATACAGGAGCAGCGAGGGGATTACAGGTGTGTGTGTGTGTGTGGTGTAGGTGGCTTTTTTTTGCGATTGCGCTTCGCGCGTGGGTAGGTGTGCGAAGCGGATGTGGAATAATGTACAACGAGGGGCAGGTTTTACAGTTTGGGAGATATATAGGTATCGTATCTCGTGTACCTTTCACGTTTGTACGATTGTAAAGGCGGTGCTCGCTTCGACGTTTTCATTATCGCGCGCTGTATCGGGCGAGCGCGGGCTTGAGTCATCGCGAGGGAGCGAAGGATTTTATGGGTGTTCGATTGATGGAGCGCGGTCGTTCTTTGTTGCGGGAAGGAGGTGTACCGAGCGGTGTGTGTGTATACTTTTTGCAGAGGATAAACTGGTTTTCGTATGGGATGCTTCGTTTTGTATTCGAGATTTACAATGCAAATAAAAAATTGATCTCCCGCGACAATCGTTTTCGAGCGTGACGTGTTTACTCGTCGGCGGTACTTTGGCGCGGCTTTTGCTTTGCGCTTTGTCCGGGATGAGGGATTTACTTTTGTGCAGGGTATAGGTTTTTGTGTATACTTGTATAAAGGATTTAAAGTGAATTGTCATCATTTGGTAGAAGTAAGAAGTAAAACAACTTTCAGAAGTTTATATAGTTTCTGAATAATTGCTTGTAGCAGGAATTCAGTCTATTACACAAGTCAACAAAGAAACCGTCCAAGAGAAACTTATCAGGAGCCGAACTTTCACTATCCTTGCTCGTAACATCCCCTCCCACCGAGAATTAGAAGAAAACAAATGAAGGTGTATCACTTGTTTTGGGTAAAAATCGAGTTTTGGAAAATTAAATATGAATTTAGTATACCTACTATCTGGAATTTTCAAGTCAATCTAACAAAAACTCTTTGAAATACAGCACCAGAAGCATAATGAGTCATTCCTATGCAGCATCCATTAAAGTTGAAACTTGCACGCATTGTTTTCGAAGTGCTATTTTTCTAAAAATTCATTGTGTGCAGTAACCACTATTTCTCGAAAAACAACTTTATCGATTAATTTGAAATTTCGCAAGATTGTTTCGAACCATGAAAACTAGACTTTAATCGACAAATTTTATTTTGTAGTACATAGTATCTATGTTTGCGGAAAAATTAATAATTATTTCTAACGAAAATTCACGGTTTTTCTTTACAAGGTCTAATTATTTCGAAAAAAAGCTTCTATTAAAGCATAATATATAATATATTATTGAACACCGTTCGAAGTTTTTATATCAATTAGCCCAGTTTTAACAAGTAGTGTAGTCATCGCAATTAAAACCTTCTTAAAAAGGTATAAAGATCGTTAGCCAAAGTGTATTTCTTTTTGTATGTTACAAAGAGAACTTAATTGATAAAAGTTATAGGTGATTAAAGGTCTTTTGATTGACGTCACATCGTAAAAAGATGAAAGAATACCGTCTGAATTTTTGACACCACATCGTTTTTAAAGTGTTGCCCATATTTTCTTTAATTTAGAAATATCGTAAAAATACTAAACGACTATAATGACTTTATAAATCACGATCTATGTAAGAATACAATGTTAAATGAATATCGGTATTCGTCACAATTCCGCGACAAAATAACATATTTTAAATATTTATATTTTAAATTGCTTATGAATGTACATACTTTTTTAAATATTAAATGTACTTTTTGAATAAAAACTCGACAAAAATCCTTTATTATTCTACACAATTATCATACACTCGTCAAATTTATGGTATCGGTTACTAAAAATGTACTATAATATCTATTGCAAAAAGTACAAAACTAAATGCTAGTAATTCCAATTAAAAAAATTAAGTAACATATTATGCTAAGAAAACGAATGTACTACTTACGACATCCCATACAATCATAAGTTCAGTATCGCAAAGAAATAATAAACTTTACCAGAAAATCGTTAAAAAAAACTCCAACTACAATAACTTTCACCATAGTGTCTCAATCACCCAACTAACTGTACACCAACCTGAAATTCTCGGGCAAACAGTGATGCCTCCTGCAAAAGTAATTAACCCCCTCCTCGTCCTTGTGACACCAGGTCCCATCTGGAAAGTACGGATCGATCCCCAGATCGTTGAGCTCGAGCCTGGGCGTGTAGTACGAGTCGATCTCCCTCTTCTTGCAGAAGACGGCGCAGGCCATCCAGGGTCTGAGCTCCTCGTGCTCGGCCTGCAGTCCGCCCGCCGGCCCGTCGATCTCCTCCAGCCTCCGGGCGAACTCGACGCAGCGCCGGCCCGCGTGCTCGAGGACGTCGAGGCGCTTGCGCGAGGCCACCTCGCAGAGGTGCGCGTCCTTGCAGAGGACGACGTCGACGCCGGCGCCCGGGCAGACGGAGTCGCCCAGGCAGGTGCGACGGCGCTCGAGGTAGCCCAGGGAGGCCCGGATGCAGCCGCTCTCGCAGCGGCCCTCGCGCCACTCGCTCCAGCCGCTAGGCCCCGCTGATGGGGTTGGCAGCGGGGGTAGCGCTTGCCTGGGGGAAGAGATATGGGCTAGGTTTGTTTGAGGATTTAAGTATTGGGCGGAGAGTAATTCAGGACGGACGCCCAGGTATATTTTGGGTGTAAGTTTCGAGTAGGTACATATACACGGAAAACAAAATTTGTTAAATCTAAGTAAACGTTTCCTTGAATCGTACTAAGAAAAGATTTATTTGATGATAGTAAATATTTAATTATGTTTAGACTGGTATTCATCAATTCAATAAATATTTACTAAATTTAAGAAATATTTACTTTATTTGAGTAAATCTTTTCTTAGTACGATTAAAAGAAACGTTTACTTAGATTTAACAAATTTTTTTTTCAGTGTAGGTGAGCATGAATAGTTTAAAATGGAATTGGTTGTTATATGAATAAATCTTTTTGACGTGGTCAATTAGTTTTGGTCAAATTTAGTAATCTGAGTTAATTGAAATCTAAAATGACAATTTTGAGTTTTCAGAAAAGTAGCTCCTAATATGGACACCTATAGTTTAGAAAGGAGTATTCTTTGTCTAAGTACTTCAAAATGGTGTTTCAAATGTACATAGAAGTTATAAAATCTATTTTATGCCCATCAGTACAAAAATGGCCACTTTTTTCCCTGAAAAACGAGACCAAAATTACACTTTTTGCCCGCAAATCACTTTTTTATTAGAAACTAATAACCACGTTCCTTTATTTCATCAAGTTTTACCAATAACAGTGATTTTCGATAGTCTTTTAACAATATTGTTTTTTAACAGTCCATTAGTCCTGTTTTCCAAGTCAAAAAGTGTCCACAGCTGAGATGGGCATAAAGTACTATATGTAACTCGAGAAAAATGTCTATTTTTTCCTCGGGTGATACTGTAAACTTACCCGCGGGAAAAATATTCGACTTTTTGCCTTTGTTACATAATGAACTATTACTTTAAATCGCATTATATATAAAATAATTAGTATTTAGTTAGCTTACGTACTGGACATGTGTTTAACCTTCGAGAAATAACTTTTGATAAAGAGAATAATAGCCTTTTTGTTGTTATCGCGAAAACTCCCGGGTTGATTTAAAAATAAGACTCTTTTATTATATTGAATTAATTTCTGACATCCAAAATGCTGTCATGTAGCGGTAGAAGCCCAATTACCGCGGGCGTCTATACTGGGAGAATGACATACTGGGAGACTATCCCATATATGATTTTCTTAAAATTTACTTTTTCCGCAAAAAATAGTCATCTACTGTATTGTTATGAATAAACCAGTGCACGTTTTTTCATGCGTCCATTTGTTTTCAATTACACAAAAAATATGTTGTATATCCATTGAAAATTAATTTTTTGTCCAACTTCGTACGTTTTTAAATTCTACAATAAGATTAACTACAAGGTAAATTTGATTCTATATATTGTACTATATTAAAAGATTCAAAACAAATAAATTTCAGTTTAGTATAGATCCCTACATGGAAATGTTTAACGTTTTATTAAAATAATTCCTTTTTTATACAACTTTAAAATATGTAACTACGAAAATAGCCATAAGATACATATCTAGTGCAACATCATATATCAAATTTTAATATTTCCAGAATTTACAGTTTGCACAAATTATCCCCATCACTTCATTCTACATAAAATTTTGTGAAAATTACAATGAAAATAATTTTTCAATTTTTACCTAATGTATATATAATAAGCGTTAAAATATTTATAATAAATAATTATATAATCTTACAAGAAAAACTTTAAAACCCTCTTATACTTATTAAATAGGTTCGTGTAATGATTCGAGTAGAATTTTGTAAGCTCATACATTGAAATTAAAAGAATCAAGTAATGTCCTTTATAAACTGGGAAAGACATATTAATGTTTTAACGCAGGATATGAGATTATTTTGAAGTCTACGTACTGAACAATCTGTACCATTGTTCGAAGAGTGGATAAAAATAGAAATTACGAAGATACTGATTCACGAATCGCTGGAAAAATTGAATGCAACATGTTTTTGTATTGTATTGTGTACGACAGTATAACGGGAATGCGATTGTCCAACGTGTACGTATTATCTACTTTTATACTGTAGTAACTGCGTAATTGAGATGCACACGCGTGATACTTCTATAATAGTCCGGAAAGATCCAGTTTTTTTCTAGATTACTTGAGATTGGTATAGAACATTCTAGAATATTCTGTAAAGTTCAACGATCTGCAACATTTGCAATGTGTTTCTTAAAGACACGCGAAATTTTAACCTTTTAAAGCATTTGAACAAATTCCTCGTTAAATATTTACTATATTTATGTACAGAAGTCTTATCATATCTGTCTGTTTTTACTTGCTGTTATATATGATAATGTTATCTTTTCTTTCTATGTGATTTATGCGCTCTAACAGGAGTATTACCACGTGTATTATTTTCCTCTGCACTATTTGTAAATAGCTATTGCACAACAGAATAAGTTATTGCTGCTAGAATTGTAATTGAGGATGATTGTCAACGTTAAACAATATTTCTTATGCAACAATTTTTTCGTTTCATATATACTTGTTACTTTTAAGTAAGTATACATATAATATCTCAGCTATAACTTTTAAAATTTTTTAGTTTTTTAAATAATATTAAAATTCAAAACATCTCTCTCCCTCCATCTTATTCTCTCTTTCTCTCTCTCTCTCTCTCTCTCTCTCTCTCTCTCTCTCTCTCTATCTCTCTCTCTCTCTCTCTTCCTTCTTTGTCCCTATCTTTGCGTGAAGATGATACTAAACCCACCAGTCACCAATCCGAGGAGCTATTTCTTTTTCAATTAATTTTTATTTTGACTTAATGTGTTTGTAAAACGTTCTTGTCCTAATAAAAAAGAACAACAACGTTCCCGAAAGATTTTCTCTTAAAATTAAAAATTCAATGAAAAAAGTGTTTCCCCGTATTTGCCGATAACAGGAGGATGCACGCAGATGCACGCAGTGCATCCGGTGAATTGAGATGCATTATTTATATTATCTCATAAATGAAATACTCGCTTTAGAACCATGCACGTACAATTAAAAGTTGAATGAACGCATCAATGCATTGTAGTGACACATCCATCTCATCGGACTACACCCAACCCATAAAACTGCAAAATTGAAATTCCCCACCATCCCAGCACACTCACCACAAACCGCCGATCACTCGCAACACTATACCACACTGAAAACAAAATTTGTTAAATCTAAGTAAACGTTTCCTTGAATCGTACTAAGAAAAGATTTATTTGATAATAGTAAATATTTAATTATGTTTAGACTGGTATTCATCAATTCAATAAATATTTACTAAATTTAAGAAATATTTACTTTACTCAAGTAAATTTTTTCTTAGTACGTTTCAAGGAAACGTTTACTTAGATTTAACAAATTTTTTTTTCAGCGCAACCAAAAATCCCACCCTCTCCCCCATCCTCACCACTTATCCTCCACGGGCAGGCAATCCCCGGCCCGGCACTCCCTGTCCTCCTCGCACTTGGTCCCGTCCAGCGCCGGTCCAGCCAGATAGTATCCCTGTCTGTTCGGTGTCCTGCACCTCAGCGCCCTGCAGCTGTCCTTCGGCCCGTCGACCAGTGCCTCCCGGTCGCGCAGCAGCAGCTCGCACTGGCGCTTGGCCGACCAGCGTCTGCCCGGCAGCTCGCCGAATCGCCGGCTGTGGTCCAGGTGCCGGTGGGCCTCGGCTCCGTAGTCCAGCCTCGGCTGGTCCAGTAGGCAGGCTTTGCTGGCGTGGAGGCCGGCGGCGAGGGCGCGACTGCAGCTCGACCACTGGCTCTCGCCCTGGACGCCCCGGCTCGGCGACATTATGTAGCCGTCCTTTGGGCAGTCGTTGTTCGTCGAGTCGTGGTGCATGCCCAGGCTGCGGAAGGTTTCGTTTCGATTTTAAGGAGATGTATCGTCGGTTGCGATATTTTGAAGTTCGAATGATCGATTCATTCGTGTGATCTGTCTGACTGTGCTGGACTGTATCTACTTGGTTATGCATATCGTATGCGTGTTATGCGTGAAATCTTTCAGTTTAAGAGAAGCGTGGTACAAAAGAAGAGACATTTTTTATTTATCTAGTAAATTGGGTTTTTATGGGAAATATACGTTAGCTTGCAGAACGAGAATTCGTTTTGTCAATGATTATGGCCATTTTAATCATATCTGTTGAGTTTCGTATAAAAATCAATATATCGATTAAATTTATTATGCGCAACGAATTTTATTGATTCGAAAACTACTGATGAACTTAACTTCTAAATTGTAATAATAATTGTTCTTAAACTAAACTTTCAAGACTTATATACACATTTATAGCACACTAACCTCAAAATGCCAACTTTATTGTCGATTTTGAGGTTGTTGTGCTATAAAATATCGTATGAGACTGTTGTGGGAGGTGTTTTTCTACCTTGCTCGATTTTCTCACTCGCTTCGCTCGTGCGAAAACCCTCGAGCAAGGTAGAAAACCATCTCCCACAACAGTGTCATAATATACTATTTTTAAATAGCTAATAATTATTTCTGTTAAAATGAATTTTTTGTAAAAAGAAATTATGAGGATTAGGTCCTAAATGAGCTTTGAATCGTGGGAGAAAGGTAGCGAAACGATTAATCAAATAAATAATAAAGAAAGGTTTTACATTGTGTTTCGGAAGCCGTGTGCTATGTATAGGCATGCCGTAATTTTTATTGATGTAAGAAAATTTTACTCATTACTATGAAATTTAGGACTGAATACTAGGCGTCTTGTTTTGAGTGCCAATTGTATCTTATTTTGGTTGTACGAGACTCAGTACTAGACATTCTTGTAATATTTACTATCCTGCTAAGGAATATATACTATATTATAATTTGTATATAACGGTTCACTGACAAAAAAGATTGCGTAACACACCAATACTTTTATATTTATATGATAACTATATCGGTATTGCTCGAGTAACCATACATATTGCTGTCGTAGCTGTATTATGGTTGTCGGTGATATTGTATGGTTGTCACAGCAAAATAATATAGTTGTGAGAGCAATAACAAACTAAAATAATTAAAGTCAGTCCTAGGTTGACTGTGAATCATTACTAACCATACTACATTATACTTTATTCCTAGATTCCTACCTCCTGGTAGTAGCCGTTACTACTTCTTTTCTCAGTGTAGTGGAGTTGCGATTGGTTAATTCCGCCATACTTGACGAATCGCAGCTTTGATACAGAAGAAATGAAGGCACGCTACACTGAGAGAAAGGATTTCTTGTGGCAAATGAATCGTGTACTTGCGGAATCGAATTCTCACGCAAATGTTGAATTCTTAATAGTTAAGAACTCGAACTTGAGAAAAGTCTGCACGAGTAAGATAAACATGCCGAGTTCGAAAGGTTATTTAACGAATTTATAGCATATAATGATGCTTTTCAAGCATTAAAATATAAAAAGATCCTATACGTAAACATAATCGTGGCAGGCGAAAACTTATACTAACATGTATCGGTCATATAAACATCTTAGAAATATGAAAAACTCAGTTAACCTTAAAGTCAGGCGTACATCCGTTGACGCTACTCAAGTACTCAGTTCTTAACTATTAAAACGATGCGTTTGACCGTTAAGAAATATTCATTTGACCATATTCATATCCACAAAACTTAACAATTAGGAAATATGTGTTGCCGCAAAGAATCCTTTCTCTCAGTGTATGTACAGTCCCTCGAAATTGCAGTATTTAAAAAAAATTAAAACAAATTCGATCAGATGTTTGTTCCGTCGGGTGTATCATTTAAAAAAAAAGCTTAAAAGAAAACGAAATATTGCATGCTTTCGAGTTTTATGCAATATCTTCTTCCCTTAAAATATAAAAAGTATAATATTATCCAACTTTAAGAAAAGAAATCTACCCAATCCCCCAAAACCGAAAATCCCCCCCTCTGAAAGCAAAACTCCCGCATACTTGTGTGCGATCTCGTGCGCGGCGATGTAAACCGAGGTGAATCCAGCCGACGGATATGGCTTCCCGAACTTGTTCGTCACCCCGAACTCCGCGATGACGCAGGCAAACTCGTCCCAGCAGACCCCTCCGACCGGCGCCAGTCCCATTGTCACGGGATTCCTCTTGCCGTCCTCGATCGCGTAGAAGTCCAGTCCCGAGATGTACAGGCCCATGTCCCAGTGTCGGGGATCCTCGTCCCCTGGGGGATTCTGCCTCTTGGAGTAGGAGCAGAAGGCGTCGAGTGCCTGGCCCCGCTCGCCGTCCAGGTGAGCCAGCTCCTTGGGCTGGTGACGCATGAGCTCGAGGCGCACCAGGGCCAGCTCCACGCGCCGGCCCAGGCTCGGGTGGTAGTACAGCGCCTGGACGTTGTTCACGTAGGCGAGCAGCATGTCCAGGAGCTTGCCGTCGTCGCCCGAGAGGTGAGGCTGGAAGAGACGATGGGCCGCCGCGTCGAAGAACACCGCTGGGGATTTGGGGTTGTTGGTTTGGTTTGTTAATAGAAAGTTCTGTGGCTAGATTGTATGTGTACCTGGCATGTACAGGATGAGTGAATATCGGTAAGTGAAAGTGAATGTATGGAAACTCGGAAATGTATATAAAGAGAAGTAGCTTTGTTGAAACAATTAAATGGGAAATGTTTTATTTCTTTTAAATCCTGGTGGAAATTTCAAAATGGGAAAAACTGTGACAAATGTGTCAAAAAGTTTGTAAAACCGTGAAATTTTGTGAAAAACTATAAAATTAGGCTTACATTTGGAACGGGATTATAAAAAATATTATAGAATATTTCATAAATTTTGTCACAGTTTCTACATGGTTTTTCGCAGTTTTTCACATTTAACACAATTTCTCATAGTTGGAATTTTCTTTATGAAGAGGATAAAACGAAAAAAAATGTAAGAAAATATGAAAAACTGTGGAAAAATGTGAGAAGTTGTGCAAGTTTATTAGATAAAATGCGTGTTTTTTATAAGTGTGAGAAACTGTGAAAAACTATGAAAAATCTGTGAAAAAGTGCGAAAAAAGTGCATATTTGTTTGTAACAGATGTTCCAAAAGTATGTGTATTTCACAGTTTTTCACACTTTCTCACATTTTTTTCATAGTTTTTCACAGTTTTTCACAGTTGTCATTTCCACTAGAGAAGGTTTTAAGAAAGATAACAGATGGGCTGATCAGATTTTAAGTCTAAGGAAATTCTTCCATTCAATGGTTTTGGTAAAAATGTTGTCAAAAAACCATGCAATATTTTCAGCTGGATTCATCTAATTTTACTCAACGTTTTATAAATTTTTTACAAGTACATTACTTTGGTTAGAGATTGGGTAGTACTTTACGTATGATATAATCCGATTGCACTAAGAGAAGTTTAGAGTATCGATTACTAAATATTTACTAGAATCTCCAATGCAAAAAGGGTACAATAAATGTTTCTAATAACTTTAACTAAAAAATTTAGTAACGTAAACAAATTTTCTAGTAAAGATAGAATGTACCACTTATGATATCTTTTATAATAGCTACAACATTTAGTATAGTTTAGTTCATATAAAGTTACATTTACTAGAAAATATATTCCACTTTACAATATTAAGGTTTCTTGAAAAAATAATAGTTTTTACTAAACGCATTAAGTATAATAAAAAATAGTGTACTTTACTAGAAGTTTAGTAATTCCTACTAGAATGAGTTTGACTAGTGTTTTGTAACCTTTACCTACCACTTCTTTCTCAGAGTTGGAAATATTTACGAGAAAAGCTTGCATATTTTCTAATTTTAGAAATGGAACTAGCAATCCCGATGGTATCCAGATGGAAACTTTTCAAAAACATAAGAAAATCCAGGTGAATCAAGTTGGAAAAATAGCTGAGTTTGTAGATTTTTATAGTAACAATAGATATTAAGTAAAGGCTGTACGAAATAGGTAAGACAACGTAGTATAACACGAAGCTAACCAGTACTAGATATTATCTACTTGCACAGTTTATGTTGCTTTTTCCACATATGAATTGAAGTAAATAATTCGGTGCAAGTTGATTTTATTTTTTCAATGTTTTAAAGCTATAATGAAATTAATACTTTCAATGTAAAACAAATACTTAATGCTTTATCTTTTTTACCTAATTCAACAGTTAAGGACGATGCTGCCTTTTTACTGCGTCTGCCTTCAGTATCGGAATACGAATACGAACTTTCTTGAAAACGAGGTGATATTTTGATGCTTTCGGTATCAAAAGCTTGAGCTCGGTCATGAGAAGGAATTCGTCGTCTCTTTATTACGTGTGGCTCGCCATAAGACGATGCCGATCTTACCTGAATTCGATGTTTCGGAAAGATGTTTGATTCCTCGGTGCTCAGAGGCGTTATTTCAAGACTATCGTTTTCCAGAAAAACGAATCCGCGCTTGGAATAAAAATAAAAATAAATCGAATTTAAATATATAAAAATATTTCCTTTTCAATAAAAATTTGACTTTTCAATTAAAATTATATTCAGTTGCAAATAAAGCAAATAAAGTACTATTAAAGCATTAGGAATCACAGTGATATTCTTAAAGAATAATTATAAAATTTTAAAATACAAGAATATTTTTTTAGACACTAACCACTGTTCCAGTATCGCACAAACTAACAGCTGCACTACTAATTGAATTCTCATAAATATAGTGGCATGAAGAACGTTTTTCAAAATGATCTACTCTTTCTAAAACGTCATATTCTCCGCGTCTCCAAACTTCCAAATTCGGAGTCACCAAATTCTCGTTCTTTTCCAGCAACAAATCCACTTGTTTTCCGAATGCCTTAAAACTCAGTGGCACCTATAAAACAAAAACGTGCATCTTGGATAACAACAACTATTCACTTGAAAGATCAACTTCTAATAATTCCAGTAGGTACCGTGGCGTTACTGCTGCTCCACTGAATCGGCAAAAGTACAACTTCCAAGTCTTCCTCGGCAGTCTGAACCCGCGCCACGAAACGAGAAACGAACAGCGCGAAAAGCAGAGCAATGCAATTCATGATGATTGTAAAGCTGCACGCGCCAACTGCAGTTCACGGCCAACGTGGATTTTGCCTTTATAGGTGGTCTTATCTTCATTTTGCGAAATATAATTGCCATAGGAACTCGCGGAGTACAACAATGTAATGTGCATCATGATGCTGGTGCCACTATTGAGTCATTGACCTTGTCAAGCCGTTTAGGTTTGAAATAAATATGAAAGACAGTGAATGCAAGCACAACGCATATAAAGACTGAAGTAAAATGTATTTATTCATTTAAAAGGTAATTGGTATCCGGAAAGTTACTCGACTACATTTGTTAGACGGAAATTTGATCAAATGGATACTTAATTGACTCGCATTTAATCAAATGAAAATTTAATCGAATGGAAGGTTGATTAAATGAAAAGTTGATCGTCGAAAGTTCATCGAATGGAAATTGGATCGAAAGGGAAGTTGAGCAAATGCACATTTGTTCAAATGGAAATTTGAACGCAAAGGTGATCAAACGAACATTTGATCGTTGGAAATTTGATCGAATGGATATTTGATAGAATGAATATTTGATCGATGATGGAAAGTCGGTTGAATAGAAAGTTGATCAAATGAGAATTTTAATGCATGAAAAAATGATTGAATTATGTTTGATACTATTTAAGTATATTTAAAATAATGTATGTTAAACAATTATATTATAATGCAAATATCATATTTTAAATTAATTTTGTTTTAAGTAAATTTTATTTAAGATGTATTGCTTATTATAAATACTTTACGTTATATTCCTTCTACTAGGATCATATCTTGACATTTGACCGAAAACTTTAACTAAAAGATAATTGACTGACAGATAATGGTCCAACCTTGATAGAGAAAGAAATTGATGTTGAAATGTGGTGTTTGACCAAAAACAGAATCTAATAGATACATTACTTTAAACATATTTACAACTTTTGAAGGGATTAGTAGTTCAAATTGTTTGTCGAATATGATTTATTATGATTTGACAAATTCATATTTCCTACAGTGGACGAGGCGCAAAGAAATATAAGAATATATAGTTGAACATAGATGAGGGCGGGTGGGGGGGGGGGAGCAAAGCATCAACTTAAAAGTTAAACATGGAGCTCTCCCACCCTCTAAAACAAAGCTACATTCAATAACTTTTAAAAAACCTTTTTTCAATTTTTATTTTAAGAAATATTTATTTGAAAAACGTGTTTCGATCAAATTTTTCTTCAATCAAAGTTGCACCCGATTAAATTTTCATGCGATCAACTTTTCTTCTATCTAGTTTCCATTCGATTAAACGTATTCGATCGAATGTCCATTTGGTCAAATGTGATTCGATCAAATTTCCGTCGATCAGCTTGAACCAAATCAAGTATTATATCATTTTACTGACTGTAAAATTGCTCATGGTACACAAGAAAAGCTTTCAAGTGTTTTGATAGAAAACTGATATTTTACGCTCTCTAACTCTTTCGCTAAAGAAGTTCCATGTATACAAAAGATAAAAAACATTTTTTCTTTTGCTTATGTATTCTAATACTTTATAACGTACTTAATATCTGAACTTTTTACTCTTAGTATATACAGAATACGCATAATTGTTATAGTGAATATGAGATGGAGATGGGAAAAAAAATATAAAAGATGTTGCTTGTTACAAAAATCTTAGTATTAAAATATTCCAATAAAAACAATAAATAATAATGGTCAATAATACAACTAATAGAAGGTTCGGCAGTGTATGTAACAGCTATACTTTGCAGGTGCCTGCATCGTTTACGATATCTACGTGTTTTTTTTTCCGACGTATGTATAAGGGTACTTCGATATAAATAATCCGATTGTTTCTATACAACGTATGATTTGATTAACTTTTTACACTATGAACGCACTTAAAAAGTGACAAGACGTTTTCTCGCGCCTACGGGAATGCCATGATTAGTAAATAACTTTTTTTTGTTTTCGCAGCTTTACATTTTTAAAAAAATCGCGCTACTTGATCGTGATCGAGTACACGCGGCTTTTCTTACCGTTTATTTATTTTTCAAGTTCTTTTTATGTTTAAACTTTTATCGGTTACGATGCACCAGTTGAAAAATGTTCAACGCTCGCAAAGATCGCTCGCTCTTTGGATATACATTTCGTCAGTTCCTTTTACACGTTTGTCTTTTCATTTTATTATTCGAAACGATTGTTACAATTGTATTATCTGCTGTTGTCGCCATTACAAAACAAGCAGCGGTGAACACTTTGGTTAAGAGACTTTCCATCGGCCGGATGGAAGATGCTGTCGCTTACAAAATTCTAAAATGCTAATTTTACAACGAACACACAAGAGGCTCCGACAGTAACTAAATATTGACTGCCGTTGTTTATTTTATTTTACTGTTTTATTCTCGATCCACTAGACTAAGCTGCGACGCGCCTTGCGGGAGCTATCGTTTTATTTTTTAAATTGTTTTTAAGCTTTAGTCGCTTAAGTAAAAAGACTACAAGATTCGGTGAAAAAGATGTTTCGAGGTTTGCTTCACGCGTGTTGAACCTTAATCTCAATGGTATTCGAGAGCTGACATTTCAAAAGTGCTTAATCCTTATATCTCTTTTTTTGAAAAATTGTTTTCTCTTTTGTCCTAGTATAAATCTTTTTAAAATTACATTACAATATTTGTCAATTTTAGACTTCTTTTTTTTCGGTTATGCACTTTTGCCATGTGACTCTTGATTTTCTTGTATACGACGGTGGGATACACATTGGCTTATAACATCAGACAAGCATTCGCGAATTATCGAATCAACCAGCCATCCCGTAATCCATATCTATGCCGTTATAAACGTCAAAATTGAAAAATTCTCCTAATATCATATACGAACTATAATGCGACTCGCTTTTAAAGTGATAATTGTACCTAGGGACAAAAATCGAACCCGAGCGACACAATATAACTTTCCTATACCGTCAATCATGCGGCGATATTCTCATCTTACGCAAAACAAAAACAACGTTTCTTTCTTTATACAATAACTAAACAATAATAATAAAAATAAGAAGATATCATACGAGCGGTTCATATTACATTGAAGTAGACGCTTTTTGATTAATTACGCTAAATATTCGAATTTCTATAAAGTAAATAGAAAAAAAAATACATTTCGAAGTACAAGATAGAAGTAAACATCGAATTAAGTCAAAAAATAAAAAAGAAATATTTTCCCGCCATGGTTTGATGATAAAAATAAACTCGTCACTGAAAAAAAAGTCGAAGCGCGTGGGTACGTGAGCTTAGTCTACCCACAGGAGAAAATGGTGTGCGAGTAGTAAATATAAAAATTCATTTAAAAAATCAATTACGATCATGCGGCATAAACGATTCCTCGCTTAAATCATGCAAAAAATTAAAAAATCAACAACGCGAGAATACGTATCTCACGTAAAAACACATCCCAACAATTACAATATATAATACGCTCTCCCAACCATTTTCCCCATCGACATCCGGACAACGTCGCCGATCCCCGCTCTTCCAACCAAAAAAAAAATCAATCTCAACGAAAAATTGGTCGCGCGGACCGATCAAAAAGCGCCTCCCCCGAGGCAACCACGAACACAAAAGCCTAAGAAGCGCCCCTACATCCTCGACGAAAAAAAAAGGGAAGAATTAAGAACCAAAAAAAAAAAGATTGAAACAAATCGACGAGCGAGTCATAGTTACTTTAGTCCACGACTAAAAACCGCTATTATTTGTACAAAAAGGAGGGAGCAGGCCCGCGCTTGCCTCCCCCATACACGCTCGAAACATCAGCGGGCCGTCGCGTTAGGACTGCTCGTCCCCACCGGGCGGCCACTGGTGCTGATGGTGATGGTGCCCCGACTGGTGATTCCAGTCCCAGTCCTTGCCCTTGGGCCTGAACTTGGAGCTTGCGGCGGCGGCGGCGGCTGCGGCGGCCGCCGCACCGGAGCCTTGGCCGGGAGGCGCCCAGTCCCTGTGAAAGAACTTCTTCTTGAAGTGGTGCCTCTCGGGATCGGCCTGTCGCTGGTACTTGAGCGGCACCGAGCTCGAGGCCGAGGAGGAGGAGGAGGAGCCACCGGCTTGGTGGCCGTGATGATGGTGGTGGTGATGACCGTTGGGGCCCGGGATGTTGACGCCGACGGTGCCGTTCGTGCTGGCGGGCCGTGGACTGCCAGGGGACGGCGTGCGCGGAGGGCCCAGGGCCTCGTCCGGCGAGGGGACGATGGGCGGCGGGCCCAGGACCGCGCTGTCCGAGCCCAAGCCGCTGTCCGGACTCGTGTTGACGCCCTCGGTCGAGCGACGCCGCTTGTCCAGCTCGGTCGAGGCGAAGGCCACGAGGCGGTCGAAGCCCGAGCTTATGCGGTCCTGCCAGTCGGCCTCGGCGTCTGTAAAAGATCAGGTGGACAATTGCCAGGGGTGAGGGATTAGAGAGTGCGCTGGATTGAGATCTTTGTGGCTTTTTGGTTTGACATTTGGGTGAGAAAGTTCGATTGAAAACTGGAAGGTGCTGGACGATGATTTATAAATGTTTACTTTGTGGGTGCATACTGGTATATATTGTTAACGCTGAAAGTCAGTCTTTTTTGCCAGTTGTAAATTGTAATTCAATGGAGCCTCGCTATATCGTCGGACGATGTATAATAAAACTAATCAAATTTTCATTAAAAAATAGTTTTTTACATGGAACTTTTAATTGAATTATAACCATATCTCCAAAATATGTATTTTAGCTGAAAAGCAATTTTTTATTTTCTATTTCTATTGAATATTGCAAGCGCTTTCTATTACACTGCTGGCGATATAACGAGGCTCTACTGTAATCAATTGTGCTAAGTACTTTTTTCCATTTTATAAGGTTCACATTTTTGTTAAAATCATCAAAACAGTACTTAAATTGCGTTTTTTCGCAAAACTTAAAAAATGGCGAGATTCTCGATTTTGCTTAGATTAATGATTTTCAAAACTGATATCATACAGATTATGATTATCCACAGTTCTACTAAATAAAAAATGGAAAAATATTTAGCAAAATTGATTATTGTGGTTTTTAAACGAGAAACCAACTTTTGGCGTGGATTCAACTTTGAAGTTTTTACTGTTAGAATACAGTAATAATTAAAAGGTTAGCGATTTGTTAAAACACATTTTATAGATCCATTATTAAGTAAAAATTAAATTAAAGCATTTATATAACGCTATTGGATTATGACACTTAAGTTTTTTTTAGTGTTAAACATAATTGATATTATGTATTTAATGCAAGTTTTGTAACGTTTTCAATAGAATTTTCTTACCCGTTCGGTTTAGCAAATGTTGACAATGAATGAGAGACTTAACTATATTAAACGATATTCTCATAAAAATAAGCCATTGTGGAAAATATATTAGAAAACGTATGCGGGTGTATGCAGTTTGAGAAGGAGTGAAGAGGTAAAAGACTTGATAAAAAAACTGTTTTATATACTTTTTAACGCTGAAAGAGATAAAAGCAAACGAAAGAGAGCTCTAAGTAAACAAACAAATAAAATTTAAACGTTTGATTACCAACATCAAGCAGAAGATGAAAAATTTACGTACGCATTTTGTTTTTGCTTTCTTTCCCTGCATTATGCAAAAGCTACATTGTTTTACTCTGCATGCAAACGTGCAACATGTCACACGTAGATATAAAAAGCAGCCCAAAATTCACAAAATTTTGGCTTATTTTCATGAAAGTATCGAGATACCATATGAGTTACGATTCGTCACGATGTTTAGGAAAAAACACATGTGTCTAGATAGAATGGACAACTTCTATTATTTGTAAACAAATAATTTAAATTACTCATGCCTTATTTTTTATATTTTTCTACAACACAAACAAGCTATCTACATTAAAATAAGATATCAAAGAAAATAAGTTGTCATAAAGAAGAGCAAAGACTACGTGATGACATAAAAATAAGAAAAGTTGTCCAAGTCCGGTCCAGAAGTCGTTCGTCTTGCGGCACAGTTCCTTTTTGAGCAATCTAAACATACACGAATCCGCGCTCTTCACTGCGTTGTCTTTCGATAATACGTCTGAGCTGAAAAAGCCACTGCGACTGGGCGTTTCATCTTCCATAAAACGAACGAATCCATGATGAACGTTATTGTTAAAAATGATGTAGGGGTGAGTCTCGAGTAACTGATTGCGTTCTTTTGTTGTTTTGGTTTTAATAATAAAAAAAAAGAGAAATTTGAAAAACAAACCCGTGGCGGGTCAAACTCACCGACGACTAAGAAATCAACCCGAGGGCAGCCAAACACTTTTTCTGTATATTCTCCGTCTGTTCTGTGCCCATTCTCAATCTCTCTTTCTACATAAAACAAGCTGCACGGGGGTTGCGATCGAGATTGAGTTTTGTGACAGACAGAGCTAACCAACATACAGCTACAGTGCATCTAACAAATACACTAAACAACAACAAAAAATAAAAAATATAAATAAAGATTTAGAGGCCAGCTCCATTAAGATCAAACAATAGATACGGTATAAAAAAGGTTAAAAAAATTAAAAATAAAACCATAGAGATAAACGATATGAGGTAGTAAAAAGTTTCGCATTGAGTGCATAACATAACTCAAGATGCAGAGGCAGTTAAGTATAAAGCGAAAACAAATTAAAATCATTACGGAGACAAAAAGCAAGAATTCAGCGCCTTATACTCTAAAAGAATATTATTACGTATATATAGTTATTACTCAGCAAGTCAGTTACTTAGGGCAGAGCAAAGATAGAAGCTTGAATTGAATTGCTTTATTCTGAAAACGAATAAGTCTTCTGATAATCCAATTAAATAAACCTATTAAAAGTATCAAAATTAATCTTGAAAAATAACACACTCTTCACATTTTACTTTATACTTTTCAAAAATTGTCAAACTTCTATAAATCAATAAATAAAAATATATAATTTCTTTCATGCTAAAGACGTGCAATAGATTATAAAACCACAACGTCGTAAAAATAGTTTCTCAAAACTTCACAATATACTCGACGTATTTCTCTTTCAGCAAAAGCTCTTCAAGTTCTCATAGCGCATACACACGCATACCACAATTGTTGTAATAAAAGATAAGTTAGCGTTATAAAAACCCTTGTCTGCTTCATACATTATAAAAGAAAATACAAAAAAAAATCGCGTTGACTCGAGTCAACATCAGATAACATATCCATATATAAAATCATGTATGTACGATACGTGAAAATACGTGTACTCGTCTGCACGAGGGCGCATGTATATCTGTATCTGTATCCGTTGTGCGTATGTATACGTGTGCGCGTGTCGATTGCAAATACCGTGACGATCCGTCCGCGGTACGTGTGCGTAACTCACCGTCGTCGCCGTGACGCTGCCGCGGGTGCGCTATGTGCGGCTCGTCGACGAGGGGCGTCGAGGTGTTGGAGTGGGGCTCGATGAGCGGACTCAGGGGCGCGCCGCTCGTGCTCACCGCCGAGACTATCGCCTCCGTCTTCACGGACATCGCCGGCTGGCTCTGGGGCGTCGCGGCGCTCGCGCTGTTGCCGCTCGGGCCGCTCGGCCCGCCGTGCGAGTAGCGCGGATACGGCTGATACCTGCTGAAGGATGAGAGAAAGGACATTGAGTGGTTTGACTTTTTTTCTCGTGGAAGATAACGGTGGATAGTGCTTTGTATGGGCAAATTTATGGAAATTTTAAGTTTTGTTTTTGATAGGCTGGAGACATTTATGTGTGTAAAGGCTAGTATTCGGTGGTCTCTGACAAAGTAAGTAGTTCTGAAATAGGACAGTGCCTACACAAACAGTTTTGTATCAAGCAAAAAACGTATAATCAAATTGTAATGAAAGTAGATGCTACTGACGCTATTTAAAGAAAATATTGAAATTGAGGAAATTTTGTTTAATTTTGTGATATTGTTTGATAACACAATATATATGTTTTCAATTGTTACCGAAATATTACAGCATATTTCTTACACGAAAAGCAGCGATTTAAGACGTTACTAAATCTTGTGTCGCACTAGATTTGCCAGTAGTTTTGTTAAGTGACATGCCACTTTAAAACATTAAGATTTTTAAATTGTATTACATATTGGTTAATCTATAACATGACACATTATTTAGTATAGTCTTGAAACATTATTTCCTATATCGATGCTCCATACGAAGACTAGCACAGCTCAGAATTCTCAAAAACAGCTAGTTCTTTTCCAAGACCTCTTATAAAACTAGCACTTTGTAGGTCCTCTAATAAATACTAATATTTTCTCAGAACCTTTGAAAAGGTGATAGTTTTTGTGTGAGAACCTGAAAACTCCTAGTTTCGTAGGAGGATTTTGATTAAAACTGTTGTTTTTTGAGAATTCTGAGTTGTACTAGTCTTCGTACGGAGCGTCGATATAAAGAACGTTACGTGAAATTTTAGTAACAATTAAAAACACGCTATTCATCTCACATACATCAACATTGTCATAAAATGACTAAAATTAACGAAAAGATTAAAAGTTCTCGAATTTTACCCATATTAATTGAAATATATTAATTTTATACCTTCTATTGCTCGTGGAAGAATGCTCGGTTTTGCTCGTGTTATTGCTGTTTTGATTGTTGAGCATTCGGGCGTGCAGAGTGGCGGCCAGTCCTTCCAGGGGCATCTCGCCGTTCACCGACGTCGCCGGCGAGGACTGCACAGCCGGTGTCGTGGTGTGGGATTGGCTAATGGACGTCGAGGGATTGTCGGCGAAGTATGACTCGTGGTAAGGCTTGATGTCTGCGCGCGGCAACTGAACCGGTGTGTACCTGGTATAAAAGATATACAAAGGTTAATACTCAAATTTTTTATTATTAGTTAATAGATCGGCCAGATAAACATTACTAGTTCTTATTTATATGAGTGATTCTCTGAAAATGCGTAAAAATTTATGTAAACTCTCGGTTTTGAATTTTTGAGTATCCAATTTTTTCATGAGAACAATATGAGTTACTTTAGGGTACGACAAGCTTTTAAGTTGTTTTACATAAAGCTTTCAAAATATATTTTTAAAAGATAAATATTAATCGGTACTGATGTTTAAATGAAAAAAAAACATTCTAATACAGAAAATACATTTTTAAATATCTTTTTTTCCCTAAGTGACGTCTGGAATTGTATGATATCAATAAAATTAAGTTATTTTATTCAGTAATTTATATCTCGAAAAATGTAAAAGGTTATAAGACTCAAAATGACATGAAAATGAAGACATCAATGAAGTTTATACTTTGAGACTGACAAGATTTTTCTACGAATGTGAATCGGTTTTAGATGAAACTTGGTAAGATGTTTTTCAGTACACACCTACAAGTTAAGATTTCGACTGATAAGAATAACTACGTAACGCTTTCTCAATCTTGAGATACAAAATATTAATATAAAAAAATACATGTTTTATTAGTGAAAAATGGCACCTTTATTATAATAATAGTCATATAACTCAGCACCTATTCAATCTATAAATCATTGCAAAATACAAGATGAAAGATTATAAATAATATACTTTAAGAGATGCTTAGTGTCAAAAGCTTATTTTGCTCTAAAGACATCGCCGATTCAAATTCGCTCTATAAATTTCGATAGAAACTACCCAGTTAAAAGTAAATGAAATTAGTTAGATTTTCATGGAATTTTTTGGATGAATTTGAATCAGCTATATAACTTTCGAGCAGAAAAAACAAAAAAAACTGTTAAATTGATACATTTACAGTTTTATCTTGCATAAGGAGAGGTGTTGTTTTTCAGAAATTAAAAGTGTATTTTCAATAACATAGTCTGCGATTTAAGATTGATATAGCGTCAATCGCTCTTATCAATCAAAACCTTTATATTTATTTTCCATACACTACTTTGTAAATTGGTAATGGGTCACTTCAAGCATACATTTTTCAGGCCTTTTACTGTTGCACTAAGTCCAAGAAACGACGTATTTACAATCAAATAAACCACAAATTTTCCCTTTTTTCTCCGTCTGGTTATGTCCATGCCTTTTTCTAGACTAAGGTCTGAATGTACCCACCACCAATTGTCAAATTCCTTAAATGGTAGCTCACAGAATGTCCTCGATCGAATGTAGAAAAAACAAGGTACAAATTTGCATTCTCACGAGGAACCATCCATCCACATTGAAAAACTCGGTCGAAAAAGAAAAACATATCAATCCCCCTTTCTCACCTCTGCGTATGGCTCTGCTGCGGCGGATACAGCACGGACGACCTCGGGGGTACGGCGCTCGGTGGCGCGGGTGCGGCCGGTGCCGAGGGCGTGGGCGCGTAGCTCGCCACGTGCGCCAGGGTCGCGAGGCCGGCGTTCTCGCCCTCGGCGCTCGTGGGCCGGCTGATCGGCGAGTAGACGTTGTCGGGCCTGCTGCTGATCACGCTCATGTCCACCGCGGCGTTGATGATCGTCTGGTTCGAGATCTCGAGGGTCCGCTCGATCTCGCCGCTCACCAGGTCGCCTATCGTCCGCGTGCCCAGCAGACCGCCGTTGCCTCCCGCGCCACCACCACCAGCACCACCACCGCCGCCGCCGCCGCTGCCAGTGGTACTCGACGTGTGAATCCGCGTACTGCTGCTGCTGCTGCTCTCGGCTCGACTCGACTGCTGCTGTTGCTGTTGTTGTTGTTGTTGAGGGTGTGGATGGTGGTGTTGCGAGTGGTGGACCTTCGCCTCGGCGATGGCCGATGTCGAGGGGCCAGGGTGATGCTGCTGCGACTGCTGCTGTTGCTGTTCGGAGGAGGAGGCAGATTGGTGAGGCGTCGTCAGGCGTTCCTGAGAGAGATGTCGACGCAGAGCCATCTTAGCGGGCGATACCTTTGAAGCAAATGTGAGCTTTGACTTTTTTACGGCATTCCCAAAGTAACGGCTAAGAGCAGTCTCATGCGATATACAGATTTTGCTTGTGCGTACGCGGGTAGGCGCTTTACTTTCTTGTCTGTGTCTTTTCTTTTTGTAAAAGTTCGCTTGCTTTCTTGTCCATTACTTTGAAAATCAAATCAACTTATCATGGCAGTCCGAAGCTTCTTTGCTTTTGGCGAGGAGAGGGGGAAAAATCAAGGATAAACGCGCAAGATTCGGACTTCTTGATCCGCGTATCTTCGCTACATTCACATGCTAATATTCCATTTTCAAGCATTTTCACGATTGCATTTCGTACAAGGAAGAAAATACATTCGCAGAATGAAGTGGCTACTCGGTCCCAGGTGGTTCCAACAAGCCAAGAGATAGGAAAAAGAAGCAAAACATTCGCATTTCATCGAATAAACAAAACATCACTTACAATAATAAGCTTGGCATTCGGACTACCCTGAAGTTGCCATCAAAGCGATCAACATTCTCTAAAGAAAAAAAAAACGAAAAACCAAAGCCACTTACCTGCGTGTAATCCGGCGGATTGACGCTCTGGGGCATGGCGTGTCGCTTCCTCTCTGGCTCTCCAGACCCCAATCCCCCCTGCATCTGCATCTGCTGCTGCTGCTGTTGTTGTTGCTGTTGCTGTTGCTGCTGCAGCTGCTTGCTCCTGTTCTGCTGGTCCTCGTTGAGCACGCTGGTGATGATGCTCTTGAGCCTGTCCTCGAAGTTGGCGACCCTCGGTGGCTCCTGCGGCCCTCGTATCGCACCCGGATCTCGAGTCGGCGCCGTCGTCGCTCCCGTTGGCTGCTGTTGCTGCGACGGTACCGTGGCGGCGGTGGGCGGTCCGCCGAAGCTGAGGGTCGCCTGGGGCAGCCTCGTCCTCGTGGCGCTCGCCGCGACGATCGCCGCCGCCGCAGTCGCCGTCACGCTGGGTCTGCCACTCGGCAGGCGGCCGGCCTCTATCTGACGGCCCGTTTCGAGGATCTTCTGAGCCAGCAGCTCGGGGTTCTTCTCCTGGATCTTGCCGACGTCCGGCACGTCCGGCCATTCCTGAGACCGGGAGCGACTCTCGCGGCTCTTGCGAGAGCCACTGCTCTTGCTCACGTGACCCGGATGCGACGGATGCGATGGATGCTGCTGCTGCTGTTGTTGTTGTTGTTGTTGCTGCTGCTGGGCTTGTTGTTGGGCCTGCTGTTGGGCTTGTTGATGTTGTTGTTGTTGTTGTTGTTGTTGTTGTTGTTGCTGTTGTTGTAAGTGTTTGGCGTTTTCCCGTTGCTGATGCTGCTGTTGGTTGGTCGTCTGTTTCTCGATGTTCGACCTCTCTATTACATTTAGCTCTTGCTCTAGCTTGGTCACCTGGAATGTAAGCAATTTCTTTTAGTTTACCGTTGGTTGAAATGAGGATTTAGCAGGTTCAGTGCTACATTATATAGTATTATATACATGACACGTTTGCCTGAAGTTCTACCGGGTACACGAAAGTACTACGATTTTTGATCAATAAGAAATCTGTACGAAACGGAAAGTTTTTCAAATCGTTTACACTGATAAATTTTTTGTTCGGTATGACGCAAACAACACATAAATGTTCAATTACATTATAATAGTGCTAAAGTATTATACAGGTACTTTTTAAAGCACAAAACTTCTTTAAACTACAACCATTTTTAATAAGTAGAACTTCAAATGCTACTCAGAAGTACAAAAATTTCTGCCAACAGATAAAATTTAACACAAATTTATACACAGTCGTTTAAAAAGTACCTTTCCTAATATTTTTGAACTTATGAATAGTTTTTAAGTACTTTTGTATTTGAACATAGTACTTTAAGTACTTTTCATAAGCACTGTCATACTTTAGCGGTACTTAAGCAACTTCATACTTAAAGTACATTTTCTTGAAACACTGTCTCTAAATAAAATTACTTCAACATTTTGATACTTAAGTACCATATTCTCCTAAGTAATACCCATCACCGATCGGTATAAGAGGCAAACAAACGTCACTGCATTATTCATTAGCATTGAACCTTCAAAAAGCAAATCGAATACATACCTGCGAATGCAGCCGTTTGCGATGCGCAAGGGTCGACGAGATCTCCTTGAGTATGTACTCCTTGGTGAGGGGCTGCGGCGTCGGCGGTGGCGGCGGTCCCGACTGACTCGTGCCCGGCTGGCCGAACTTCTCCTGGAGCTCCTGGTGTCGCAGCGTCGCCAATCTATTCTGCTCGGTCTCGATCGTCGTCACCTGGGCTTGCAATTTGCTCGCCTTGGCCTGCAGCTGCTTGTGCCGCAGCACGATCTCCTTGGCCTTGGCCAGCAGGTCGCCGGGCGACGTCGCGTTTATGCCCAACTCGGTCATGCGCGCCTTCAGCAGCGCCACGCTGTCGTCTATCAGGACCTTGATTTGCTTCTCCAATTGGGCGGCCCTCGACTGCAGCTTGGAGTTCCTTTCTCTTTCCTTGGCTATGTCGGCGTTCACGGACGCCCGGAACGTCGGACTTTTCATCGAGTCCAACATCGCCATAAATTGATCCCTGTAGATGGGAAAATGATTTGGCGAGATTAGTATAGGCCGCCGAATGGTTTAGCTTTGGTGCCTGTTGTATTTTTATGCTACGACACTTTGGGGATGATACGATTTTACTGTTTAAAAATATACGAGTTATTGTATTTCATATCTAAAAGTGGCCTAAATGGAAAGCAAAACCAATCAGTTTTATCCAAATATAATACAAAAAATACGCTTGTCCTTTTGAAGTTAATTTTAAGCTATACAAAATATGAGTCATTCTCTCGAAAAACGACTAAAGTCATTTTAAGACCTTGCGAGAAAATGGGTTTTAAACCCACTTAGGTCGTTTGCCAGAGAACGACTGATTTGTTGTATATTTTGCTGTGAAATGTGTTGATTCAAGTTTAATAATAGTTATATTTGAAAACAAATTTTTTTTAAATAGCTTCTTTCAATCGCGCTATAAATGTTTCATCCAGCTCCAAGGTTATTTTCATTATTTTACTGCACTGACACAAACGTATATGAACGTCAATATCGTAAAAATGTACGGTAATAAAAAATATTTATGAAGTTGAACGTAAATTTATATAAGATGCATTGAATTATATCTTTGTGTGACTATAATTTATGATATACATTGTAAACATTACGATATTGTTTCCTTACAAGGAAAGTATCAGACCTCTGGGAAACTTCAGAGATCTTTTTCTGGTATCAGAAAATGAAGCCCCAGTAACCATAGTTTTATCTAATGGGTGGATATATGAATAATTCTAATGTTAATAGATGTATCTCAGGTTCTGGGACCTATTAGACCAAACTATGGATGCTAGGTTTCATTTGAAGGTACTAGATAACTATTTTCAAAGTTTCAGCAAGATGTGTTTCTCAAAGGTCTGACAGTCTCCTTATCAGTGTGTTACGATGGGAAAAATAATGTTCTTTTACCTACAGTGCCAGTAGTTCAGTCTTATGAACAAATTACAAACTACGAAATTGAACCAATAGGAAAGCCGCTTCATTAATTATAGATACTCGATGTGACCCTAAAGCTTATCGGTCATCGGTAACCACACTGTCTTAAACGATGAAGAAGCAATGTTCTCGTATCATCAGTACGGCAATGCATCGCGACACCCACCTATATAAATCTAAAAGTATCTGCAGCGCGTAGGGAGTAGCAGCCGGCGCCGCGGGTATGCTTAGCTCCTCGTGCACCAGTGCCGAGTTGTTCTGCAGCGTGAGGGACAGGGAGGTGAGCTGCTGGTCAACGGTGCCGGGAGCGGGCGGGGGCTTTTTTCCCATGGCCTGGGGCGAGGTGCTCAGCAGCGTCTGACTGTGCAGCAGATCCAAGCCCGATATATTTATTGCCTTTTTTGGCTTGGTCTTCTTGATGCCCCGTCCGCGCTGTCTGCCCCTCGTCGAGGGCCGGGTCGTCGGGCCCCCGCCCCCGTTGCCCGCCGCCCCGGCCCCGCTCGCCGCCTTCCTGCTCAGTTTCCGGCGCATCTTCGGCTGCCGGCGCGTCTTCACCGAGTGCTCCTCCTCGGCGTCCGAGTCGCTGTTCGTGTTCTGCTGCTCCGAGTTGTTCGGACTGTTGTCGAGCTGGCGCGAGAGGTCCCTCTTCGCGCGCTCGCCCCGCTCGCTCCTACTCGACATCCTATTGTTATTGCTGGCAGTGTTGTTTATCACAGAGTCTGAATTGTCGTTGTCGAGGCCGCCCTGCTTGTTGTTCTTCAGCCGGTTGAAGTAGCGCTCGAGCTTCGTGCGGTCGATCACGTGCAGGTAGTAGGAGACCGGCTTGCCGGTCCAAGAGACCGACCCCTTCAGCGGCGACATCTCCGAGACGTGCATTATCGTGCCGATATCTGGTTGGGTTGGGAAAAAAAGATTGCGTTGGGAGTTTTAGAATGGAATGTGAAGTGCGTTGTTAGCTTTGAATTGTGGATGATGGACTACTCACCACTGAGATTTCTGTCCGTTATCCTGAAGTTTAAGGGACAGAAAGACTTCGAGGACACGATGCGCGCACCGTCTCGTAAATCTGCGAAACGCTCCTTCAACTGGTGATCAACCGTAGGCCCGAATGCAAAATTATTGACGAATACTATGGTGGCCCCTGTAATACTTTCTCTATGTTCATCGGCGAGGAAATCGCCTTTGATTAAACGGTACTCTCCGCAGCGCTTACCGTACCAGTTTAGCCATTTTCGAAAATTAACTTCCATACTCTATAATATAAATCGTAGTATTTTAGTATCATTGGTAAGTTATCGAGTTTACCTCATTTTTTACATTTTAGATAATGCTCTTTACCTCTGCATATTTCGAGGGTACGTCAGCCCTTTCGACACCAATGCAGATTTTACAGAAAGTTGCGGCAGCCATTTGAAGAACAACCTGGCCAACGCCAGAGCCTAAATCTACAAATACATCGTCTTCTGTCACATCGATCTGATCGATCATCTGACAAACTAATTCGTAGCTCGTCTCTCCATACACTTCTGGTGAAAAAGGTTCATACTGATTTAGTTTGTCAGGTTCCGCGACAGCCTGATTGTATGTTTGCTGCAGTATGTGTCGCAGCAATCCCCTACTTGGCCTCTTGTTTAATCTCTGAGATGGTAAACTCGTACCCTTCTCCTGTAGTTTTTTAAAAAGTCACATTTATTAAATTTTAATTGAAAATACTTTCAAAATGAGATTGTAATATGAAACTGTAGCTAGAGGCTACCTAGCAGCCAGTTTGGAAAAAACTATTTTATGAAACAGAAACTAATGTCATTCGTTGTTACAAATATTTCAAAAATGAAGTGTTTACTTTTACATTTTACTTGAATTAAAAAGTTACTGTAATGAGTTTTAACAAACTGGCTGCTGCAATTAATTCATACAATTATCATTTTAAGAAAAATGTAATTTTCTATTTAACTACAAAATTATGCTTACCAATTGTACTAAACTATCGATGGCCCTGTTGAACCTATCACACAGGTTCTTCATGCTTTCAAAATCACGAGTGTCATAATTGCAGAGAATGTTGTTTTCCAGAGGCAGCTTGAGGTCAGGTAGGTCTTCGCAAACCCACCTCATTGTTTCTACTACATCTATGGCTCCATCGTGCCGATCCTTTAAAACACGAATAATAAAATATTAATTATCATGACTGCATAATTGTATTTGATATAATTATATTTACTAACATCTGCTTTTTGTTATTGAAACGAATAAGTGAGCAATGTACACTCTCTAATAATGTAATTTGTCAGAACGCAAAATTATTATCTAAACTTTTAAATTCTAAGGAATCAAAAATACGAATTGTTTTTATATATCAAAATGGATAGACTTTTGTTGGTCAGAAATTAAAAATTTGAATCTTAGCATTTGGTGTTATGACAAATTACATTATAAGCGACTAAAATTCTATGATTTTATACAGCAAAGCTAGAAACGTAATTTCTTATGAAATAATATTTTTTACTTTAATCTTATTATTGGTTTACAATATTTCAGCTTCTTTAAATTGATTTTCAAAGTGTATGAAGGGTTTTCATTTTTGTATAATATATTTTGTGTGTACTACAATAAAGATAATAAAATGTTGAGTTGTCATAGACTGGTTTTGAGGGTGTGAGATAACAATACATTGAAATAAGAAAAAAAAAGAATACAGTAAGTAGGTGTTTAAACATCATTTTCAGGTCAGTTCTTTTTTTAATTATGGGTTCATTAAGTTTAACGCAAATAAAACCTAATCTCAAAATTAATTTTGACTTTAGAGTCTGCTCCTATGAAAATTACATTTAAATAAATTTAGTAATCTTCCTCTCATTCAACCCCTTTGTATATGCATATAACTCCAATACCAATACCCTCTTAAAAGGACACCTAATAGTCACCAAATCCTAAAAAAGCATACAACAAATCCTAAAAAAAATCAACATTTCCATATACATTCTTCCAGCGCTCTTCGTTCCCTCTCCATCGCAAGCCTAATCAATCCCAAAAGAAAAACCAAAGCCGACCGCCGCATGTACAAATCCTGCTCCGAAACAAAAATTCCGTATCAAGCCCCAAGAGAACCAAAGAAACACCGCGTGTGCGCGCAGTCAGCAGAGTGTGTGTGCGCGCCTGCGTGTGCCTTCAAAGCGCGAAGAAGAAGAAGAAGTAGAAGACTCGCGAGAGAGCAGCAGCAGCAGCAACGAGAGAAAAAAGAAACGAGGTTACTACAAGCCGCGAACGGGCCGTGCAGCGCGCGCGAGCGAGCGAAGACTCCAAAGAGCAGCAGGCAACAGCAGCAGCAGCAGCAGCAACGGGCCACGAGTGCATGGCACAGTATATAATACACGAAGCGCGCGCGCTCCTCACGAGGCACAGCTATATAGATATTCTACATACAAAAGAGCGAGATATAGCCGCGGTCGGTCGTCGGCGCGCGCCGTATCGTGTACATGCACCTATATATATGTGTGTGTGTGCCTATATACATACTCCCCATTTGCATTTCCCTCCGCGTGTGTATTATATATATACATTCGAGGTGCTGTACACTTGTATAGCTATATACAGGGCCGAGACGAGAGCGCGGGTATAACACCGCGCCGTGGCCTTCGACTGGAGAACTATAATACCGCGACTGCTGACTCGACTCTCGCGTGGAATAAGGTATATAACGTGTATGTAGGCTTCGCTTCGTGTGTTCCTCTTTTCTTTCTGTTTTTTGCTGCGCTAAAACACGCGCGCGCGCGCGCGCGCTTTCTGCTCGAGCGCGCGGTTGTATGCGTAGGATATAGGTACTGTATATAGACTGCCAGCGTATCCCTTTAAAGGGACGGAGAGATAAACAATGGACGACGGAGAGGTTGATGGTGCCGTCTAGCTTCGTTACGCGACTGCTTTACCTCGAGTAATTATGTAATTACTGTGTGGCTGAAGTGGTATTCTCTTAGCGGACTTGGGATATTGGCACTGCGATTGTTTTTTTTTTACGAGTTTTTACTTTAGAAACCTAAAAATAAGAAAAAGTTAGAATGTTTGCTAGGTTTTTTGGTGAAATTGGGTAAAGAACGATGAACTCTCGACCTTTTCTGTTTAGAAAAGTCAACCTAACCTTATCACCGATTCTACCATCTCGAGTTAGGAAAAAACTTATCTCGGGCGTAGCGATTAGAAAAAACTTGTGATCAAAGGCACTGCGTATCTTTTAAGATTATACTTTTCCACGAATGTTGGGGTCAACGGCTCGTTAAAATCTGGCTAAAACTACAACTCAAACTCACTTTAAAATACCACAAAATCAACGAAAGATCATTGCGCATCCTTAGAACATTACAAACGTAAAATTTCAAATCTTACTTATAACACCTATTCAACATCGATACGCAAAACCCCACCAAATAAAAAAGAAAACCTGTCTCTTTCGATCTCCACGTCTTCCCACACGACCTTCCACCTTCCCATTCCCCCGCACGGGAGCGCCAAGAAAAGCCCCCGCACGCTCCAATGTTTACAAAAACAATCCGCCCCCCGCCCCCCACCCAACCAAAACAAATAGCAGTATAAACAAAAGCCAGAAAAAAAGAGCAGGTATAAAATACTCACGTTCCCAGAGCCGGAGGTGAGGGGCCACTGGTAGACGATCGGGTCGGCGCCCGCCGGCGAGTGCAGCCTCAGCTCCATCGCGCCAAGTCCGCGGCTCGGGTCCGCGTCGTCCGGAGCGAGCAGGGGCCCGGGCGCGGTGCAGCTCCCCGCCGCCGCGCCACCACCACCGCCACCTCGCCACCTCGCCGACGACGATCTCCTCTGTTCCAGCGTGCTTCTTACTACGTGTGCAGCGCTCTCGCGCGCCTCGGCACCTGACTCCCTCGCTCCGAGCTACTCGTGCTGCCTACCTCCGAGGAGAGTGACGTAACGCGCGCGCGCGCGCGCGCTTATAACACTCGGCTCTACGCGTATTACACACACACACACACACACACACCGCCCGCACCCTTTCTCCGTGTATATATATATACGTATATATATTTGTGTGATGATGTACTGCACGCGGTGTGCAGCTGCAGCGTTGAGAGAGAAGCGTGCGAGAGAGAAGAGCTACTCTCCAAAGAGCGAGAGGGAGATAGACGCAGGCGGGCACACTAGGACAGCGCCGCCTCGTAGACGAGATTCGCAATGTTACCGCTGCTGCTCGTCGTCATCCTCGTCGTCGCGCGCGGGCACTTTCGCGCGCGCACAGCCCGCAGAGCCTCGCACTCTGCACGTGCATTAATTCTAATATCTATGTGTGTATCTCTCGGTGCGTGTGTAGGCGCGCGTGTGCACTGAGCGCTCTCCAGCTCGCAGCGGGCCGCCGCCGCCGCGCTTAGAGCGCGAGAGCGAGACGGAGATAGCCGAGAGATAAATAGATATGGACGACCTCCTCTCTGCGCGCTGCTCCTCTCCGCCACCTCGGCGCAGCGCCGTTCCTCCGATTCTTCCTCGCTGGCCCGTCCTCGTCACCTCGCGTAGCCAGCTCCTACTCGCGCACGTGCATTAGCCACCGCACTCCGACTACGCTCCGCGCGCCTATTTTTATTACTCTTCTTTTTTATCAAAACGAACACACACACACACACGCACACTCTATCTTTCGTCTTTTCCGCTTCTCGCTTCTTCCTGCGTGAGCGCAGGGACGCGCTCTCTCTCTCTCGCGACTCTCCGCACCGAGGTTCTTCCTCCTCTCCGCAGCGATGCGCGCCCGGCCCCGACGATGCTCTCGCTCTTGTTGTTGTTGTCCGTCGCGCCTCCTCGCGTTTTCTCCCGATGCGCACACTGGCACGTACAGCACGAGCGTCGACGAGGACGACGACGACGACGACGACGACGACGACGAGGCGCTCGACACGACGAGCCGAGCAGTGCTGATGACGGGCGCCGCGGCAGCACTTTACTCTACTGTACTATACGGATACGCGATTGTTGTGTACGTGTGCGTGCGCGCGCGTGTGTTTGCGAGGAGGGGGGATGACGACATCAAAACATGGCGTCACGTTGGATCTTCCGAATTCGCGCTGTCTCTTTCTCGGAGTGTATATACGATGGGTTTGCGCGGGGATTAGACTGTCTCTCTCTCTCTTGCGCTCCGGGGTGCTTGCACTCCACTCGTGTTGGTGCGCGGTCGCGCGCGCGCCGCCGCCTCGGTTTTATACGCGGCTGCGAGTATACCTATAGGCATGGGTAGGCTGTGCGTTATATAGCGATATACAGCCTAGAGTGTGTACCTGCGCCGCGCTGCTGCCGCGGCAGAGCTGCGACGTTGCCGGATCTAACGATTTTAGAAGTCGGCGGCGGCGGCGGCAGCGCTTTGTGTTGTGTGTATATATATAGCGATAGAGCGCGACGTTACGCGGACGCGCGATGTTGAGAGGGAGAGAGAGAGAGAGAGGATGTGGCACGTGGGTATATATGTATATACGGGACGGGGGTGCGCGCGTTTTTCGCACGCGCGTACGTGCAGTGCCGTCTGCTGCGGCCGCGGCCGGGGGTTTGTTTTGCTTTTGAAGGGCTTTGCGCGAGTGTTGCGAACTGGAGCTATAAGTATACGGGGGCGATACGTTGGTTTTTGGAGCGTGCGACCGATCGATTTTTCTTCGGAGTTTTAGGGGGTCGATGAGGGACTCGCGGAGTTTGTATAACTTGCGGCCTTGAGTTTTTGCGATTCGCGCGTTTTTTCAAGACAGCGACATTGTGCGTTCGGTTATCGAAGTCTGGGGGTTTTTGGGTGTAAAAATTTAGGTAGTAGGATTATTTAGTAGGATTTACAACTATCAAACAATATAATTCTTGGTTTGATTCAATTGTTCTAACAGTTATAATTAAATGTAACATCTAATTCTTAGATTTTTGATAACTACTATTTTTTCTTTTTTTTACTTTTTATGTAAAATACTCTGCTTACAATAATTCAATGGAAATTTAGATATTTCAGGATGCAAAAAATGCTAATTTTCAATAAACCATATATATAATTTCGAGCTATATTGACATTATAAACAAACTAAATGGAAATAAAGATGAGCGCGAGCACCTTTTTTAGTGCTATAAGAAAAAGAAACACATAAAAGTTTGGGTAGACTGGGGTAAAATGAAACATGGGGTATAATGAGACAGCTGCAATAACTTGCTTTAAATGCGGTGCCAGTTATTGAATCGCGTCTCAGATTACTCGTAGTGCTTGTGTAATCTAATTTCACTCGATTTCAGCAAGCACTACCGGGTAGAACATAATAAATTTTTAGATCGAAGGAAAACGTAGAATTTGTAAAATTATCTTTTTTAAGGCCTTCAATCGATTATATTGCTAAATTTTTGCATGAATCGTAGTAGTTTACTTTTGTAAATAATCTTTTCAGATTGAATTTGCTTTTTGTAAAATTTAATTTTATTACGTTCAGGCAAAGTTATTATTCAAAAAGTAAACCATCTTAAATAAAGTACAATCACATACATACGTTGGGGTAAAGTGAAACACAGTTGAATATAGAGTATATAGGGGTAAACTGGCAAAATGAGACATACGATTAAAACGAGACACTTAAAATAATCTTTCTTCCAAATTGACGCTGCCTATTGGGTCGGGTTACAGCTGTAATAAAATTATTCAAAAAGGAAACATAATTTTAGATAAAGAAACCCGTAATTTTAAGAGACTAGCTTTACTCAAATCGCCTGTCGATTATATTGCCGAATTATTACAACTATCGAAGCAATCAACTTTTGTACTGTCTTGTCATACCTCAAGGGACTGTCTTATTTTACCCCGACACTTTTAGAAACCGCGATTTCCGAGTTGTATTATATAGTTAACTACTACTATATAATATCAAAATTCAGCAGTAATGCAGATTAATGTCTTTTAAATAAGTTAGTAAACGAATGTAATTTCATTTTTTCGAAATAATGCTTTATCTTGAATTCTAGAGTACATTTCACTTTAATCTCTCATTATACCCCAGTCTACCTTTATGTAATATTCTACTGCATATATTAATTTATTTGAAACCATATTTTTAAACGCCTTTCTTAATAAAAAATAAGAAAGTATTCCAAATTGTCTAAGTAATGTCCAATATTACTGGATACCACAATCATAGACCTAGACAAATCTCCCCTAATTTTACACACGCACCTACAATAATCAACCGTCTCATTGTGTGCGTTTAAAAATAAATGGTGCGTATTTGTTTATCACCTGCAATTAATGACTAATAAAATAATGTTTAATCGTAGAGGATTTAAATTTCAAATGATGATTGATGAATAATTGTTGAAAGTGATAACGTATTTGCTGCGCAATAATGTTTTCGATCCGTGGCCGAAGAATCAATGCAAAGACAATTGACATTTGTTGAAAGAATACATTTGTGAAGAATCGCGCGCCGGTGCACATTTCTGTGCATGCACACTGCGCGCGCGCTCCCCCTCATTATCATTTTTAACCCCTCTCGTTTAAGGCATACCTACGTGTATCAAGTGTATATATTTGCAGCTGCATGCACACACCCCTCAAGCTCAAGGGCAGATGTTAAAGCATTAACGCGCAGCGAGCGTCAATTTAAAACTTTGCTCTTTTGTGCAGCGATTTCCATCGCTGCACGAGTATTTAAATACCTGTTACTGTTTAAATTCTTTGCCGTCCGATATACATAGGAATATAATAGTCCTGCGTTCCTATGAAGTTATACCACTTTATTATTTCTTTTCTTATATACATTATTTATTTTAAAAATAATTTTACGTTGTTATTATAGGTGCCAGGTGGACAGCAGAACAGCTGATTTTAAATATGAAGAATTCAAGTGTATTCTAACTTACTGCACTTGCACATCTTAAATTTTCTCAAATAGAAATTTTAGAAAAAGAATTGTTCAGCTTAGCATTTATTTCTGTTTGAATTTGATTGTAAATTTTTCAATGCAGCTTAATTTATATTTTTTTTCGATTAATCATACCTTTCGAAAGTTAAATTTTGTAATTAAAAATAGCTTCCCGTAAAAAAATTGTTGGTTTAACTTCGCATTAAAAACGAAAAGTAAAACTATCCATTTTTGTTCGGACATAATCCTTTCCTAGTTACTTAAAAACTTCAATACGTGCCCTTAGTTATTGAAATAATATTGAAAGTTTAATTTTACAATTATATTGGCTTTCCCTGCATAAAATTTAATTTTGTGTCAAAAACAAAAAGTAGAATTGCCCGTTTTTGATATTATTCTAATCGTAAGGAGGTTCGGGGGTATCGGTGGGTGCGTTGAGGAATGCGTTGATGGTCTCCTCTCTTTCCCCGCGCACCACCTCGCATCACAGTGTACAAGCTTCAGTTTTTGTTTACGTTTTCATTCAATACTCGGAATTAAATGTAGGGACACATTGATTCATCTTCAAACCGTTACATAATTTCTCAACCGCGTAATAATTTCGCATTCGGAAGAAAATACTAAACTTGTGGTTTAAAATAGTACATTATGCAACAAAGGGACTAAAGTTGTACATTGTTCCCGCGGGTGGTTTTCACCCAGTAATCACCCGAGAGAATGATCGACTTTACTCTCGTGTTGTATATAGAACTTTATAGCACACTAACCTCAAAATGCCAACTTTATTGTCGATTTTGAGGTTGTTGTGCTATAAAATATCGTATGAGACTGTTGTGGGAGGTGTTTTTCTACCTTGCTCGATTTTCTCACTCGCTTCGCTCGTGCGAAAACCCTCGAGCAAGGTAGAAAACCATCTCCCACAACAGTGTCATAATATACTATTATTCACGACTTAACTGTGTAGCAACTTTGTTGACTCGAAAAGTGGGACCCACTCATCCACTGTTAATACGAACTAAAATTTAAAAATTTTTCACAATATACAATATTTTCCAAATATTCAAAAGTTTTTTAAATTTTTAAAAATCTTTTATAAATTTTCAAAAATTTTTTAAATTTATAAAATCTTCATAAATGTTTTAAATTATTAAATTTTTATAATTTTTTAAATTATTTGAATTTTTAATAGTACATTACTCTCGCATTTGCGGGAATAAAGTATTTTAAAATACACGAGGGAATAAAAAGCTACTTTAGTCCCGCTTTGCACAAACAGATTTACGCCATCAGACAGCAAAATTCCCAGTAGGTATCTCTGTTTCGTAAAACCGCGCTAAAACTCCGCAATGTCGATAGCTCGCTGCCGCGTCTTACAAACGTGCTCTCCGCGCTTTATCGAACGCGGAAAACCCGAGGGAAAAGTCCGACGATGTGCATCGCCGCAGCTCGCGCTCATCGAACCTGCGTCCACGCCGAGCCTCCAATGAATCCTTCCCCTTATCCCTCTCTCTCTCTCTCCTGCACGTACACTCACCTCTCAATTCGATGGTGCATTATACCAAAAGAGAGAGAGAGAGAGAGAGAGAGAGAGAGAGAGAGAGAGAGAGAGAGAGAGAGAGTAGAGTCACAAACCCGAATCACCCATACATACATATAGGTATACAGAATGAACGCGCGCATGCGCCGCTCGAACCGTTGAACTTTAGGCCATCATCACGGGACAGCAGCTCACAGCGGGGAAAATAAAAAAGGGGGAAATAAAAAGAGAATCTCCCACAGGCGCGCGCGCGCGCAACGTCACTGGCCGCGCAAGTGCATCACCGCCCGTGCGCGCGTTTGCACACTCACATCGATCCCGGGGACGAGCGCGTGTGAGTGCGGCTGCACCGTGTACGTATACGTGACCGCCTGCACGCGGCCCTGATGCTCGTGCACACGGACACGAGGGACGTGAGATGCGCCTCGCTCTCTCTCTCTCTCTGTGTTGCATTTGAAATGAATAAGAAAAAAAAGGTGGAGATATGTATAAAAGAGCGAGAGCGTTGCCCACGCTGCGCGATGCGAGACCACGTGCCTGCTACATCGGCGGCGTGAACGCTTACTTCGAACTGGTTTTTGATACGGGGGATTTTTCTTTTCTTTTTTTTGGGAGGGATGGACTTTTTGTCATTTAAAAATAGCGCTCCGCTCGGGATTTTTGTTGAGGAGCTATTTTGCGTTGTATTTTTGTGCTAAAATGGCATGTTTTAAAATTGGATTTGGAAGTATAGGCACCTATCGGCTTTGTTGAAATACGCAAGATATTTTTACAAATAAATTTTTAGTGAATATATATATGCATTGTTTTCAAAACTTTCTTGAAATTTGATTCTTTTTTAAATTCGTAATTTTATGATTATTAACATTGGGTTTACCGGAATTGAATTGAATATGTATAATATAATATATATATAATAATTCTGATCATGAATTATTATTTATCGGAAAATTATATTTCAGATAAATTCAAAATTAGCGGCAAAAAATGTCTCGGACCAGTTGTAACGTTGGTGAACTGTATTACTCCGTATTTCTCCGAAATAAAAAGAAAACTGAACGAATGAATAATGATTGTTAAAAGTTCAATTGTTAATAATATTTGTTAAATTTTCAATTGTTAATAATGGCCGTTAAATGTTCAATTACTAATAATTAACAGAATAATAGAGTCCATGAGTCAGAATGTACAGATATTCGCAATTTCGTAATACAAGAACAATGCTCAACGCGAATTAGTAATCACGCGCTTTTCGCAGAAAAGCACTTAACAATATTATATAAAAACATTATTTAGAATTTTATTTATTATTTGACATGACATAAATCGCTAATAAAACTATAAAATTGTTAAAAGTGCAATTGTTAATAGTAATCGTGAAACGTTCAACTGTTTAATACTAAACAATTGAACTTGTTCGTACACTTATCAAGTATTTTTCATTTTTTTTTCATTTCAGAGTAACGCGGAAATTCAAGTTACACGCAGTTGTGCTCCGAAACGTCTAATATATACTCCGGCCGCTCGTTCCGAATCACAAAAATCTACGGTCCGTCGGTTTATCTCTCTCCCTCCCTCCTGACAAAACAAACGGGACATAACTCTCGTACCGCTTGTCACGTAGGCACACGACACACGTGAGACACGCCGTCGTCCGAGGTGCTCACCTATACCTACAACACACCTCTCTCAACGTATATACATCTTCCTATACGACAATACATTCGCTTTTGAAGTTCAATGCTTTTGATATTCAATCGAACACTCGAGTTTGGCCTCTCGAATCAGCAAAAGAGCTACAATTCCACGTCAATCTCGTTTTGGAGATCTCAAGTACATAGACAGAGACAGCTATACACATCGAAGCAGACGTTACTTCTCATCCGGTGAGAGAGAGAAAGAGAGAACGAGCGAGCGAGCGAGATTTTCGAAGAATGCGCTGACTGTTGTGACACCTCATGGAAGTCGCGAGAAGCTGGGCGCCCCCCGTGTCGTACATGTGTTAATACAACGCTCGCGGCAGTGCACCGAGAGTGCGACGGGGCGACGTCGACGTCAACGGTTTTGTCGCGGAGTAGCTCTTAGTCGCCGCGAGATCTCTGTCCTCGTCTCGCGTGCGCAAGGACCCCCCCGAGAAAAGAGACAGCGACTGCTCAGATTTATACATATTTGTACATAGCTTAGTATATAACACGGAACCGTAGGATTTTAAATATACTTATTTATATACACGTACGGGGGAGAGGAGACGCGCGACGGGGAAGGAAAAAAGACCGTAAAACACCGATACAATAATGACGGAGGAAATGAAGCTGGACCATCGGGCGAGGAAGCGCATCAAGGAGGTGAAGAGGAAGGCGAGACCTGGTGAGTCTATATATCTGCATGCGCGAAAAAGCCGCCGCACACCACGTACATAACCTACCCCCCCACTCGTGATATCGCGTGCGTGCATCGCCGATTTTCGTTTTTTTATAACCTCTCGCTCGCTGAATTTTCGCCGATATGTCCCGTGCACGGCTTTTTGGGCGTGATGAGGTGGAATGTATGTAGTTGACCGTTGTGCGGCCTTGAATTCGACACCGCGCCGCGAGAGCTGACGCCGACACCCGATGGATTTCTTATATTCTGCTTTTCTCGACGTGCGTACGTAGTTTTGCCGAGTGGACGAGATTTTTCTCGTACGAGGCGATCTCGGTTTACAGGTAGTTAGCTCGCGATACCTTGTAGGCTGATTCGTCGCTTCTTCGGAGCGGTTTCTAATTTTTGCGGTTGTCGAGTTTTTTCTTTTTGGGCTTCGGTGCGAAAGTTGCGTTTTCCTTTTGCCGGACGTACTTTCGAGACGTGGAGAATCGAATTATAAGTATATCGTTTTACGTAATCGGAACCATGCCTGCTTATTTTTTTGATCACGTAGGCTTTTCTTTTCTTTTCTGTATTTGCAAGTTTGAGATCATCGCAATTAGTTTTGAAAGAGAGAACGTTTTTCCTTGGAGGTCAGGCTCGTGTAATAAGAACTTTTATTTACGTAGCGAGTAACCAAAGAAGATTTGGTGGGTCAGGATGTCACTTATGTCCAAAAAATGCATTTTGGAAGTATAGGAGCTATACAAATTTAATCTCGTATTCTCAGATGTAATCTTCAAGGAATAATCAACGCATCGGTATACATTAGTTCTTCGTATCTACTTTTTTTGCTAGATATGTTATCCTCTTATCGTTCTCAAACAATTTGTTACAATAGTATAAGATGCATTTGTTTGTTTCCAGAACTTGCTGACAAAGCAGCTTGGTCTCAACATAACTACAGTAAAAAGTTTGAATCGTTTTGGAACTTTAAAGACAATGTCGATAGAATCGTTGAGTCTGAAGTTCTGCCAGAAGAATTTATTAGCAAATATGAAAAACCTTATATACCTGTGATAATAAAGGGTGTTGAGAATGACTGGAAAGCCCAGTATAAATGGACGATAGAGGTAACTTTCTCTTTACATATGTTTAATCTTAAAAATACAAGAAAAAATATAAAGTGCATATACTAATTTGTCAAATGAAAATTCACAGAGATTGGCAAAAAAGTATCGGAACCAAAAATTTAAATGTGGAGAGGATAATGAAGGATACAGCGTGAAAATGAAAATGAAATATTACATTCGCTATATGCAAAATAACGAGGATGATTCCCCATTGTATATCTTTGACAGTTCCTTCGGTGAACATCCTCGAAGAAAAAAGTTGTTGGAGGATTATGCAATTCCAAAGTACTTCCGAGATGATCTCTTCCAGCATGCAGGCGAGCATAGGAGACCTCCATATCGTTGGTTCGTTATGGGACCTGAACGATCTGGTAATTTCATAAAACATAACTAACAGTTTTGTAGACAATTTATCACAGTCACTATAGCATGCATCCTGCAGGGTACATGTTGACAAATTAATTTTTTTAGTATTTTTTATAGAAGTTTTTGAATTAATCTTTTTTTCTTAGTAGCTATTACTTAATTTCTTTTCTTTTGTGGTTTTACCTTTTTAAGGACGTTTGACAGTAAGGTTAGAGAGTTAATTTTTTAAAAAATCGTCATTAAGAGGCAATATTTATAATGGAAACTCTTCAATTTACAAAGTAAAGCATTAGCTTATATATAAAGAATATTAAACTGTTGAAATAATATTAACTAAAGTTCAGGTTTACTTTTGCATATACTGTACCACAATATTGATATGCTAATAACTTAAGATAGCTATATCTTTAAAAAAAGTACCACTTGATATTCCCAACTTTTTATGTATTATTTCAATATCTTATTTTCCATACTGGTTTTTCACGATTTAAAATACGACTAAAGAAAGCTTAGTTAACAGTAAATAAAAATGTCTCTATTGTGAGAGCTCAATATAGGACTCCAATGTAAAAATTAGAACTGAAGCAAAAATGTTAAAGTTAACTAGGAAAAAAACGAAAAAAGTTTTTATTATAATCTTCCTTTGAAATCATTCTAAACCTAATCCTATAGAAAATATTTTTTTTCACTTGTATAGAGGTCTTGGCCTTCAGCTTAAACAAAAGTTAAATAAAACATGTTGATAAGGCTTTGAGTAACACTTTTTCTGCAGAGGGAAAAATGGCTTGAGTTAGCCAACCTTTTGTATTAGAAACAAAAAATTTTAATATTTCTAAAGATTATTGAAAAATATTTTTAAATTTTTGTTTATAGAATAGTTAAAGAATTGTGGAAATTATTTAGTTATCATGATTTTTGTAAAAGTACTGATACCTCAAAAGGTATATCTGAAACTCGTATGAGTCACCTGTGACGTATATCGCCGCAGCAAAGGCGTTAATCAGTAGATTTAAATCAGATACACTACTGATTGTGATAATTTTGTTGTTATTTTTGTCATAAAGTTGTTAAAAATGATAATAAAAATTAACATTGATTTTTCTACTCGAATTAGGCACAGGGATTCACATAGATCCTTTGGGTACTAGTGCCTGGAACGCGCTTATTTCCGGACACAAAAGATGGTGTCTATTTCCTACACATACTCCAAGAGAGCTTTTAAAAGTAACAGGTTCAGAGGGAGGCAAACAGAGAGACGAGGCTATTACATGGTTCTCCGTTATTTATCCACGAACGAAACTGCCAACGTGGCCACAAGACTGCTTACCTATTGAAATTTTACAAAATCCTGGAGAAACCGTATTTGTGCCTGGTGGTTGGTGGCACGTTGTTCTTAATCTTGACGATACCATTGCGGTGACGCAAAACTTCTGTTCTCGAACGAACTTCCCAGTTGTATGGCATAAAACGGTAAGCAACGTTGTAAACTTTTTCGCTGATAATATTCATGCTTCAATTTTAAAAAATCACGATCGGAAAAAAGTTTTGATAAGAAAAAAAGATCTAAAATGAATTTAAAAAAATATTCTTAGTGAAGTAAGCAATTGATATTTGTAGGTTCGAGGGCGACCGAAATTGTCGCGCAAATGGTTAAAGGTACTGAGGGAAAAAGAGTCGGAATTGGCTGCCGTGGCGGAGACAATCGACGTGAAGGAGGACACCGGTGTGGCGAGCGACTCGTCGAGCGGCTCCTCCAGTAGCTCGTCGAGCAGCAGTAGCAGTAGTCAATCGGAAGACAGTGCCGACGACAGTGGTCAAGAATCGCTCAGTGCACACAAAAAGAAAAAGAGGTAAAATGATAAAAAAAGTAGTTTATTTAAAAAAAAAGCGGTTACAAAAGTTAAAAAAATCAATGAATAACAACGAAGTTTTTATTCAATTTAATTTCTTTATTTCATTCAGTTAACTTAGTTTATATAAAGTTAATCGGGGTTTCTTTCTTTTTTTTAACACTTCCAGAAGAAAACTGAACAACAGTCAACCCTGACGATGTCACATTTTTGGGACCTACAGAGACCTCAGACTGTACAGTATTAATCAACAATTATTGTTTGTACTAAGATTAAATATTACAATTATGACCACCTTTACGTTCATAATAAAATAAATGCTAGATAATGCCAAATTTGTTCAGTTATTTAAATACAATCTACATATATTTCATTTAGGCGCCTTTGGAATAGTGCACCGCAATTCTAGCACAGGCATTTTCGGTGGATTAAAAAAAGCGTACAAAAAAACAAACTCTCTTATGTTCATGACTCACTGGTAACATTATAACACTTTAAAAGTCTATAAAATATCACGTGAATGGATCGCAGCTACTTTTACACCACAATAGAATCTCATTTTAAAATTTCATTTAAAATCCTACTTAAAATTAAATCAGCATAGCCTAGTTACACGCGGTATAAAAAGTTCATTATAATATTTTAAAGTACTCAATGCGAGCGGTACTTTGTTAACAAATGTGGGAATAGCCATCTGCCACGAATCTTACATAACGCACCCTAATTTAATTTTGCTCTCATCGAGTTTTGTTCATTCGCTCTAATTAAACACTCTTCGCTAGATCCCTACCGCAGATTGGTAAAAACGAGGTAAATAAATAAGCGAGAAATATCACTAAATAAATAAAATACTTCGTGTGCTAGCATTTTAGCGAGTTGCTCCTTTGGAAAGTCCTGTTGTCTCTCTTGTTGTAGTTCCACAGCCTCACTGTGCCATCACTTCATGGAGAGCAGATGGCAGCCATGCAATGCACGAAATCAATGAATAATAATACGAAAGCAAAACAATATAACAAAAAAAATAACAATAATACATTTGAGATTAAGAGCTTTGAAAATTGTATTAGTCATGCAAAAAAACGTGTTATGAGAGGATAGACAAAGATTGTTACAAAACTTTTTTTTTACCAACTGAAGCTCAGTATGCGAAGAAATAAAAGAGATGATGATTGATGATTTCTAGGAGCTAACAAGCATGTGCATAATATGATACATGTACTTGCTAGAATAATAGCAGAGAACTAATAAAAAAGATCTAATGAGATGTATTATTACAGCCAAGTGATGGTAATGATGAAATAAGATGATGAAGTGGATTTGTGTTACAAACTTGTAACAAAAATATTATGTAACTATGCAGAAAGTATATCCCTAAAAGTTTTTTTTGTCTAATTAAGCCTAGATATAATTTTTAATGAAAGAAAAACCGTTTTTACTAAAGAAATATAGTTTTCATTTTATTTGTACTTTATCAATCGCAAAAATCTAGCTGAAATAGGGAAAAATTGCTGTCACAATCTAATAGACTTTTTTTTTAAAGTACGTATTGCTATCAGAAAAATTGATCTTTTTTTTGGACACTGAAGGAAGATTCAGAAAAAGTGACTAGAGTAAATTTGACAGCAGTATATCACCCAAATACCTTAAACTACTTATTAAAATAGATACACACTGAACACAGATAACCAAACAGAAACCAACCAAGAGATAGAGATCAAGCGGATCAAGTTATAAAGAAACTGTGGACGTGGACATGGTCAAAGAAGAATCAGGTATGCGCCACAGCTTCACTTCCCCAGAGCTGCAACCAACGTTCCAAGCTTTTATTATAACTATCCTATTAATCGACGAAAAAGGGGATGTGAAACTTACCGAAAGACTATTTTACCGAATCTAGATTGGCATTCACAATGAAAAATGCTCATCTATATAGATTACTACATTACAATTTTCAAAATTGACTCTTATTGGTAAAATTAAAGATCTATCAAATAATATAAATAAAAAATGAAGTATAGAAAACCTAGTGTTTTGTGTTTATTATGAAATATTGAATCAATTAATCAATTAATTCTAAAATGCATGTTTACCGTTCTAATATTTGTACCATAGACTAGACAAACACTACGAAGAACAGTGTATTATAAAATCGTAAAATTAAATTAAAAATGATAAAAAAAAATCGGTAAAGTAGCACCTCTTTCCCATCCCCTTCAGAGAGAGAAAAGTGTAAAGTGTGTGTTAACCCTCGGCCAAACCCGAATTACCGCATATTAAATTGAACAAAAGGAGAACCCCCAAACAGTTCGGGTGCAGCCCAGTGCATGTAATAATTAATAAAACTACTGGAAATTAAAAGAGAATCTCTCGCGAGACGCGATGGAACCCCGTCGATATACTCACTTGCTCGCGGTGAAGATGTGCTGCTGATTAGTGACGGTCGCGTTGATGGCCGAGGTGTGGGCGCGCACCTCGCCCAGGAGCGAGCACTCGCCCGCGTGGTCGCCGAAGCTGGGCACGGTCCAAGCCCTGAGGATGCCGCCCCGGCAGCCCGATATCATTACAGACCCGCTGTTAATAAGGCACAATCCAAGGATCCAGTCTTTGTGGGCGTTGTTCAGCGACTGGACCAGCTCCATTCGGCTCAGGTCCCAGCGCTTGATGCACATGTCCCTCGAACCTGTTTGCAAGTTGACAATTCGTACATGATTTTCTTTACTGTCGTTGAAAATGAAAATAATCTAGTCTGGACATGGAACGTTGCATTTATTAACTATTTATGTTACTAGATATTTATTTACTTTTATTATGTTTCTTCATATATTAGACTATATATCTTATCTTATGTATTATATCGTAAATGAATAAATATGTAGATAAATGAATTAATGGCATTAGTCTTAATGTCATAAAAATGTAAACAACAAATAATTTAATCGAAGTGAAAAATTTAAGTGAACTTGAAAAAGGCTTCAAGGGCGTTGTAATTTTAACTTCTCAATGTTTCTGAGACTTTGTTAAATGTTATTCAAATGTTTATAAAACGTTTTAAATACGTTTCAATTGTAATCATACAACTGTATTATATAATAAGATGCTTTAATAACGTTTATTAAACGTTCTAAAACCGTCTTGAAACAAAAGAAATGGCAGACATTCCGACGATTTTCCAACTTTATTTATAGCACTGGGTGGCCTAAATCCGCACTTAAGTCACGCCTATCCGTGACTTAAGTAGTCCATTATTGCACCGTCCTATTTGTCCTGGCTACGCTCGGGCGCTAACCTTACCGTGCAATACTGGACTGCTTAAGGTACGGCTAGGCGTGACAGCGGACTTAGACAAGCAGTGCTATAAAATTATATACGATACTCGTAATTTAAGTGGCCCATCGCCCAAAATATTTTTAAGTTAAAGAAATATGTTTCGAGAAAAACACAAGTAAAGTTTTCTTTTACATTTAAACAAATAGAATTTCAAATTTCTGTATCAACTGTTATTTCATTTGTATTGAAATATTTAACATTCAATGGGTCTCAAAATGCTAATTTAATTTTATTGCCAAGCATATGCAACAAAACACAAGATTCGACTACCCGTTGAAAAATCAACGGAACAGCATCTAAAAATCCCAACATTCCATCCAAGCAAAAGAGCACCCAACAATACCCGAAAACAGTGTGTTCCCATAAGTAGCCAAGCACTGGACCCCATCGTAATGCGGCGGCGTCAGACTCAGCGACTGTCCCGACATGTTCGGCTCGACCAGGGAAATGAGATGGTCCTTGCTCCCCGTGATGACCCTCCCGTCGTCCGACACGCTGAGACACATGACCGCCGCGGCGTGGGGCGTGCTCAGCTTCCCAACGTAGGCCAGCTTCCTCAGGTCCCAGATGCGCACCTTGTCGCTCGAGGCCGTGTAGAGCTCGCGATCGTCCAGGCCCAGGGCCAGGTCGTTGATCGTCGTCTCGCCGACGGGCATCTGGAGGGTGCGCGAAGGGGTCGAGAGATTGAGGGGACCGCTCTGGGCCTGGCCCGACGAGTACAGGGTCTTGATGCAGCTGTTGCCCGCGCGCAGGTCCCAGACTTTCACGTAGGCCGCCGACACGCTGAAGAGGAGACGGTGGACAGAGGAGTACTTGACGACGACGACGTTGTTGGGGTGGCCGCTGAGGGTCATGCTCTCGATGCCCGTGCCCAGGTCCCACACTTTTACGGTTCGATCTGCCAGGGAGGAGGGTATGAGATTAGCTTGTTTTTTGGGCTGGGGAAGTGGTTTTTAAAGATTGTTTTAGCAGTTTTCTGTTTATATCTTGAGATATTAAATTGACGTAAAAATTATAAGAGTTTCAAAATCAGAATACAAATTATTCATAACGATATCTATTAATTTCAAAATCAGAAGTAAATCACACCTAAAACATTTATATTTGTCTTCTACAATTGAAGCGCCGGACGCAATAAAGGAACTAGCACTTTTTAAGATGATTTTTATCTCAAATAATAATACTCGGATAAAGAAACAAGAAATGTAGTGTTGAAGAATAAAGTTAGTTTAACATTATATTTTTTGATTCTTTATCTGAGCATTATTATTTGAAATGCAAATCATCAAAAAGTGCTAATCCCCTTATTGCAATTATTGATATTTTTTATGAAATATTTTTTTATATAGTTTTTAAAACGAATTTCAAAATTGTATTGTATGGATTAAGCAATATTTTCTTTTTTGTATCAAAATATAAATAATGAACATGGTTAAAGCAATAACATTCGTATGCTTTATTATATTACAAATATAATTGTACCTTTAGAGCCACTGAAGAGTAAGTCATTGGTTGCGCAAATTGACAGGACGGCTTTACTATGACCTTCAGCTACGTGAGTACAGTGCAATATCGCCCTGGGAACACTCTGCAAAACAATATTAATGAGTATTTGTACGCATAATTTAGCGTGGAAAAAGGCGACACTTCAAAACTACTATGAATCATTCACTACTGTCATATTTCTTTGTTTTTATAGTATTCTGTTGTCTTGTAGACGCGGTATGTCAACGAAACCTGTTTTCAGGCTCGGAAATAACTTTTAGTTTAATAAAACGAAAATATTAGTTACGACAACTATGTAGAAAACAAAAAAATATATCGAATAAAGTGATTGAAAGATTTGTAGAAAAAATCGATATACTCACTTTTCCTTGATAGTTTGAAATGACTCCCTTGGTCGGTTGATGCTCGACGTGTAGCGTCTGCCTGCTCGCGGTCAATCTCGAGAAGACGTTCTCTTCTCTACTGTTGAACCGTCGATAGGTGGTGGGCGAGCCCGGCGGCGACGATATGTCCATGTGGGCTACCTGCTCCCTGGTTAGGCCGTCAGTTTGTTAGTTTAGCAAAGTTAGTTCAGCCGGTCGTAGCCGATATAGTTTGTTTCTTTTTATACTTTTAGTCCATAGAAAAACAACCATGCTTTTGTTCTTTCTAAATTCTCTAAATTAAAAGTCATCATCGGAGGCATGCATTGTTTTTAGTGTGCGATGAGATTGAAAGTCGTTATTGTCGGTGCGAGTCTCGCGCGTGGGCGAAACTCGGAATGAAAGTATTAGGAGATTGTGCGACAGACAGATATTATGAGTATGTTCTTTGGTTACTGTTTTTAATACGTAATTTTATTATTAAAAATTTAGTATATTCGTTATTCGTTATGTATATGCCACAACATTGAACTTTATTATGCGCTAAACACACAGGATTTTTGGTATATAAATCGGTACGTACGTAAAACGCATAATTTATTTTGTATTTATTTGATACCTTTAAAGCTGTACATATGTATAACTTTTGTTATATACAAATATATGGTACATTTATCTTTTTAAGTCTATAAGTCAGTTCTCGGTCATTTTTGATAAACGACTTACGCATGAATATGTACACACTTCTATTTTTTGTCTGATATTCATATTTATATAAGTGATAAATATATAAAATATAGTAAGCCTATGGCATACAATTATTATGGCAATTATTAATGAATGAATAAATCATTATTACTATTATTATGATAGATTAGAAGCCGTATTTTTTAAAGACATTTGGACCCCAATGTCAGAGATAAACATTTAAAAAGTACAAACTTACATGTTGCTTAAACAAAAATTAAGTCAAATGCTCCTTGAACATAAAAATTAAGTAAAAAGTTTCATAATTAGTGAATGCAATCCAACTGAGCGTAAATTCTCAACATTGACAGAAATAGGTGCAAGAGACCGTGTGCGTATAGTGTTGAATTTTGACAATTTAGCTCCTAGCTGCTCATTTCTCGCAACGTAAATCAATCCAATTCAAAAGGCACTTTTTTTTTCATCATCATATACATCTTGCGATTCGCACATTTATATAAAAATACCTCATGATCATCGTCTACCACTAGAATAGAGGGATAGAGAATAAATCAACAAGAGTGATAATAGAGTGCACTGTGCAGAATGTCAAGACATAGGTACAACAGGAGAATAAAAGTGAAAGCCAGCTGGAGCATTGTCACTCACATGGAACCACCACCTGCGTGTAGAGCTCTGCGCAGGGGCCGAGGAGACGTACTGTCGCGACGGCTCAGAGTCGGCGAGCCGATCAACCCACTTCCATACTGATTCCTCGCAAGTACCAAACCCCTAAGAGCATGCACAATTGTTTTTTTACCTTTACAGTATACCGTAGCATCCTTACAGGATCAAAATTTACTACTGTTAACGACTGATCCGCACGACCAAACTATCTCAAATCAATGTCAAAATCTGTAGAAATAACGCTGACGAACAAAATACATTGAATTTTTCAAGCAAAGTTTCATTGTTTTAAATTTCAACATTTATAACTTTACAGCTCTCACGATTGCCGAAAACTAAAAGATGCAATGAAGCAAATAAAATTGATAATCTTAAGCTTCGTAAAAAGATTTGAACATAGATTTGCAAAGCTTAGCCGAGCCAGCCTGAACAAAGATATTATCAAAAGAGTTAACGAACTTTAAACTGCCTGGTGCGCTGGGAACCCTCGTCAGCGGATGATTGTGATTTTGGTGCTGGTTCTGATTTTGATCCTCGTTCTTTTGATTTTCCGTATTCGTCGAAATTCCGTACAATAGTTCCTGGGGTTGGGCGGTTCGTCGACGAACCTTAATACTTCTCGGCTTGTCGTCCCCGCCTATACTCTGCGTGAGACTTTCGCTACTGCAAAATTTATTTAATTATTTATTTATTTATTTATAAGGGGATAGCGGTGTCCTACAACTTGATGCAGTCGAGTTTTCCTTTAACGCAATTTTACGAACGTACGCACATTTTAAGGGATAAATAAATTGTGCGTACGTTCGCGAAATTTGAATAAAACGGAAAATTGTAATGTCGGTATACGACATCCCCTTAAATAGACAGATTACTAAAATTACACAATGGATAAATGTTAACACAAGCTATAAGCTAACAATTCGGTTTCGAAATTAACTAACAACATCAATGTAAAAAATATAATGCAATACAACGTAGGATTATGTTGGATTTCCGATGATTTTTACGTTCTACTTAAACATTTTATTACTTTTAATTACTTCTCCTCACTTTTCTAAAAAAATGATTTTTTTATATATTATAATAGCAAAAAATATATTATAAAAGCTTTAAAAGCAAATTTTTACAAAAACGTAAGAAAGCGTAACACTACGTGCGAATATGTAACAATATATAAAAATTGACACAATTTACGTTTTCTTATTACATTTTGCTCAAGATATTAATTCATAAAATTTATTAAGAGTAAGAAAGTATAAGAAAACGTAAGGAAACATAAGAAAATTTAGCAATAAGCAACAAAAAGTAAAATATCCAAAATCGAACAGAAAGTGAACATTAAACCCAGCTTTTTACTTTCTATTACGTATTCAAAAGGATTCAAGTAAGTACCCAGAATTAAAAATTGATATACTCACTTGTCGGGTGACGAGCTGCGCGAGCTCGGCGGACTGTAGGCCACTGTATTATTCGTGTTGTTGGTGTTGTTGCTGTTGGTGAGCGAGAGCAGATCCCGGTCGCGCAGCACGTGCTCGAGCAGCTGGTGCTGCACGTCGCTCTCCTGGGCCACCTGATTCAGTCGGGTCTCCATGTCGCGCGCCTCGACCTGCTTCTGCGTCGCGATGTAGCTCTGCTCGATCGTGAAGGCCAGCATTCGTTGCATGAGGTACTGGGCCTCGTCGACGGTTCTTATCGTGCCGAGGAGGACCTCGACGCCGGGGTCGCCCTCCGCCTCGCCGTCCCCGTCGCCCATCTCCACCATCGCTCGTTGGCACTCCGATATACTGTCCTGCAGATCGAGAACGGAAGATAGAGAGAGTGTATTGTGTGGTTGTAGAGAGAGAGAGAGAGAGAGAGAGAGAGAGAGAGAGAGAGAGAGAGAGAGAGAGAGAGAGAGAGAGAGTTTGAACTAATTTTGAGAGTTGTTCGATCGATACGTGGTCTAATTGCAGGCGAACATTGCTGATTTGAGATTCTGGTTTCTGAACTTTAATTTGGAATTATCGAGTATTTTGAATTCAACCCTAGTAGATATGACAACAGTTAGATATTGTGCGAAAATATGAAGAAGATGTGAGAAACTGCGAAGAAATGAGAAAATTCATATACATTTGGAACGTTTGTTACAAAAAAATGTGCACGTTTCTTCACATTTTCTCCAATACGGATTATACAAAATTCATCGAAAATTGCAGATTCATTAAAAAAGTAACAACACATAATTATAAATCAATGAAAAATAATTTCTTTATAATAATGCACAGATTAATATTACAACGCTCTTTACAAAGACTATAACACAATTCACATTTCTCGGAAAATACTATAATTGTTTCTGGAGTTTAGAATAGAATTTGTATAGAACTAGCATTTGTCAGATTCTCCGACAAAATACATTGCATTTTCGAAGATTCTAAAAAAGTGTTAGTCTTTATCAGAGAATCTAAAAAACACTAGTTTATTTAAAGGTCTCTAAGAAGAATTAGTATTTTTCAATAATACTGTAACGTTTTAGTCTTCGTAAGGAGTGCCAAATAACTGGAATGACATTGAATTAGTTTTTAAGCTCAAATAATCATAATATTTACCGTTTGATACTTCCGATAATCATTGACGTGTATTAAGTCTATTGTACAAAATCTTGCCTTTGTAAAACAATGTTTTATCGTTTCCGCGTTCACTTGGAATTATTGACGTAATAAATAAATTGTTTCTATAAGAAGTTTCGAATTATCGAGGTAATTTTAAATCAGTCGATATACAACATGGAAGAATCCAGGAATTCAATCGATAAGGATACGAGGAAAGCGGATCAACACACGCTAAACTTCGAAATGGTTTAGACATATTTATATTTTTATTAAAACGACGTCACTTACTTGTAAGTAACTAATTTTGCTGGTGACGTTGTCGATCTCCTCATCGAGATCAACGGTGTCCTCCTTGGTCGATGCGACGACGAGCCTGTGCTTCTTCAGTCTCTCCAGCTCCCTGCCCAGCTCCTCCCTCTCCTGCAGCAGTCTCTCCATCTCCCTCTCGGTCTCGGCGGCGGCCTGCTTGGCCAGTGCCTGCTTCGTGATCGTCCTCTCGAACGTCTGCCAGCGGCTCTTCAGAGCCTTGGGATTGAGCACCTTGGCGGGCACGGTCCTCCCCGCCACCTTGTGGCTCAGTCCCCTGTCCCTCTTCCTCAGGGCCGTGACCTCCTCCTGCTTCCTCCTCAGCACCACCTCCTTCATCCGCTTGTCCGCCTCGAGGGTCCTGATCATGTTGGCGTTGCGTCGGCTCTCCTTGCGCAACTGGGCAATCTCGCGATTGCGCTTGAGCTCGTTCTCCTTGTGGCGCTGGGCCTCCTCGCGCATCTTGTTCAGCAGCTTGACCTTGGCGCGCTTCATCTCGGCCAGCTCGTTGCGCAGGCCGCGCAGACGGTTCTCGTTCTGCGTCTGGCTCTTGAGGAGCCTCGCGTGCTCCTTCTTCGCCGACTGCAGCATCTTCACCTCCTTCTGCATGGCCGACAGCTTCTTCTCGTACTCGTCGCGCAGCTTCTTCACCTTCTCCGTGGGCGCCGAGGGCTGGTTCTGGAGGGAGGTCAGGACCTTGTCGCGCTCGTCCTGCGTGTCGCGGATGCGCAGCTGGAGCTGGGCGAGCTTGTCCTCGTAGTGCTGCTTCATGGTCTGGAGACGACGCTGGGAGAGCTCGAGCTCTTGGATCAGGCGCTGCTTCACGTCGATGTTGGACGTGAGGTTCTCCAGCTCTCGACCCATCGCTTCCTCTTCCTCGTCTTCTTCTGTTGTTTAACAGTTATTTAGCAATGATTAACGTTGTCTATTTTGGTAGAAATTTTATGACCCCACCGTGCACTATTATTATTCAGTTATGATATGTAATTTGAGAGGTTGCAAATGTTTTACGACGTAAAGATTCAAATTTATGATGACGCAAAATATATAATAAAAATGACGTGCATTTCGGCTGAATATTATGTAATACCTTTTCGGTCGGAATCATCGTCCGATTCATCTTCGCTCATTGACTCCTGACCGTTTTCGGTGTCGTCCATATCGCCGTCGTCTCCGTCTCTACTGCTAATGTTTGAATTTTGCGCTTGTAGATTCTTAAGGCTAGCTAGGAGTGCTTTTTCCTTCTGCAATTCTTTTTTGGCGTCCAGAAGTAACGAGGAAGAGTCATTATGTATAACGTGCGACATGTCACCGTAAGGATTATTGCTTGCTGCGCTCATCTGTGGATTACGTAAAAGACAACGGCATTGAGTAAATTATGAAAGAGATGATTAATGAACATAGAATATTCAAGTTTACAGAGTCAATTAAAAAAAGGAGATAAGTGTTTAAGCTATACATATTAAGGTTCTCATTCAGTGGATTGAAATGTGTACTACATTAATTGCGAAACAAATTAAAAATAATTCTATAAAGTGAAATTAATACATAAATAAATAAATAAATAAAAGTGACTATTAAAGAAATTACTACTAAAATCGAAAAAATATACTAGTAATTTAACTTGATGGTGTTGAAGTATTACTATGTAGCAGTGATTAACTTAAGTGAGTCACTTACAGCTATGTACAGGTATATATAATAAAATATCATATTTAGGATATAGCGATTATACAATCAAAGCAATATACGAGTAATTAAACTTAATTGTAATGAAATATTACTATATATAAGAGATGAATTTAAGTGATTTAATACTTGCTACTTACAGGTATGTAAAATAAACAAATCATATTTAGGAGACATCTATTATAAAGGAATCTATAAAAATGTACATTGCATTACAACATTTACCAGTGATTTGTGTATACTTGTATAAAGCATACCTGTAGACTTTCAAGTTGACTGTCTAATCCAAATGATTGCTATATAACAATAAAATTTTTTGACATTACTAAACGGCTGTTTTCAAGAATAAACAACTTTGGAAATTTAAAGAAAAACGAAATGCCAAAAAATATTGTATTATTCAGATAATTTTTACAACACCGACTTTTTGAAACTCCATGCGAAAAACTCGGTTTCTGATGCGTGGATAGCGTGCGCGAAGTGCTCGATTTACGCATTTTCACCGGAGCGTGAAAACAATCATTTAGTCGCGAAAAAACTGTAGGTATCTATTTATAAAAATTAAACAATTACGAAAAAATTGGAAAATTTAAAAAAAATTGAAAAGTTTCAAAAAAATTGGAAAATTTAAGAAAAATTGAAAAGTTTTAAAAAAATTGGAAAATTAAAAATAAAATTGAAAAGTTATGAAAAAAATTAAAAAATTGTGAAGAAATTAAAAAATTAGAGAAATTTTGCAAAAATCTAACAATCTGAATATATTTATTTTGACTTCATAATTTATATATAATTTAATTTTTTTGAATGATTTACAAGTAATTTTTTATGTTTGGGGAGGGGGGGGGGGGGCGCCGCCAGCAGCGCCCCACCCTGCAGCCTGCCATGCTCATACAATTTTATTTTACTCTTCTTTCGTATATCAATATTTATAAGGACGTAGCCCGTATAAGATACCTATTTAAGCTAATACTATACTGCAATTCGCGTGCCTCTCGTACTCGACCTTCTCACACTTGTTTAAAAAAATAATATGAGCAACGCGTGCGCTCAGGTGATTTTCGACTCGTGTGATTGTCCGCTCGGGCGACAAACTTCCCACCCGTTCGAAAATCACCTGCTTCGCGCACTTGTTGCACAACGTACTATTTTGCTTTACAAGTTTGCCAAAAATTATCATCGTGTCAACACTGAATCGGATCGAATATCATTTTCAACTAATAGCATATTCTAATATACTGCATGATAATATACTCTCTTGGTAAAGTTTTAAAATTTCCACTCCTGTACATATATTGACACATAAAACTTGACAAAGACAACGAAGTTGAAACTTTTTACGTTGCTACTCCGTTACGACGGTATTCTTTGACGTCACTCAAATAAACTTCCATAACAAGCTATACTAATCGACTTGCGTTATCAATTCCGCACACAAGGCTTACACTGAAAACATTTTTTCTAGATCTAAGAAAATATATTTTTTTTCTATACTAGCAAAAAAACTATTAACTAGGATAAAGTAGGGTGGGGAGAAATTTGCTAAAAGATAGTTTTGAAGACGGATAATAATGCCGAATTTATTATACCGAAGGGTAAATTTGCCGAAAGGTGAAATGTGCCATAGGGTAAAGTAATCGATTAACAACAGTGCCGAAAAAGAAATTCGGACGTGCAAAAATGCCGATGGATAAAAATGCAGAAAGTTAAAAATGCCGAAATGTTGAATGGCAACGGGTAGAAACTATAAATATCGAATATTGAAAAGAAATGACCTAGAAAAAATTAACACATTTTTATACTACAGTGGCTTATTCTAATGAAAGCACTTTTTTGTCTAAATTTTCGTTTTCGGCATTTTAACTTTCGGCGTTTTCTTTTTCGGAATTCTTGTTTTCGGCATATTTATCCATAGGTATTAATTTTTTCGGTAATTTCAACCTTTCGGTAAATTTATCCATCTGCAAATTTATCTTTCGGTATATTTATCCCCACCCATAAAGTAAATATTTATTATGTATATTTAAAAAAGCCTTTATTCTAGGTAAAAATTAAATATTTACTATATCATGAAATAAAATTTGTTTAGAACCATATAAGAAGGTATATCTATCTATCCAAATCTAGAAAACGTTTTCAGCGCACAAGGTAAATGTCCGTATGCAGCGGAACGCGCGCAAGCGCGAACTCACGTGCATCTGTCGCTTCTTGAGTTGCTGATAGAGCGCCTCGGCCTCGAGGAGTCTCGCCCTGAGCTCCTCGATCTCCTGCAGGTAGCCCTGCACCAGGCCGGTGACGTCGCCGCCGGCGGCAGCCGCGCCCGAAGACAGCCACTGGCCCGCGGCCTTCTCCGCCAGCAGCAGGGAGTTCTTCGCCGTGAGCACGTCCACGGTCTCGGACAGGGCCTTGACCCGGGTGCGCAGACTCTGCAGCTCGCTGTTCAGCATCTGGTTCTCGTGCCAGGCGTCGTTAACGCCCTCCTCGCCGACCACTCGTTTGCCTATTGAAGATTAACATAGGGTTTATTCGGGTTTAAAGGTTTAGCGGTGAAATAATGATCATTGAATTTGTATTAAAGGGATGCAAACGCATAGCTCGACATTTTATGAGGGTGTTTTAATTTCTAGATATGAATAATGGATTACAATTGATACGGCCAGGACATCATTATCCTTATGTTTGTAACGTTGTATCACTGCGGTTTAAGTTACGGGTGAAAATATCATTGCATGCGTATAAATGGCATTTGAATGATATTTTGGATCACCTTTTGTAGATCTCTGTTTTATCCCAAAATTTCGTTCAAATGCCATTGATTATACAAGCCGTAATATTTTTAATTGAAACTTCGCACAGTGATAGATAAATACATAACAATGGGCAATGAACTTCTACTTTTGTATAATTCTATTTATTATTTTAATTATAGCCCAAATTTTAGTATTCTCAAAAACCCTTAGTTTTCGATCATTTTTAATTATGTAGGGGAGAGTCGTACAGTATGACACCATAGCTATTTTGGGTATAACTTGTAATTGACTCGGTGAAATTAAAATCCCAAAAAAAGAATTTGTTCCTTGAATAGTCCTCTATCACGAAAAAAATTGGCTGAGGTCAAATTCAAGCATAATAATTAATAACCGTAGAGCGGGGTGACTTTAGGCCGGTGAGGAACCTTTGGGCCAAATGAATAAAATATGATTTTATATCCAGCACCGCAGAAAGTATGCATTTTGAAGCGATCAGAGGTATTTAGAGTTGAAGGTCAGATCCTTTAGATACAAAATGAACCAAGAAGAAAATTATTAATTACATCTAAAAGTGATTTTTGGATTTTTTAAAGTAAACAAAAATTTTACCAAATTCCGCCATTACTGGTTATCGTATATAAATTTTATGACTGATTATTTACTATCGGAGTATCTTGTTGAACATAAAATATATTTGTAACTGACTTGTAGGTACTCCAAAACGAAAATTTAGCTATGAGATATATAGAATTAAAAATAGTGGCTCAAAGTCGCCCCTCTAATCGGGGTGACTTTGATCACTCTATTTCTCATACATTACTAAAAGGTACATTTTTGAAATTTTATTCCTAGGGTGCTAGTATATACTATAGCTCAAAACTAAACTTTTAGCACCTGTTTTAGAAGTTAATTTTTGTCAGGAAGCAAACCTGAGTAGTGTAAAGTTTCAAAGTGATCCAAAGTCACTTCGCTCTACGGTATGAATATAAATGTAAAAATAACGATTTCGCGAGTTCTAAAAAGTGTCGTACAGTATGACAAATTATCAGTTTTATTCGACTTTGAGGTCTAAATGATGTATATGGGTACTCACAACATGTTTATAAGTACTAATATAGTATATTTATTAAAAATGTATAAACTACAATACTGCATATTTACTAAAATATAGTATTTTAAATATAAATAAAGAAAAATAATAAATAACACTTATTAAATGTTTGGAAATTGTATTCAACACATATGTCAAATCCCAGTAGACATTTTTCTTCTGAAAATAGATAAAAGTAAATTTTTGTAATATTTATCATTCAATTTACATATGTCATACCGTACGCAAATCTTATTTGTTATACTATACGACGCGTACATTATAGCGTTTTAGGATATTCTGCGCGGATAATGATAATTATCCGCGCAGAATACGCCCGTGACTCCGGCCAGTAGATGGCACAAGAGGGATAAGACTGTAGTCAATCGAAGCGTAGAGATCGCCGCTTGTGATTGACTGGAGTCTTATATCATCGCGGTGTCCTCTATGGCACACATTTGCTAGATCGTCATGCTCATATTTAGCCAAATTTGATAAAAATGATTTTTTAATTTATGTATAGAATTATTATTAGTTATTACTAAAATTTGGGTAATGTTTAGAATAATTTATAAATGAAAGTTTTTTGTAGAATAATATTATTGCCAAATAGTGTTTGAACTTATTTCCTTCTGACAAACTTTGTTAAATGTTAAAGTACTGTGTCCGAAATTGAGTAGTTTAAAAAATTTTGCTAAGTTTCGCAAGATTTGACAAACCAATGTATGTTACTAGGGTAAATAGACAATTTCTATGTATCACTATTGAAAGTTACCAGAATCAACAAATTTATTTTTGCTAGATATAAGATAGAAAATTAAACTACCGTCATTTTGTACACTTGGGAACATCTAAACCTTAACTCAAACGTAAATATTCGAAAGAAATATTCAAAGAATTCTCTCGTTATACGCACCCTGTCGATACTCCAGCAGCTCCATCTGCAGCTGCTGAATCTCCCGGCGCAGCGAGGCGATCGTCCTCGAGCTCTTGTCCTGGTTGATCGTGACCTTGTTCTTGATGTTCCTGGCGCGATTCGCGTACTTGAGCGTGCTCAGGGTCTCCATGAAGTCCCGATCGCTCGGCGATACGCAGGCTATCATGCAGGTCTGGCTGTTGCCACCGAGCGAGTCCTGCAGCAGCCTCGTGAGCTTCGAGTCCCGGTAGGGCACGTGCAGCGCCTTCTTCGTCTTGTCGCCCAGCGCCGAAATAACGTTACCCAGCGCCAGCTACGCAAGCGTAACAATGGGGAAAGGAAAAGAAAAGTAACGTATACGTGCGTTTAATGGCCAAGCGCGAAAAATTAATAAAGGAAGTGTATGTATATAGAGGTTTGGAATGCCAAGCGGCGTGTCTTTGTGTGTACCTTTGGTGGAAATAATATAATGTATCTCGAGAGACGAATTTATGATTCGATGCTCTTTCTCGTGCTCTCCGGGTTGAGCGGGGCATACCAAACTATTTCCTTTATGAATTTTTCATACCGGCAGTTACAGTGTTTAAATGCAAATAATATTCTCAGCGCAATGGTAGATAATCATCTCGTTGTATACGATATTTTTGTTGAAGCTTCTCTTGATGCGCGCTTCTGTGATAACTTTGAGAAATTTGTTCTGTACAATTGCTAGTTTGAGCTCTCATATGTACGATTAATGGAATTATTTATTAGATCTAAAGTAATTTTAAAATAAAGTTAAAAAGAATCTCATAATAAACGTATTTAAAAAATTAATTACACCCTTACTTTAATATATTTTAGAGATTGACATTGATTTATTTCATAAATAATAATAAAAAGTAGGGCGAAAGCACTAGTAGTTGACCACCTTAAGATATCTTGTTACTATAATTTATCCGTATATTTTTATAAATTGAAATTACAAACTTTTGATGCATTTAAACCTTGGTAAATAGCCTTAAAGTTCTTTGTAAAATCCTTACTAGAAAGTGAAATTGAATTTTTACCGACTTCAGTAAGAAGGTTATCATATCGGTACGACCCGCATTGTTTTTTTAATGGAAAACTTTGTAATACGTTCTGACTTTTCTAGTGGTCGGCCTTCTACGTTTTTATCGTAATTAAACATTATGAGCATTAAAAGATTATGATAAAATACGTAGATTAGATGTCGAATATTATAATAAAACAAAAACCGAATCTAAATTCAGTAAATAATTTGGTATTTGCATGAAATTTTTTGTACGGTTTTCGAATTTGCACAGATTAATTATTATTAATGAAGTCACATCGCTTCGAACATGATGATGACATCACATTCATATAACGGTACCTATTGATGTTATATCAGTGTGTCGTAATTCAAAGGAACTTATTTAGACTATAACTTCTTTAGATTAAAATTTTTTTTAATTAGAAATAAATGAAGCGTCGGCTTATTTTCTTTAACCAAATTATGGGTACCGCATACAACAAATGTTAGGCCAGGACATAACCAGATAGAATTAAAAGTAAACTAAAAAGTTTTTCATGCAAATACCCAATTGAAATGAGATACAATAATCGACAACTACAGACTGATGGAACACTGCTGTTCATACCCAATATTGATGAAAAAATAAATAAATAAAATTAATACCGACTGAAAAAACACATTACTTGTGCTCTATTGAACTATAATTCAATCATTGAAATATTTTTGAAATTAAAGTTAATACGCTTCACATGTTACTGCAATGTCAGAATCATAACGCCGGTATCAATTAAAATAAATCCATAAACCTGTTCAAGTTATCTGTCAGCTTTTCAGATGCCGATTACAATAAAATATTTCCTCTAATCCCCATATTATTTCCAATGATTGTTCAATTATCATCCATATTATTGCACCACCGAATCCTTCAACAAATTTCAAAACATCCATCCCTATATATATATACCACCTCCAACCCCACTATCCTCCTTCCAGCCAACTCACCAACCCACAGTTGATCGAAATCCCCTCCTTGGCCCTGTCACCGGTCGCCCCGGTCCTCTTGAGCCTCTCCGACCCAGCCAGATCCACGAAGTGAAACTTGGCGGTCAAGGTCTCGAATTCGTTGGCCGTCTCCATGGCGCTGGACGTGTCGACGTCGGCGTCCGGGTCCTCGACCTTGATGCAGCGCTGCTGCTTGACGTGCAGGGTGAAGATCGCGTGGGAGCGCGAGGACTGGGTGTTCATCTGGGTGGAGCCGGTGGTGCGCGAGAGGGCCCCCAGGCGCAGGTACTCCAGGGCCTCCTGGGGACTGGTGACGACCCGGGACTCGACGCCCGCTAGGTGGATGTTGCCGGCGGTGTCCTCGTGGATGCGCGCCCCGCCGCGTGGTCCGCCCGGCTCGAGGAGGTCCTTCAAGTCCTCGTTGTAGAGCTCGAGGAATTGAGCGGTCACCTGGGGAGCGAGACGAGAGAGGTATGAGATTACGCTGAGATCGCTGAGAGTTTGGGTGGGTTTACGGGGGGTCTGCTGTACTTAAGATTGGCAATTTGACTTTGTGAGAGTATCAAAGGCGGACAACTTTTTAACGCGTAGTACTGTCGTTGGAACTCGCACAGGGTTAGATTGCCGATCTTAAGTAGGTACCTCGGACTCCGGGTAATCGCACCCTTACTGAAGAAACGCATATTGTGCGATCGAAAAGCATTTGGGTGTTAAGTAGTGTTTCATAATTAAATATGAAATGTTAAATTTACTTAAAATATTTCCGATTTATGGGAGTCTGAAAGTCAATTAAAAATTCAAATTTTCCTCTTTGAATTTTATAAACCGAGAAATTAATAATCAACTATAATATAATAATAGAAATTACCTATATTCAGAAAAAATCAAACTAACTTGCACTTCAGTGAATGAAATAATGGGCCTCTGTACTAATTATTAATTTTTCGGAGCGTAAAATTCAAAGCGAGAAATTTGAATTGATTTTCAGATCCCTTTTAAATTTATAAGAGGATGTTGAAGTCAATTTAAAATTAAAATTTGCCACTATAATTCCTATTGAGAAATTAATAATTGATTGAGATTAAATATATACATATCTGGGGGTTTAAAGCATAGCAAGATAATACAACTTGTTGTGTTTATGAGATATTAAAGTTTAAAATACCATAGTCTTTTGCATTTTTATCTGAAAATATACTATGTAATGATATCAAAATCATTCAAAACTCAATTAAAAAATCTGTTGCTAACTGCCTTAGCAGAATGTTTTCTCAAAGAGAGGACCTGATTATTCGATTTAAGGAATCTTATAATAAAAATTCCCAATTAATAACTTAATGCTATAATTAATTAATTAGATATAAGCGTTTAGGTATTGTCAGCAAAAAATTTAAAGTATTACAGACAAAAAAAATATTTCGAATACAAAAGTTAAAACTAATATTTTGTTAATATTTTACAAAAGAAACTTTAAAGTTATTATAAGATAATCAATCGAAAGGAAATTACAACTTTATGAATATGTACATATTTTTGACAAGTTCAACGTATAAAATGACAATAATCTTTTTTTTCGATTTATACAATCCTTTTAAACTAAAATGTTGTTATTATTGTACAAAAATAACTTTAAGGTTGCTGTTAGATACATCAATCGAAAGAAAATGACGTCTGCTCTATAAAAACGTACATATTTTTGAAAAGATCAACATATAAAATGACCAAATATTTTTTTTTCACTTTTTACAATTATTTAAATTAATATTTTGTTATTATTTCATGAAAATAAGTTTAAAGCTATTATAGATATATCAATCGGAAGAAAATTACGCCAACTGTATTAAAACGTACGTGTTATTTACAGTTTAACGTAAAACATTTTTTTATTTTTACAAATTTTACAAAATTAATATTTTTTGGTAAATAATGAGTTTAATATTATCCATTCAGCTAAAAAATCTAATCAGTTCTAAGTTTAAATATATGTAATATGTCTGCAAAATTTCAGTGCATAATATGCTTTCCTTGAAGATGATGATGATGGATACAAATTTTGGTTTCATACATACTTATACACATCCACCCACCCACCCACCCACAAACGCACACACACGCACACACGCATACACACAGACATTTTTTAATATTGTAAATCTATTTTCATGACTCAGGACCCTCGAAAACATCGAGATTCATCGAATGTCTGAAAAAAAATGTTATCATCGTTACAAAGCTTTCTCTTTGAGAAAGCAAAGAAGGATTATTCGTTATGCCGTGAACCCACGGTTATATAGAGCGAATTACACCAAACCAGGACATTGCCCTTGCTTAGTCATTTACCACTATAATAACTTTCAATAAGAAATATTTTAATATTTCGAAAAATACTATTCATTTCGAATAAAATCTCGTAAGTTCAGCTTGGAGATTTTAGTGGACTGATATTCTTCGTAGAAGTGTTGAAATATTTGCTTTAAATTTGGTATAATGGTATATTATTATAAAAGAAATGGCAACGATATCCTGGTTTTAAATAGTTTGTTTTATATATTATACTTATTTGAAACAAATTATTTATCATTCTGCTAGTCGGGAAAATTTAAAGTGGGAAATAAAATTTTTTAATCGACCTTAACATTTCATTAAGTTCTTATACAATAAACTAATGTTTTTATTTTAAGCATTTATTATTAATTATAATACAATAGTAAAATTAACTTAAAAAGCCTGGTAAATCCAAATAAATTATGTTTTATTAAAGTGTTTACTGTCTAGTATAAGTATCTCCAATTGAGTTTCCTAGTACGAGATGATTCTCGTGCTGATTTTTTATGCATTTTCTGAGTTTTCTCGATTGTGTAGGAATGACTATTCGATTGTTACCATAAATTTGAATAATAACTTGATTATTAACAATCGCAATGATGTAAAAAAGCTTTTAAAAAATTTTAATTCCTATTCACTTAGCATACACAAGCTTAATCTTATAAAAAAACAACTACATGAAAAGCCGTAATTCATACGAACTATAAACGCAAATAATAAAGATTTTCGATACAATAAGCCACATGAACGTATACAGTAAAGTGCACTTTTTTTAATATCCATGCGGCACAATCGCGATATCACCCAGCCGAGGCATATAATTTCCCCGTTCTTTTTCTCGTCTGCACGCGGATACTCGCCTCATTGCAACTTTGTCGCTCGGGGCGTATACCTATGTGCTCGAACCTTGGACCATGACGATCTCAGCGCAGCCCGCCTGACTACAAGTTACATTCCCACGACACCGTTTCGCAAAATCGTAGACCTATATGCATGTATATACGCGTATGCGAATGTAGGAATTCGCGTATCGCATGGCGCTCACGGCTTAGGATGTCGTCCGTCCACCCGTCTGGACTTGATATATATGTATACCATACCGTGGTATCGCGATTCGGTTACCCGGCGCGCGACGCGCTCCAGTTTCCCCGCGCGCCGCTTGGACGTTACACTCCATTTCAGACGGCGATACTTAATTACGGATGCGTAAAGAGGTAATTTCATAGGTCTAATTGAGATTCGGATTCGGATTCGTATTGGGTAGAGTTCGAGAAGGCCTTTTATTCGTGTTGAAAGAGTAGCGTGTTTCTGCGGGATTTTTTTATCTTAGCGCGAGCTGGCGGTATGAATTACAGAGCGCCCGCGCGTTTGGAAATGTATATTAATTAATTGCAGTGAAGTATAGTGGGTATGTAGTTGAAAGAGTTTTATTATTAGTAGCGAAACAATGAGAGAAGCTATTTTTATTTCGCGCGCGTTATAGATCTCATTAAAAAACAAAAGCAGATATTTCCACATTCCATGGATGATGACAATGCGACGTTCTCGATAATTTATTGCTGCGTGGGCATCTTTTCTTGTATAGCGCAGATTTTTCCTAAACGGATTTGATTATTTTTCTCGCGACGCAAAACTTGTATTCAATCATGTAACAGCATGAAAATAATGCGCTGGCTTTTTACGCTGGAAACTTGTGAAACCAGTCAGAATTTAAATTCGAGTAAAAGCGAGTTTACATTACTTACTTTGTCAAATTAACTCATTATTCAAATTCATACGGTCATTACGATAAGACGTCATACACGTTAAAGAGCAAAATACTATAATCAAATATTCATTTTTATTCAAGCTTTCCTGATTTTTTAGGAAATTTGAATGTTTTTTTGCATGTATTATAATTACTGCTAATTACTAACAACTTCTACAGGATAAACATCTAAAAGATTTAATATAAATGTACTTTATTAATTTTAAATCAGTTCTGAACAAACTAACTTAATAAATAAAAAAGTACTTTTGCATTCATGCGACAGGAAGGGTGGAGCGATTTTTTGACTGCTTATCTTGGAATTCTTTAGAAATAAAGTAAAGTTCTCAAATCTGGGTCAAAATTTCTTAATTTTGCTCCATATCTACGATGTATTTTTTCAAGACTTTCGTACGGCACAAGTTTATATCATATACCATTCAAAAATACATATAGTTACCTTAAAAATTTGAAAGACCTAGGGTTTCTAGGCCCAAAGTTATTACTATTATACAATTACTACTTGTGTATCAATGACGTTGAAAATTCAATGCTATGTACTCAAATATGGTCACCCAACCTTGACAGTGTACCCATAATTTAAATACCTTATAACTATGATAAATTTCATCAATTAAAAAATTAAAACATACTACGCTAAACGTTTCAAATGAATAATACTTCTACATTTTAGCATTATTTTTTTTCCTTTAGAATTCATTACCTTATTATAAAAGAATTTTCAAATCATACACTTAAAATGATAATATATTGAGGTAATATTTATTTTCGTTCATACGAAGCTATAAATATTTTATTTCATTTTCTTAAAGATAAGTTTAATTCACCGCCAAAGCTATAATAATAATAATTTTTCTCTTTCAATCTACAGAATCAAATTCCCAATTTTCCGACTTCATCATAAATTGCGCAGTCAAAAAATCAACAACACCCTTCCCTCCTACACTGAGAGAAATGATTCCTTGTGGCAAATAAATCGCACACTTGCGAAATCGAATTCTCACGTACTTGCCGCAAATGTTAAATTCTTAATAGTTAAGAACTCGAACTTGAGAAAAGTCTGCACGAGTAAGATAATCAAACCGAGTACGAAAGGTTATTTGAAGATTTTCTAGCATATAATGATGCTTTTCAAGCATTAGAATATAAAAAGATCTTATACGTAGACATAATCGTGACAGGCGAAAACTTATACCAATATGTAACGGTCATATTGAGATCTTAGAAATATGAAAAATTCAGTTAACCTCAAAGTCAGGCGGTCAGCCATTGACGCTACTCAAGTACTCGGTTCGTAATTATTAAGACAATGCTTTTAACCGTTAAGAAATATTCATTCGACCGTATTCAAATCGACAAAACTTAACAATTAAGAAATATTCTTTGCCGCAAAGAATCCTTTCTCTCAGTGTATATACTCAAACCATCCCTCACGAACCTTGAACTCCGGTGGCATCTGAGCGCGCTCCCTCGACCTTCCCTGCTTCTCCGCTATCCCATCGAACAGATGCTTGATCGCCCTGGGTATGATGCCCACGACCTCCTCGTCGATCTCCACGTCGAAGCCCGTGCCCATGGTGTAGGTCTTGCCGGATCCGGTCTGTCCGTAGGCGAGGACCGTGGCGTTGTAGCCGTCGAGGGCGCCGTCGACGAGCCTGGCGACGCAGGTCTCGTAGATCGAGCACTGGTCCGAGCTCGTGTCGAAGACGTAGTCGTAGGTGAAGGCCTTGTCCGGGCCCAGGAAGACCTGGGGCTCGCCGGCCGGTACCTGGGTGCAGATCCGGCACATGTCGATCACCTCGCGCGCCACCTGCGGACGGATCCTGCAACGAGAAATTCGGTTGTTGCGTGATTTTTTTTTATTTCATATTCAAATAGTTTATGCTAAAATAATTAGGTCGTATTTTTTAGTTTTTCAATTTAACGAAAATTGAAGTAGTTACATCCATTTGAAATTTGCGTGACGTCACGATTGTATACTTTCATGACGTCACGTAGTATTAGAGTATATCTATATATATCGAAAATTATGAAACTTTAAACGTCCGTAACTTTCAAAATTTTCATTTTTATGGCAAAAGAAAAATACGACCTAATTATTTTTCGCTATTCTACTTATTTCATGCGAAAAATCAACCTTCTATTTTTATGCAACATCCTAATTGAAGAGGGGGGAGTCGTTAGGTCTGTTGAGGTGATTTGGGGATAAAGTGGTTTTTGTGGAGCACTTAATGTTTTGGGGTAGATGCTAAGTTAAAGTTGGGTTGAAAGGTATAGCTTGCGAGGAGAGTGGTATGCCTTTGCGAAACGGTGTTTTGCTAAGGACTCATATAGGCACGAGATTAACGGTCCTATGCGTTTCATTTCTATAGGTACCAGAAAACATCTCCCAAATCGCAAATAAAAATTGTTAGAAATATATTGAAAATTTATAGTACAATTATTACTTTCTCGGGTTTACGAAAACATTGAGTTTTTAGATGTCATAGTCTTGTTCGCGGGGTCGATATTATATAAGCTCATTTATGAACTACGAGTTTTTTAAAAATGTAAGAGCAAAAATTGTTACACATAGAAATAATTTGCTGTAATAGCTGCAAATTTTACGCAAAACGATGTTAATAGTTTTTTTTTAATTTTTAAAAATATTCATAAATTATTGATAACATTCTTTTTTTAAATTGAATCTTTTTATGAAAAATAGTAATAGCGTGAAAGTTCTCCACTTAAGTTTTAGTACATGTCAAAAGAAGTCTCAAATAACCGACAAAAAAAATTGGTTGTTCGAGTCACGTAGAATCGTGCACGCCGCAAAATTCCTTCATTAAATAAAGTATTGACAATGACTATACATTGTGATGCGTCTGACTCAGATTTTGAGGTTTTACACGGCTCTACATAAAGGTATTACCAAGTATTTACATGTTTAAAAAGTATCAGAATGATATTGCCTTTAAAGAAACATTTTTATGAACGAATAAAAGGAGGATGTCCGCATGGTTGGCCTGTGTCGGCTCTAGGTAAAACATTGATGGGGGACCTATAAAACTGATATGAACATGAAGTATTTATAAAATCTTAAGCATTTAAACAAAAATTTCCGTCTGTATAAAGTGAACAACATTAAAAATAATTGATTCTCTTAATTATTACTACTTAATGTCTGATAAAATCTTGATTTTATCACTTATTTTATCGAATTTGGCTCTCATTCTTTAATGTTTCCGTTCATTAATGTTTTTTTTAATATTCATATTTTGAGAAACTCTAAATATTAGAGTTAGTTCTGTAAGTCCCCCTGTGCCCCCTGATTTACTACGCATCCATGGGCATCCTCCTTTTAACGTTTAAAAGTAGCTTACTTCCTTAAACTGTGTTTGTCTGAGATAAATAAATGTCGGGATTAAAGTTAATCAATCTGAATTAGAATGTCAATAGTGAATTCAGTGTCAGTAGAAAGTCCATTTACTCTACTATCAAGTATCAGAAACAGTAAGAATCGCAAACAATCGACACTGAAAGCTAAGAGTAAATAATCAAAATTCAAAGAAAAAAGTAGATTACTCAGAGATTTATCATGACGCTAATAACGCACTTTGGAAATATAACTAAATCATTATGAGACACAGTAGCAAGGATATATAAAAATCGTACGAAAGTGTACAAATCGAATGATAAATTTTTTACTAATCTAAATGTTTTATTGAGTAATTTTGTCTAGACAACATTATCAATGACGTGTGTATGCTACACAAATTAAAAGTTTTTATTGAATGAAAATATTTCCCTTTCATCCAATAACAGTATAATTTCGGTAACATTGTTATAATTGAATAAGGTTGTAAAAAATATTGTGTATTTTTCACTAAATTTTTGTAAAGTTATTCGAGAAAATTCATATTATTGTGTTAAAAACAAGGGTTTTTAAAAAAGTGTCTTGCGCAAACCTATTTAACAAAACGTGTTTAAAAAATGCAAGACTATTCTTCAACTCTAAACGCACGAAAGTTATTATTTTTTAAGCTATTTAAACTCAACATATGGTCTGAAATAAATCGATAAAACATTTTTTGAACTTTAATAGTTAAAAACAATCTACATGTTTCAACACTAACAATTGACGAATAAAACATTCAACATCAGAATAGTCAAAACAAAATAACAACTTCCTTCAAAAATACTTTAACCAATCTGCAAGTTTAAAAAATATCAATGGTTATGGGTTCTGCAAGGAACTTTTTGAAGTTAGAAAAGTAAGTTTTGAGAAGCGCGTTTAAAGTTTTAATTTGGTATGATATTCAATGTAAATTATTTATAACATCGGTATAACTAACAAGGAGAGCGCACATCCTGTAGGAGACGATTTTTTATCAAACTTCTAGAGGTGGTTTCTGGTACTTAAAAATAAAGCTTAGTACCCGTAATATTTTCCAATGGGCCCTCGTTCTCGAGATATGAGGTATTTTGCTTCAAATATGCGTTATTTTAATAAAAATGTACATCCTCTTTTGACAATAACTCTGCATGCTTTTATGCTAGAAATATGACTTTTATGCTGACTCTAAAGATAATCAAAGTAGGCGGATAGAGCTGTAATTTAAGCTTCGTTTCGTATAAAAATATTATTCTGATGCAAAGTTATTAACATTTGAAGGTGATGATTAAAAATGTATGAATATTCGATGAATTTTAACTCTTAAATTCGATGAATTTTCAGCATTTTAAATCATCATCTTCAAATATTAATAACTTTGCATAAGAATAATATTTTTATACGAAACGAAGCTTAAATTACAGCATTATTTACAGTTCTATCCGCCTACTTTGATTATTTTTAGAGTCAATATTTCTATCATAAGAGCTTGGAGATTACTATTATCAAAAGAAGAGATACATTTTATCTTTAAAATAACGCATATTTGAAGCAAAATACCTCATATCTCGAGAATGGGGGACCATTGGAAAATATTACGGGTGCTATTATCATTTTTAAGTACCAGAAACCACCTCCTTAAGTTTGATAAAAAATCGTCTCCCACAGGGTGTGCACTCTTCTTCTAAGAGTTTTTACAGCTAGAGGGGTCTCAAAAGGTTCATAAAACTATAAACATAAAAAATATGTAATAAAATTATTTTGATTTTTTTTTTAAATTACGGGAGTTCGGTGGATGCGTATCGGATACTCCAAAGTATCATTCAATTTTTGGGACTGTCAAATTTTGTAGTTGTATGTATGTATATAATAATAAATAGTATATAATGACATATTAAACATTTCAACTGTTCATTGAATTTTCATGTAAGGCCCTACAAATAGGCATAAGCCAGCCTTCCTTTGATGATTTGATTTTTTAAATAATCTATTCATACGACCGGTTTTCTTCAGTTTTTTCAAGTATTGTTGTCAAATAGAAATTATATTTTCATTATAATTAACTGTAAAAAATTGTTGCATAGGATTGGTCATTATGCATACGAAAAGCAATAAAGTTTGGTGCGAATTCATTGTAAAATTCATTGCTAAATGCACTTTAAAATTAATTATTATTTTGTTTTATTCTCATCTACCAACCCGTACATTCACTACATATCTATTTACGGGTCACATCTACGACCTGTATATAGAAGTGTTTGATTCGAAAAACCGCATTTGGCCAGGGACTATGTCCTGTGACATGGAGAAAACTTGATCGATCAAGGAAACCCACGCCAGGAAAGTCAAACTCAGGTGCCTTTTACTTCTACGAAAAGAACCTAAATTTTCATTCCCCAGCTGCGGAAGAATCATTGTCGTGACAGGGTTCTCGAACGGTCATCTAATGATGTCGTTAAATTGATAAATATTAAATGTTTTTAAATATAATGGTCATGTAAACAAATAATAAAAATGAGATGGTATTAAATGTCTAAAAAAACTTCTTTTTTGAAATTTTAATTTATTTTGTATTGTTATGATTTCGTACATGTAAATATTACGATAAACTTTATAATAACTGTCACAATCATTTTTTCAGGAAAGTTCACTTACTAAAATTTGCCATTAAATAGTTAGCCAAAATTTTATAAATGATATTAGTTATGGTTACAAATTTTTTGTTGTTACTAAATATTTTCTGTTTTGGAGATGCTCAGTATTTTGAATTTACTGGAACAATTGCAACATGGTTGAAAAAATATATGGGCGTAAACCTTGACCAAAATCTGAACTCTACTCAGTATATGAAGTTATCCAGTTTTTAGATATTCTAGAGCTGTACATATGTTAATAGCTCTTTTTATATTCCTTACACGAGATTATCTTTGTTTGAATGATTTATGTACTTAAGACAATAAGTTGACATTTAAACACATCTTATGCTTTTAGTTTAATATGAGATAATTAACCTGCAGTTTTGCATATTTTATGGTTACGTAGTATATTTATAAAGACACTTTATATATTCATAAAATGATTATTATATTGTGAGTTCTATATTGGTTTTTTAGACTGATGCTCTTTTTAATTTATGTATTAATTTATCTTATACGGTCACAAGTAAGTCAAATTAAGTGGACATTCGTTTTGAACTCGATAACGTGTTACTCATAAATTATTATTATTATTTATTATTATTTTCAGTATTATTATTATTATTATTATTATTATTGTTATTATTATTATAATTATTATTGTTATTCTTCTTACTATAATAATAATAATTATTATTATTATTATTAAAATTGAAACTTATCATTATATTGATTCAGTAAAGCGTACCATTCGCGTAGTGTAATTGAAATATCTATAAAATGGAAAAATGCAATATCTTATCAAATCCCTCGATAGCACAGCAAAGTAAGATGACTTAATTTATAGATAAAATTAAAAACGTTGTTGTTTTCATAATAATTATATTTAGTAAATAGATTGAAATATATACCAAAAACAATTCTTTATAAGATTTTATTAACAATATTAATTAAAAATGAATATATAATAGCTATTACAAAATAATAATATAATATCCTCTGCTGTTAATGATTTTTTTTTTCAATTTTTAAAATTTATTTAGTTTACGTAAGCTCGACTGTTTCCTTAAAAAATTATCCATATCTTCCCAACTGAAAAAACAAATGTTTACAAACACCTTTGCATATTGCATAAGCCTGCCTCAAGAACGAAAAGCCGTTCTTTTAAAAACATCTCCATCAACTCACCGTCACGAACAAATTAACCACCCACTCGCTACAAAGAAAAAGCAAGAAAAAGAACCTCAACAAATTAAGTTCCTCGTATACACGCAAGCCTACCTACCCAAATCGTCTCTCATAAATTCAATAAAATCGCCGTACATCACGATACCCCGCGCTCAACGGTAGCCGACAAACTCGCAACCGGTTCACCGATCCCTCCGCGTGCCCTCCCTCGCCGTAACAACATAAAACACCGCTCGCGCTCATTATTACACGATACCATTACACACGATACGCACCGAAACCTGAATGATCGAGAGCTCGCGGAATATAACGCAAAAGCAATAATTACAATGCGTCGCGCGTTTCCCGGCCACAGCCGCAGCCGCAGCAGCGTGAAATCATGAATGGCGCGCTCTCCTGCATTAACATTTAATATCAATGAGCGCGCGCGCGCGCCCGCAGCAGAAAGAGAATATTACGAGCAGAACCGGCTGCATGCGAGGAGAGAAGGTGTGTATCCGACGAGCCTCGCGTGGGAGTGTGTATACGCGCGCACATGTATTATGTAGGTAGCGAGAGGCCAAGAATGAGGTAGAGCGCGACGAGGCTGTGTGTGCTACAGTGCTGCGGTATATACACTTACACGAGAATTCGTATATGTGTGTGCGTGAATGTTACACGAGGTAAAAGCAAAAAAAAAACAGGAGGCGGCGTTACGTCGCGTGCTCGCGCAGACATTTTGCCTTCTTTTCCGTTTTTGCCGCAAGCTCTCTCTCTCTCTCTCTCTCTCTGTCTCTCTTTCGCTCTTTACAAAGCGAGTCAAGGAGGAAGACGCGCGCGCCTGCTGGCTTTTGCGCTTTGAGTGCTGCATGTGCAGGAGCTGATGCAGCAGCGGCGGCGACGACGGCGGTTGTTAAAGTCGCGAGCGCGATGTACAGAGAGAAGCTAGAAAGAAGTGTATGTGTGTGTGTGTTGGTGCGCTGCGTATGCATGGATGATGAGAAGAGAGAAACCGCGAGAGAGTTGACGAATGATCCAGCGGCGAGTTAAAGACGGATGCGCGGTCGGCTGCTGCACGGCTGATTGATTCTTTTGTTATTCGCGGTCTTCTACTTCGCGCCTAATGGCTTTGAATTGATCGTTTGCGAGGTTCTTTCATTTTCTTTTCTTTTCTTCGTCTTCAATGGGAGAAGTACTTAAATTGCTTTGATGTATTCTATATTTGATGGGAATGGTGATTAAGGAAAGCGTTTTGTTAATGAAGAATAAATGTGCGCTTCGATGTGGAAGTTTGTCATCGATCGATAGTAATGAGAAATATATGTCTGTATCGATCATCATTATATTTCGTTTTGTTATTGTTCAAATAATTTTGTGTGTGGTTGGCTCATTAAGGAAGTCCTAGCTTTGGAGTTTATTATATGAGACTATATAGAAGAATTTCATATCTGTGTACCATTAACTTGTATGGCTTAATTAAAGTACTAAGGTGATTCTCACTTAAGAACCTCGTGTACTTGAGATACATGTTTCATTGGCGTGTATAAAAAGCCTAATTAGATCAGGCGAAGAGGCTCATTACCGCGAAATAACGAGGAGTTTTGGATAGCTTATTTTTGCTCAGCTGGGGAGGAACGAGAATTTAAAAAATGTTTTTTCTTTATAATGCGTAATAAATATGTAAATGTAACCAGAAGCTGAACATTCTGAAAGGAAATACATAGGAATGCCATTGAGAAATAAAGTTCCGATATTACGGTAACATAAATTGCATGGTAGACTGATTTAATATAAAGATATAACTTGTTAATTTAAGCAAGAACTGAATCATTAAAAATCAATATTTCCTGTTGACTCATATCTCATCCAGATATTTTTCAATAATTCATTATTAAGACGTTTAATGCATTTTAATAATTGCATAATAAGCACATTCAATAAAGATCATGTATGAAATTAAAAATTTGATATTATTTTTAATATTTTATGAGCCGTGCTAATCAAGTACAAATAGCTTCGAATATAAAATTTAATTATTATGTAAGCGCGAGAACTTGTAGTAGTGAGAAATGCAAATTTAGGGTGTAGTCCGTTATTCTGGCGCCAGAGTTCGCACCGTTCCAAAATGTCGCAAACCAACTTGCGCTACTTCTAGCGTATGGAAACGTTCCGAAATGTTTGTAAACTAAAAGTTTATAAGAACGAATTAAAATGTTATTATAAAAATACTTCTAAATTCCCTGATAACATATAAATGATATAGTGGTCGAGCTTCAATGTTTTGGGCTTGACGCAACATGGTGCCGTGAGCGCATGCTCTAACAGCTGATTGAAAAGATGGATTACACCGGATGCACAACTTGCCGAATGCCTACAATGAACGTCATCAATTCAAAAATACTTTTTCCAACGTTGCAATACCATTTTCATGTAGTTTGGGCCAGGATCGCCAGAATAACGGAATACACCCTTAAAGGTAAATACGAAGTTTGTACGTAAATCGATAGTTCAACTAATTTATGGAAGTTTACTTTAAACATTGTTGAAACTGTACATATACACGTACCCAGAACTCATCGACAAGTTGTAAATCAATTTCATCGATTCGTTTAAAAATTCATATACAAAGTATTTCGAAGAAAAACAGCTGAACTAAAAATGTTATTTACTATTTTATTTTAGTATATCCACAGAACCATACAAAAAGTAAACTCAAATTCTCCACCATACTTCTAACGAACCTTGTACAAAATCCCTCCACAAATTCCTGAGCAAAAATCCCCACAACCGAACTACATATCCTCGCCGTCCCACGCGAACGCCATCCCCGTCCAAACTTTCCGCAGCCTCACGCTCGGTCTTTCGAAACAATGAACCTCTCCACGGCACCTTCTTAAAACAAAAACCAGCGGCAGCAGCCGGCTGCCGGAAAGAAAAAGAAACGCACGCTAACACCCATAGCTAACCAACCAACGGACCGTGCACGCAGAAACCGAATCGAAAGGACAAGTGATTTCGAGAGCGCGCGCGCGAGCGGTGTCCATTCATCGGAAACGAGATTTGTCGCCTTCTCCAAAGCTCGGCTTATACGCCTTTTACATAGTACATCGCAGCCCACGCTGTATTATATACCTGCCACGCCGCCGGCTGCGGCCACGCGCGCCAGCATTTTAAAAGCAGACATTACGTGCGACTAATACAAATAACGCGCGCGCGAGCTGAGACAAAAAAGAAGGCGGCGGCGGCGGCGGCGTGCTCGGATGCGCGCATACATAATAGGCCATGTGCTGAGCGTGATAGCGTCGCGTCCGGGCTGGGAGGAGAAGGGACCTTCGGACAAAAGCTATGGAGCTAAGGCTTCTGACTGGCGCGCGCGGCTTTGCAAGCGAATTAATGCCGATTATCCGCCGGCCGGGAGATCGGGGAATCGATGCGGCTTTGAGGGATCGACGAGGCGGCGGCGGCGAGGAGACTTCGATTAGGTGTCGAAGACGAGTGTTGTACAGGTGTAGGTGATTTATGCGGGGCGCGAGCGCGAATTAGGAATGGTGATGCTTTGACACCGTTTTTTTTTGACGGGATGGCGGTGTGGTGTAATCGGGGAGCGATTGTTTTGATTTAGATGTCGTTCGGTAGCTTGTATGTAGTGGGATCTTTTTGATGGAAGACGAGTGGCGTTGGAGGATTAGTATATTCTTTTTGTTTGTGGAATTTTTAAGAGGAAGGGTATAATCGTATGGTGTAGGAATTGATTTTGGGTATTATGCTTTAATAGCATCAAATGTAGATACTAACACTTTCGTTGCTGACAACGTGGAAGGATTTTCTTTCCCACGGTGCTATGGCATTTTTACCATAATTTTTTATTATAGTATTGATTAGTGCCTATTACAATTCTAATGGATCTAATTCTAATATAAATCGGTACTTTTGATTTTTTCTAATAATAAATGTTTAATTTGTGGAATAGTTTAATTTGTGGAAGGATTTTCTTTCCCATGGTGCTATGGCATTTTTACCATAATTTTTTATTATAGTATTGATTAGTGCTTATTACAATTCTAATGGATCTAATTCTAATATAAATCGGTACTTTTGATTTTTTCTAATAATGAATGTATATTTTTATGCTAAAAATACCATATAGAAATAGTTTAATTTGTAAAATATTCACTAGCCATAATGCGTCGTGTAGCACCGGGAGAAAGAAATTCACGAACCATATTTGGCCCGTGTAGCAGCTAAAGTGTTGATCATGTGGTATAATTGTATACCCACAAAATGTTAATTAAGTTCCAGTTTTAACCGTAAAAATAATAATAAGAATAATAATCCATGAGTCACATTGTTTCAAAGTCCGCAATAAAGTAAATAATATATATAATACTGCTCGATGCGAAGGAAGCAATCATGCTCTTTTCTTAGACAATCGCATCACAACGTTATATAAACATTACCTAATTATTATTTATCTTCAGTGCACAAATCGGCAATAAAGCCAGTAATTCTTCATTCACGCGCTATATTAATCTTTAGCGGTTTTACTTTTTAATCGCATTAGCAATATAATCCTATTCGAACCAGAATCCAGTATTCCCAAAAGGATTTTCCACCAAAGACAAGAGATAAATCCTCGTAGGTTTATATACCAACTCAGCGAAGAGCATTTTCTGCTTGTATAAGCGCGAAGTTTTACCCGCGGCGCTGGCGCAGGACGTGTGTCTATACTTTACGAGCGCGCAGTTTCTTACAGATGCCGCAGTTCCCAAGGCGAATTATGATCGATCTTAATGCGTAAGGAACCTTCGTTTCGAAGGACTCTCCGCGCACTAGGAAATTCGCTCTCTTGGCTCTCGCGTTCAATCAGTTTATTCAAATGGCGCAGAAAAAAAATGAGATTTATATTCTTTCGTGCCTTCGATATGCGTCCTCAGGGAATAATTCGAAAGGAACTTGAAATAAAATTAATATATTCACTCGCATTGGAATATGCAAGGTTTCTTTAATAATAAATATAAGTGTTTTGCGGGAACAAGAGCGGAAGGAGCTTAAAAGATTAACGAAGTTATCTATGAGGTTGCACGCGACGCGAGCGCGACTTGCATATTTCAGTGCTGGTGGGTATACGGGAGAAATCTATCATGGCTTCGAACGCAACGGAGGAGAGATCCCAATCTGGGAGATTTCGAGCGTTTGGAAACTCCCTACTCTGCGCGCGCTCGTGACCTAGACAAGGGGACCCCGATGGGGTCATAAAACTTTCTAAACCTTGTGCCGCGGCCCGGGTCCTTGCCAATTACACCGCAACGCTCAAACAGAAACCCCATCGGACCATCGTATATCTTCATAAATTATACCTGGCACCAACCATCATTGAAGTTAGATAATGTATTTAATTTTCAAATTCTTTTTTCTTGAAGTGGTAGAACTAAATTTTAGGATACGTTAATGATTAAATAAGTTTGACTTTATTCTGCATTCGTAAATAATTTTTATATAGACCTACCCTTTACTATTTTACTAAAATTAAATACATATTTAAAAACTGTCTGTTGAAACCTAATTCGTTATAATATATGTCACGAATTGACGCAAATTTATATTTTCTGTTACTGTAAACGTACAAATTAATGACACTATCTATGCAATCGGTCATTGTACTCTTTAAGATCTTAGAAAGAGGTAGAGGTAAATAGAGTTTTTATTGAATGCTTAATATTATAATTAATTTAGTAGAGAATTAAGAAAATCGGCTTATACATTAGCCGCCCTCAACCTGTTAAGATAAGTGCATGTCAACGAAGGTTCGATAACGTCAAATATTAACAGAATTTGCTAAATGTGTTTGTATACAGTCAATATTATATTGCAATTTATATAGAAACAGATCAAATAGCGAGACTTTATGCATCTTTTAGTGCACTAAAAAATGTGAATAAGAACACGAGTTTATATGGCACCGGCGAGCCATCCATAAAATATTACGACATCCAAAAAAACCGGCGTTAAAGAATTCAGTTGTTGAATACGACGAACATTTACGTAACTTGTTGACTTCTCCTTTTCATTGATAACAATTGTAAAACTTCAAAGATTTGCTTTAATTCTCAGAGCTGTGATTTATCTTTCACGTTCCCGCTACACTTTCCAGTGATATCCCGTTAATTATAGAAAATCCTCAAACTCAATTTCAAAGTTACATATATTTCGCAACAGCGCAAAACTCCGCGAGTCGATATTACACGTTCCATTATACTTCGAAATAATCATCGCGTTTCCATTCCTCGAACCCCGCCGCGCGCAAAAAATCCATTATTCATCGACCGATAAGATCCCTTTTGAACTTTTTCTTGCGCTCCTACTCCTCCGCCTTCAACAAACAATCGCTCTCCGGCAATAATTATAAATCCCGCGGAAAAAAAAGAAAGAACAAATACCCGAGACGTCGCCGACCGCGTCGCTGTACATCGTTACGTTTCACAAATCTACCGAGAACTGCGCATACAAGCAGGTTATAAACCTCCTATAAGACACGGCCCGGCGACTCCTCTAATTAAAGGGCCAGCGCGGTGTACACACAAGAAAAAGAGCCGCTCGCAATCAATAACTTTCACGTTATTGCGAAACGCGCGGTGTACGTTGCACGCGCATTCCTCCGTCGCTGCCACATATCCGCATTTAAGCGCAGAAAAAAATCGAGCGCGAAGGAAGAAGCGCGCAGCACAATGCGAGAAGCTAATATATATAAGGCTGTGCAGCAGCTGAAGATTATTGCTCGGCGACGTTGTCAGACTCCCACGCGCGGGGGGTCCGCGCGCGACCTCGAAAATGTGTATCCTCCAGCTGACGAGTGGGAAAAAATGCGCTGGAAAGCGATTTCGCGCGCTGCCGCATCCTGTTTTCATATTTGGTTGCCACGGATTTACCCCTCTGCAATTTTTATGAGCTTGGCGCAGCGCGAACTGCAGCGGCGTTTTGCGATAATCTGGTGTTAGGGGGTTCTTTCGATGGAATGGTTTTGTTGATGGCATTTTTATAGGGGATTATTCGTTATATCATTTGGAATCGATAATTACTTGTATCTTTTGCTGGAATTGTTTTGTTGGTGGTATTTTTTTGCGAATCATGTAGTTATTTATCATTTGGAATTGATAATCACTTGTATCTTTATAGGATTAGAATATGTATACCATGATAATTTGGATGGTGAATGTTTCATTCTAGTTTTACTATTTTGCAGGCTGAATTTGCAGGTTGGCTTTCAGCTCGCTAAAATGAATCAAGTTAAATTTTCGCTCTTTCTGAGAGAAAATCCAATCAACCTCTTTTCAAGTGAATTATGACTCTATTGAAGTTGAATTATCACTCTAAATCTAAAGTACTTTTTCTACTTAAATAAAGAGTAAGTATTTTTGTCACTTAAATAAAGAGTAAATTAGAGTTAAAGTGAGTAATTAACCCGAAATTAAGTGAATATTCACTCGTATAAATTGAGAACTCACTCGAAAATAGGTTGGTTGCATTTTCACCCCAAAAAAGTAAAACGTTTCATTCGCTCCGTTCTAGCTTAAAAATTAATCTCTGCTCCGTTTCTTCAACGTCTTAGACATACAAATTAGAAAAAAAAAAACAAAAAAAAACAAATCAACAATCAAATGAAACAAGAATCAAGGCTTCAACGAACAAATGAATCACAGCATCTCCGTCTCTCAAAGCCCTTTCCATCCTCGTCTCTCTCGCGATAACCTTGACAAAAAAAACTCCAAAATCAATTGACTCCGATTCGCGTGCTCAGCGGCAGGACTCGCGCATATACAAAAGGCGAATCAAGCCGCTCCGAGATAAACGAACTCGGAGCATCGGCTCCATTCGAGCCATAATTCACGCATTCGCAAGGGTGTAACACTGCACAAAGCCATCGTCATCCTCTCCTCCGTGCAGGCGGCGCACACTAGACGCGCGCGCGCGCGAGATGATCGAAAATAGCGAGTGTATACGCGATGTATGTACTCACCGCACTGCGACGCGCACGCTGGAATCGTCGGCCATCTCTCCGCCTCGTATGTAGTTAATAGTACTATGCTGCTACTTTTTCTCGCCACTCACTGTACAAGCGATTTTACAAAAAATACCCTGCAATCCTGCGTGGTACATCAGTAGCAGAGTCCTCCTTCCCTTCGTTTTTTTCCTTTTTTTCTTTCGACAGTGGCCGATCGCGATCTCGCCTGTCTCCCAATTAGCTATCCGCTATTACGGATCACCTCGTTAAGTACTTCTCTGCTCTCGTTCTTTTTTTTCTTTTGCTGTATCTCTTCTTGTTCACACTCCACAGGCAGGCAGGCAGTCGCGGGGGCTACGGTAGGAGGTACGAGCGCGAGTACAAGCAACGGAGCAGCAACAGCGCAGGAAAACGTCGTCTTCGCATCTCTGCTGCCTTCTGCTGCTCGCTTCTGCTATTGTGCTATCTCTCGTGTTATTTTTTTTCTTCTCTTCTTTCTCTTATCCGCCTCGATGCTCGTGCACTTTGATTGTCACGCTGGACTGGTCCGTCCCAGCCGCAGCATTGTTGGATACTTCCCCCGTCCGAGGTATCAGCCTTCCCTTCTTCGGAACCTAGGGCTAGGCTAGGCTAGACTTTAAGAGAGAGAGAGAGAGAGAGAGAGTATAAGCGCGACGAGTTACTCGCGCAGCTGGCCGCACGCCACTACTACACCTAGTCGCTGGTCACTGTGGTAAGTCAGCCGCTGCTGCTGCCGCCCCTCTCCTTTACGGCCATTGCGTGTCGCGGAGCGGAGCTGCTCGAGCCCCGTACTTATATGGCAGACATCTTTCGGGCCTTTTTTTTTTCTTTCTTTCTTCTTCCTCGCGCGGCGACTGGCGAGGCTCGATGACGGTGTGCAGTGTGCGTGTATTATGCGCGAGAGGAGGGGAGAGAAAAGGGGCAGCCTGAGCTGAGCAGACAGCGCGGAGCAGTGCCGCGTACTATACGGGCTTGCCGCGGGATGGATTGTACCGGTCGCGACATCTCGCGACGCTGCACGAGAGGGTCGTGGGAAAGAGCGGAGCTTTTGTTTTGTATCGGCGGCATTGTTTAGCTGCGGGGGAGGAGCCGAGAGGTGGATCGATACTTTTTGGAGCGTTGCCAAAATTTGGAATTTGTACGCGCACGAAGAAATTGTTTGTAGAATGTTGAGGTTATAGGGTTTTTAATAAGTCTTATGTAGTTTAATTCACGTATCATATTATTTTTTCTTGAATTTATACTACTTTAAATTATGTAGTGTTTGTTATGATACCTGTAATTTATAATAAATAAATAAAAGTTGGATTTATTTTTTATAATCAAAGGCATGATTATATTTTATTTAATGATGATCTCAATTTGCAATGCTATAATAGTAAAGTAAATAAAATATGAGTGATTTTGTAAAAAATTCAAATTTATGAATTAATAATGCAGTTGTAATCATGAAAATTGTGCTCCAAGCAATATAATAATATAATTAATAAATGCATGATTAATTGGCCTTAAAGATGTAATTAACAAATTTATTTACTAGTCACAAATCGCAAATTTAGTAAGAAATAGTTTTTTCTGAATGAGTCTTACAAACATTACAAGAAAATACAATACTTCAAATGGAAATTTCGTTACAAATACAAATGCATCATATTAAAGTTAATCAGATCCATTGTTTGTCGCAGTTTGTTGTCCTGCTGCATATTGTCAAACCATCTTGATACATGCACATATTCAGCTTTATCTTGGGGAGTCAGTCTTTGCTGTAATAATTAAAAAATATTATGGATATATTGTTTTATTTTTTTTATTATAATTTGATATTACCATTATTCCGTGTAATGCATAATAAAGAGTAGCATCTGCTATAGTCTTTTTAGTTCCAGAAACATAGGTACTCATTTTTAATACAGAATTCAGTTCCTAAAATAAAAATGTTGACATGGGTTCAAAAATTGTTTATTACTTTATTAACAAAAATTTAATTCTATTTAATGCTATTTAATTCTAAAATTTAAATAGACTTTACCTTCAAGACTCGTTTTTCGTTGGCTGAGTTATCTGCATAATTAACACAAAGCACTGCATATTCTAGCCATTGTCTGGTAAGAGCTTGTGTAATAGCATCATCACCCAAAATAGCAGGATATTTAGAATTTTTTACGAGTGCTTGAACAATTGTACTAAATCCTTCGGTGCTTTCATTTTTTGCCAACCCAGAAGTAGCTAAGGTCTGGAAATGTAAAAGTAAAGTTTAAATGAAGTAAGAAACATACTGTCTTAATCAAAGCAATGAGTTATTGAGTTTGCTATGCAGCCTTTAAAAAATAATAATAAATTCATTCATTTATTTACAAATGAACACAAAATTAATTTATTAAAATACTTTTGCCATAAATTATATTATTGAATTTTAAATTATAACTCCTATTCTTCTAGATGCTTTCAAGCACAATTATGTATTGAGATTTTCTATTTTAATAGCTTAATTTCTAAATAAATAATGTAGGCATTTAAAATGTTACAAAACACAAAGTAGGCAAAGTAGTAATTATTTTTAATACCACCATTCAAAAAATGTTCATACCATAAAACGACAATTAAAAATTATTTAAATCTTTAAATTTAATTTTGCCCATTGACTTTTCCGACTGTAAAAATAAAATACACGATGAAAATTGAAAAAAATCCCGTTCCTCAACTTGGCATGCCGTGCGCAAAACCTTCGCGAACAAAGCTCCGAAGTCAAGCGAATTATATCTCATTACAGAAGTCAAAGATTATACGTAAGCCCTTCCGCAAAGTTCCATCAACCACCAGCACGCAAGGCTTTGCGTCGCTGTACTTACGTTGTTTTCCGAAACGTAAAGCTTCCCCGGCGAAACGTCGAGATACTGTGATATTCTCTGCACGCACTCTATGCTACAGAGTACCATTTTTGCGGCGGGGAGAAAGTATATATTGCAACAAGAAATTCTACCGAGAACGCAAAATATAACGCCGAAACACAGCAGAAAAAAATCGTACAGGAGTCGCGCACACACCACCGCCACTGGACGCGCACACTTTCGCTTCCTTCCTTCTTCCTTCTCTCCCACACCCTTTGAAGGTTAGGCGTGCGAGGCTTTGCGTCTGTGCGGTAAACAATGGGTGTGGATTGGTCGGGTAGCTGCACCACGTTGGACACTCGACGAATCGGTGCTTTGGAATAGCGTCGCGCGTTGAAAACAGCTGTGCGGCCTTCTGTTTACATTTTCGCCGGTCAGCGGGGCAACATGGCAGATGATGGCTCCGGAGTCCGGTTTTCACTGATCGTGGAGGTTATGAGCGAGGACTCCGAAATATTTGAACTATGAGGATTTATTTTGGAGCGCGTTTGAGTTAGTGTTGTAATTACAAAGATAAAGAGCTGCTGATATGTCTTCCGTAAAAATGTTTCACACGTGCAAAAGATTCATTCATTTCGGAGCACGAATGCGCAGTAAGATTGAGTGGATAAAACCAAGTGGAAATCAGACCAACATTGTTGTGTATAATCCCATCACAAAAAACAAAACACCTCTGATTTTGAGAAATAATAATGTTGCTACGTGGTATATGTGTGGACCAACAGTTTACGACTCTGCCCACATTGGACATGCTTGGTATTTAAATTGACGTACAATTTAAAAAATATTTGCTAATCTGTTATAACAGTGTTATTATTTTACTTTTACAGTACATATGTTAAATTTGACATTATCCGCAGAATATTGTCTGAATTTTTTGACATTAACGTTGTGCTAGTGATGGGATTAACGGACATTGATGACAAAATAATTAAACGAGCCAATGAATCTGGTCGAAGCTGGCAAAGCATAACCCAGCATTATGAAAATGAATTTTTTTCAGATATGGATTCTTTAAATGTTTTAAGGCCATTCGCAACTTGTAAAGTTACTAATTATATACCACAAATCATTGCTTTTGTTAATAAAATTGTAGATAGAAATGCAGCTTACATAGGAAAAGATGGTAATCATTATAAATAAAGGTTGTAAAATATAACGAGTTATAAAATGAAAATTATTATAACCGTTTTCAATTTATTAGGTTCTGTATATTTTGATACTTCTAGTTATAAAAATTACGGGAAACTAGATGCTCCACAAGCAGAAGAATCCCATCCTGATAAAAAGTCATCACTAGATTTTGCATTATGGAAGGTATCAAAAGAAAATGAACCATATTGGGAAAGTCCTTGGGGTCGAGGCAGACCAGGTTGGCATATAGAATGCAGTGCAATTGCTAGGTAAACAAATTTTTAAGATGAAGATAAACTGATTCAAGTTTAATTTTTTATAAAATCAAACTATTTGTTTTTTTTATTATTATATACTAGTTCAGTGTTCGGCAATAATATTGATATACACAGTGGAGGAATAGATTTAGCATTTCCACATCATGAAAATGAAGAGGCTCAATCCTGTCGTTATCATGATATCAATCAGTGGGTTAATTATTGGTTACATACAGGACATTTACATCTACAAGGAGATACAAAAATGTCCAAGAGTTTACAAAATACAATAAGCATACCTAACTTATTGAAAACTCACACAGCTAATCAATTCAGGATGTTATGTCTTCTAAGTGACTATAGAAAAAGTAATGCATTTCAAAATAACTTATTAAAATTCTTTTTTTGTTTTATTTTATTATTTATTCTTTAGATGTTATATTTTCAAATGAATTGGTGCAGAATGCCATTGCTACTTTTAAGAAGATTGAATTTTTTATAAGTGACTGTAGTGATTATGTTTATGGAAAACATGATGGTGGAAATATTGATGTAGCTGAATTACTCACGGTGAGTTTTACGATGTATATCAAAATCATAATTGAAATATTTGTTAAATTACATCTTATTTACAGGCTTTAGAAGAGACTAGAAACGAAGTGAATGCTGCACTTGCAGATGATTTCAATACTCCTAAAGTTGTGCATGCAATTATAAAATTAATATCTGTTGTTCATAAAATGATTCAAGAGAAAAAGGTTCGTTTTATAAATCTAAATGACAACTAATGTTTAAGCAATACAATTTTTTTTATCTTTAGAAGGGAACTGCAGCAAGAGATGCAGACAGTGTTGCTGCAGTATCAAATTATATACAGTCAATCATTACAAAATTAGGCATATCACAATCAAAAACATCTAAAGAAAGTAATGACGTATCTAAAATGCTAGACATTATTGTGGAATTTAGAAATGAAATTAGAAATATAGCTTTGGAAAAAAGCGTTAAAGATACTGAATCATTAAAGGCTTGTGATAATGTGAGAAAAAGTTTGTCTGATTGTGGTGTTGATATAAGAGTAAGAGAAGTTCTTTTATTTTATTTGACAAATTAAAGTTTGAGTATAAATTATAAAATTATATTATTTTTTTACTATTTTAGGATCGTCAAGGAAAATCTTCTTGGACATTAAGAGAAAATTGAAAACTTTCTTTTGTATTATATATGTAAATATAGTTTATTACCTATTATACAAAACATAAATTTAACCTAATCTACATTTTCTTCTGCAACCTTTAGTTTCTTAGCACTATCCTCTTCTGTATCTAAACTTTTTCTTTTCTTTTCAAGTTTTCTTTCTGTTAAGGTTTTGCGTAAACCTTTCATTTTTCTTGTCTGTATAGTATTTATTTTTTGTGCACCTACGTGTATCCTACCAAGTGTCTTTCCTAAGGTATCTTGAGTAATATTCTTCTTCTTTCTCACCTATGAATAAAATTAAGAGGTTATAAAAATCATTTTATTATAAAATTTAGGGAATTATTTTTATAACATTTTTTAAGTATTACCTTCAGTTCCTTTGATCTCTTGCAAGCTTGTTTGAACAGATTATCAGTAGCAAGTTTTGTCCTCCTCACCCTAAGGTCCATGCGTGGTCCAATTTCTACTAATTCAATTCTTGGTGTTCTACTACCCGATTTTTTCAGCATAGCTCTAAGGACAAGTAATATAGTTTTATTATAATATCATTTCATTTTAAAGTACATATACAATTAGTAGATACAAACTTGTAACTTCGTAACAGTATGCAGTTATCATGAGCTGTAAAGCTTAAAACATGTTCCAAACCTTGCAGTCTTATTTGCTCAACTGTTTCCCTTTGAAACATATCAACTAATAAGTTACGAATCCTCCCGTATTCATGATTATTTTCAAAAAGTTCTCCCTGAAAGACTAGTATAGGTTTTATTCCACTAGGAATCTTTTCGACCTTAAAATTTGCTAAAGCTGTGTAATTTTCAACGCCAAACTCCACTATATCCATTATTGTGTGTTCAAATAATCTACCCATTATAAGATTATTCGGTCGTTTCTTGCTGTTTGATATTAACATAAAGAGAGAAGCATTTAATTTTCTGCCAAAGTTTTCAATTGGTGTTGGATCTTCAAATGGATGCACTTCATTTCGTTTCTGCAGCAATTGTCCTTCTGGTTTTTTCAAGCGGTACTGTACAAACATAATAGTAAAAGTTAATGTAAATTACAAATTTTTGTTTTCTTTCAAAAAATGTTTTTTCTTTACCAAATCTTTCATACAACATTGTAGAACTGGTGTTGTTTTGAGTCCTTTTATAAACAATGTTTGTTTTGTATCCTCGATTATTTTAGGCTCTCTACTTAAAATAGCCTTTTTCCCTTTATGTGTTTTGGGCTTTCTAAAATATAAAAAAATATATATAAAAAAAACTAATAATTTGTATAGAATTAGGTTAGAAAAAGGAATGCACTGTATATACTCACATAACTCGTTCAATGACAGGCATTTTGCCTTTGATTATTATTTAGGCAGTATATTAGGAATTTATTTTGGCTCAGATACGTTTAAAAATTATTAACACATCATTATTTTATTGTACTTATATGTTTTTGACAAACCGCAGATGATTTAACGAAAAACACACGTGGATTGTGATTGTTATTTTCATGGATGTTGGCTGCCTTGATGGACGATTAGGTTGGTATTATACCGTTGGTATCAGTGTTAAAATAGCCGCGCTTGCAACATCTGGCCGTTATTTTTATTAAGGTTATATATTTATATTTATTAATGTGTAAACAAAAAATAAAAAAAACTAATCATGAGTTGTATAAAGTTTGTAAGTATTATTTGTATATTAATGAACAATACACATTATAATTCTTATTTTATTTTTATTTCAAAATAATATGATTGTATACATTTATAATTAATTCTTTTAGCCTAGCTCAAATAATGATTTAACAAAAACGTCTAATAAGGAAAATATTGACGACTATGTTTATGCAAACGCTCAAATAGTTGCAGCTGCTCATAATGTATTTGGTCAAGGTAATTGGAGTCATGCAGTTACTAATCAAAATATTGGTAAGAACTATCATTGATGAGCAGTTAAATTATAGAAATATTTTCTTTTTATATTACTTATGTTCTTGTTATTAATTTTTTAGATTTCATTGATTATGTCGCAGGTAAATATCATGTAGGATGTGCTTCTATAGTTAAAGTGCAATTAAACAATGGAACTTTCCATGAAGAAATGGGTTACAGTTATCTTGAAGGGTTGTCAAAAGGATCAGCTATTCATAAAGTTAGATTAGTAAGTTTACTGAAAAAATTTGCTATTCAACCTTGTGAATTAAAATAAAATTTGATTTTAATACATTATAGGATTCTTTAAATATGGCCATGAGAAGAGCATTGAGTTGCTTTGGAACTGAAGTTACAAATATGATGAAGAATAGTAGTCGTCCACTTCGAACAATTAGTCCTATACCCAGAGAAGAAATTGCACCTAAGAAAATTATTCACTCTGAACCAAGTACCTCTCCTGTGACAAATAAAATGGGTAAGTAAATTTAATAAAATATAAATGAATGGATTATAATAATAAAGTCATATTTTTTTGTATTTTGTAGATACAGAGTCATTTTCAGAAACTATTCCAATATCCCAAACTGATACATTGATGGGTACTGTAGATCTTGATCAACTGTTTGATAAATATCCAAAAGTAACTAATAGTAATAATCTAAGTAAAGAAATAAAGAATAACATATCTAAACTTAATAATCTAAGTAAAGAAATAAAGAATAACATACCTAAACCAGTTACATCTACAGGTATTAAAAAAAATAATGTTTAAAATTTAGTATAATATTAATTGTAAATTATACATTTTACATAAATATTTATAAAAATGTTTTTTAAAGGTGTTAAAACTTTTATAGATAAAGTCAAAAACTCTACTGGTGTCAATGGAATTATAAAAGAAATAAAAATTGATGCCCCTACAAGTGCATCTACGAGTATGAAGAAATCATAACATATATTGTATGAATGATATACATGCAAAATATATTGAAAATTTATATATATTTTTTTTTATTTAACAGGCATTAATAGTTTAACTGCAGATAAAGACACTAAGATAAATACAGTTTCTGGTTCAAGGAAAGAGACTAAAATTGAAGTGCAAAAACCTGTTGTATATACAGGTAGTAAAATAATTTTTTTTTAAAATTAGTTATTAAATTCGTAAACGAAAAAATTGCTTATATATAATTCACTTTTAACAGCCATGACAGAAGAAGAAATGAGACTGGAAAGAAAACGTAAGCAGCGTGAAATGCAGGAGGAGTTCAAGAGAAAGCAAGAGTACAAGAAAATGCACGTGGATAGTGAAAGTAAACAACCGCCTAATCCGAGATATTAATATTTATATAAATATATATCTAATTATTTATGTATCTAATAAGTGCTATATAGTATTTTTTAAATATTTGATATACTGAGGAAATTACGTTAGAAAATTTCTCAGTATAAGTAGTTGTTCATACAAAATTTTAATGATCAAATTGATATGTGCCTCATTTTTTAAAGATGGAGGTATGTATGCATATACAGTTTTTAAAAACATGATCCGCTGAATTGCACGAAATATTCACAAGTTGATAATAAATAAATTATACATCTATACAAAAGTTGAAATAAAAAAGAAGGTAAATTACTACTCTCTGATTGTACCTGCTATCGTAACTCTAAAGAAAGAGGACGAAAAAGAAGGAAAATAAATCCTTGCGGTAACGAGAATGCAAGCTCGTGCGGAAAATGAAATTAAATAATGTGTAGCTCATTGCAATCTGCGTAGCCACGTACGTACATGCACACACGTCGTTGGCTTGGCCAAAGTCGTGTGCAGCGCTAAACGCCCACTTCATTTGTTTAAAAAGTCACTAACGAGCGTGTGTTTTGAAAATTCAAGTGGCTTGATAATTACAACGGCTCCTAAACATCTCTCTCACTCTCTCTCTCCCTCTCTCTCTTCATCTGTCCCTCTCTCTCATACTTTTTCAGGTGCTGCTTGTGCATACTTCTACATATGCACACGTCACACACATGTATAATATATAATATAGAACGTGTGACACCTCTCGCGAGTCTGACGTCATGCGCTCGCGGAAAAGTCTAATTCCCGCCCATTAGACTTTTTTTTTGCTGTACCTTGCATATGTAGCTTTTAAGCTATAAAGTAATATATATATATATATATATATATATATATATATATATATATATATATATATATATATATATATATATATATATATATATAAAAGTAATGCGCCTACCCAGCGTCCGCGCGGGTGAATAAACGAAAGATGAAAAAAGGAAAAAAGCTTCATATATATAGTACGTTACGTCACCTACGTCATTTTGCGGAGCGCGGTCTGGATTTTTCTTTTTCTCGCTCTTATTTTTTTTTTGCTATAACGTGGTATGGAGTGCGTGACCGGGTCACCCCGCCGGGGAAGGTCAAACGAATGCCAAAAAACGTACTAGTGTAACTTTGAGAATGTTTTCGGAAAAGCAAGGAAATAAATAGAATCTGCTTGAAAGCCTTTATTGTACATGTCTCAAGAAATACGATCACTAAAAGTCCCTCTAAACACGCGATATAGCACACTTTATGTTTATAGTAAACGGAGAAAACAGATATAGTAAATGGGAGAAATGACAGGTTTCTTTGCGCCACTGATTTCGTCAGAGAAATAATATTTTGCGCCTCAAAAAATAATCAATGCTAGATATTGATATGTACATAGTTTGCGTGGATTTGAGCTCAGGTCGTAATTTATTGTAAATTCAATGAAAAAAATCATTGAAATTTGGATGTCGGTCGATCTGTCAAATCAAAATTAACCATCGACAAAATCCACATGTGCAGGGCGAGTGCGGGGTATTCACGTATCACATACCATCATGTAGAAAGTTGCAAAGGTTAATCGGACGATGTTTAAAATTTCGCCACCTACTTCAAATAAGAAACAATATATTGGTAATTTTTTTAGCTCAAAATATTATATCTTCAATGAGAATCAGTGGCCCAGAGGAACCTATCATTTTCTCCATTACTATATATTATTAACTTTTTTTCGTTCAATAGATCTATGAAGTTATGCTTCTCTATGAGTATATAAAGTCTCTATCTAATATCTAAGATCTATGAGTATAGCAGAGGATTTAGAGATTGCCAGAGGGATCTACAAGGGTATAAGAGAGAAATTATGTGTCACTCTCATCCCGCTTTTCAGGTGAATAAAGTGGCCTTTATAGCTTACTCGGTCAGTTTAGTACATGGGTGATTTTCAGTGAGTTGTAAAATTTGAGGTCTAACCTTTCTCAAATTTTAACTTTCGTACGTTAAAAAGTGTATTATTGTATTACTTTGCGAAAAAGCATTCTTAAAGTTCGTAATTATGATAGAAAAACTATTAGCTTTGAAATTAAAACCTTATGGAATTTAACATGGGAGAATTTATTTTTATAAAAATACGAAGAAATCCTTTTCTGGCACGTTCTAAATAGCGCTCTTGGGCCTCCTCTACAATTTTTAGAAAATAACTATTTTTTGGCTATTTTAGAAAATTCAATGCATTCTGCTACGTCACACATGAAACCTTAGGGGCTGAAACTTGTTTTGAGAGCTATTTTTCATGGGTACTTTCATATAAGAAATCGGGAGAGAAAATTGAGAACTAGGTACAGCACCGATTTATTCATTTTGGCTGGCCTGACTCATATAAACATTGATATACAACGAAAAATTAATTATTCTTTTAGTCAAAATGAGGTAGATTGCCAACGTTCCTGGTGCACGCGGAATTTTGTATACAGTCTAGGGAAATTCCTACTTACTTTTTATACCATTTTGAAAATATTTGTGCATTTTTTCATCAAAATTGAATACAAGTAACCATAATTAGAAATGAGATCATTTTATTTAAATAAAAAACTAGTGTTTTTACGCAATTTATAGCTATTTTTCAGAAATAATTATTTTTCATTTGATCTAGATCAATACACATTACCTTGGCGATGCACAAATTTCTTCATAATGCTAAAAAGAATATGTAAAATTAATTTTAAAAAGTTTCGACAGAAGCTAATGCACCTGGAAAGTTTTGAATGAAGAAAAACAAAAACTGCAGAAGAAACTGTTCTTGTTTAAAAAAGTATATTTACCTTAATGTATAATCGTACTTTAAAATGTCATTTTCAAACTAAAAATTTTATGAAAATCAAAAATGCGATGCGTTTCTGTGTTAAGAAAGGGTTGAAGAATCGATAAACGAAATAAAAGAAATCGTCTTTTTGGTAAAAAAATGGCAGGGATCCCCCTTAACGAGGATCTAATTTCGAGTGATGTTGTATTCTTTAAGCTATATTATCGATTAAAAATATTAGAAAATTTTGACAGAATGAGTGTAAATTCCCTATTGAGTTCATATTATAACAGATACCACTATGAGCTGATACTCTAACTAGGTCACTATATTATAAACAGTGGATATTTATCTTTTCTGAGCAGTGCAAAATTAAAGAACAAACTTAAAATCGTTTCTCAGTATAAAAAATAATCACAAAATCAAAGACACGAATTTTGACAGTTCACTTAGATTTAGTGATTATATTCCGTAAATTTCTTCTTAAAATTGTCTTTATATCTATTTTGAACACAATAAAACCTTAAGAATCCCAGTCTAATCAGTTTGACTCTCAAAACCTAGATACATCGAGAGATATGTCGGTTTATATTATGACCATTCAAGAGGACCTAGCAACCTATAAATTAAAAAAAATTGCTGTTATATATTGATAAAATATATTCAATTATATATAAAAAAGCCATAATATTTCGACGCTCAATACTAAGAGTAACGCGTTTCAAAGTTTAAGACGAAGAGTATCGCGATTCAGCGTTCGTGGCGAAGACTAACGCGATTCAGGAACCGAAATTAATCAAACTTTGTAAACACGCAAAATATTCTTGAACTTGTTTCATCCCTTAAAATGTTATGTCATTAGGATGGTATCCCCACGTTTAGAGGGCTACACGTAAATTTAAGACCTATTTTACGGATTTGGCTTGTGTTATAATCATTTTCGTAAACGTATGAATTGCATTACTCTTCGTCGCAAACCTCCGAATCGCGTTACTCTTCGTCGCAAACGCTGATACTTTTCGTATAACAAATTGAAACGTGTTACTCTTCGTATTATAGGCGTCGATATGATATAGAATTTATTTATTTAAAAGAACGAGATAGATTTACAGAATATATACATATCTATAAAAACTCTGTAGAGATAAACTTGTTACCTATTCGCAGATCCGGCACCAATGAAAAAATATAAAATAAAATATAAAATATAATAATATACTTAAAAACTAAACTTAGAAACTAAACTGAAAACTATAAGTCTGGCTTATAAGTCTCAATATATAATATGTGACAAAGTATCAACTATATCAGTGATATTTTAAATATTAGATTTTATCCAATTTTTTAGCTCAATTTTTTGAGAGAGTTATCAATGTCTAATGTTCTTAGATTATTTGGTAGACTATTAAAAGTTACAATCACCTAAAAATAAATAACCATTTTTTTTCATTTAAAGTGATTTAAAGTGCCCTTACTTAAGAATCAATTTGAAAAAGAGGAAATAATATTATATGCATGTCCTCAAACTGATCGAGAAAATTTAAAAAATATTTCAAAATATTAAGTCAAAACCTACACATTAGACGATTAATACCGAAATCAATACCAATTCCATGCGTAACATGACATCCGTATGTTTACGGTTGTTATTTGGGTCTAAGATATTTTACAAATAATCCTATTACATCGCGATCTAGAAACTAAAATAAAACTAACTTTCGAACTAACTTATCTGCAACTATAGCTTAATTGTGCCCTACATGGGCTGGCTCGCGTTAATGGGCACTGAACGACGGCTTCTATCCCGCGGCCTCTCGCACATATACCGCTCTTCAATATCGCGGCTGCTTCTGCGGCCGCGCGCTGTTGGCTATTTTATACTTCGTGCGCTTATGGGAAAATGATGGACGAGTGCTGTTATACGGCACTTTTATGATTCTTCTCGCGAGCGAAGCTTTTTCGCCGTTCGCCGACCGGCTCGCGCGCGCGTGTGTGTGTGCGGCCAGCCGTTTTTTTGCGTTACGCGATCGGGTAAAGTCGCGCTTTCTTTGAAGATTGTTTTTGCGTGGTCGGGTGTATATAGGCATTGAAACAGCGGTTTCGTGGCAATGGAACGCCCGAGCGTGCGGAGGTTTGATTAAGGTTTGATGCTAGCGTTGAGAGGGTCGTAAAGGAGGAAGCAAACGTGGACGACTATTTCTGTTTTTATGATTGAGCGACTGGGTATTGTAGACGTAAATATCCTTAACATTAATGTTGAAATTTATTATGGAGAAAGGTGTAATGCGTTTCAGGGATAAAAGAATTTTAATGAAATGTAATGTTTTTTCGGTGAAAGGCGAATAAAGCATGATGATCTCGTGCTATATATTATCGTGAATGATATATACGCGGGCAGCGTATAAATACATTCACTTATTCATTATGATTTATGTAACGTTGAGAATGTGTCTTGTCGTGTGCGATTTCAACCTGGCAACTTTTCATTTGCATTTAGTTTTACGAGTTTTTAAACTATTATGCTTTTATGACGCGAAATTATTTTATATCGGATGCTTTTTGTCACAGTTGTATACAAATTTCCTTAATTAAAAACTTTATGCCAAAAGCATTATTACTTTTTTCAGCGTGAGTTTTACGGAATTAAATGTACATAGTAACATTACAATATAAGTAGCGTAACGAATTTCTTTTTTTCACAGAAACTTTTCACAGCAATTCAAATAGATGTGCATACATCTATAAAGTTCGGCACTAATATTTATTGTGACAACAGGATTAAAATATAACTATATAAATTATTTTCAAACTTTATAGACATGCCTGGATTACGCAGTGAAATCCAGAGTAATATTGATTAAAGAATGCCCGTTTAAACTCGTGTAGCTAACTAGTACCCGCTTTATAATTGCTTTCATTTTGTATCTGCGTGTGATGCGATGTAAAATTTGTTAGGAGGTTTATTTCCTGCGCCAAGACTACAATTGCGTCGTGAAAAAAGCGGAGGAGCGTTGATGAAGTTGACAGTTGTCGCAGTTGCAGCTTCGTCAAGGAGGTTGTCCATAGATGCGTAGCAAGTCAGGGGTGCGGGGGAGCATACAAAACTGACACTAGTGTTTAGAGTCAAAATATGAATATTAAAATAAATTTTAATCCGGGGAAGTGAAGGGAAAGTTTGAAAAACGAGGGTCAAATCCGATAGAATAACTGAAGAAATCAAGATTTCATCACACACTAGAAAGTCCATAGAGAGAGAGAGCGAATAACATATTGCGCGTCGCGGGCAGGTTTTTTGTTACTTCGATCTCGCTCGTTGCATGGGATGTCTTTGATTGCAAGTTACGTGTGTGCAAGGGTGCAGCTTCCATCGCGAAGGCTGATTGCGCCGAGAAAAAGGCGGAGGAGCGTCGACGAAGTCGATTGTTGGCGCGATTGCAGCTTCGCAAATTTTAGTGGCTATACTTTTTCGGAGGTTTTCATTGCGCGCTCGCAGCGGATATTCGTCGGCGTTATTTGTACACGGCTTCTTTTGGATGTGCCCCACGGCGATTATCTCCCGTTCACTCTCGCGATACACAGCGCGCGAGCTGGTTCAATTCGTTAATAATGTTCATCGATCGTCGCGGCCAATTTTGCGTCATAGTTGCGCTTCTTTTTTCTTTTTTACTTTTTGGTTGTATGCAAGAGTAGAGAGGAATCTTTATTATTCATAGACAGATAAATGCATCAGGAGGTTTAATGCGTTATGGAAATCTGGTAGTCCGGAAAAAGCTATGGAATTTCCAGTCGTGGAATGTCAAGGAAGGTCAGATAAATTTTTTTTATACCAGGAAGAAAACCGTTGCTACCTGCTAGAGGTTCTGAAAAATTGACTTTAAGAATTTTCTAATTGAAATTCGCTTTAAATTAAATAATGATAAAATTAACTTATTAAACACGCAAGCGTTTAAATATTGCCATTCTAAAAATATATTGTAACTCGAAATAATGTTCAATATGTCTGAACGCTGAAAGTTCATTAACGCTAAAAGTATATATTTATTAAAATTTTCGATTTAATTTTTTTCTTAAATTAATATTTTATTTTTTTACGAAAATGTCTTTGTGATGATTGTTATATTTTTAACACGTTTGATGTATAAAAACATTGATTATTAGATCTATTTTTACTTTTAGGTGAATCTCCCATGTATATGTAGATTGTAGATGATAATGATATATACGTGCGAACTATATGAAGACGCTTGATTAATCAATAAATGTTTTACTCTAAATTAATTAATTCTTTTTGATGATTCTATTCAATTATGTTATGAATAAGAATTTATTTAACTTATATCATTTTAATTATGTATATATATATTACTTCATTTTTCAAAATAACGATAATAATTTTATTTATATTGCTATTTGTTTATAATTGCAAAGATATATCAATCAAAAGGAAATCAAGTGTACTAGAATAGATTAAAAAAATATTTTTGAATTTTCTAAAATTAACGATTACTCAAATTTTTGTAACTCAAGCCACGGAAAGAGAAAGAAATAGTTGAAAATTGAAAAAAGAGTGAGAAAGTCAAATAAACTGAACTATACTCAATTCCCGCATTTGTGGGAAATAAAGTTTTGTGGAAAATAATAGTATATTGTGTATCAAGGGCGGAAAGTAGGCGATTTCCGCGAGGGCGTTGGAAGCCTAGTCGAGGCAACCCGAGTAGCCCGAGGTGAGCCGAGGGATGTCGAGGTCTGTCGGGGCATGGGCTGCACCCAGCCCGAGCGTTAATCGCCTTCCGCCCGTGGTGCACATGACACTTCTTGTCCTACCTAGACCGAATGGATGATTTTTCGTGCAGATATGAAGCGGGCGGAAAGTAAATTACTTTTCCGCCCTAGGGCGGAAAATAACTACTTTCCGCCCGATTTATATGCATATATGCACGAAAAAGAATACTTTCGGTGCAGGTAGGACAAAATAAATTTGCGGGAATAAAGTAAAAGAGGGATAACAAATAAAAATAATACGTCACTTTTGTCCCGCTTTTCAGGCCAACAGAGTGACCATTATAATTAAGCTGGGAATAAAAGCTCTTTATACGCGTCGAGAATTGTGCTTTAAAAAGGTTGATAAACTATAAGTCAAAAATAGAATTCATGTAAAAAAATTTAATTTCATGAATAATTTACGTTACTTGCTAGGTTCTTCAAGAGCACATCATTTCGAGTTGTTATAGTTTCTTGTTCTGGGGTTGCGACATAATGATTCTACGCTAAAAAGTCGCAAAAAGCAAAGAAACTACGTCGCAAATTTGGCTCCGCTCCGCGACGATCGCCAAATATTATTAACGAATCGAGTCAGCTCACGGGCGCGGTAGTGCACGCAGCACTGCGCATCGCAAGAGTGAACGGGATAAAATCGCCGCGGGGCACGCTCGCCGAAAAATAAGACGCATGACCAGCATGTTGCTGGAGCTGTGGGCAACACGTGAAGCGTTGGCTCACACGTGTATATGGATGCATGGATGTATGTGCATGCATGTGTGGGTGGATGCGGGTAGGTGAGCGAAGGGTGGGATGGAGTCTCCATCACCTGGGCCATCGCGTCCAACGTGGGTCAGGCTATTTCCAACATGTGGATAATTAAATTCACTGTGGCCACATATTGGCGACACATTGGCAATACCATTTCCAACGCATGGCCCATATGATGCCCACAGCTATTTTGTCCCGGGACATCCCAAAGAAGTCGTGCGCAAACAACACCGAGGACTATCCGCTACGAGAGCGCAATGAGAAGCTCCGAAAAAGGACCCACTAACATTTTCGATGCAGTCAACTTTGTCGACGCTCCTCCGTCTCTTTCTCGAGGCAATCAGTTGTCGCGCAGGAAGCTGTACCCCCTTGTGCACAGGCGGCTTGAAATGAAAGACGCCGTATGCAGCGATCGAGATCAAAGTACAACGAAAAAAACATCTCCGCAGCGCGCAACATACACTCGCTCTTACGTCGAGCCTCTTTCCCTGGGTAATACTTGTATAGCTTCCCGCGCGCACGCGAGAAATTCCATATAATGCACGTCTCGCGACCCGCGCGTACACGCCTAAACGCAAATATATCGCGCGTCGGAGGCTTCTTCTGCGTATACTTCAGCTCTGCTGTGCCCTCAAACTTATGCCATACTCGCGCGCGATGCATCGATCGCGCGATCCGCGAAAGTCTGCGGGCGATTGCAGCGCGCGCGTCTATAAGAGCGAGATCGATGGCAGGGAGAGAGCGAGAGAGAGAGAAGGGAGGAGTCAGAGAGGAATATATATATATGTATATATAGGTATATATATAGGGTTAGGGAAAGGATAGCTCGCGGGCCTCGCCGCGGCTCACTCGGCCTCTTTCCGGCTTCGATGCGCTGCTGCCGCGCCGCCGCCGAGAGAGAGTAAGTTTATCTCGCGCGCGAGCTTTTCCAGCAGCAGCAGCAGCAGCAGCGAGCGGAGGCTCAACTTTGCCGTGGATAAGGGAGAAGTGGCGCGCACTGCTGGAGATTCTCTCTTTCTCTGGCTCCCTTCGGCTTCCTTCTTCCTTCTCCCCACCGCACTCCCCATCTGCAGGCTCTCTTCTCTCTTCTCTTCGAGACGAATTATTTTTCTCTCCGTCTCTCTCTCTCTCTCTCTCTCTGCGTTTTATAGATATATTATATGTACTCAGCGCACCGTCGATCCTCTTGGCCTGAGAGCTATAATACGTATATATATACATATAATGCACCAGGTTGTAGCATAATGCTGGAGTACTCCTTACGGTGTATTTTCGTGTATTGTGGCATCTCCTCCGCAACGTGTACCTTATTGCGAAATTTAATGAGTTTTTTGCGAAGAGCGCCGCAGCGAATGTGTCGGGCTCGATGCATCGTGTGTGAAATATCTGGAATGGAATTTATCTTTTAAGGTAAAGACATATGCAATGTTTTTTTTATGTTTTAACTGTAAGACAAATTGACGTCTATTTATGAAAGATGATTGAAGAGAATTTATTTGAGAAGCCCATAATTAGATACCTGTCTTGTCATACCCGACTTTTTCTACTTAAATACATTTTACCTAAAGAAGAGGATAATCGTCTTGGATGTACGAGTTTCCTATATACTTGAAAATATTTTCTAAGTCTTCAAGGAGATAATTATTATATGAAATTTATGAGATTCGCTGTTTCATGATAGATTCCTCTTGACGCAAAAATACCAGAAAGTTTGAAACACTTTTATGAAATTTTTCTCATTAACTTTCGTGAATTCAATCAACCTGAAAAAGATTTGCTCTTTTGATTTCCTGATGTTTTTAGAAAAATGACTGCACATGTTATGAACGAAGTTTATTGAGGTAAATGAACGTATAATTCAATCTTTTCACATAAATTTCAAGAATGCAGTGATTCGTAGAATTTTTTGCTATTTCGTAAATTTTTCCTCGATGGCGCGAATTCTTCTTATTTTCTGTTTAACAATCACCTACAAAAACATAATTTTGCATTTCTTGTTTATTAAAATGTGAGAAATTATAGCAAAACTCTACATTTCCTTTAAATAAATGAAACAACATTTATAACGTAAGTAATAAATTAAACACATGCCAGTATTTGACATTCATTTTCAAGATGACTGAGAGCCTTTCAGAAATCAATTGCGAGTATTTGAATTTGGACGCACCCAATGACACATACATATCCAAAAATAAAAATAAAATATATTACGCGACTTTATAGCATACATAAATATAGCTATCTATCTAGCGTTGGCTCATTCATCTCTCTCTCTCTCTCTTTCTCTCTCTCTTTCTCTCTCTCTCTCTCTCTCCCTCTCTCTTCTCTCTCTTTCTATCTTCCTCTGCCTCTTTCTCTCGTTCTCTTTCTATTTCTGCTCGATAGAGAGATATTCCGAAGCGCGTCGAAAAATTTTATTAATGGCCCAATTTATTTGCCGGACTTCTTTGTCGAGGAAAAAGTTTGTTTTCTCTCTCTCTCTTTCTCTCTTTCTTTCTTTCTCTCTCTCTCTCTCTCTCTCTCTCTTTTGCTAGTCGCGACTGTGCGTCATATCATGCTGAATTGGTGCATATATATATACGCAGTCGCGCGTTGTTTATTTCGTCTAGAAAGTTATATTCGAATTGTTGTCATGGGTCCACTTTCCAGGCGTTATGTAGATATTCTTTATTGCGAGACAGAGAAAGAAAACAGTTGCCCCGATGGGTTTCTTTGAATTTTTAATTTCCACGGAAAATGTTGTTTTGCATGTAAAAATGCTTTCTCTGAATTAAAATTTCCATCTAAATTCAATAGTAAGAGTTCTTCTCAATAAAGCAGACTTACATCATTACGAAAAGACTGAATATTACGTATTACGATTATTACGTAATTAGAATTATGACCAATTATAAAAAATTATGTACATTTCTCTGTGCCGCAATTTCGCTATTTAAAAAATTCAATAACTATCTCACTTGGTCCTTAATTACGCACATTTCTGCCCTATCAACAATTGTCGCATAAATTCATCCGGGAAAACTACCGTCACGTAATCTTTAATACACGAATATAATACGCAAAAGTGAAATGCCAATACGCGGATATTTTTTCCCGCAGCGTTCGTATAACAAACATTTTTAACGGCGACAACGATGCTCGACTATTTCTCTGAGCATTCGCACCCCGACCGCGGCATCGCGCGGGAATTACTGACTTTTCCCGATTTTCCGCCCGGTCGACGGCCATCCCCGCGCCGACAAACGTATTTACGGGGTTAGGACGCGCGCGAATAGATGGATTTCGTTACGCCGTGCGAGGGAAAAAAATTTCCATGTTCTGGGTTATGGACGTTGGAATACATTACATTCTCTTTTGATATGTTTTCGAATGTAGATGTGCGCGACGTATCCCTTTATTATTATACGTTTGTGCTTAAAACTGTATATTCAAATACCACTTATTTTATTCTAAAAATGGTATTAATCACAACTCTGCAAGTGTTTTCGATAGATAAAAGATCCAAAAAATATAATGTAATAATGTACACAGAGAAACCTTTAATTTGAGATTTTATACGTTCGAAAACATTAATTTGATTTAAAGTTATATTGATTATCAAATATGGAACTAAAGAATATAGAAATGTTTTTAAACAAAACAAGTCTCTAATTAAAGCTATTTTCATTTACTATTATTTTCCTTCTTAGATCAAATACTTACTTAAAATTCTTGATACATTTAATTAAGATCCGATATTGGAAACAAAACCGATACAAGACTGATACATGTATAAGATTTTGTCAATCTTGAAGAACTTTTTTCTTAGAGTCTATATATATATATATATATACATTTTCCGGTACTCGAAAGGTTAATAAAGCTTAGTTACTTACCGGCAATTAATAGTCAAAGATAGGATGAGATTTATGGGAATTTACTGTGACACTACCGCGTGAACCAGTATTCAGTAGTCAAGTTGCAGCTATAGTCAGACACGGCATATTCTATTTAATATGTTTTAATGCTGAAGTTATTATATAGCACGTATTAGCTTAAAATCGATTTTGAGATAAGAGTTACTTCACTGAATGAGCATTTTCAACTTTACAATTGGAGGGTATACTAGTTACATTATAAAATACTTTGAAAATTGAAATTAATATTGCTTTTCAGTGTAATTCAGTGTACCTTCTGCATTTTAAGACTACGTTATAATTATTATGGCATATTTTCCAAATAATATTGAAACACACGCACAAACACAAAAATATAAAAACGACGATTTCCATCGTTATCCCCATTTTTCAAAAACACCCGATATGCGCATTAGCCCAATAAACCTGTGCAAAGAAACTAAGTACTACTGCTAGAAATCATATTGCACTATATATGCATCTCAGTGCCTCATCCACGCACGATCCATATATTAAAAATAAATTATGCGTATATAATAGTTACAAATTACTAATACAAATTCCAGTACACACGGTCCCACGGATCGCTCGCAGCCGTATAAACAGTACATACATTACACCGACCACCTACTTAATCTCTTTCTGCTCCCCAAAACAAAAGCGCGTATCCCCGGCTCGTCTTGGAATAAGCGCCGAAAATTGCCGGGCGGCACATAACAACGCCGTCGTCGTCGTCGGACGGACGGACGGACGGCCGGGGGCTTTTCATTTTGCGCTCTATGCAGCGCACGCGGCAGAGCCGCAGAGAGCGAGCGAGCGAGCGAGCTTATAGCCACACCCTTCCCAGCCAGCCAGCCAGCCGGCAGCGGCCCGCCTGACTACCACCCGCGCGCCCGCGCCCTTCGCATTTCCCAAGTACGCCGCCCCGCGCAAAATCTCGAGCACCGAGTAGGTATAAGGCGCACTTTCAATTAACTCGAATCGTCGCGCGAGCATACAAGCCTGTCCTGCGAGAAACGCCGCGACAGAGGGAAAGGGAAAGAGTAAGAGAAAAAAAGTGAGCGTGTGTATACACAGGGGAGAGGAATTAGAGAGGCTGCACTGGGCGTTAAATGTGCACGCTCTCTCTCTCTCTCGCGCTCGTCATCAGGGGACGAGGGCAGAGAGCAACGGCCCTACCTTACTACTACTAATACTACTGCTGCTGCTAGCCCCCCCACCAGCGCCAGGCTCGCGCGGCACTTTTCACATAATAAATAACGACATCAGGAACAGGAGTCGCTCTCGGGCGCCGGCGCCTCGCGCAGCCACCGCCGCCGCCGCCGCCGGTGTGGCAGAGAGCGGCAGCAGCTCGTCGAAGCCGATCCATAAATTCTCCCAGGTTCGCGGAGCGCGCGAGAGAGAGAGAGAGAGAGGGAGCGCCGCGCGCAATCATTATTATGTCACGACGACGGCGGCGGTGGTAGCGGAGTATATGTACGCGTGAAGAAAAAATGTTGTTAACGCGACGAGGCGCGAAAGCGATTTCTCTCTCTCTCTCTCTCTCTCTCTCTCTCTCTCTCTGTGGCTTTGGGTAGCTGGGATGTAAGGGAGAGAGATGGAGAGAGGAGAAATGAACGGGCGGGGGGAGAGTCGCGGGTAGTAGTTAGCGCTGGTCGCGCAGCTGTTTTGGATGTCATTTCTTTATTGCGCGGATGAGAAGCAAAGTTTCTCGAGCCTTGGATAGCGTGGCGGGGGGTATGTGAGACCCCGCTAGAAATTTAGTTAGAGGGGAATTTAGAAATGGCGTATTCTTAGACTTTCAACGTTTGTGTGAATTTTTAAGTTACATTACAGTTATTGTGTAAAATTTTGATGCTGTAAAATTAATTAATTAATTAAGCTAAAACATGTTTTTCTTTTTCGAAGATTTGTAACATGTATAATGAATAATAAGCTTCTTATAAGAATTTTATACATGTTTTCTATTTTATTCATTTTATATGTCACTCATTTTTTACGGGGTTAAAATGAAGGACTATAACCTCTTGAAACAAATAATTTTATCTTATAAATCAAATTACTTTTTTAACCAAATGTTGCTTTGATCAGTTAATTAGTGCTGTCTCTTACTAAATAAATTCTCTTGTACAGCAAATATAATGTATACACATCAATATAAGCGAAATATCGGCATGAGGTCTGAGAGACGCCAGCACGCTAGTTATGTGACTAAATTTATCTACGGTAGCTAAGAGTTAAGGATGTTTGTTGTATGAATAAACTTCTTTGAAGTACCACCGATCCTTGGAAGTTTGGAACTGTTGAGAGTCGAGACCGGGGCACGTTGGGAACTGTGACTATGTCAACAAATAAGGAGAATGCCATACGTTTGAGAAGAGGATTTTGATAAAGCTTTGGGAGGTGGTTTCTCTAGCGTACAAAATGACAATAAAAAATCGAAAATATCGTTACAAAGCATTCTTATTGACAAAATAATAATAAGTAAATTTTCCTATGATTGAACAGCACCAAGTATTGGAGAGTGACAGATTTGAATACTACTTTTTTCGTAAAAGGACTAGGCAGTTGTAAAATCGAATTTCTTTTTATTTCATTTTACGAAAGTACTATCTTTTCTGAGTAAAATGCCGTTTAGTTTATATAGAAAGTCTGAACATTTTTGATTTGGCAGCAGAAAAAGTGGGGCGAGCGGCGTACAGACTTCTTTTAGTTCGATCCCAAATAATAAAATGTTAGATCACGGTAGTGATTTTAATGAAGTACTGGAAACATCTTATTACTCGAAGCTCATTAAGGTGGAGTCATAGTGAAATTTTGTCGATATTTTCGATTTTTTCTTCATTAATTATGTATTGTACATTTTTACACCAAATTAAAAAGTTAATGTGATACTTCTGCGCATTAGGTTTTGACCGATTGAGCTGAAACTTTCAGTATAGTTTCATAAACATATTTATAACATAGTAACAATCTCTGATTTTGAAAACTTTTGTTCTAAAATAAGTATCATATGTATGAATTATCAGAAATAAGTACAGTCCGTACAAATCAGTTTTTTGTTAATTTAATTGTTTATTGCAGTCGTAATTTTTTTAACCAATATTCGGATACAAAAAGAAATTCTGAGATTGTAACTGTATTCATTTTGCTTTGAACAAAGCATACAAATTTTTTTGTTGATCTGCTTCGAAATCTAGTGCGCAGAAGACCTGAGTATGCGGTTTCATTTATAAATAGTGTATCATCTATTATAACGCTTCAAATATTCAGTAAAATAGCTCCAAATATTCTCAAAATTTTGTTTTTTGATACCAAATATGTGTACAAAGTATTTACCCTAATAAATTTTGAATGATATGTTCAGAAAATTGCTTTAAAATAATTATTAATTGAATAAATCGAATAGAAGTAATGTGTATTTAAGATTAAATAGTATGTGCATGTACATTATTGTTTGATCAAACATTCTTCAGGTTCCTTATTTTAAATTCAGTTCCAACTATAAAATAAAGTTTCTACATTCTAATCGAAAAGTAGAATTTCTATTCACATTCCAAGTGATAATAACAATAGTATAACTATGTCAAATTCGACCCAATTAGTTAGCAAATTTATTCGATAATTTCAACTGAATTTAAAATAAGAAACCTGAAGTACGTTTGATCGAATAACAATGGTCACATACTCTTACATATACAAAACGTTACCCTTGAGGACTGGAAGCCTAAAACTCTTGGCAAGCACTACTGTAACACAGTTAACACTGCTCGAGTCTCTTCAATTACAGCCCTTCCTCGCGCAAACGCACTTTCGAGACCCAGAAAATCACCGGCTATAAATAAAAACGGCCGAGAAAGCCGACGCGCGTAAACGTTATTACAGCGCGCGCTCGCGATAAAACAAAAATGAGTAAATACACACGCGTATATACGTATATAGAGGGGGTACGCAAGGGTGTAGGACGCGGGGGGGAAAAGGCGCGCGACGCGAGATGCATAAACATGCGCCGGGGATGTGCGTGTTGCCGTTGCCGTCGCTGCTGCTATGGAGATCGCGGCACGTGCGCGAGCGAGGGGGTTGTGGGGCTGAACGACGGAAGACAAAAGAAGACATTAAATCACTCCTCAATCAAGGCGCGACGTTCCTCGCTAGGTGTGTAGAGACGCTTTTTTTTTTTGCTTCTTGACGCGGCGTTCACGGCTCGACGCCCGCGCAGCCGGGGAGAGTCTTTCCCCAGGGGGTGCGAAGGAATTCGAGCCGCACTGCCGAGGGTTGAGAGGAGCTGAAGCTCGTTCGAGGCGAGGGGGTTCTTTTTTTTTTCTTCTTTCGAGTGATCGAACAGTATTTTACAGCTGTCTTTGGATTTTGAAATTGATTCGATGATTTTTTGCGGAAAATGTGTGAGGATTTCTGTAAAAAATCTGCCGAGAGTGGGCTTCAAATGTGATGAAAAGAAAGTTGGGGCGCAGCTCTGAACCCACATTTTTCTTGTTTCACAGGTCGTAATTATAATATACAACATAGCACGAAATATTCACTAAATTTAGTGATTTTTCATTTTTGATTATTTTTTTGTGTTTGCTCACTATCTGTGATATTGTTAAAATTTTGCAAAGTAGCACGTTTCGAATTAAAGCTCTTTTCTTTTACTTTAATTTTCGTTTGGATGAAAAATTTTTTTGCACCCTTAGAAGCCGAGTAATTGGGATTTCACATGAAAAAGTCCATTAGGTCCGTAATACGTGTGACATCACGAAAACATATATGTTCGTGACGTCATATTTATGACGTTTATTTTTTAATATTCTAAATTACGAATCTAATGGATTTTTTGAATGCTAAGTCCTAATTGTTATATAATTCATATAATGTGAGTGTTGACCGTTTTTAGTTCATAATTTTCATGTTAAATTACTATAAGAGATCACAAACAATATTTTTCATGAAAATGTTTTTGCAGAGGTGTGCCCCAACATTTTTTTCGTCATTTTTGGTACCCATTATTGGCAGATCTTTTATAGAACTCTAAGATACTTGTAGGATAAAATAAATTATGTGTCATAATATAATCATTGAAATCGAATTAATAATGGATATAATCTATATTGTAGTTATAATGATTTGCATCCCATTCTATATTGTGTGGATATCTCTGAAATGCAGAAACCGTTTTATACATTTCATGGAAGAATTCCCACCGTGCTTTCGAAGTTAGTATTACATCAGCATTTACTCTTTGTAAAAAAATTCGTTTGATATCAAAATATTAAATTTTCATCAAAAAATTCTGTACGCCTGCAGATGGAAATTTTTTTTAATAAGGTTCGCCAATTACCCAGCATTTTTCTTTTGGTGTACAATTCTTTTTGATCAAGTTATTCAATTTGGATGGAAATACCGAATAGGAAAAAAACTAATCACTCACATCGAGAGTTTTAATTAGCATGCAGTGATTAGAAAAAAAAAATTTGTGCATGGATAAATGAGCTATTGAATAGGCGTTATTAAAAAATTCTAATCCAGATGACATATTTGGATTTTCAAATTAAAAATCGTACGGTAATATAAAAATTCGACGGTTAATTAAATGAAGATTTTTCTACTATCTTAAGCTTTAAAAAAAACTTTAACCCTTCCATAGTCCATATTGCAGAAATAAGTAACAATGAAAGTGCAATACAAATTTGTAGTTTTCTTGAATCCTTTCGTTCCTTATTGAATCTAATTTTTGTTTAATATTCATAAACAAATTCTTACGTACAATATCATATCTAAAAATGTGTAAGTATGTACATTAAAAACCTTTAACATACGTTGTTTGTTTCAAACACATCCAATTAATATTTTATTGACGCCCCTTATGGATCATACGTAAAAAGATATAGCAATTTTAAATTTTCGTCAAAATTCTAGTTCACACATTTACTTATGTAACATACGTTAAAGTTTTTTATATCGATTCAGTGATTGTTCGTATCTTTGTTTTGAGTATGAAACCAAATTCAATTTACTTTCGAAGCCGGTAAGCGTATTATGGTGGTTACCATAGCAACAATAATAATGTACGCGAATGAAGTAGGCTAGAATAGATGTATATACAAGGAAGGCGATACGGTCGGTCGCGTTATTAGGACTCTCATAGGGTCGTCGATGGATAGTTTAACAAGGCATTATCTAAGTTTATTGTTTTATATTAAATCTTGGTATTTAAGGCCGGGTATGCTTACACTGACTTACACGAGTCCAGTAGGCAGACCTGGAACGAAAGGCAATATGGATTTAGGTTACAAGTTCATTATCGATCCCCAGTCCGTTACAACTTTAATATTACTCTAATATTAACATTGTACTTCTTCAGAGAAGTAGGCAATAGGTTATAATTAAAGCAGACATTCCTTTCAATTACAGGATCTTTCGTTAAAACTACAAGCATTGAAAAACACTACGAACTACATTACGTTACAAATTTCACCAAGCGGCCGCATATTCAAAATCCTCCCTCAACCGAAAAAAGCAAATCATCGGCTCTTCCCCCAATCTCTCCAATGGCTACTTTGGCCGCTGAGCATCTTCCCAACTGTAAACGCGTATACATAAGGGAAACGACATAGTCCCCATCGCCACCACCATCAAGTATATATATATATATATATATATATATATATATAGAAACGGGGTGGCGCAGGGTACGGCTACCCTCCGCGATCTTCGGAATTCCAGCGACGCAAGCGTATAAACTTAACGGCGTCGGCGCCCTTCCACGGAGCCGCGAGGGTAAGGGTGTACGGCGGAGAAAAAAAAATAACATCGAAATTCCCCGCTACGTGCCATAGCGAAATCAACGCGCGCCACCGCCGCCGACGATGGCGACGCGGTGAGATATTGGCATCGATTTGGCGATAAGTATAGCCTCTCTCTGGCGCTGCTCGAAATGTGCGGCGGGTATAAAAGTTGAGGAATTCCTCCCTTTTTTTTTACAGCGGTAGAGCTCTGTTAATTTATCAGTGCTGAGCGATATATGCGATTGTACTTTGTTTTGGGTGGAGGGAGAGACAGAGGTGCGGCAGGTAGTTGTGCGCGATCGCGTTTGTGCCGAGAAAAATATGTCGAAATTCTTTTTACGTATGCTAGGGAGGGTGATCGAATATGCGGATTTTACGAGCCAATCAGCTGGAAATTTATTTGAGAGAAGCTCGTGCAGGGTCTGATTGAGATGTTCCAGAGAAATACGATTCTAGCTGACTAATTGTATCGCGAATGGCTGTGTATTTTTGAGCTGCGGTGGCTGAATGCTTTATTAGTTGTTTGTTAAGCTTCTATGGTATAATACACGTTTGTGGAAGAATTAAGTAAGATGGACATACAATGCGACTAAGGCCTTACAAATTTTATAAGCATGCTACATGCAGTATTTAATCGAATCGGTTTCGTAAATTATACGTTAGCTGACGCTGTTCGAGTGCTTGTTGGACTCGCTGGAATGATTCTTTTCATTGCGCAAGTACAACCTCATACATAGTGAAGATGCAATAACAATAAATTACGCGAAACGTATTGCACGCGAATTGTAACGAACAAAAGTACTTTTTTATGCCACTACACGCAGCGGTAAAACGCATTGTCGAATTGTGATTTTTACAAAGGAATGCGTCTTCAAGGATAGTTATGACAATGAATCTTTAGATGCTATTATAAAATAGTTTTCTTTTTTAAATCTTGGACAGATTCGAAGCCATGATGGAAGGAAAAAGAATAAGGAATTTACATTAGTATAATCTGACTTTTCATAATTGGATAAAGAGATTTTTGCTATTAACACGATTTCACTCTCGAATCTTGGTGAAATCCTCTTAGAGTTCGCAAATTTCTTGAATCCAGCGTAATTCTTTCCGCGATAAAATACTGCCCTGCACGTGACACGATAAAAAATTCGTAAGATAATGCCCCACGCGCGGATGAAGCCTGGAATATTAAAATAATGCAACTCAGATATTTAAAAGACTACCATTATCACATACTTTATCATACAGTAATTGTTGTTACAATTAATCCTTTGTATAAATTCCATTTTTTATACTAAATGAGCATTTGCGGGTGATTCTCGCACGAACGTAATCAATTTTTTCGCAATATATCAAACGTTGATGATCTTAACAGCCTTTTCCGTTCCAACAGAATGATAAGAAACACCAGTTGAACATTTTGTAATTGTACGGTATTAGCGTGATTTACGACTTTCAGTCACGAACCGAATTACAAAAGCGCATTCACTCTACCACTCAATATTACCAACATGTATGCTGTTTTATTTTTTACCTCGTGCAGGCTTTATGCTTCTTTTATCGTGCTTGCATAAATCTCCTTATCATTTATAAAGCTTATTATGTATTTTATTCTGGTCCATAATTAGTAGGTACTCATCAATATTAACAATAAAAAAAATAAAGAACAGCAAAATCTGAAAATAAAAATGAAAATGTATGTATACGAGAATAATTTGTGTTTTGAATATATTCTCTGGATATAACGTTGATAATTTTATTTGCGTTAGTTCGACTAGGGATGCGAATTGTTGCGTAAGGCGTTTTCTCTTATTTTGAAAAATTTTATATTTATTACAGTGAAGGATATGAGTCACGTGGAAAAAGAAAAATATACTTTACACGACTCATGATTTGGATTGAAAAAAGCTTAGAATTTTTTTGGAGTTAGTTCGTTCACAAACTTAGTACCAAGTCTTCTCTGTAAAACGGTCGCGCAATTTTATTTATAACTTCGATAAGTAGGGAGGGAGGTGAAATAACTTGAAATTTTATGAAAAACTTTATATTTATTGTACATCAAATTAGTAAATAGATTTTGATCTCTAAATCCAAGCCCTATAATAAGTTTTGAAAATCAGTGTACCCTCACCTAAATCAAATAAACTACCTTTTTTTTAACAAGCATAAAATATCGCATACAAAATGCCAAATCAACACCAGTATCGCAAAAATAAACTGACGCTCGCCCACGTCACTGGTTACATCCGCTCCGGCGACCAATCGACAATCGTCCACGATCCTCTGCACCGGTGCCGCTGCAAATTGCATACAACGCATCGTCAAAAAGTGTATCAAACGTGCGTATAAATTAGCCCAATCCGCGCAAAAGCTTATACACGCTTAACTGACGGCGCCGCGATCCGCGCTACATTATACCTACACAACTCTCGTCGCATATCAACCCTCTCTCCTTCACACTTCAAAAGGGAAAAAAGGAGCGAGATAAAAGAAGAAGCAGTAGAAGTAGAAGAAGAAGAAGAAGAGAAAGCTTCGGCGCTTCACGACCGCAGTATCTTTTATTACACGCATTCGCTGGTTCGTCGTTCGAGTCAAGCACTTCCTCGCTCCCCTCTTCCGCTCTGCGTACCCCCTTCCCTCGTGCCGCCGTCGCTTATACCCAGAGGCAGCAGCGGTAGCAGCAGCGTCGCGCCACGTCCTCTCACCCCCCCCCCCCTCGGAGATCCAAAATCTTATCCCGCAGCAGCCTCAGCATCCTGCATACCTACTGCACACATGCACGAACGCACACGTGCATTTAAAATTCGCCAATATGAGGGGGCTCCTATCTCCCTTCCTCCCTAACCCCTCCCTCCCCCGCGAGCTACGGCATACACCCCAAAAGCCTCGGCAACCCCAGCGGCGGCGCAATTTTTACCACATTTCATCTCGGCGCGCATGCATGGAACAGCCTACAGAAGTAAGTAACAAAGTAAATAGAGTAAGAGCGAGAGAGAGGTGTACGTCCACGGCGGAGCCAATCGAGAGAGAGAGAGAGAGATGCGAGCACATCATCTCCTCTCCTCTGCTCTAGGTTGGGCGCAGCAGCGGGAAGCTGCGGCGGCGGGGCGAAGGCAGAGAGAGAGAGAGAGGCAAGCAAGCAAGCAAGCTCTCCGGCGCATATATATATGCTAAAAGCAGAGCGAGAGCGAGATAGCGAAGGGCGCGGCGTGTGTATACAGTACAGGCCCGAGCGAGAGCATCTCTCTCTCTTTCTCTGTGTGTGATGCTGGGGAATGACGTCACACGTTGCTAGAGCGACGCGGCGCGGCAACGCCAAGCAGCAGCAGCAGCAGCAGCAGCAGCGTCTGCGTGGGTCGCTGCTGCTGCTGCTGCCGCTGCCGCTGGTGTGTCTGGGGCCGCGGGATCAATAGCGCAGCGCGCGCCGCCAGCAGACCAGGTATATACACTCGCCGCCGCCGCCGCCGCCGCCGAGCGAGGCCCACTGCCGCCCCTCCACTTCTCCCTTCGTCATCCTCGTCATCCCCCTTCCTTCTCTCTCTCTCTCTCTCTCTCTCTCTCTCTCTCTTTTGGAAGACTCGCTCTCGGCTCCGCTCTCGGCTCCGCGAGCCTCTCAGTCCAGGAGACGGCGCTCCCGCGGCAGGACGCGCGCGCTCGCAGGACGACACCGTTAATAAATTCTCACTTGATTCGAGATACGGACACAGATATATAGATATATATATATAGATAGATAGACAGAGGGAGACAGAGTGTGTGTGCGTGAGTTGCGCGCGCGCTGCCGCGTTCTAACGTTCTCTCGCAACTCCCGAGAGCCGTTTTCTCTCTCTCTCTCGCTCGCTCCGGCGTCGTCGTGATGTATCCGAGCGGTGACATCGGTAGCGAGGGACGCGGCGGAGTTTGCGCTGGGAGCCCCCCGCGCCCGATCGGCTGCAAGCTGGCCGACGAGGATCCGGACGAGGCTGCGCCATCAGCCGCCAGCGCCGTCCAGCATTAGTCCTACAGCCATCAGAGTTCGCAAGAGAGAGACAGAGAGAGATAGATAGCGAAAGAGAGAGGAAGAGAGGAAGAGAGAGAGGAAGAAAGAAAGAGTTTCAAGTCGCGGTGAGCAGCGGCCCTTTGCGGAGGCTGCGCCGCCACTGCACAACCGGCCAGCAGAGACGTCGTCGGCGACGTGCCCCAGGACGGGGAGCAGAGGAGGAGCAGGAGGAGCAGCAGCAGCCGGCGCTAGTAGCAGCAGCGGCAGCGGCGGCTTCAGCCAGAGCGGCCGCCATGCCGGATTCGGAGCGCCCCTGGCCCAACGCCGCCATCGCCTAGGACTTGACCGAACTCCAGGTGACGATACTATCCCATCGTGACTCTCTCTCTCTGTTTGTGTGTGTGTGTGTGTGTGTGTGTGTGTGTGTGTGTGTGTGTGTGTGTGTGTCTGTGTGTGTGTATCTGTGTGTGGCTGGGTGAGTGTAGATGTACGGGGATTCGGGGTTTGGCGGAGGTTTTTACTTTGGAGTGGGAAAAGGGGTGGACGAGGCATTCTTTTTTTTTGGCGAGAGGGCTGACGGGAGACGACGAGCTTTCTGGGGGGGGGGAGTTTCGAGATGAGACGAGTGGCGCGGGCTGCCGCTGCTGTTTTGCTTTTCTTTGGACTCTCTCTCGCTCTCGCTCTTTTGGTCTGGAAGTGGGGCGTGATTTTTTGCGTGGTTTTGGGGCTTTTTTCTTCTTCTTTGGTTGGTTTTTTTTTTAGTAGCGAGGCGTAGCTGAGCGAGAGATGAATTTTTCATGGCTTAAAAGCGCGGGGACCGTGCGGCGCGCGATGCTGTGCTCTCTGCCGCTTCGCTATCTTTCTCTCTCTCTCTCTCTCTCTCATTCTCTATCTGCGTATGAGAATTATAACCGAAGTAGAGCGCGAGTATTACGCTGGAATTGTTTTCCGCGCTGTGATGGCTGATGAAATATGGAATTTCGGGGATGAGGTGTAGAAGGTAGATTGAAAGGGAATTTTGGTACTGTTGGAAAATGCTTTAGGTTAGTTAGGTATGGGGATAAATGTATGAATAAGCGTGGTTAAGGGGGTGTGAAAGGGTAACTTCTTCACGCATTTTTCTATTGCAAATGTAATGGAACTGGAAGAAGTTTTGAGTACTTATTCTGCTTCAAAAAGATTAATACCCTTTTTTCGAGATTAAAAGAAAGTCTTTAAAAGAATCTACCTTATCGACTTTTCATGATTTCTTTTTTAAACTTCCATTTTTATAAGTTTTTTTTCTAAATAAAATGCTTTTTACGCCCCTTAAAATATGATAAGTAAATATGGTACCTAATTCTTCGTTAAAATTACAGCTAATACCTTTCATATTTGCCAGAAAGAGATTGGTTTGAAAGTTTCTTAATATATACGACTCGTGGATGGTTTCTCTCACATCCTGCTAATTTAATTCGTACACGCCTGAAAAAGAAGCTGAGTAGCGCGTGTGCGTTGCGCGCGCGTTCGCGAGGTGTGACAGGTTCTCTGATTCGATCAAATTGCAGCATTCGTTGGATATTTCTTTTTCGCTGGCTCTCGCTGCTGCTGCTGCTGCTGCTGTTCGAGGGCTACCTTTGAATCGTACAGCCCGTTTTATTGGTATTTCGAACGAAGCTTTTGTCGGCGTGTAATCGAATTGTTACCCTCGCAAACTTTTTTTTTCGGCGCGGAGATGTAAAAGCAAACATATAGCACTGCCGCTGCTGTTGCTGTGTATTTAGTTAGCCCTGTGACAATGAGACTCGATTGAATGGTCTCTGGACTTGTGATTGAGCGGGGATTTTGAGCGGGGATTATAGCATTTTTAGGATACTGCGTATTTTTTTGGAGGGTAAATGTTTTTGATTGATTTGTAAAAAGTATGAATTAAATTTATAAAATTGAAGTGACAACAGTGTTGATAAAATAAATATAAATTAAATTGATAAGTCATTCTTATTAAAAAAGGTTTTCTTAAAAAGGAACATTGATCAAAGACGTGTATCTCAGTACAGAGCTGAAAGAAATAATCTTTTAATCTTATGAATACAATGCTGCCACTTTAAAATCTAAACAAGTCATTATTTTTCTTTTAATTAAAAACACAATTACTTCACTTTAGAAAAGTTTCGTTTTACGCTTCACGATTTGACGTTTGTCACCGCAATACTGACACGAATCTCAAATTAGCACAGCTCAAAAAACTAAAAACATAAAAAACCATGATTCATGTGTCGTCGTAGCACAGCCTATTAAAATCTCGAATTAACGGACCGCAAAAGGACAAAGAGACAAAAAGACTAGAAACTGAATCTCCAAAAGTCATCCTAACGCAGCGCATTCAAACCGTCGCCGGCCCCTCGGGCAGTTTTCCGCCTCCAGCTAAAGTGCCAGAAACAGAAAAATGACCGTGTCCGACCAGACTCGTCTCTTTCCACTCGCGCGCCTCGCTCCGCTTCTCTCTTTCTCTCTCTCTTTCTCTGCCTCCTCCACACCTCCCTTTCGTTTCTCGCACTCTCTCGTCTCATCTACACACACACACTCTCTCATTCTCTTCTTGTCGCGTCAAACGTAGATATATATATCTCGCGAACATACGTAAAAGGTGCGCGGCCGTGAGAGAAAAGGGAAGCACAAAAGCCCGGCAAAAAGGTTACACACGCGGCGTTTTTTCGCTGGCACGACGTTTTTACTTCGAAGCTGCTGCGACGGCGAAAAAAAAACGATGTCTAAAGCTCTCGCTCGTCCCCCTCCCCTCCCCCCTTCCTCCTCGTTGTCGCGCGTTGTAGTACACGCTGCGTAACACACTGACATATTTTTCTCTCGTTGCGTCCCCTCCGCTGTACGCTTATACAGCGGATCGACGCAGGAGAAGCCGTGAACACTTGGCTGACGCTAATTTACAGGGGGCTGAGAGGCGAAATAATCCGCTCGGGAAGAATCTCTCTCTCTCTCTGTCTCTCCGCGCCGAGCGATGTAGGGACTGTAGGTATGTGCACGGGGAAAGGGGGAGGGCGCATCCGTGTGTATCCGGTGAAACGGGCGCTCGTGCCCACTGTTCTGTGCCCGTTGGGGAGGGGAAGCGTCTCGTAAAAAGCCCGTGGACTCGGGAAAGTGCGAAAATCAGCGGAAAAGGGTAATCAAAGAGGGGCCGCTGCTGCTGCGGGCTATAAAGCACAAGTCGATCGTGCGTTGGATAAGAGGAGAGAGATAGGGAGGGAGAGAGAAAGAGAGAGAGAGAGAGAGAGAAAAGGTAGAATGCGAGAGGTGCAGAAGCGAGGACGCGCGAGTTGTCTTAAAGAGAGGTTGACGCACATACGTACGCAGGGGCGGTGGTGGTGGCCGGGAAAGCTTCTCTCTCTCTCTCTCTCTCTCTCTTGCTCTCTGCGGATTGGGATTGCATGTATATATGTATGGTGAGTGCTGGGCGCTGCTGGAAAATTTACAAAACCACGAAGTGTTCTTTTTTTTCTAGGGATCGGGGCGAGTTAGAGGAGACTTGAAAGTCGTATAAAATGTTTTGTTGATTCAGTCTGGTAGAGGGTGTGAAAAAATCTGAAGGAATTCGTTTTAAATTTGGGTGTGGAAAATGTACGATATTCACATTGATTAAAGTCGCGTTGGTCACAAGTAACCCACGAGCTTTAAATCCAAAATTTAGAATTGTTAATGTAGCTTTACTAGCAATTGAGTTTTGTAGTTTGTGATATGTTTGAGCTACTGGTAAATCTATGGAAATTACTGGTACCAGTAGCTGACAAATGATAATTTTTCTCAGTCGAAACTCTTATTATTTAAATATAAATATTGTTAAACATAATATTCTTTAATGGCTTTAAACTAACCTAAAATATGTTATTTTTGTCTTTCATTTAGAAAAAAAATACATATTCTTGCATCCATGTTCGTTTGACTAAAACTATTGGTTTATTCAAATTAGACAACTATTAGATAAACAACACAAAAACATGTATATTCTTTAAGTAGTAAGCAGGTTTTGGTATGAGATGGTTAAAAAAGTGTTCGCTGTCGCGCAACTAGAATTTCTGTTATTTGCGGTGAAGTAGTAAATAACAGGCTCTGGTCAGACATGTCGTGGATAGACGGTATACATTAATATTTTTACAATTCTTATTCCTAAAGTCTTAAGGGGTTTAATAAAGAATACATTATATATTTTCTATACATAGAATTTTAAACATTAAATGTATGTATAACTTTCTATTCTACAATAAGTGTAGCTGAAATTCCCTCTCTCAAAGCCAATAGAATTTACGGAATTTTCTAGATATTCATGGAAATTTTTCTATGAATCGCTTAACGTCAGTGTTATGTTAAGCTCTTGTTTATTTTTCTACGGTGCATCTTACTTTCTGTGTATACTTCTCTTTCTCGAAGAATATTCGTTCCTCCGTTTGCCATGAATGTTTGAAAATTTTGGAATTAAATGTATAAAAGGTTCTTCTCAGACATATCTGTACTAATCTACTTTATACACTGTACTTAATATTATAACATTATTTTATTTTTGCAAAAAAATAATAGAAAGAAAATAAGAATCAGATTATGGCAATGTGTACTAATATTCGCCGAGCACAATGAACTGTTTTCAGATTCAAGCACCAACCATGATATTATATTGTTTAAAACAGCTTGACATTCTGTCTTATCTACTTCTCACGTTGTACTTTAAAGCACGCGGGACTCCGCTTTAATAAAAACTTATTATCTCGTTAATTCAAATGAGATTTTCGAATTACCCGTTTCAAGATGTATGGAAATTTTCTTAACCCAGTAAACTTTCCCGCTCGAGGGGGAACTTTTTTGCCTGCCATTAAGCGGAATTTTATTATAAACTAAAGTTTTGACGAGCGTAGCGTTGATGCAGAACGTATATTCCGGGACATTTTTCATAACGTTTAACAATTCTCTCATAACATAGTTCACCTCGTATCAGATATATTTACAACGTATATACACAGTAAGAAATATTTTCGCAACGACGCCAAATTAAATGCACGAATTATCTCTGCCTCTTATCGTAAATAAAGCACACGCGTCGCATAAATCCAAGCATCTCCTAGCACTAAATTTTCAAATACCCCGTCCCCAACGAACAAAAAAACTCGAGCGACGCGACACCCCTCGTATATACACAAACAAACTGGCGCACGAAACGCCCGCGCTAAAAATGTGTGTAATTTCCTCGGTCCGCATCGCGCCCAAGCTTTTACTGTCCCCCAATAACTATTCGCCTGACTTCGCCTGATATATCATCCCGAGAGCTAGGCTAACTGCGTTTTTGCGCTCCCTCAACACTCGCGCAATTGTTTGTAGCGACATATTGCTCGCGAACGTCGCGCATACGATACGCGTACGTACAGTTATAGTACTTCGAGAAGGAGAGAGATACATAGATACTTTATTTTTGTTTACACAAGAAAATTATAAAAACGCAGTTGATATTAAATCTTAAATTAAATACATAAAATATGTCACATTGAGTTCATGATAGGTATATATAAATAATTTCTTTGACGTTATAAATAGATAACAAAGACAAATGTGCAATTTTAATATTTATAATACTTGACGAATGTAATATGGTATTTATAACGTCAAAAAAATTATTTAAAATATTTACACACACGTTCGATAATTATACTTATTCATACAATACTAAAACTTAACTATAAAGTAATTTACTCCTTCGTGATCATATGGGGTGTAAGGAACTTCAAGAGCTTTAAATGGCTTTTATGACTGCCATATCCGAAATCAGTAATTTTGTAGGTCAAAAAAATTATTTAACATTCAGGAAGCTACGTGGAATACGAGTAAAAGTTTTATTTCATTAAGGTTTAGCCTGAACATAGTGAAAAATTATAAAGCCAAAGTTTCTTATAATATTGACTTGTTTCACTTAAAGATATACTAGATTTTTATATGTTTGAAACATTCGATTCATATTGTATACCGCTTCAAGAATGTAAATCAATTTCTTTAAACGTAAAACAGTTAACAGTCTGGGCATGAGCAATCGTTTAACTATTCGGGTGTGAATAATCCTCAAAGAACAACGTGATACTATTTGAAGGTGTGATATATTATGACTCCGTGATAAAATACTTTCACACTGTTACAATTACTCAACCATGTATATTAAATAAATAAATTTATTCATATAACAAAGATACTTTAACCATGGCATAATTTAGGACGTCACAGTAAAGTTAGGCAAGATTCGAGAAGTCCTTTTGACCACCACCTTACGCGATTTTAAAAATGGTAGCGTACGTATTGTGAAAGGAGGTGAATTCAAAAAATCTGTACCTTGTATAGTCGAATCTCGAGCAGTAATAATTTGGGCAGTGATATACTTTCAGTTTTGGGCAGTGATATGCTTTCAGTTTAGGTCGGTGATAAAAAATAATTAAGGTATTGTACAATGCAAAGTACTCGTACGATTTCTGACTGTTATTTCGATCGCGTGAACGGATTATTTTGATTAGAAAGTATTGCAGTGTAGATCATCTAGAATGGTGCTTACATACATATATCTCTATGATTTATTATAAATGAACCTTATCATCACTGCGAGAAACTTTCAGTCGCATCTCATATCACTTCCCGAGGTTCTACTGTATTTGGAAAGCTCATTTTCCGGTCTCACGATACTATTCGATATATTATTTTTAAAAAGTACTTAATTCTAAGTATATTGGTTCTATCATATTTAGAATATTATACATGAACATGGCTAGTAAAGGCTGCTATTTTAACAGCAACTAGAAAAGAGAGAGAGAGAGATATAGTGAGAGGGGGGGGGGGTAGACAACAAGAAAGCGCATATAGCAGAAGTCGCGCCGGCGATTTTTCTCGCTCTTGATTTCCTCCCGGGGAGAGCCTCGGGGGAGCGGGAGAAAGAGAGGTTCGACGAGCCGATTGCCAGACGAGAAATTGGATGTGAATTACGAAGGAGGCCAAGATTTAAGAGAGACAGAGAGAGAGAGATGGCTCGGCACGTGCGCTCGTGATCTTAAAATGCAGAGTACGTGCCGTTGCCGCCGCGCCTGCGCCTCTGCTGCTGCCGTGCCATGTCGCGCTGAGGCCGAGAGCTCCGCGGGGAGGCAGTTGGATGAGCCAGAAATTTTTTGCCCTAGGTTCTCTCGCCGACTCGCGCTGCCTTCGAAAGCTTCCTTCGTTTTCAGCCGGCACGATTGTCGTTGCACCCGCCAAATTTCAAATTACCTGGGACGACGTTTGGACCTTTCTCCTGTATGGTTTCGACTTATTGCGGCTCGTGTTTTGGGTGTAAACGTCAGAGCATCTCTTTGGTTTACAGTCGCGTGATTTGAGACGTTTATTAAATGTGGCCTTTGGTAGAGATTTGTCGTACTTAAACATCTGTACAACGAGTATTCGAGTCTCTGCACCTTAAACTGTTCTTTCTATTCTCAGAGTACAATCTATTTTCTATTATGATATTCAATTTGTGCTACATAAATAAACCCGCTGCCAATTCATTGGCACTTAGCTTTCTCAAACTAAATTAATTGTTCCAATATGAAATTCTTTGTTCTTATAAGTTAACTTATTTATTTCTCCATTGTTTAGCCTGCAGCAGTTAAATGAAAAATTAATAAAAAAAATATAACCTCAAATATCTTGAAAAATAAAAGATTTCATATTCTGGTCAAAGAGCTCAGCTAAGACTGTCAAAAAATAGTGGAAACCATTTCCGTCTTAATTTATTTATAAAGATTTTCCATCATATGTTTCCAAAAAATCGCCGTTAAAATAAATGACGTTTTCGTGTATAACAAAAGAAGGAAAGCAAAGACGAGTCGATTAATCTTAAATTTCTTTTTAATTCAGAATCCTAATTAAGAAATGAAATACTTAAGCACCAGTTGGCAAAAATTGACCGCGCCGTTCTCGACATATAAGCGATCAAAAAAAAGTTTGAAGAAAAAACATAACCTCAAATATCTTGAAAAATAAAAGTCCTTATGATCTGGGCAAATAACTTTTACTCAAATTATCATACGACATAGAAAATCGATTTTTTTTACAGAATGATTTTATTCTCGGCATAAGAAAAATAAAATAGTTCAAAAAGTTTATTAAATATTGTACTCTATGTTACTGATCATCTCAATTTTTTTCAATACATTTCCATGATATATTTCCGTGATATAACCGTTTAAAAACACATGATCTTTCCGTGTATAACAGAACTTTTTAAAAAGAAATAGCTTATAAAAAATTTCGGGTCGAAAAAGATATGTGATTTTAAACTCTTTCCAATGCATTACCACTAAATCAATGATATTCTTTCAAAGGTATTAAAAAAACCGAAAAACTAAAACTCAAAAATCTAAAAACCGATAAAAAATATAAACACACCAAAAAGCAAAAATAATTATTTTTGATCCGCCTTCCTTTAAAAAAAAACAAAAAAAATGAGCCCTGAAAGATTAAATTTAACCGTGGATTACTCGAGATATGGTGACACACACACACATACACCCGCGCGCACGCACGCGCGTACACACACACTCACACATACACAAACACACATTCATACGGACATTTTCTAAAAATAGTGTATTTTGATTCCAAATGGCCCAAAACATATTTCTAACATGTTTTTAAGAAAAGTTCTTTTTACTATTACAAAGCTTCCTTTAGGAGGAAGCCATAGTGATTGAAATATGTAGATTACGCATGACAGCCTGACTTTGCAGTATACAGTAGAAAAGGGCAGAGTCTGGTCAGACGAGTACAGGTGTATCCTATATACATGCTGATCAAATTGCGATTTTTTGCTGAAATATGCAGCTAAAATAGATGTAACCTTAATTATTGCTCTTATTGAATAAATAAAAGATTATATTTCCGAATGAGATTAGTCTCGTTTACTCATGGCTCATTACTTTTTAATCGCGAATTGGCGAAGCGATGATTAAACAATTAAAAATTTTAATTTTAACTCATCTATTTGAAGCTTATAAGGTCTAATTAAATATACATCTAAAGTTATAAATAGATAATTATGTAGTGATAAAATAATCAAATGTTCATCGAGTTAACGCTATCTGCTTGTTACATTGTAACTCGTCTACTTTAAATGCATTTTTGTCAACTTCTCCGCTCTTCCCCCCATAAACGAGGGGAGTGTCGTAGCAAATTTGAATTTAATATTCATGTTTTTTTATATCCTGTATCCTATTTGAATATGATAATAAGGAAGGGCCAGGCGAAGTTTTAGGGGCCAATAGCACTTATACACCCTCGTGGGGGACATTCTCCCTTTAACTGAAAACAATTTAAAGGGTGGATTTATGGAACGGCGGGGTCGAGGAATCTGAAATATTTAGAGAGTTCGGAAATTCCGGGATCAGAATGGGATTTAGATTCAAGCACTTCGTGCAAGCCTTATTTTACGCTCTTTTGAAGGCATGATTTTCTTTTAAATTACCAAGTTCATATTTGATGCTGCTATTTTTATATAAAAACTGTTAAATTGAAGATATATATATTTAAACTAAAAGTAGAGCTCTGTTTACGTTTTTTTATTATATAAATCAATTAACAAATTGAAAATCTGTCTAATTTATGCTTTATAGTATTTTATCACATACAATGATAGGAATAAAGTTATTAAATAAAATTTGTTTTAAAAGTGTTAATTTCTCAAATGTTATATTTCAGAATTTCAAAATATTCCATGCGTCAAAATCCTACACATAACAGTATTCAAACTTTCAGGATGCATGTATTTTAATGTTTCGAAACAGTCAGCTTGAGTATTAGTTTGTGTAAACTTAAAGTATACCGTATTATTAATGAATTAAAAATATGAATTTTTATGTTAGTTAAATAATGTGTACTTTTAATACAAAAAATCTTATACTGTTAAAAAATCCGTGAACCCAATATTGTTAAGCATTATCAATACTTGCCTTTGTTTGACAGATTCTTAGCTATGTCGGGATAGTTTATTGTATTCTTAAATGATAAGCTTTAACCATGGCGTGTGAACACAGATATAGCTAAGACTCTGGTTTTAAATAAAGAATTACAATTTAAGCTACCTTCTATTGTTTTTCAAAAATGTCTGTGTGAATCTGTGTGTATGCATGCGTATGTATGTTTGTATTTATGCATGTAGGGAAAATATGTCTATAGCCGGACACATTGTGATTTCGTCAATTGGTGTTTAAAACATTATATAAAGATGCTATTTTGATTTTTTCAAAGGACTACTACCAACGAGAATAAAATCTTATTCATTCAAACTCACAATTCAGCTTTGAGATGTGGGTACATCAACACTTTAGTCTTGTTGTACGTAAATATTTAGTTAATAATTATATTTGGTCTGTTAGTGAGTCTTACTACTACATATTATGAAAAGACTCTATTAAACTGCACAATCTCAGAAACTTAATTAAATGTAGAGAACATGTGTCCGATATATGACACATTTTAAGAATCATCAAATGTTTATTAGTTTTCCTAAATTTAATTGTATTTACAGCAGATGCTTTTAAATTAAGTCTTTGCATACTGTTGAATATTAGTGTAAACTAGCTAAAAAATTTTTAAGCCAACTTTTTCTTATAAATAAAGTTTCTACATACACAAACGCTTAGGTGTCCGACACAAACACATTTTTCCTGTGTATGTGTGTGACTAAATTTTGTGTCAACCATCACTTTTGAACGCATTGGTATTTCGTGCTGAAATTTTACGGGTATATCAGGAATTAAATATCATAGAACCGAGTAGTTTTTGAAATGAAACGGTTAACATTTAGTTCTTATTTCAATAAAATCAAGGATTTTTAAACATTTTTACAAATCGAAAATTTTGTTTGTCATATTATACGTTAGATGAATCAAAATTATGCATATATGAGTATAGAAGACAGAATTTCCTACAAGTCGTATATTTAAAAATTATCCTAATGTTATGTTTATATATTTATAATTCGATTTTTTGTAAAACTTTCTATTTTAGCGGGTTGAAATAACTTTACGCTTTATATACTGAATTTATATGGTCGATTTTTACGAAACTGATAGCATTGACGGCTCCACTTATAATACGACAAATATACAACAAATATAAAATTTTTACATAATATTCAGTGACATTGGTTATTGAGTTTGAGATATACAATATGTATATTTGTCCATAATTTTTTCTTTTTATACACGAATTCGGCGAATTACACATAAATACACTTACTAAACCTATAATGTGCACCCTTAAATGGACACATAGCTGTATAAATAACAGTGTGGTGTGGCGGAGCTGACCAAAAACTGACAGGTTCGTGAGAATCGCCCATATATGAGATATATGTATTTATTCTCAAAGTAGACATTATTTTTCGTTTAATTTACATGCTTAATGAACAATTTCAAGCGATTCTAACAATAGGATAGAGCGGGGCAATCCTGGTCATTGCGTGGAATAGTGCCAGTTACCCTTACTTTTCAAAATCTAAAATTCTTTATTTATTTATTCCAACTTAATAACAAGATAAACTTAAAATTAATGCCATTTGAAGTTTCAAATATGCTATTTTTTAACATTAAATAAATTATAGTACAATCGTCCTTTTGACTGTATTTCACACATAACTTACATGCGCACATCGGAGTAGATCATCTTATTTGTGTTTTGGTAACTTTATTAATATGAATACTTATTTCAGTAATAAATATATATTAGAAGACTGACTATTATTACACCATGAATTTAAGAATTCTATTTAATCAGATTTTCTTCATATGCTTATAACGTCAATATTTATAAATGTTGCACATATAAATATGTATTGTTATTGTTAGTCAACATATTGATTTATTAGTATAACCGCGTAAAACCAACAACTTTACTAAATTAAATGCCGCTAAAGCTACTGCGACTCCCCGATTCTCCCCTAAGTGTCGAACAGCAGGGCTGTATCTAATGAATGTACATATGCACTTTTTCCCCATGGCTCATCCGGGATTAAATAGAACAACAACATTTATTTAAATAAATTTTTTTTTATGAAATTTTTATAAAATACTTACAAAATAGTATAAACATTTTCTTTATATACAAAATTTCTGTTTTAACTTTTTTATATAACATTTTTCGGTGTTAACCTTTTTGTATAATATTTTTCGATGTTAACCTCTTTGATATATATAAAACTTTTCATTTTTAACAGCGTTTTAAAGAAACTTATGAAAAGAAAGAAAGTAATGTAAAATTAAATATTGTCTATGCAATTTACAATAATTCTAAAAAGTCTCTTTTAATAATTCGAAAAATACGTTTTAGCTTTGATCATGTCTGCTCTATACTCCTATAGCGCCACTTTATTAATTGTTAATTATAAAAACGACAGCTTCTAGATTAACTTATTGATCTTTGAGAAAGCATTTTGCTAAAGCAGTTAGTAGCGGTTAGTAGTAGTTTTAAGTGTGTGGTTAATTTTAGTTTTGAAAATAGTGTTTTTAACAGCACTATTTTTAATGAATTTTATAAAATGGTTTAAAAATTGAGAAAAACCTTATTTCTCGATATTAAAAAAACAACAATAGTATCGGTTTCCTACCAAAAAACTTGTAGACTTTTAAACCAACGTCCTACCCCAAATCAGACTCAATACCCTCAAAAATCCATCGACTCGCTTACCCCACCTTGCCCAGCCACGTCTCTCTCGCCACCCAGAGAGAATCTTCAAAACCTTTCCGCGACCATTTCGCGATCTCAAAAGGCGCCGCTTGCCAGTCACTCACTCGCATCTCCGGCCAGTCGAGCAACCGGCCAAAGAGACACGCGCCTCCCCTTCAGACCGTCCTCTCCCACCCACGAAAGACCAGCAGCATTTTAAATAAACTTTTCACTCCCCCTCTAAGACACGAAAAAAAAAAGAAGAAGAAAAGAAAGAAGCCAACTCTCCCGCACAGCCAGTCACGAAACGCGAGAAAATCTTTTCTGGCGAGCCCCAGCGAATTTCCGCCAGCCTGGCAGTTCTCATCTTCCGCGGGGGCGCTTTGAATATGTATTCCGAAAGTGCGCTACACTGGCGCTCTCGCGCATTATTTATGCGCCAACACACGTAAGGTAGTGCACACTGGGAGGAGGATACAGGGGGGAGAGAGAATTTCTGGCGTCCTTCGATAAACGCAGCAGTCTGTGCGCAGCTGCATCTCTACGCCGGCTTACGTATATGTATACGTATATATATATATATATATATATATATATATATATATATATATATATATATATATATATATATATATATATATATATATATATATATATATATATATATATATATATATATATATATATATATATATGTGTGTATGTGTGCTTGCGATCTTTCTTGGTATATATCGCATGAGGAGCAGCGGCAGCGGCAGCAGTGGTGCGGCGTATGTAGTCGTATACTGCGAACCGAAGCTCCTCTAGCTTATCTATATATGTATAGGTGTAGGTAGGTACGAATAGCCGAGGATGTGTCGATCGGATATGGCGCATTACGGGCGGGCGATATTCTACCGTACGTGCAAATACGCGCCTCGGAGAAAGAGAAAGAGCGAGAGAGAGCGAGAGAGATAGGTAAATAGATCTGTGTGCGTTACACACCGACACGTCTTATATTTACGCGTGTATTTGAGATTGTCCAGTATGGGTGATTTTCAGAAACCTTGCGTATTTTATGTGACCATCGTAGTATTTCTTGTTTAATTTGGTATCTAATTCACTATAGCGTTACTAAAGAGTTTGATTGAAATTCGATGCAATCTCTTTTGGTTACGCATTTAAAAGTGTGAATGAAACTTTTCCTAGGGCCATTTGAGGCCTTATATGAACACAGCGATTCGTAGTACATCAGTAATTACAAGTTGTTACAATTTATACTTTATAAAATGAAATAGTTTGCAGTTTTTCAGCGACTGTTATCGTTTAAAAGCTTTATAATAGTACATTATGTAACAAGGGCCAAAAGTCGAATATTTTTCCCGCGGGTGAGTTTACCCGAGGGAAAAATCGACTTTTTTCTCGAGTTACATATAGTACTTTATGCCCATCGCAACTATGGCCACTTTTTAACTTGGAAAGCGGGACTAATGGACTGTTAAAAGACAATATTGTTAAAAGACAATCGAATGTCAGTGTTATTGGTAGAACTTGATGAAATAAAGGAATTTGGACTAGTTGCTAGTGAAGTTACCTTTTTCCCGCAAATGCGGGAAAAAAGCGATTTGTGGGCAAAAAGTGTAATTTTGGTCTTGCTTTTCAGCGAAAAAAGAGGCCATCTTCGTTCAGATGGGCATAAACTAATATATAAATAATTATACAGTAAAATGAACATAAAATGAAATTCCTTTCTATTTCATTGTGAAACACACACGGAACACAATAACGCCACATTTTTGAAAATTCCCTAAATATCCACCCTACTGCGAAAATGGATAGATTTTCAGAGGTAAATACGTTACCGTATACATGTATGCGCTCGTGTGTGCATATCTGTGCGTGTGTACACACACGCGAGAGCGAGCGATTGGAAAACGACGCTGCAGCGGCTCACGGGTGCGAATTGAAAGGGCGACTGCGTTGAGCGGGGCACGCGCGTCTGTTATATCTTCCGGACGACGGGGTCCACTCTTTTACACATCTATCTCTCTATCCGCTCGCGGTATATAATAAGCGGCTCCTCTACCCTAGGCGTCGTCGCCGGGTGACGCTCGTCTCGGTCCAAAAGGGAGATACACACCAAGAAGAAGCATATAGAAGCAGCCGAAGAAGAAGAAGAAGAAGAAGAAGAAGAAGAAGAAATCGATGAGAGGGAGCGCGCGCACTCGGAAAAGTTTGCGCCGGCCGAACCCCCCCACGTGCTTTGCAGAGGGGTTAGTGGCCCGCGAAGCCCGCGCCGAAATCGGGTTACTTGTTTGTCCGGGAAAATCCCGGGCACTGGGGAGTGAACGAACGAAAGAGAGAGAGAGAGAGAGATAGAAAGACAGAGGGAGATGGGTTGTTAAGAAGAGAGAGAGAGAAGAATGCTCCCTCGCTGCGGGAATTGCCTATGTTATTGGGCGAAACGAGCCGGTGCGTATATATATCTATATATATGAGTGCGCGTGTGCGTGTGCGAACGCCATAGCGGAACAATCAATCGTCTCGCAATTCTGGGCGTATTTCTCGCCTCTCTCTTTCGGAGATGTGTGCCGTGTAGCGTATATACACCTAGGTGCGCGCTAAACAAGCTCGACGCGCCCATAGGTACGTGGTGAAACGTGTCTGTGTGTGTCGCGAAACCGGGCTGCGCAGTATATAAAAAGAGAAGAGGAAAAAAGCGTGTATGCGTGTACTGGTGGGCGTTTAAATGCGGTTGGTACTGCGCTGCAGTCAGTTTGCGCGAATGAGTTTCGCCCGCGTGCTTTAATCGGACTTTAACGTTGGGAACTTAACGCACGTACGCGGGACTTTGGATTTTTAGACGTTTATTTACACCCGGGGACGAATATGATCCATTAGGCAAAGTTATAATGCATACAAAGTTGGGATACACGTATAAAAATGTAGTTATTGTAATATAGATGTAATGGTATAAGTACACTGTAAAAAAATATTTACCAATCAGATCTATTTTATACGTATTGATGAAGTGTTTGATTGCGATAATTACAGAATGAGTATACATGAATGCGGAGCTAGCTGTACAAATATGAAAGATAATTAAGTGTTAAGTGACGGAAGTTGTACTAAATTAATTAAATGAATTAATTGAATACACATACACAACTTCCATGATTTAGTTTTGTCCTTGTATTGTTAGAGGTCAGAAACGGCTCCGGTTGATTGCTTATCGCTGATTCGGGACTCTCCTCTCCTATTGTGCGATCGGCGATTGCACGCTGCAAAGTGCCAATTCTGCTGTCGTTAAGCTCATTTAAGAGCCATGAGCGTAACACGAAGCGACAATCATCGTGACGTCACGGAGGTGAGGAGAGGTTTTGAGCGAGAGTGGACGCTGCAGCGGTCACACTGCAGCTAAACCACTTTTTAGTCAGTCGTGATTGAGCCAAGTAAGAGTAGCCACACGCCTCACAAATACAGATTTTTGTATAAAAACAATAACCAAGTTAATAAGCCATAAATAAAATATATTAAGTTGTACAGAAAAGACAAATAAGGTAAGAAATCTTTAGTTTTGCATTTAATTCCCCAAAGAATGTAGGTAATAAGAACATTAAGGAGTAAAACAAAAAGTTCAATCCCCCCGGCTTTATAAAACAATACAAAATAATTTTTCCGTTAAGAAACAATATGTTTCTTAACATTAAGCGATTTATTATGAATGCACGCAGATTGTACATGTGTTGTATTTACATAGCATAAATGACGAATGTTTTAACTATAAGGGAACTGTCATGGCAAAAACAGAGTAACTTAATGACTAATGTCGAGAGAAGCAGAGAGTAGAGTGGTAACATGTTTTTTCTTTTTTATTTGGACTGTTCATGTTCTGTCGTTGCTATAAAGCAGTCTGGATGTACCCATTAGGCGACTTGTTTTGTGGGCGCGACAAGTAGAAATGTCATGGAAATTGATTAAATATTAAATTCCAACAAAAACGTTTATTCAATTAATATTGATTGATTAATATATAATTAATTAATTTAATTAAATATTTAATAAAAATTCTATTCCAATGCAATCTTTTATTGCTACATTATAACTAAATATATTTTTTTGATTTAATCAAATTTGTTTCACATAACCGTTTTATTTTTCACATATTTAATACAATAACTAACACGAATATCTTTTTAACCTTACTAATTTTTTTTCGATTTTGTACCACATAATGTTGGAGTCACTACTTTAAATTTAAAGAAAATCAAAGTACTAGAAAATTTCAGATTTATGTTTGAACTCTTATTTCTAAGAGTATTTCGTACTTCACTTTCGGTGTTTGAAATAGGTCCGACGAAGTAAAATATGAACTATACAACGGAGAGCAAACATGTTATGTCAGAAAAAGAAAATAAAAAATCGATTATCCCTCGAAAAGGAGTACTTTTGGAAATAAAATACTAAAAATGTTCGGGATAATTTGTTTATTAATAACAAAGATTTCTTTAATGTTAATTGTTTCGACATTGTTGAGTTTTTTTTATTAATTTGTCAATAGTTCGAAAAAAGAAATTATCAAATTCTTTTTGACTTTATATTTGAAGCTAAATAAAATTTCTGAAAAATACACAAGACTCCCGATATGAACATTTTATTTTCGCTGAGAAAACGCCATTTGACGCCCTCCGCATGCTCACCGATTACATTTATATAATTTAGTAACAAAAATATATTCGATCCCAAATATACTTTATCGTTCCAAGAAATAAATACTCTCACATCCATTTACCACAACTTTAGTAAATTGTATAACAAATGATATAAAAACACGATACTTTTATTTACAAGTCTCATCGTAAAATGTGTCGACCCAAACTACAACGGCTGCGCGAAAAATCAACCACGTGTATATATATATATATATATACAGGTGAGTCTCGCGACCGCTGCCGCCGCGGCTGGAAATGTGGGTTGAGGATTCGCGAGTTCCCGCGCGCCAGCTACCTTTTGATGGATGAAATTGAAAATTGCGCGGGAGTGTATAGCGCTCTCTGCGGCTCTCTTGCGCTGCAGAAGCAAAGGGGCGGGGGGGGGGGGGGGGAGGGTAGCAAAAAAGAAACCGAGAAAAACTACCCTATCCGAGAGGGCGGAGCGCTGAAAAAAAAGGAGGCTAAGAGCCAGGCGCGCGAGGGGAAGGATTTTTTAAATTTTTTTTTTCCTCCCTCGTCGCCCCTTTTTTTCGAGTGTGCACGCAGACGAAGATTCTCTCCTCTTTCCCGCGGCAGCGCCGCGCAAAGAAGTGGACGAGCCAGAGGAGCGGAAGAGAGTAGCTGCTGTATGACGGGCTGACAGGAGCACGCGAGCAGACATTTGATCGCGCTCGGGGCGCAATTCGACGAGCTGACTGCAATAATCGAATTAGCCGGGGATAGATCGACGTGGAGGCCGATCCTCGCGCTCTACCGGGCCCGGGCAGAGCCCCCGACTATAGTGCGCCTCGAGCGTCGCCGCGCGCGCGCCTCGATGTTCCTGCTTCCGCGGTGTGTACGCGCGCGCGCGTGTGTGTGGGGATATAGCGCGTTGTAGTACCTATGGGGATGCGGGTTCGGACTTGGATGTCGATTTGGCCGCTCGCGCGCGCGCGACGTGCGTCTATAGTGGCGAATGATGCACACGTGCCCGCGGCGGGCGAGTTTTGCGATTCCCGCGATGCGCGAGGAGGAGGGGTACAGAGTGGCTGCGCGGCGTACACATTCAGTCGAGGGGTTCAGCGGTTGGATAGGGGGGATAATTGTTTTCGATGGGCTTGGGGGTTAGAGAATTGACGATTTATCGCTGGTGGTAGTTAATTCCATTTTTAGACTGGTAAATGACCAGTTTGATTTTCGAGTGCTCGAATAATTGTTACATTCTTCTGGTGTTAGAAAGAAACGTTTTTTCGAACATTAGTTCAGTATTAAAAATGGAATCGACGGTCTAAACATTTTTATTCAAATGTTACTAGACATTTTATAGCGCTTCTAAATGAATTACGCTTGAAGAGAAAAATAAGCTAGTTGCAGGCCAATAATTGAAAATCGAAGAATGAGACTATTCAATAGTGCTAGAAACTTGAAAATATTAATATAAGAAAGTTTTTATTTTTAAAAGTAGTCTGAATCATGTTCTGTAGTTAGATACTTTTTTGCTATTAATTCATAAAGGATAAAAGTCAAGCTAGAAAATTTGAAGGTCAGGGACGATTTTCGAATTATAGCAAGAAATGCCCGAAAATTACTCAAAAATACGTTTCATTACTACTCGGATATAAGCTATTTCTTCTAGATATATACTAGTTTCCTGGCCATGTTTAATGATTTAATATCCACCAGGGACGGGTCTATATTTTTAGTGAGGGATAGAATTTGATAAATATATATTCTGTGCTACTTCTAGCAGTTAAGGAATTTCATAAAAAGTACAGAAAGATATTAGTTATATAAATACCGATAACAACTGTAACAAAATTTAGGGTAGAAAATTGATCAAAATAGAAACTTTACTGTACGACCTTATAAAGGAACTGTTTTATACGATTACTCTAATTAAAACATATGCTTTTGACCAAGGAATATGAATAAAACACTAGTTGTACTTATTCATGTTCTAGAGATTTATTTAAAATTTAAAGCTATCGAGATAATTATAGGACATTGACTTTTGAAAAAATTATTTAATTATATCGCAAAATATGATAAAATAACAATATAGATAATTTCAATACACTGATAAAATGGATTATTTATATTAAATGATATTCATTAACTATTAATAATCGTGGATTTGAATACGGTGAATTGGATATTCATTAATGCTGAACGCCCGGGAGGAACCATCTTGAATATTATTGTTGAGCCGCATTCAGGTTAATTTTCCACACCTCTGGCGGTAATACGCTAATAACAATTATTTGTTGCTAGCATTCGACAGATAGCTTCAATTTCGGCACTTACCAAACGTACAAGTAAATGATTATATTAATGCAAGGAATTCTTTCTTTCAGCGTACAATTTAAAATGTCTATAAATTCGTTATTATTTTCAATATTATCATTTAAAATCTAATAGTGTAAAAAAATATTCAGGACTCTATATGAGACGTCTTTAAAATATATGAAAAAATTATTTTATATAAACTTTTGGCATTGTTCCATTTTTTTTAGTGAACCATAAAAAGTACTAGAAGTTAAACAGATTAATATTTTTGCAGTAATCGTTTGCCATTAAGAGTAATTTAACTGTAAAAAATGGCAATAAACGTCAATTCGAGGTGAAAAATTCAGTACAATCTGAAATTTGCTGATTAAAATTTAATCCCTTAGTCATATTTATATAACATTTTGAGCAGATCGAGAGCGGAGGTCGGACAATCGTAAAATATTAACACATTTTTAAATGGAAAATCGATAACTCGTTACTTTTTTATTCGAGAAATCAGGGTATTTGCTACTTAAAATGCTAATTACACTTTAATGGGAATTAGCAGCGATAATGTCATAATCGATACGTTAAATCCGATAATGTAAAGTATTTTAAAATTAAGTTAAAATAAAAACCTTAAGACTTATCGTTTATTTGTGTTACTGAACCAGCAAAGAACTTATTTTATACAAGAATAAAAATAAAAAATTTTTCCAGCAAGAAAGTGCTACACACTAAAATTTATTTATTTACTTTTTTAACAAACTGAACTAAATAATTATAAACAATACATAACGTTGCACAATGTCTCACGACCCTTTGACTGCAATCTAAATTATTTATGCAACATATCTTTAAATAATATAAAAAAAAATACTACAAAATAACATTAATGCACAAGAAGTCGTTACAACCAGCGACAGGCAAAAGCACTGCTGACACCGTCCTCGTTATACGATAACCCCGCGTTCAAAGTATACACTCGGCCACTTGCAATAAGTATTTTGCCCCATCAGCGAAACGCACTTACTTCCCGCAGGCTTCGGCGTCGGCGCCTATATACACCAAGCCCGGCGAAGTGCGCGCGGTATCGCGTTCCTCTGTGCAGCTGACCCCAGTGCCGAGGAAATCGTAATTTAACCAGTGTCACGGCCGCTCTCCTCGTGTGTGCACACACACACTCACACACACATACAAGTAAAAAAAAGAGAGGCGGCCCAGGGACGAAACGAGCGAAAATCGTATTATGATCGGGGGCAGCGGTACGGAGCAACAAAAAAAGAAGTGGAGACCGCGCCGCAGAAAAAAAGCTCTCGAGCGCGGAAAAAGAGGCGAAATTAAATTCGACTCAACTCGGCCGTGAAAAAAGAAGAAAAAAAAGAAGCAGCTTCGCTGTATATACGCGCGTTCTATCGCCAATCACCGCGCGCTCGCGCGCTCTGGCCGATAGCAGCGGGAAAAAAAGTATACAGGAAGAGTAGAGCCACCGAACGCGAAACGGCAGCACGGGAGAAATAACGCGTAAAAAAAAGAAGGGGGGAAGAGAGAAGGAAGCGTGACGAAGGAAGGCGAAAGTATATAAGCCCTGCGTCGGCAGCAGCGGTGTATATACATGTGCGGAGAGCGTCGGCGCGCAGGCTGTCTAAACTTGGCTCGTGCGCTCCAAGTTTTTCAATAAGAATAAGGCAATATAGCCTTGTTCTCCTCGCGCGCCAACGGCCGCGGCGGAGCAGCCTTCGAGCTCTCGTCTATATAGCGCGAGCGCGGCCGTGCCCCTGTACCAGACACACACTCTCGCGTCCACGTCCACGTCTGCGCGGAGATTTCCAGTTTCAATTTACAGGTGATACCCGCGGCAGCAGTCGACGAAAGAGAGAGAGAGAGGAGCTTGTGTGCCACCGCACGAGCACCCAATAATGAATCTCGATGCTCTCATCTCTCGGAAAAGCTCCGACGAGAGCCGAAGAGAGAGAGAGAGAGAGAGAGAGAGAGAGAGGGAGATGGAGCTTCTGTGTCTGTCTGGCTGTCTCTCTCAGGCGCGCGAGCGATTGCCTGGACTCTGGGATTGATCGAAGGCCGGCGTGGAAGTGGAGGAGGGGTTAGGGGGGAGGCGGAGAAGGTTTAGCTAGGGCAGGCGGACGGGCGTCAGTGCCTCTGCCAGAAATCTATCTCGGTCAAACAGCGTTAAAACAAGAAGGTTGCCTCCTACTACTACTCCCTTCTCTCTCTCTCGTAGCTCTCTCGTATGCTCGGCCTCTCTCTCTCACTCTGCCGGATGCGGTAAAGGAGAAAAAACAGAGGGTCGGCTCGAGGGAGACTAAAGCTCGTTCCACTCTATTATTGCTCTATCTCTCTGTCTCGCTCGCGCTTTAGCTCTCGAGCGCCGGCAAGGAAGCTGGAAAGTCGCATATAAGCTGGGTGTGTGTGTGTGTGTGTGTGTGTGTGTGTGTGTGTGTGTGTGTGTGTATACATGTATGTGTGTAGAAGGGGAAAGGAAAGAGAGGGGTGGACGAAAAAAAAGGAAATTATCGAGCGTTCGAGTGTCGCTCGCCGTTTGCGGAAAAATCGAAAGCTCGATACATTTCAATTAACGTGTTTCGATATGTGCAGCATTCGGCTTGTGTACGCGGCTTGTTTTGTTTATATGTGTACGTATGAAAATTTTTTTCTTTTTATCAAGGATCGGATTCGGAATTTATGGTTTTGCTTGACTTCGAGTAAGTGGTGTATGCGATTGGATGGTGAATGAAGTGTAACGATTATCGGATGCGGAGTTAAAATTCAGATAAGCTGACTTAATTAATATTGAGATATGCATTTTCCTTTAAAAAATGTGTTACGCTTGTAGAATTTAAGATTTTATTGATCATAACGAACCAGTACATTCTTCCTGTATTTTATTGCCTTGAACGACATTATTAAATTTTTTTAACATTGAATGTAATCAACCGTTATGTTTTTTATCCATTTTCTTGCCTTAAATGACATTATTTTTAGAGGACTACGTATAACGGTTCGTTATAATTATTCCAGTCTTAAAATCGATAGAATTGAGAAATAAATTGAGAAATTTCAGACCTAACTAGGAGAGTATCTTACCACTGTTTCGGATGAGACTTTACGTAATGTTATCTGGTACCTAAAAATGAAGAACAGTGCCTGTAATTTGACCCCATGCCTCCTTATTGAACAAATATTGCATGCTTCATTAACATTACTATAGTATATCTAATATCTGTATATTATGCAATATTCTTAACATTGAATATAAGGAAAACTAATGTTCTTAGCTGCATCTAGGGTTCTGGGACGTATGGAGGAATCAAACTTTATTTGTATGTACTAAAAAATATTTCTCAAAGCCTCACCAAATTTTATCCTCACTCCTTATAAGCTGGTTCCCTTGATTCGACGGTAAATACCAATAAGTATACAATACACTAAACTCTCGATATTTCGTCACAAATTTGGGTGGTAAAAATATACATTCTAATCAATGATATACTTAGTGATATACCGAATGATATAAAGCGGTAGATTGCAGATACTTTACGTTGAAAAGACTTTAAATAACGATACAGCTAACGTTGATGTATCCAGACTCCACTGTAATAATCCTCAGTGAACGACACATTAAAAGAAAAAATTAAACCATAATTTTACCTCAGCCTGCGCACAAAATCTCTTAAAGCATAACTGTCAACCGCCCCGAGCATTACCCCCATTCGTAAAAAAAGCCTCACGACAACCGACAAACATGAAAATTACAGCGAGCATTCGAGAGCCCGCGCGGTAGGAAAATTCATTAGGGGTGTGGCAGCCGCCGCAGCAGCAGCGGCAGCAGCAGCAGCAGCAGCGGCAACAGCAGCTTTATAGCCGCGGCAAACTGCACAGCCATAATCCCGCTAGTTTTTTCAGCCTCCGCCTGCCACAAGGGCTATTCTCTCTCCGCTGCCGCTGCTGCTGCTCAGCTCTCCTCACTTTGTATCACTCCATCTCTGTCGCTCTGTGTCTTTGTCCGTCGGCCGCGGCGCTCGGTATATACACACTCACACACACATATATATACATACGTTCGTTCGCTCTCTTCTCTCCTCCTCTCGCTCTCTATCGGCTTTCTCCGCCAGAGCCAGAGAGTAGACACACACACACACACACACACACGTACACACGTACATATATACAGAGTGAAAAGGGGTGTGTGGGAGGAGGTCGGGTGGGGTCGGCGCTGGCAGTAGTAGTGGTACAGAGCACCAGCAGCGGCAGCAGCAGCGGCAGCGTAATATATAGTTCGAAGGGAGGTGGTAGAGCGATCGGGGACTGACGGGGGGTTGACAGGATGCATATAAGCTGCGTGGCGAAGAGGGAAGGGTTGGGGGGAAAGGGGAAGAGGGAAGGGAGGGAGCTTTGCAAGCTCTCATTATATAAACGTGATTACATCTGCTTTCAGGCTTTCGCAATGTGGCCTGGAGCACTACCGTTGATAGCGTTACTGGCACTTCTGCTACATCCAGCAAGGTGAGTTTATCGCCGTTGCACGCACGCGTCTGCGCGCATGCATGTATTTGTATATAGCACCTATATAGTACCTCTCCCTTGCTTGTGTCTCTCTGTGTGTGTGTGTGTGAGTGTGTAACCGAGATTTCCGCTCATTCTGGTACGGCTCTAGCCGGTTCTCTGAATGTTTCTCTATACCGTGTGCTGTATACTGTGTGCTGTGCTGTGCTGCTCGACGACTACTGGACACGCGCTCCATCACGAGTTTCTCTATCTATCACGAAGAAAGACGAGTCAGCAGCACTCGCCCGACTGTGCGGATAGACGTACTGCCTCTCGAACTCGTTTCAGACAAGCGGCGCGCGCATTCTAGACTTGCATTCTTGAGGCTTTCTTTTTACTCCGAAAATTTTCATTTCGTCGAATGCGAAGATTAAAATTTATGTCCGCAAACGGTTTTTCTATATATTTTTGGTTGGTTGACTAATTTACGTGCAATTTTTCTTTTATTAACTATTTTGACTCGATGAAGCTTTTATTTGTACAATTTATTAATGCACGGAGAAAATAATAGTAGCAATTACTGGACTGCCTATTGAATTTTATGTAATAAGAAATATAAGGATTCACTACCTATCTGAATAGGATTCATTACAAGAAGGTGAGTATTGAATCCTAGACGGGTAAACAATGATCGAATGTTGTCCGCCATAACTATGAATGTATTAATTTTTGTATGATTTGTGAGACAAATCACATAAGCAAAGAGTTTCATTTATAATGTTGCTGTGATTTTCTATGCCCAACGATAACTAGAATAAATCGTCAGCAATTCATCTGAAAATTTCTAAAAACGGTAGCTTCTACTATCTCTTAAACGGTTTCTTTACATATATTATAAGGTCTTTTATTTTTCGTTATTATATACTTCAGGTTATGTATTTTATGAATAATTTTTTAGTGCACGATAATTAATTCCGTGCAAATGTTTTTCCAAGAGATTAAAATTAGCTATTTTTTAACACAAAAATTATTGGATTATCTATCGCCATTATTCTGTTATGCCTTTTTTTATCTTACTGTTTGAAAAAACACAACAGAATTATACACTCATAACAAAAGCAAATTTGATATTTGCATACTGAAAAATGCATTACGCTTAATATTCCACTACTATCTACCCTGTATAATAAATAATTAATTAATTGCATTGTATGCGCTGATTTCAGCAAAGTATGTTAAATAACATATTATCGCGCACACGGAGTATACGCGCAGGGCATGTTTCTGTGTCCTCGAGCCTGGAGCCGCTCATCGTATTCCTCTCCCGAATTATGCACAATAAATATTTGCATATTTATACGCATAACAAATCCCGTTATGAAATACATTATCCAACTTTTATCGTCAGATGTAAAGCAACAATTTCCGAATATATTTGCTTATAATAGCTTTCGCTCGCTCGTGTACATGTATTCCTATATTCACAGAATACGGACTCTCGGTGGAAAGTTCTTTTATCTCTAATATTAGGTTGATTTTGCTTTCCCAAAAGAGAAAGCTTTCTGATGGTGAAACTTTTTTTTGTGTTTTTTGACGTATAAACATGTTTTATGCCTTGGGAAGTCCGAATATACTAGTCTTATAAAATATCTGTATGTATGTGTGTGTGTGTGTGTGTGCGTGTGTTAGTATGTGGTATATCACCAATCGTTCAATTTGCGGTATAACCTTTTCAATCTTTGCACAGATTTTTACTATCAATACCCGGCATGCGCTTAGAAGTTTCAGTAAAAATGGTCAAATAAATTTTTTTATAGCCATTTTTCAAAATTGTGAAATTTTAAAATTTATTTTTTTTTTAATTTTATTGAATGCGGGAATGGCTTTAGGGGAGCGAATTCTTTATACAATAAAGTACTTATAAAATTTTTCATTCTAGGACCATAAACGATTTTCTATGAGTCGTTTTTCAGTTGTTATACTGTGTAACATATTTTCTTTTTTCAACATTTATTACTCGAAAACTATAGATAAAAGTCAGTGAAATTTTTACTGAATACTTGCTTCATATACAGACATATTCCTGTAAATTTTTAGGTAATAAGACGGTTTATTTTCTGAGAAGAAAAAAGTAAAAAAAATTCATTTTTGGACAACGATAAATTGAGTAATACTTGATGTAATGCCTTAAAAATTTCAGAGAATATTTGTTAGGTGTCAGATTATTGGCTGAATATTTTGGAGTGGATTTGGTTCATAATCTTCTGAGATATTAGAGATTATTCAATGTAAACAATACTTTTTCACCCTGTATATCACGTCATGTCTAAACTTTATCGTTGTGATTCTTCTTGTACATAATAAATATTATTATATATGAGATATACTATTCCACATTTCTAGTCAACTTTACGTATTATATTGCACGAAAAAGTCCAAAGATAATGTTATATTAAAAATATTGTTATTTTGTAATTTTTTAAAAATGAGTTAATAATTACATAATTTATTTTTGCAATATTGCCTTCGTATCTATCCGTAATATAGCATAGATAAATTATAATTTTTATACTATTTTGATGGTGGAATTTGTAAACTAGTATATGTTAAATAGCAGTCAAATTTTTAAATCAGTGATATTAAAAAAATATGCGTTTTTGTGTCTTATTCATTTTCTTTGCAATGAAAGAAAAAGAAAACAATAATTCAATCTTTTAGGTATAGGTTTCATTTGATTTTATAAATAACAACAGAATCAATGATACATCGCTGACCAAAGACACCCTGATATACCATATATACAATAATATGTTTATTGAAAAATATTCATTTTTCAGTATGGCATTAAATGAAAATAGTGAGACAGGAAAATAATCATGAAATTTTTAAATACTGCAACTTCATTAATCCAAACGCATGGTTTCATTAACATCATTGGGCATTTTTAAAAAAATTCATAAGTCAGAAGAATTTTCCATTGCGTGTGAGCTGTATTAGAGTGTAGTGTATCAGATTACGTATGTCAAATTTTATTTTTTTTTCATTTATTTAGGCCTTTTAAATCTTCAACATATACCAAATACTTAGATTAAAAAGTTTAATTTCAATGAAAATTAACGTATTTGTTTATTAGAAATTAACAATTTGAATTTAATAATTTGACATTCTGATAAGTTACACTATAACAGAGTATGTTAACAAAACGATGTCGAAAACTGTGTAATGATGTTTAGCTCACCCACGCTATTCCCTTTGTGTCCTTTCCTGTGTCACGTTAGTTACATTCGATCATTCGCTCGACCTCTCCCTCTTTGTCCCTCTCCTTTTTGTTCTTTGTTTTGAAGAATCCTTCTTTGACTCGCTGCACGGAAAGAGTCGACTTTTCGCGCAAAGCATCGGCTGCAGCGAGCGCGCGTGCATAAAGAAACCCGTTAAGGTCTTGGTATACTCGTGAGCGCAACGCAACGTAACGCGGGTGTGACGTGTTGCGGTCCATGTACATAAGAATCGTCTACATTTTAATTGTCTACAATTTAGCATTGGTCAATATATCTATATATAATTTGACCAATGCTAAATTGTGGACAATTAAAATGTCGACGATTCTTATGTGCAAGAACCGCACACGTCGCGTCCGCGTTGCATTGCGCTACGCTCACGAGTATACCAAGACCTTTAGGTCGGGATAGATTAAACGTTGCAGTTTGTTGCAAGACGAAAGAGAAAAAGAAAAAATAGCACACGCGCGCTCACTTCGCTTCTGAAATTAATTTACGGGGGTGCCTGGGCTGCGATGAAAGTGTCGAGTGCTTCGTCTCCATTTTATCGGAAGAGAGATTGTTTTATGTTATTTTGTAGTTTAAATTTCTTTCAGCGTCAGTCGCGTCGAGGTTTGACATTTAATTGACGTTCCCGCTTTCTTTTTGCGATGGAGTTTCTTTCACGCGAGCGCGAGGCTTTTGCGCTTTTGTCTGAATTAGCGAGTCAAGCTGCAGTGCGCTAACTTTGTGGCGGAGCTTTGCAACATATATGGGTTAATTGAAGCCTTTGAATGTTTTGAGTTTCGAGTGGTACGGACGAATGAAATTTCATAATACAGATACCCTGTTACTGAAAATTAGTTTCTTTCTTTTTTATAAAATCCACGCAGCAGCCTTATTTTAATTGCAATCTATAGTTATGTCAATTCATTGGCACTTAGGTTTGTTATACCAATGAAATTTGAGAAAATAGAAATGACTGTTTCTATTTTTAAATTTGATACATTCAGAACGACGATGAAACAAATATATTTTGAACATTCTGTAAATGCTGAAATCATTCTAACTTTTACGATATGACCGATCGATCTGTCGCTCACTTTGCATCGAATAGATTGCATCGTCACCTCATCGACTACTTTGTGGATTGTAAGATCGACATCCCCGCTTATGCTCGTATATATTAGCGAAGTCGGGGGATAGAATGTGCACAAGCTTTCCAAACTGAAAGGGGAGAGAGATGGGAGCGGAGCTTTTCTCTTTTATGGCGAACATATTAAATCCGCCATATTAAATTTTCAAAACCATATTAATATTTTACATACTCTTCGTACTATGAACTATTTTTCTTACATCATCTACTATGAATTGTATTAAATAAGTAGAAAGCAATCGGCAATAGTCAGACACCTATAGTCAACCAAGTGTCTTTCCCTCATTAAAAGTATTCCAAATTTTGCGAACGTCTTTACGTTAAACGTTTGCCAACGCGAGAGATTACAACAGCACCCCATTATTTCACGCTCGCGCAATAATCATTGCCGGCGAGAGCAAAACCTCTCTCTCGCGCTGACCAATGAACGCGCCAGCTCCCGTCCATAAATAATGCTCCTCAGTGCAGAAAATTACGCGCCGACGCAGCGCTCGCTTCACACGCACGTAACTCTAAAGAACAGCCGCTCTGTTCTACACCCCCTTCTTCCCCCCCTTCCCACAAATTGCACGAATTTACAACGTTGCAACTGGTACTAAAATGGCGCTCGGCATAGCAGAGAAAGAGAGAGAGAGAGAGAGAGATAGAAAAAAAGGAGAGTCGAGGCAACGCTCGCTGCCGGCGCGGAGCGAGGAAAGAAACCCATTTGGCAAAGTGGATATCCGGGGCGATATATTTTTCCGCGTTTAAGTACCTCCTGTCCTGCTTGTACGCTTGTCTCTTCCTGAAAACACAGAGAGCGTGTATATGTGCGCGCGAGAGAGAGAGAGAGATGCACGAACTCCCGTGTGTGCAGTACGTATATATAGGCTTGCAGTAGGGTCTTCGGAGCCCAGGGCACCAGCAGCACCAGCAGCGCGGACTTAACTTTTCCGATTATACCGCTCGCTCGGTGCGCACCGGGCACTGCCGCGACGGATCGATGCGACGCGATCGATCGATCGAATATGTATACGATGTATACGGCCGATGCTGGAGCATACGTGGGTTTTCGACGCGGACTTGGACAGCAAACTCAATTTTCTTCACTTTCCGGTCGGCCCTCTCTCTCTCTCTCTCTCTCTCCCTCAAACTCGGATGGCGAGTGTATTAGTGCACCCACGTAGATGCACGCGTGCGTGGCTACGTGTATGTAGCTGCGCGGGGGGCTCGGTTTGCGCCGCGACCTTATGTGCGCCTGGGCTTGTGCGGGAGTGTACGTGGGCACTGTTGCAAAAACGTTCATTGCGGCAGCGCCGAACTTATATTAGAAAATATATATTATGATGTACACGCGCGAGGGCATATTCTAGGGGCGGGGATTGGAACTTTAGAAGCGAAAATGGATGGAACATTTTTCGCGATTCGAATGTCTTTTGCGTTTTAGGTGATTTACAGGTTTATGCGTCCGTAAAAATATCTACGATCTCCCGGAAAATCGAAATAAATGTATATCACTCTTAGTCGAGAGCAACACTAAAGATTGGTGCATAAAGATTCGTCTTGATCGCGGACGATTGTGCCTCTAAGTTAAATAACCGTACGCAAACACAACTTTTTATTAATCAATTTGATGTCCCTGGTAGAAATCGATTCCATTTTCAAGCCAGTAAATAACTAGTCCAAAAACGCAGTGGTCAAAAACTAGACTCATTTTCGGTTTTTGCTCATGAAACACTTTTTTTAAATATTTTCTGGCTATTTAAGGAGGTTCGATAGTAAAGTCAAAATGATAAGATGTTTTCGATAATTTAATCATGTCATTCTTGTATAATGTTTGTCATTCTTGTTGAATGTCATTCTTCTATAAAGTTTACGATGGCATGTGAAATTAAAGATAATTGACCGATTTAAAGATAATTGACTTCAACGTTTGATTCTTGTTCACGGCCTCTTACGAGATCATCTTGTAAACTGACAATAAACTTAGAGTGCGATTGTTTATAAATGATAAGAAAAAAACGAAAAACTATGCAAAATATTGGAAAAGCATTAAAGATCGTATACTCGAAATTTTAGAACGATTGGGAACACCGATTCTGAGTACTAAGCAAAACGTAAATAAAAACACTAGCTTGTAGGCTGCGCGAGGAGGTACGTGGTGCAGGGGGACTCTCCTTTCCTCATCCCGCGCGGGAGATGTATCTAACCTCCGTAATGGAGTCGAAGAATCAAACAACAATTTTCAAGCGACTTATTCGATATTACTTAGCTTGGAGAACTAGAACGTATATTCATTTTATCAAATTCTGTCGGAATAACGATAATTGATTTTATAATAATTCATTTGGTTAGTTTTGAAATAATATTGCTAGATAAATAATCTTTTTTTACTGAATTAAATAGACTTAAATAAATAACCATATAGTATGCCATAAATGTAAACTATATCGTTCCTAGCCAAAAGACTTATAATACATTTATAGATGCAATTTTGAATCCACTTTATATTCAGAAAGTTTCTGAAAATTTTCTAATTCGTCTGTAGCATCATTGGAATTATTTACTTTATTCTGACTAGGTACTTATTGTTTGATTCAAATTTTCTTAATATCTCTTTGCAGAATGAAAACTCAAGTCTACTAAGCTCAAAACTTTTGTAAGTTATTTCAAGTACCAAAAACAATTATCTCGGAAAAACAATATTTCGTATCTTATTTATCAGCTATAATTATAATTTATATAATTGCTATCTTTTATGTTTCGATCTTACCTATCAATTTAAATATAAAAATTTAAATATATCTTAAAGACATGAATTACAAATTTGAAACGAATGTGAAAAACTATAGAATATATTTAGAAAAATTTGGCTTGCTCTTATAAGCACTATCCTGCTCTTGCACATAAATAAAATGTACTTTTTAAAATTGAAAGATATATTGATTTCTTTAGAAACATTTTATGCTCGAGTAAAAAGTGAATGAGCGAATTCACGATCGGAAATTGATGACGAAATAGCAAAAGCTACAGAAAAGCACTCTCAAGAGCGATCGTTTCGTCGGAGCAGATGATTTTTCAATCAAACTTGGCGCGATCGTATACATTTCGCGATGCTCGAACCGATTCTCCGACTTCCTACATCTACACAGAACCTCGAGAGGAATATATATCGCTTGCGCAAAATACAAAGTTCGCTCGTTCCCCTTTTCTCTCTCTCTCAGGCACTCTACACGCGTACCAAAAAAAATGGATAGCGAGCGAGCACTTCGATTTTTTGATTTTACATCCGCATCGACGGTAGCTCGTAAAAAAAAGAGAATCGACTGCCCCGAAAAAAACAAGTTCCGATAGCTCTCGCGGCGGTCGGCGGCGAAATTCGCGAACGGCGCAGTAGACTATTTTAGAGCTTTCCGATGAATGCCGCGAGCCTTTTTTGGGGGGATATTGGCGGTATAGGTGAGACCAAAAGAGGTTTATATTTGAGGATCGCTGCTGTCGTCGCTGCTGCTGCTGCTACTGCGGATGGAGATGGGATTTTTATTTTTCTCTTTTCTTTCGAGAGGGCCGTCGAATGAAGCCGTCGATTCGACTGCTTTTCACGCGGGGAGAGTAATATTTGGGAAATTTTTTCCTTTGAATATACAGACTCATGCGTATTTCTCGGTCGTTGAGAAGCTATAAGCCAATTACTCTTTCATTGACGATCGGGCTAATGGTAAATTTTTTCATTTCAAAGCAATCAGTTTCGTTGTATTTGATATACGACGTGAAAAATTGCGTATTTCTATTCGCTATGTGCACAACTTTTCAATGGCGCTGTTTTACGAGTGATGCATTGTACGATCGGTCAAATGCATAGGCTCTTATGGACGTTGAATGAAAAGAATTTTGTTTAAATTACTGATGTAAAATATGTATTTGGAACTTTGGAAAAATAATCACAGTGTTCAGATGTGCATTAGTAATTTAAACAAAATTATTTTCATTCAACATCCATAAGAACCTATATGTATTTGACCGACCATACTTTTCGCGCATGGGCCGTAAAACAGTGCCATTTAAACGTTCTACACGTAGCCAATATAGCGTGTTACGTTGTATCCAAATCGGTATTAGGTACTCCTATCGGCTTATAAATTCAGTCGTGTAAAAGAAGCCATTGTGTATAGTAAACTCGCTTTTTCGATTGTGACTCGACAACTTTGTAAATCCATCGCGCAACATTTTTATAAATGACCTTTCAATGATCTATCTAAACGTCTCCTCGCCTCAAAAGCGCACAAACAACTCCGCGAACCCTCTTAATCCGCATTGTACGCAGTACCTCCCAGCGTAACATTATTAATTACATACGTACGCGCGGGAAAAAGGAAAGCACGCCCCCGCGGCGAAACCCACGACTCATCGGCCCCGGCGAACAAACGAACGAAACGCGCGGCTAATTCCAATTGTATCCAGCAGTGATATCATTAGTAAGAAACATCCGAGGGCTTGGGGAAAAACAAGCAGGCAGAAAATACGCCGGGGATACGCCTCGTAATACATATAAAGCCCCCTGTCTTTCTCCCTTTCCCTCGCGCGCATTCTGTGTCCTCGAAAAGGCGATCCCGACGAGGAGGAAACCGCAGAGTGCACGCGCTGGCTGCCGCCTCTGCACACAGGAAAAATGAAAAAAACGAGGTTTCCGCCGAGAAAGCCGCTGCTCTCGAGTGCGCGGCACGAGGGGGGGTGTGCGCGACACGCAGTGGGGGTGGTTTTCTCGCATTTGCGCTCCCTGAATTACGGAGCAAGAGAGAAAGAAACTCGAAAACTGGAGCGGTTATTAACGGTGAAGGGGCCGTAGCACCGCATGCATGTGTGCTCTCTCTCTCTCTCTTTCTTCCTGCACTGTTACACAACCCATCGTTTTGCACGAGTAGGCCTCGAGCGCTGGATTATGCACTCGAGGCGTGACTCTTTCCCTCGTGCATGCAGGGCCGAGGTAGAATTATCATCATCCAGGGCGCACTGACAGGTGGCAGCTCTACACGTGACTACTGCCGCTGCTCTCGCTGCAGCTAAAACGGCTTTAGAAAAAGATTCGCCGCGCGAGCGAGGGCAAGGATGTAAATGAGAAAGCCGCGAGGGGACGACGAGGATGTGTGCGAGCGCTGCGTAGCAAAGAGAGAGAGAGGAGATAGCGGGGTAGCAGACAAGAGGAATGGGGATGAATGGGAAAACGAGGGTAGCGGGAGAGATGAGATATATATATATATATATATATGTACGCAGCCACTGCACGCGGTTCTAATAAACGTTTGCTACGGGGAAGTTTTTTCTTTCTTCTTCTGTTCTGGCCTGCTCTTTTTTTTCGGAGGGGTTGGATAATGTAGTTCCACGCGGTCGAGCCTCGGGAGTCCATGTGTCATGTTTTTGAGTAGGGACGCGCGGGATCTTGGTATTCGGAGGACGTTTTTTTCCCCCGTCAGAGTGTGCGGGAGTGGAGGAGGTTCTCGGGGAGAGCTGGTGATGATCAATTTTTCATGAAGTTGAGGCCGACTGGAGATGATGGGCTTTTGAGTGCCAAATGATGACGCTGATGACTCATTTTCGCCTCGTGCGACGCTCCACTTTTGAAATATCGATCTTTTTTGTTTTCATAGGCGGTGGACCGGGTATAACGAACGCACAAATCAAGTCCGTAAAAGTGCGAACATTCACGACGTTATTATACCTATGTTGAAACATTTTCAAACCATTTTTCTTTAGCGGGTTACTTATTGTATTTCCAAGGGCGTAATGACGCTTTTTCTGAAAAAGTTTGTATACTAATACTAATATTAAAAAATAACGTAAAAATAAATATCCATCTAATTTTATTAATGTTTATCGGAGAAAAGTAGGCTAACCCCCTTAAAAGGACTGATATTGTAATATTACTTTTTTAAGATTTGACCGATGAAAAAAATGCTGATACTCTTTCTGTACAAATTATTATATCCAGGGAGTTCGCGTAGTTAGAATTACGTTGTATGTTGTATGTAAGTAACCTTTGAGAGTTTCTGATTTTTTGTTTATTATAAATGCACAATATTCTTATCTTCGTTTGGTATTTAAACTTTATTAAATTCCAAACAGAAAATTATTAAAGCGTAATACAGAAGACTGATGGTCGGTAATGAAAATATCACAAAGACTGTTAAAAGTCATATTTTCTGTATGGCTTACTATCTTATATGGGCATGCTCAAAAGATAAATATCTCACCGCGGCATAAAGGTTGCTCCGAAGCAAGAGATATAAGTCATCAGTGACGTCATTTTGTACAGCGTAGCGCCTTCGCAGGACTTTTATAAAATTGATTATACGGGTAAGGTGGATTTCGTGACGCTCTTTGTCATTGTAATACTCGGATAAATAAAAGTTTTTGTATTTTTAGATAATAAGGAGAATATACGGAGTTATTATCAGAAATAGTTGTTTCATTTCTTATGAAAATATTACGCATTTGGAGTAAAATGGCTTATATTTCGAAAACAAGGACCCGTTAGAACAAATGACAGGTGATCGGTTTTATTTTTAGACACCAGAAAATATCTCCGAAAGCCTTATCAAGGTCCGAGTGCCGCCAGGGTGATATTGTGCCTTGTATGTACGGGTAATGGATATATATGGCTTAATGGATTCTTCATGCGTAAAAAATTTCTTTTTTTAAACTCGGCTTCTTAAATTTCAATACATAAGCTGCTTTGAAAACATAAAAACTATATGTTACTGAACAAGAACAAGATTTTCTATCGCAAACTCTGTACACTAAAACTTTTTTTATTAATAGACTAACAAAATTTGAGTAATGTATATTTTATTTAAAAAGTATTATTATTTGTGTTGTTTTCATTTATTATTTTAAAGTCAAATTTATTTTAAAATATAATACTATTAAGCTGCTAAAATATTTGTAGTTATTTTTACTAAAAGCATTTACCTGTTACCCCACATATTTTTAAATAAAATAATATTCGTTACATTAACTATCAAAGTTGAATCATTTAGTAGTAACAAATAGTTATTTTCGTTTTGTCCGAGCATGGGAGCGTGTCCGATCATTAGTACATGTCTTAAATCCGAATAAGTTGCGTTATACGCGATCAGCTATCGCCAATAGTATCTCACTGTGACTCAGTAGAAACTGCCTCGATACAGTCAGACACGCATACCTATAAACCGCAAGCAAACCCCTTTATCTCTCTCCTGATAAATGCTCATTCTCCTAAAATTTCTATCATCCGACACTAAAAGATCTCCTCCATCCCTCAGCATCCGTTCTCCTCCAGTACATCAGCTCCAGAAAAAGAAACCAAAATACAGACAAATCTCTCGCTGCAATATTCATCACTCCCCCCCGAATTTCTCTTCAAATCCCTTTAAAAAATCGATCTTCCAGAGCTCTCTCTCTCTCTCTCGCAGCTCCTCGCTAAACGAAGCTTTCGCTCTCTCACAGCGGAGGAAGAAACATCGCGGCACTTTAGCACGCCAGCAGCAGCAGCAGCAGCAGCTTCGTCGCTTCGCCGAGACGTGCAATCGCGCAGGATCGAGCGATTCCGGCATTTCAGCCTCTCTCTCTCTCTCTCTCTCTCTCTCTCTCTCTCTCTCTCTCTCTCTCTGCGCATTGCCAGCAGCAGCAGACTAAAGCCGTTGCTGCTGCTGCTGCCTCCGCATATAATGCACTAAAAGCCCCGGCTTCGAGACGCTTACCTACACACACACACACACACTCACACACGTATACGCGCAAGGGAGAAGGCACAGAGAAGAAGCTCGCAGATACTGGGAGGTCCGGGAGCAGCCGAGCTCCCCGTTTCATATACATATATATATATATATATATATATATATATATATATATAGATCCCGAGCCGGCGTTGCCGCGAAGACGTCGTCGCAGGTGAAATATTCAGAGCCGGGCGTATATAGCCCCCGGCCGAACGCTGATGAGAAACGCGCGCCGCGCCGCGTCGTATCGCTTTCCTTCGAGCTCGAGCTCGTGCCGCGCGTTCTATTCACTCTCCGACCGTCCGTCCGTCCATCCCTTCTCTCTCTCTCTCTCTCTCTGACTTTCGTCTCGTTCTCGAGGCTGCCCTTTAAATACTTTTCATTATGCTAACCGTATACGTTGTAGCCCTTTACTCTGTCAGTCCGCCTCCCTTTTTCGCCTAAATACTTTCGCGCACTGGAGCGTGTAGCGGCGGCGGCGGTGGCGGCTGCAGCGCACTCGGTCGACCCTTCACTTATACTTTCTTTCTTCTACCCCCTGCGCGCCACGCGCATACACGCGTGCGTGCTTTCACCCACATTCTCGCTTCGGTCGCGGCCGTCCTCTCTGCAGCCTTCCCCGTCCCCTAGCGCGCGCCCCTTTCGCTTTGTCATTCTCTTACTCCATTTTACTCCTGAGTGTGTGGGTGTGTGTGTGTGTGTATGTGTGTCGGCCGGCTGTAGCCGCAGCACACACTCGTTCCTTCTTTCTTTCTCTCCTTCCTGTCATTTATTTTCTCTCGTCTCACGTTCTCTCTCTCTCTCTTGCTCTCCTTCTTGTTCGCGCCCGCTCAATCATGCCCCTGTTCCGCACTGCTGTCCTTCTCTCCTCTTTCGCCCTGCTGCTCTCGACCATTCTCTACGGTATTTTTTTTTTGCTCGCGCGCACTCTCTCTCTCTTTCTGTTCTTTTTTTTATGTCATTCTTTCTTCTCACGCCCCGGCTCAACCCCTTCGCTCATTCGCAGAGCACGGTGGCTCTGACGTCAAAAAATGTCGGATACAGAATTTAGCTCGTGGAAGAAGGAAAGAGAAAGAGAGAGGTCCGCTCGTGTGAAATTATATTTCAGAAGTCTAATGCAAGAATGGATTTATATGGGTCAGCTCCTGGAATGAAAGAAAGTCTTATACGTTGTGTTGAGAAATTAAGAATTATCGAAGTTTGAGTTTGAAATGTGATGTAATATATCAATCGATTATGATTCGTACACGCATTTCTAAGAATTATAGTTATAGGAAATCAGGGCTTTTAATATTTTTTTTTCTGTAATAAAAACATAATTAAAGATTAAGATAATCTTTTAAAAAGATTATCTTAAAGAACCAAATGCCTGACAAATGCTGAATTCCTAGTAGTTATTTTGTTACAAACCATTATCGCAAGACTTGAGAAATAATCATTTGCTACATAAAAACGAGCGATTATCCAGACTCTAATCAGCTAAGAATAATTCCTGATCATTTATTATTTTCATAAAAGTAAATGATTAAAAATTACTCTTAGCTGGTTAGAGTCAGGATCAGTGACAATAATAACTGCTGCAGACTTATCCTCTTAGGAGGATCACAGAATTTGTATAGCACATAAATAAATAAATATAGATAATATTTTATGCAAATACCTTACTCTTTGAAACTTTTAACGCACACTTGGTATTTTCTGAAGGCCGAAGTTAAGTAGAAATTAATCCTAATGTTTTGGTAAGTGTATATATATACATTTTGGAGTTCTTTGATAGAGCGTGTTTGAAGTCTTCGTATTAAGTTTAATTAAAAGCAGTTAAAGGAAAATTTTATGCAATGAAGTTAGACTATTATTTATAACACGTTAAATCAGATATTTATTACGTAGAATGTATGTACGCTGAAAGTTTTTCGAGATTTCGATAATGTGTTTATGATAAAAATGACACAATTTCAGTAATTTATTAAAAATCTGGAAACAACTTTTAATGCATTCTTATTAATATATGAATGCTTTTCTTGCCCTCAAAATAAAGAATTTAAGCATATTAGTTAGAGACATTACGTACCTCTTCAGAAATAGCCTTCAGTAAAAGTCAGGCATTGGTACAAGAAAACTTAAAAAATTCCATAGAATGTAGCTCATATAAATGGAGAGAAAATAATTATAGCGATTACTATTAGGGGATAGGACTAATTATTAAACTATCTTGTAAATAAAAATCATAAGAAATTCAGAACTGAGTTCCACGACTAAAAATAATAAATAACGTTAGATTACTTTATCTATAGTATGAATATTAAATGCTTTTAGGAAATAAACAAGTATACAATAACAGTATAGATACATACAAATCTTTGCTCCTATGATTTATCTTAGGAAATTGTTCAAAAATGAAAATTTTGGAGGTTATGGCACATATAATTCACTCTTTCATCTGTCCCGTAATGAATCCTAGATATGTGGGTTATGAATTCCTAAATATTACATTGTATCAAATTTACTACACAGTCTAGTAATAACTAAATGCTACTACTTCTCTTCGTGTACATTTCAATTAGTGCAATAAAACAATTAAAGCACGCAGATATATACAGTCTATTACCAATCGACATCGCGTAAAAATCGCAACGAAAGAAAGAAAGAAAGAGAAAAAAAGAAACGCGAACGCCCAACCAAATAAACAATTAGCGCATCCGGCGCATCACGCGAGACAATCAATTTCCATCGCGAGCGTATAAGAGCCGAATAAACAAGCGATCGGACGTACCCGAAGCATCTCCCCTCCCCACCTCATATCCATTACTCGTCGACGGCCGCGCATCGCAGCACCGTGACGATCACGATCGCGCGAGGGCACTTTCCGTTTCGCGCATTAAGCCATTCGGCTGCGCCGTCACGAGCGGCGCGTCGCATCGCACACGCCGGTCACGTATTTTAATTCGAGTTCAATTAGCCGGCGGGTCGTCGCGTGTGCCGGCGGGCCTTTAAATGGCAATCACTCGCCCCTCCCCTCCCCCTCCCGCCCTCGCACTGAAAGAAGCACTCAGCGAGCGTATCAATTCTCGCTCTCGCTTAGACCCTCGCCCCCCCCCTCTCCCGTCTCTTAGCTCGTGAGCTCTCACGCGAGGGAGAACAATATCGACTAATTAAAGTGGATGGGGCGAGGAGAGGACTGGTGTAGGAAGCGGGAAAGTTGCTTCTGCTGCTCTCGAAGGAGTCTCTCCCTAAAGTCTTATATGCTTCCTTTGGTTTGGAAGGGGAAGGGGGGGACTGCAGCGGCTGGTACGTACTTTCGCACGTTTGATGGGCCAACATTTATCCTGTCAACACGCCACTCGCGCTTCCCAGCCTTGGGTTGTAGCGCCGTACTTCTGGTGCTCTCCCTCGTTCGCCTCGTTGCTTCCTTCCTGCCTTCCTTCCTACGTGTATCGTGTAGATAGATTGAGAGACAGATGTAATTTTTATTTGCGTATAAATTTATACAAATATATGTGGGATAATATCTCGTGTATCTTAAAATCAATCGATTGTTCAGTCTTAGAAAGTACGTACAATGTCGATATTTCGGTCAGTGGTTCTTGAATAAATCTTAAAATTGACAGTGTATTATTGATCATTGAAATATATAAATTAACCCCCCCTCCGGTTTAACCGAAGTCAGACTCGAGGTAAAATTTCTGATTTAAGCTTACGTTTTTCGATGTAACTTCAAGAAGAAATACTTCATGAATACTATTAACCTGTTAGATTGAAGCTAAGTAGTATATTATGATTAATAAAGGTGAAGATAGTTTACATGTTAACTAATTGCTGAATAATACTCAATTCAAATTCAGTATACAAAAATTAATTAAACCGCAGGGTTTGAACATTCTGTAGACAGCATTGCATATTCAAAAGTATGTAAATATAAAATGTACCGTAAATGTACTTAACAATATATTCAATGTATACATCACATGTACACTTGTTTTACATTCATCCGCTCAGTCTAACTCCGAAAAGTGCTTTTTAACCGCCAGTTTAAACACTTTCAAGAATGGTAATGTGCGTATGTCAAAGGAGAACGAATTCTCTAAATGTGCACCCAGTACTTGAACAAGTCTTCGTCCGATTTAGGTGCGCAAATATGTATAACAGACAGTTTTTTTTGCATTAATCCTTACACAGCGCGTTAATTTGTTCTTTTAAAAAATACAGTGTGTGTGTATGAGAGAGAAAGGGGGCGGGGAGGGTGACAGAGAGAGAGAGAGAGACATTTTGTTTGTGCAGGCCATTGGACTATGTTGAACTACTACCGAGTGCAGCCAAGTCTATGCTCTCGTAGCTTATGTTTCTCTCTCTCTCTCCCTCCCTTTTACGTATACAGCGGTAAACAAATATTGGCGAGCGTAAACTAGCCGGGTCGAGAGTGCAGGGTCGGTGATGCGCAACGATCCGGCGCGGCGCTAGTTTATGGCGGGTGTGCCATACGTACGTGTATATATAACTTTCGCGTGTAAGACGCGAACGCGCACAAGTGGTAAAGGCCGGGCTTTGGTCAGGCGAGGACTATAGTCGTGCTCGCGCGCGATGCATCGAGTTTCGAGCATCGGTGGGGGGCAAACTCTTGGGGCCGCGAGCGAGGACTCTGGTTTCTTGTCGTTCGGTGCGCTGAATTAATTGGCGCGGAAATGCAAATGCTGCTGTTGCGAGAGCGGAAACGAACAGCTTCATGCGAAAAGTTCACGCCGTCCTTGCGAGAGACTTCGAAATTAGATAACCCACGAGCAATTTGTGTACGTGTTATGCGGTTAATGTTCGGGAGGTTTTCTCGTCCACCCAACGGTAAGAGTAACTTTGAATTTGGCGGGTCGTTTTGCTTTGGGTTAATTGGGATTTTTAAAGGTTAGATATTAGGAGGTATATACATCTTTTGTAATCACAGGTAACACGTAGAGAAATAACTCCGCCATATTCAAAGTTATTTTTACCGTTGGGTGTACGTAGTCTTTGAATTTTGCGCACCTATGTACGCATAATAATTTATGTGCATTTGTATGCACGTTAAGCGCTTTCTTTTACCTGAACTTATTCACACTAATATGAAAACTTACCACCTCTCATCTGTATTAGTATATAAAGCATAATGCTATGATTGGACAAAATGTTAGAACAGGATAGCCAAAATAACTAACGCAGATGCCGTAGAACAAAATTCTGTATATAAACATCAACCATTTAGAGAAATACTCTATCTATTAATACATTATTTCACTGCATATTTTAAGCTTACGTTACATCTTGAGTTTATTTAAAGATAACGGTTATTTATTTATGGTATAAGTTTGAGTAGTATACCTAACTTGGCCTTTACCGTTTCTTAACATCGGCAGCTTTACCGCGCCCCATATTTTTCATTATACAGCAAAATGTTGCATAATTATATACATATAAACCTTTATAAAGATTTTTTATCACGACAAGATCATCAAACAGCCACATTTTTGTACTATAGACGCCCAAAAATTTTTATATTTATCATATTATCTTTAAAGTTCAGGTTAAATCTGCATCAATCAGGATACCTACGTAATCTCCTTAATAAGATGCCAGGGCCAGGATTTCATTATATTATTCTAAATAATCTTTATTAAACATTGTTCTTTTGATTGGCGTTAAGATAATGACTTTATTGCCGAATCAACCGTAATGGCCACTTTATTCATCTGAAATACGGGACAAAAGTAAAAAATATTTTTCCTCCAAATGCATTTTTATTTTATTTTCCGCAAATGCTTTCTCTCGATTTTTTAAAATTCTAAGATATTTCTTTCTCTTTCCACTCTTTGAATCAATAAAGTGGCCACAGTTAAGTCAGAAATAAAGTTTTATATGCAATACTGGATTAAAGTCGAAGTTATTCCCTTGTTACAGAATGTACTATTCTTAATATACTTTACAGAATAGATAACTATTACGTTTCAAATTACAAATTTATTAACCAGAAGAAGATTTACATACAAAATGACAAAATGATGTAGATCCCTACAGACATAAACTACTTACCTGTGCTTAGGTCCGGCACATAAAACTAAAATAACATAAAATACTTAAAACTTAACTTTTCTTCAAAAAAATTTTACTTAATGCAAAAATAGGCAGAAAAGAGTAGCAATTATCCAATTGCCGATCGAAATTCGCATCTCGATAATCTCGCTTTACGCCGCTAATAAACGTCAATCTCGTCCAGGCTGCACTCCCATCTTTACAGCTCCATCGAAGGCACAATATAAATGCCCTCCCTATCTATACCACTCGACTATATACCTACGCACTCGCAGCGATCCTTCAGCTCGGATCTCCTCCACTCCTCCACTCTTCCTCCTCGTCCTCGGCAGAGCACTCCGTCTACATAATCGGCGGACGCGCACATACACTCGAGCCCTTGAAAAGAAAAGTCCAAGATCGCAATAAATATTCCAGGCGCAGCGCGTCGTAAAAGTCGCCGAGTCGATCCTCTGGGCTTCTCCTTCGCGCAAAGATGCCTCGCGGGACGTCGAGCGCGCGCGCCTTCAACAAGAAAGAGAGAGAGGGTAAGAGCGATAGCATGCCTTTCGTTTTACCCGGGAATTACGAGGCTCGTACACGTCAATCCTGCGGACGGGCTTCTCCTCCGCTTTACCCTCTTGTTTTATATATATACATAGAAGCGTGGTCTCGTGCTGAGCCGAAGCGCACCAGCAACGACGACGACGACGAGGAAGAAACAGCAGCAGCAGCGCGGGAGGCATATAGTGTATAAGGCCACCTGCTAGGAGAGAGAGAAAGAGAGAGAGAGAGAGTTAACGACTACTCGAAAACTACTTGCGTTCCACTTGCGCCGCGTGCGCCGCTTCAATCTTCAAACCGTTCGTCTAGGATGTGTGTGCGTGAGTGAGTGTGAGTGCTGGTAGGAAGAACGCCTTTGACACGGAAGTATTTTTTATGTAAACGATGGGACGTGGTGAAGGATTCAGCGCACTACGGTGATCAATGCAATTGATTTTTGCTTTTTATTAATTATTAAGCTTATGCAATGAAGCTATGCAATTAAGCGGTAAAGTCTGATAGAAAATAACATAATTATGACTACTCCTATAGTAATAATGAGATTGCTATACTGTATTATAGATGTGGTTGTAAATATTTATAAAAATAAATAATAATTTTTAAATAATTGTTAAGATGACAATAATTGAAGTAAAAATAATTTATGAAATCTTGCCTTTAAAATAACTGTCACTGCAAATATGACTATCAATTTAGGAATATATTCGAAAGGGCATAGCGGGGTACAAAAAATACATACCTTTTTAAATTTTCTAAATTATATTACACAATGCAACTCACACTACATGAATCGTCTATATACCATCTAGAGATAATAATAATCATGCTCTATGGCTCATGTGTCAAAGTAAAAATACCTCGTTCCAACTCGAGCGGTCTATCGGTGGCACGCGCTCGCTCCCTCGGCGCAAATACAAATTTGTCCCTCTTCGCGTCTGTCCGCCTCTCTGTCTCTTCCTCTCGTTTCTCTGTCTCGTTTTCTCTGTTCCTCGATTTGCTCGAGCGAAATTATTGGCTCTCGGGCGTGGCGATCGAAATTAAAGCGCGATTAAGCCGAGTCCGCTCGGCGTGAGCCTGGGCGGTGGAAATCACACGCCTCGCTTAATCAACGAACTCGCGCGAAATTATTTTCGCGCCCTCAGACAGCGTCGCGCGTTTCGCTGCGGCCGTCAATTGAATTTCTTCGCGCGTAGCCGGATCGGATAACGCGTAGAAATTGCACCGAGCGCTCAGTATGCGAGTTTTTCGCTTGCGCGAAAATGATAAATATTTGATGAATTAAAATTGAGAAAGTTGGCGTTTATGAATTTGAAACTTTGCGTGTAGCTACAGATTCATTAAAGCTATGAGTGTCACGTTAGCTATTCATTCGTATTTTGTTCCCTTAACTTTATACGTAAAATATAAATAGGTTACATTCAAAATTTAACCCTTTGAAGCACCCTTTAAATTACGGAGGACTATCTTTTTTGGTTTTAATATTTTATTTTTATGATAAGTTTAAATTTAAAAGAGATTATCTAAAATCAAATTTAGAGCCCTTTTCTGTTTCGTTGATCAATGCGAACATAGCTGCACAATAAACTTGAAATTTATTTAAAAATGGAAAATTATTATAACATGGTATATACATAACATATATTATAACAGGTACTTATGCCCTTTTTCTACGTGGATTTTAAGTTCGTTTTGCTTTAACTTTCAATGCTGAATATCTTTAGTACCATAACAGTTAAGCTCATTTGAAAACACCCAATAAATAGTTACAGAATTTTTCTCTTTGTTTTTTTAGATCTTAAAGTCTAGGTGAAGAAAGGGTATTATTAGTAGGAAGATTGAGGTGTGCTTCGCGCGCATTGGTTATCCTCGCTGGCATTCTATTTTTTGCAAATGAAATATTCAAAAATAAAAATTGAATATTCGATTTGGATTCGATATCTCGTCGTTGATATTTATACGGGATTATGTAAGAAAATTAACTACCTTAAGTTTAAGTGTTATAAACGCACGGCGAAAACGACTTTTAAAGATAGACTGGAATCACACCAAGACGACAAGTGCGGGACCCAAGAATCTCGCTAAGGAGACAATAGTAGCCCGCACTGTTCCTTGCTCTGTGTGTTTGTGTGTGCTACGCACACAAGCAAGCGGGCACTTGCGTGTGAACAATGTAATATCTCTAATGGTTGCTCGTCATCTTAGCAAAAGTATCGTGAATATGGAAGAATTATTCCATGCAAAAGAATTTCTGGCGAAATCTCATCTTATTGTTTGATCGGAAATTCTTTTCCATGTGATTATTTCCTCGTATTTAATCAATATTGATCTGTGCATATTTCAAATTCTTACTTTTCTGTCATGTTTTCATCACACATTATGTTGATCTTCATTCACGTGTCATACCGATATGCTCTGCAATGTGATCTACTGTTTATTATTTTTTACTTTATTTTTTTCGCGATAAAGGAATTTGAACTTTTAAAGCTTTACTCTTTTCCAGCTTTACTCTTTTACTCTAACATTCCATTCTTTATTTTTGTGGCTTCAAAGGATTAAATCAAGAGTATAAATAAAAATAAATCAATTAAATTCAACTCCGGGGAAAGTCGTACAGTATGAATACCCACAGCTATTTTGACTGTAACTTTTTATTAAAGATATAAAAATTGGTTTTCTAAAAAAGTATTTATTCTTTGAAGGGCCCTTTTTAAAATTACTATAATAAATATATATTCTATAAATACGATGATTTGAAATACAAATTGACTTTTGAATCTTATTGTCACCGGCGAGCTGCCACAAAATCAAATCTCGAATCACGAGGATGTTCGGCGCAATCCGCATTTCTCACAAAGCCAGCACTCGACTTCGTTAAATCTCCCAATCACCCAACGCATAAAAAATCACCTACAGACGCACACCGCCCTTACACCATTAAAAAGCAAAGAAGAAAAAACTGCCAACCCTCGCATCTTCCGAGCCGCTTGGCCGCAAAAATCCTGCAGCCTAGAAAATCCTCATCCTCGCAGGCCGCAGAAAGCGAGGCGCGGAGCCAGCGAGAAAGCCAGAGAAAGCCGAGAATCCCAGGCCGCGAGCTCTTCAACGCCATCTGAATAAAAGAAAGCAGCTACAGCGGCAGCGGCAGGGAGAGATAAAAAAGTCACAAAAGAAAATCCATAACAACCAAGCCAATTACCCGTGTACACCCTTTACCTATATATTTCAACACGGCGTTCCGCGCCAGCAGCCTCCCTCGTGCACACAGAAAAAATCTGTAAACGAGCTGAGCGCCGCGCGGGCCTTCTATATCCATCCCAATCTCTCTCTCTCTCTCTCTCACTCTCTTATCCGGTCTCATTAACATCGCGGCTCCGCGTGCGGAAGCGACCTCATTAGAGGGCAGCTCGTTCGCGCGCGCGCGTGGTGCAGCTCCGTCGGGGCCCTATACGCGAGGGGGGAAGGGTTAGAAAGGGGGGAGGGGGATGTGAATGGGTGTGGGTATACAGGGTTGGAGGTGTGCGCTCTTCCGACGTTGCATATAGGCGGATTAACCGTAATTGTTTGCCCATCGTGCCTTATTATTAGCACAATGAGCAGTGGTTGTAGCCGATCGACTGTCCTCCTTTATCCCTCCCTATATCTGTCTCTCTCTCTCTGTCTCTCTCTTGCTCTCTGTACGTTGCACAAAGATTATCAATGCCATTTTCTGAAACCTATTGCTTGTTCTTTGTAGGCGCATTTGTCTACTTTTGGGAATTCGAATTTGTTATTTTTGCTTCGTTTCAGAGGATGAAAAACACATGCGTGTAGTTAATTTTTCTGTAAAGTACGTTATTGTTTGTTATTGGTTTTGTACATGAGTTCTTTGTTAAAAAATGTTGCAATAAACTGATTGTTTATGGTTTAATAAAAATAAACCGGATCAATGTATAAAATGTATGGTCTGACCATATCCGGGATTTTCTACTCTTTCTTGTATTTTGGTCGACACCAAACAAAATACATGGGTAATTTTGTAAGATTTTTATTTTGAATGACAACGTATATTTCTGAACCTACCGTAATAGATTGGTATATGACGTTACCTACGCCTTCGATTGCTAAAAGCTGAATATTTAACTTTCAGATTTGTCGCTAACGTTTAAAGTAACGTTTATCGCTCAAATTATATGTCTACAGGAGCGACATTTTAACAAACGACATCAACAAATAGTCAAGCTTCAAAAACTTTAACTGTCAATCGATTTTGCTCCATTGCATGTAAATTCAATAAATACATAACATAACTGCGATAATACACCCTTAAAAAAGCAATACTTCAAGAATTCGAGAAAAAAAAGCTGACTTTCAAAACTCCTCAAAGAGAAACGCACCCCCTCTCCTCCCAATGCAGCACCCCGTTAATCTCCATTCCCCACCCACAATAACACTCAGCCCCCGCAGCCGTGGCAATTCGTTCCACTTTAATTCAAAATCCTCCGTACACAGCGCAAACAACCACGACCTACCACTGCAAAAAAGCTGCGTTTTCATCCTGCACATTACCGTTCCGCAAAGAGGATCAAGCCCCCCTCCCCCTTCCGTGTACGCAGCTGTGACCTCTCCGCTATCCCTCGTTCACTCCATCTATCTCCCTAGTAGCAGCAGCAGCAGCAGCGGCGGCGGCAGTATCAGCCTTTATCGAAGAGCCCTCTTTAGGCCCGTGTAGTTCGCCGCTTGCCTCCTCTCTTGACCGGCGATAATGCGATCGAATCTCCCAGCTCGTATATATATATATACTATATATATATATATATATACGCCTCTTCGCGTGCACTAGCTTCAGAGAGAGAGAGAGAGAGAGAGAGAGTGGACGCACAGCGATATATCGGCCCCGCAACCGTGACTTTGCCACCCCTCTCTCTCTCTCTCTCTGGGGCTTGGAGCTTCTGCTCGCTTGTTCGACGTTGGCTGGCAGCAGCTCGCCCCGATAATTGGCTCGTTGTCGTCGACGTCGTACAGCCGTCGTCAATGCTGCTGCTGCTGCTGCCGGTGTTGCTGTTTCTCTTTTGCCGCGGTTCGTCACATGCGCTCGCGCACACGCCAACGTCGCAAGAGCAGGGACACGTTTGCACCCGGCTCTTGCGAGTTCTTAAGAGTGGCTGATTTGATTGTTAATTTGGAGGAGTTGAATTGAAAATTAAACAGCTGGTTGGAGGAACTTGTGCTCGTGTTTCGGGGGAAAATGTCTCTGTGGAAGGCAATTTTCCGTGAGACGAGAAATAATTATTATGGGTACAAATAGTTTTAGCCGAATTTCAGTAGATAAGTGGAGTGAATAATATTAACTTTATGGATAGAAACAAAATTAAGTTCTATTCTTGAAATAGTGGCTTTGATAATATTCGTTCTGAAAATCATATTTTCTAGGGTAGAGTATATTCGGAAAACAGGATGGAAGCAGGAAAACTAACTTTGTTATTCAGAGTTTGTCAAAATATGAAAATTAAAATAAAAAAGCATGGGTCGAATTCGATATAATAACACACACACCCACACACGCACGCACGCACGCACCCATGCACACAGACATGCACACACAGACACACACACACACACACACACACACTCACACACACATACACATACACATACACACACATACACACACACATGCACGTATAAACGCACACACATACATGCACACGCACACACACACACACACCTTAACCTAGAAATCGATCAGCTCGTATAGGTGCTCGAGAGCGATCGCGATTCTCCCGCCGCGCGGATTACCACGCTCGCGCAGCTATTATTTACGGGCAATTTCGGCGGGCCGCTGCTATACATGTACACGAGCCTGCCGCTGCCGATCGCGCGCGAGGGGGATTAATCGGGGCTGGGATGACTCGTCGCGCTATGTGTAACCACGGGCCGGGAGCCGGCGGCGGCAGGGCATGATTCTTCATTCGATTAAAAGCACCGTGCACGGCGATGCCGCCACCGGAGTTTATGGATTTTTGTTCCAACACTCGTCGACACTGTTGCGTTGTCGTGCTTTTTTTTCTCTCCACGTTTACAGCGTATCGCGCGTGCGTGCGGACGGCGTTGGTTAATCGTTTCATAATTGGAACATGGCCCGAGAGAGAGAAAGAGAGAGAGAGAGAGACGCTTTGTTTGCTTTGTGCCTGCGTGTTATGCCGCCATGCTGCTGTGTTTTCTTTTTTTTTTTTTAATTCTCTCGCGCCATTGAGCGAGCTTGATTGGTAGTTTTATTTTTCTGTGCTCGAGCGTGCAATTAACAATTTTTCATTTCATCGACGGGCGAGCGTGTATACGCGCGTGCGTTTGATTTCATTTTGTCGAAGTGTCAGTCGGGCTATTCAGTTCGGAAATGCGCGCGCGTTTAATGCTTTATGCGATGCAGGTGCGTGTGTGTGTGTAATATACCTGTGAGATCTTCAATGCCCTGTTTAATTGTTCGACGAATCCATCATCTATCTCCCCCCCCCGCCCCCCCCCTCCTGCCACGCGTGTACCATTAGTTTTATTTGTATTAAGGTTGCGCGAACGCGCGTTGCCATTCATTGTCAATGATTGATTTATTTATTCGCTCGGCAGCTGAATTTCCTATTTGTGTGTGTGCGCGTAATGGAAAATATACATACATTTAGTCCGCTGCTTGTTATTGAATTTCCGTGCAATTACAGATCTGCGTTGCGATGTAGCTGAGTTTTCATTTTGTTTTTAATAAATTTTGCTGTTTTCGTTGAAAGTTAACGAGAGGAGAGAAAGTGAGATAGAGTGTGATGTGTATGCATGTGTGTGTGTGTGTGTGTATGTGTGTGTGTGTTTATGTGTGTGTATGTGTATGTGTGTATGTAAAAATCATCTTTATTAAAATTATTCAATCTCCTCCGCGAAACTTGATTTGGCAAGTAACTGCGTATGTATGTAGATATGTGTGTGTGTGTGTGTTTTGTTAGTAAGGTCGTTTGAACCACGCGCGCGCAATTTAATAAGGCAATGCGTCGCACACGACTTCTAGGCCCTTATGTTCATTTTAATTTAAAAAAATATAATTAAAAACGTGAGAAAATTTTTTAATAGCGTAGCGAAGGACTGCGTGTACTTTAAGTATGCAGAGTCGCAACTTTTATGCAAATATAATTAGTTCAGACATTTTTCTAAGTTGGTAATTTTTTCGTAACAATTGCACTTGTAACAAAGCTCAAGCACGTAAAAACAAAGTGCCGTTGAATGATTAAGAAAAAAGAGAAGAAATAGCAGACATTATAAAAGTGAGGAACGAAGAAATGCTTTCGCAGGAGGCCGTCCAATTAATTAAAAATTCGAAAATTAATACAGCTAGAGAGAGAGAGCGTGCGAGACGTTAAATCCATAACTCAAACTCGCGCTGCCAAGTAAGAGCTCTGGAGCTGCCGGTTCCGCGAAGGAGAAGCTCCTGAAAAACGAGAAGAAGCTCGCCTCGCGTAAAAAAGAAGCGGCGAAAGTTAGCCTGAAAAGTTGAGCCGAAGAAAGAGCGAGATAATAAACGAGCAAGGGGGGGCCGAGCAAAAGAGAGGCCCTGGAAGTTTGCTCTCATTTCCTTATTTGCACTCCCCTCCCCGTCCGTTCGCAATTGACCTTCCCCGCCTACCTGTATATGCTGCACGCTCTCTTGCATACGCTTATATAGACACTTGCCGCATGCATATGCACACCCGTATATACGTGTATATTGTCAGCACCCCGTCCCTGCTTGTATCGTAATGTATAGATATATGATGAGTATGACCGTTATCCAAAATGTGTATGTCGCGTTGCAGATGTGCGCAGAACAGCAAGATGAACTTTCGGGAGAAGGAGAAGCAGGTGCTGGACAATATCCTCGGCCCCGGCAGCTACGACGCCCGCATAAGACCGAGCGGCGAAAACGGAACAGGTAAATACGACCGACCGTCTCGCGACGGCTCGCCGTGGCGACTCTAATGTACTCGCACACATTCATCATATTTATATATTTTATTAACCATGTGAATACTATATAGGAACGACGAGTGTACTATGTGTAGTGTACTCGTATACTTATAAGCCCCATCTCACCACTGCCATTAAGGGTTGTCTATATTTGTACTTGACGCAATGCTGATAATATGACCAGATTGTAATCGAGGATTACTAAGATCTTGTATTGCAGAGTTAGATTGTGATTTGTTTTTAAATTTTTTAGCGAGAGGGAGTTTGGAAATTAACCAGGATTATGACTTAGCGAGCGTGTTTTGAGTATTAGAACTGCGTATAATCGTACTCAGGTTATTTGAGAAGCTTAGGAGAGATTAATCACTGAAAGGCTCTTTAGGATAATCCGTTCTGTATGGAAACAAAATGAAAACACACGTGGGGTAACTGAAGAGGATTTTTCACTTGTCAAGTTGCAATAGACGAATTTCTGTTAATTTTAAGGTTATATGTTTAACGAATGGATAGTAACATGATTGAGAAAAGAGTTTCCTTATATTTATTACAATTCCTTAACTGTTAGGTCAGCTATTTTGAAATACGATGAACTGAATATTCCATTATAGTTAGTACATCTGGGCTTTCAAAATATCTAATCAACAATTAACTGATTTTTTTGATAGTTGCATGTAGCTTTCTTAATAGTTGAGGAATCTGATTTAGGATGCAATGCATTTTTTATAGTAAGGACATTCTTCTCTTAGTGTGCGATTTACCAGTTATCTTCGTAAAGAAACAATTTACTCAGGAGATTAATTTATTCCATTTAAAATAAGAATATTAAAGTAAAAAAAACCACAACAGTTTTATTTTTGAGAGATTACAAATTTATGCTAAACTGTAAGAGAGAGTTGCATCAGTCCAAAAATTTGATTTCCTTAATTAGTACATGTAATTGGCCTATCAGTATTCATGTAAAACATCACCGCGGCAGTACTCCATAAGTATGCAAATAGTCAATTCTGCTTTTAAACTGTTGTGGTTTCGTTTTTCTCTCCGAATTCAAGGAGGCGTTATAACAAAATTTTCTCTCTGTTTCGCACCACTGGTACGGCGCAAATCTTCCGCAGTATTTTCGTTGCGATATTTTGAAACTTCGCGTGAGCAGTATCCGCGCAAAGTTACCGTAAAAGATTACGCGGTAAAAGTTTTGATAAACGATTTTATTTTGCTCGCACTCGCGCAAAACATAATATCCCCCCGTCAGCTCGAAGGGCTTAATAACTTTCTATATACAGCAAAAGAGAAAAATATAGATCTCGAGGAGGTTTTGAAGTTCTAAACGGGCACCGGCGAGTAATGTTCTTTATAACAATTTCTTAATGTTGAATAATTCAGAATTGAACTCAGAGGATTTAATTCCAAATGAAAATTCTTCTTATTGACCTTTGATACTTTCTTTTAACAATAACTACAATACTAAGATAGTGTTTTGAGAAGTGTTTCAACTACTTATATCTTTATGTTTGTCTATTTAAAAAGTAAAAATTCTAGCATTAACGTTTACTTACTGCATAATATTTTAACCTAATTTCTACGGATTCACCTGAACCTTTCAAGAAATTTTGATAATGTGATTCTTGTTTGAGTGATAAATAGATAAATAGTTAAATCATTAAATCTATCATGAATTGATACAAATATTCCACATATATTAACAATTTATTCGGAAGAATCATATTCTGAAGATTTCTTGAAATTCTCAAGTTGATTCATCAAATACTGTTCCTACAATCGTGCATCTCGTTAACGTTAATGGTTACATTTATACCTTTATACATCTCTAATTGAGATAAGTGTCCCTAACACTGGCTTGTCCCCGAAAGATACGCTTCAGCATAACATAACGATGCAATTAAATTTCTTTTCAAAGCTTTGATGCTTGTCTTCCTTTTCGTCAATCTCCGTTGGAACCTCGGAACCTCCTCGAGCCTCTATGCACCTTCATACACAAAAAGAAACCCGCGAGAGAGAAAGCGCACCCACGCAAAGTCGAAACAAGCCGTTCCGTGATGAAAAAACACTGCCAGACGACGCGCGCGGCTCCAACTATCCTCTCCACGAGAAAAACCGCGAACATGTACACACACCGAGACGCGGAAGGAGAAAAGGCAGCGCGCGCGCGAGAAAAAGAGGCAAAAACAGCGAAACACTCTCACGCGTACGTATGTATGTATGCGCGCGTCGAGGGGCTCCCACGGAGGACGTCGGTCGCCTCGGCGCGGCGCGGAGAAGAGTTGAAAACTCGATTGCGATCTTCGAGCATCGTCGCCGTCGACGCCGCGGCAAAGAGGACTGCAAGAGCGGCGACGGCGACGCCTAGCCGAAGGGAAGTAGACGCGCGCGAGCGCAAAAAGGGGGCAAAAATAGAGCGAGGAAAAAAAGGAGGAAGCACGCGAGTGAAAATGAAATTGAAAGAAAGGTGTATAGGTGTGGGCGCCTCGAAATCCCGGGTGAAAGGCGTTGGTGGTCGCGGCGCGAGCAAGGCGGGGACATTTGGGTTTCTTTTTTGGTTTGGAAATCAGTTGAACTTTTGATACAAGTAGAATGTAGACTTTTTTGAAAACTTTTTAGAAATAAGATGCGGAATAGAATTAGGTTGATTCAGGAGCTTCTTGGTGAATGATTCAGGAGTGCAGGACAACTATAAATGCAGCCCTAAAATGAAAACTTTACCTAAAAAATTTTTGTCTTAAGATAACGTTGTTATCGACTAACTACTTTTTTCATTTGAGACAATTTGAGAAAATATCTATGGATTGTTGTAGTTCCTTGTTGGGACAACAAAGTTGCAGATAGACATTTACTGAAAATTAAAAATTAAAAAGAAAAGTAATGAAAAAAGTAGGTGTTTTTTCTAATTCTTGAGGGGTAAGTTAGCATGTCATCAATATGCGATTATTGAAATTAAAAGCAACAAATTTTATTTATACATGGCACGATATTGAAAAATTTAATTCTACTTAAGTTTTATAGATATTACGATACCGATTTGAAATCCACCAATCAAATTAGTCCTGAAGATTGGCAACGTAAGGTAAAAGCGATTAAAGAGATGCTTGATTCTTCTATAATAGATTTTCGTTTTTCAAGTGAAAATAATCATTTGCAATAAGGTTTATTAAAAAATTGAAGACTTAAAAAAGAAACGCATACTCAGGCTGAATTGCTACTCTATGTTGACACTTGTTCTACAGTTCTCCTACTTCCCCGAATGATTCACCAAGAAGCTCCTTATAAAAATTCAATCTCATTCCGTCTTTTTTGTAAAAACACTTTAAAAATGTCCAAATCTCATTACCAGGAAGAATTCTGCGTCTCTGCAGGTGTAAAAATTCACCGTGCTACGTGCACACTTGCAAGGGAATACTCAAGAGCGCGATAGCCGGAGTAGTGCAGAACGGTGTATACCGTACTGGGTGGAGGGGGGACGGCAAAGGGCGAGAACGGGGCGGCGTCGGCTTAATGGAGAAAGGGGAGGCCGGGAGCTGCAGCAGCCAGCACAGAGATCGAGGGCGCGAGAGAGAGTGAGGGAGTGAGAGAGAGGGGGTGCCTCTACGCCGCTGATTAGAATCCTAATTGACAATTAAGAACAAGCAACTACGCCATTACGGCGAGTGATTGCGCGATTGCTCTTTCATATATAGGCGTGTTCCTCTACTTCCCCTTACCCCCTCCACTCCCACTCTTAAACTTCACGAGCACGAGCTCCACTGGTCCCGATAAACGATTTCGATGGCATCGAGCGACAGAGAGTGAGAGAGAGAGTCTCTGCCGTCGTCGAACAGCGGCAGATGATCAAAGGGAAGGACGCCAGCTTTTTCGAGGACGCAGCTCGGCGCGGCACTGGGCACAATCAATTTACTATACGGGGCAGGGCGTGTGCAGCTGTGTTATATATATTATATATATATATATATATGTGTGTGTATATATATGCCTGCTGGAGCTAGAGGTTCGAGTTGTACGCGAGGTTCGACGGGTGATATCCCTCCCTAACTGGGTGTGGGTATGTGAGTAGGTGGGAGGGGGCGCTGTGTGAGAGGATTGAACCGGCTAAATTGTTGCTGCATTGTTGGCAAGTTTGCGAGCTTATTACGGGGAGCGCCTGGGGTGGGACCTGATTTAGTTCGGTGTATTATTTAATTGAGGTGCACGCGATGCTCGTGAATGCACTGACAGAAATAATCTAGTAGAAATTACCTTTTTCATCGAGTAGTAGTGAGACACGGTAGCCATTCTCGCAACGTATACGAGATTACAAATTAATTTTTCCCATGTGGTTCGGAATTTTTCCTATATAATACCTTGTAATTTTTACTATTGTGATTTTGAGTGATTTTGAAAAAAAAAAGTTTATGACTGAGCATGAACCCGGGACATTTGGGTTGGTAGTCAAACGCTTTACCACATGACCATCGATCACTTATAGAAATTTATGTACGAGTTTGGCTTATGGGGTACCACACGTTAAACAAAATTTGTATTGTGATTTTTTAATTTTGCATCGTACATCACGTTATCTGAATAAAGCATAAAATATAATCAAATCTCAAAAAATAAAATTTTACATTTTTATCCCATTATAAGCGAGATCTGTAAAAGAAACATGAAGAGGTCTGGTGGCGGCGCGGTTAATTTAAGACGTTTGACTTCGGTGCGAGAAGTCGTGAGTTCGCGTCCGCAGTCCGGCAAATTTTTATTCAATTTTTTTAAAATTTCACATGCGAGAAATTACTATGTAATATAATAGGAAAAAGTCCCGTGTAAAGTAGAAAAGAATCCCATAGAAATAGCAAAAGTTACATCATATAAAGTGGACCAAAATGCAATTTCAAACGGAGAATTTGCAAGCTAAAATAAAAAAAACATTCCAATAATTCGCATGGCAGAATTAATGCGTAGACTTCAAAATTTAACTTACAAATCCATGTCTCACTACTACTAGATGCACAAGGGAATTTCTACCATATTATTTCTGTCAGTGTGGAGAGCTTGAAAATTGTATTTTGAATTCCGCGTGTATTATGACTGTATCGATTGGAATTTGATAATGCTTAATTAACTTAAACTTGAGTTCATCTACGCGTGTAAACAGTTTGCGCGCAGCTGTGCTTGATTCTGTTTAATTCAATTCGAGTCGCGATTTTCTTGAGATAATTTGCGTTCGCAGGCGCTTCTTGAAGTCGCTCGAGCGAATTAGCGAGGCGAATTCACTCGCTATAGAGACGAGAACGCTTCGTTTGACGCACCAGAATTCAACGAATTCAACGATATAATTCAGAACAGATTTCAGCCCGTACTATTACCTATATTACGAAAATTCCAATTATACGCGAATTTAATTAACGAGACAAAGCATGTGTCGGGCACCCTACGCAAAAGCTTGGAAGAAAGAATGTATCGAAAAAAAGCTATTCGGTTACTGTTCTATAACGTATCGCCTTACATTCTTGATGAACGATTATCGCGAATGACGAGGCTGAAAAATACGCGACTACAAGGTGAAAGCAGTTATATATATATATATATATATATATATATATATATATATATATATACGCATTTTTCACGTTTCTCTCTCACTCCCTCCTTGGAATAAACTATATAGCAATAATATGTACCGGCGCGGCGCAGCTGAAAAGAATCTCTTTAATTGAATTTGCTTATGCTCTCGAGGTTTGCGAATTGGAAATGAGAAATTGCCGTGGGGAAGAGGAGGTCAGCGCGGGGGGGGGGGGGGGGGAAACGAGGAATGTGCGCCGAGCTTTTGTGAGCTTCTGAAGTGAAAAATTTCTCGACCGAGTAACTCATTTCTTGTATAGTATATATGTATAGAAATATATTTTAGTTTATATATATATATATATATATATATATATATATATATATATATATATCGTGGAAGAGATTCCATACACTCCTGCGGATTTCGCGTTCAGTTATTCCTTCGTGTACATCTATACCTATTTTTCGTGCTCTATTTTTACTATATACCTTTTTCTCGACTCGCGTAATCCGAGGAAATGTATTTCGAATCTTGCGCGCACGAGATTTGCATTCTCGAATATATGTGCCGTACTATACGCGGGGGTATGTAATGAATGAGGTAAGATTATTAGGATTGATCAATACGACTAGCGAGAGTTAATTAAAAATATGTACTAGGGATGCAGTAGTGTTTTACGTTTGAAAGAACAATTTTAGCCGAGAGTTAGCGTTTCTGGATTTGCTCTGGAATGCCTTCAAATGAGTTAAATTACGTTTTACTTAATGCCGATTTGCCGCGAATCCCGTGTTTCCATCGTCCAAATGATGAATGGCATTGACGCACGCTTACTTTTTCAAACGAATAAGTATTTAGCTCCTCTAAAAATAAATGTCGTTTGCCAAGTATAAATCACTCAGGATATTCATAGCTCGTACTATTACGTTTGTTTTACGTAATTAGAAATGTAGCAGCGCACAACTGTCCCATATCGAGTTATACTATGTAAATTACGTAATTTAAATTCCTTGCCACGCGCGCGTTCGTTGTAAAGATCAAACGTTGTCTACTTTGTAAGCTTAAAAATACATTCTATCGCGAACGCGAAGCTGCAAAGTTAAATTAAATCTCGACTACAGAACAGGCGGACCGGTTCGCGGGCGTCAGCCTTTGAATTCAATCCCCATTCGAATTACGATTAACGAAACGCCAATATACTATATAGGCTAGTATGCGTGCGGGTATACTAATGCTTTCAAAACGTGTAATAATACCAATGCAAGTCAAATAGTAGCGCTGCAAAGCACTCAAACAAAATTCCTAATGCGATCGCGTGATGAACGTAATCACCGACAATTATCGGTTGAATGGGAAAGCGTACAAATTCGCAAACGCGCCTCGTTTTCCAAGAAACGCTGCTGCGCTGCGCTGAGAGAAATATGCAAAGAGAGAGGGAGATATATATATATATATATATATATATATATATATATATATATATATATATATATATATATATATATATATATAGATAGATACTTTTATTTAAGATTACTTTTATTTAATAAGAGAGAAAGAGAGAGAGAGAGGGAGAGAGAGATAGAGAGAGAAAAACGTATAAATCGAACGCTCTATTGGATTAATTACTGGTCTATCAACTGAACAGAAAGGCCTTATAATTAAAATTTAACTGTCGATTACAGTGACGGTAATAGTGAACAGTAGTAAGTAAATATACTACATGCATTTTTTTGCCAGTACAAAAGATAAGATTAAGTTTTCAAGATTGTTGACTCTCATACATTTAATAGATACTTAATTACTATTAAATATTCTAAATATTCAAAAAATAAGAATTGATTTTATCGAGTTCAACGAATTTTTTAAAAATTGTCCAAATTCTTTTAAACCTTTAATTACGTCATAGTGGATCTCTGAGTGACCCACCAAGGACTCTCTAGTTTTTAATTATTTCAACGTCTTTTTAACCGTTTAAAATCGGAGCTTTTGCTTTCTCACAGTTCGGAATACCTTAAAGTATGTTTGAAAAATATGTATGACCACCATGTAGAAATAAATACCTAAAGTTTGCTATTTTCTTTTGAAAGAAATTAATTTTCTCGCAGAAAAGAGGACCGATTTCTACCAAAGTCTATATGTGGATGTCTTTGGGGTTGCTGATTACGAATCCATCGTCAGATCTCGTGTAACAAAGGCTCGGAAAGTCTGGTAAAAGTCAGGCAACGGAGACGATCCTAGACTATAAGCCAGACTATATGTTAGACTTTTGTTAAATTATGTCACGAAAATTTATTTTTACGTACAAGTAAATAGGACACTTTACTTATTGCTAACATCGACCGGAATCGTAAAAATAATAGTTTTCGATTAAACCGAGAAAACATTTTTTTTAAATATTGTAATCTTCTACGAAATTTAAATAAAAGTAAAAAAGAGACAAAGATTTAGGTTACGGCAGAAATGACGGAAAACTATGCTTTCGTTATGCATTTTTTTGACAAGTCTGGGATCGTCTCCTTAGCAAGACTTTTGCAAGACTTTCCGTGCCAGACTTTTGACAGACTTGTACCAAACTTATTTTTTTTATACGGCATATTTGAAATTCAAAATGGCGGATCCAATATGGCGTTAGTATCATGAAAATTAATTAAATTTTGTATTTCACGTCCGCCATATTGGACCCACCATTATGAATTTCGCATATCTGACATCGTATTCGTAACCAGCGACCCAAAAGAACCCTGGATACAGAGTTTTATTGAAATTGGTAAACAGGTACAATTCGTGGCTCAAAGGGTTAAAAATCAATTATCTTTAAAACTGATCCATTAAAATAACATATATTAATAAAAAATGTAGAAATAGTAAATAAATAAGCCATAAGAGTAATTAGCTTAATGAAATTAATATTTTAATTTTTTGTGTGATCGAGTCACTTAAGTAATTGGAGCACTCCAGCCTATATACCCCAGCCTCTTGCATACTCACGCAATGCCGCATAATCTGCACTCTCTCTCTCTCTCTCCCACTCTCGCTAAAGCTTGAATTATGAATACACGGGCGTCGTCGACGTTGCGAGTGGATCAAGGCCGGACATTTTGACGGTTTCTCTCTCTCTCTCTCCCTATCCCCCACCCACTCTCCCCCTCCTCGCCTTCTCGTCATCGTCGCAGCGCAGCCTCGCGCGCTCTGGCCTTGCTCGGCTGCTGCAGAGGTCGACGAAAGCGCGAGTTTATTTTTAGGCGCTCGCAGACCTTCTCTCTCTCTCTCACTCTCTCGTATATACAGCCAGGCTCGGCATTTTCCTTTTTTCTTTTTTTTCTTTTTTTTTTACCGCCGAGAGAGTTCGGCAATTTCGCCTGTTTACGGGAGCGCGAGTTGCCGGGGACAAGGCTGGATCTATAGTAACGCAATTATCGAGGCCGTAGGTATTTACCGATGGACTTGGCGTGTGCCGTTCTCGTTAATGCACGAGTTTGTAGTGCGCACGGGACGCAAGGGAGGGACGAAAACGAGAGGAGCGCTCGGGATTTTATTCTCGCTTTGGGGCTTTGAGCGCGACGAGCGATGGACGACGTGTTTGCGCGAAACTCGCGCGGGCGCTGGGATTCAATGGTCAGTCTTTACAATTAAGGGGTAAATTGAGTTTAAGGGGGTGCTCGGTGTTTGTCTCCGTCCGGTGGCCTTGATTTCGCGCTTCGCGTTGGTGGATTTGTGGGGTCGAAAGGCGAGGTTTTAGTTAAGTTTTCGGCGCAGAAGCGAAAAGATTGTCAACAAACGTGTGTACTTTATTTTTCTCAAGTTGATGGAAAATCTTGCAGGAGTACTACCTATTATGCAAAGAGCGACGTACAAATTTTCAAATTTCGAAAGTTTAGATAGAATTTTGAAAAATTGATAGTCTAAACTCTTAAAGCAGGCGCGTTTGCGTAAAAATTTGAAAGTTCTCGAGATAGAGCGAATTTTCCAAAACTGCGGACTATGCACTTTTGCGAAACCATTTCCGATAAGCAAGGGAAGCCTGCATATTCAGTATCCGCACTGCGGTATAGCGAAGAAATTTTTAAATTTCAGTCGGGAAAAGTTTACAATTCAACTAAAAGAGAAAAAAGAAATATATGTATATATAATATACGTTAGGATAATGGCACTAACGACATTAACGCTCGTCGTAAAAGTAATGAATCCATAAAGTCCACGTACCGCAATAAAAAAAAGAAAAATAATAATCGAGCTCGGACACTTATTTAATTAGAGCACGGCTTAACGGGTGTACACACGAGGGAGAAAGAACATCGCGCACGGGGAAAATGATCCGATCCGCGCGTTAGCACAGAGTAGCCGGGGCACGCAGGAAGCGAGAGAAAAAAAGGCGAGGAGCCGAGGCGAAAAAGAAAGAATTAATCCGCAGCGGCGACTAAGACGCGCGCGCGACCGAGAGAGAGAGATAGAGAGAGAGAGAGAGAGAGAGAAACTCGACAAAGAAAAGAAAAAGACAACGTCGACGATGACGGAGAAAGCAGCAGTGCAGCAGCGGCAGCAGCAGCGCCGAGATAACAAAAAAAAGACGAAGAAGAAAAAATAAAGTATATATAAGAAAGTAAAGGAACGCCTAGCTAGCGAGAGAAGGCACTTAACTCTCACGACACTCGACTCGGGCTATGCGGCAGCCTCGGCTCAGCGCCAGATAAGAGCGAGAGAGAGAGAGAGAGAGAGAGAGAGAGAGAGCGCAAAAAGGAGCATCAGACACAGTCTCTTTTAGAAAATTGCGCGCGGCCAAAGCTCGAGGGACACCGCGGCGCTCTATCCCCTCTCCCACTCTTCTTCTTCTTACTATACCCACTCTCCTCTTCGTATATACGCGAGAGGGGCTTATCTGGCGCTGTATCAATGTAATCAAGCCTCGCGGACGCTGCCGCTATCTTCTTCTCTCTCTATTTCTCTCGCGCGCGCGCTCTCGAGAAAGCCTTTATTCTCGTATATAGAGTGCGGGGGGCGCTATGCGCGCTTCGATTATCGCGGTCCGCACACGTATGGCGCACCGGACTCGGACCTTTTCTACTTGCGCGCCGCGATCGGTGATTTTCAGAGGGGTTCTAGAGAGCTCATTGCGCTTTTTATTTCCTAAGCGAGTGGGGAAGGGTGGGATTTTCGAAGGCTTTGCTCGTGGGGAAGAGACGCGAGATTCATGGGGGGTGTGGTTTGGAAGCTTGAAGGTAATGGTTAGGTAGGATACAGGCACGTGTACCAGTGCAGAAAGGATTAAAAAGCGTTTTTAAGGGATTGCTCTGAAATTTGAGCTGTGGGTTTGAATAACGATGTAAAAACAGCTGATACGGCTTTTTGAATGAAATTGATTGTCCGTGAAAAAGAATGTAAGTTAATTAGTGAATAATCAGGTACCAGTGAATGAGACCATATAATTACTTAAAAAAGTATTAAATATAAACTTATGTCAGTACTCTAAGAAGCATAAAAATACAGCTTTTGAACACTTTATTTTTAAACAAACAAAAATGTCACATAACCTGGGCATTAACCGGCTTTTCTTTTAGGATAGCAACATATCATTCACTGGTACAAGTATTCTATATCGTAAAAATATTATTCCATTAGTAATAATCCGATTGTATTAAAATCTTCAATTTCAATTTAAAAATGATTACTATCTCAGGAGAATTTTAATTAGGATTTCATAACTGGTCAGCGAATTTATAAACTCAGCGCCGATAAAATTCGAATCCGACCCGAATCTCGAAGAGCCCTCGGGCCTGTATACACATATATACCCTGCACGACAGTGCAAGTACTATTTTATCCGATTCAATCTTTTTTTTGTTATATTTTCTTTTAGAGAGCGAGAAACTACGGTGCTTACTTCTCTTTTGCTGTATTTTTCCACGAGCTGTCTCGTTACTCTTGATACGCGAGAAACTTCGCGCGCAAGAATCGAAGAGATTGCTTTTTAATTTCTGTATAACGTCGCAACAAATTGCGCTCGCTCGCTCGCTCGGCCGCCCGTGCGAGTTACGGCGACGTCGTCGCAGAAAAACTTTTAAGCAAATTAAGCTTGAGAGGGAGCTGACGCGGGCCCTGAGCACTTCATTTCCTGGAATTAATCTTGTGTACCGCGCGCGCGCGCGCTCTCGCGCGAAAATAAGACGCGCGGGAGCTCTTCGTATACTTGCGAATTCGCTTTTCGCGAAAATAGGAGGGAACGTCATGTTGTTCGTCGACGTTGTATTCGTAAACAAAATTGTTATTAGCATTATTCGTTAAAATACAACTTAAATCTGAAAACGCCTGCTGCTTATCGGACGTTAAGTCTCGCTCAAATGAAATTATAATGTACATTTTGTATACATTCCTTATGAATAACATTTTATAAAATTTGAAGTGTATAAAAAGCTTTTTGACAAATTTGATGAATTTCATGAGTTTATGAATTTTAGCTATAAAAATATGAAAGCGATGCATTCATGTTCGGCAAACAATATTTCACATAAAACTCTTTTTTACTTTTCAAAAATCGTATAATGTAACTGCAATGTTTTTCAATGAAAATATTTACTACAAATCAAAACCACGTATTAAATTGAGTTAAAGTATCGCTACGAATTAAATCGCACTCCGCAGCGATGAAATTCATTGCCACCCACAAAAGCCAGAGAAAAATATATATATATATATATACATGAAGCAAAAATCGATTTCGAATCCCGCTTTTCATCAAAATAAAATAAATTGACTCGAAATCGAGAGGCGCGCGCGCGCGCGCGCGGCACACTTCAAAGCTCCGTCGCGAGAATTGCGATTGCGATCCCGCGCCAAGTAGATTGCGCGATACGCGCCGGTCTTTGAACGACGTGTATATATATATACAACGGGGGCCGTGAGAGAGACTCGCGGGTTTTCGCGCTGAGAGGATTAAGTGCTCGCTCGCCGGGACGACTGTGCGTTGACGTCTTCCTTTGCTCCGAGAGACAGAAAACGTATAATTCGACGGAGCGTAAGCCCGCGATAAGCGGCTGAGATTACACGTCTGATTATGTTCCGAGGGATATAGTTCAATTGGGATGAATGAATGATTCCATTTTTTTTTCTTACTCGGCAAGGACGTCAACGGCGAAGTATTTTGAGATTTAGGTATACAGTAAAAATGTTTGTTTCTCTTTTGCAAATTCAAAGAGGATTTTGGTATTACCTTTGCAGACGAGCATTCGTGCGATCTGAGCTTTTGAAGTTTTCATTTAAAATTTGAACGTATATACTATTATAGAAAAACCAATTAAGAAGCTAATTAAGATGGTAAATTTGCACTCCAAGTCTCACTTCCGAGAAATTGATTTTGATGAGAGTTGGAAAGTGTTTTCTGGTATATAGATGTTCTCTGGTACATCATTAAAGTAAAGCATTTTCGAAGTAAAATAGCTCATATCTTGAAAACAAGGGTTTATGGGATCACACTAAGGGTACTAGACTTTAGTTTCCTGGAGTTGAGATACTCTCCAAGTAACTTAAATGATTTTCTCTGATTTTTTTATAAAGGATAATTACTTTCATTAAGAGAAGATTTCCAAGAATGTATTTCTTTAAACAGGCGTTGTATCTCGGCTTAAAAGGATTGTTCATCATACATGAAAACGAACATTTTTACTGTACAACGAGCTGACTACGTATCGCTAAAATAAAACGAGACACAGAGTATTTATAATGATTCTCTCCATCATCTCGACTCTTAAACTAATTAACAAACACGACGACATACATACATTGTAACGTAGCAGGTATAATACACATTGGCCTATATATACTTAATACTCGGACTAAATAGCATCGAAATCCCAGAAAGCTCATAAATTAACGGCTATACCACTCCGAAATGTACTCTACTCTACTCTCACATACCCATCCTCTCCCCCTTGTCAACCTCCGAATGATTTAACCGTAGGATGAATTTTAATTATGCTAATAGGAGCTTAGATAGGTATGCTATGTATACAACAACACACGACGACAAATGCATATCATACATTTTACGCAGTGTTTTGTGCGTTCGCTCAATAATGAGCCTCGGCTGTAACGTTCAATTTTAGCGAGCACATTCATATAATACGATAATGTAGCCCCTCCCCTACGCAGGATTTTCGCACGCTATTGCGAAAATTTCGTTTCACGCTCCGAGTAGACGGCACACCGCAAAGCTGAGAGCACTTAATTAGAATACATCAATGTTTTATACTACTTACTCAACACCAAGTTCTATGCCTCTTATCGTTAGAAGTTTCATTTTGCTAAGACTACAGAAGCGATGAAATAACACCATCGGCTGGTTTCCGATTTTACGCTGTGTAGATTTTCACGTTCGGCATATAGATGTCGCACGAGAAAGTCTATGTATCGTTATGGAATTTGAGAAAAGCTTATTTAGAAAATCAGAACGTACACAGATGTGCACGAAAATTTTGTCATTAAGAACCTCTTCGACATCTTGCAGAATTTAATGACAAAATAATAATGCTTATTGCGATCATTTACAATATATAATTTTGCGGTACTTGCAACAAGTATTTATGGATACTTGGTACAAATAAAATCAATAGGAAAAAGGTTACTACAGTTGAGGAGGGGGTAAACAAAACTGGATAATTTAATTTTTTGTGAAAATTGCTTGTATGTGTTTTCTTAATGTAATACATTGTTGTCTTTATTTATGGTGCTACTTTTAACAAATCCTCTAAAATACGTTATTCCACTTAATCCATTTCTTCCCAAGCGGCCATTTTATAGTCGATTGGTTTTTTGCCTAAAACCGCCATTTTGAAATTTTCCAACGGAAATTTCAAAATTCTGACTTCAGAAACGGAAAGAGTGGACAATTTTACTTCAGGAAAGTGCTATTGGTTATTATTATTTTTTTTTCGACAATATTTAGGCAAAAAACCAATCAACTATAAAATGACCGCTTGGGAAGAAATGGGTTAAACTAATAGAAAAAGAATACAGTTATTCTTCATTTTCTTACAAAATAACCAAAATTATCTAGTTTCGCTCGTCCACTCCTCACTTAACCTAATATATTATTTCTTCACAAAAAAAGACACGTCGAATCACGAGAACAAAGTATCATTAACATCAAGCCTTAATCCTTCGAGCTCCCAACGCAAACGCAATCTTTCAAAATAATTGTAAATTTCTCTTCGAGCTCCCCATTCCACAAAGCAGAGTAAAAAAAACACAAGTCCCGCCAAAGCATCTCTCAAGACAGTACGGACCACGAAGGATTAAAGCCCTTAACTCTCTTCGGCCGGCGTACCCCATCGGCGTAAACTCCAATTAAGTATCCCGCGAGCCTCGCGTTATCCGGCAGCTCACCCCGCACCCGCCCCCCCAAGCTCCGCAAGCCCAAGCTCCGCGCAAAGCCTGCGAATCAGTACATACAGCGGCGCCCTCGCCGAGCACAAAGCCGATCGACCAGCGGCAGCGGCAGCGGCGTGCGTGCCATATACACCGGCACTGCTATACTTCTACGTGCGCGCCTGCACGATCCAATGCAATTTTTATGCGGAGACGCGCGCACGTCAATCGCAAATGGCGAAACCCGATCGAAAGCCTAATTCAGTCAGTCGTGCAGTGGCAGGCGTGCACTCGACGCGGTCTGATGGCTACCGGGGGGTGGGGGGAGGTTAGTGATCGATCTCGCGAATCGTTCGCGTGGGGACGCGTGCGAGTGTGGATGCGAGTCGACGGGTTTGAAAATGTGAATTCGGTGGGGTTCGATGGGTTTTGGGAGACGGGAGAAAAGAGATGAATCGGGGGTGGGGTTCGGAGACGCAAGGTGGTGAAAGTTTGAGGTGGCTTTCTTGCTGATTTTTCGGAATTGGAAAATGGGTTGGGTTTTTGAAGGATGTAAGTCGTAACATCGGCGTGTGTACTATGAGTATTGTACTACTTTGTAGCCCAGATTCTAGTTGTTGTATTATTTTACCTTTTTAATGATAGTATTCACTTTTTCCATTTTTACACGAAAAATAATTTTGATTATTTTATAGTATTATTATATAGATAAAAGAATAATATTTAATAGAGTAGCAGCGTTTTGAGATACAAGACTATAATGAATTATTGTCACGATCGAAGCCTAGAATTCTTATACATAAAATGTACCTTGCGCATAGTAAATTGAGGAATTTGAATAAAACTTTAAAATATGTATAGTTATTTTTCAAGATATTTTAATTAAATTTATATTTTTATAAATTAATACTCAAAAGATAGTTTATAATAAATAATGAGTAATAAAAATTGTATATTCTCAGTAATTTTTAAACAAAATATGTATAATTTTTTAGCTGAAAACACATATGTATATTAATTTAGTACGCGCAAGGACTATATTACATAAACCACACTCATACTAAATAAAGTAGCGCATTATCTCCGAAGAATTTTAAATACTCTTGCTAAAATGTCTTTGTAACTCCCGCACAACGATGCCAATATCTCTCAGCAACTCCCCAGTTGACTAGAATTACCGCGAGTCCAGATTTCAGAAACGTCATCGGGGAGAGCCACCTCAAACAAGCTTCCCTCGAATTTAGCAGTTCCTCTCCGCATAAAACTTCCATCTGAAAAGTCAATTTTCGTTTCGCAGAACAGTTCTCTCTCTCTCTCTCACTCGCGAAATCCATTACCCCGGAAGCGCTCGCAGCGACCATCTTAATCTCGTTTCCCGCGCGCAGCGCAGCGAAGAAGAATACTCCAAACTCCGAAACTCAGCGTGATTTCGCATTTTCCAACCCGCGTATCCACACACACATACACACACACAGACAGACGCGCGCAGACTCTCGCGTATATATATATATATATATATATATATATATATATATATACACAGTCGCGGGGGTCTCGGGCGCGCCGCCGCCGCCGAGTGCAACGATCACGGACGCGCGCCTCTCTCGCACACACACGTATAGACTGCTGCTGGCATGCAGCAGCAGTAGTGCACAGCCTCTCTCTCTCTCTCTCTCTCTCTCTCTCGCCTGCAGAGCTCGAGCGAAGAAGAATCAGCGGCTCGATCGATCGACGACGAGCGCCGCGCGCCGCGACCCGGCGCCTACCTCTCTCTCTCTCTCTCTCTCTCTACCTCTACTCCTACATCTCTCTCTCTCTCTCTTCTCTCTGTCTCTCTTCTCTCTCTCTGTCTCTCTTCTCTCTCTCTCTCTCTCTCTCTCTCTCTCTCTCTGACTGTCTGTCTATGTATGTATATATAGACGTATATATCTACGTTCCTCTCGGCTGTGTATGTACAGGGCGCGCACTCTCGCATTCAGGGCTGCGCGACACACGCCGATCGCTCTTAAGGGCTCGTCTACAATGGGATATACGGTTGAGAGAGTGAGAGAGAGAGGGAGAAAGCTCGGCGCGAGATTCTTTTTCTCTTCTCTCTTCGACTGCTCGCGGCGCGACTGTGACGATCGCTGCGCGCGGGATGAAAGTATGAGAGAGGGGAGAGCTCGTGCTGCTGGAAGGTGATGGGATGACTAATTTCTTCTTTTTTTTTTTCGGTTACTCGATCTATTTATTTCGTGCTTTGAAAATGATGGAGTCGATGTAGTGATGTTAATTTAAAGTTAACGTACTTCGATTACCCGCCATGGTTAATTGTAGAAATTATTGCTTTATCGATGTGTCGAGTCAAGTAATATAAGGATTAAACGATGCATTGTATCATTTTTTGATGAGGTCGACAAACCAAGTAGACGAAACGCAAAATTTAATTCGAAGTGAATGCAAAGTGAACGGGGCGCAGAGTTTATTTAACCACCTCTCTGTTGCTGGTTCCTCGAGAATTCGATAAAACAACCTTTTCTGCAATAATATTGATACTTTATCATCAAGAATATGGATGATTCGTGGCGATATGGACATTCATAATTATCCGGTATGAATAACTCGCATTTAAAATTCAAAAGTGCTTAATATATGCAGATAAAATGCATCCCACCTCTCCAGCCGGAAATTGTGCTAAAAAAGAAACAACTTTATCGACGATCGAGAATATCGAGTGCCGTGCATCCTCTACCCTTCTTCGCCCTCTTATAAAGCAAACAAAAGATGTGAAAAATAAACAAAAATATAAGGGATGACGTGAACGGAGCGGAATTATACATTACATTTATTTCATTAATAGGAGAGCACACTGAAATTTTAATATTTTATGATTTATTCATGAGCTTTTTATATGATTACGGAGAATTTCCTGAAAATTTCATGAACTTTCATTAATAATTGAGGGAATGCGTGGTATAAATGTATAAGTCGAGTTATACCGTGTTTTCAGAGATTGAATAAAATGAATTAGTAACCTAAAATATACCAAAAAGATACATATAATATAATAAGAAAATAATAGTCAACTAATATGCTATATCGTATATATAAACAATACTTTCATTGCAATAAAATCGTTATAACAATAAGAAATATACTTGAATTATGATAAAAGGGTATAACCCGAAATTTTCATTTTTTATTATTCAACTTGGTTTCTAATTATTCTTAGTTCTTGGATATGAAACTAGTGTATCATAAAGTCCTTCAACCCCTCATAAAGTTGAAGCAGTGCGTATCTTTTCTGACATGATTTCCTACGTTTCTCTCGGTTTTCTCAAAATGCAATTTTTCGCGTTATTCCGTTTTATCGCGCATCCCCTCAATTGTAGAAGATATAAGGGATTGCAGGAAGAAATCCGTATCCAATTTCGAGCAACCACGAATGAAATATTCAGCATTATTCACCATTATATTTCTCATAAGCTCACTACGTTTAAGAACGCGAGTTCCATTCATCCAGTTTCACAAAATTTCAGTGTGCACGCTCTCCCATTAAAGCCTTCCCAAAACCTTCTCCAGCCTACAAACAAAAACAAAAATCGAGAATCCACCTAATTCTTCATCTCTCGTAATATCCCCTCACACGCCTATTAGGTTACTTCACAAAGATGGCGAGCACCGCGGTCTAATTCTAGCGAGTTTCATACTTGCATAGGTGTCTAAATATTGTCAATACGTCTTGTTGCGTCAGAAGTGAAATAACCTAATATAATCCCCGTCAACATCTCGACAGACGTGCATACGTCCTCCTTGCCGCATATAACACACGTCAAACGGCCGAGCAAACACACGCACGCGTTAACGCGCTCGTCACACCTGTGCACTCTCGACCTACACACGCACACACGCGTGACTCTTGGATTTGCACAGCAGATGGGGGAACCGAGGCAAGTGGCACACGCACACGCACGGAGTGATCCTCGTAGTCGGTGGGGTCGAGCCATCCTCCTGGCTCTCCGCGTGGAATGCTGATCCAAGAGTATGCGGTCGTCCGCGGCCGGGGGGCGCGTTCCGCTCCGAGCCTCGCGTCGCGTCCTGTTCCCGCACCTTACCTCGGCTGGCGCACGACGAGGTATACCTTCGCGAGCTGGAGGGGTATACGCTCTCGCTGCCTTCGAAGATATGCTGAGCACGCCGAGAGAGAGAGAGAGAGATGTAGTAGCGTCTGACATCGAGAATTATGCAAATGTTGTGCGAGCGGCTTGTATATGTACAAGTAGAGAGAGAGGGAGATATAGGGTTATATGCTGAGCATGCAGCGATTATTGCATCGCGAAGGGCGCGACTACGCGTTCTATATACTTATATATATATAGTTCTTGTGCCTTCTGCTTCGATACGTATATATGTAATGGCAGTAGTGGTGGCAGAGTAGAGACGCACCGGGCGCGATTTCAATCGGATCGGCATATTTCGCGCCGCGCCGCGCCGAGTCGACTTCGAGTGGGCCGCCCACTCGAGGACATATTGCGCGCGCGCGCGATATACGTATATATCGGTGGATTTCGCGGAACGAACGATCCTTACCAAACACTCGAGCGCGAACAATTTCGTGGCGCGCGGTCCCCCCCCCCCCCCCCGTTCTAGGTATATATTTTTGGCGACCGGGGGGTGGGATCTCGACGTCGGCAATTTTCGATTTTTCGAGGAGGGACGAGGCGAATTTTTTTGCTCTCTTTTGCACGGCGAAGGGAGCTAGGTAGGTGTAGATATATGTGTGTGTGTATACGTCGATGGATTGTCACAGAGGCGGGAGGTCAGTTTTAATTGGAAGGACGCATAGGCGGGTCCACCGGGACGCGGTAATATTGTTTGTAGTCCGCGTGACGATATAGCGGGCGGGCAGAATTTTTCGGCAGCGCTGGCAAAGAATTTGCATTGGATTTTTAGCGTTTGCGTAACAGCGCGGCGAAAGTTTGGAGCCGCGGAGCGTAAATTTTTAATTTAAAATTTTTAACTACGCGGTGTTTTTGTACGTAATGTATAATGTGTAGATACACTATGTGGGTCGCGGTGTACGATACAAAAATTTGGGTTCGACAGTAACGGATAACCAAATTAATAAAAATGTATTCGCGTTTAATACGAATAATACAATATTTACTCAATCGTGGAGATCCAGCTTTTGTTAATAAAATCATTATATATTCCGATAATTTAATTTCGAAAGCTAAACAAAACGAACTAAATCGTAATAAGCTCATGCGATTTTCAGTGATCGTAACTAAAATCTATTGCACTCATTCTCTATACGGATTTGTAACAATGCTTTGTAGCGATCTAGCACAACCACGAGCAAACTGTTTACAAGCCAATAATTTATTATGCTGGTCAATTTTCCATGAACGCGAATGTCGATCGAGTAAACTCGTGTCGTATACAGCGGACAGCAATGAGCCATATCCTGTACTACTGTTTACGCTTAACCTAACCCGGTATATCTATATTTACAATCGATATAATATATTGATGTATAAACAGACGTTCATGATTACCGGTGCACATGTAGTTCTAGCAGTTCTATAATTCAATCAGACCTCGATTTAAATACAATCAACCAATGAACACGTTTGCCCAATTAAAACTCGGCCAAACAATCAAATAAACACTTTTTCGAATTCACTTCCACTTTGTCGACCGCGCAATCCAATCAGTCCTCCGCGGCCATCCTGCATTCTCCGTTAAAAGTCAAAATTTCTATATAAACCGCTCAACTCGCTCTCGAAAAGCCGCATTAATTTCAATATTATAAATACAAACGTCGCGCGCAAAGCAGCTCCAACGGTTATTTTGTGGCCCGCGAAATCAGAAGAGCCGTCACCTTAAAAAGCTTTGCCTATTCAAATTGCCGCACCTCCGACCCTCGCCTCTCTAACTAACATTTTAAAGCCCCCCATTCAGACGTCTGCTGGCCCTCTCTTCTCGACTTCTTTATGCAAAACAACAAACTCGAAATAAAGTAAACAAAGACGGAAAAAGTAGACGAAGAGGATTCAAACAGGAAAAAGAATCTATCTCTCTCTCTCTCTCTGTCGCGCGCGTACGGTTCTCCACGGCAAAAAAAGGAGGCATCGAAACGAGCGCTTCCAAAGTCACGAGCCTGCAGCCGAGTTTCTCTCTCTCGACCGCAACTTATAAGAAGACCTTCTCGCTTTCCTCTCTCTCTCTCTCTCTTCTTCTCTCGCTCGTTGATTGCGTTCGGGGCGATATTGTCGTCGGGGCAACCGACCGCGAAAAGAGTTGCGCGCGCGCGCGCGCGCGGGCGCAAACGGCAACTCGTTAAAGAAGTTGTAGCTTCGTGCACCAGCGGCAGCGGACAGTGCAGAGGGAGCGAGAGAGAGTCTCGCAAGTTGCGGCTCACACAAAAGCAGCTCCGAGCTACGTGAGAGAGAGAGAGAGAGAAAGAGAAAGAGACACAGTCACTGGAGAAATTATATCGTTTGCGCTATACTCCGTCTCTCTTTCTCTCTTTGTGTACGCATATATATAGATATATATTGTTGAATATATAAATACACCTATATCTATCTATCTGTATCTCGAAGTCGGAGCTTTCGCTTTTGTATTGTGCGCCGTGTACACAGTAGAAGCGTTATATACGCGCCGATGCGCCGCGCCGACGATTTGCGCGATAATTTTGTGAAATTTTACGGGGTGCGCGAGCGCTGATGCTCTCCTATCTCCCTATCTCCTTTCTCTCTGATTCTTCCCTTTGTTCGGGCCACGGTGTCAGCATTTTGTTTGTGTCTTTCGACGCGCGCGCGCGCGTGGACACAGCGAGAGACCGTAGGTATATATGCAGTTTGCGCGGGCTTGGCTTTGCTTGGGCTTCGGCGTATCGTAGCGGGGAAATAATTGTTAGGACTTATCTCGAGCGTAGCAGTGTATAAGCGCGCAGGGCACGCGGCGAAAACGAGGAAAGGCTCGTTTAGAGAGATTGCTTTCTCTATCCCTCTATCTTTGTCCTTTTTTTTTTCTTCTCCGGCCTTTTCTTCGTATTATTTCCTTTCTTCGCCACCATGCAGTATGCTACCGCGTCCCGCTTTCTTTTTCGTTGTTCTTCTTTTCTGTGACTTTTTACCCCAACGAAATATCGCGCGTGTGTAATGAAAGGACGCACGTCGCATTATGTATACGGCTCTGCACGCTGATAAGGAAATAAAGTTTCATTTGTTATACGCTACGCGCAAAGCGTTATCGTGATTCTCGGGACGTATTTATAATGCTCAAAAGGAGAAAAAGCGATTATGTGTAGCTTTCTTGAACGGACGAATGGCTTTGAACGCGACGCAATGGGGTACCGACGCGATACTGGCGCGACATTCAGATGCACAAACAACTTCATTAAATTCTTTGAGCTGTGAAGTGAGATAGCAGGTTTAGTCATGTTCTGACAGATACAAAAGAAGAATCGCGATTGCGCCGAGTCTATCCCTGTATGTACTGTAAAACGAGGTATTACCAGCGCCGATTTAGTACAAGCTCTTAATCCTTCTTTTTATAGAGGAGGATATGTAAAATAGCAGCATGTTGACCGAAAAATTGCTTTGAATAATGAATTTCATTAATTGCAAACAGCTCGAGAAGCAGATGTAAATTGAATTTCGAAACTTTGGAACTCCCGTAAATTTACAATTCAAAGCAATCTTGCAGTGAACATTTTAATTTTTCACTCATCTTATGCATATACAAGATAATTCATTTGTTCTTTACAAGAGTCGAGAGCGTTGATGTAACAAAGAGTGGAGATGCAAGCGCGCTGCAACTATAACAGCGCGCATAAGACGGCGAAAGCAAAAGAAACATTCATCACAAAGTTTTCTCATGTAGTAAATAAAAAAGAAAAAAAGAATAATTGCCATCGATGCCTTCTGAGAAATAACTGATTTGTAAAGAGGGGCTGTGTTGTTTTTGCCCTTAGATGGGCCGGCCATTGTCCGGGTAAACCTGTTTGTGCGAAGCATTGCCACAATAAGTGACATCAAGATGGTAAGTATTATTAAAAAAATGCCAAGCAAGCAAACTGAGAAAAAAAACTAAAGTAAAAACTAAAACATAAAAGAATGTACGATAATTAATAACAGAGTAAGCGAATGCCTCTTTATTTTTTTAACCAAAACATACGTACACTAAAAGAATCAAATTTAAACAAAAAAAAACAGTACTCCGACGTCTCTCGACAGTATATATATATTACATATACGAAGCGCGGAGTTGAGTTTTTTCGCATATTATATTGGCCGTATTCTCTTCTTTTGTTCTCTTATATTTGTGTCTCCCATACATTATTATTATCACTATTATTACTGTTACATACATACATTATATATATATATATATATATATATATATATATATATATATTATCAAGCATCGTACATGATCGCAATTATTTATTTATATATACAGTAGGCGCAATAGCATATATTACCTCTAATGAAAGCCCCTTAGGGTGTAGCGTATCCGTATAGTGAAATCCATTATTATTTTGATTTTTTTTTTAATTTCATTGACTTGCCAGAACTGAACTGATAACTGATTGAGTTCAGAGACTATCACCACGACACGCACATACACATGACAGTTAGAAAGAGAGAGAAAGACAATGACTGCAAACACGCGGTATTGGTCAAAATAAACAAAAGTACGAGTGCAGTCAATCTCAGGCACTCTCAACTCTTTTTTTTTTCTCTCTCTCTCTCTCTTTCTCGTACATAAATTCTAACTTTTCTTTTTCTTTTTGTATATTGCTCTTTTGGAACAGTTTTTTTTCATGTTACATACGTACACGAATGCACATGTTGATTTCTTTGATACTATGGAGCATTGTGTACATTGTTGAAACAGACGGATTTTTATATTATATATATAAATATGTTGCATACTATACATAATTATATATGTATATATCTGTTACATCCCAGTGAATTATACCTTGACCTAGCATACTTAGAATATAGAAGCAGGCATGCGGCATATCAGCTTGTTTTATTGAATACCAAAGTACAATAATAAGTGAATAAAGACGTTACCAATTCGACGACAGAAGGATGATTTATCACTTTCAGGGCGGGGCGAAGACCGAGTCGGTATGAGTAAACCTGAAAAAATACATTTCAATCGTCAAATTAAGTAGTCTTAAGTATAATCAGAGATTCGCACCGCCCTGCAAGTGTTAGGCGAACGGGATATGATTCCGTCCACGTTATATGCATTATATATCTATACGCACTACATACGAACTGCATTATCTCTATTATACACATGTAACATATTACGCCAACACTTGTGATCTTTCGTCACTTGGCCTAACAAGACGCCGTATCCCTTCCTTCTCGGCTTCCTCGTCTCCCGTCATCTCCATCAGAGATCTCATCTTACTTTTGAATCCTCTGCGCAGCTATGTATCTGCTCCCTCCTCCCTCCTATATCTCGAATGTCACTTCTCTGCGTCAGACGACGGCCGAGGATATTGCAGTTTCCTACTCCTGCCGTCGTCGTCGCCTCGAAATTCTCTGCGCTGCTTCGCACACACTTTCGGCCAGCTGCGCCCAACCCTTTTCTCAGCTCTTGATAGATAGGGCGTAGCGAGATGTTATATGTCAAACGAGGGCGATGATGGTACAAGCGAAACGCGACGATTCACGCGTAGTCGAGAGTCAATTAGTCGCGTTTTGGCGCCTCGTTGGGCACTTCATTTTATACGTACGGATGCGAGCTTTCAAGCGCTATAATCGCTGTTTAACGATTGCAGGAGAAATTATCGCGTATTCGATTGTGCCATCGTTGAGTTGATCTGTTGAATCAGCTTGTTTTGGGTGAACGACTGATCGATGAGAGCTGTAAGGACATTTTGGAAGTATCAAATTGAAATTCTCATTTTCATAAGTATCACAAAGTGAATTTTCTGATAAAGATTACCGAATACCGATAAGTCATGATGTCCCAGCATTTACTATTACTTTTACACTGAAAAAAAAATTGTTAAATCTAAGTAAACACTTCCTTGAATCGTACTAAGAAAAGATTTATTTGATAATAGTAAATATTTAATTATGTTTAGACTGGTATTCATCAATTCAATAAATATTTACTAAATTTAAGAAATATTTACTTTATTTAAGTAAATCTTTTCTTAGTACGATTCAAGGAAACGTTTACTTAGATTTAACAATTTTTTTTTTCAGTGTACGCTAATGTTTATTAGAACATTTTCTCTGTTTATAGCTCAAAAATCTATACACCTAACGTAAATTGATCTTAACGAGCTGTGCTAATTCATTTCAAAAGCAAAAAAGAAACACGTAATTATCCCTGATCGTTCAATTGCAAAAAAATTGCATAAAAAACCGCGTAATTATCCCTCATCGTTCAATTGCTCACTCAAAGCAGAGCCACCAGTTTACTGCATATATATATAACGAGATTCTTGCGGGTTGGGCGATGCGAGTGCATGACGACGTTAAACACACGTGCACGCACACATACATACACACACACACACACACACACGAGCATTTTTTTGCGTGCCGTGTGGCCCCCTTTTTTACAGTATCGCATGCAGCAGCAGCAGCAGCAGCAGCAGCAGCAGCACTTTGCGCCTCGACGTTGCTGCTGCTTCTGCTACACACGTACATATAACCGTACGTTTTACACGTGAATTTCGCTCTCGTCAGTCAACCATTCGCGCGCCGGGATTTCCGCGACTCGCCACTGAATTAACGAGTATGCTAACAGCAACCACTGTCTCCCTCTCTCGCACTCTCTCTCTCTCTCTCTCTCTCTTTTAGCGTCGAGCTGTTTGCGCGACGCGACACAACACCGGGCCCTTCTTTTTGTTTTTTTTGTCGCTCATTTCATTTGCCCGATCGTTGCCGTAGTTTCGGCGTTTCCCTCGTGAAACGCAGTAAATAAAAAAAAGCAGGCGCGAAATCGCGAGAAAAAAGAGGGAGAGAAAGAGAGAGAGAGAGAAACCGGGGTTTCGTTTTATCGCGTATTTATCGTGGACTGGGTGAATCGACCAGTGGGGAGTTTTAAGTACATCGACCTCGTTGAGGACGCGCGCGCGCGTGAGGGAATTTTTTTTTTCTCTTTTTGGAGCTAGAGTTTCGGAATAATGCGGGAAAACGAGCTTTTTCCGGGTACAGGAAAAGTATCTTTGCGCGGCGAATGGGATGCAACTTTTAGCTCGAATTCGACAATTTTAGACGTAAAGATTGGATTTGAATAAAAACAACTGCACTTCGAATGATATTTTGAGGTTCAAAAAGCTAAATATTACTTCCTTGATGTACTCGTACATTATATAATTAACGATAGTACGCCACTCAATGCTTTCTACTTGCGACAGTAGTAACAGACAACCTTCTTATTAAATTTTCAGTTCACTACTTCGTTAATTAGTAACAGACTTACGTTATCTTGGGTTTTGTTAAGTACGGGATTGCATAAAAAATGCACTAAGAGCATTTCTCTAAGCCTTTCACTGGATTTAAAGGAGATGCCTTGAATATTTTTTGAGGCAATTCTCAATAAATTCTTTTAATAACTAAAAAAGGCTAATTACTTTTGACGCTGAAATCATGAAGCTCCTATGTCAGCATTATCCTGACTTCGGTATTTTAATCATCTCGAATGGGTTGACAAACCCCAGTAATACTATTGGATTTAATATAATTAACACGTGAATGATAAATATTGATTTACGACAGAGTTTATAAAACTTTAAAATGGGGTAAAAAAAGAAGTAATTTATCGCTTGTTCTGGAACGCACAGGACCCGGATTGCGCTCGGAAATTAATTACCATCTGCTTACGCCTGTGTAAAATATAAAAAAGTTTAATTACTTTCGTTTCTGCGCGCGTTGTATCCACCGTGTACCGGCCGCGCATATACAAGCTGTAAAGCAAACTCTCATAAAGGCAAAACTCGTAAAATTTAGTTATTATTTCGACTGCAACTTTATCTGCGCGTTCTTTATTCGAGATTATAAAAAACAAAAGCGTCCCGCAGAAATGAATTGCACTGACCGTCCCGTATATTACCTACACGCTGTATCAGCCGACGATATTTTTTATGAAATTATGTGCCACGATAGTATATCGAAATACCAGAGGGATCGATGAAAAAGTTTACGTCGGCATTCACGTGTGTATGCATGATAAAAATCCTTCGTCTATCGCTTATACGTTTTGCGATCCTTGAGTATAGAACGAAAATGCGCACAGCACACGTCAAATTTCGCGTACTATTATGCTAATACTGCAGACAGAATTTTCAGCGGGCCAACGCTAATGGTAAATTTTTCTTCTCTTCACACACTAAATCTGGTTTGTGCATAAAAAATATCATAAACACGAGCTATTAATGAACGTAAAAATCACTCAATATATCATTATTTTAAATTGGTTATAGCGAAAAATTGCATTTGTGTCTTCGAGCATCTTATATTAAAAAGGAATTTTACTTCTATATTTCGTGGGCTAGATCGCCATCGTTATAACGCATGTATTGAGTGTTATTCCTAAATGAACATTCTTTTCAAAAACATATTTATTAGAAAAAAAAATGATATTTTAATTTAACGAGAAAATTAAAACAACGCTTAATTCACCCCGAAGGAAAAAGAAAGCACGATTTGTTTTTCTATATTAAAACCATTATTTTACTTACTATCATTAAGAATTCTGTTTTTATAATTCTATGACTTCCTGGTGTAACCGAAAAAGCCAATTTTTTATGTTTTGAGGATATAGAGGTTTTAAGTTGTTATTTTCCATTTAAGCTAACGTTAAAAGAAATCATAAATAGTGGAAATGGTCAATTTATTTAATACTTTCCTGATTTTATGCATTTTTATCTGAAAATATACTATGTAAGGATACCAAAAACTCTCAAAACTCAATTTTCAAAATACAGTGGCATATTCGGTTATGCCGCAAAGCCACAGAATTTTAATAAAATAGAAAGTTTAACCCAAAGAGCGCTTAAAAAAAGATGAAAATCCATTTTAACTCTTTCCACCCCGGCCTCCCCTAACCCCACTCGCAATTAGCTGCGTATCCAAATAGCCCTCTCCACAAGAAAAAAAAGCAAAAACCCAAAGCCAGCATCGACTTGCACTTCCCGCTCACGGGAAAAAGGGCATTCTGCATCCGCTGCCGCATCAGCGGCAACTCCCTAGCTCTCGCGTCCGTGACCCGATTCTCTCTCTCTCTCTCTATGAATCGCCGAATGCACCACCTCTCTCTCTCCTGGCTTTGTCAAAGTCGCGCGCGGCCGTCGTCGTCGTCGTCATCGTCGCGGCCGCGCGCAGTTAAAAAGTAGGCCACTGTATGCTCGCGCGAGCGGCGTGTATTTCGGCCCGCGCGCGTTTCGTCAATGAGGAAATTGAATGAGCCGCCGAGCCGAGAGATCTCATTAGGATGGCGAAGAGAGAGAGAGAGAGAGAGAGAGAGAGTGAGTTTGATGCTCGCAACGCGCAGATATACGTATGCGATAGAAGGAGGTGTTTGGTTAAGCATCTGTTCGGTAGACGCGAAGGCTAAATTGGTTGGGATTCTGCTTTTTCTTTTCTGGTTCTTGCGGATTACTGCGGGAGGATTCGTTTTAGCGCGGTCGCCGGGGATTGACTTGCGTTTGAAGACTCGGCGTGCGCGTTTGCGGTTCCTTTTTCGGGGCCGAGTTTGCTTAGAGTTGCTCGAGGGCTGGGCAAACGCTCGGGCACATCAAAGATAGCCGTGATTTTTAAATTATGTAAATAGAGGTAAAAGCCTTCTACGCGTAAAATGAACGTTCTTTCTTACTTTTTATTTGGAATCAAAGTACTCGTGAGATGGGCTCAATTTGTACATGAAGCGTGATAAAATGCTCGTCGCATCTCAAAGGTCTAAAATTGGAAACACGCGCTAAATCTGTTCGAGTGAAATTTTTCTTAAAATCTAAAGTTTCAGTTTTAGGGAAGAGACATTACGCTCAATATGCGTCTTTGCGATGTTTGAATGGTTATTTAATAATTATAAATTTTAATTGAATAGTCATAACTTTTAACGGTGTCTAAGTTACTGATTTCTTGTTATTGATTTATATATTAAAGATTGTCGCAGTAGCATGCCTCATTTTTCATTGAAATATTTTTGTTGTTTTTTAATTATAGTGTATTTCTATAATACATATAAAAAATGCTTTATAAAATTTTATTCAATATAATAGTAGACCTCTTTTATTTCATAACTTCTTTTAACCGAGTTATATCAAAGTTGATGATCCACACTTTATTCAACATGGTGCGCAGCCATATTAACTTTCTCCTTTCCATTCTAATTTGAAGTTACATATTTAAAAAATTTCCCATTCACAAATAACATTTAAAAAAAATTTTTATCCACTTCTATGGATAATTTTACTAAATAAAAAAAATAACGTAATAATCATGTCTCGTCCCTAATCTAAAACCCTTAAAACAGCAATATCCATGCTCAACAATAAAAAAGAACATCGAAACGGAAGGATGCTCGTTTCATTTCGTTCTCCCGCACCGATGAATATCCTCGACGTGCGGCTCGTGTATCAGTAGTAACGGTCGCGCACCGGTCAGCCAACTCCATCCGTCGATCGCCCGCGCATACAACTGTAGACTCGACCACTCGATAATTATCGCCGCGCGTTTTTGCCCGTCGCGGGTCTTTACAACGCGCTTGTCTCTCGCGTCATAGCCCTCGAAAATCCAATAAACGGGCGCCACCGACGCCGCGCGAATTATGAAAAATGCGTTATGCATATTTCACGCGCGAGTAACGAGCATCCGATAGTTTTTCCTCGGCGCGAAAACCACGCGCCCGTACGTATACATGGGCGAGAAACGCGTATAATATATACACGCGTGTATGCGGCGCAGCCAGCTGCGCCGCGCGCGTTATTAACTTTGTTGTATAAGCGGAAATGCGCCTGTGCCGTGCGGGCGCGGCAGCTTTTTCGTCACACGCTTCCCGTGCGCCAGCGTTCGCGCATATTTTTCCATTTATTGGCAAATAAATGCGACGGCCACGCGGTAGGATAGCGAGGGTGTGAGTTTTTTTAGCGGGAAATGTATACGCCCGCGAAAGAGCAGTAATTATCGTGCGATGTTACAATGTTAAAGAGTTCTTCAATTTTCACTTAGAGATGTTTGACTTGAATTACGGTTGATGCAGCGGAATAATTTAATCGCATCGTGGAATGCATTATTCATTTTAACGTGTAACTGAAAATTCAAACACAAGTACATACTCCAATTCGCGTTTCGAGACAGAAAAATGCATGGAAATAAATGTATAAATGAATATTCAATGACGACAGCTTTGAAAAAACTTGCGGTTGCGTATCTCAAAATTCCACGAGGAGTCTTCAACGATACTACGCATCCTCGTGTTTTAATCCGCGACCGACTGTAAAATTCAAATATTATTTCTCAAAACTCAAACTGGCAAAACAAAGAGCCGCGAATTTTCGCCCCGTAAAAGATTGATCTTCGGCTCGCGCAGTTTTCAGCAGTTCGAATTCGTCACCTCGCATTGATATTCCACGTATGAAAAATCGCTCGTGAAAATACCCCCATTCGCGCACTCGGACCTCGTCACCGGTTCATTGCGTGCACGGGAAAAATCACCGCTACGCGTACCCATGCACGCACATACGGGATACAGCGAGGGAAGGGCGATTTAAGGATCGCGCGCCGATGTAACTGGCTAATGGGCACTTTATATTTATGTACACGTACGTATACACGGAGCAACGGCAGCTCGCGCTTCGACGCTAATCGATCTCGACGCGAGCGTGAATTATTCAAAGGAGCCTCGTGCGCACTATCACTCTCGCTCCTCGCTCTTGCCGCAATTTCAATGGAATTTTCTTTCAGAGTGATAAATACCGCGAGGCTCTTCTCCCTGTCTTTCGCGTTTATTTGGGAGAGTCGCGCGGGACTTTGAGCGGGGACTCGATGCTCGAAAATTAGAAATTGACGTTTTGTATGCGCGGCGCGACGAATATACGATAAATATATTGCGCGGGATGAATTATCGGTGGAGTGTATAGAGTGTACGTGATGGAGGAGGCTGAACCACACTTGATAATTACGTTTGGAGCGGGGGTGAGCCCTTTGACTGATCGTCAGTTTAATACGACGCGACCACTCTTTTGCGTGCGTAGTGGCTCTATATATGTAGACTTTGGAAAATTCTATTGTTCGGAAAATATGTGATTTTACGGAGAAATAATGGAGTGTCATTAAAAGCACGATGCCTGCGATAATTAAATGCAGTATGCATTGAATAAATATGGCAAATATTGTTAAGGCTTCATGGCTCCTCATATATAATTTTAATTATTAATAAATTGATGAAACTTGTTGAGACCTATTAATTTTAATTCTTTAGAAGAAATTTTGGGATTATTTTTGTAAATAAAAGCTATTTACTATAGATTATTTTCAAGCGAATTATGTCTTTCAATGTTATTATAACAATACTTTTAAAGTAACGGTCACATCAAACAAAATCTGAGTCATACATGGAACAATTTTAAGTTATAAGAGATACTTTCGAGCAAGAAAGGTTTAAAGTTTAATTTTAACATTTCAATAAATGTAAATTCTAATTGTTTATCTACTGTATAAATGGTTCATTTTTAAATATTTAATATTCATATACAGTTTTCAAAAAAATTATTTGATTATAATTATCAAGAATCAATATCAAATTAAAGAAAATTCAATTTTTCGTTAAAAATCAATATAACTAGTTCAATCAAAAATAGTATTTTACAATTTTAAAAGCTTCAAATAAAATATTTTCCGGTTAAAAATTTAAAAATTAAATCTATCTTGAAAATCGCAGCAGCCATCCGATCGCAAAACGCACACGCTAGAAAAAAGGAAATAATAAGAGTTTCGCCGTGCATTTTTCAGTCGTAAACTCACCCGAACAAAAGAAAAAGAATAAGCTCGAGCTTGCGCGCAGATTCCAATAAATTTCCCTTTGAATCCTTTCCTAAATATTAGCTTTTTATTGCAAAATGCTGGACGAGCGCACAGACGCGCGTGGGCCGCTACTTCTTCGTACAATCAAATTGACTGCAATTAATCAATACGCAGGGAGCCCGCGAACCGTCTCTCTCTCTCTCTCTCTCACTCACTTTCTCTCTCTCTGCTCTTCATTCCAAACAATCCGCCTCTGCCGACGTACATAAAATTTTACGAGCGCACCCGCGGCAGGGGTTTGAAGCTGCAAAGCCGCGAGAGAAAATAAAAGGAAGGAACAAAGCATAACAAAACGCGCATTGTCTTCGCGCCGTTGTAAAATCGAACTCCCTGTCCGAGAGAGAGAGAGATAGAGAGTGTGTGTGTGAGAGAGAGAGAGAGAGAGAGAGAGAGAGAGAAAAGCGAAATCCACCGGCTATGCTGTAGCACCCGTAACGAAATTAACTTCCATTAAATCCAATCAGCCCAGTTTGACGCACGCTTGTATATACATACGTGTATGTGTGTGTGCATGTGTGTATACGTTCCGCGTACCGATGTAGGGCTCTGATTTTGTGTATAGGCTTAAAGCAGCATCAATTAAGGCAGTCCGAATGTGATTTCATTTATAAGATTAGCACTTCGTCCTTTTACATTTTGTAGATGATGTATGGCCGAATAAACATACAAATTATCAAATTACGTTGACAGTCCTTGGAACGTAATTTACGTTTTAATGTTTGCGTTTCGAGAGATTTTTAATTGAGAAATTGTATTGGTTCGCTTTTGAAATAAAAAATTCTTATACTTATAAAAAAGATTAGTAGTATACTTGATTTATCCAAAGTGCTCGTTAAATTTTTATTTTTTATGCATACAAACAGAAAAAGAACAGACGTTTTAAAACGAAATTAATTGCTGTATACGACATAAGTGGATTCAACTTTCAAATCAGAGTAGAAACAGTGATTTCATTGAACCTTTTGTACATAAAAATAAATCGACTATAATTATTCGATTTGCACATAGAATTGTAATTACTATAATGAATTTACTCATGCAAAATCTCAAATAAAGTATAAACCTCGCAACATCAGTGATTTCGAGAATTGCTGTTTCGAATAGTCTAACGCGCTCGGATTTAACTTAAAAACTTTTAGCGATATGCGTGTGCGCATTTGCAGAGACCAATTTTCGTACTTAACACTCAGCGTCAACTTTACAGAATCAGATCCCACGGGAATATGGGCGGAAAAGCTGTTTTCTCTGAAAATTCAGCGAACGCGCGCGCACTCGCGATTTTCACCGCCGAAACGGTTTAGCCGCGTCGGATTATACCGACAGCGGCTGGGGCCCGTAATCCTCCCGCGTACGAGCGAATTTCATTCGATAAGTTTGTCGGACGAAAAGAGTTGCGAGTTTGGTATATTTTAAGAATGGTATGCTCGAGTGATAAACCTTTGAGCGACGATAGTATGTATGTTTATTCGAAAAAGCGGTTTTTTGCGATACGAGGGAAATCTACCGGTTTTTGTAAATAAATTGAATTTTCCGTGTAAATATTATATCTATGTGTACATAAACTTTCAAGGAATTTTTATAGCAATATTTATATTTAAAAAAAAGGAAACAAAATTCGTTGAGAGTATCTCTGTAAACTTTATTTTTAAATAGAAAACTTATCAAACGTTGCAAATCATAAAAATAAATATTTAGATTTTATCATGCTGTAAGAAGTTGTAAATATTTTTTGAACGTAGTTACTCGTTAAGTCTGGCGCATTAAATGTTTTGAAATTTAGCTATCTTAAAAAGTATATTCCCTTTAACACATGGAATTAAACGAAAAAACTGTACTCTTCAAAAACTAAAATGTCAGTGATGCTTTACTTAAAGTTTTTATTCAATTATTACTTCTGACATTACTAATTTAACAACCTACAGTTTTTGAGTCAACTCTAACTTAATTTACAAAACGCTTAAATAAAGTTAGAATATCGCGGTGCATCATAAATCAAACGGCTCTCTAATGAATTTCCCTTCCAATAACAAAAACAAACTGCCTATATTCTCGCCAGTCAAACAAGCTTCAAGTTTACGAAGTCCACGTCGATTCTTAAGTCGACGCTTGGAGGGCACCTCGCGCGCATCACATCACACGGAACATTAAGATCTAGCGCGCCGGGCACGCTGAACTGCGAGATAACGGTGAAGAATGACGAAGGAGACGCGCGAGCGCGCGCTCCAAGGCGGAAGGAGGTAACGGCGGAGTATGGGGGGCCGCACAGTCGAAAGAAACGCCGCGCGACGATTTATCGCCGAGTAAAATCTCGAGCGGAAAACGATCAATTGAGATTGAAAGCCCGTGGAAGATGTATGTATCGGCGTAAAACAAAACGAACGGCCTTATCGCGTATATAGCCGCCGCCGCCGCCGCGCCGGGAAGGGAATATAAAACCGGCGCTCGCAAAATAACGAATCGAATATGGCTAATTGTAATGGTCTGGCGTTCATTATTCTCTTCTTTTTTTTCTACCTTTTATGCGCTTTATTACTTTCCTGTGTGAGCGGCGCAGCAGTTTTTCTCGGCTTACGTTTTATCGCGAGGATTTTACGATTCGACGCGCGACTGTTGTTGTAAATCGCGTTCGTTTATTAAATGGGATTTTGATCCGAAGGTCTGTTAGAGCGAATGACAAATACAATTAAGTAGAAAATAAATAAAATCTCTAGAGTGTACAAAGTATATAAATTATTCGCTTTTGTTATGACAACGCTGCGTTTCTTACCAAATGTATTTATGTACTGAGTCAAGCCTCGGGAACTGTATCCTCTTAAAATGAAATTTTCTTCGAAATATGCACGACGAGACATTATTCGTTTTCATTTCGAAATATACTGCTGAAGCATTAAACTTTATACAAATAATAAATTAGAATTGCAGAGTAATGTTATTGGTTTTTGTAATATAGAAAAGAAAATCTTAAAAACATTCAAATATGAAAAGTTAATTAATCATGCCTGCGTAATTTGTGTTATTTCTCTTTCTTTTAAGATTCACATCGTCAAACATAATTTTTTAACTTACTACTTCATGCAATATCACTGTAAAATGCATCTATGCCCCTAGAACTCCAGGTTTAATAATTTCCAGAGTTTCACTGTACAAATTCAACGTGCACGCTGCTGTCTGCAAAAGCGCATCCATCCACAAATTTCAGCCCGATATTAAATTCCAAACTCCCTGCAAAAGAAGTCCGTTAAAATCCCGTAACAAAATCGCGATCAAATCTCACATCCCCCTCGTCGTTACATTACCTCGCTCCAATGCAGCCCCGCTATCCACCGATGATCGATCGGTCAAAGCTCCGCATACGACGCGTCCAATCTCCATACACACCCGTCGCCCATATATACCCAACGCCAAGGAAAGAAGAAAAAAAGAAAAGCCCACGCTTATGCACGCTTCGCGGAAGAAACGAGATAAAAACCGGCTTTTCGCTCGGCATGCACGGAAAGGATAAAAAGTGCGCGCGAGACAACGACCGATCGCTGGTCGCGCGAGCGGTAATAAAACTAAAAAGCTACCGAGGGTGACGTTGGAACGAAAGCAAATTGTATATTCCTCGAGCGCGCGAGCGCTGGCAACGCGGAATGCTCCTTTTAGGCCTGAATGAAGGCCTCAATTTGCCGCGCACGAGCGAGCGCCGTTGCCGCGGCTTGCTCTCTACTCCGCCGTAGCAGAGTCTTCCCTCGCGTGCGCGCGTGCGTTTTTTCTTTTCTTTCTGTTTTGCTCGGTCTGACGCGCTGTAGTGGAGGTGCAGGGGAGGGCTCGTGCAGCGCGGCTGATCGTAGGCCGTAACTTTTGATTGCCTGGATGGTAGGTGAAAATGTAAAAAGTTTATTGTCGCAGGAGTGCGTCCTTTTTTAAAGTAAAATATTAGGTTTAAAATCAAATTTTATTATTCTGGATTGATTATTATGTGCATTTAAAGATTAATTATTCGAGATTTTTTAATAAAGTTTTGTCTAGTCTGAACATTTATAGTTTCTAGTAGAGCTATTTGGTCGAAATGATTATTAATGGGAACTAAAAAGTAATCAATCTTGTTGTGACCGACATTTTTACAGTAAACTCTGCATTTGAAAAAAAAGCTAATTTCGGTATATCATTTTCGGATATTTAATTATGATAATTTTAATTTTGTCGTATCATTAGATAAAAATCTTTTAGATAAGTTAAATTACCGATATACTTGTACTAGAAAAGAATAATTTTCATGAAATCTGTTTACCGAATTCCAAAATTATACATAACAACAATATTTTAGTAAATAAATAATATCCCTAAAGATAATATGATTTCCTTTCGAATATGTGAAATAGTAATAATAAATTTTGTCAGTTTAAATTTAAACAATAATTATTATCAGATATAATCTTACTAATTTTATAATTTTCAATGGAATTGTGCAGCCGCATTACTGATATTCATAGCTTTCCAGCATTAAACGGGATCCTAAAACTTATAAATGGCCATCCTGCAAGAAAGTCCACACTCCGCGACTCTCTCTCTCTCTCTCTCCGACACACAAAAAATAATCACAGTCCGCGAAACGGTAAAATCCGTGCAGCGCGCGCGACTCCCTCATCATTATACCGCCGCACTGCACACTGCAGCCACGCGCAAAAAACCCGCATGTGCATGCCAGCATACGGAGCTTTTCGCGCTCTCCGCGCGTTCGCATTATACCCGCGTAACGAGTTTGCAGAGAGGGGCGGTAGGAGGGGCGAGTACAACTAGCACCAGCAGCAACTACAGCTTTCCACAAAGAGCGCGCCAGTGCAGAGAAAGAAAGAAGAAAAAGAAGAACCAGACGAGCAAAAAAAGAATACATTATACAAGAGGGAAAAAGCGCGCAATTCCCAGGGCTATTTACTGCTTTACGATGCCGATACACGCGCGCGCGCGAATTTAACTCGCGCAGTCGGCGCGTAACACGCGCGGGATAAAGACGAGCCGCCGGTGGCTTTTGTGCGGGGCACGAGTGTGCGGAGAGCTTTGCAGCGCTGGTTCCCGACCGCGGCCTGCCGCTGTAGGATACCCACGTGTATGTATGTATACGCCATGCGACAAAACTATAGGACGAGGGGTGCGAGGAGCGTTGCGCCAGCGGCGCGTTACGCGTCGCTTGTACCGCGGCGAGTCGTTACTGGTGTGCAGCGCGTGTACGCGTACGGGCGGCTATTGTGCGGGGAAACGCGGGATACGCGCGAGAGGAGGAGAAGGAGAATTAACGCGAATTTTCCCGCTGCGGCGGGCTTTGCCGCGGAGTTGTTGGGGACATTTTTTGTTTCGCGACGACGCGTGGAGGTTCGAGCTTTTTGCGTGTATAAGGGTTGGGTTGTTTGTGAAAAGATCGCGGGGCGCTGATGTGTTGCCAGTTTGATTGGAGGTGATAGGTTTGAGTGGTGCGTACTTGCGTTGAAGCTATTGAAGGATGAGATAGTTTTCTCTTTTTATTCTGGATTCTCTATGGGATAGTAATTATGCATTTTTGGATGATATTCAAAGTAAAAGTGGATTAAATGACGGTACAGTTTGAGCGAGCAGTTAAATGTTTTATTCATTCTGGCTGAAGAATTAATTCGCTTCGCCGTATTCGTTTATTTTCTTTTCTATTGCTAATTACACGAGAACCTAATTAGCTCGGTTTTTCTGCTTTTCTGTCCTTTTAGGTGAATAATTCGCTGTCCAAATACACATTGCTCGCGCGGAGAGAGAGAGAGAGAGAGAGAGAGAGAGAGAGAGAGAGATCGCGCGCGCAGTGCAAATGTACGCATTACGCGATTCATACTTGAAACTTACACGGAAACGCGCGTGTATTTCATTTTATCAAGCGAACGAGAAAGTTACTTATTAATCAAATTTCAAATTAATTAATTATCGAAATTACGCTCGGCGCGCATAGTTTGCGCTGTATTTACCGTGCAAACCTACTCACTTTTGATTTCCGAGCGAAAATTCAATATATTTGTTTCTGCAAAGTAAAAAGCAGCAGTGGCATTGTCGAAGTACTAGTCATAGCAAAGTTAATCTTCGAAAATTGGTTGAATTTTCGACGGTAAACGTATATTATACACTCTTGTATAACGTCGGATAGGGATGCCGTACACGATTGTTTTCGAGGTTTCAGGAACAACGCTTCGTATATATATATATATATATATATATATATATATATATATGCATGTAGAGTGATGACCAGACGATGTGAAGCTTTCCGGTCAGGAGTTTCCTGCGGCGCGCGATCGCATCGATTATACCATTAACTCCAATTAAGTCTTTACCTCGGCCCCCGGGCCGATAATACCAAGCCGCTAGCGGGATTTATCCGATATCGCGAAAATATCGCGTGCAGCAGTAGTTGTTTCGTCAGAGACGCAGCGATTCTATATAATGCGCGGGGATATCGCGTGGCGTATAACACAAATAAGCGAATTTCACGCAAATATACGCTTCGCGAATTGTTTTACTGCCCCTGCTTGGTCTGCTAGACTTTACGTTCGTGATTTTTATTGAGTCGTATAATAAGAACGGACTGCGTATATTGCTTTATTTCGAGTGATAAGAATATTTATGGTTTGATTGATCGGGCGACTGGCAATAATAGTCAGTTCGTGCGCACTGAATTCCAAAATCGGATTGTCTGTTACTACTTAAGGGGACGTCTATTATATGGGCGATTATTCTCGTCTGTTACTACTTAACGAAATATTACAGCTTTAGAAACTTATTTGGTCTGTTACTACTTAATGTCTATGATGTACGAGCTCATTTGATTTGCAACTACTAATAGAACTTTTAACCCAATACAATTCTGATAGATTGTAACATGCATTATTCGTGAACTATTCGAATTTGTACAATACGTCAAAAATGGAAGAAGATAAGGCTTTTCGAAAATCATGCTCTCGACGTTATTTTCCAGTAGTAGCACATTTAAAATTACACGAACTATAACGTCTTAATGAAAATTTCGCAAGCTATATCTTTTATGAATTTAGTTCTTTTTACAAAATTTCTATGCAGATTAGATACTGCTAAAGGTAGAAAAATTTATTAAAGAACCGAATTGCCAATTGTTGATTCATACATACCTAAATAATTGACGCTTACGCAAACATTTTAATCAGTATCATCGTCGTGCACTCGCCAAGGCGTTCAGCTACCTTCTACAAATTCATACCCACAATCATTATTTTTAGAACCCTAAATTCCACTGCTAAGCCTGAAACCACCTTGCACTTTTTTTTCTGCGCTTGATACAAGGAAACGCCATAAACGCGAGATATTCAATCTTATCTATAAAAAATCCACTTAAACGAATCGATAAAGATACACACATACACAGTACCTGCACACACATATATGTAGACACCCACAGACAACGCGCGTACCTAAAGTGTTGTCGAGCCAATAAAGCGCAATTTATTAGGGTGCACGCAAGCAAAAGTACATATACAAACTCACACACAAACACACACTCACACATAAACACACGCAGAGATACTCTTTTCTCGTAGTCGCCGAGCGTCGAGTTCAACTCCGATAAATGAAGCTCGTTAACTTTATTTTGCCTCAGTTATTCGAAAACACGATACGCGTGCTCGATCGAACCCACGGGTTGCAGGGGGAGGGCACACGGCTTTATAGCTATAGCGTAGCGAGCGAACGAACGAACGAACGAACGAACGAGCGAACGAAAAGCAGAAAATAACGTAAAAATAATCTGACGAAAAAAACACATACGTACACACAGGGGGTAAGCAGAAAAGAGAAGGGGGAGGGCAAAAAAGAAAATATAGAGTGTCAGCTACGACGATTATTGTACGAAGGGTAGTGTGTGCGTACTGTGTATAGTGTATATCGTAAGATATTAAAGGCGACTTAGGAGAGAGGGAGAGGAGGCGACAGAAAATAAAAAAGAGAAAAAAAAGGAATAACAGAGGCGCTAGAAGCAAAAGGTACACAAAGAGCCGCGAGCAAAAAGATTTACGACTTCGGTCGGTATATAGGTGGGGAATATAGCAGAAGCAGTAACAGCAGCAGCAGCAGAAGCACCGCTATATAGCAGTGCAAAGAGAGGGAGAGTAGGGGGTAAAAATGTATCGCGCGCTCGCAGGTCGAGATTTATGGATTAAAGTGTGTGTGTGTGTGCGCATTGTGGCGCGCAGGGTTAAAAATTACAACGCGAGCACGCACGCACACATACACGAAGCCAGAGCATTATGCGAATTTTGCGTCGATTCGATTCGCGTCGGCGATTGTGCACGCAAGATTGTCTTGTAATTTTTACGCCGTCTGTAGCTCCTCTTCCTCCTTCTCCTCTCGCAGTGGAGCGTCAAGTGCGAGTTGAAAGGGTTCGTTCAATCGTACGTAGTGAAGACGCAATTTTAGAGAGAGGAAGATGAAATGTAGAAGTAGCAAGAATTGTATGATGTATGGACGAAATTTCCGGCAGCAAAAGCGCCGCGATAAAGCGCCTTCTATCTATATTTGACAAAAGAAAACCATGAAAGTAATAAAAACGCCCGCCAAAAATTAAAAACTAACAAACAAAATTCATTGATTTACCCTGCTAACTAAGCAAAAAAACCCGTTGCGGCGATTGATTAATTTGTTGATTCTGTTTTGCTATGTTAGATGGGCCCGCGGTTGTCCGTGTCAACATATTTGTTCGAAGTATCTCAAAAATAGATGACGTTACCATGGTAAGTCTGAATAAATGACACCACGCCCCGACTAACAAATAACCGAGAAAAAAAGAATAACAATGACTGAAATAAGATCGAAACCAACAAGATGTTTGTCGACTATATATATATTTACAGTTACACGTACACGTATATGCTGGGTGTTCGTACTTCTATATTATTGATATCTATATATATTATATATACTAACCACATTGTGACACTATATCGTATTTGTATTTCATTACTAACAATAACGTGCATCATCGCATTTTTATCATCAAAATTACCATCACCATATCACCATATCATCTAATAAAATAGCAGCAAATAAAAGAAATTAATAAAATCCACGTCAACGTTTTCGCTATCACAATATCTAGAGCTTCGTCTCTCCGCAATCTAGTTTCACCATCACTACATTCACGAATACGCAATCCGCGCAGCAAAGCTCACTTTTATCTCTCATTATCAGCTCTCTGTCTCTCGTATATACACACTCGCTCACTCACATTCACCCACACCCTCCAGTACATATATATAGTCACTGTAGCCGCAGTACTTTTCTGTCATTATGTATCACGTCAGGCATATTTTATTATCATTATCTCTGATTCTCTTTTATGTACTTCACTATCTCTATCTCCCCTCTCTCTCTCTCTCTCTTCCTCTCTCTCTCTCTCTCTCTCTCTCTCTCTCTCCACACTGTCGCAAATACATACACGCTCATCATTACACGCACACACTCACGCGATCCTCCATTGCCTTTCTCTGTCTATCTCGCGTGTCCTTCTCAACCACGTCGTTTCCTCTTGTATCTAGAATCTAGCTCACTCACTATCTCTCATTCTCTGCGCCTCTGTGTGTCGTCTGTATACATTCACCTCTATCGTGCGCTGTCTCTCGTGTACATCTGTCTCTGTCTTTCCTCGCTGAATACATCAGAGACGCAGCGCTGCTCTGTGCGTATGTCTCTCTCTCTCTCTCTCTCTCTCTCTCTCTCTCTCTAACCGTGTCGTATTTCGTGTGTGTATACACCCTTTTTATCCTCCTCGCTCTTCTCTCCGTATCCATCTCCACCTCTCCCATGCCACCTCGTGTGTATATATATATATATATATATATATATATATATATATATATATATATATATATATATATATATATATATATATATATATAACACATACACACAGACATTCTCAGAGGCATATAACACACCACCACCGCCGCCGCCGAGCGTCGCATCAAAATTACCAACAAGCTCACAAGCGTTATATATTCCGATGTTCTATGAGTATCAAATTTGTATATGTCTTGATTTTAATATATACGATTCACTCGCAGTATGACGCCTTCGCGAGTATCACGCCCCCGGAGTACTGTGCATTCCACGCGACATTGTGCCCGCGTGTATCACTTGTACGCTACGCGACGTCTCAGACGCGCTATGACTGGAATGAAAAACGAACAAGGAGACGGAGAGAAATAGAGGAACGATGACAAGGCGTCATGCTGCTACCGAATCGCTAGATATTATTATTATTATTATTATTATATTTTTATTATTATATATAGTACTGCTGTTTCCTTTTCTGTATAAGTAGAGATTCTCATATATATGACATTTATATATATATAATATATATTGCGTATATTATACATACACACGCACACGTACAAATAGACCCAAACATACCACGTAACTATACCCACACACACACACACGCACACAGATGGAAATTTCGCTCACGCAGCGAATGATTTGTCTCCCCGTGATGGTGTTAGGTCTCAATTACAATTACTCGCCAGTAGTGCAGGGCAAGCTCTGCAGCGGCAGCGCAACAACTTGACCACCGCGGGGTGCACACACGTGTGCGCCGCTGCGACGCCTCGGCAATTAGCGCTCACACGGTTACGCAATTACGCGTCGTCGTTTATGCGTTACATACGTATGCGCGTGTGGACACTTATAGCGTGCGCGCACGCGTGTCGGGGGGGGGGGGGGGGGGGAACGATTTTCCCGTGTTAACGTTTTGCTACACGCCTTGAAATTATACGCGGTGCACGGAGATGCGCGCAATTTGATTTGACGGTGGGGAGAGAATTGCGCGCGGACAGTGCATCAATTAGGAAGACGCTTTGCGTTCCAGGGGGGAGAGCGCGGGGAATTAGCGAGCCCGTAGCCCCCCTGCGTTGTCGTGCGAAGCGTATTTTATGATTTTTACGTGGTAGCCATGGGTGATGGATACGCCGAAAGAATGTTGGTTTATTCAAATAAATGTTTGGTTTAATGACGAGTGGAAAGCATTTATTTGAAGTGAATAAAATTGTGAATAAAAAATGAATTTATTTTTTTATTCAAGTATATGTTTGTAACCCGGGTAAAAAATGAGTTATATATTATTATATATAAAAATATTATAAATGGTTATAAATATTTATAAGTGATTCTATATGATTATATATAAATATACGTTTTGCCTCCTTAATAAGTATATAGATGTATATATCATTGTATATAAGTATATAGATATAAAGCTCCAATATAACATATAATTGTATACCCATATATAATTATATATAACTTAACATGATTTTCATATAGAATTATATACAACTTAAATAAATGTTTGTTTTAGCAGTATTGAAAATAAATGTTTATTTGAATTTACTTGATTTTTTCAGAGTGGAATTTTGTAAAGCTGATGCAGATTAATAGCAAGTGAAATGTCAATGACTCAACTTTGAGGAATTTATTTTTAACGATTGACTTTATTTCGCATTCCCTTGAGAAGAAGCACTTCTATAACGGAGGAATGAACAGGTTCTTAGAAAGATATATGTGTCTGTAGATTTGCGCTAATACTGATGAAGCAATCGACCTGCAGATTGAGAGAACTGCACCACCATTAAGTTAACCCATGCGAAAATAATTTCGAATGAACTGGCATTTCACGAGATTTCTATAGATCTCAGAGCCCACGCCATTAGAAACCTAATTGGATTCATTATTTTCACGAGATCTCCGCATTACCTAATTCGAAAATAATATCCATTTCCGCTGTTGCGAGAGGCGAGATCGAGTAGAAAATCCAGACGCAGAGACTGTGTACCGAGGATCATGCTACGAGATCCTCATAATAAGATAAATAGGGATTTAATCAGCACTTAAACAGCACTTAAAGGGTTAACAAGATACTGCGCGCTCCGTAGATAGTTGGGATAACACAGTTGGGATTAGTGGCGGCGTAACTTTGGCACAGAATTTTGAATGCTTAAGAAGTGTTTAATAAGCCAAACAGCACAGTATGGTTGTCGTAATTCTTACTGTACAGGTAGCCCTATAGTGTGGAATGAATGAAATAAAAGCCAGTGAGTAAAAAGAATGGCAAAAAATAACACAAGAATTGATAAAATGTGACTTTCGTGCTGAACTGGTAGTTTTAAAAAAAGGATTGCATTTACAAAAATGCATTATCCGTGCAATTTCAAAATTGCTAAACTCATTGCACCTTAGTCCTAAAATAGCCATTCCCAGAAATTAACAAAACATTTCAGAAATACATCTGTTATACGTTCTAGCGGACGAGGATGCTCGGATTTCAGCATTAATTCAATTGTCGATTTGCCGCATTACTCGGCACGGCGCCGTTACATCTCTATAGCAAACATTAACAATTCAGGTGAATCGCAACAAAATGCAATTATGAAATACTCGAGAAGTACAATCGAAGTCGTCGCGTTCCCGGGACAAAACCCCCTTAATTCATCTTATCTGTATACCTTCATAATACCTTTATACCTCATTAACCAATCGAACCTATAAGGAAGCGTCGTCATCGCAGTTCTCTTCCCGTGCACAACGGAGACTGTACACTAAGCAAACATTAAGTCGGCGCATCGTATTACAGCGGCGAGGTGCACGCGCTAATAGGATTTGATCGCGCGGCGCGTACGGGGGCCAACAGCTAGAATTCAGATGATTTTCTTATTAGCACCGGCGCGCGTCTATAGTCTAACGAGGTTAGTTCGCCGCCCGTTCCTTCTAAACACACACACACATACACCTACAATATCCAGCTCGCGCAGACGCTGTATGCACACTATTAAATGTAGGATCGAGTTTATACTCGCGGGGCTGCTGCGCGCATTGTAGAAACTACGCCTCGCCTATATGATATATATGTATATACAAATGTGTGTTTGTGTGTGTGTATGTGTGTGTGTGGGATGTTCGGCGAGAACTTCGGACGTCGTAGTCGTACACCTGGCGCCGTATGCATAATCTACGACCTCTGGCTATATACTCGCTTGCGCAGCGCGAGAAAGCTCGAATTTTCGCGCATCGATCGCGAGCGCGCTCGCAATGCTATACTCCTGCAGCCGTCTGCGTGCGAAGGGCTGATTTCTTTCTTATTCTTCGCGAGTCGTGCGAGAGGCGTCCGATATACGCGTAGCGTCCTGGAATTGGTATACATTGTCGCTGCAGCAAACGTTGTTTTCTCCGCGCCAGTTCGAGCTCTGTCTATTTTTCCCAGCGTTGTCACTTGTTTGTGCAGTGTATGACGTTCTGCATTCGCGTTTATGTATATGCAAATCAGGCGCAGAGAGCGAGCTGAATTTTATCCCTTGATTAATGTCGTGCGAAGGCAATGCAGATAGATGCGATATACATGCATCGCGTTACACTTATCAATGCTTGACTTCACTGGTGAAAATCTATAAATATTTTAGAAATGCTTGGGAAAGACTTTTATGACTAGAATAAATATGAGCGAAGTATTTTACTTAAAATTGATAGACGTAACTTACAAAGTTTAGAAATATAAAGGTGCCCAAAAAGTGCAAATTAAATAAAGTCTCGGAAGGAGAGTGTCACATCTCTATGTTTTCTGGTATCTAAATATGAAGCTCAATATTCATACTTTGTAAAATCGGACCCTGTTGAGTTACTAGAACAAACAGAAGCTTTAGCATTGCTCATATATTTAATATTAAAACATATCATATATATAGTATAGATATACTTGCAAGTTATAAAAGGGTCCATTCGAAATAATTATGAGTACTAGGTTCAATATTTATAGATATCAAAATACATTTCTTACAGTCTCGTCCAAATCCGCGAGTCAAAGATATAAAACTCACCTTGTCAATACAGAACCATATTTTATGGTTCATAATAAGGTAGAAATCAAGCATTGTGTATTTCGGTGGTCTCTATGTAGTTGTATAATGAGATAGTAGTCGAATATTATTTTATCTAGACCATCATGAATCTTATATAACGTTTTAAAAAGCATTTCATTAACTACACACAAGATGGACCAGTTCCTCCATACTACCACTAGAAAACGTCCAGTCCCCATTCTAAAAATAGATTAGAACTTCCACTCTAGAATTCGATCAATGCCACAGCACAAACTCGCCTCGTCCATTCACACAGTTTCCTCCTTGCTCTCCTTCTTTCCGTCGTCAATAGTCCTCCGCAGTCTCCTCTATTACATCGTCATCGTCGTCGTTCCTGTCCTCGTCCTCGGGTCTACGCCGATGTCATGGCAAGCGATGCCCCAAACGCGCATATATTTTCGGAGCGGACGCGCCATTAATCAAGTCCAATTAGGAGCGCACGCAGCGATGCGACGCCACCGCCGCCGCCGCGCACAGTGTATTAGAGTGACAAATAACGCGGATGCTCGCGCGCGTAGCCGCGCAAATTTTGACAAAATGTCGTTGGCTGCTGCTGGCCCCCACGACGATGTATATATATATATGCATAGAGAGACACGGGGAATATGGAGGCTCGATTCGAGCCGCGCGCGCGCGCGGATATATGTGTGTTTTTGTGACAGGCGGTGTGGGTCGCGCGCGCGCGCGCTCTGTGATTGATTGCCATTTTTAGGGTATTATGGAGGTGTGTCGTGTCCCCTCGAGCGAAGAAAAAAACGAGAGCGTCGCTTCCATTATACGGGGCTTGTTGTGGATAGTGCTTCCGCGTCGAACGGATAAAATATATACACGCGATGAGCGAATCTTTTCATGAAACGCGTGTGCGATGATTGACCTTTGCATAGAAGCGACGCGAGATGAGAAATGATTCTTTTTATTTTTGGGATGCGCGCGGGGGGATGGAAAGTCTTGGATAATACGGCACGGGCGTTTGTGCGTGCGATAATAAGTAGAAACAGCTGGAGTATGCGTGGCAATGTAAATGGAAAGGGTCGATCCATTACAAATGATGGTTCTATACGCACGATAACGACGATGATTATAACAGTGCGCACGTTGCCGTATGAAATTTCGCGATCCGGCTCGAAGGACCAAATTCATTTTTCTACGGAAATAGAGACACTCTTAACCGTGATTATACACCTTTACGAACACTAATACGAAAATCATCACGAGCTCGTAAGTTCGCACAATTCCCAAACGCGACTCTCGCGGCTCACAGCGCGACATTAGCATCACCCCAATTCCCCGAAATCAGTTCAAACTTAACGACGTCGTGCTCGCGCGCATCCGTGCACATTCGCCCAATCCCGAAAGAAACAACGGCGACCTCTGGCACGGACTGCTTCGCTTGAAAAGGGAGCAAAAACAAAGGCTATAGATAGATAACTAGAGAGAGAGCGAGAGAGAAAGCAAGAAAAAAAGGGAATAGAGAAAGGTCCGCGCGCAGCAGCGGCGCACAATGAAAGATGAAGCGAGTCCGCAGACAATAGCCGTGCACACACACACATGCACACAGCCATGCGTACATTCCCTCACATGCGCGCCCGCGCGCGTCACGCATCGCCATCTCCATCCGTTATCCATCGGCCCGTGTCCGGGGCTAAGCAGCAGCTGTAGCAGCGGCCCGCATGCCAATTATCCGGATATAACGTCAGCTCGGCGCATTCCGCGCCTTTCGCCTTGCGCGAATCGATCTCTCTGGCTCTCGCGAGCTACGAGCGAGTGAGAGAGAGAGAGAGAGAGAGAGAGAAAGAGAGAGAGAGATGCTGGATGTATAGATGGGTGCTGCAGTAGCGGTGGCCCCAGGAAATCCGAGGCCTCCCGCCTATATATCTCTCTCTCTCTCACTCGTAGAAATGTAGGTTCCTCGCTGCAAGCGTACATGTCGTTGAGTATACACAGTCGATCTGTCACACACGCGGCGCATAATCGATTTGTTTCAAGCCCCGCGTGTAGTCGTAATCATAATGTCCGACTCCTCCTACCGATGTGTGTGTTCTCTCTTTCTCTCTCTCTCTCGCACGCGCTTGTCCCTTTGCGAGAGAACGTGTTTGCGTGTATATACGGTGTACAGAGAGACGCTTGCGAGCGCGGCCGTCGGTCGTTTCTGCAACGGGCTGTCCCTCGAAATTCCATCGTGGAGATGGTTGTATAGCGGAGCCCGTAATCAAAATAGGAGGATCGAAATTTTCGATTGCTAGGGAGAGGAGTTTAACGCGGTATTAAGCGTGCGGATAGTCTTGCTTGTTAGGAGAATCATTTGCTTTGAATGTATTCGAAATTTCAATGGTATTGTTAAGTGCAGAATTTTTGTACGAAAGTATCTGTATAACGGATCTAACTTTGTCGTGTGTAATTCTATAAAAAAATGCTAATTTGTATTCCCGCGCAACAACTTTTTTGTAATCTAGACTTCAATGGTCAAACTTTTATCCCATTGTAAATAGTTGTTTTGACTTCACGAGACAGTAAAAGCATAAAATAAAATGAAACTGCGAGTAACCCATTCCTAATTTAGTCTCAGTTTGTACAAAACTCTGTGGATGTTGCCAAGCAATCTTCATTCAAATATAAAAAGTCTTATAAGTACTTTTTAACCTATTCAAGGCATACATAACTTTATAAAAAAAAATATATATCTGAAAAGGTAAAATTCTTTAATAAAGTTTGTCCTACTTCTTTTTAATAAGCTCCATGGCACTAAATATTTCTCTGTTACAGATACCTGTATCTCAGAAAATTTAGCAAGACAATTTAAAAGTCTATTGTATCCTAAAATAATTCTTATTTTTCAACTGAAAAATAAAATACTATAGAAACAAAATTCGGCCCAAAATTTCAAAATCACAACGGTGTTTACATACAACAATCCACTCGTTTCCAGAGAATCACCCGTATTAAACAAGCCCGAGCTTCACGGTTGAAAACATCCCCACAAAAACTACTTTTTTTTTCTCTCGCACGCGTTAAACCCATCCAAATCTTATTATACACATAGTCCCTGTCCCTCCGACTCGTCCAAACCCTCGTACGCCCACGAGCAGGCCCGACAACCTATACATATAAAGCCCGAGCGGAGGTCAGCACCTTATCAATCACCCGGTCCCCCCCTACTATCCAGCGGATACTCTCGAAGGACGGACGTACGCACGACGATGATCATACCATGATTCGCGCGGCAGCAGCTGATGCTCGATAACGCAGAAAAATGTGTGCCCGCAGCCTCCAAGAGCCGACGGCGGCTCCGCTCGCAATTTAGGCTTTCATTGTGCGTCGCTCTCTCACTCACTGGGAATTGATCGGCCCACGTTACGGTCGTTTTCCTTATCGGTTCGACGGCCCCGAGAATAAGGTTTATATTCTCGCTCTCGAGATAGCGATCCCTTTTTTCTTTTTCTCGCCCCCCCCCCTCTCGTTATTTATGGGCGCGCTTTGTTCTGCCCGGCCGTCTTTAAAGCTGCGGGGGTGCGAACGGTACAATAACGGGGGATGTGTATCGGTATGGATGTTTGTAGCTACGGTAATTTTACGGTTCTGAGTTGGATGGGAGAGATACGCAGTCGAAGTTGTTTCAGTGTGTTGCATGTAGTTAGGGTGAAGTAAGAGAGAATGTAGGTGTCTTTCGTGCGCTCGCTTGAAATTGGGTTTATTGCGTAGAATTGATAAAAAGAATATGGGGATGAGGACTTGTTCTATGCGCAGCTTACACAATAATAACAGCTTGAATTTGGATTGAAAAGAATTGTATTATTCTGCGTTCGACAATCATTCATTTTAAATAACGTTTCCTTCATTAATAACCCTCATTGATAAAACTGCTTTCGTTCTCCCCATCTAAATGTTGAAAAAAAAGTTAAGTTAGACTGAGGAACTTAGATAAGCCCAAAAATTCAAATCAAGCTCTATTATTATAAGTTTAAAGAATCTAAAGTACCTATTTTAAGTATAAAATTAGTAAAAGCTAAATAAGTGCTAATACAGTAAAGACTAAAATGTGTAAAATGTAGAGAGAGAGTAAGAATAATTAATTGCTGTGAGCAAATATTGAGGGACAGTCAGAATTGTGCGTATATAGTTGTGTCGGGGTCACGTTAATAATTGATCCTGTTATGTTCTGTTCCGGACGACGATGTTAGATGACCCAGCAATAGTGCACATCAACATCTTTCTCCGCTCGATCAGCAAAATTGATGATTATTTCATGTGCTTCAAATATCCATCCTGCAAAGCCTTCAGCATCTATATATATCCATATATCTATATATAAATATGATCGCACGCAGTGTTTTTGTACATTCTATATATACATATATGAAGTTAAATGTGCTACGTGGATTCACCAGCCAATAAAACGGACTTATATATGCTGGCATATTGCAACATGGAAATTTTTACTACGTATTATCACAAATAGTCATGAGTAGCAAAAGTTTTTATATAATTAAATATATATAAAACTATATTTGATTGCACATAAATTATATATAAATCCATTTTAGCCGCAGGAGATTTGCACTTATTCTATGTATACTGTACTTGTATACAATGTATATTACATATATAATTTACATATATTGTATAACTATATATAAATAAAATTGGACGTCGCATTATTATTATTACCAGTATATATACTAAATATTATTACTATTATATATATAAATAAATAAATAAATAAATAAATAAATAAATAAATAAATAAATTAATAAATAAATAAATAAATAAATATGAAAATGGATGTACGCTACATATCGTTGAATCTTAAATTTCGTTATATAAATAGTCATGTGTACCTGAAAAGGCATAAATAAGTATATTGGCTGTAAAAGGTTTTAACTGTATGTAATGTTGAAGGTAAAGGGCGGTTAAAAATAAATTTCAATAAAAGAAACTTTTATGACCAAATATTCATTTGACCTACATATTTAACCATACACATTTTTGTTAATAGTGTCTTAAAATATTCAAATTAAAGTAAAGAACATGTGAATAAAATAAAATTTGATTATCCTGAACATAAAATTACTGTTAAAAAATGATTTATAACTTCGTTATTTTATGAGATATTTTTTAGGCAATTATTAATTTAAAAACAAGAAAATTCACTTTTAAGGACATTTTCAACCGTACTGAACTCCTAAAAGAAGCTATAAATACATATGTATATTAAAGATGTTGCGTGTATGACTTGTACGAGAGCACTGATGCACCAATAAGGCAGAAAGACTCTAAAAGTCGCAGGAAATAAAGATTCCTTTGCTGCTTTTCGCTGCTTACTGCATCAGAAATGAGAAAAATAATTCCTTTGATAGAATGTCACTAGACGAGGCGCGTTAGAGATCTGTTTTTGAAATGCTCATATATATGAAATTGAAATTTCTATATATTGATGTATAAAAGGAAAATATAATAACGATTGCAGCTAGTGTTCATTAAAATTAATTTGTCTTGAAAAATATGCCAACGTATTTTATTCCACGCCATGTGCTACGCACTTTGATCACTTGACCTTAATATTTATCACATCGATTTGAATACACTTTTTAATCACGTTCGATTATTCACGTGGGCTTCACTTTATTCACTTTAAAGAGTTTCACGCTATGAATGTCGTTATACGTTGATATTATAAAGAATCATAATCAGGTAATTCAAGTTGATAATTGTTTAATGAAATATGTAATTTAACTTTGCCACTGAAAATCCACTTGTTATAGAGTTTGGATTTAGCCTTTGATTTAGCAACTTTAAATTTCATTTACGTGTTCTAAATAACTTTTAATTTGGATTTAATCATGTTCACGTACTTGAAACTAGTAAATGATTTTAAACAAAATGAATTATTTAAGTAAAAATAAATAAACTACATTTAACAACAATAATGCGATAGATTACATAAATTTTATAGAATTTTAAACAGGGAGAAAATTACAATAATATAATGACTTAAAAAGTTTATCCGTAAAATAAGTGCGTAGTTTCCAACATAAAAAATAAAAGGTTGACGAGTGGTATATCTATGCTAGTGAAGTACAATCTAGGAAATCATTGGAATTTTTTATGCGATAAAGTTGTGACAAAGCTTGGGTGTGATCATAAATATATGTTGTTGGAAAGCCGCGTATATTGCACACGTATACTCACAATTACTATATATACGCACGATTGCGTGTGTTGTTTTGATTCAGAGTCTAAAAATATACATTAGCCGTGTGCTTCTGTATATCACGTAAATATGTATAATGGGTAACTGACTGTCTGAGATATATGTACTCGATCTGCACGCGCGATGTAAGAGAACAAAAATCCTACTTCCCCCGCCATGTCGCCTATATCTATATATTATATATTACATGTACACATATATATTTGTATATGTATATATATATATATATATATATATATATATATATATATATATATATATATATATATATATATATATATATATATATATGCTATTCGTGTTCATTAATGCTTTCGTTGCCTGCCCCTTCTTATGATATCCTTTATTATATCTGGCAATCATGCCTTCTCTCACTTTCTCAGCATCATCATCTTCACTTATATATCTTTCGCTTTCATCATTATGAAACTACGTCGTTATGAATCCTCGAATCGACGCGCTACTGCACGCATCCGAAAAAACAACTGTTGCCATAATTTTAATTAATTGTAATTAATTTATCTAATTAATAATGATTATTTGCAACGCTGTCTATTAAACGTGTTTTTAACATTAAAAATACATCAAATTTGCATAATATATAAACTGATTCTTGCATACAGCGAATTGAGGTATCGGAATGAAGCTCTCAAGATATATTCTTAAAGGTATTTCTATCAAAGATTATTTTTGGTGACTGACTTGATGAGTATTTTTCGGTGACTTTTATTCAACATAACCAATATTAGATATATGGTAGTTAATCATCTTTAAACAAAATTAAATGTTTTGAAAATATTTTAGATTTTTTTAGAACTATACATTTTAATGTGATACGCGTCAAAACTGTTTCACATATACTTCACTTTGATAAAAAAATAACACATTAGCCTGAATGATTTTAATCATACTTGCTAGAACCCTTCTCAAATCACTGTGTACCTTCATATTGTCACGACAAATATCATAAATTTTAGAAATGTTACAGGGGAGCAACCTTAAAAATTGACTTCCATGTCCTGTTCGAAGGTGCCCTTATATACTAAAGTCATTGCATAACTCACAATATCCTAGAGAAGAGCTACAACAAATATACATTATAAATCAAATAAGCCCTCGGCAGATGATTCACGGGTTCTCACGAGACATCGCACACTATATTACCGCGTTGCAAGCTAGTCGCGGATTGTCGACGTACGGCTAACACGACATTTCTACATGACCCGGGGCACGTATCGCGCCGCTCCACGCACAATGTGCGCATTGTACGCGCGCAGGAACGTCTTATATGCAAAGGGTGTCGCCGCGTATCTCCAAGGAAGCGGAAGCCTCTTTGTCATAGTGTATACACACATATATCCATCCATACGCGGCACTATCGCGCGTCCACGCGTCATTTCATTAATCACTCGATCGCTGCCGTGGGAGGACGAACGAATCGTCCTGATTTCCTCCTCGCCGCTTTTTCCCTGCGCGTTCATTTATTTTTCGCTTTCTCGCACGGGGGAGAGAAGGCGCCCAGTCATGTTTTTTGAGAGATTGGCGCGGAGACTTCGTTGTCGATGGTGCGGGCATTTTCGTGCGCGTGTTACTTTGCGATACACGGGAGAAAATTCAATGTGATTGGCTTTCCGTCGTGCGGTGATCATTTTTTTTCTTCCGTGGATGCTTTTTTGTTCGTATTATAGATATTTGTTTTGTTGTGTTTGAGCGTTTTGATTGCTTCGAGGTGGGGATAAAATAGAAGGTAATTATGATTGATGGAAGTGGCGTTGGCAGCGCTTTCGTCGGACTTTGACAAATTCTGTTTGTAAAGTGTTTGGATGAGGTGTATGGTACGAATGGTTCTGGATTGTTAGAGAATGGCAATGCGTTGTAACTGCGTTATAACGAATAACCACGAATGCTCGATCAAAATTTCACTTAGCGCGAGATAGGTGATGTTGATTTATCATGCGCTCAAGATTCTATCATTTCTTCGTAAAATAGACACAATGATCATAACACACAGGTTCTTTCAATTATTTTTCCACGATCATCTATTATTTTTTGTACCACACTAGTAAGTGAATTGATCAAACGTCGCACTGAGCACAAAACTCACATTTCTACGAGTAAAAATGATTGTTTATCCAGCAAATGTCTTAAGCCGCGGACGCTTGAAAGTCGCATTCGAGAACCGCGTACTTTCCCATCGCTGGCAAAGCGATCGAGTCGAGTGTATTCCCCGCTCATCTCGAACCTCTTCTCCACTCCGAAGAAATATCTTTTCACGACTGTAAAAGCTTTTAAAAGTCAACATCATAACCAAGTTGCTTTTCCGCTGCAGTCCCGTGGAGTAAACCTAGCTAGCCTTAGTAGATCCAAGCAGAAAATCCAGATTCGTTCATTACATCGTCCAAAAGCAAAAACAAAGAAAAGATTCTTCGAAATGATCTTATACGGGGAGATATTTTGTGGTTAAAGCACCGTGTACAGAAGCAAATGTAAACAAAATGCGCTCTCCACATGTAAACAACGAGAACCCACGGTGTTTTTCTGGGTGTTCTCTTGATTTCTTGCTATTGATTTCTCAGTGTCGAGAAGAATATGCACCGTGAATCCAAGAACATACACGGTGAAATGACGTTGATCGCATGGGTGTAGTGTAGTGCTTTTGGGCATAGTGTTTTAAGGACAAAACATTTTTGCGCGTAGAAACTCTATAAAGGAAATTGCAGTCTCAATAATCTCTCTTTCGACAGGAGTATTAGTTCGCCACAGATTTCCGAAACCACGAGATTAAAGTTCTCTCTCTCTCTCTCTCTCTCTCTCTCTCTCTCTCTCTCTCTCTCCCTCTCGTATTCTCCGCACCTAAATTCAAACTCCCAATCATTTATCCACGGTGTGCAACGAATTCCGACCAGCCCGAGCTTTCGCCCTCGCGCCGCATGTAGAGATAGAGGGGAACAAAAACGAGAAGTTTTTGCCCCGCCCTCGGTATACGCCGCGACAGGTTAAAGTGGCCATTACGGACCGCAGAAAATTCAGAGAGGATACATTTCGCATCCCGTGTGTGTATATACGTATAAACACGTACACACGCACACAGATGAATGTATATATATACGTATATACATAGACGTAATCGCGTAGGCGGTGCGGCTGAGCTACTCAAGGTACTGGGCGTGGAGGAATCCGCATAAATAACTCGGCTCGGGCCGCGCGGAGCTTTGGTTTCTCGCGATTATCGCCTCTTCATTTTCGGAGATTTTTTTTTACTATCTCGCATCCCACGCTCTCCCGAGCCCGAGACCCTCTATCTCTCTCTCTCTCTTTCTCTCTCGCTCTCTCTTCTCTTACCCAAGCGCATTGTGCGCGCATCCACTTCATCCCCCTAAAACGCTGTATCTCTCTCTTCCCCTCTCCGCTCTCCTCTTATACATACGAGCGCGCGTGGAAAAGGTTCCCAACCCCGTTAGAGAGAGGGTAGTGAACTCGCAGAATGTAAATTCTAAAACATTCGCTGAATGTAGATCATTCGCATCAACGTGTGAAAGGTCTCTCTTCTTTCTCTCCCCCCGGCTTTTTTCGCTGAAAAGTATAGCCCTGCGCACCAGATATCACGTATATATGGAAGGAGAGACTCGAAGAGGGGGTTATAAATTGCTCTTTTAGCGTAATTTTTAAAAAGCACGAACGTAATAACGATAAAATTTAAGCGCGGCGCTTATATCTTTATTTGCCAAACTTTCGCCTGGCGCTCGCTGAATGAGAGAAGCGTGGCTAATTCCGTTAGTGGGCTTTTAAAGAAGCACTTTGCGCTTGCTGGTAAGTGATTTCGCGCTTATTTTCGGCGGAAGTTTTAATAAGCTTCTCTCTTTCTCTCTCTCTCTCTTTCTCATTCTCCTTTCAATCACTTCAAATTGACTCCTTAATAACAGTTTAATTTTATTTCGATGTATTACTTGCCTATATATTACTGTGCAATTTCAACGATTCACGCAGATTTAAACTGCTCAAACGTTTTTTACGAAATACGCAACAGGCAATCCATTAATATTTCAAATCTGTACTGTAAACAACGCGTGCGAGTTGAGTACCCAATAATCTCCTAGCGAATCCGTGCAATAAACCGATTCCCACCATACTCTGCTATCTTTCAATCTCTCAGCCTTTCAATCCCATGACAGCTTTCTCTCTCTCTCTCTCTCTCTCTCTCGATGTTCCCCCAAGACCCAAAAGCTCTTTCTCTCTCTTTCTCTCACTCATTCACTTGTGCTTTTCGCATGCGGCTGCCGGCACGTGGGGGCTTTATATTCGATTGCGGGGGTCCCCTCTCTTCCTTCTTTATTTTCTCTTCTAGCGCGCTTCCTCGCAATGAAATTCCCATTGAAGTCGCTCGTAGCTGCGGGGCGGCCGTGTATAAAGCCCGGGGCTTTTGTGCCGCTCGACTACGACGAGGACGACGGGGAGGAGGTCGACGACGCGCGCAGATGCCCGAAATAATGCGATGGCCTCTTAATTAATTTAACACTGTAGTCGCGGGAACAAAAATAGGAAGGAAGCGAAGAGGAGAGGCGAGGAGAGCAGAGCGTGAGTGAAAAGAGGGGCTCTCGAGGTTGCTCTCGCGGTGCGGTATAAGAGGACTTTTAAGGACAATAGAGCGTGGAAATACATTTTATTCTTGTTGTTCTCTTTTTTTTCTTTCTTGTTTTCGTTTTCAAGAGCAGCCGCCGAGTTTCTGGAGAATTTCGTTCGTTTGATGAATTATCTTAAACAAGTAAATTTTGAACAGCTTGTGAGTTTATTCATTAAATTAATTGGCAATTAAATCTTGAGAACACTGTTCCGCTATTCCGTACATCTAAACATGGAGATACAAATCCTGATATACAGCACTAATACGCCGTTCGAAACGTTTATTTTTGAAATTATTCTACGAAATCGTTGAAATCGAGCATATCAAATTACATTTAAAATCCTGATAAACTCCCTCGATACATCGTCATTCTCAATGCGACAACAAGAAAGAAAGACCGAAAGAAAACTCCTCTCAAAGCTCGCGACTGAAAATCATCCGCGATAAAAAAAAAAAGACGAATCTCAAGGACTCCGGACAAGATCGGGGTATCTACTACGCGGCACCGAGAGTGTCCTTAAAAGCCCTCGTGGAATATTAAAAGATACTTGAGGAATTATCGCCCGGTATTGTTCGGCTAAATTGCAAAGATTTCGGGGATTGAATGGAGAGAAAGCACAAAAAAGCGAGGTAGAGATAGCAAAAAAAAAAGAAGCGTCGGACAGAGAGCAGCGAGGCTGCAGAGAAGACACAGAGTGAGAGAGAAAGAGAGAGAGAGAGAGAGAGAGAGAGCACGCGCGAGCAGAAAGAAAAAGAAAGAGTCAGAATAAGGATTTCCCTCTAAGTAGAAATTGCCGCTTTGACGAGCTTCCCCTCTCTCTCGCACTCGCGAATCTCGCAGCTAGCACACGTACAACATGTACTCCTCGGTTTACAGCAGTAGCAGCAGCAGCAGCAGCAGCAGCAACGCATAGTAGCAAAGCCAAATGAAAAAAGCTTTCGACCTCGCGTGAATGTCGGTTGCGAGCGAGCGAGAGAGGGATAGAGAGAGCAAAAATATGAGGGAGAGAGCGAGCCTCTCCCGCTCGAAGTACAAGAGTGCGAGCGAGAAAGAGAGTGCTCGAATGCCAAAAGCAGAGCGCCCTAGAATACAGGGGTAGGGGATGCGCGGACTCGACTCGAATCTCGCTGGGCCAAAGCTCCGGAACTCGAGTCCGCCAGGACGAAATGCGTCTCCTTATCTGTTCCTTTCATTCAGGGCAGCTCGCTATATATACATCACCGGGTTCCCGGATGGAAATGGGAACGCGTGGGCGATGATATCGAGAGAGAGAGATGCAGACAAGTCGGTCGTTTCAATGCACACCGAGAGGAGTGGGAGAGCTCGACCTGGTAATCCGGAAGTCGGCGAGGAAGGGGTGAGGGAAGGTCGAGTCGTTAATGGAGATGCGTCGCCGATTGCATTCAATCGGAGGGGGAGCGAGCCTCCGAGCTTACTCCCGGTGTGTATATCTGCTCGCTCTCCCTTTGCCGGAGCAGCGGTGCACGCGCGCGAGCCAAGTGATCCGACTTTTTACGCTCGCGCGGCTCGGCTGCTTTCTATCTGTGCAAATGCTTTTGCTACAGCCCCCCTCTCTCTCGCACTCTTTTTTCTATTCTGTGGGGTTGGTTTTTTTTTTGCTCTGTTTCCTCTTCTCGGTCTGTTTTCTCTGCATCTGGCGGTTCAACGCCTTAATTACGTTGTTTGCGCTGACACCGAGCCCGGAAATTTGTATTCGTCGAGCGCAGAATTTAGGTCTTTGTCCGGATTCGATGGATTCGAGGAATTTTGTTTGCGGTTTCGTTTGATTGACAGATCGTCGACGGTAGTTACATGAACGTTTTTTTTTTAATTCGGAATAAGGTATTCGTGTTTTTAATTTCCGTTACCGATGAAAAGTGCGTATCAATTTATGCGAATAAAAATTGTGACAACATATATGAAGTGACTTTGTAACTGTCATTCCGAGAATTCTATAAATGTTTTCGATATCTTCCTTCTGCAAGTACTATTTTCTACTACTGCTTAACGCTCTATATACTTGACTATAGACTCGCTCTTTTCCTTGATGTATTTTTAATCTTCTGTATTTGTGGCGAATCCTTGGACTACAATGTTTGCACCGACATTGATCTGGTAAATTTGTGCATCACACATGAATATCTTAAAAGTGTATACTATAAGAAAATTATAGCGCAATACACATCTAAACATATTATCTAGATAAAAATGTATACGCTGACCTAAATAGCGAACGATATTATTTCGACAGCCTCGCGATTAAACTAAATCACTACGATAAAATGAAGCATCCAACCTATCCATAAAAAAAAATAAGCAATTTCAATAATTCACTCTCTCATAAGCATTAATTAACGACCGCACATTTCAATCGCAACCCTCGCAAGCTCGTCCGACCAAGCCTATAAAACACCCCTCACCCCCATCTTATACTCCAGAAAACAGCCGCCGCTGCTGCTGCTCGCGCTCATAAGGTGTACAGCACGAGCAACAGCAGCCCGTTAAAAACGCTCGTTCTCCCAGAAAATACAGCGGCCAGCGCTACCGCCACCACCCCCGCGAATGTTCCTCCGCAATATAATGATTCACCTCAAAATTACCCCCCGCCCGGCCTCACATAATGTATAGACTCTTTCTCGGCGAGAAGAGCGATGCGATGCTGCTAACGAACGAACGAGAAAAACCGTACGAGGGAAGCCCGCAGAGCGCGCGCCCTTTCAGAAAAAGTTTATATAAACGACCGCGCGTGCACGTATATTGCATAGACACGTGTGTACGTAGCAGCGCACGAGATGTACACACACACAGTTGTGCGCAGGTCAGGAAATGGGTTTACACGAGTGCCCGTGTATATGGTATATACACTGAAGGGGGTCTGTGCGTGACGACGCGATATAACATACACACTCGCCCACACACGCACACTTCGCTCGTTTACGAGATAAAAATAAGCGTTAGAAACGAACGAAAATACACAGGAATTGAGATGTCTGTGTGTATACTTGTGTACCACTCTGCACATAACGACACGCAATCACGCACACTCGAGAGAGATGTGTAGCAGCACATATATATATATATATATACACTCGACAATTCGCTGGACCATATATAAAACGCAGCCACTCACTTGCGCACCCGCACGAATAGCACCTCCATCAAGCTTGGATTTTTTGGGCTGCCCCGCGTGTGTGTATATATACGTACACACGTCATGTGCGCATCGAGGAATGTGCTCTACTCTCTCTGTTTTTGCGCCTGATTTATTTGACAGTTGGTAATAGAACGCCGCGCGGCCGCACGGGACAGGCCCCGTGCCTGCAATTTGTTGCCTTATGCAAAAAAGGAAGGCGCGTGTGAGTACGCGTGCGCGTGTATGTACGTAGCGCAGTGTCCACGGCACGAGTGTGTTGTGCTGTGTACACAGTTTTTTTTTTGCCTGCACTTACCCCCCTCGCACTAACCAGAAAGTGCTGCGTATACCGCAGTGCGCAGGGCGCGAGCGTACGAGGAACGTTGATGAAAAATGTCGGTTGACATGGTTATCGTTTGAAGTATCTCGCAGTCAGCCGCCCGACGCGTACACTCTATCTTTCGAGTGCGCGCGGGTGCGGTTCTTTGCTTTATTTCTTGTTTTCAATTTGATTTTAATTTATATATCCGCCCACGCGCGTGTGCTCGACTTTCTTTATGCGGGTGCAAAGGTTGTTTTTACGGATCTGCGAATGCCTTCGGCCGGACGTTGTTTCTGCTTCGTTGATGTATTTGTATCCTCGTATCGCGGAGCGTGTTTCTTATAATTCTCTCTGTCTGTGTATTGGATTACAAACAATTAAACGTTTTTTGAGCTCAAATTTCTCGAACGAATGTAAATCGTAATGTTTTAGTTCAGCCTTTGTGATTTCCAAATACCGTAAATCTAATTATTATACCAAAATATATCTAGTGCAAAAATGATACAACTACAATTTTCGAATAACTTAGTTACTTGAAAAATCCGGGTAACGTGTATTTAAAAAAATGTTTTTTTACTATTTTCTAAATTAAATAAAAAATATTAATGAAGAGTTAAAGGTTACATATAAAAATCATTAAAAATGAAATTTTCATTAAAATATTTATGCCTGAAAGCTATTATGTTGAATAATAATAAGTTTTTTCTATACTAAAAACTTTCATTTAACATCACAATAAAGTTGCAAATTGTACCAAAAACTCCGGTAACCCCAGATTTAAAGAAATATTGAATTTCACCAGAATGTTTAGTAATTATCGGCAAACGGTTTTTTCCCGGCGCAGAACGAAATAAAACCTGATACAGGTAATTCGAGTAAAATCCTCCTGCCGCGCAACTTTCACCGGCAAAAAAAAAGAGAGAGGGAAAGAGAGACAGAGCGAAATAACACAGCAACTATTAAGCTACAGCTCCCACGCCGTGTGCACACAATCGCGATTCGAAAGGCTCTTCTGCAAATAATTCACGTTGCGCGCGCGCCATTCCGCTCTCGTCAACAGCCAAAGGCTGCAGCGGCGGCGGCGGCGAACCCCGGGCTTTTGTTCCCGCCGCGGCCAATAGAATTTATCTCGGGCAAAGAACAATTTTTCTCCCTTATCGGCCTCGCGAAATCGCGTTTCCATATACGTACGACAAGCACGCGCGCTCGTCAGTATAAAGCTCGCGAGCTTGCAAGCTCTCCCTACCCTCCCCCGTCCATCTCCTCAGCTGTGTGCATGTCCCTCAACGTCAGTCGCGAAAACGTTTTTGCCAGCGCTATTCGCGTGTGCAATCGCGAGCGAGTTTACATCGACGCGAGGGGGAGAGAAAAAGAGACGGACGCAAATGAAATGACAGAGAGGAGACATAGAAGGAGAACTCCGCTGGCTCTCTAATATCCATTTAACTCTGGAGGCGATAGGAGGAGTATATAGAAAAAATAAAAAGCTTAGGCGCTGTGCACCGTTCCAGACACTACTGCAGTGTCTCTCTCTCTCTCTCTCTCTATCTCTTTCTTTCTCTTACTTTGGTGAATATTTTCTCTCATCCATGCATATACACACGCATATATACACACGGATTGCAGTCTACTTTTCAGGCGCATATTGTGCAGCGTTCAGGAGGCGGTCCGCGAGTACGTATGTGTGCATGCGCGCATTGTCCCGCATCCGCGAATAAATGAAACAAAAGGAGGATCGTGCACGAAGAAGAGGGAGGGAAAGAGAGAAGAAGAATGAGAGGCTCGCGCCAGGCATACAAATAAACGCCGTTCTCTCTCTCTCTCTCTCTCTCTCTCTCTCTCTCTTTGCCTCCTCTTTTGCTGCATTGCGAGAGCAAGAGCGGAGTATACCCGCAGCCAATCCGTTTTCCATCGATGTTCCTGTCATAAATAAGTATACACGAGAGCCCGCGGAGCCGTAGCCAGATATCCCAGAGCGCCTGCCTGCTTTATATATATGAATAATTTTGCAGAAAAAATTACTTTTTTTTTCAATCCAAAAGATTAAAAAGAAACTTTTACGGAACACCTATGCCACCAGGTTTTTTCGATACTTTTAAGTCGTGTCGCACTAAAAATTATTAATTACGTGCAATCACGGATTGTAAGAAAAAATAAGTTTTGTATTTTTCAACATTACTCGTTTCGTTCATTAATACCTTTGATCGTTAATAACTTTGAATATAATTAATATTTTTCAACATAACACAGCAACGAATTATAGTTTTTATATCGTACTTTTGTTTTCTTCTTTGAATAAGACTTTCTTACCCTTAGGAATTGAGTTATATTAACATCTCAATACAGACCATTTTTGTTCATGTATTCCGTAGAAGTAATTTGTCCGAAACATTTCTTTTATATTTGATGTAGTATAAAGTATCGAAACAATCTGGTTCCATAAGTGTTCCCCAATTTTTTTCTCTTTAATGTTCCAGGACGAAAAAAAAGCAATTTTTCTGCAGAATAGCTGATATATTACAACTCCACGTGTATATATATCATTTCAACTATATCTCGCAGTCGAAGCACGCACTCGGCGTCGCGTGTTGTGTCTCTTCCCATATGTGGGTGCTCGAGTAGCACATAAGTGTGAGCCTTGTCAAATTTTTCTTAACGGGGCTTACTCTTGTCTCTATTCTTCTTATCTCCCGTTTAACAATTTTTCCTTCTTACGTGCTGCCGGTTCTCCCCTTCAAACTCACACAGCTGCCCCCTTCCGACACAGTTGAGATATCGTTTCCCTCGATGAGGATTCTTTGTAAAGTCGTTTCACGCCAATGTGACGGCGTCGCTCCCCCCCCCCCCCCTTCCCCTATTTATAGCCCGTTATCGTTCTGATAGATCGCGAATGGTGTGTGCGCGGCATTTCGAAGTGGTGCGGTGCGAAGTGTAAAGGATGCGTCTTCGAAGCTTTTGGTGGCTTTGATGTATGCGTGTACTTTTGTGTAATCGTATATATGTCTCCTTAAAGTGAGCAGCAGAAATAAATAAATAGTTGGATATTTTTGTTGTGTTATCTTGAGCAGGTAATGTGGATTTATCAGTTTCAGTTAGGGAAATACAAATACTAGGTACAGTCAGAGAGCGCATCTGCTTATCGTATTATAAACTTGCACAAATTATGAAATTTGTTCAAACGAAAGATATATACTGTAAACATAATGTAATAGGATTTTCTACGAGAAAGTAGAATGATAGCGTAAAGTGATTGCTATAAGAATTTTATTAATAGTATACGTTAAGTATTTAGATGTTAAGCCGCTTACGCATATTACGAGATTACTTTTATTTATTCCAGGTTATACAAACAAAATTTAAAGAAAATTCTTAGGGTGCAGACAAATTTCAATCCTACTGTTCAATGGGCGTAGCTTTGATTTCAATAATTACAAGCAATTATTCGAAAAAGTGTATAATAATGCTCGCACAAAAAGCGACCAAAATAAAAAATTCGAGCTACACGGCTCTCAACGAACAATCGAATTTCGAAACACAGCCGGCGTCACGAATAAGAAAAGCTAGAGCAGAAAAAAAATGTCAATGCCATTATAATCCCTTCGATCGAAGCTGGCTCATTGCACCGCATGCAGCAGCAGTCGGGGAATCGTTTGCGCGCGTGTATATAATCCGCGAAACAAGCGTCGACCTACACACACACATTCACATCCACACAAACCAATAAATACCTTACACATGCAGAGGGTGAGAATCTCTCGCTGCACAGGCGTATATGGGTGGCAACAACAAGAAAAAAAAAAAGACAAAGTGACGAAAAAATATATAGATCGGAGCGCTGTCGCTCGCACGCACTCGTGACGATCAGGCTCGACGAGCGAACACAGCTCGAACAAAACCAGGGAAAAGAAAAGAAAGAAAAGAATGGCTAATGAATGATTCCACTTATCTGTGTTTCTCTATCTCTATCTCTCTTCCTTCTATTTCATGAAAAGGTGCACGAAGCGATATCACTTTATGGTTCTTTTCTTTCTTCCGTATTGTGTTCCTCCTCTCTTACACTCTCTTTACACACGCGTACCACCACACACACACACACACACACACTCGCTCACTGTGTGCCATCATCGAGAACCCCCTTCGAATTCCGTCTCTCGGGTGCCCTCTTCTCTTTTTTCCTCCACCACCTCCTCCTCCTCCTCCTCCTCCTCCTCCTCTTTTTTTGCCTTGTCGTTGTTTCCTCTTTCTCCGTAAGCGATACATCCGAGACTGCGCGCGCGCTCGAGTCACATCTACCGTCTCGCCCACGCGGAGTTTACACGGGGCAAACAGTAATACAACGCGCGCCGCTCGCAGAAGTTATTACCACACACGCGCGCGCGCGCGCGGAAGAACAAAACGTTTAATTGCTCCGAACTTTATCTCGAGAGAGTAGGTATTCCGGAGCCGCGCGCTGTTTATTTTAATCAACGCGCGCGCGTGCACGCAGGAGATCGTAAATAATCCTTCGCCGCTGCGCTGTATTATGTGCCCTTCGAACGATTATTATCCGGCGCGAGTCGCGCGTGTGTGTGTGTATCTGCGCATACTTTTCCGCGAGCGCAACTGTTGTTGTTGTTGCTGTTGTTCTCGTTGTCGTTGACTCGACGCGTGATTTATTCGCGGACTCGCGCGCGGAATATATCGAGCTTTATTAGTCCGACCGACCGATGAATTTCAAATGAGATTTAGACAGGTGCCGCGACATGAGGGAGAAGGAAAAAATCTTGCGCGTTCGAATCGGAATTGTAATAGTGAATATGAACGCTTCGGATTCTTTTGTGTCTGTTTCTCTTTTGCAGTTCTGAATGCGTTGAAATGATTATACTTATTATTCCGTAAATAATACGCAATTTTGTCAACGTAATATCCATTTTCTAATTCATATCCGATGAATTTTCTTCATCAGAATTATTGACAATCGACTAATAAAATGTATATGAGTAAACGAGTAACCCGCGCGCGCGTGACGGTAGATGTTATCTCTGGCTCTCATCCCCCCCCCCTCCCCTGACGACTAGCTTAGGTACATAGTAAAAGAAGACGCAGCCCCGTGTAATGCCCAGAGACGCAACGAGTTGCGGTCGAAACTGTGAGCCAAACTGCACGTTTTCACACCTAATGAATGTAGATTAGAGCGACTGCTACGCTTCTGAACGAGCAGCCGCCGCCACCATCACGAGCTTTAACAATGATTATATAACGACACACGCTCACTCACTCACGATATAATCTGCAATATCTCCTCCCCCTTTCTCTCTCACACGCCCACACGCTTATGTCTCTCGCTTATTCTACACACTTCACACACCAACGCAAACTTTATCCGCCAATCTTTGCAGTTTATCGCCTCCGCCGCCGCTTGCAGCATCTTTCGCCTTGGCTTCGGCAGCAGCTTCCGCACGCGATGTGATCGTGTGCATGTGCATGCGCGTCTGTGTATGTGCTTTTTGGATGTTTGCGCTTCTTTTTTTTTTTGTTTTTTGCGCCGCTCGCGACTGCATTCGCATACGTTACGACGGAGGCTTTGTTTGGCTTTCAGGCGCGCTTCTTTATTATACTGCGGCAGCCGAGCCCTTTTTTACTCGACACTATTACTACTTTTCATTGTTATGACTACTTTGGTGGTTGAACCGGTGTAGTGGCAGCGAACGAGCACGAGTGTTCCGGGGACGCCGAGGCCTCGGCCTCGCCCATCGGAAAAACGTGAAACATGCACATATCGCTGGATTCTTTGTATTCGATTGAGTCGACGGGCTGACGTAGCTCGACTCTTACTACTGGACCGCGAACTTTTTTGCATTGGCATTGTTTCTATATTTCAAATAAATATTTGTTCTGTAAGAACCAGTAGAATTACTTTGTATTACTCTTTTTAAGAATTATTAATTTGCAATTTAACAGGTACAATAACGATAATATGTAAACTTGGACAAAATAAGGAAGCGAGGTTTCACATTTTTTCGTGTTGCATAGCACTGTTTTTTGTCTTAAGCATGCAATTAAAAGACAAAAAGTGATTGCGCAAGTTTACGTTCAAGAATGATTTAAATTTCAGTAATTGTTATGATTGCTACAGTTAGTTGATAATTTTCTTTTCTTACAACTCAGTCATTAGATAACATTTTCTTTGGTTCGATCATAAATACTCAATTTCTCACTTTATACTTGAAAGTAATACCTATGATTTTTTGTATCACTATATTGATTTCACAAACGCGATTCAATTTCACTTGCGTACCTTATTATTTATTATACAGTTGCACAGATCGGATGACTATTACACACTGCATTATTTTACTCTTTTTTGAACCGCGCAAGTAGAAATTGGAATTTTAACATCGGATTCTCAATCAATCTAAGATTGATTTTTAATTAAGTAAAATTAAATTAAAATTTAAGTAAAATCCATTTCCTGCTGCTAATGAATTCCTACGTTGAAATCCCAAGTAATCGCGTAAATTGAAATGCCGATTAGATCCGCAAACAATAGTAAAGTACTAACAATAACTTTTTGCCACGGGATTGCATTAAAATGAAAGTTAAAAAAACCTAACCATTCTGACACTTGAAGAAAACTGTCTGAACACCATTTATTTGCCCACAGGAATATTCCGTTCAGTTGACATTCCGAGAACAATGGGTTGACGAAAGACTTCGCTTTAACGACTTCGGTGGTAAGATTACACTTTATTGCATTACGATACTTTATTTATCGCGCACGAGCGAAATGTAAAATATCGATTCCCTCCCCCCTTCCCCAGCCGGATGGAAAAAGTCTGAAAATAGCTTTTACCTTAATCTAGGTTAACAAATTAAATCATAAGATTCGATCGCATTACGTTTGAAATTATCGCTCCAATTTTCTTTTCTCCCGACTCGCCCCCCAACCGCGAGCTAAATATACTTACTCTTCCGTGATTTTATCCTTGATTTTCTTTTTTTTATCGTTGTAATTCAATGTCCAATAATTGAATACCACGTGTAATTTTATATTAATCTGGCTTTTCTTTTTTTTTTCTCTCTGCAAAGGGAAACTTAAATATCTGACTCTCACCGATGCGAGTCGAGTATGGATGCCCGATCTGTTCTTCGCGAACGAGAAGGAGGGCCACTTTCACAACATCATCATGCCCAACGTGTACATTCGAATCTTTCCGGACGGATCAGTACTTTACAGCATACGGTAAGCCTATTTGTACTATTTATGTATTCGAACATGGACAACATGTTTTGTGAACAAAATAGCGTCATTTTTTCGAGCAAACCGTTATGATAATACCTAATATAAACGAGTTTTCTGTAACAAAATCATGTTTAAGCTGGAGCTCTACCTTCGCTATTACAATAAAACTTCTTTTCGTCTTTGATTATTGTAAAATCAAGCAATTATATGTTATGATTCATAATGTCAATATGTATACACATATTGTGTATTATGTGAGAAGCACACTTCTAATCGTAATCATTTATTACAAAAGTCGATTTTGAACTTATGAAAATTAAATTTTCAAACAAAATTTTCTCCAAAAATGTTAATTTTTCAAAGTTTATATTTAGAATATTCAAAGTTAGATAAAACCAGATATAACCCACGTATAAGCGCGAGAGGTATCTGGTTTTTTGCCTCTCACCCGACGATAATTTTATCTTGTATAATATGTAAATGTGAAAAAAAAATTGGATTGAGCTACGCGAAGTATGTTTTAAGACTATGCTCAAAAGCATAGATTTTTAGATTATTTGTCAGATTTTTTTTAGGGATATTTAGTTATAATTTTGTGCTTCCTATGAAAATAATATTGATTAAAAAATTAAAAATCATGAAAATTTATGTTGCATTTCGTGTCAAAAAGTACGCAAATTTCTTTTTTAATTTTTACGTTAAGTGGTTGACGCATGGGATATTTTGAAAGTATATTGATTTTCGCTTTCAAAATTGGTGGAAACTCTAATCTTTCTCTGTTCAGTACATTATAATTACTATAGAAGTACAAACGTAGTATCTAGTAAGATATTCTGACTATTAAAATTTTATTAGTAAATATAAAAGTAAAACAAAAGTATTCTTTTGAGTATCTAAGATACTATAAAAAGATCTTTTAGCTTTTCTTTTTTAGCATCTCTTTGATGGACACAGGTAAAATTAAAAAAGAAATATCTTGGTATTTTTATAGCATATATAATATTAATTCTCTTATATGCAAGCTCTAGTCATAATTTTATATAGAATGAACGGGCATATCTTTTTTTCTTTTTCCTTCTTAATTGCACTTAATAAAAATTTCTTGAAGACTTATTTACATTATACTGGCATAAGTAACAAATTAAAATGATTTGAATTTATTTAAAATGTTATATTCATAGATATGGATATTACTCTTGGAAAGGAAATTCATTATTTGTGTAATATATCAGGAATTTAAAATGAAAGAGAAAATAAATTTATAAATTAATTTCATTTTTTGACTATTCAAAGCTACAAAAGTAATTTAAAAAATACCACTGTTCAAACCCTCAAAGTAATCAAGTACAGGCAAATCCAGATTTCTACGAAATCATTACCACGAATGTAAAAAGCCCCGGTGTTTTTATCATAAAACATTCGATTTTCCCGATTCCGCGAAAAATGTGCAAATCCAGTGCTCGGCGCCCGAGCAGTCTATTTACTCAGCGCGCGCAAATTTAATCAGCAGCGCGTGGAAGCAAAAAGAAAAGAAAAAAAAGAAAGAACCATAGCTCAAGCACTCCCTCCGCTCGTAATAAAAATTCCAATTTTTCTCTGGTTTATGCGCAGAATATCACTAACGCTATCCTGTCCGATGAATCTCAAGCTCTACCCTCTCGACCGACAGATATGTTCTCTGCGAATGGCCAGCTGTAAGTACGCGCTTGCGCAAAAATTTTCATATTCATATCCCAAAGCAAACTTTTTCCCCTCGTTTCTCTAAAAAGAAAATAACAAAAAAAAAACACAAACCAAAAAACCCTCCCGTCGCAAACAGACGGATGGACAACGGCGGATCTGGTGTTCCTGTGGAAGGAGGGCGATCCCGTGCAGGTGGTTAAAAACTTGCATCTGCCCAGATTCACGCTCGAGAAGTTTTTAACGGATTACTGTAACAGCAAGACAAATACCGGTAAGCCGTCACTTCGCGTCTGCCGGGGAGCAGCGCGTTTACTTAAGCTCCGCGCTCTGCGGACGTCGACGTCGACGTCACTCGTCGTCGCTCGTCGTCGCTCGTCGTCGTAGGCCGCAGAGCGACGAGGCTACCGCGCGTATAATGCAGCCGCGGAGGGCTTGCGCATGTATATGTGTATGTATAACCGCTTTTTGTGCGGCTGCAGGGGAGTACAGCTGTCTGAAGGTGGATCTGCTCTTCAAAAGGGAGTTCAGCTACTATCTCATCCAGATTTACATACCCTGCTGCATGTTAGTCATCGTCTCCTGGGTGTCCTTCTGGCTGGATCAAAGCGCCGTACCGGCTCGCGTGTCCTTGGGTAAGAGACTACTACTCGGCCTTTGCCTCTCTCTCTCTCTCTTCTCCCGTCTTCGGTTTATTTTCTTCTGCCTTAACTCCCTCGCGACTCGCGCTACCTTTTTCCTCGTCTTTTATGTGTGCCTTTTTTTGGTTGGGTTTCTTTTTTCTTGCGTTTGCCCCGGCCGCGGCAAGCCTTTGGTCATCTGTGATCGCTGTATTGGAAGAAAATTTCCGCCGGGATCAAAGAAACTTATTCCAAGACGATCTTTTTTTATACTTTTTCTTTATTTTTAAGTTAACGATAAAACTTAGAGCGTTACTTTTACGTTTGTACCGAGGTTTGTGCATTCCTTATTTTCGTTTAAATAAGTAATAAACGCCTTTTCGGCAGTTACTTGAATAACATATATTAACTTAATTTTTATATTACTCCGTTAAAAATATTGAGTAAAATTTTGACTACGTAGAAAACTTGACAATAGTTTTTCTTTAGAGGTATTGAAATTTTGCTTCAAATGTTTATTTGAATATAAATTGATGGAGTAATAATATCTTAATTACTATTTAAGATGGGTTTATACTGAAAATTTAAAATGCTGTATTGTTTATATCTTTTATCACATACTTTTACATGGTCGTAAAATAACGTTGTTCCCTTTTTTAAATCAGTATTTAATTAAAGAATTAGAAATATTTATATAAGATTGATTAAAGATGATAGGGACACATTTTATTTATATTATTTATTAATATTAAATCATATCTTTCTTTAACAATGAAATTAAGTAAACTAGGATAAACAATGTTTTAGAAAAAAGAACAACAATATACACATTTTTAGAATAACTCAATAAAATAAAACTTAATGGGCATGAAACATTATAAACTGTGAAACGCACAATTGTGCAAAAAAACTCTTGTACAAAATTAAAATATCTCCTTATTAAACAATAATTGTTCAGTTTTATAGTTCTAAACTTGAAACTTTCATCATTACAGTCCAACGCTACCACTAAAGAAATGACAGGTTTTTCAGAAAGTAAAAGTAAAAAAGATTTTTCAAAAACTTTGACGACCCAACAAACTTGTGCCACAGAGCGCAGCACGACGATACAAGACTCCGGCCAATCGCAAGCTACGATCTCCGCGCTCCGATTGGTCGGAGTCTTAACCCGCCATTATCATCTCTCTCTCACATTGAAATCTCTGTCTTGGCCCGGCGCAGGAGTGACGACCCTGCTGACGATGGCCACCCAGACGTCCGGCATAAACGCCTCGCTGCCGCCCGTCTCCTACACGAAAGCCATCGACGTGTGGACGGGCGTCTGTCTGACCTTCGTGTTCGGCGCGCTGCTCGAGTTCGCCCTGGTGAACTACGCGTCGCGCAGCGACATCCACCGCGAGAACATGAAGAAGAAGTACCAGGAGATGGAGCACTCGACGTCCGTCGATCCGGCCTCGGAGCCATTCGAGCCGGACGCCGCCGCCAATTTCGCCATGGTCAGTGTCCGTTCGGCTCGCCCGTGCATTATTTTTTCACTCTCACTCTCTCTTTCGTTTCACACCAAGAGCACCGTACGATGGAATGACTTTGGCTAAGATTGCTTTGACCCTCTCATTTTTTTGGAGAATCGGATTTTTTTTGTTGTACAAGAGGTTCATTGTAAAAAGTACAGTTCCTTTAAGAATGCAACTGTACATTAAAGTTTCGTATTTTACATACTAATCTTAAAAATGCAATGTCTTTATTATATGTCAATTGCGTCATATGGCTACAATGAGAATGCAAGGGTTAATGGTAATTACGAGTTGTGTGTGTAAGAGTAAATATTCAGGCGGCCAAAGTTATCCCGTCTTACGGTACTTAAACAGTGTGCGATTTTAATGTTTATTGTAGGGCTGAGAGCCTCGGATTGACTTTTTTGAGCTACCACGTACGAGCAGTCCCATGTAGCCCTCTGAGTTTCTGATATTGTTTGAATTTTTTTAAATGATAATAGGAACTAGTAGTTTTCTAACTAGTAGTTAGAAAATAGAACTTGTAGTTCCCAACTACAATAACTCAGAGGACTAATTTTGTATGCTATATCATTTAAATGAGTTTTGCACTTCATATTTTTGAGCACACTTTTCTTTCGTCTCTCTATTTATTTTAGAATTAAATAATCTAACTAATCGAATCTTAATTTTGCTTAATTCGTAAATTATTATTAGAGAGTAACGTTTGCATGGGTAGCTGAAATTGGTCTGAAATCTTTTAAAAAATGTATATTCAGCTCTTTTCAGCTTTAGATTGACATATTCTATTGGGGAAAATATTTATTCTGATGAAATTGATTCAATAATTTCGATAATTAGCTTTTCATTTAATGCTAATGCTACCAGTATGATACTTCAATAATATAGATTTATTTTTAAATCCGTAATTTATTTATTGTCTTTTTAATGCTGATGATAAATTCTTTTTCTAAATAAAATACATTTATTCATAATTAATCACAAGTAGCCAAATGAATTTATGCTTTATAATACAGGTTCACTTATTTTATTGAAATGCATGTTTGCTAAAAAACATTTTAATTAAACAATAATTCAAACTAATAGTTTATTGTTTGATCGCAGATAGAAAGACTTTTTTAGAAATTTGCACAAAATTTTTGTAATGCAAGTAGCTTTTGCAAAAGCAGGATGCCTTCGAGAATAAGATGAGTATTGCCGTAAACGAAGAACTTTGCAGCCGTTCGTTTTTAAAGCGCTATGAACAAGCATGAATTAAGAACTTTTATTCTGTACCACCTTTGGGAAAAAAGTTTTCATTAATGCTGTCAGCGCTAATGAAATTCGATATAAAAGTATACCTATTTTTAAAAGTACGTCGGCCACTCGACCTGTATATTTACTTATAAACTTGAACGGTTTTCCCTTAGTTATGCTCCTGGAGGGGTCAGTTTTCATTTTAAATTAATAATTAAAAGTTCGAGCGCAAATGTTGGTATAGATTTTCGATCGAGGCAATATAGTAATAACTTATTTAATAGCCGATAGGCATCCTCTTCTGCAGAAAACTACGAAAACCTAAAGTTCTATAATCATTGGGCATTTTATTTCTAAACTATTTAATATGATGAGCTAGAGTTTGGTAAAATATTTTAAAAGTTGTACTGAGTTTCGAAATAAAATGCTCAAAAGTGCACGTAACCAAATGATAGAACGTATCCATGAAATGAAAGACAAAACAGAAAAAAACAATTATGCACAAAGTAAAGTAATTTGAAAGCATTACACGATAAGTACGAGGTTCTCGGCCCAGTATCGTCGCGATACATATGCGTCGCACCGTACCTGCAGTGCAATGCCGTAACGACTCAAAATTCCATATCCAATAGCAAGTAACGCCAAGTCCACAATCACGTAGTTATTCGACACTCAAGCACACTAAAAATAAAAAAGAGATAAGGAAAAAGAGAAGAATTGGATTTTGAGTCGTCGGGGCAATTGGAGTGCGGAGACGACGCGAAGCAAATGGTGCGAAAAGATAAGATAAAAAATAAAAAGTGTAGCTAACTAAGATGCAAAAGCTGATCTCGCACGAGAAAACTTAGCGTATTTTTTTGTTTGTTTTGTTCTCTCTTCTTCTCGTTCCCAATTAAACCCCACGAAGAGCTTGCCACCACTGGCGCCAGATTGGAAATCAAAGGCAGCGCATTTCTTCCAGAAGCCTCTGGTACGGCAGGCGGAGGACAGCATGTCGATGGAGAAGATGCGGCAGTGCGAGATACACACCCAACCGCCGAAAAAAAACTGCTGCAGGTCGTGGCTGTCCAAGTTCCCGACGAGGTCCAAGCGCATCGACGTCATCGCGCGGATAATATTCCCCCTCGTATTCGCGCTGTTCAATCTCGCGTACTGGTCAACGTACCTATTTCGGGAGGAAGCCGATGGCGAGTAAGCCTCGACGAGGACGCGCTCGGATCAAGGAACGTGGCACGCGGCCACCTCTATTACTCACAGCCCCGCTCGACAGCCACGACGCAGCAGGCAGCCTCGTCGTCCTCGGCCACCAGCCAGCAACACCAGCAGCCGGTGGCCAACACCAGTAGCGCAGCCAGTAGCGCAGCCACAAGCAACCGACCCCACAGAGCCCCCCACAAGCACCTGCACCACCATCACCACCACCACTCCCACTCCCACTCCCACCACCATCACCACCATCACCAGAAGAACCAGCAGGACGAAGACTCCCCCAGCCCCTCCCCCTCCCCGCCCCACTCGCAGTCCTCTCAGCGTTCGTCCTCCCATCACCAGCACCATCACCACCACCACCACCGCGTCCAGCAGCAGCAGCAGCAGCAGCAGCAGCAGCAGCAGCAGCACCAGCACCAGCAGCAGCAGCAGCACCAGCAGCATCGCTCGCACTCGCCCTCCTCCTCCTCGGTCACGGAGAGCGAGAGTCGCGAGGCGCACGAGCGTCGCAGCTGCTCCCGAGGAAGCCAGCACTCGAGGCACTCGCGCTCGAGATCCAGGTCGCGCTCGCGCTCCCGATCTCGCAGCCCGGGCGCCCACCAGCAGCACCAGCAGCAGCACCACCACCAGCACCACCAGCACTCTGGCCTCTCCTCCAGACGCCAGTCCACCTCCTCGCCGACCTCCAAGCAGCTCCTCCAGCAGCAGCAGCTCATCGAGTCCGTGGCCAGCACCAGCTCGGCCCCGGGCCAGCAGCAGCAGCAGCAGCAGCAGCAGCAGCAGCAGCACTACCAGCAGCAGCAGGCGGCCCAGCTGCTCAAGGCCCAGGACTTCCAGCGGTTCCGCAACAACAACCGGGGCATGCCCCCCGGCTACTACGACCGCTGCTGCTGGGGCCTGGTGCCCAAGCGCTGGGTCACCTGCCACGCCAAGGGCAGCGCCAAGATCGACGTCTTCGCGAGGTTCGCCTTCCCCTTCATGTTCTTTGCTTTCAACCTAGCCTACTGGTCCACCTACATAACGCGAGGCGACGACAACGTCGGGCACAACTGACGATGCGCGGCGCGGCCTTACATTGCAGCGAATGAGGAGCGTAAGAGGCTTCGGGCCCGCCCGATCGCGATTGCCGATTATGCCGATCGGGCGGGCCCCAGCCGCGGGACTTGCGACCGCGAGCCTCGGGGCTCCGAGCGAGCCCTGGACCTTTGCGGCTTGATGGGCAGTTGACGATGGCTCTGCGTTCTTCGGGCCGGGGCCCGAGACCGCGTGGACGGGAGAACGCGGCACGTGGACAAGCGATATTGCACGCGGAATCTCCGAAGCACCGGGGGTTAAACAAACGACAGCCTTTACTTATGAAAGTAAAATTTTCACCTTGACGTATTTCGGATGCACTTGATCAAACGTTTACTCAAAATTAGCGCGATCCGGGACGTCGGAGATGACGCGGCGCGACGTCCGCTGCGTTTTCCGGGGCCACGACAACATTCGGAGCCTCGCGCGGAGAATCATTAGAAAACGGGTTTACACACACACACACACACACACACACATTCATCGCGTTCTATTCTAAAATTCAACTCGACACTAAAACGGATATATAGTCATAGTCGACAAAGTTTCGATTCGCCTCTAATTTTCTAATATTTTGATACAGCGTTACGAGCAACTAAAATGCCATTTTTCACGAGAGTCGCACACAATTCAATCGAACGCCAAGACTCGAGAAAAGTTACACCGCGCGCCGCGCGAGCTCGCTGCACACGAGCAGCCAAACGTTCGCCCGCGCGATTGCCCCTCGACACGCGAGAGGAACACAAGACGCAGAGAGAAAGAGAGAGTTAGCTCAATTGCCACGGGCAATCGGTGGATAATCAAATTCTTCTCCGGTGTTCGTGTACAACGGAGCGCCGGCAATCGAGACCTAACGGGCGAAATTTTGCGCAGCGACGCTCGCGCGCGCGCGCGAATACCTAATCCAACGGGGGCCCATCAACCGCAAATCGCCGAAGAGCACGCGAGGCTCGCGAGCCGCGACCGCGGGAAACTATACGTGCGACTGTGTTTTCCATGTCTGTGTGAATGTCCGCGTGCGTGTGCATCGAAGCGCTTTATACTGCATATATACATAAAACGATGGTGTATATGTACACACATATATATATATACACTGGGCGTGAATGCCGAGCGGAGTGTGTATGCAGCGCACGCGATGCCGATATCGCGCCGTGAGTGTGCACGAGCGAGAGAGAATCAGTGGTGCGAGTGCGAATGTGGCCGGCCGTCGTTGTTGTTATTATTATCGCGCGCGCGTGTATGTACACACGCGCCAGTGTTGCATGCACGCGGGCGCAAGCTTGTATACAAAATGCATCGTCCGAGTAATGCACAAGATCCGGGGAGACCGCGCGCCACCAATAAGTGACAATGACTTTTAGTGGGCCCTGTATAGCCACGGCCTATCTCCGCAAACGACAAAAAAAACTTAATCTTAAGGTTCTCTAGTGATTTAAGGGGTAATTATAGGTATGATATGAAAAAATCGATGAATTAAAAAAGAAAAAAAAATAAGCGACGCACGATGATTGCGACCATGAGAGACGACGACGAAAATAAAATCGACGATGAAAAAAAAATGAAAATTAAATAAAGAGATAATGAGAGTGTGAAGTGAGGATGATAAAGTCGTACACGCATCTATAAATTTATATGATAAATCGAGGAAATGACGAAAAAAAAAATATGAGATGTGGATGATTATAGCGTAAGAGTATGATTATATATATTATATATATGAAAAAAAAAGTATGCCTACACGTATCGGAAAAAAAGAAGTAAAACAAGTATTAAACTCGTTGTAACGACGTTTGAATGAAAAATCTTATCTTTGTAATTAAGGTTCATTAAACGTATTAAAGAAAAAAAAACCGAAAGAACAAACAAAAACGCGCAGGAGAAACAGCGGAGAGGCAGGAAATGAAAGAAAGCGCAAAAAAAAGGCCGGAGTTCCCCCGCAGCACGGCGCGACGCGACACAGACGACAGAGAGAACCACCGCTCGCGCAATCTCCGCGACGACGACGGCGTTTCGGGCGACTTTATACTCGCTCTCCGCGCTCGTGACGCGTCCATCTATCTCTCTTTCTCCCCCCTCGCTCTCTCTTCATACCCACCGGTAAAACCACGGCGAAGATTTTTAATCACTCTTTCTCTCGCTTGTACTTCCGCATGCAATTTTGCACGTTTGTATTAAACGCCAACCGCCGACTCTGTGCGCGACCCCGCATATCGCGATGCCCGAGAATTTTGTAACAAAAAAAAATAAGAGAGAGCCGGCTGCGGCGAAGCTGTACGCGCGCGCGCACGAGGAACAACGCGCAGAACCCACGCGACGAGGAAATAATAATAATGAAAAAAAAAAAAGTAAATAAATAAATAAAAACGCTCTCCATTTAGAATCGAATTAAGGAAGTTATTCTAGATTATTAAGGTGAAAATAAAATTTTGATACACACGACGACGAGGACGACGATGCACTAGTGCGCGAGACGCGCGCGCCCGAGACGGACCGCCGCCGCGTTATAAGAGCCGCGGAAATTACTCGAAGCGACGGGCGAAAAAAAAAAAGGAGGCGGAAAGAAAACGGGAAACGAGGGGGAGAGGAGAGCCGGGGAAAAACGGAGAATGGAGAGTCGCGAGCGATAACGATTATTTCTCGCTCGGCGCGCCCCGCCGAACGCGGCGAAAAGTTTTTTTAAAAGCGTACACGACCGTCCTCGGGAAAGTTCGGTTTCGCGACGAAGAAATGAAAAAGTAAGGGATAAAAGAAAAATCGTGGTTGGAGCGAGCGAGAGCGGAGAAGGAGAAGAGAGAGAGAACAAATAATATACGTATATAACATTTCGTCTTTCGCCATACCGCGCGCCAAAGTTTCGAGGCGAAAAATCGAAATTTCGCCGTGCCGCCGGGGCACAACTCGATTCTCGTTAGGTCGTTAATTGGAATACACACGTACACGCGCGCGTGCACGCGCGCGCGCGGCGCCTAACCCCCTTTCCCCCACATCCAGCAAACACGTAACATGTACCACGTATATATATATATATATATATATATATATATATATATATATATATATATATATATATATATATATATATATATACGACACACGTACGTAACACTGTGTGCAGAGTCGCAAACTCGCAGAGCGAATGACGATAGAGAGACTGAGAGAGAGAGAGAGAGAGAGAAAGCGTGGGAGTATGAAATGTTGAATTTATTATAGGGGACTCGTCGTGTATATGCGATATTACCACATTCCATGTACGATTTAACGCGCAAGGGCGCGCGGCGGCTCAATTTAGAATATACGTATATATATATACATACATACATACACCACGCGTAGGATATATATACATATACGTGGAGACAGTGAGAGAATTTCGTCAGTCACGCGAACCGGAGACGATGGGCTTTGAGATTGAAGTATTAAAACTTCTCGTCGGGTGGGATGATATTCGCGTGCGCGCAGTTCTACATTACTCGCAAAGGTGATTGAGAAGCGAGTTCCGGGAATCCATTCCGAGATCCGTTGCGTAACAGACACAGAGCCTGATAGGGACGCAGAGAGACAGACAACGTGGCGTAATGAATACGCGAATCTCCGAGGAGCGGAGTCTGCAGCCAAATTCATATGCGGAAGACGGTGCGCGACGCGAGGCTGATTTTCTTCTTTTCACCTTGAGTATATTTGTCTCTCTTTCGTCCTCGTGCGATATTATTGTTGTCCGCGCTACTAGGGGTGATAAGGTCAGCCCGACGTTATCATATCGGTATCGATTCTATATATACATACACACGTGAAGTGAGCGCTTCGATAAAAACTTCATTATCAGTATCACCCGTTTTGTAATCAATTTATTTTCTCGACCCCTTCGTTTCGTCCACTCTTGATGAAATCACACACGGTATATTCCAGTTAAAAGCGGTCAATTATTAAAGTTAACGATTATCAAAAGCGCGCTCTACGACAGTCGCGGAAGTAGGTCGCCCCCGAGCACGGATTTTCGAGCGCGCTCGCGCACCGGAAACCTCGGCAACACACAAAAAGGAGCCAGTATTAAAATATGTATATGTATATATATCGAAAAGCGTTACGCGCACTCGTATAGCATATGTTAAAGAAAGAAAGAAAAAAAAAATTAAACGAGAAAACAAGGAAACCCTTCTAAACTCTTCCCGACAAAAGGGCCGCTGCGACGCTCGAAACTCTCATATAGGTTATTATATACATATATAAATATATACATACAACGGCTACGCGAAGCTATTTACCACACTGTACCAGGTCTCGTAGAATTTAAGAACGTGTTAACCAAAAGTAAGAACAAAAAGCCGCGATGCGAATGCGCGGAGCTGTAAAGTCGTGTGCACGTGCGCGCGGAATGAATTTCGTCTCGCGCGCGCAATTCTATGCCGAAAAAGCTCGGGGCAAGAATTAAGAATTAAAAGCGCGGTAAGCCGTGCTAATTCTAACCAGTAATAAGTGCCGAAATATCGTAATATCGTCGTACACGTTTACCGCGTGGATAATGCGATGATTTTTACCAGAGACTTGTCGGTCCTTTTTGCCGAGAAAAGGGGTTTGTTTCGTGCGCACGACAAGGGAAAAATGAGAGGAAAAGTAAGATCAGGAGGAAGGGTGAATTAGGGAGATATATATATTATATATATTTCCGGTACCCCCCCACTGGGACTGACTGCTCATTAGCAGCTGCGTAACTCGCTCGCAAGCTCCTACGTATATATATAGGTATTATATGCTATACATCGTGAGTTCAGAGCTAGAGACTTCTGTTGTTGATTCAAACTGAAAAAGTAACTTTTTACGGAAATTAATAAATTATGCATCATACGTAATAAAACAGAGATTCAGAATTGAGTTTGAAATTCGAAATGAGATTCAAAATGAAAAGATCAACGAATGTTCGATGGAAGTTTCGGGTTTTGAGCTCGCGATTATGATATGTGCACACAAGAGTCTGTGTTTTTTGCATACCGTTGCCGAAATGTACCGTCGTGTATTAAGCGAGATAACGAAAAAAGAGCTTGGAAATAGAATGGAAGATAAGAGAGAATAAATAAATCACACAACATGCGCCACGGTGACGTTCGAAAATCTACGGGGAAAGTGTCTATAATATTATGCATCCGTAATCTATATATACATACGAGACAGTATATAAACAAAGTATTATGTCTTTTTATCACGTTATGGAAGTATAAGAGTATTATAGTTGATATGCTGTAATAGCGACGTTTTTTGTATTATTGTTTTAATGTGGAATGAGAATTGAAAAGCGCAAAGAGAGCTGTTCACAGCGGGGAAAAAAAGGGAAACCAAAAGGGAGCGATGGGGAGTTAAATAAAAAAGGCATTGTGTATAAATGTTTAATCGAGTCACACCGTTGAATTTACGAAATTTTATCGCGTCGAAGGATGGATGAAGAGCTAAAAGGAAAGAAATAACACACGAGCACTGTGCAGCTGTACACAGGAAGTATTGAAAGAGAGAGATAAAGAGAGGTACACTGTAACACACTCGTACACACATCGTAATTACACCGTCGACAAATCATATTATTACTACCTGTATATGCTTTTGCCGCGCACACGAACGCCTTACCACCGAACTTTACCGATTGTATACACGTTTATTGCATTGTGAGCATAGTTTCTCGAGTTCCTTTGATTCGTAGTTTTCTCATTGTGCGCATAAGCGCATCACCGTATGTATCGTTTTGCTCTACAATGTACTTGTAACATGTTCTGTTTCGCCAATACCATGATTTCCCTCTCCGTCGTCCCGTGAAACTAAAAAAAAAATTGTGAAAGCAAAACACAAGTGATTGTATTCGTAAACGAGAAAGATATAATATAATATGTGTATGCACGCATGCGAAAGTCATTGACGTTGTAAGAGTGAACCAAAAAAAAGTGAGTCATCCTTTGTACCCGGTGAAAATGCCTCTGTGAGAAAGTCACTTAGAAATTAAAAATGTTGAATCGTAATAATTTGTCATCTCGCGTTTTTTAATTGAAAACGAATTGTTACCGTGTACTGGAAAGTGTAAATTACTGTGAAAATTCGATGAAACAATTTTGTAACAAATTCACAGCTATTTACGTTTTCTCCGAGAGAAAATTCACGAAAAAATCATCCCGTAAACATTTTCACCGGGTTATTATCAACTTCTTGCGTGTCTTCGCGCGTAAACTTAGTATCATTTACGCGCGACGAGGCGCCTCAATGTAATTCGTCGTTTACGACGTCACTCGCTCTTTTGTTTCGTCATTATACGAGCCTCGACAGAATTTCTCTCCCGCAGAAGGAGAAGACGCATAATGAAGAAGAATCAGAAATGTACTTTCGGTTTTTCTAGTCGCGAAAGTATTACACACGAATTGCGGGAAATGAAAACTGCACTGAGAGGAGAACAAGTAAGGGTTTAGTCGGACTGCCTAAATAACAAACACTGTCAAACATCTATAAGCCATTATCGCGTAGGCTCGGTCAAATCGAAGAATTCAACAATTTGTTTACTTAACTACCAATTGATTGTTAAACATTGCGTTTGTTTTCGGAAAGAAAATAAACTTCTCTCAGTGTAGGATCTTTTGTCGAATTTTTCGTGTGCATAATGTATATAATAATAGGAGGTCAGCATTCTTCTGTAAAATAAAAGGTACTGTAATAAACCTATATACGGATTAAGTGTACATTTTTCTTACTCTACATAGTTTTCCCGTAATATTTTCGTAACTAACAGGGCTGAATCTGTAATTTCTCGTCTAAAAGAAATGGATACGGGCGCGTACTGCACACATTCCACTCAGTCGCAAGCGCAATGTCGAGGATGCAGGCGGGAATGAGAGAAAGAGAAACATCAAGCGCAGGAGATGAGAAAAACGAGAAAGTCTCGGTGAACTGCGCCCGAGAGAACGAGTGACGTCATTTATATATATATACACACACACACACGTATATAACTCGCGCAGAGACCCACGCGACTGACGAGCCAATAAACTATTTTCGCACGGCCCGAAGGAAATGAAAAATATCTTGTCTATCGCATCGTACGTTCGTTGTTTATTTAATTGGCCCGACGCGCATCCAATTATACTCAGTGTGGACTTTCTACGTGGCAAAATAAAAGACACTGCTATGTGTGCCATATTGTTTAATAAGTGAAAAAATCTGTCTGCCGTCATCCGATGTTCTCTACTTATACTTTCACGATTGGCGTTAATGCAACAAATGCACGGCGATCGGAGTTTAATTGGCGAGTCATTCGCGTGGTCGACGATATTATGCGATAACAAAAGGAAAAGAAAAATAAAAGTAATTAGATGATGTACAGTCAGGACTAAAGTATAATAAAGGTAACAATGTCAGTATTAAGAAAAGTGAAAAACAATGCGTTCCCGAAAATCCATCAGCACAAATCCCACAAATCCAAAATGAAACTCGAACACAAGGTGAAGTATATCGAAGGGATGAAAAAATCGCGTAAATGAAACATCGTTACAGCACGGGATACAGAAATCGAGGTGCGAGGGAACGCGTGGCTATTCGTGTCAATGAATTTCAAAATAAGCAAAAAAAACACGTCGCTCGTATATAATATAAATGACGAAACAACGCCAAACGCGTACGTACTTAATAGCTACACGAAAATACGAACTATAAAAAGTAAAAAAAAAGAACAAATCTGTCACACAGGGTTTAGATATATATTAGACCTTTCTCCACTTCGATTTAAACGAGGCATGCACGCGCAGGCATGAGAGCACGTATTTAGGTAAAAAAAAAAGAAAAAGGGAAAGCTAAAAATAGTCTCTAACTCTTGTATATGATCGCACACACACATACACACACACACGCATACACACACACGCATTATACGGACTCTAGGTACTCCGCGCGGGCTTTTACGCTTCGGGAGTTTAACCAGTGGACGCGACTCTATAGGTACTCGACGACTAAATACGCCACCGCCGCCGCCGCCGCGCCCTGACGCGTATATATGATATACATATGCATATATATATACATATATATGTATATATATATATATATTTGTATGTATAAATATATGTTATATGCCGTATGAACGTACGCCGACGAAATATAACGGACGATACGACGCGCACGCTTACCTTATTAAAACATACAAACGCGAGCGCGCACGCCCGTGCAACGATGCCTTTGACAGCGTATAATATGCACGCGCACTGCACTGCACCTATGTGTGTTATTATATCGTCGGTGTTACAATGTATATCCGTGTAGGTGGAGGAAAGTAATTGATATTTTAATTGGAACGGGCCTCTCTTTTGCGTTGACGTAAAATTTTGAAGCATATAGTTGTAATAAATGATTCTATATGGCAATGTTACACACGCGAGTTTAGTGCGATTTAGAATTTTGATGTCGTGATCGATGGACACTCTTAAGCTGTTGAAGTTTTAGCTGATTGTTCGATATATTTTGAGGACAGAAGTATACAAGTGGAACCGTTAGTTGATCGTAAAAGTTAGAGTAAATGATTATTCGAGGTACAGATTAATAATTAACCATGGCTATCTACGTTGAAGGAAAAGATAATGTTAATTTAATGTAATGTAATGTTATGAGATTCATTTGCCGGGTGAAGAGGTATATTCTGCGTTGTCAAGGGCTTCGTCGCGCGTGCCACAATGTACATTTTATTAAAATTTCTTTCCCCGGGCTCAGAGGCCCTGGATAATAATGAATAATTAATCTAAATAAATAAATAATAAATAAATAATAATAACCTCTTTTCCAGGGTATAAAAGCAGGTACAAGTCGTTCGAACGGTTTTGCTAAATATTATCCCTTTAATAAGGAGATTCGTTCGCTAGACAACTCGTTACACGTACGATTAGCAAAAAGAGGAAGATAAACAAGATGACAGAACGGCAAATAGGAAATATACAGTGAACAAAAAATAATCGTACTGCACGTGCAGGTAAATTGCGCGAAACGTCGGTGAATAAAAAAAAATACGTTAGCTGAATCGTCTCGAGGCGATTACGTTTTTGTGTAAGTACACTTTGCGGATATACATTAAAAAAAAACGATACTCCATTTCACGTTATATGATTTTACGACTTTCGATATATACTATAAGCCAACGCGAACGTAAAAGATACGAGTGAACTTAAATAAAAAGAGGGAAAGAACGAGGGTAAGGGCTAAAGCTACAATATTATTACGATATACAGATGCGTCAAAGTAAACGGAACAGAACAAACCAACCAAAAAAAAGGGGAAAAAGCACACGAAAACAAAAAATAAGAAAAGGATTTGACGACGAACGAGTTTTATATATAAATATTATACATATATGATGAATACTATATATAGGGTATATGTAAGTGTGTCACGACGTTTGATTTTCATACCCAACCACCCAGAGAAAAAAAAAAGTCAAAGTAAAACAGCAGAAAATGAGAGAAAAAATGCAAAAAAAATCCACTTCACACGCGAATAAAAAAAAGAAGTACACTAACACGCCCACACACGAACACACATTGCACAGAAAGTTAAGCCGTATTAATACGTATGAATATTGAATGTTGGATATATTACGTAAGAATAAATATTATATATACCGCGCCGAAAGGGGGATCGCCCCGCGCTACGTCGGATTCGCCCGCTCGCCCGGCCTCGGCTCCTCGTTATACTATACTATCATCGCTCTATGATTATCGTCATTATCATTGCGATAACTATCTCTCTCTCTCTATCTCAAAAGGAAAAAAAAAAGGATTACGCAAAAGCCCTTTCTCCGGTACACAGTATGATAAATATACATCTACGTTAATTCTTATACACCAGTCTGTCTCTTTCTCATCTGCGGGTTTGCGTACGATATACATAATTACATATAGCGTGTGCGCGTGTGACTGCAATGCGAGCAGCAGGATATAAATATATATAAATAAATAAATAAATGAATAAATAAATAAATAACATGTGGTGTGTCATCTTGAGGGAGAGAGGCGAGCCGGGAGAGCGGCGATCAATTCGGCGGACCGAGCGGCGAGCGAGCGATCCCGCCTTGGAGGTGAATTTGGATCATAGATCTCATAAACGCGGGCGTAGAAAGTATCGAGGTCGTATTATTAATGTCACGATAAATGACTTGACGGAATAAATAAACTTTGCATACAAAAAATAAAAACGAGCCCTGTCTGGCTTCTTGTTGTTGTTTTGTATTCGCACATATCCTTGATTCTTGTCTTTCTTTTCTCTCTCTCCAATTTGTTTCCTTTTCCATGCGCGTGCTTTATATTTATATATAGTAGGTATCGTTCCGCGTTGCTGGAGCATATATAATATAGTCAATTTATATTCCGGGATCGTGGGGGTCGGATTATTCTCTCTATATCTTTGTAGAATTTTGTGATGAGATAGACTGTACGATAAATTGAGCTTTGAGATGAGGGGCTGTTTTTTTCTAATCGCGTAGATAACGTAAAAGTAAATGGGAACATTTTTGTATTGCTTTATGTTGATTTGATTTGATTTTTTACAGACGATAGCTCTGCTGGATTATATATATATAATAAAAGATTCTGACACTTTTTTTTTATTTTGAATGAAAATTATTTAATTTCCTTTTCTCATAATGAATTCCAAATAAAGGAAAATACGTATTTCGTAATATATCAATCTAAGGTAAGTGAACTTATTATTTTTATATCTGATTCGGGAAAAAGAATGAAAAAGTAAAATCAGTTATTAAGATTAAATGCACTTTTTATTTACGTACATTAGTTTGAGTACACCATTTTGAAATCTACAAGTTTGTGAATAACAAGCAGATATTCTCTAGTATTTGATTTATTTACTTCACTTTATTCGATAATGTGATGATTCTTTTTGTTACATGTAGTATAGTTAAAGCTCGTGTTTAACAGTCTCTCTTTAAGTTTCACAGAGAGACAGTCAATTAAAACATCACAAATAAGATTGTACGATGTAGAAAAGTCGTTTTTTGACGCAATAAATTAACATAAACTTCGTAATAAAAAACTTCCGATTCGTATAACATATTATTTTATTAAACTAAATAATTATTTAAACTTTGGCATAAATTAAGTGACTAGTCTTTTTTCTAATATCTATGCAAATAAATAAAATATTTCTAATTGATTTCGAATTAAAGATGATAAATATGAGTAATTAGAATGCAGTTCATGACATTTAGAGTCTAAAAAGTTTGACTGTAAAAAGTAGCAAATGCATTTTGTTTCTTTTCATGTGAGTATTACTTTCATGATTCTAGCATGAGATCAGTCAAAGGTTACTTAACCCAAAAGTAATACGAAAAGTTTAGTCGTAACCTTAACACGCGTAGAATATTACAATACGATATAATGAAAATTAGACACGAAATTGTATGGCCCTGTTAATTTCATGGACTTTTTCCACAAAGATTCGTACGAAAATTCTGCTTATAAAATTTTTACATATTTAAGCAAATTTCATAAGTAATTCGAGTCTTTAAAAGTTTTTCACCAGTTTTTAAAGTGAACACTTTCATAAAATACTCAGACCAATATATAATATTCACATTGAATTCCATTTCGCATCAACGAAATATACTAAACATTATTAAGTACAACGATATAAAAAACTATAAAAATGAATACAGTATCATACATTTGTAAGACATATAAACAATTTGCGAAATAGTAGCATTATGTGAGGAACGTCGTCGATTATTACACACTGTAATCTTTTCATTCAAGCATACAATTATCTTTGTTGCAGTAATTGATTAATTAAAATATTTTCAAAATACTATTAGTCTCCTTACCGTCCTTCTTTTTGTTTATTAATTTTGTTCGTTATTTTTATTATTACGTTATTTTGGATATCATTGTAAAGGTTTTACAGTATTCATCGTTTGTTTTTAACTTTACATTTTTCGCTGCAAACAAATGCAGTTTTTTCTAATAACCTTTGTATGTCCTAGACGACAAAAATATAGCAGACATCTGTTCAAGAAATTCCCGTTCGAGCAGTGGGTACTATCAACCTGATAACTTCAGGTTAAATGCCTATACACTCGTATAACTGTCGGAATTTCCGTACTGTTGTACTCAGGTTGAACGTTCGTGCAGCTACCAGTACGAAAAACTATACCGTCTATAGCAGAGGCCTGGTATTAGGTTTAACGATACGGAATATCTTTACCGTTCTATTACCAGTCTAGAGGACTAAGTTAGAAAAAAATCTGTTACTGAATGGACAACCCGCTTTAGAGGAGTTGTCCAAACCTCTACTGATCCCGACTGAACTATCGTAGTCAGTCTATATCAGTCTCAACTTTATATTAAAAAATAATTAAAGTGTTTCGTATTTTTCAATCATTTACTGCAACAGAGAAAACATATTTAGTTTGTCTCTTCTTATGATAAAAAAATATATGAAGACCAATGTAACATATTTTTAAGAGCAATAGTGACGAAGAGAGATTATTTCAATAATAGTAACTTTAATCTGTGATTTATCAGAATAAATTAGTCTCACTCTTAATTTACAGTAAATTGAATTTCAGTAAAAAATTCACTTTCGCGATTAAAACTAGCTCTTCATACTTTTACCAAAGAAAAGACTTCAAATAAATATTATTGCCCACTTATACGACAATTTTTTTTAGAGCTTATATATGTGTCAAAATCGCACCTACACAGAAAAACCCATGGTAGGAAATAGTCACTATAATAGTTTTTTCTGTGTAGGTTTTTTCGTTCGATTTGCTCACGACTTAGTCATAATCATTACTCAGTCGCGTGCATTCTCATAGCCCTTGGCAGAAAAGTATAACCCCGCGTGTCCACAATAGTACTCCATCGTTAATTTCGCAGTGAAGAGTATACTCGACCATGTCCTGCTAATATATATCGATGAAACACTACATTCGAAATAGACCCTATGCACGTTAAAGGAATCTGAATAAGAATAAAATTGGGTTTATCGCTGTAAACACAAGTGTGTATCTCCAAATATCCTCGATTTATACGTGAACTTTTCTTAAATATAGTCATAGTTTGCAATGGAAAAATTACACACTAATAAGTGTAGAAAATAGGCAACAAGTAAGTATTCTAGCGTTAGTTAGTTTTACACACTTGAGGTTTACAGATATTTACGTCACATCTTTAGAACAATACCGTGACAACTATTTTCTTTTTCAATTGTATTTTTCTACGAACTAGCTCGTACGAAAATAAACGTCCTTGATACTCTTAAAAAATTAGCTAAAATTATTGAGTAAGTCACGACAGAATAATAAAAATCACGTAAATAAATTTATTTCCCGATAAATCAACGTTACCTGCTTAATTTTACAAAAACATAGAATTTCGAGTTATCACAGTCTTGTTTCGTGAGTACGAAATACAAAAGCCCAAAGAAACCCAATTCCATGTCGCTCCTCTCATTCCTTCAACGTGCCCAGAGCCAGCCGCGAACGACACCTCGTCGACCCCTCGCACCAGCGGACCAAGCTCACTCCCCCCCACAGAAACCATCCCGCATCGCGTTCTTACATCGGCTCGACCGCCCGTCAATAGAGCAGAGTCGAGCGCTCGCGCTTGCGTCTCGGTCCGGTGCGCGCGCGCCTCTCCTGCGCGTCCTCCCAATACCCATAGCCGTATCCACAGCCGTATCCGTAGTAACCGTGGTCCTGCAGCCTGTCCACCCTGGCCGCGCGTGCCGTAGCCCAGGCTGACCTCGGCGGCGGGGGCGGAGGCAGCGGCTCCTAGATGGTCGGTATGTAGGCGCTCGTGGGGATGATGCCGGCGCGCAGGAGCGTGCAGTCGGGCGTGTGCTGGCCGAGGGAGCCCTTGCGGGACGGATGCTTGCGCAGTGGCTGGAGATTGAGGGGCGGCAGGTTGGGGTGCTCGATCCGCGTGGGCGAGCTGACGCGCGGGCGCAGCGTGCCCCCGACGCTGGGATTGCCGTTGGGGTTGGTGGAACCGACGCAGCTGACCGGGTTGACGTTGCCGACGCCGCGGATGGGCATGCCGTAGAGGCCTTGAACAGAGAATACTGGGGGGACATTGCGTGAGAGATGGTTGAGAGGTTGGTTGGTTTTCTCTAGCTGTCGTGGATGGGAAGTTAAGGCGGCTTGTAGAGGTTGATTGGGGAGGACTGGGAGATTTCTTTTTAGAAGTTGGTATATTGGTGTAGGTATTCTGAATTGTGATTAAGTCGATATCTCGTCGGGACTTGGAGATTTTTAATGAATCCGTAAAGACGTTTTATCGCTTTTGATCACGCAAAAAATTGAAATTTGGAAAATTTACCCCCTTAGGGTTTGAATTTAGTCAAATTCCTTCTTACTCGGTGGTTACAATTCAGGAGCAATATACCATTCTAATTTCTAGTCGCTAGGTTCAAGATTTTGGATGGGTATATGAGTCAGTCAGTCAGTTAGTCAGGACATGTCTTTTTATATATCGACGTCTTTTACTAGCAACTTTCAGAATTTTAGACACAGAGGAACTAAGCAAGTGTTAGTAGTAAATAGAAAATCTAAAAAGAGCTAATTTTTATAAGAGGCCTCTTCAAGGAACTAGGTGTTTTTGAGAAATCTGAAATTTGCTAGTCTTCGTAAGGGACGTCGATATATAGATAGAGGGGACCAGGATAAAGTGAGTGTCGTATGGTGAGCTTTCTGTATATTTCAGAAAATAAATAAAACATTTGTACTAATTACACTTATATAATAAAATTCTTCAATTTAACAATTATTTTATTAACTATAAAAGAAATTAATACATTTTATTTATTTTCATCAGGCATCTCTATCTTTCACTTGCTATATTTACATTAATTTTTAACAAATTTAGGACATATAAAATAAGACCCAATTTTTTTTTCATAAACTGTAAAAATATTAAATAAAAAAGAATCATGAATAATTCCAATTAATTGTCTGTCTACTTTTATTTTCTTTTTGATTTTATTTTACATCCTAAATAGTTGCAATTCATGATCAAAAAATAATTTACAATTTTTACTAAAAATGTATCAACTGGCGAGGGAGCAGCTGGCTTTACAACTTTTAAATATCTACTTTCTTTATTTATAAGGCAGAATAAAGTCAAAAGATTTGTATACCACAGTGAAAAAAGTCGATTCAACTAAAATTAATTCTGATTTTTAAAAACTATTTTTTTTTTCACTTGAATATGTAAAAAAACCTAAACGTAAGATGAAGGTATGTACATATGAACAGGTTCAGATGAAAATTAATAGTAAGGAGAATATAAGATAAAAAGTAGTATACTTACTTGGATCGCAGGGCTCCAGAACGTCTTCGAGCTGATAGTATTCGTTTCTCAATGAAAGCGGTTCCTCATAATCGACAAAGGCCGTGTTGTCAAAAGCCTTTTCATCCTTCGGACGTGTCATAATGGGCGAAGGTGCTGGAGGTTCGGTATAAGTCTGTAAAACGATGTTCTTTGTTATTTAATTCTACTTTTTGACGGGAGGTGTTGTAATGTATTATTCTTTTACATTTAATCTGATAGAGAAAATATAATTGAGTGACAATGACATGCATATAAGCAAAAGCATCACATTGACTGACTTGAAAATGAATATATCAATTATAGTGATCGTTCTCATGCTCATTAAGTTCTATAAATACGACTGATCAAGTTGTTAACCAACATGATTTGGGCATTGAATTAATATAAAGTATAATTTAGAAAAATAGAATTATCATAACAAAATTAAAGAATTTAACTATGACTTATTATAATTCCACGCATCATTGACAATGTATCTGATAATTTTTATCAAAATGCAGTATTTTTATTATTATTATGCAAAGTGTAATTATGTAATTGTAATGTTTCGTATTAGTGTTTAGTTGCATTATTTCTACTTTCAATATAAGTATTGGATTTATACGTAAAACGGATTTATCAATTAAACGATTTATCCCAATGATGACGTTATTGTCTCGTTAAACGTATCACTATGCGCACGTCATACTTTATCGACATTAAATACTTAATAACACGTTCAACGCTACAGAAAATGTATATAATATTATTTTTGCATAATAAGTTACTCGAGTAAGGCACTGAAAAATCTAAATGTAATAACTATATTTAATATATAATATTTAATTATATATATATATTTTTTAATTATATATATATTTTTTGATTATATATTTAATTATAATATTATATATTTAATATGTAATAACTATATTTAATATCATAATAACAATAACAAAACAATGCTAAAATACTCAGTAATTTAAACACGAAAAAAGTATAGTACAGATACAAAAAATATCAAAACCAACATTATCCATTCTTATAACAAACGCGCAAAACTTTCTTTATCTCGATGCGTCACATCACCAAACGAATTCTCCGCAATAGAACACAGAGCACTTTATTGAAAAAACGAGACAAAAAGTAAAAAGCATCCAAGATAGTAATAATACACAGAGAAAAAACGTAAGTAACAGAGATAACAAAAGATCCGTGCGATCAATCCTAATAGCGCTGGCGGTGGGCTCTTACATCCGAGTAGTATGACAAATAAATTGTTGGAATTGCCTTGAGGTTTACATGTTCGGTCGGGCTCTCCGAGTACGATCGCTTATGATGAGCCGCAGCCAGGGTCATACCACCGGCCGACACGTATGACGGCGGCTGCGGTGGCGGCGGCAGGGGCAGCTGTCCATTGCACACATTCCCAATTGTCTCGTAGGTGTGTTCCTCGAGATAATGTCGCGTAGTTCCCCGAGGCGTCAATTTCGCCCACATGACCCGCGAGTCCTGAAGCGAGTCCTGCTGCTGCAGCTGTTGCTGCTGCTGCTGCTGTTGCTGTTGCTGCTGCTGCTGCTGCTGTGCGCAGGGATAGAGCACAGCCTCGTTCTGCAGCCGAACCAGGGACTTGGTGTTGATGCAGGTCCCGCCGACGACTACGCCCACGCCGCTCGTCGTCGTCGTCTGCATGCCCGAGCTCGCGGTCGAGGTCGAGAGCGTGCTATTCTTGTTGCTTCTGTTACTGCATTGAGACGCATCGTCGTTAGCTTGGCTTACGTCGCCGTGTCTTCGGAGGATTTTGCGGAGTGAGACAGAGCGTGTGCGTGCGTCCGGGGCGGAGTGAGAGTTTCGAGATTCGACAGTTATATGAACACACACAGAACACAGAATACCAGATTACGATCAATGCGGAGAATGTGCTATATGATATAAGGTGGCTAATTTTGTAATTGAGTGGTAGATTTAAAAGGTTATACGTAGTCGTGAATTTCAAAAAATCAATTTTTGAATAGTGATATTTTTTCAATGTTTCAAACTAATCCGATTAACATTCACGAGGGAATGTATGCAGAAAAATATTATACCTATTTATTTATGTAAATAGATGTTTTCTTGATTTAAAGGAGTAATATTTTTTGTTATTTCTATTGTAAATAATTAATGTGTTTTGATTAAGAAATTTTTTTCAGCGTCGGTAGTCAGATATTTTAAAAACTACATATTTTAGATACAATAAACTAATTCTTAGTCGGCGGATCTTTATTTTCAATGAATATTTTCGATTTACTAAGGAAAAGTATTCATTTTGCATGAATCAGACTGTTCACTATTGTTATAACGTACATAGATATTAACGAAATCTTTTTTTTTTATTTTTATAACCTAGCTCTAAATGACAGTGCTTACTGCAAAACAGTTTTTCAAAAAGTGCATGTACTAACTAAATACTTTACAAAAAAATTTTACTATGTACGACTCTTTTAAAAATTCTCAAAAAATCACCTTCTTCAGACTCTTGACTAGGTATAATTTCTTAACTATTAAAATTGATTTTGAGCTTTCAAACTGCATTTCACAATATATAAATTGTTGAATAAAGGTTGAATAAAGGTTGATAAACCTAACATACGCATTTTCAAATTAAACTTTAATTCCGCATTGATCCCTGGCAAAATGTATTTACGTCAAATTCTACAATAAAATGTAGAAAAATATTAAATGTACATTTATAAAATGTAAAAAACAGCAATAAAATGTAAATTTCCACCAGAGTTCAACTGACAGTTAAAAAAACATCAAGTAAACGCGCGAATTGAAAGAGCAAGGATAAATAGAAAAAGTTCGAATATACTTACAATTTACACTTTATCAGTAGTGTCGCTAAAACGATTCCGATGAAGATGACGCCAATGCACGAAGATATCAAGACTAGAAGCCATGTATCGTCGAAAACTGTACCTGAATAAAATAAAAGAACATTTTATTTTATACTATTGTATTAATTATAAGTTTCTGTTAAATCTTGTATTTGTATTATTATAATTCTTGTGGTATTCAAGAAAAAATTTAAGAAATATATTTATCACTAAATGATTTGTACAAGATTAACATTTTTTAATAGTAAAGAAGAAAAACATTATTCTGTATTTTAAAAGCTGTTGAAATACTTTTCTTTATAAAATTCATGAAATCTTAGTCACTTGAGTACTAATTTATCTTTGTGCCAATTGTAGAATATATATTGAATATTTCAGTTGAAACGGGAAACCACCGAAATGACCATTGAATCTGAAAGGGAGGGTGAAAGGGTACTTTTTAAAACTATTTTCTGAATCCAGATACGAATCTCTTCTAAGTATCACCAGTAAATGTTTATACAAATTCAAAGGGTATCATAGTAATTCGCTTTTATAAAAAATTGAAATTTTCTTAACAGATTTTTTTAACGATATCTCTATTTTACCCAAGTGACATAGACACACCGACCGGTGCGTCCAGACAACTTCCGTATAAAATTGATATAAGTAATCCATAAACGAAAGAAACTGTGCTTTAGTTAGTATTAGAGGTTTTAAGGGTCAATGGTTACGATTTTGAATTAGGTCTTTATGATTTGTTCATGAAAAAATACAGTGGAACAAGTATGCAAAAATTTTCTTTTTTCTAAATAATGCTTACAATTTAACCCTCCTGCGGTTTAATTAATTTTTGTATACTTGATTTAGATCGAGTATAATTCAGCAACCAATTGAGATGTAAACTTCTGCTCTGGAATATGAGATTTTAGAAGTATTCATAGAGTGATTGATCTTAGTTATATTGAAAAACGCAAGCTAAAATCAGAAAATTTACCCCGAGTCTGACTCAGATTAAACTGCAGGGGTATTAAGGGGTTAAACACTTATAAATTACAACTTTCTTGAAAGTTTTAAATGAATCAGATTAAAATTGATCTCTAAACCGCGCATGATAAGTGAATCTTATGTAAAAAACGCTATGCATGGATTTATTGCCCATCTGAAAGTTTCAAATCAATCCGATAAAAATTATTCTCAAAACCGCGAATAGTGATTGAAATTTAGTAAATACCAGGCTTTGTACTTTATGGATGTACGAACAATCTGTATGTCGAGATAAATAAGTTTTTCTCAAATGGACCTGGATTGTACTCTCCCTAGGTAAGAAAAGTTTAAAATATGTACTTAACATATTTCTAAAATCACTTAGTCATAATTTAATTGTTGCTGTCTTTTTTCAGAGTTTACTAGTAAGTTACTTCCTTAATTTTATATTAATCAAAAATACGAAAGGATACTAATTTGTATGCCCACTTAAAAATATGTAAGTGTGTATTTATTCCACTTGATAACCCATATAAGTCACGTACATTAAATGTCGCAGTTTCGTGCAAATCACCGTATTATAAAAACACCTTACTTTTTACAATAATTCCGATTGAAAAGCGGGTCGCGTGCTTGCAAATAGCCTCAATCCCTCTTACACACACCAATACCCGATTTTTTCAAATCCCCAACCCATTGAAAAGTAAAAAAAGACGTATAATACAAAAAGCACGCATAATCCATCCCATAAATGCATCTCCATGCGCATTTAAAGGAAGGGTGCACTCACAGCTACAACCAAAGAAGATAAAAAGTAACCCCGCACAATGCCATCTACTCCAGCGCACGAACCCCCATCGGAAAAACGCTTACCCCCTACAAAAAAGAGCGCCATTATCTCCCCCCTTTTCAACAAAAGGCACGCACAAAGACCTTCTTTCTCTCTGTGCACGCGCAAAAGACCCTCTCTCTCTCTGTGTGTCCATTGTCGAGCACAGGCGGCAAACGAATTACCCAGCACAATACAGACACACACGTACACACACGTATATACATATATGCACCTTGCTGCGGCATCTCGACGTACTGCACCCCCTCGGCGCGCCACTCGCACGTGTGCTTGCACGGGCTGTTGTTGAAGTGCTCGAACAGGGGCAGGCCGTCGGCGCCGCCGGCCGAGGCGGCCGCCGAGGCAGAGCCTAGTCCGGGGTAGTAGTCCGAGGAGTGGACGAGGAAGGTCGGTATGGGTGGCGGTGGCAGCTGGAGTATCATGTCCGGCGGCGGGCCCAGCGTGCAGAACGAGCACTCGGCCGAGTCGTTGACGATCATCGTCGCTGCCACTTCCGCGTCCGCCGTCTGAAAATGCGCCGAGACTTATTATATTGTCGTTAGGATGCTTGATGTTCAGCTCGGGGTATTGTTTGTGGGAATGAGAGGCAGAACATTGATGTCATTTTTTAGCCATTAGGGTTCCTTCGGGGTTTTAGCGTATAGACTGACATTTCGATCAGAGGGACCAAAAGAAGTAGAACATGGGATTTCGGGGTTTGGAAATTCGTTTAGCTTTCTTACTAAATATTTAAATCATTTTTATATTAGTTTATTGGTAGTAGTTCGGCATTGTGTGTGCAAATTGTTGTGCAAGTAATTTGACGAAAAACTGTTTTTTCTTGAAAACGATTAGGTATGTCTTTTACAATTTCCAATAATGCATTACAGTTTCAAGAAATTCCATCCAAATAGAATTAAAAACACAGAATAAAATTTAGGTAATAACTTAAATAAATAAAAAAAATTCAATTGTCAGTATACTCTTCTCTTAAATAAAAAATAAGTCTTTATTTAACTCTAATAATAAACTATAATTTCTTGTAAGTTCCATTACTTCAACACAAAACAACTGTTGTTTATTTACAAAAATAATTTTCATTAAAGCGCATAAAATTGTCGAGTCGTATTATAAAATTGACTATAATTTATAAATGTTTTACAAGTATTATAAAAAAGTTATTATTGTTTAATTACGATAATAATTTCCCTTCAAACACGTAATTTAGTCGAGCCGAATAAAGTTGATGATTCGTAATTGATGAAGTTAACGAAGCCCGCATTTCTGGTCTCGATTTCCGTTTTTTTGAGCTTCTGCTGTGAGCGCTTATACCGCCGCTAATGGATTTTTGATGAGAGAGAGAGAGAGAGAGAGAGAGAGAGAGAGAGAGAGAGAGAGCGAGAGAGCTTATTATAGGATGTTTGCGCGCTCTGTTTTTCTTTATGTACCAACACCGGAGCGATGCAGCGTGTTTGTACAGAGGGTCGGAGAAAAAAAGATTTGTGTATATTTATAAGTCCGTGGGTTTTGTGGAAAAATATTAATCTTTTCAGTCATTTGTGTTGATGTTCTACTGACAAGGCTAGTAAATTTCAATTTTTTCATGTACGCTGTCAACAAGTCGATATTTTACTGAAGTCTTATTTCAAAATAACATAGTTTTACATGCGAAAATAATAGCTATACACATATTTAAGTTGTTGTATATCGCATTATTTAATAAAAAAGCATCTAATATACAATAAAATGTTTTATAGTCAGTAATCAAATTTCTATTAAATTATTGGAGAATTCGTAACAAATTTGTTTATTAGTACTACAATGTCACATAAATTATTTTGGATAATATCTCGAACTAAATGAATGCGTTCTTTGCTTTTTAAAATGCATAAATCTCACAGAAGTTGTTAAATCAACATAACAGTTCTACTGTGACATACTTCAGTAGGGCTTACACTTCTAACGTCGCGTCTCGGTTATTTTTAAACTGCAAGATGTCACTGTCTCATGTACTATATTTACGAATAAAGCAAAGTTTCCGGCAAAAAGACGCGTCGGCGGAAAGAAACGTAGCGAAAATTTGTGCTCATTCTATTTACATTTATAACATACAAATATATAATAGTAACAATTTATGCGTTTTAATTACTTATTGTGTATCAAAAAACATTTGTGATAATGAAACATAAGTATATTATAATTTGTAGTTAAAAGCACAATTCTTTTAGTTTATTTAAAAAGGATTATTATTTATATTTATAAAGGACTATTGTTCAACAATAATAGTTTTGACATTGACAGTTTATCGCGTCTAAAAAATAATGATAACCATGCTATTTACAATTTGATGAATCAACAATTGTTTAATAATTGTACACTATAATCCGCCAAATCAATCTGATTGTATTTTGCTAAATAAATACTATTATTTATTTGATTTTAATTAATGACTATCGCTCGTTTCGAAATATGAATATAAATATAAAATATAAATCGGTCACAGTGAAAGTGACATAGTGGAAAAGTCAATAACTCATGAAGATCAATGAGTTAAATATTTAATTATTGAATGTTTTTATCGTTTTTTTTAAAAGTACATTACCTTTAAATCTACACAACAAACAAACGCGCGCTCTCAACTCCCCCGCAGAATAAAAGAAAAACAAACACATAAAGCCACGTAAGTTCCTGCGCATTGTATCAAAACCTACATATCCACAATATCGTCTTCCATCCACTCTCGTGCCTTACTCGCGTTATAAATTCATCGTACGATCGCTCGTCCGCAGACGTCACAGCGAAAGAACACCCGCGCAACCCCTATAAGATATCACCCCTCTCTCTCTCTCTCTCTCTCTGTCTCCAGCGTAAAAACCAATACCGCGTCCATAAGCGCGCACAACAGCATTACTCGACACTTGTCATCCCCGGCACTCGCGTCGCACTTCCTCGAAAACCACCTCGCTCGCGCCCAAGGCCACCGTCAACGCACTGAAAAACAAACCCCACGAAGGACTCCCCGCTAAAGTGTCAAAAATCGCGAGAAAAGATGGCCACTAATCGAGTGAGACCGTATCCCAGCCGAGGAGCGTTATCCACCTACCATTGCGCGGCGCAGCCCCTGTCGGAAGAGTTAATGCCCTGCTTGCTGCTCTCGTGCCGCTCGGCCACTCGCATCGAACCGGCTACACACAGACACACATCGCGGCCGCTCTAGGGAGGCTTATGCTTGCGCTCGCCTTCGTTTCTAGACCACATCTGCGCGGCGCAGGCGCCCCGAGCACCAGCGCCAGTATTGAACCGCTGCGCGCGGAAAGTGCGCCGCGCCGCCGACGACGTTACTCCCTCCCTCCCTCCCTCTCTCTCTCTCGTATACCCAGGTCGCGTGCCTACTTTCTACGTGTGGATGCAGCACGCGCCCCGCGTATACACGCTTCGAAAATCCCATTAATCGGGGACCCCTCGTGTGGCTGTGGCTGTGCCGGGGCTCGTCTCTGTACGTCTGGAGCAGCTGCGCCGCGCTGCCGCTGGCTTTTGTGTGTGCACACACGATGCTGCAGGGCCAGAGCTGGAGGCAGAGTAGACGCTGTGGATTAATGGGCTTAGGAAGGCTACTCTATACCGCTGCTGCTGCTGCTGCGTGTGGCGCTTGCAGTGCAGGCGGGACGATAAAATTTTCGGCGATTGTGCGCGTGTGTGTAGGTACACATGTCGCGCTGCATGCTGGATGCGCACGCCGCGGAGACTAATTTCGGGAAATTCAGATCTGGAGGATGATAAATGTTGCGTAATTGGGGGTGTGTACGAGCTGCTTTTGACTTTCATGGGTGCTGTGTGGATGCGTGGCTTTTATAATTGGATGTGCCAGGCGCCCGAGCGCGGATGCTGCCTTTGTGAAGAGAGAGATGCTATTGTGTAGTTTTGGGTAATTTTACAAGAGGTGCTACGTTGATCAATGGATTACAATCGTAGGATTGCACATGAGTTGTAATGTCGTCACTTTAGTCTGTTTCGATATTTCATTTAGCTAGCTTTGTTATAGTCGGAGAATGAATAATCTTTATTAATTCTAGTGTTGTAATATGCACTTTTCTGTACATGGTTACTTTATTCCGTGTATTATTATTCGTTTTGGCTCGTACGAAAACACTTAAAAGTCCTTTATACTGTTTGAAAATTGGTTGAAAAGGGTTGAGAAACTATATAGGAGAGAACAGGGTAATGCCGGTCACCCTTATTTTCAATAATCTAAACATTTTTAGGTAATAATTCGAATAGTATATCAAATGCAACATAAAATGCAATTAATCTAATGTCCAAAAAACATTCTATTCAGTTTTATTAAGAAATTATACACAATCAAAGTTTAGGCCTACATTTTTTATAAGAAATCTGGTCTATAAAATATGCTTTTATGCATATTATTTGTTGCTTTATGCAGTTTTTTTTTTGCAACTTTATTAATTTGAACAATCTACGAATACGAAGTAGTGAAGAAAAAAGAGTATAAACCTATTGTTTTTTTGTCATTTCAATTTAAATTACTAAGCAATACCGGGGTAATCCCGGCCACAATGTTATTTATATGACGCTTCTAAAGAAAACGTTGCGCTTCGCTCTCAGGTAGGCTAACTTTGCTTAAGTGTTTTTGATTGAACAGTGGTTATGTTATTACATATTTCACTGTGTAAGTGCGAATAATAATGCGACGGAGCATATGAAAGTTCATATAATTGATTTAAAGAAACTTTTCACCTATAAAAGTACCTATGAGATTATTTAGTTCGAACTTTAAACAACTATGTAAGCGAGCGACCCGGTTTTTATTTGCAGTCTTTATAGTTGGTTTTAACGTTTTTCGTTTTAAAATTCCAAAAGATAAAAAGATACATAATTACCGTGGTCATCAAAATTATTGGTAAGTTACATACTATGCGAAAAAATATTTTTGTATACTAAAATAAAACTACATGCATTTTTGTACCAAAAAGTAATTACCGTGGCCGTAATTACCGTGGTCGATCTGGTAAAATCCCCATAAGAAATACATGTAAAAACTTTGCTGTCCCCTGTAGCTGTTTCCAAGAAAAGTTTGTCTCATTATGCCATAAATAACAATTTAAACCTCAAATTAACACTAAAAAAGAGATTTTTAGTTTGGTCCAAAAAGTAGGTGAAAAACTACCGTTTTCTTGACAATCACCTATATGGGCTATATGTACGACAACTTTTATCAACAATACTTGCAATAATAATAAATAAATAAATAAATAATTAAATAAATAAATAAACAAACATATATATATATATATATATATATATATATATATATATATATATATATATATATGTACATATAAATATGAAATCTCGATAAGAAATGAAATTTAATATTACTAGGTCATTACTAACACTGCTACATCTTTGTGATGACTCTCAAAATTTTGAGTACAACGAGGGCGAGGGTCTGGATGTGTGATCATTAAAATTTAATATTGGGCCTGTGGTTTGCTATAATATTATTCTGAAAAAAATTATTCCTTCTGTACTTTTTTATACCTACAGCTTACTGCATAATGTAATATTGATTTAATTTATGAGGTGGTCTACAAACCTGATATCAGTGTGCCTGTGTAAAAAAATTTGACTGTCACTAGTCTGGTTTATAAGATCTGGTAGAAATCTAGTCTATGACGACTATGTCAAACATTTGTTTAAAATTGTGAATCAAAAACATTACGCAGCTGGTAAAGCTGCAGTATATCTATAATTTAGAATCTATTATTTAATGAAAATTTAATTTACTCAAGATTACAGACTATAAAATATATTTATACTGTTATCTAATCGAAAAGTATGATTTATAGTTATTCCTGTCGATGTTATAACATTAATTAGTATAAATACACTTATGATATAATTTTTGAACATAGTCTTTTGTGACATCATTTTAACGAAAGTCTGGCATAGTGGCTGTATCAGATTTCCGCCATAGCTTTCGCAAGACTTCCGCCAGATTCTATATGCCGCAGACTAGTGCCAAGCTAATAGTTTTTTATACAGTATGACTTACAATCTTATAAAGATATAGTGGATATTTATAATTGGCTTTTTGTTAATTAGATACTTAAATGAAATAAAAATGAGGTGTAAGGTACGATATCCCAAAAACGTTCCTTCGTTAAATAATAGATTATTTAACACTCCCGCATGCTCGTATTTCATTCTATAACTTTAATATCACCTACAGCATAATCTAGGTCATACCACTGTAGGCACAATAATAGATTAAAATAAGAATGAAAGAAAAATGCTTCTGCGAGAAACGATTGACATTCATTCAACCCACGTAATATACCCACAAAAAATCAAGTTTACATTCCATCCGAAAATCTAGATGCAGAGAGAGAGCGAAATGTAGCGATTCGTGAGCGTCACGGCGTCAACGAATAAGGAAAGCCTCCAGGCCACGCGGCTGTACAATCGTCCTTTGTCAAGATCGCGAGGCATCGACGAAAATGCAAATGATCGCCGCCGCCTCGTTCGCGTTATATGAAAACACAGAGGCGCTCCGCGCGGCTTTGAGGCCGCATCGTTTATATGCGCGCGGAGCGACAATTTATGCAAAGTCCTTTACGTAACACATACATAATTTCCAGTCGGTCTCAGCCAAGTGTCTCTTTATTTTTCGCTCCGCGCGAGAGACGCACGCACACGACTTGAGCCGCGCAGTTTGTACATACCTGGAGGATACGCATACGTGGATTGTATATAGGTGTAAAGTCAAAGTGAGTTCCCACTTTAGAGAATATACGCCTGCCTTCGCGGAGAGAATTCACAAGGTAAAAGTTATGCGCTCCGTGCGCGCGCGGCTGTTGATTTTTTCGTGCGCTAAAAAGGAAGTAAGCGGGCTCGAATTTTGCATATCGCGCTATATGAGATACGCGCTGCGTTACGCCAGACTGCTTAAAAATTTAATGAAAGTAGAAAGAAAGAGTGTGTATCTTAGGAGTAAGGTGCAGATTCGATGGTAGTGGAATTTTAATAATTAGGGCAGATCTATTTTAATAGATCAATAATCTTGTTTTTATTTTAGCTGTTCTAACATTTTTAAAATCAACAGACTTATTTTTTGTTAATTTTGTTATTTTTATAATGAAAAAACTAGTATCCGCTAAAATGTTGGTACAATTTCATGATCCAAATTTAGGAACTAAAATTATCATTTTTGATGCTAAAATGTGGTTTTCATTCCAATCATTTTTATTATATTAATGCAAAAAATCGTTGCGAATTATTAACATAGTTACTTTTCAATGTTCTGAAACTAGAATCACAAGAACTTAAATAATGCAAAAATTGCTAATTGGAATATTTAAAATACTAATATTTATTAAATAATCTTCTTATGAGTTATAAATGTATAAATTTACTTCAAACAAGTTATGTTTGTAAATATTAGTATACAAATTAATAATCTCTTTCAGTCGAATCCTACGAACTTTTTACATGTTCCTGGTCCTCCACTTAATTATAGTTATTAGCCCGTTAAGGACGTATGGTCTATTGTTTACTATTAGATTTTAGTAATATTCTAAGATTTCTACGTAAGAAACGTTCTAAATTTTACAAATTCAATCTATGGAGCAGATCGAAGTGAACTATTTCCGATTTCGTAATGGGGCCTAAGTCATTTTTGGTCGCATAATAACCGAGAAAACTAAAAAAAGATTTTAAAATGTATTGCAAAAATCTTACAGTTAAGACCCGAAACTCATTTCTAAATAATTTTTCCAAAGTTTTTCTTTTCAATTTTCTGAGGGTCTTATCCTTAACGGGTTAAGAAAATACCTATATATTCTAAAAAGTCACACCTGAGAGACGGTTGCCTTGCTCGTAAAGAAATGTATTAATTGTTTGCGGATGAAGGGGATATAAGCTCGTGCGATTTTAAAGGTAATGTGAAGGATTTTTTCCTACAACGTACCAAGCAACACGTTAGATAGCTTGAGATAGCCAGTACCGTCGCAGAAATGTTTCTACAAGATTTCTTTTGAAACGCAAAAAAATTGGAGAAACATTTCTGCAACGTTTCCTACTAGACTAATTATTTATCAAAGTTTTTGCTATTGGTATTTTCATACTTCGTGAATTTTCATACAATGCTATTCATTATTATTAGTAGATAGATATCTAAAAGGATTTATTTAATAATCTGACTAAAGCTGCAATTTATAGGTATTAGTACAATCTGCTATATCTGTCAGCGACAAGTCATCAACTTTCGATTTAAAAATCTAATGCAATCTGACATAACTTTCTTCCCGTACAAGGAATTAATTTATTATCGGATTATAAGAAACACATGTATGGTATCCGCAAGGGGAATACACTGAGAATCTCGCGTCTAAAGCAGTTACTTTTCAGAGCGTGAACTACTTCCGATAATTGAACAAACTTAAAATAAACAAAAGAATAATACAGTCCAGTCCTTTTAATTATAAAAATCAACACTGATCAGTGATCAATCACTATATCATCGATATCAAATTAAAAAGCAAATATTCAGGTAACCTAGATTTTAATTAAAAGAAAAAATCCTTCGCACTACCGTTAAAATCACACGAGCTTATTATCCACTCCATCCGCAAACAATTAATAAATTGCCTTACGAGCAAGGCGAACTTCTTGCGGGATCGCGCCGCGACCTTCCCATTGGCCGCAACGTGCACGTGTATGCTCTTACACATTCTCGCAAAGCACACCTATATACCTATATAGAAATATTCCATACAACGCTGCGAGCAAAAAGAAAAGGAAAAACATACTTATTACGCTTCATCGGCGCTGCACTCTCAGGTGAAACACGATGATGCACCGCTGCTCTCTGCAGCTGATCTCTCGGGGCCCTCTCTCTCACTCTTTTTCTCCGTGTGTGTAGAGGTAAACTCTCCCTTCTCCAATTTCTTGCTCCATAGCAGCCGTTCCGTATACCTCCCGCGGCTCCAGCTCCGTGTGTGCTCTCCATCTCACTCGCTCTCTCTCTCGCGACACGCTGCACTAGAATCGCTTTCACACATCGCCGTTTCGTAAAACCCGCGCTCTCGACTTCTTCTCTCTCTCTCCCCTCTCTTTAGGCCACATAAGTGTGTACATGTACGAAACGTGCTCTCTCACACGTATACGTTATAATACCTATGTACACGGGCCTGAAAAAGAGGAACAAACGGTAGCGCGAGCGCGCGCGTTGGGTATTTTTCTTTATCTCGTCCGCGCGGTGTATATAGTACATTCCCTCCACGAGAGTGAGACTGTATCACTCGGCACACGTATATACACAGTATATACACGGACAGTGCCAGGCCAGCAGCAGCAGACACACATGCGCGAGCCGAGCTGCAGGCGGGTTATCTCTTTCGCGGAATGCTCCTGTCAAAAAAAAGCGGAGCGAACGGTTATCCCGCATCGACGTGCGACGAGAGCAGTGGCGTTCGTTTCGCGTGTTCAGCGGGGAGCGCGGATGCTGCTCCTCGAGGAAGCTGCTGCTGCTGTCGCTGCGGGTGTACACACAACGACCTGATAAACGCAGCTGGAGACGAGAGCGAGAGAAATGTCGTGAGTAAGAGCCAGCCGTTATTATCCCGAGTGTTCACCGCGGCCGAGGTCGACGCGTCTCATTAGGCAAGCAAGCGGACTCTCGCGATACTGGTGTGTGTGTGTGTCAGTGTGCGTGCGCGCAATTGTGCACATAGGTACTCATACTCACCTATTTTCGGAAGTTAACCTTGGTGTTTGTGTGTTTTTGATAGTGCGCGTGTTGTTTTCTCTCCCTCTCTCCCGTGATATTTATGTGCTCCGAAATCGCTCGACGTCGTCGTCACCTTGGAGTATACTGCCTACGCCTGAGGTAGGAGGAGGAGGAGGAGTATGGCCGTGTCCATCAATGAGATCTGCGAGAACACAAAGTTGGCCAGGGAGATGGCACTGACTGGCAACTACGACACCTCCGGGGTCTACTATCAGGGCGTCGTGCAGCAGATACACAGGCTCCTGTCGAGCATCGTCGACAGCACCAGGAAGGCCAAGTGGCAGCAGGTCCAGCACCAGATCGTCCAGGAGTTCGAGAAGGTCAAGGCCACCTCCAGCACGCTGCAGCTCTTCAAGGTGGACACGCACAGCGAGAGGCTGATCGGTACGTTGGGGAGGGCTCGTTGAACAAACGAAGGGAGGAATCGTATTGAGAATTGGGATTTCATTGGATGTTGTTTCGTAGGGTCGTCGTGTTTGTCTTACGAGGAGCCAACTCGGGATTCGGCACTGTGGTCCTGTGGAACTTCGGGTAATTGGGCACCCACGCCACCTAGAGATCCAGACGTGTGGCCACCGTTGTCACCCACGGAACAAAAGTAAGCTCACTGCGTTTAAAGTTTAAATTAAGGTTTTGTTTTGTTAACGGTATTGATGTCGTGCTTTTCGTGGTTGTAGGAATTCAAAAATTCAGCCTAAGAGCCAACAGAAGCCACCAAATCGATCGAATATTAGGAAGCCAAGTGTGACATCTGCAAAGAGAACTGATGTCAAGCCAATGTCTCGAAATAATCAACGAAATAATGGTAACGAAGATAGAAAGAATTCTAATACAAACAATGTAAAGAAAGATGATGTAAATAAGGTACTGTGAAGTTTTGCAAACAGTTTTAAAATAACAGATTTTGATGAGTATCAAGGAATAAACTGATTTCTTATATTTTAGGATAAAGTAGATCCTGAAAAGACAGACGTTGAAGTTGAGGATAGGAAGTTCGAGACCGCAGGAGCTGATAGAGATCTTGTAGACACTTTAGGTACGTTAAATTTTTTATATTTCTGCTTACCATTATTTTAATGCATATTAACGTAATAGTAATAGAGTAATAATTGATTTTTTAATTTATTTTTAGAACGAGATATTGTACAGAAAAATATTGATATTCATTGGGATGACATAGCTGATTTGCATGATGCAAAAAGGCTACTAGAAGAAGTAGTTGTACTGCCAACACTGATGCCAGACTTTTTCAAAGTAAATTTTTATTTTTCATCATGTATTTGGGTCATAATATACGTATAAAATTTCTAATTATAATTTTATTTTCTAGGGTATTCGTAGACCTTGGAAAGGTGTGCTGATGGTAGGGCCGCCAGGTACGGGAAAAACTATGTTGGCTAAGGCAGTAGCTACTGAATGTAGTACAACTTTCTTTAATGTTTCTTCCTCTACATTAACGTCAAAATATAGAGGAGAATCGGAAAAACTTGTTCGTCTTTTATTTGAAATGGTTAGAATTTCAATCTTTTATTTATTTTATGTTGGTTTCATGGCCATACTAATTAAGTTAACAAATTTACTATTTTATAGGCCAGATTTTATGCTCCTAGTACAATATTTATAGACGAAATTGATTCATTATGCTCGCGACGTGGTTCTGAATCTGAGCATGAAGCATCGAGGCGAGTCAAATCTGAACTTCTTGTTCAAATGGATGGAATAAGTTCAAATAATGAAGATCCTACTAAAATAGTTATGGTACTAGCTGCCACAAATTTCCCATGGGATATTGATGAAGCTTTAAGGAGGCGATTAGAAAAACGAATATACATACCTTTACCAAATCGTGAGTACTATACATATTTAATTATTCATTAAAATCTACTTATTAAATATAACTGAAAATACGTTTTTATTGGCATCTATAGATGAAGGACGTGAGGCGTTATTAAAAATTAATCTTCGTGAAGTTAAAGTAGATGATTCAGTCAATCTTAGTGAAATAGCCGAGAAACTAGAAGGTTACTCTGGAGCAGATATTACGAATGTGTGCAGGTTTGTGAACAAAAAAATTTTAATTGTTTAAAATAGTTTTTATAAAACATTTATTTATTACCAGTTACGTAATACTATAGTATTATTGTACATAACATTAAATTGAATATTTCAGAGATGCTTCAATGATGTCTATGCGAAGGAAAATCGCTGGTTTAAGGCCAGATCAAATAAGACAGTTGCCAAAAGAAGAATTGGATTTGCCAGTATCGGCACAAGACTTTGATGAAGCAGTTGAAAGGTGTAATAAAAGTGTATCCCAAGAAGATCTCGAAAAATATGAAAAATGGATGAATGAGTTTGGTTCATCTTGATACCATAGTTCTCGTGCATAATTTTTGGATTCATGAATGTATTTTTTTACCAAAGGCAAAGTCAGCCTCTTGAATATTGTGAAAAAAAACAACCAAATTAATCCAAATATATATCATTAACTAAAAATAGAATTTTAAATGTAAAATACGACTGTCATTGGGACCAACAACTTTGCAATATAATCAATGTGAGGGATATTTATTTTATTTTTACCTTTACCAAAGCATGTGTTTAAAAACTAATTTGCTTGCATTTTTGTACTTAAAACCATCCCTTGCATAGGTTTCATTAAAGTTTTTTGGCCCAAAATGTAGAATTTGAATACGCACAATTTTTATTAAATATATGTTACATTTTTAATCCTTTTATCTGTTAGTGTAAAAATTATAAATATAAAAGTTTATTTACATATTTTTGAATAATAAAATACCAACATGTTGACACCGAAGGTATTTAACAATTTTCATTTAATTATATACATTATTTTAATTTTGGTGCACATCCTTCCATCCTTAATTTTTTAGTGTCTTCGTCAACATGTTTTGAATTTTTAGGAGCTTTGTAGTCTTTAACATGATCTACTCGAATTGTCCTACCTAATATCTGAATTTATATAAAAAATTATTAATACATTTATTACATTAGATCTTATAATTACAGTAGGTAGTCAAAGTAACATTCTTACCTTAATACCATTTAAATTGTCAACTGCAAGAATTGTACTCCGTTGGTCCTCAAAACACAAGAAACCATAGCCTTTTTGTTTCCCAGTGTCCTTGTCTCTAACTAAATTAATATTTACTACTTCTCCATACCTAAAATGAATAATTTTTCTTATATAAATATGACAATCTTTAAGAAATTACTAAGTAAATCATTTGTTTGTTCTTACTGAGAAAATACAGCTATAATATCGCCTTCAGTCAAGTCATATGGTAAACCTCCAATAAAAATCCAAGCACTCTCTTTGTAGTCATCATGCCAAGATGATTTCTTATCAGATCCTAATTCTTGTTGACCCAATTTAGCAATATTTTTTACATTTCTATGAAAAGAAAATTTAATAAATGTTTATGAGCAACTTCAATGGAACATTTAAAAATCGGGAGATTATTGTTTTCTTGGTGATTATATTTTCTACTTACGTCATAGGATTCATGATGACATTTAACTAATACTATTATGGTCGAAACAACGTTTACATTAAATTGTTCACATCAATAATATATTTGTTGTTTCTCTAACCATAAGATTTGTTTGTAATATTTTGAGGTTATACTCAAATGTATACCATCAATACCATGTAGACATCGTAGACTGGTAGAGACACTATTTGTGTCTAATACTAGGAAGAACTGTATTGGGTATGTTCACTTGCAAAGCATATTCGCCTAGTTAAGACCTACTGGTGGCCACTCTGGGAAGCTTAGGCTGGTAGTGGGTCAAAAGTATGAGAACACATAGTAGAAATTGAAAATATTACCGAAAAAGAGGTTTCAGACATAAAATTCAGCCATTGAACTATTATTTAAGTTATTTAAGAATCTTGGCTATACAAATAAGCAAAAAAAAAACAAAAAATTTAAATTAGTATTTTCTTTGGTAATTTATGTAATGAAAATTCTTAAATACATTAAATAATAGTTCAATATGTACTTATATTTGTCTTCAATCTATTTTTTTGCGTTATTTTTAATTTTCACTATGTATTTTTATGCTCTTAACCCACTACCTAAGCTTCCCAAACTGGCCGCACGGGCGACGCCACACGTAGGTCTTGACCAGGTTAATAGCGAGCATTGCGGGAACGCGTTCAAATTTACCATGATTTTATTTTCAATAAAATTAAATATGTGCAATCATTTTAAATAATTAAAAAATAATCCAAAAATTGTTCATATGCTAAGCTATCATATTAACGTTCGTCCTACTGAACAAGCAACCAAAAAGTATTTTATTTTAATTATTTAAGTACTTTCGACGTGGGAAATTTTTGGTGGAATACGTTTCAATTTTTTTGAAATACTGCAATTTCTTTGGGTCTCCTAGAATTGAACGCACATTTCGCTATGCTCATTCGAGGATTTCAAACGCATTCGACCAGAAATCTCCCACGTCGAGTGTACACGTAATCAAAAACTCTAATCGTAAATTGTAATTTATTTGACCAGGATACAATTTTGGAGAATTTACATTTTTTTTTGAGAATTCATTTTCTTTTTTTTCACATTTTTTCACACTTTCTCACATTTTTTTCATAGTTTTTCACATTTTTTTCATAGTTTTTCACATTTTTTTCATAGTTTTTCACATTTTTTCACACTTTCTCACATTTTTTTCATAGTTTTTCACATTTTTCCACTGTTGTCATTTCCTGAAACTTTCAAGTCACGTTGTTAAAAACTGTGACTATAAAAATCGTGCATCCGAGCAATGTAATTTATTGAATAGAGATGCGTATAAAGACAATCTAGGAGTTACAGAACACGATAGTGGATTAAGGAGGTTATATGCGCAGATATGTAAGGTATGTCATAAAAACCATCAGTTTTTACTACGATTTAATCTCACATACTTAATAATGATAATATGTAAGTCGATTAATATATTATGAAATAAGGGTTTTGGTCAATCTAAAAAAATTTCTTTATCGAAATTCCGTTATTGTCAAATTGAATGAGGAATTAACCCATTTCTTCCCAAACGGACATTTTATAGTTAATTGGTTTTTTGCCTAAAAAATTGACGAAAAAATTTTCCAACGGAAATTTCAAAATTCTGACTTCAGAATCGGAAAGAACGGACAATTTTACTTCAGAAAAGTGCTATTGGTTATTATTATTTTTTTTTCGACAATTTTTTAGGCAAAAAATCAATCGACTATAAAATGGCCGCTTGGGAAGAAATGGGTTTTAAATTGAGACCTTCAAAATTCAAATAGGATAACAAATAAAATAGTCTCCACTGTTTTGTTGTTTTTTTTCTTTAGTTATCGATAACTACTTTGGAAAATTAGTTATTGTCAACTAGAGACAAATTTGACAAAACAGTGAAGAGTTTTGTTTGTTATCCGATTTTAATTTAGAGGTCTCATTTTGTTCCTTGAATAATTTCAGGGAGACTTACCCATATACAAATTGTATATCATCTGATAACCTGCAAAGTTATGTCCGATTATTTATAAAAAACATGTACGATTTACGTACAAACTGAAAATTTTCAAGGAACAAAAATGAGACCTTTAAAATTTAAATCGGATAACAAACAAAAAAGTCCACTGTATCGTCAAGTCTTTCATTAGTTGCGAATAATTACTTTTACAATAACGGAATTTCGATAAAAAATCTGTTTTAGGTAGACAAGATTACCTTAATTGTTTTATAATATAATATCATTAGGAGTGATTAAATTATAGTAAAACATGTTTTTATTTTGAGGTCAATATGACTATAGAACCTCCACTACGCCTCATACAACCTCCTTAAGTCGAGTTGACAAAGTGATTAAAAGTAATAACTAATCAGTGCCAATAAAGTAATTAGAAAATGTGATGAATGAAAATGATTATATTCCTGTTCTAAGCTGAATAAAAGGAGAATTTTTATGTGATCCTGAAACGTGAATGCAGATAACAGTAAACGTAGAATTATCTTATCGAAAAGTAGTATAGAAGCAATTCTGCTGCAGTAAAATAAAACACATAAGAATGTTGGATATTTTATGCAGATATGCAGGAAATGTACATGTAGAATAACGTAGAATCTGCTAATAGAAAAGTATGCTAGAATCACGAGCGACTGAGCAGTTTGGCTAGATACAGCAAAATTTACTACGCGTCACAGTTCGATTGTATAAATCTTTTAGCAAGCCAAAAGGTCTGAACCATTACATTTTTAAATATACAATTTTTAAATATACAAAAATTACATTTTTAAATATATAATGGATAAGAACATATTGGATACTGATTACAGTATAATTAATATAATTAATCCCAATATAAATTTAGTGCCATATCAGCTCACGACGCAGTCGGCAGCGTCATTTATTCTTAGATGCGTTTTGGGTTTTAGTTTTTCATGTTTTTGTTTTCTCAAAAAAATTGAATTAATATAGGAGCCGATGTTGGGGTACAATATAATATTTCAGCTTAAAGCATGACTTCGGGTTAGGAAAGAGAAATAATTAAAACACTACTAGTTTTCACTTTTAAAATTCCGTTTATTACATTATTATATAACCCCTATATCCCGTTTGACGGCTATGGCATGTACTTCCTACGAATGATCAATGTTACTAATTCTAACATGCGATAATATGTATGGTGCTTATTGTGTCGTCAAAGAATCGTCAATACTGGCCCACCGTTTATTTCAAGTTCTCTTCGCAAAAACGTTTTCAAGACAATCGTATAGTTATTCTTTTCGTATACTATATACTTTATACATAAATGTTCAATGGGCCAAATAATTATTTCAATATTAAAATTGGAATATTGGATGATGTATAAGACCAAAATTGTGGATTTACTAACTTTTTCTTTACAATATCTACGAGTGCGAAATCATAATTAAGAATTTCAATTTATTTTCAATTTGTAAAGTATTCTTATTAACATACATTATGACTTACACTCTAAAAGATCTTTATAATACAACCATATATTGCGTATATATTGCGAAAATGACCAGTGCCCGTTTAATCAGTTATTTTGTAGCTATAGCCAGAAATATCAGCATATTTTCCATTATCACCTCGATTATCACCTTGGACAAGGGGGTTTCATGAATTAATTTAAAATTAAATTTTTATATTATAGAATAAAGAAAACTGAAAATCAATATTTTAAAGAAACTATCTTTACGTATAATTATGTACTAAATAGTTTTTCTGAACTAAATTTGAATAAAATGTTAAATATAAGCCTTTTTTTATATAAATATAAATTACTGCATATATTTTCTTATTTTTGTACAAATTTATAAAAAAAGTATTATCAAAGCCTAAGATATATATTTTCGTAACAGTAGGCGTTAAACTACGCTGTGTTGTGCGTGTTTTGCGAGCGTAAAGTAGTACGTTGAAGTTACCAACAGATTTTTTCTGTAAAAGATTGATAAACTTAAATTTTGGACAATTACGATTTTTTTATTAAATATTATTAAATTGATGGGACTTTTAAGTATTTGAGTTAACTTGTCGGCCTCACTAGCATCTGCTAAGTATATACAATAAATTTCAAAATATTTTGTGCCATTTTGAATAAGAAACAGGGATTAATATAAGTATGGAAAATAATTGATTTTCGGCAAAAATTATTTTGCCCTATCTAACCATCGTTTCTCCTGAAAATTATTGGTTGAAAATTTATTTTATGGTTCTTTGTATTTTCCTTTAGGATCGATTTTGGTTTGTACCTTAGCCCCACCCGCTTGGACAATACTTTTACACGTTTTTGAGCGCTCGGCGAGTTATCATGTAGGATAAAATCAAGAATCGATTGAAATTTAATAAAGCCAATTTAAAATCTGTGCGAACGTTGAGGATGACAAACCGAAATTGTTCTGATTGGTGGGTAGTCATTTCGTGAGTTAAACATAGGCTACAAAAGATAAGCCAATAGAAGACGAGGCTAAAGTAGACTATTTGCTTGTTAAAGTTCGTCTGCTATTGGCTTGTTTTACATGCATCTATTAATTCCTTGAGCGTACATGGTCTTATTATTATGTTCATGACTTCATGTTTCAAAAATACAATTAAGTTTATTTACAAGCTAAGTACAATCAATGGAAAGTTAAATGCTCTATAAATTTTGAACATTGCCATAATAAATATTTCTTCAACAAATGTAATGAATAAATCTAGTGCTGGGTTCATTGCAGTTCACTTAGGTATTTGTAAACAAATAAATATATAATAATATTAATGTTATTAATATATTTTATTTTTTAAAAAAAGGAGCTGGTCAGCATTCAACAGCTTTAAAGGACAAGTATCAAAAGTTAAGTCGAGAAGCATGTGAGAAGGTAATTTTTATAGTTTAAAATATTTATTTTAAAACATAAACATTGCACTGCTTAAAATTATATCTATTAATTTATAGGGAATAGAATCTCTTAGGTCATCTAATAATGTACTTGATGCAGTGGTTAATGCCGTAGTTGTTTTGGAAGATTCTCCATTAACAAATGCTGGATATGGATCAAATTTAACTTATGAAGGAAATGTTGAATGTGATGCTAGTATTATGGATGGTGCAACTCTGCATTACGGAGCAGTTGGTGCAATTACTGGTGTTAAAAATCCAATTGAAGTAGCAAAACGTTTATGTCATTATCAAACAGTTGATATAGGACACGGTAGAGTTCCACCAAGGTTGGAAAAGTTTATTAATTATATATATATATTATTAGCTTTTGTAAATATAATGTAAATATTAAATAATATTATTAAATGAACCATATTTTATAGTTTTTTAGTTGGATCAGGTGCTCTTACATGGGCCAAAGAAATGGGGATCGAATCTGTTCCTCCTGAAAATTTAATATCAGGTATATTTATTTTACTATCTTGTTGAAATAACATATTTTAAATACAATTTGTTTTTTTAGTAAAAGCTCAAAAAATTTATAAGCATTATAAAAGGAAAGTGGAAAATGATAGTAATGAAATTAGTCAGGTATACAATACAAATTAACTATCAATATTAGATAAAATATTTATGCTAAGAACAATGTATTTTAGCAATTCAAAAAACGATTAGACACAGTAGGAGCTGTTTGCATTGATGAATTTGGTAATATAGCATCTGCATGTTCAAGTGGAGGAATTATTTTAAAATATCCAGGACGAGTGGGACAAGTGAGTTTTATTCTTTGAGCAGGATAAAATATATTAAAAAATCACAATATGCAATATCAAATCAATAATTAAATGTGATTAAATTATATAGGCCGGTGTTTGGGGTTGTGGTATGTGGGCAAGTAAAGGCAATATTTCAGTTGGTACAAGTACATCAGGGTGTGGAGAGCATCTTGTTCGAACCACATTAGCTCGCACAACTGCAGAGTCAATTGAACAGGCAGATTGTCCAACTACAAGTTTGCACAGTACAATGCAATCCGATTTTCTTAGTAAGAGATTTAATTATAATATATATATGTATACACATATACACTGTACATATAAAATAAAAATGTGTTTCTATTTTTAAGATTCTAGATTTCTCAAAGACCTTACAGAAAAATTTGGAGGTGTGATTGCAATAAGGTATTCTGCTGAAGACGATTGTGGTGATTTTCTTTGGAGTCATACAACTAATAGTATGATAATAGGATATATGAATTCAAATGATAAATCAGCAAAGGTAAGATAAACTATTTTCAAATATTAAATTGAATAATGAATAATGATTACTATTATTTTATTTAGAGCCGCATGTCTATTTTAACTCCCCCTGATGTTGGAAAGAAGGCTATTGTGGAAGGAATAATTTTTAAATTACAAAAAGCAGAAGAAAGTAAATAATATATATGTACATTTATTATATATTTTTTATAAAAATATAAATTATTTAATATCAACCATTAAAATTTTATTTTTCCACTGTTTCTAACTTTGTATTTTGACCTTCAATGTATGTCTTTGTAACAATGCATTTAGTCATGTAACAATCACAAGGGATATCATGAAGAACTTCTGAAGCATCTAACATTGTAAATGCAACATTATACCTCCTTGGGTTTGAATCGTTCCTGTCAAGTTTTAATTCAAAAGCTATAGGTTCTTTTTCACTTACATCAATAGAAGAAGGTAAAACAATCACAGTTTGTTTCCAATGTGTTGGTTCAGTTGTTGGAGCAGTCATCAATACAGAACCATCTGGAAATTCAACATCAAACCAAATACCAAAGCCTTGGTATTTCCCATTTTTGGAACAAACTAATACAGTTTCTTCACCTCCTAAACAATCTAACTCTTCTGACGTTACAGTATTTAAATCAAGCCATATCAGTAATTTACCTTCTGCCAAAATATCTTCTCTTGGTAAAGTTACTATTTCTGGAATAAATGACTTCGTACATCTGTAATTTTCTGCAACACATCTGTTAAATAAAAAAAAACAATTAATAAACTATGCTACAACTTTTTTCCTACAATTATAATGTAAAAAAATTCTTACTTCATGCTTACTCCAAAAATGTCATCCCAAAACTCAAAATAACTTGGCAATTGACATGGTGCAGCATATATTTTAGCTATAGATGGGAACATTAACCCATCAGGTTTTAAAAATTTGTCCCTTGCAATAATAACAGAATCCAACATGCCTTCATGAACCAAATAAAAACCCATCCATTCGGATACAATAATATCAACTTTTCCTATTTCATCTAGACTTACATCTTCCACTCTTTTTTGTATCACTTCTACTTTCTCTTTAACATTGTTTTCTTCAGCCACTCGTGAAGCTAATACAGCCAAATTACTTGCTTCAACTGCATATACTTTTTTAGCTCCAGCCTGTGCACAAAAAATTGATAATATTCCTACAGAAATTCAGAAAATGTTTAAATATATATTATTATAAATAAATTATTAAGAAATCAGATGCAGTATTACCTGTTCCAGCTCCCACATCCATAACAATTTTATCTGCAAATTTATCCTTCATGTTAAAAATAGCATTTTTATAAGCAAGCGTTCTAGGCTTATCACTTAACATTAGTTGATGAACCTAAAAAAAGATTGTCATTTAGTATTAAAGAAATACTTCGATAATAATTTATATTATGATAAATAACTTACATTCAGATCCTCATAACTTCCAAAGTACTGATCAGAACTTTCATTGCTATCAGTCATTGTTGTTATTTTACTACTGTTTTATATACACAGAAAATTAGGTTAGAAAAGTAAATGATAAATATATCAGTATTTTAGCCGTACTAATTATAAATCATTACTTTATCAATTGCACACAAAAATATTTTCGTTATTAGAATTACACAAACTAAAAAACATAAAATCAATATTAAGTACAACAATGAAGAGTTTAGGATATTCCGGCATCGCCTCTAATCTGTATTTTAAACTTGCACTCGTGTGCAAAGCAAAACTGAAATCAAATGATTCGCGCCCTCTCTCATATGACTATCGCAGTACAGGCTATTTCCGCCTTTCGCGTTCTAGCGCTGCGCTGACTTCCTTTCTACGACGTGCTCTTCCAAGATGCAGAAGGTATGTTTTTCTATTTCAAAGATTTTACTCGAAGTACTTGATATTTTAATATAAAAAATCTTACTAAACATCTTCTATAATGTTTAAAGCAAAAGCCGAAACAGCAGATCCATTCCGTGCAAGTCTTCGGACGCAAAGTAAGTTGCAAAAGCAAGTGTTATTTGAGGTTATGATTTACGTGACAATGCCCATGCATTAGCACGCCAAAACACATGATCTCTTTGAAAAATAGTTTCAATTGCACCAATTTACAATCGTTTGTATTATTTTATTTTTTATAGAAAAGCGCCACGGCGGTCGCTTACTGCAAACGAGGCCGCGGAATCTTGCGAGTAAATGGCCGTCCCCTGGAGCTGGTTGAACCCAGGGTTCTCCAGTACAAACTTCAGGAGCCCATTCTGCTTCTTGGAAAGGTATGTTTCACATTTTTGTACGCTTCTCGTAGTTACGGTTGTTAAAATATTTTTTAGTTTAGTTTCTTTAACAATTAATCTGCTGAATTACTTCTTCCGAACATGATTGTTATTGATTAAACATTTACCGAGTGAAGATTTCTTCACATGTGATCAAGATGCTCAGTGTTATATGTACAATGTTTAATATAAACTTTTTTTTCACGTTGTAGGAAAAGTTCTCAGAGGTTGACATCAGGGTCAGAGTAAATGGTGGTGGTCACGTAGCCCAGATCTATGCCATCAGACAAGCAATCTCGAAGGCTCTTGTCGCTTACTACCAGAAATGTATGTATTTTCAATATTTTGAGATTGTATGTAAGCTCTTAGATTGTGACTTGTATTTTGCACATTGCATTGCATTATTAACTAGTCAAAAATAAAAAATTGTGCTAAATTAACTGTTACTCTGTGTCTTATCTCTCAAAAAAGACATGAAATATACAAGGCATAATTTAAGGGCACCTACAATAAAATGTTAACCAATACTTAATTCAACATGAATACTTAACGTTATATAAATTTTATAGATGTTGATGAAGCCAGCAAAAAGGAAATCAAAGATATCCTTATCCAGTACGATAGGACACTTTTGGTTGCCGATCCCAGGAGGTGTGAGCCGAAGAAGTTCGGTGGTCCAGGAGCACGCGCACGCTACCAAAAATCCTACCGTTAAATGCTCAGGATTCTTATATATCATTTTCAATTTTATTGAATAAAAAAAAATTTAAAAACCATATCAACTTGTTTTAATTATTTAATTATCATTTTATACCCTGTATAAGTTCTAAAATTTTCGACAATTTTTATATCTATCAATTAATAATTATATTTTATGTATTGTAAAATATTGCAATTGGAATTAAATTTAAAATTATTGACATTATTTCCTAGTACTAGCTACATTACTTTTAGTGTTAAACTTTCTAATTTTTCTTACTTATACTTTCTCTATTTTAAATGCATTGTAAGAAAATGCAATAAAACAGAAGTTTGTTAAATGAAAAGTATAATAAAATTCAGTGAAGGTGAACAAACTTTTTTATTAGAGAAAAAGATCGGTGGTGGGGGCCGAGAGGTCACGGATGCGCGAACGCGTGAACATTGCGGTAAATACGCCAAAGTCCCGTGGCAATTTTAAAAATACTCATGGACGCAGGGTGAAAATCAATTATAAAAATGAAGACGCGTTTTAACACCTATGATTTGGTGTGTTCCGTCACCGAGCTTCAAAAGTAAGTTTCATTAAATCATGTAAATAATGGTTTATTGTAAATGATTTTTTAAGGTTATGCTGCCGTATTTGTTTTGATCTTGATTAATTGATCTGAAACAATTGTTACAGGCTCGTCGGAATGCGCGTGAACCAAATCTATGATATAGATCACAAAACATATCTGATTCGTTTTCAACGTAGCGAGGAAAAATGTATCTTGTTACTCGAGTCTGGTAGTCGTATACACACAACAGATTTTGAATGGCCCAAAAATGTAGCCCCTTCAGGATTCTCTATGAAAGTATGCTAGTATTATTCAGCTATTTTTACTGTTTAATTATTTATTTACTTATATACATTTATTCTTAGATGCGAAAACATCTTAAAAATAAACGTCTTGAAAGTTTGACACAAATTGGAGTTGATCGAATAATTGATCTTCAGTTTGGTAGTAATGAAGCTACTTATCACATTATATTAGAGTTATATGATCGTGGTAATATTGTTCTCACTGATCATGAAATGACAATACTTAACATTTTAAGACCGCACACAGAAGGAGACAAAATAAGGTAATTGATTTACTGTGATAACATTATGAATGTATTATCGTATGACCATTATGATAAATAAGTATGACATTGCAATAATTACTTAATTTTAGATTAGCTGTTAAAGAGAAATATCCAGCCTTCAGAGCTCATACAAAAGTAATACCTACTCGGGAAGAACTGCAAGAAATTATTAAAAAAGCAAAACAAGGAGATAGTTTGAAAAAAATCTTAAATCCTCATTTGGAAGTCGGTGCAGCTGTTATCGATCATGTTCTCTTAGATATTGGTTTTCAGTTGGGTTGTAAAATAGGCAAAGATTTTGATGTTGAAAAAGATATAGATAAATTATATTCTGCTCTTCAAAATGCAGAGAATTTGCTGGAAAGTGCGAAAAAAGATGTATCTAAAGGATACATCATACAAAAAAAAGAACTTAAGCCTATAAAAGATGGAGAAGAAGATTTTATGTATGCAAATATAGAGTTTCATCCTTTTTTATTTAAGCAATGTAAAAATCAGTCTTACAAAGAATACGAAACATTTGACAAAGCAGTTGATGAGTATTTTTCTACTATGGAAGGTCAAAAATTGGATTTGAAAGTGTTGCAACAAGAACGCGATGCTTTAAAGAAGTTAGACAATGTCAAAAAAGATCATGATCAGAGATTGGTTTCTTTAGGTAAAACACAAGAAACAGATAAGCAAAGAGCTGAGTTAATTACTCGAAACCAGGAATTAGTGGATAATGCAATTTTAGCAATTCAAAGTGCTTTAGCAAATCAAATGTCTTGGCAAGACATACAAACTCTCTTAAAAGAAGCACAATCTAAGGGAGATCCTGTAGCTTCTGCTATTAAAGAATTGAAGTTAGAGAGCAATCACGTTACATTATTATTAACTGATCCTTATGAAGACAGTGATGAAGAAGAACCAGAGTTAAAACCTATGACTGTAGATATTGACTTAGCTCACTCTGCATTTAGCAATGCAACAAGATACTACGATCAAAAGCGCTCAGCTGCTAAAAAACAACAAAAGACAATTGAATCCCAAGGGAAAGCGTTAAAATCTGCTGAGAGAAAAACTAAACAAACTTTGAAAGAAGTGCAAGCAATACATAGTATTAACAAAGCAAGAAAAGTTTATTGGTTTGAAAAGTTCTTTTGGTTTGTTACTTCTGAAAATTATTTAGGTAAGTTTTGTTTAACACTTAAAATAGACAGAGAAACAAAAATTTTACAATAATTAAACTTTTTTAGTTATTGGTGGAAGGGATCAACAACAAAACGAGTTAATTGTAAAACGATATCTAAGAAGTGGTGACATTTATGTTCACGCTGATCTCAGTGGTGCAAGTTCAGTAGTTATTAAAAATCCTGATGGAGGTGCTGTACCACCAAAATCTTTAGCCGAGGCTGGAACTATGGCTATTGCTTACAGGTGCAATAAGATTTCTTTTATGATCAATTTAAGCTATTTTTTCAAAAATTATGTATAATGATAAAATGTTTCAATTACTTTTCAAAATAGTATTGCATGGGAAGCAAAAGTTATAGCTGGTGCATGGTGGGTAAATAGTGATCAAGTATCTAAAACTGCTCCAACTGGAGAATATCTTACAACAGGATCTTTCATGATTCGTGGCAAAAAGAATTATTTGCCTCCATGTCAGTTAATTATGGGACTATCATTTTTATTTCGTTTAGAAGATAGTTCAATTGAACGACACAAAAATGAGAGAAGAGTTCGAACATTAGAAGAGGACAGTGCTGATCATATTGTTGAAACATATAATGAAATTGAATTGGAAGAAGAGGATGATGATGGTAAATCTGTAGAAATATTATGGGTATGAAAATACATAAAATAAACGATATTATGTTTTATAGATGAAACTAAAGAAGGTGGTGAAAATTTGGAAACTATTAATGAAGAATCAACGGAACATTTGAAAAAGGGGTCTGTAAAAAATGTTGACAATAGTAGTGACGAAGAAGAAGGGAAGTCTCTGTTTCCTGATACACAAATAAAATTAGATCTCTCAGGACCAAAGTAAGTCACATTGAGAAATTTTACGTATTTAAAAGTAATATACAACTTCTAATAAATTAATATTTATTTTTTAGAGTAAAACTTAGTGTGGATGAGTCAAAGTCTATTGCTAAATTACAAAGAGATACTGAGGATGTAGTATATTTAGGTGACGATAAACCTGTTCCATTAAAAAGTGTTCAAATCAAAGATGCGTCAAAAACTGTTGGCCAGAAAATGCCTCCTAAAAAGGAGCAATCCAATGAATCTGATGCACAAGCAAAACAAAATCAGACTGGTTTAAAAAGAGGTCAACGAGGAAAACTAAAAAAAATTAAGGAAAAGTACAAAGACCAAGATGAGGAGGATAGAAAACTATTAATGACAGTCTTACAGGTATAATTTTTGTAACAAATTCTGCATTGCCATAAGATTTAAATATATTATATTCTAAATGTAATATAAAAACTGAAAACATAATTAAATTTTTAGTCTGCAGGTGCAGCTAAAGAAGATAAACGAAAAAGTAAAAACAAAGATCCATCTGGTCCAAAACAACAAGGAAAGAAGAAAGGCACTGCACCGAGAATTAATCCTGTACAACATAATCAAGTTCCAGAGAATGCAGATGAAGAAGATGTTGGTCCAGGACCTGAAGTTGATATGCTTGATCAATTAACTGGTAAACCACTTTCAGAGGATGAATTGCTATTTTCAGTACCAGTTATAGCACCTTATAGCACATTGCAAAACTACAAGTTAGTATAAATAGATGTGTTATACTTTGTCTTTTTTTTATTTTTAATGTATATTTATATATTTATATTTAACATACATAGAAAGTTAAATATTAATTTTTTAAATAAAATATTTTAGGTTCAAAGTAAAATTGACACCTGGAAATGGTAAACGAGGAAAAGCTGCAAAGACTGCAGTGGCTGTTTTCCTTAAAGACAAATTTATAACTCCAAGAGAAAAGGATCTCTTAAAATCAGTTAAAGATGAAACTATTGCAAGAAATATACCTGGAAAAGTAAAAATCAGTGCTCCACAGATACAAAAATTAAAAAAATAGTTGTGATTTTTTAAACTTATTGTATTTAATGCCAATCAATATGTTAAGGAACGACTGTAAAAAAATAATTATATATAATGCGTTCTGTTAAGTATAGCTATATCTTTACGATATAAAAAATACAAAGAATGTAAAATATTTATTAAAAAAGAAATAATGTATTAAAAATAAAGCTTATTTTCTTCTAAAACGCTAATCTTATTTAATATTAAAAAAATTTATTACAAAATAGTATCGTGATTAACGCTTAAGTTGATTCAATACTGCTCAACAGTCACTGGCAAACCTAACAAATTATCATTAATATAGAATTTTCCAGCTTTAAATTTTTCTTTGCATTGCGGCAAAAACGTTTGCAAGAAGTTTTGTACAAGTAAAGTTATATTTACTTTTCATTAGTTTGACGTTCAAGAATAAAATTATTCAGTCATCAAAACTTTCTTCAAACATATCTTTTTCACTGTCGTTTTCAGATATTCGTTTTCTAGCTGCAGTCTTTGTTCGACTTTTTGGTGCCGCTTTAGCGCCTGGGCGAGATTTTGTTCCTTTTGTTACTACCTGTTGAAAATTTTAAATATAAAGTAATCTACCAAAATTATATTTGAATTAATAATAAAATTATAATTGTTACCTCAGGTTCAGAATCAGTTATCGACATATCTTCCTGATTTTCTATTTTTTTCCGACCTCTTTTAGCAGCTGGTTTCGTTGGTGTATCACCATTATTTGGACTTGCTTTAGACTTTCTTTTTTTAATTTGCACTTCATATTCAGCATCGCAATCAATATTTGCTAACTGTCTCCTCATATCTCTTCCATTAATACATTTTTCATCTAAAACTACTGAATCAATACTACTATTAAGAGATTCATTTACAATTGCTATATTTCGTTTGCCTCTTGGACTTTTAGCAGTAGATGTAGGTTTTGGTTTCTTAGCAGAACCTTTATTTTCAGTAGCACTCATTTTGGTTTTCTTTGGAGTTGATGGTAACTTATCAGGTTTCTTCATAGAGAATTCTAGCTTGCCAGTTGGAATATGATTCAGTTTTTGTAAACCTTTGACAAGTATATCTCTAAATTTATCATAATTTGGAGTTTCATTAAATTTGACAGAAGCCAATAGTGACATAAATTGACTAATAGGTGTTGGAACTTCTGATGTTGAAAAACATTCTTTTAAAAATTTTTGTACATTGTTAAATGCTTTCTCTTTTTGTTGTTGAACTGGACCTGGATCTTTTAAATTTTTTTCCCATGGTAATGTACTACACAACCACTGAATCATGTTATAAAGTAATATTTCAAAATCGCCTCTCATAGTTGGTACTAAAATAAAAAATTATGTATTAGTATTATTATTTATAAATTCATTGCAAAATTTTAGAATCTTTGTGATTAATTTTTACCTCCCATATGAGCATCTCTACTTGTGTATTCTATAGTACCATTATGAGCTTTCTTTGGATCTAATTTATATTCATCTTTTGTTGTATAATGTGACGCTAAGCCAAAATCTACTAAGAAAACTTGATTTTGTGATTTTAAGTCAAGTAATAAATTAGCTCCTTTTATATCAGCATGCACATATGTCCTGTTATGAATATACTCCAACACATTTATCTGAAAAATTTATTATGATATAAAAGAGGTTTAGTATTTACATTAAATACTAAATATATTATTATACTGTTAACTATATTACAATTTGCCAAGACACTTTATAAACCGTATGCTCCGGAAACATCCTGTTATTCTCTAAAAATAGTTTCCACAAATCTGTTCCGTAGCGTTCCATTACAATAAATCGATATTTTTCACCATTGCATTCGTGACTTCCAGAACCAAGGAATGGTGGCATACCAAGGTATGGAACTTTCTTATCTTTTTTCCAGCTGTTAACTGTAAAACAGAAATTAATGTAATTTTCTATTTAAAAAGTAAAATATTTTTGCATGTTAAATGTAAACAATACTTACTATCATTAGGACTGGCATTTCGCATATAAAAGTGCATTTCAACAAACAGAGGTCCATTTCCATGTGGCTCCTGTTAAAACGTTAAATACCATATATTTATATTCATTTACAAAAACAATGAGAAAAGAATAAGAAATTTACATACAATTTTAATTACTGCAGGGTACTCTGAAGGTGTTTTATCTTTATATGGTGCAGCTGACCATAGAAGAATAAGAATAGAAATTAAAAAATTAAAACTATTAAAGCTAGATAACTAATAATTAAAATAAATCGAAAGAAATATCGGCAAAATATCCTACCGGCGTAAATTTCTCCAAATCCACCGATGCCTATAGATGAACTAATGATCCATCGTTGTTTCTTTAAATCAGTAACTATTTCACCTTTTGGAATGGGTTCTGGCAATTTATAACCATTAGCTCCTTTCTTCCGAGGTGCCTTTTTTGCTGCAGCTTTCGGCATCTTTGAGGTTACTAAAGTTATTCGTAAACAAGCTGGCCTCGATAATAATGCACGCTGTACTATGTTATGCTTCGCCAATGATGCTGCTGATCGTCCAATCGCAAACTCAATCAAAAAAACGATAGTTCTCACGCGATATCACTACTGGTCGACGATTAGAAACGAAAAATACACTATCAATGACGAAGTACCTATATTTAAGCAAACTAAAACAAATCAAACGAAAAAGAAAAAAAAATCGCTCTGTATCTCTTTTCGCGAGATGCAGAGGCGATTTTAAACCGCCCAAAACAATCCTGAATCTCCGTATAGAGGTCCCTGCAGGCCAACTACTATACAGAATACAGACTCTCGATTTTGGCGGTTGTATCTGTCGCACGCACACACATCTCGGAGCAGCTGTTTTCTCGCTGTACGTACACGTCGTACACACGGACGACTTTCGACTCCGAAATTTCCTCGTGTGCGTAGAATAACGAAAAAGGACGCGCGCGCGAAAAATACTTGTTCGTGCACGTCTCTACGGCTGCCAACACCAACGGTTTCGGCCTCGAAAGTTTGTTGGACCACCTGTCGGTGTCTGCGCCCTGAAGTTGCCACACAAAACACAAACATTCAACGGACGCGCGCGCGCTTTTACACGTTGATCGCAGCGCTTTTTGGCCGCATTTAAAAAAGAGCCTGCGTGAATGCGCGTGTAATAACCGTCGCGATCGCGCGAGAGAGAGAGAGTGAGACCTTTAAAAACATTCCGCCCCAAAACAGTGCAGTTATGGCTAGCGCGAGCGTGCCCACGGTGCAGTGCGAACGATATCTTCGATGAAGCACGGGGCGGCAGTGGTGGTGGTAGATATCGTACGAAGGCTTACCGTGCAATATACTTGTTGTTGTTGTTATCGTTGTGTTTTTGTGTGGATCGACGATGGAAACCGCAGTCCTGGAGATGCCGTCCTCGAGCGTTGTGAGCGAGACGAGCATTGTTAAGGATTCCATGGACTCGACGATCAACATCAACGATGCGTGCGAGAGCGATCCCGAGCAGAACATGTGCAATGGAGTCACCACTCCCCAGCAGTCCAATTCGGAGCTCAAGCACTACGATAACTCTATATTCAATACTATTTCGAAAATTGTCAACCGTACGGCTAAGGTAAATTGTTGCTGCTTGTACGATGTTCATTTCTAGGTGTAAGGTGCAGCGTAGACAGTTTTTACAATGATTTGTCATTTTTAGGTACCAGAGATACAGGATTTTAAAATTGTAAAGCCTATCAGCAGAGGTGCGTTTGGCAAGGTTTTCCTGGGATACAAGAGAACCAACGAGGATCAGATATACGCCATTAAAGTGATGAAAAAGAACGAAATGATTAACAAAAATATGGCATCCCAGGTAGTCATAGAAAGGAACGCGCTTGCACTCGTCAGAAGTCCTTACTGCGTTCAGCTCTTCTATTCCCTGCAATCCGTTACCAGCGTTTACTTGGTGATGGAGTACATGGTCGGAGGAGATTTAAAGAGCTTGCTGGGAGTATACGGCTACATGGAGGAATCCATGGCTGCCTTCTACACGGCGGAGGTGTGTCTAGCTCTGGAGTATCTCCATTCCCACGGCATCGTGCATCGAGATCTCAAGCCGGACAACATGCTTCTCTCTCGAGAGGGCCACGTCAAGCTAACGGACTTCGGCCTCAGCAAAATCTCCACTCTGCATCGAGACCTGGAAATTTCGGACCTCGTGAACTGCACTCCGAGCTTGTGCACGCGAACCCCGGGCCAGCTGCTCTCCCTAACGTCCCACCTGACATTCGACTCGGGCCTGAAGTCCACGATAAGCGGCGACTCCAATCTCAACTCCAGCGAACGAAGTAATCCCGCCACGGACTTATTACCCGAGCTCCGGATGCGCGCCAACCAGGCCAATTCTAACGATTCCCCAAATTCGCTTGTTTCTTCAGGTGTCCCGTCCGGCGACTACTCCCGCGTGTCCGGCGTCACGCCCTTTCAGTCGGCCGAGGACATACGCCTGTCCGCCTTCTCGAGCGAGAGCTCGACCTCCAGTAGTTACCACACGTGCGAGGCCTCGTCCTCGGCCGCCTCCTCGGAGGTCTCCTCCGCCACCGAGTCCAACAACAACAACAACAACCACAACGCCGAGGAGGAGGACGAGTCGACCCTGGAGGCCGAGCGCTCCCAGCCCCACCACAGTCCGCTGAGCAGCTGCAAGAACACCCTGTCCAGGGGCACGAAGCGCAAGCGACACAACTTGCAGACGGCTCACAGCAGCACGGGCCTCACCCGCGAGATCTGCCTGATGGGCCTGGACGGCGATCTCACCCCCAAGAGGAAGAACCGAGGGCACATCTACGCCTGCAGGAGTCCACCCACGGTCGTCACGACCTTCAGTCGCAAGGTCCAGGAGGCGGACGGCACGCTCAAGACGGAGACGACTAGTGGCTCGATCAGGGTGGCTTTCAGCACGCCCGTGTCCTCGACGAAGAACAGGATTCGAAAGGACGAGAGGCTTTTCAAGAAGGAGGAGGAGAAGCTGCTGGTCAAGGCGACGAGGTTCGACCTGCCGCCGGCCGCTGCGACGCCGGAAATCACGGGCGAGGATCTGAGCGGTGGTGAACTGCAGGTCCAGCATAGGTCGCCCCAGGGGATATCGCCGATTAAGACGCCCGCGTCCTCGGGGAATAATTACACGCCCTATCGCACGCCGAAGTCCGTGAGGCGAGGGACGCAAGGTGGGATGAATCGCTCGGACGATAGGATTCTGGGGACGCCAGATTACTTGGCTCCGGAACTGCTGCTTAGACAAGGTCTGTTACACGTTTTCCAGTTCCAGTACAGACAACGTTGCATATTTTTATTATAACCGATATTCTTGATCTCTTTATAGACATTATTATTAAATGTTAACTATTAACAAAGAAATCCTCTGCATAAAGCTACTTTAGCTTCAAACTTTAGCTTTAATAATACAGTTTCTCGTCTACGGAAGAAAATTACAAAATCTTTAAAGCTAGGAATAAAAGAATGTCACTTCCTATCAGATGTTACAAGTCCAATATAGTAGTTTTTATTCTTTTGTTACTCACAATTACTTAGTTAGAGGGCGCATCCAATTAATGTGTTAATATGCATACGTTTGTTAATATGCATTTATTCAAATTGAACAAAACAAAAATTTTATATTCAATTTTACCCCGCTGGAATAAATTCGGTTTTACGTATATTTTACATGATAATATATACATCTTAACTGTTTTTTAATGTTGCTTCATGCATATAGTTTATATTCTGAAAATGACTATAAAGCATATTGTGCACCTTTTATTCCTTACCAAGGTTTAAAATCTTTATAAGTGTAAAAATCTTATTTATACTATAGTAAATTGTTTAATCTATTAAACTTATATTAAAACTCTAAATTCTTGTAGAAAATTAAAAGAAGCATAGACAACACCATTCCTTAAAATTTTGTTTAAAGTTCGACTTTACCATCCGTTGTAAAAGAGATCTCTATACCCATTAAGGGGGTGTAAAAGTCCATTTTTATACTTCCTGCCTTACCGACCCGAGAATTATAAAATATTGGCTATAATTGAAAGAATAAACAGAATTATGAAAAACTAAGAGGTCATTGCCCTTCGTTTTGTAATTATCTACCACTGTGCAAAGTTTCAAGTAAAGATTTTGCGGCTTACATTAATGGCATCGGAACAAAATTTCGTGATAAAACAGAGATCTATCTATGAAAGGTGATCCAAAATTTCGTTCAAATGCCACTTATATATGCAATGATATTATTACCTGAAACTTAGCAGAGTGATAGAATGCTACAAAAGGAAGGACAACGATGTCTTGGTTTTTCACAATTCAGTTTATTTATTAATTGTGTGGTAATTGTTCGTACCTATAGGTAAAAAATTTGAGGTTAGGAATTTCGGCGGGAAATTTGAATGGTTCGACACCCTCTTAAACTTGGAAGCGACGAAATTAAAATTCTAAATCGTGCGTCAACAACTCGCCACAGGTCACGGCTCGGCGGTGGACTGGTGGGCACTTGGCGTCTGCCTGTTCGAGTTCTGCACGGGCGTGCCCCCCTTCAACGACGAGACGCCCCAGGCCGTGTTCTCCAACATCCTGGCGCGCGACGTGCCCTGGCCCGAGGGCGAGGAGAGCCTCTCGGCGAACGCGATCGAGGCCATCGACACGCTCCTCACCCTGGATCAGAACGTGCGACCGACCGCCAAGGAGGTGCGCGAGATGAAGCTGTTCAAGGAGTTTCCCTGGGACGAGCCGCAGAAGGCGGCGCCGCCCTTCGTGCCACAGCCCGACGATAATTACGATACGTGCTACTTTCAAGGTGTGTTGGGATGGGAGATGTTGCTTTAATATTGGGTTCTTTCGTGATTTTCTTTATATTACATCGATGGATTGTAGTATAGTTTCTGGGTAAATTTTTGTAATATTTGCAATAGGGAAGAGTGGGGCTTTTTTGTACACTCTATATTAAATAAATAAAGCTGAATATTTTTTAATAGTTATTTGTGACTGTGTATTTAATGGCCATACACTAAGTCACTAATTGCAAGGATAAGACGTTTTGCAGAACAGTAAAAAATAAAAGTTTCAAAAAGTAAAGTGTATAAAAATGTTCCACTCTTTCCTATATAAAAAAATTACAGAAGAAATGGCTCGTTGAAAAAAGTAGACTTTAATGATGTCATAAAGAAATTTTCGTCGGGTATAACTTTTGTAAATCTTGTTCTACTTACAAAATTCAAAGAGACTGGTGAATCGGGTTAAGTTCTCTATCCAAATCATGAAAAAAAAATATATAAATATATATGAAAGAACTCAATTTTTATTTGAATTATGAGGTTGCAATGGTATCTATTTAAAGTAATTTTTGACAAATATTTTATTAATAAAAAGAAATACATAGAATAATGACAATGAATGAAATGAATGCCTTTAGACTAATTTTCATAATTTAAAAGTACTATTCTAAGTAAACTTAATTTTAAAATGACATTTAATTTTTCTTTTCATTTCAGCGCGCAACATCTTACAACATCTAAACGTCAGTAGCTGCGATACATGACCGTCGATTTTTTGGACATTTCGTTTAATTCATCCGAAGGAATTTTATACAAATGTACGTTATATATTGCGATTTTTATTATTTTTAACGCTAACTTTATTTTTATATACGAGCGTACGTATAATGTTACTACGAAGGGCTGTTTTTAAGACTTATAGTCAGGCATTTCGATCAATAGAATAGTAACAATAACGGGAACGAAAAAGAGAATCATTTCAATGTGATTTAGGGCGATAGTGAAATATATGTGGTGCCTTTTTATTATAAAATCTTGCGCGCGTCCAATCGTACCGAGAGGTATTTTAATAGGAATGAGACGTGCGTCTGAGTTAAATGCACCCAGAAAAATGAAATGATGAATATAATATTTTTCATTTTCGTTTTCTTTGCGTGATAAATTCCTTTTACGGTCGCGTAAGATCCTTATCAGAGGCTATAAGATTTCCATTTTATTTAAAAGATTCGATCAGCAAAGAAAACTGAAAATACTTAAAAATTGTATTTCATCAACACATTTTGTGTGTTTGCAATATTTTTAACTTTAGAATATTTAACAAAACAATTTTCTGGACGTAGGCCGAGTATAAAATCAAACACTTATGGATACGAAGAAAAGCAATTCTCGTCGGAGGCCACGCATGCACGTTTCGCAGCGCTGGAACTCCTCGTTTTTTTTTCAGCAGCAGCATGGTTTTACATACAAATTAAAACAAATCGAATCTACAAACTACTTATGAAATACGAAGCGTTTAAGAGATCTGGCCATCCTTACGATCCGAGCGTGGAGTTCGTTTCCCCTTCCGCTCGCCAACTTGTCGTTCGTTCCGAGGAAAAGGAGACGCCTCTCGTGCCTGCGTTTGGATCCAGTAAGGACGAAGCGAAGGAAGAGAGAGAGAGAAAGAGAAAGAGAGAAGGAGGAAGAGATGATGCGTGAAGTTTTCCTCGAGCGATTTATTTGAGATTCTTGTAGATCCAGGGCAGGAAGTGCGTGACGCGCGTGTATACCCCGGGATACTGGCCCTTGCCGCAGCCGATTCCCCAGCTGACGATGCCCACCTGGGTCCAGCGGCCGTCGTTCACCATCAGCGGACCACCGCTGTCGCCCTGTGAATATTGCAAGAAAAGATGCTCGTTGCTTTGCAATTTACGCTTACGGACCCTGAATTGGTCTTTGTCGACAAATATTTACTTGCTGTTACACATTTGTGCGATTCAACGCGTGTGTGCATTGCTTTGATAGAGAAGATTCAATCGAACAGGTAAATATTTTTGTGAATGAATTGTACACTGTCTATATACGTACGGAACAAGAATCCCTGGCAGCTTCTCCCGCGCAGAGGAAGCTCTCTACGATTCCTCCGGGTGCCGCGCCTCCATACTTCTGCTTGCAAATGGAGTTCGACCAAATCGGAATGGACACTTGTTGCAGTTTACCTGGTGCCGGACCGCCTACAAGATTTTTACATTAACAAAGTGTTTTTGCTGTCTCGGTTAACCGTGAATGGATACCATTGATCAATTGTATGAGCACATCATCGTATTGTTGGCGACGTGATATAGAAAATAATTTTTTAGATTTCAACTGATAAATCAATTTTTAAACACAATTGAATAAAATAAACAGCCTACCAATGAATCTACGAGTCAGATACAAGTCATCTCTTCATAAGAGTGCAAAAATGTGGTTTAAGACCGTTAATTATAAGCGAGTGAAACATGTACATACGATGTAATTAGAAGAATAAAATTTTATATGTTTAAAAAAGTCTATAAGTTTATTTAAATACTTTCCAGCTTGTTTCCATCAAAGTAAAGGTAGAACATGTAAGATCAATTTTGATCCCATATTTATTTCTTATAAATTAGAAGCAAATTAAGCAAGAACGTACATCTAAGGCATTTAAAAGGCATAGGTAGGATTCGAATCTGAAGTCAAAATTAGAAAGAAAAATTGCAAAACTACTATGAATTTTCATTTTAAATGAAAATTACTAATCCTATCGTACAATGATACAAAACTATTCTACTTATGAACGTAATTTATTTCTAGTTGTTTTAGTGTTATTAATGCCTCGTCTTAAAGTGGCAGTTTAATAGAGTTAAGCGTTAACTTTCAATATCGAATAACATTTATGTTGTTTAGAAAAGCAAAACTTTTTTAGTATGTAAAATAAATAGAACAAATCTCAACACAATGCAACTCTTTAAAATTTACTAGCGATTATCACTGTAATGTTATTTAATATTAAAAGTTTAAGCGAAACGCTATTAAAGTGCCAGTGAAGACGAGGCATTAGTAAAGATTTAATTTGGTCCACATATAGTTAGTTTAAACATATTGTTTAAATAAATTTATTGGACAAAGAAATTTCACTTTGAACTTTAATCAGCCATATCTGATACTACATAAAATAGATTCAGTTCATACGTACGATTTCCCAGTTTCTTTCGTGCACAAAATAATTAATAGTTATTCCTTGATACAACCTCCAACTAATTTTTTTTTCTAATTCCGATTCGAATTTTGCGCCTTTGAAATCTCTTATCCACAAAATTTAGCTTATTTTGCTTTTGATATATCAGTAATAATAATCAATTCTAAAAAATTGGGACCCTATCGATAACTGGGTACGTTACGGTACACATGTTAATTTTCAAAACAATCAGAACATTTAAAATCGAATGCGAGAAGGTCCTTTTTTTTTGTCAAAACTCACCCTCCCTGAGCGATCCCCAGCCAATGACGGTCGCCTTCTTGCCGACGTAGAGATTGGCGCCCGAGGGCAGGCAAACCGGCCTGACGGTCTCGCTGAACTCGACGGGCTCGTTCAGCGTGAGGATGGCGACGTCGTTGTAGAGGGTGCGCATGTCGAAGCCGCGGTGGCGCACCACGCGCTTCACGCGCTTCTCAATGTGGCGCACCTCGTGCGGCGTCTTGATGTCGTAGTCGCCGAGACGCACCGTCAGTCGCGCCACGTCCCACGAGTTCATTCTAGGGGGAGGAGATAAAGCGCATTATTATTGCAATTGATGCATTCGGCAATTAGGATGTTGCATAAAAATAAAAAGTTGGGTTTTCACATGAAATAGGTAGAATAGCAAAAAATAATTAGGTCGTATTTTTTCTTTTATCATAAAAAAGGAAAATTTTGAAAGTTACAAACGTTTAAAATTTCCAAATTTTCGATATATATAGATATACTCTAATGCTACGTGACATCATGGAAATATAACACCGTGACGTCACGCAAATTTCAAATGACTGTAATTACTTCAATTTTCGTTAAATTGCAAACATAAAATACACGACCTAATTATTTTAGCATAAACTATTTGAACATGGAATAAACAAAATCATGCAACAACCGAATTCAATGATACATTACTAATAAGTTTAAATTATAACAATGCGCCTGAGTAGTTTCGCCCGTTATCTACTTATATAATTAATACAATTTAGTTTGTTTGTTAAGTTTGTTTAGTAACAAGATTAATATAATTATTTTATTGAATTTGTTGGGTGTTTTGAGTAGAAATATGATTTCCTGAAATTTGCACAAACTTTCTCTCTAAATTTCGAAATAATATTTTTACTCATAAGGCTCTATGTTATTAAAATGATATTTTCGCTAGAAAGGCTTCAATTGAAAATATGATTCTATAACATTTAAAGAGTACTTATAAATGCTTTCGAGAAAAAGAACACAATCTTTCGTAGAAAATAATAACGCAAAAATTTTTATTCGAATTCATTAAGCTATCACGAATAAAATAATTATCATTCAAATTTTCATTAAATTTTAATTGTCTTTTTTCATTGAAATTTCAGTGTATTTTCCTTTAAGAGGAAACTCCAATGATATCTGTTTTACTAACATTTTTTTACAGGTTATTGGAGAAAATGCATATTTTTGTGATGAAACAAGGATTTTAAAAAAAGTTCCTTGTGCACATCAATTTGACGAAATCTATTTTAAAAAATTGAAGAATATTTTTATTTTAATATATTTTTTAACTCTAAGTGAACAAAAGCTAATATTTTAGAACTTGTTTGAACTCAATTTATGGTCTAAAATAAATAAAACGTTTTTTGAACATTCTAATATATAGAAAAAACTACATGTTTCAACCCTTACAATTGACGAATAAAATATTTAACATCAGGATACCTAAAAACAAAATATTAATACGTCAAACAATAATATCCATGGTCATGGGTTACGCAAGGAATTTTCTGAAGTTAGAAAAGTAATTTTCGAGTACCAAGGCGTTTAAAGTTTTAATTTGGTATGGTATTCAATGTAAATTGATTCACTCATTTGGCTATAATTTCGGTATAACTAAGAGTTTTGACATCCAGCAGATCTCAAAATATTCATAAAGCTATAAACAGAAAAAATATGCAACAACAAAATATTCGAGTTTTTAGTAAAAAATCAGTGAAGTTCCCCTTAACTGTTTTATACCGATACCATTTTTTAATTAAAAAATGTGAAGCTTTATATTTTTTTATCTAATAATGGTTTAAGAAGAGAACAGTGATTTTAGTCAGCCGAAAATGGTTGCATTTACAAGGAGAGTCCGCAACCTTTTTAGAAAACATATTTCGATGAAGTTTTGAGGCCTTTATCTATTTAAGATAGGTATGAGCTTTTTTACTCCAAATGGACGTGATTTTAATCGTAAGAAGTACCAATACTTTATATCATAACTATATACCATTTGTCTAGCATAAAAACTTGAGATATGATACGAAGTGGAGGTAATTTCCATTTATCTTAAAAATATTTTTCACTTATATCTCAAAAAAAGGTCCATTCATACAAACTACGGGTATGAAATTTATTTATGTTTAGGTACTCGAAACCACCTCTTAAAACTGCATGATAATCCGTTTCCCAGAAGTTGCAGAGTCGCATTGTTATATAGTTTACTGCCAAGAAATAAAGATCATAAAAGCCAATTGCGGTTTGATTCTGAGTATACTGAAATTATTAGCTCCTAGCGAAGAAATTTGTAATACAAGTCAAGATGTACACTCGATGTAAAAACATTTGATATTCCAATGACTTGAATTCTTTTATGATACCGCATCTTCATTGGATATCATTCGATCAAATGCACGGTTTAGGTGCAAAAAATTAAAATTGTTCGAATCAGATGTTTTCCTCCTCGGGTGTATTTTGCCGAGTTAAACAACTTTGTGGAAGACACATTTACTGAAAATATAATCCGTTACCCACAAAGTATAATCTACACTAAAAAATGTCCTCAGACTAAGATTTGTTGCCATCCGCACTGCAGTTCTTTCTCACCGCGATACAGTCCAAAAATTACATTTCCCCTTCTGAGATAGATCATCAACCATCCTAAAAACTCCGATACTCTGCACTTCATTCCAGCACGCACAAGCTCTCTCAACGATCATTAAAACAAATTCCCCAGGAAGGTCTAATTGCACTTACTGAGCGACGCAGTGGGCGGCGGTGAGGATGTGCTTGTCGTCTATGAGCGAGCCCCCGCAGATGTGTCGGCCGGCGTTGAAGAGGCCGGCGATCCAGGGCCACTCGCCCTGCACGGTCGTCAGGCCGCCGACGATCTTGCCGTCCTCGTCGCCGTAGTTCTTGGAGCCGCAGGCCGCGCCGAAGGAGGCCGGCGGCGGTGGCGCGGGCGTGGCCGCGGGGACGACCGGTGGCGCCACCGGGATCGTCTGGGGGGGACGCGTGACCTGGGGGAAGCCCCCCGGGCGCTTGGTCGGCCAGGTCGTCAGGGGTCGCTGGCTCGTGGGCTTGTTGGGGAACTGGGCAGGTTTGGGGGTCGGGGTAACGGAGGCCGCACCGCCGTGACCGGGAGGGTGAGTCGGTAGGGGCGGGATCGTGTGGTAGGGCGGGTGAGTTGGAAGCGCGGGCGGCCAGGAGCCCACACCCGGGAGACGACTGCCGCTCTCCTTGTCCTGGCCCTGTACGGGGGAAATGTGCACATTGATTGGTTGGTTTAAGGTACTGAGGAATGAGGGTTGTGAAGATGAAAGGACGGCTGAATCCAGCCGAATGATTTTCTTGGAAAATTGCGCGATATGCAAATCGTGCGAGAGCAGTAGAAAATGGATTTTTATGTATTTGTCAAGCGAGCTAGTTAATTATGTAAATATATTTGGTTGCGACTTTGAAAAACGCCTGTGAAGTTTAAAAAAGCTCACAAGTCTGGTTTACGGGTCGAGTGTGGATCCGGGTTTTTGGATCCGACATACAATCGTGAGCTTTTTCAATTCTCCAGAGAGGTATTCGGAAATCCCAACTGTGTAACATTTGTTAACCGACCATCTCACATTACAATTATGAGTCACCTGTTTATCTCGCACAGTCTGTACCAACAAAATTAAAATAAAGAAAAAATAAAAAATATGTCGAGCCCCTGCATATCTCTAGATTTGATAGAATGTTGGGAAGTGTTTTCTATTATTATATTTAAAAATGCCTAGTTATCGAGATATAAGCCATTGTACCCCAAATACGCATCATTTTAGTATGATATACCTCTAATTCTGATTATAATACTGCATGTATGCACTATCAACTATGATTAATTCTTGTCAAACGTATTTGCAGTAGATCCATCTTATTGGATAAAATCAAGCTTTTAGTCTACCTTATGGAGATTTTCAAAAATATTACACACGAATTATTTATTTGCGAGTGTAAACTTACATATAAAATATGAAAATAGACGGAAAGAGCTTTGTTTTATATACGTATATTATCTTATGTACTCCAAAGTTATGAACGATCAAATATAGTAACGAGAAATGCATGAAATTCCATGGCAGATGAAAATATGGGTACTAGGCTTCATTTTTAAGTGCCAGAAAATACCTCCCAAAGTTTTATCTAAATCGGTGACCCGAAATGCGTGTCCTCTGCAAATGAGTTTCTGTAGCTAATATATAATAATGGTCGACAAATTCTATTAATTCACATTTAAGCACCCTGACCCAAATTCGATCACCGTAGCTTATATATATTTTCAAAACAAAATTTACTTTATTTCTGACTGAACTATAAAAGGCCACTTTATTGACCTGAAAAGCGGGATGAAAGAGACATATTATTCCCTCTTATACTAAATAAATTAAAGCAAAAATAAAATGTTATCTATCTATCTATATATCATATCTTTATCTCCCGAAAATTTACTTTCTTCCCGCATTTGCGTGAATTGGATGAAAAATTGACATTCGCTTACAGGAAGGTGCTACTTTGCATTAACTGAATTATATCAGTGACTGTTTCATGAAAGTTTAGACGCTTGACTTCTGGGTCTGTAATGGATATTTGGACCTTTTTCTCTGGTGAAATAAGTATATTATATGCGTAGAAAAAGGGTAAATTTTCTACATGCGTATAAGTTTTCATTAAAAATGTTGATATCAAGCACTAATAATATCAATAATTATTTCAGAAAGTTCATTAAATACGAGGAAATGGCGCCTTCATATAAAAACCTTAAAAGTCGCCAAAGTTTGTTTCTGAAAGTCCACGTTTTGAAGTGTCACTTAGCCGACTTATCCCAAAAGCCAACGCGCTTCTGCAGCCTCCCCATTCACTTTTAATTGATACAATTCAGTAATAAGTAGTAAAAGTCAGGCATACCAACCAGCCTGTTACTACTTACTAATATTCTTCTCATTACGGATACGACTTTAACGCTTATAAAATGAAATAACGCAACAAAAGCGTGCAACGTACGATTTGCTCGTCGGCTTCCTCGATGATGGGTCCGCCGGCCGGATCGTTGGCCGGTGGCGCCTCGTCCGCGGGCGGCAGCACCGGCGGATCCGAGCAGCAGATGCCGAAGCCAAGGCGGCCGTCGGCCTGCGTGTAGCTGCAGGTGTCGTAGATGCCGAGGACCCAGCCGTCCAGGGCGCCCAGGTCCGGGATCTTGAAGTACGGGTAGCACTCCTTGAAGGTCGTGCACTTGCCGACGGCGCCCTTCGACGTCAGGCAGGGCCCGCGCTGGCTGAACAGCTGGCGGGAGCCGCGGCGCGACGCCGTCACCGGCGACGACACCCCCGAGTCCGGCAGCGCTGCGAGTCAAGCGTGAGTTTTTTTTATTTTATTTTTTTTGTTACTTCTTTAACGGGATATGCTCTTTTTACGTATTTTTCATTTTTTGTTTCTATTTATGTCGCTTGGGTCCTAGTTATCGGGCGTAAGTTCTATCTTCGTTAGCGATTAGTCCGGTACAACGAGTTGCGAATTCGTTACCGACAAAATCGACCCAACGGGGAATCGAATCTGCGCAACGTACATCAATCGGCTACGTCGTGCACCTTAACCAGTAAAGCTACGGACGCCCCATATTTGTTTGTAAGTAGGTGTGAACGTCGATTGAAAATTCAAATTTCCCGCCTTGAATTTCCCCAATTGAAAAATTAATAACCGACTATTATTTAAATAATGGTTGTATTTGAGGGGAGGGACTGGTTAGATTTGAGCCTAATGAAAGAAAAAAATCCCGTCTGAACATTTTTTTATAACATTTCGTGTTAAATCAGATGGTGCATCGAGAATTCTAAAAAAGTTACGAAAAAATATTTAGCCTTAATTGTTGAAAATAGTAGGTATAAAAAGTACAATTTTCTAAATTTAAAGAACAAAGTAGATATCGATATTTTTATACAAAAAGATATTTTTTCAGAATTATCGATTCACTATCTGATTGGTAATAACGAAATCTGTTACAAAAAATGTTTAGCCCCGTACGTTTTCTCTTCCAACATTTTAAAAAAGTGGTCGGTCTCTCCCCTATTAAACAAAACCCAAGTTCACATGCACTTCACTGAGTAAAATAATAGATTTCTGCATGATGCTTCCGATTTTGAACCATCGTTGCCTTAAAAAGTTATTGCGATTAAATACTGTCAAAATCTCATACCCATAACTTTTTTATTGGTTTTGACGTTTAATATTTTGCTATACGAACATTCATTACTACTCAATAAAATGTAAGTTTATATAATGTTTGGTTTAGTCACTAAACCAAGGAACCGGCTTACATATATCTAATTTAATTGAGAGAGTAATGACAGTACCTCTGATTGTTTACAACTTTTAAGCAAATATTTGTATTTATAATATCTAAATGTATGAACAGTATACTTATCATACATACCCCATGCTACAATTAACTTACCTAAACTTTTTATGTTTCGCGAATTAATCTTGCAAGAGATCTAACGAAATTTTAGTACATCCGCTATTACACGAATAAAAATTAAACTCGTAAAACCGTTGACAACCCACGCATAATACATTACATACATAATACATATAACGCCGGTAGCCGGTCCACATATCGCAACCATTATCTACAAGATGAAGCATTACAGGTCCTTTCTAAACTAACTAAAAAAAAGAAGGAAGGTCGTAAACCAAAGGATTTTGAATAATGAGATTCATCGGTATACACACTCGCCGGCGGCATATACCGTACATCCAGGAAAGAAAAAAAGAGACGAGTTTTCCGCGAAGCGTGAATAACTTGGCATTGTGTAGCACTCGTGTCACTCGCCGCGCTATACCGCATGCGAGTGACAATCGTGTGCGGTTAACGTAATACCATATACACAAGGCGGGGAGCTTCGCGCGCTCGCGGCTACTTATATATACGAGTTCGCTGACCGTCCCGCGCGCGTTGCATACCTGCGCGCGATGTGCCGGCTCTACGTACTCTCTCTATCTCTCTCGCTCTTACACTTGCGCTAATGGAATTTCCGCGCACGCGCGCGCAATGCGTTCGGGCTCAATTTTTTTTTATGTATTTTCTGCGGGAGGATGTTTCGAAAATTATTATTATTTAATTCGAGCACCGCGGTGGTTGATCATCGGGAATGACGTTACGAAATTGGAGGTGGATTTTGCAACGATGGTTGAATTAGCTTTTGTTTGCTTCTATTATAATGGTAAGTAGGATAGCGGTAGTGGCGCGTCGATGGGGAACTGGCATAGTTTACGAATTTTGAAATCGTAATATTTTTGTAATATTTAGTCACCGAAATCATTTGGTCTTATACTATTAATGTAACAAAAGTTATTACCGATTTATGTTATGTTAAATAATAATTAAATAATGATTTCATATAATCTTACAATGTGCTTTATTATAGGTATTACTGTTCATTTCAGATTGAATATTACTTGTACCCTGACACATTGATTATTATTATATTAAATCAATGCGCATATTTTAAAATATTTTTCCTGGTGGAATTGAGTCTTATTAATAGCCTATCATTAGCCACAAATAGCTATCTAAATGAGATCGATTTTTATCAGAGTTGTATCTTTCTCACTTTTAAGTTGATTTAGTTTCGTAAATTTGTTTAAAGTATATTTTACTTTAAATATTTTATAAACGACGTTATTAAAAGTCATAAAAATCATAAGCCATAAGCAAACTTAGTCATTAACCGGTTCCCCGAGAAAAATCAACTCCCTCGATAAAAGAAAATTGGCAAGAAATTTACCTTCAACGACCACGGAGTCCTCCTCGGCTACTTGAAGCTCGGACTCGACCTCGGCGCTGCTGCATCCCACCACAAGCAGAAGAAAACTCGCGATCCCTAGTATCGCGATCTTCCCCATGATGAATCCCTTGTCTCTTCTCTTCCTCAAGTATTCACCGTTCGATCTGAATAAAAGGGACCTTTCATTAACCAAGCAGTAATAATTTCATGCAACATCAAGCCCTTGATGTTCCTCTGTCACCAATGAAACCAACTCGCGAAACTAAATGCCGGTTTTTCAAATCGTTCAGCGCCAAATCAAACACTTGCCTGCGTTTCAAACTACCTCCAAAACGACTCGAAAATCCGGCATAAAGCGTGTACGGAAAAATCCGTCGATAAAGAAGATAAAGTGTAAATAAATATTCACTGATGCAAAGCACCGACGACAATCACTGTTTATAGCGAAGAGAACCGTGTGCGTGTGCGGTGTGTCCTCTCGAACGGGACCTCGAGGCCGAGAGAGTAGCTCGTCGTCACTGCCGTACCTCGCGCGCGCGCGCGCTCCAAGCTAAGCCCGCCGAATACGCGACTCGCCAGCTTTATAACGGGCTCGCCCTTCCCCCCGGGCAGCGCTCAAGCGCTCTGCTCTCCTGCCTCCTCTTCGTCGTCCTCGTCCTCGTCTTCTTCTTCTTCTTCTTCTTCTTCTTCTTCTTCTTCTTCTCTCTGCTGCTGGTCTCTGCGTCTATTCTTCGCATAGGTACTGCCTTGCGACAGCGGGAGGTCTTATGCTTCTGCTTTTTCGCTCTCGGGATGCGCGCCTTTTGGCGCAAATCGCGAATTCCGCCCTTACTGCTTTGAGGCAAAGAGATGTACAGTTAGGGAATAGTGTGGATTTTTTTGTAGTTTTTATTAGGACGGAATGTTTATCGCGAAGATTGGTCTCGCATGTTTTGCCAGTTTCTCAATAACAATGTTTGCAGATTTTGTAAGTATCACAGGCGTTTTTATATGTGCTACGGGAAACCGCTCTTAGGTGTTTCGTATTGGTAACTTTGAGGTATTTAAATTTTAATGTCTCTTACCCAATAGATAATATGTAGGTATATACTAAATGAAAGTGTCTAGGAATGATGCAGTTACTGACAAAGTAGAATATGAGACTTAACAAAAACAGTCTATATTTCCCATGCAAAATAAATTAGAATGATGTAAAATTTATATGGAATATGCATTAAAGAACTTATAATGATTATAATAATGATGAAGATGGCGAAAAGGTGACGCGGATTTGGAAGAGGTATACTATTTAGATTTTAGGTGATGACATTTCGATTAACTCGACTGGATTTGCAATAGATTATGCAAATTTTTTACTAGAGAAGTGAGCTGAGATTACGATAAGTTGCTACCTGGTATTTTTTTATAACGTTGTGGGCGTTTAAGATTACTTGCTTGTATTGCTTTTTTTTATCTTTTGAATTCTTTGAGAATGCGTGAATCGACTTGTCAAAATAACGGGATGGTATTGAACTGAATACTGACTTTTTTTAACAACTCTGGCTGAGCCATGAATTTTTGTATGCTAATTTGTTTCTTTGATTCTTTTTCCAGTCACTTCAAATTATAGTTTAAATTTGTTTAACGGTTTTTTAATTAAAGTATTTCATTTTTTACGAATGGCATTCAACTTTTCATTCAGATTATTGGTCAAGTATACACATTCTCTTATCTTAAAAGTTATATTTATTTATTTGATACTTTGTATTTACGTATATATACAGATTATTGAAAAATAATAACATATTTAGAATTTTCAAATTGAATGCTTAATTATAAGATACACGCAGAGCTGTCGATCAATCATGCGTAAAATGAATCCAATCCAATTCAATTCAATTCAATTCAACTCAATTCAATTCACGTTACATTAACATATTATGTTAATGTGAATTAACTAGAATAGTAGTTTATTTAACTAGTGCGTAAACTGAACTTTATCGCATGGGTGCTGTTGTGCCGCGACAAACGCACGAGTGTGAAAAAGTTACGCACGAGTGACATACAATATTTTTTGACACAGTGTGCGGAAAGTTCGCGATAAGGTAGCTAGAATAGTTAACCGCATGGTGAAATAAATAAAGTACGAGGTGTGCTCGTCCGAGGAGGAACAAGTGGGAAGCTATTTTTAACTCATAAGAAATATATGGGACCTAAAATTTTTCAATTTATTAAAAATTTTTTCAATTAATTAAAAAAAATTTTCTAAATTTTTTAATTGATTCAATATATGTGTTCAACGTTCATCTGTCTCTCTCAATGTCATATTATATATGAGCGGTATAATCATGTCGCGCAGTGATCTGTGCTTCTGTTCGTGTAGATAAATTACTTTACGCACACTTTTTTACTTTGCGCATACGTATGTGAAAAAGTTCACTTTACGCACAGAAATTCACACTTTACACACGGACTTTACGCACACTGTGTCAAAAAAACATATTTGGGACGTCCTAGCGAATATGTCCCACCTAGCGCTAGAATTAGGAAGTGTTCAAAGTTATATCTAAAATCAAAACGAAAGACCCCTAACGTCAAATAGATAAACAAACAGATATTTGTTATTGAATGTATTTTAAAATTTAATAAAGATAAACTTACTTTAGAATAAAATATGAAAATAAAAGGTAACGTGTAAGAAGCATAAATTGAAAGACTAACAAGGAAATGTTGAATAAAAGGATCCAGTTTGAACTAGCTTATGAAACCTATTCTGAGAGTAGCACGTATATATACTCTTCTGAAGACAGTAAATTTACTATTTTTGTAGTATATGTACTACTATACTGAGAATTGTAAATTTACTACTCTTAGAGTAGGTCTCATAACTTCATACTCTCAGAAAAGTAGTATTTATACCGGCGACTTTTTACAATGTATATCTAATTCAAAAGAATCTAACATTTTAATCGAGGACAAAATCTGCTCGATTCCAAGTTATTTAAGCTCAAATTTTGCTCAATTCAACACGAATGAAGTGAAATTGGTTTCAAACTTCTCCACTCATTGTTGAATAGAATAAAATAATTGTCGATTCAAATGAATCCGAAATGAATCATCTGCTACTGCTTCGCTTCATTTGTACATAATTCTGAGTATACGTATAAGCGAGAACAACAAAACATCCACTGTATTTAAGTTTTTATTCTTCTCTATACAATCAATATAAAAGCAGTTTTCCAAGTACAGGGAGAAACAGGATGTATCCGATCTAGAGAATCCCATTCTGAAAAAGAGTTTCCTTCGTACCTGATAAATTCAGGTTCTCTAAAGTTTCCACGCGATCATCTCCTCAACAATCTATACGCCTAACTAACTGCATCACTCTAATACCACCCTAAAAACTAACTCAATCCGTCGACGATACTTTCTCACACAACCGTGCCCATCTTAATCCGATCAACGAAAAACATTCCAATGAAACCGAAACTTTAATAGTTTTCCAAGACCGAGGAATCGGAGAGGAGCAGTCTCTACATATATACCGCTTAAAATTCGCGGCGCGCTCACTCTCAGCGCCAATAATCGCGGGAAGCTGCGCGTGTAAAGCTCCCATGCCTCGGAGGACGATCTCTCTCTCTCTCTTGCGCTCTCTTGCGCGAGAAGCAGGGCATTAACATGGCCGAGGGAAGGATTGACCTTGGATAGGCCAGCGCGGAGGCTGGCGCACGGTGGCCGTGAACTTGCCCGTGAGACTCGCGTGCGCATGGAGCCGGGAGGGAGCGCGGCTCGCTCGTTGCAGTTGCAGCTGCTGTCACGTTTCGCGAGCTCGCGCGACCACTGTACGCGCGCTGACGTAAACGTCGCTGCTGCTGCTACCGCTGGACCGCCCCTATACTGCTGTGTATATATGTATCGATGTGTGTGCGTGTATATAGGAGTACTTGTGCGCTTTTATTTTTGAATTTGGCGCGTATTTTTGCGCAGGGACTTTCTTTCTGTTCTTTTTTTAATCGTGTGGGTTTGTTTTGAGGGGAGACGATCGAAGCTTTTATTTACCGGGGGGAATATCACGGCGTCTCGAGGTTATCTGGAATTACAAGTTGCGCTGTGAGCTTTTTTTTCGAATTTCCCGCCCTTTGTGCTTCGGTGGTTAATCATACGTTTATAATGTTTACTCGGCGCTGGTTCTGGGACTCAGAGAACAGATGGTCGTTTATTTATTGTGAAATGGCGAATTTCTGCGATGTTCGAGGTATCTGAACGTAGTTTCGGCGCAAGGATAAAGCATTTTTTAAAGTTCGCGCCTTTCTTGCTGGCAATGGAGACGTATAATAGCATGCAGCAATTCTTTATAATTTACACATTTAAATTTGCAATAAGAGAAGACTGTTATTTATAGCGATAGAAAATGTTTCCTATACTTCGTGGAAATACAATAAGATATTAAAGTTTTTTGAAATTTACATATATGAACGAATAAAATTGGATTTACTATGCAAGGTTAAATGATGTTTTCTTAATTATTCCTATTATAAGACAAGAAAAACTATTTGTCGCTTCTTCGTTTTTCAAATTTCGTGCCATTTTTATATCCACGATATATCCTTTTGTGCTTTTTAAAATTTGCATATTTTAATTCATAAATTCAGGAACAAAATTTCAGTTATTAAAAGAAACCATCAGATTTAAAATGATATGCAAATGTGGAGAACTGTTTGTTTTTTAAATGTTGCGACTTTTATGTTTTGATGAGAGTAGATTAACTTTATCACTTTTCCCAAAGTCAATACATTAAATTTATAAATAGAACTGCGCAGTCTTACTTGTTTTAATATAAAGAATATTAGTATATTTATGACACGTTTTCTTCTTCTTGAATACAATAACAGCATTAAAGATTGAAATTCATAAATAAAGTAGAAAAACCTTTAATCGATTATACTTGTAGGACAGACTGTGATTAATCGACCGAGGCTTCTTTTATCACTGTTTTGATATTTTTGGAAACTACTCACTAAAGAATTCTGTATTTACTGCAACGCTATAAAAACTGTCTACTCTTTTTATTTGACCCTTCCAACACTGAATTCCTTCAATAAAAATAACACTTTATTTGTGAGATGTAAAATGTTGCAATCAGGAATTCGAGTTATTTATTTTTTAGTAATACGTTTGGTCATTAAAGGTCCTCGAAAATGTTGGCAAAGTTAAACGTCGTACCGCCCTCAAAACACTTCGCATGTGGGAATTTTATTCAAATTGGAGGGCCAGTCCAATTAGCCAAAGTTTCTTGACCGTAACCAGTTTTTGTCGTTTTTGTGTAATGTTGAAAAAAACAGATGATCGATAAAAACGAAGTTACATTGACCCGCCAAACCGGACTTATTCATTCAAAAATATCGTGTGCACCATGGGCGGAAGGTGATTGACGCTCGTACTGGTTGCAGTCCTTGCTTCGGTAACCATTTACATCCCTTGGCTCGCCTCGGGCCGCTCGGGTGACCTCGGCTTGGCCTGCAATGGGCACTCGCGGTAATCACCTACTTTCCGCCCTTGATACAGAATATACTATTTCGACATTATGACAAATTGAAATCTATGTAATTAATTTTCTTGCTGTTTTATACTTTGTATTGCTTTTTTACATTTCTATAAATTCTGTATTTTCAAATGTATTACATTAAGTTTATAATTATGTAATCAATCAAATATTTGTTTTTACTGAAAATTCAGGTGCAAAATATGTTTACTTCGTTAGAAGTAAAATTGTAGTCCAGTCAATTTGAAAGCACACATTTCTAAAAAAAGTATTAGAAACTAGTTTCCGAAATATGTGCCATGAGTCAGTGTCCTTATTTTATGAAATTATACCGTGCTTAACTGCGCTTACAAAACTGGATATAACGTCGTACATTTTTAACGTTTTTCCCTAATGCGAGTCGATGAACATTATTATGCTCTTTTATTATTGTCTTATATGTCTTTTAGTCCAATACGTAAAAAATCAAGCTATTGAGTCAGCTCATTGTAGATATTTCAATATTCAGATACATCAGTATTAATCTTTCTGAACTCTAATGACTTTTTCTATTAGCCCACAAAAAAAAAGACATTATAATCCAAAATGTTTCCATTATTAGATTATACATTTTTTAAACTATTCTTTTATTTTTATATACCTTTTATACAGATTAGATTTCTGATAATTTTTTCCGATAAAAAGTTCCATATCTACCGCTCTACCATTTTTATTTTTCAGATATATATTTTATTATTCTTCCATCCTCCATTGCCATCGCATCTCCAAATATTTCCATAAACAGATCGATTGACGCAATAGAACAACTTTTTTTTTGTCTCCACCCAGAAACGTCAATCTTCGTTAACTCCATGCCTTCCAGGTCAAAGACCATTTTTTTCCCCTCGACAGATTGATAGAGATAGATGCCCACATCAATATAGAATCGAAATGAAAAAAGAAAAAGAAACAACGAAAGAAACTAGGCTTTACCGTTTGAACCGGATCGCTATCAGCGATCGCGATTCGGCGCTCGCTCTCGATCCTCTTTTCACAAACAATGCGACGCGAGCAACGTCCGCGTCATAAACTCGCTCACGGTCTCCCGCGAGGAACACGCGATCGCGAGAGTGTCACTGAACCTCTCTGGAACCCCTCGAAGCTCTGGGGTTTTTTGAACGTATGTCTGTATATACGAGTGAGAGTAGCAGCGACGAGCGTTTGAAATCCGAAGGAGGCTCCGCGGGCTCCGGTTCGCGCTCGGCCGAGGGAATTACGCTAACTTTATCCGACAACAGTTAGCTTCATATTTGAGCCTGACAGAGGTTTTTTGCATGCGTGAATGCCAAACGTATGCAAATATATATGTCTGACTAAACCGCACCCTTTTTCTACTCGTGTTCGGTGGACGTACGTGTATTTTCTAATGTTGCTTCACTAATGTCAATTAAGTGTTTCATAAATAAAAGTTCTTATCTTCTATTATAGTGGCCAGTGCACTCCATGGAACATATACATTTCTGTCAATATATGCATGATCGTTTTGTATCAAGTAGTGAAACGATTTTTGTAAACTTTTTATGTAGAACTGAAAATATCTGCAAGGCCTCGTGAAAGTCTAAATTTTGCAAAGCCACTTGGCGATTATACAGGATTAACGAATTCTTCCACATTGACGGACATTATTTTCCTAATTCTGCAAATATTTATTTCGCTATATCGGCAAGGGCCCATCAGAAGCCGCATAAAACCGGCGTCGAGTTTTTTTCTTCCAGCATCCACCCGCGAGAGAAAGAGCTGCACCCACCAATAAGAAGCCAAATTCACTGACGGAGCGGGCCCAACCGGCCCGAAAGGCTTTTCGGTTATCTCTGCCGAAACGCAAATGCTATCATAAATAATACACCGAAGTTAGGGCCAGTGGCCCCGCCAAGGACGCCACTTCGCTTCGCTCTCCTCTCCTCTGCCTCCCTCTCTCTCTCTCCCTCTCTTGCTAACTCGCACACCATACTATACATAAATACCTCTTCGTTTTCATTTTCGCTCCTTCTCTGTCCACCTCGCGTTTTTGCCGCGTCTCGATCCTCTTCTCTGTCTCTCTGTCTCGCTCGGCCAAAGTGGACTGCTGCCGGTGTATGTATATATGAGATCGGCCGTCTCTCTCTCGCCATTAAGATCGGCGTCGATATACGCGGACTGCATCGGATATTGGATCTGACGACGGCGCACATTGCTTATACTTGTCGAGTGCGGGCAACTCTCTCGCGTGTCGTCGTTTCCGTTCTGACCGAGCGAGAGCGAAGGAAAAGAGAAGATCGGCATCTCGCGACGAGGGACTCGAGAGGATAAGGAGATGATTTTATATACTGATTTTTTTTGGGTGTTTTAAAGGATTAGCTGATAACGGATCCATTCGATCGATGGATGTGGAATTTTAGTGGGATGGAATTTTATGTAATTTCGATGGATTTACAGTTTTGTAGATGTGATTTTGAATTTATTTTGATGAATAAATTCGGACTTTAATGAATGTTTTTTTTTACAGGATACTGTTTATCTGAGTTTAGTTTGTATTTAAGACTAGTTACAGTTTTCAAGGATTCTATTAAACATTAAAAACCGATGATGTAATTATTATATAGATAGATAGATAGATAGAGCTTTATTTTTGTACATTTACAAAAAATAGAACATCATATATATAGTATTATAGTCATACATTTTTAAGGAACATCGTTATATTATTACCAGGTACATCTATTCCTCATATATGATTTAATCATGAGACAAAACTGGCTAATCTTTTCTTGTATCTTGATACTTAATAGATAGAATAAAAACAATTTTTAATATAATTGGATCATTGTAATTTTAGAAAAAAACTATGATTCATGAAGATGGAAGCAAAGTCTTTATCTGAAATCACGTTATTCCCCATTTTTTAAAGACAAGCTTAATATTTGAAATAATATAATTTAAATTCTTTTGTATATTTTATCTGATTGGAACTTGAAACTTACAAGTTACTTATATTTCTGTTTATTAAAAATAATTAATGGAAAGTGAGAAAAATCAGAATATAGTAAGATGTAAATGTTGTTTATTTTATTATTATAAAAGTAATGACGATAGAAATTTCGTTTTTCCTTTTGTTTAGCTATAATAAAAATTACACTAAAATCAATAATAATATAAAAATGTACTGTGTCATCCGTATTCGGAGCGTTTGACCTACTAATTAATTTATATGAAATAAAAATGTTTAATACTATTTCATTTTTTATTATACTTCTTTTTTAATTTTAGGATTATTTGTATTCAGACTTAAGTAGTCACATTTTTAACACATAAATATCAAAAGTGTTTGGATCTATCGAATCTAGAGCAGGCGAGCCGGGGGGAAATTCCAAACGAAAGAGGTCAACGTGCCATAAGACGTACTATGAATTTTAATAGGGAACCACCCATGAATCATGCCATGGCAACGATGATATTTATTGAGTGTATTCTGGCAATATTTCATAGATTCTTCTGTTTTTGAATAAAAAGTGAAAACTTGATTCAGCGTATCGTATTACCCAATATAGGAATATTAATTATAACGTAATCCAGGTATAACGAAAAAGAAATAACAATGAATCACTTTTACTGTTTTTGCCAGAAAAGAAACTTTCTATGAATCGGACTAATCAAAAATACTCCGAAATAACGTCGAATTTGTAAAGTATCATCGAATTCTACAAACATGTTATAACACTGAATAACCCTGCATCTATTAAATTCAATAACAAACTGCCACCTCACGACATAACAACGCAATTTTACTCTCGCCACTTAACGCGCAATCAACATTTAATCTCCGTTCCGCGAAACGAAGTGAAAAATCTTCCCAAGCTCCCGCAAAAATACCCCATCTCTCCGCGGTGGCAAACTTCATTCTCCCCTCCTCGCAATCAAAAGATATCCTTCCTTCCCTTTAATCAACGTCGATTTTCTCGGCTAGCTAGAGCCGCTCATTTGCGGGGCTGCGGATGCGCCCCGCGCCCGCGGCTAAGCGAGAAGCATAGAAATCCGAAGAAGAACCCAGCCGCGGAAGGAGCATCGTCGCGGGTCGCGCCCGACGGAACTGGTTTTGCGCCCCGGCAGCTCCACAGCGTGTATCGGTTTACAGGCGCGAGGGAAAAAACGAAAGGACTGACGCATGTGTGTGTGTGTGTCCAGTTTTTTGCAAAAATGAACGCTCGCGCGCGGACTGGATTTTCTGCGCGATCGAAAAGACTAGTTTCAGGATTTATGCTTCTATCGATCGGGACGCTGCTAATGGAAAATCAGCTGTGATTTAGGAGCGGCGTGCTGCGCAGTTTCTGCAGCTTTTTTTCTCTCGATTTCAGAGAAACAGACGGTTGAATGACACTTTAACGAGTATGATAATTGTCACTTTTCGGGCCTTATCTCGTTCTTGAAATATTGCGCTCGTTTCGGAGATACGTAATATATTGCTTACTCACGAAATGCGTTAGCGTGACGTTTTTTTTTTTCGTGACAGGTCGATGAAACCTGTAATGAATCGCGATGATAATGAGCGAGTTAAACGAACACTTGAAATTTTAACTGTGCGTCATGTTTTAACTGTAATGTTGCAGCTGGTTGCGCGGTTTCTCGCTGGCTGCGTTTGTAAACAAAAATGAAGCGCGTCGCATGTGGGAATGGGAGGATCAGAAGTTTTCAATTATAGTAAAGAAATATTGGTAATTTATAAAACGTACTAATATAATATTTATTGTTTCAATAAACATCGTAATAATATAATATCACCTCTGGCACAATCTCACGATGGCAAGACGTCGCGACGTAACATTTGACAAATTTTCTTATAAATCTTCCTTCTCCGCACGCTTCCGCGGTCCGATCGGTCGACTATATGCAACTCTAACCGCATACTACGTAAGGGTGTACAATCTAACAAAATATCTAAAGCTAAAGGGAAGTGGAAAAGTGGGATGAAGGGTAAAGTTTTATTTTTATGCTCTTTTTGGGAAGTGGGGAGGGGCTGTGGAGAGAATAAATGGGGAACCGATCGTGCGCAACATGCACTTATAATGATCAACGATATGCAAACAGGCCTCGCATTAGAAACCACGAGGATCTGCGCGAAAAAAACATCATAAAAGCGATTCGCGATGCAGAATCGGAGTTGAATTTTCATTTCCGGCCTTTATTGTCTGCGCGACCCTCGCATCGAATCGTAAACGACATTTTACACATCACTATATAAAATAATAAATCTTTGAAGAAAATTCTCTTTCTTTTTTGTCTTAAAAATGTACATTAAAAGCCGAAACAAAAAATATCCGTCAAAGTTCTGCACGAGATCGATGAAAATACAATATAACAATGAACTAATTTACATAATTTTTTTTTTCTCTTTCGCCCTTTCACGCAAATGCATCGAAGTTTATGTATATAAAAACAGATGTGAGGCGAACGCGCGCACGCGTTTTCCCCGTGGCACGAGGATTATCTTGCCGTATTTTATTTAAAATTAACGGATAATTATAATAGAAATAGCGATACAAAAGAAATGGCTGACCGCGAGAGGCTGAGGTTTCGCCGGACAGGGCGATCCGACCCCTTTCGCGTTTTTTATAATCGTAATAATGTCATGGACCAACGCGAAATATTCGAGCTTTCTCATTCACTCAAAGTTTCTTTTTTTTTTCTCTTCGCTCTTTCTCTCGCGCACTCACGCTCACTATTCATTATTGTCTTATCCATTCTTCGCACTTTTTTTATGTATAAAAATAACAATGTACGCATTAAGTAGGTTTCTTCTTTCTTGTATCGATAGAATCAATATCATAATATTAATAACTATAATAAATGTAACAAAATATAGTACTCAATAGATTAATATGCATTTTACAAGCGTATTTTGATCGTTGCTTTGACATGCGTTATGACGAATTCTACGGTTGTAATGGATTGAATCGATTACACGTGAAAAGTCGCGTCTTTTGTGAGGTGATAGTCGCTAAATAATAAAAAACATATGGAAGCATTGCTTATATCATCTTATTCGCTTCCGCCTTTTCTTCTTTTATATTATGGCAAGGTCCACAATGATAAATCACGGAATGTACAATTGGAATGAGATGCAATTCTTTGCATAACTCTGAAACTTTAAATACGCTAAATAAACCTTTATACTTTATCCATAATATCAAGTCATTCTCAAAGCAGCGCTTCAAAAATTGCACGCCATGCGATATTTAAAAATAATTGTCGCTTCTCTAGGTCGTAATTTATTTCTTATTATAAAAAAATTTTCGCTCCTCCGTACATGTACATATATTTCTCAATATAATCCACAATAATTACTTCGAGTCAGACTCGGAAGTTCCACGCGCGCTTAACTATAGAAACAATATTTTTTCTCTTATTCGCATATTTATTTTTGTTTTTTTCAGTGAACTCGTCTCAACATCCTTTAAGTCACAACGCCGCAGTTAAAGATTTTTCCTTAAAGTATACACACAACATACGTATATATATATATAAAACTAGCGATAGATCTGCTTTCTGACATTTGAGTAAACAAGTTTTCTGTAAGTACATATATAATAATAAAAATGGATATGGTGCTAGTCGCTTCGAATACATCATCATCAGCATGCATACGACATACGTGCATCTTAACAAAAATAAACATGAAACTGAAACACACGAAGCGATAGTTTCGCAGTCATCATATATTTTGATTGATCAAAGGCGCGTTACAACGCCTTCTACTCTCTCGTAATAATTTTAATAATAATATCAATAATAATAATATAAAAAGAAAAAAAAAACAAAATAAACACAGTACCGTCGTATAAGCGACATTCACCGAGAAAAGTTTCTTTGTAGTCGTAATAAAATGTCTTGACAGTGACAAAGTCTTGTTTCATTAACAGAAGTTTTTGTTACTGTGACAAAATGCTTGCAACTTTACACTGAGATAAAATATCATATTTTGCACTACATAGTAATCAAAAAGTCAAACACGGTAGAAGAATAGTGAGCAATTTTACAATAGTCATTAAATTTTCATCATAATATGTACAATTTCTTATCGTTTAATCTAACAATAGGCGTATACACTGTCTCATAATTATCTCCATGAAAATAAAACCGTATCTTTTTTCGATTCATCCCCCGATCAAGAAAATTCACCAATCGTCGTCACACAAATGAGTACACGCTCCTCGAAATTTCTCCCAAGCTCGAAACTCTTACAATTTGCCCGATTCCACTCCATATCTCACTAAATGAAACTCTAACGCACTATACAATCCCAGCGTAGCGAATCCTGCACATTTCGTCAAAGTGACAGAGGGAAGGAAAAGTCTCGTGCGCGGGGATCCGGATCGGCTCACGTGGCCGCGACGTGGTGCTGGACGACGGCCGCCTGGTGGGGCGAGGCCGAGGTCATCTGGGCCTGGTGGGGCGCGATCGGCAGCTCGATGAGGGTGACGTCGTAGCCGGGCTCGAGGCCGTCGCCCGGGTCCGAGGGCGAGCCGGCGTTGCCGTTGCGATTCGAGCGCTCCTGCTGCTGCTCGGGCGTCAGACGCGAGTGCGACACCTCCAGCAGGAACAGGTCCTCGTCCACGTAGTAGCGGATCATGTCGTCGTCAATTTTCGCTGTAATTCTGCGGGGCGGCGTGAGAGAGAGGACAGAAAAGAGTTGCGGATGCGTTAGATGGTGTCGATTTGTTTTTGCTGAGAATGGCAAAATGAAACGGTGACGAGTGTGTCACTGCTACGGAATTATAGGGAGTTGCATGATTGGTCTTTTATTTCCTAGTTTGGTAGATTAGGGGAAACAAATAGGTTGGATTTTTTATTCTTATTTAATTATATAATATAACTAAAGTAGGTACAGCAGTTTGAAAATTCAAACACTGTACATCTAAAAAATTTTGATTTAATACTTTTAAGAGATACTTAAAAAATTACGTAATTTTGATGCTATGAACCTAATACATTTAAAAAATTGATTTTTTATTTGTATGCAACACCCTAATTATAGTGATCCACTGATTCAGCAATGATTATAGACTAATTTGCAGTGAAAAAAATAATATTCATTGCTGAGTTAGTGGATTTTTTTGACTAATTTAGTGGCAGTGACACAGGTTTCACTCTTTCACTTTTAAAAGTACAGGGTTGAAGATTATATAAAAGAGGAAAAATATACTGATGGATCATAGAAAATGGATGCGATTTGCGCTCACTCCTAAAAGTACATGATTTGACCTCGCGGCTTGAAAAGATGCATTTTCATCAAAATTTAAAAAGGTGCTCTTTCTGAAAACCTCATATTCAGAATTTTAAATTTTAAAGATTTTTTTATGAAAAGTATGTATAATAATGCATTTATTTTAATACTAGATTCTCGATTAAAAATATATATATATTTATAAGATTTTACGCTACTGTGTAAAGTATCTTGAAAATTTTAATATCTAAATCTAATCAGTTTTTGAAAGAGCGTCTTTAAGTAAAAAAGTACTTTTGAAACGCGTTTTCTGAATCTAGTTAATAACAAAGTCTTTTGAAAATTGAACCAGATAATGTTTATATAAATGCCAAGTAAGCCGTTTTTTTCAAAAACTAAAAAATTTGTTTACAGGGATCTTTGTTATCGACTTCTATATTTTAAGTTATTACTAAAGATTGAACAAGTTTTTTGAAAAACAAAATCGGCTTACTATGCCCTTCAAGTTTGTACAAGTATTATCTAGTACACAATTCAAAATATACGGTTATTACATAATACAACCGGAAAACTGTTTTAAACATCAGTGTTGAATTATCTCCCTCTTCAATGCAACGCTGAATCGCATCCTTTTTTTCTAAGATCCGTCTATACGTTTTCTAGAGATTGCATAATGAATATACAAAATTTATGCTGTAATCAATCAATGAGAGAAAAGTAATTGAGAAAGAGAAAAAATAAAGGAAAAATAATCTCCAACCATGAAGTAAACAATATTAAATCAATAAGAAATTTTCACTAGAATTCACACAGGCATTCAAAAATAGGAAAATAATGATCAAATTACTCTGATGGAAATATCAAGTTGCGATTTTGTGTAGTAATATTATAGAACTTCTATCAGAGTAAAAAGCAAAGTTTGGTCAAAAGTTTAGGCTACTTTGAATACTATATTTTTTATTTTTAATGTACAATACGTGTATGCACGTATTGAACAGAGCAGCAAATGTATAGACAGACGAGTCAAAAGTACGTGCAGGAATGTCGCACTGCGGTTTCGAAGCTCATATTTGCCAATGTCATTATTAACGTTACACGTTGCAAAGACAAGTCAAAGTTCGCTCTCAAGCTTAAGACTTTATTCATGCTGTTAATGAAAAAATGCTTTTCAGTTTGAAGGTATGGTATGGAAAGAGGATTTTAAATACCGTGATAAAATATGTACACAGAAATATAGTCATTGCAAAAATCAAAATTTTAAAATAAAAATAAATAAATAAATAACTAAGGTTACATAAAATTTGATTGTACAAAATTAATAAAACAAAATTTAAAATTTGTTGTTAAGATTTCGTAAAACCAATTCATTAACAAATTGAATATGTATATAAAACCATGAATTTTTATAATGAGCTTTAAGTTTTGCACAGTGATCGCTTACAGGAATGACAGAGATTGGTGATAGGTGTGTGCGTGTGTATATGCAACAAAAGCGAGTACAAGGCAAATTGAAGGTTTTGCGACATGCCAGCCTTAACATACACCAAGGAAGGTTAGCAGTGTGTTAAAAAGTACAGTAAGTAAGCGAAAAAGAAAGCAAAAAAAGGGACGGAGAATGACAGAGAGACGTGACACGACACATAGGCATGCGAGCGTGAATTCACGAAAGTAAAAGAGAAAGAAAAAGAGTTAAAGAGCATGCGTGTGTGTGCTACCATCATGCACATGGAGAAAGAGAGACAGCCAGAAAAAGAGAATAAAAAAATAACCATAGAGCGGATAATGGACATGCGGAGATACCCAAAGCGGACGAGCGGATACATGCGTAGTAAAGATGACTCTCTCTACTAAACTTACCCCTTTGTGTTTTTGCGATAGAGGTTATTAATACTCGAGGATGCAATTTTGTACTTTGACTCAATCTGTAAAATAGAAAAAAGTAGAACATTAGAATTTTGACAGTGGTTGTTTGGCTCTTCTTCCTTGCCGTGCCACTTTTTCAGTTCTTTTTTTTGTGTCTTTTCATTCTTTTATTTTCATGGTGCGACTAGATTTTTAACGAGCAAGTGAAAAAAGATGCGTGTAGACAGACAGCAAAGAAGCATTCAAAGATTGAAGATAAGTACAAATCTCGAAAAGAGAATTTTGAAGAAAGGAAGAAATGAATATTCATTCTGTGCATTGAATTTGTCCAGAGTGACAAATCATTCGCAAAGAGAATGAAAAATATCGTGCTGAAATTTGTAGCACTGAATCGAGAGATATGTTTTCAACTTTTTTCTTAGGCCTCCATGTGTAAATCGTGTGCGAAATACATTTCGAGTCAATAACTCGATCGAGTTGCTCCATCGCGTGACTGATTAATGATGAAGGGCCCAGCAGGGGATAAATGCATGCGCATTAATAATTAATTAGCGAATGAGACGATGATTAAATTATTAATAAATTATTGAGGCGCGACGTGTTTTGTGCAAGAGAGTATACAGAGGAAACATGCATGGATACGTATCACTCTGCCGGTTTTGACTGGGTCTTCTCCTATACTTTTCATACACAAAAATTGTCTTACTGAAAGCTAGAGTCGTATCTTTGTATTTACTTATCAATAAAACAATTTTTTCAGTATAGAATTTCCATTTAAGATTTGTTTTTCTTTCAGAATTGGCTAATATATAATTCGTTAAATGTAGGAGTGGATACAAAAAATATTTTAGCCAGCTGCAAAGAGTTCGCACGGTTGTTAAGGGGGTATTACTAATTCTTAGTTTAATTGAGGAGAAGAATACGTGTCATCAAATATTAAAACTTTATGATGTTAATAATGATATAGTTACAAAGAAATCGTGTTAATGTATTAAGACAATATCTTTAAAAAATCATAAAGGAAATTACCTAAATGTTCTGCGTTGAGAGATCTGAAGAATACATCAGACTCCGATATAAGGCCCTGAAGATCCCTGCGCAGAGTATATTAAGCAGTTTCCTTTATGACTTTTTACAAGTTATTGAATACATTTTTAAAAAATATAACAATAAATATATAAATAGAGAAAAGTTTTGATGACCCGTCCCTTCAAGTGAGAGGACTACACTTAAAAAAGAAACTTATGTAAAGAATATATCAAGTAAGAAAGTAAAAGTAAACTGCTATTCAACAAAAAAGTCGAGGCCTTGCATTTCGTTAACCTAGCAAAAGTAAAAGAAAGTTTAAAACACAAATAAGATTAAAGCACTACTTCTAATTATGAAGAAGTTTTATGTTAAATAATATCGCAAAAGTATATTTTAAGAAATTCAGAAGTGATGCTTAAAATGATTTCTTTCATGTAATTTGAACAATTTGAAGTGATTTAAAGAAATATTATTCGTTACCCAAGTTTAGTCAGAAATCTAATTATACTATGTGAAGAAACAAACTTATGAGGAAACGCGAAACTATTTTTTGTTGTGTATTTATAATACAGATAAAAAATTGAATGTATGTGTGATCTTATAGCAATTTACAAAAGTGCTTCATTAGCATTCTAAACGATTATGTTTTTTTTTTCTCAAAGTGATCAATAATACGATTATTTCCTTATCCGAAACGTAACTGCGCACAATTTAAAAATACTCAAGAATTTGTACGAAAATTAACGATCATCGACTTCTTTAAATCCCAATCATTTAAAACATCCTCCGCATTGAAATCCATTTCAACAAAACTAAAGGCAACGAATACTTTTCCACCCCACGTAAAATGATTAATTTCTCGTTACTTCACCACATCAAATAAACCGTGTCTCCTAATATCTCTCAAAAAGCCAAATTTCCCCAATAACCCCCCTCCCCCCCCCCCCCTCAATCCAACCATCTACACACCCCAATCTCTCATCATACTCACAGCATTGAGCAGTCCCTGCACCGTCGGCGGCGTCACGTGCAGCGGCGTATAAACGTCCTCGGACTCCTGCCTGACGTACAGCATGACCCTCTCCTCGGCGTCCGTGGCCCTCATGTGCGGCTGCATGTGCAGCCTGTTCCCGAGCGTGCCACCTCCACCTGGCCCACCTCCCACCAGCTGACCGTTGCCGGGCAGACCGGGCTGGACGCTCTGCAGCACCGAGCCCTGGAGCTCCTGCACCTGCATCAGCAGCGTGTCCTTCTTCTCGTGCATCGAGCCCAGATTGTCGGGCGGAAAGTGATTGTGGAACTTGAGGGCGGGCAGACTCGCGCGGCCCCCGGCGTTCGTCGACTGGCCGTAGGGACTGCCCCCGGCGCTGGTCTTCAGGCCCCCGCCGCCGCCGCCGCCGCCTCCGCCAGCCTCCCCGTTGCTCAGGGAGGAGGTGTCGGTCTCGCCGCCGCCGCCGCCGCCACCGCCACCGCCGCCGCCACCGTAGAAGCCCGACAGCTCCATCGTCGAGAACTGCGTTTGGAGAGAGAGAATTGAGGGTGTGTTACTTTTTATGTATCTTTGGTGGGGTTCGATAAGGAGAGGAGAACTTTTGGGCTGGTTAGTTGTTCTTTTTTAGGGGATGATTGAGATGGTGTGGGGTTAGTTCTCAATCGACCATTTAGGTGCCGATTTTGGTAGGTAGTAAGTCAATAACATTGAGCCAAAAGGACTTTTCAGAAGGTTTCGTGATTGTTCTTTCAAAAAGGGCAGATGTATCTTTTTTCACTGGGATTTAACGAGACAAGGAACCAAAATGGCGAAATTTAGAAATAATTTTTGGTCGATTTTAAGTGGAGATGTTTAATTTCAGTGAAAAAATGTTATCTGACCACAGATTTTCAAAGAGCAGGTGTCAAACTTTCAGATGACGATTTAGGATATTGATTTTATTGATTTAATGTCTTTTTCTAGTCGGAAAGCCAATCGTTAGTTCTAAAAATATTATTAATAAGTTCAATTATCTTCAAAAATCACTAGCTTTAGTTATGGTCGAATTAATTAACGGTTGATTTCCTTATCAACTGTTAATAGATTCGTTCCAAAAGAATAAATTCTTTTCTCGGTATACTTCTTTTAAGATTTTTCTTTTTTAAAAGAGTCGAGCGGGCGAATCGATTATGGATTCAGTAAATGTCAATACATAATCTGATATTGTAGTATATTAAACACACTAAAATGAAACGAGTGTTTGTTCACTTTTGCATACAACCAACTTATTTTCAAATGTTTGAGTAAGAAATCATTAATTTTCTATTGAATTTTTCGCTTCAAAAAAGAATAAAATTTTAATCTTTGTACAAGTAAAAAATTCACTCAAGATTAAAAAAATTACTTTAAGAATGAAAAGTTGCTTGCTTCTTCGTCTCAACGAGAGTGAATATTTCACTCCTTCCATTTTAGCGTGAAATATTATAATTTATCTCAAAGAAACGTTTTATTATAAAAAGCTTCTCATGTATGTACATACAAATTAGATCTTTTATAGATAAAAATTAAAATAGGTTAATAGCATCAGTCAGCATCACTACAATAATAAAATAGTCATTAAACGTATCACTAAAAAAATCGATCGCTCGATTGCTCGACTCAAGGTTATTTATTCGTCATGTTAAACATATAAGTTCCAGGAGTTGCAGTTAGTGGATCGCTTAGGCGTGCAACGGGACAACGTAAATTCTACATATGTGTTTCTTGCATTGATTCGTGTTTTCTTTCGAAACAATAAAAGCGACGAGTCGAGGCCTGCGCAACCTTTACGCTCTTCTCTCTTAATTCGAAATAGTGAAACCTCGGAAATTTCACTGTAAAGCAGTGAAATCTCACTGTTTCAAATTAAGAGGGTTAATCGCGTATACACAATTGCAAAAACATTTTTGGAAAATTCTCGCTTCGCCTGCGATTATGCTCAAAGCTTCGCACATAGGTTCGGGGCGAATAATTACCTTGTCGATGGAGTGCTCGGCCGGTGGCGAGAAGAGGACCGGCGGCTTGTGGAGATCCGCCATCGTGTAGAACTCGCTTCGCTCGGTGACGGAGTGATATAGCTCGTCCAGCTTTTTGCGGCCCGTCGCCGTCATTTTTCGCTTCGCCGCTCGCCTCTCCTCGTCGCGCGTCTTCCTCTCGGCTCCCTGAAATCAATCGTGGATTAGCAATGCAATCAATTTGAGGATTTAGCTTTCAGTTTATAAGTTTTGGAAGAAAGATTCGCAGATTATTTAATCCTTTGGAGGCTAGTGTTGTTTTATAATAACTTATTCATCATGGATTTTTGACTGCTCATAAATAATCATTTTATAGTAAAATAAATTACCAATAGTTCAAGTGCCACGTAAGAAATCAATCTCTTATTTTAAAAAATGTATTTGATAAGTATAGGGACATATGTTCAATGGCATCAATGCGTCTTATTACCATAATTATAAGTTCATAAACAAAGTTTTTGCATAAACTACATTTGTTTGCTTTATATAATGAAACTGCATAAATTTGTTTTATAATTTTCAAAATTCTTTTTAAAAAATGAATTTTAATTTTTTATTTAAAAGAAATATTAATCTATTTCTGTGCTAATAAAGTAGTAAAAATATTATTTTTTCATATTCATTTATAGAAACATATTTCTAACAATACGTCACTAATGTATTTTTATTGACACGATGAAAGATAAAAAGTTAGCTTCAAAGACTTAAAAAGATAAAACTCTTCATACCTTATCGCAGAAGACTTTGATTTGGCAGTAGCCTCGGTGCGATGGCGGCGTGTAGGCGTGAGTGTGCGGTGGCGGCTCCTCGTACGTGTCGACTTGTACGTGAAGCGGCAGGCCCTTCACGCCCTTCTGACTCGAGAAATCCGTGCTCAGACATTGCACTGCCACGTTTATCTATTATAAAAGAGAAATACAAATGTTTACAAAAAAAAATGTCGCATACCATTAAGCGAGACAATAGTTTAGGATAATACAATGGACGTGTTTTTGTCTCACCTTAGCCGAGGACTCGAGCGGATTCCAATAAACGGCGATCGCATTATGCGCCACCTCCTCGATGCAGCCCACGAGGCCCACGCTGTTTTTCGTGTCTGCAAAATTCCGAATATCTCGCTTTAGTATGATACTTCTGAATTGTGATTGTAGATACTAAGTTTAGAATATTGGCAAACTTTGTGTGTTGATACGACTATTTTTAGAATCAAAGTTCTATGTTGTGCAAGTATATAACTTAAAGATCGTCAAAATAAATAAATAATTTTAGAAATTAAAAACTATCCAAGTGCATAAATATAGAATAAGAATTACTTATGCTTACATTAAATTATAGCAGTGAAATAACAAAAAAAACGCGAATAAATTTACAATAAAACTACGTGACAAACATTATACAAAACAATCCTCTATTAATAAACAATGAAAAAAATTAAACTACATGTCTGGTGAAACATGAAATAAAAAACGCGAATAAATTAGCAATAAAACTACTAGGCAAACATAATACAAATCAATCCTCTGTTAATAAACGATGAAGAAAAAAAAGCTAAAGAACAACATAAAGACAAACAACATCAATGACCAAGATATATATCCCTTCTTACCGGTGCAACGTAGTCACTTCCTCGCGTTGGATCGTGAGCAAACGAACGAGAGAAAGAGAAAAAGACGATTCAAGATTAATAACGCATATTTTATGCACTCTGCCAACGTGTTTGTCTTTGTACAATACGCGTATGCGCGCGCTTTCCTTCCATTTCCCATCCGGAAATTATGCAGTCTCGCGCGAGTTATACACATTGTCGGCTATAGCTGCATTCGCTCATTATATATATATATATATATATATATATATATACATTTTTTTTGTCATCTTACCTGCGTCGAGAATACGCTGCTTGACGGAGTGCTGCCTGCCGTGCCAGAACTGCCACGCCTTGATCTCGTCTTCCGGGCTCTTCTCCTCCCGGAACATCAGCATAACCACGCTCTGCGCAGCGAGACAAGACAGAAAAGAAAGGTTTTCAGTGAGTGCGTGCATAATAGGCGAGGATGATTATTTGAATTTTCGGGTGTATGTGAATGGTGATTGCGGTGCAAGGCGATATCCTTTGATTGTTATCTTAATAGTGCCCACGCCCTTTATTACCATGATTACCCTTTTACCACTGGAATGGGGCTAAATCACTGGGGGGTAAATACTTTGCCGGTCTATGCAATCTTAGAATTATCATTTTATGTATTTTACTAAATGTTTTATGGAACAGCTCTCTGGTGAAGAAAATTCTAGATATTTTAATTCGAATGCAGTGATACTTTGATGGCACGATAGGACTGATTAAAAAAATATACTCTAAATAATTTTTAATATAATATATATTGGGTTGACAATTCTTGACATTGTATGCATAACTTCGCGTTATCATGTGTGCTTACAATAAGTGTACACTTTATATTTCCCTAAACCGTTAAAACAAAATTAAAAATAATTAGACACCTTTACTAGCAATGACTCATGTAAGTAATATTAATCTTACTATAACAATGTACAAAAATTAAATGCACAATTCTTTTGTAAATATTTTAAGAAATATTACCTGAAAATTTTATGTGACTTGTTTTATTAATTTGGTATATTTACATACCAAGATAAGCTTGAAAATCATAAAATATTTTCATATAAAAATGATTTTATTCAATAATTACACCAAAATTTAAAAAAAAATATTCAATGTTAATGTATAGTATTATTTATATATATACAACGATAGTTAATTCCTTTGACAACTACATCCGATGAAATACGGAATATTATAATATGCCAGATTATCAAATTTAAAAATGAAACAAAATGATGATTAAATTGCCAAAAATACTTTTCATATTAAATTGCCTGATTCTCACTCTAAAATTATTAAAACCACGTTAAAAGTTTTTCTGCCTCCCCGATTCGAGGGCCACACAATATTTCCACGCGATACAATCCCAACAATTCGAGTTCTCCGCTCAAAAATCACCAAAAACTCCAATCTCAAAAGACACCCAACTCAGCATTGTCCATTAAAACCCCGTCGACAAGAGTCAGGCACGCCAGGCTCTCGTTATCACCCTACAGCCGGGGCCATACATAACGCGAAAGACGGCCCCGACTGTCGCGATATCGCGGCCGAGCCTCGCGACGGACAGACAGAGCGCGCGAGTGCACACACGCAATGGGAAGAAGGGGGCGCGCGCATACACGCCGCAGTGTGACATCCTTGCTCGGCTGCCGAGAGATACGCGATATCCCCGCGCGTTCTCGCTGCCGGCAAGGCGATACGCGAATTCAGCGAGCGCACGGGCCCGTTAAGTGCAAACACACTGCACGGCGAGGCGTGTGTGTCCGTATGTAAGTGTGGATACCGGGGACGGCGACGTGGCGACGGCTGCTGCCGATACACAGGCGGCCCGATTTTTTTCCGATTCGGGTGAATGGGCCGCGCCTGTTGCGAGTGCGGGGGGCGACAGTGCGCGGTGTGCGTATGGAAGGAGAGACGGGGAGAGGCATCGCTTTTCGACGTATGCATGTGTGGATATGGTTGGGAGGTTGGAGGAGAATTCCGGGGAGGCGGTGGAGCGTGATTTTTGGAGGAGGTTGGATGCTTCCAAGGGTTTTGGGGTTTTTAAGGAGGTGTGAATTTCGAGTTTAGAGAGAATTGAATAAGTGGGTTTCAGGAAATGTGGTGAGAATTTTGTAAAATATTTTTAAGGACGAAGTATTTTTGTGAGAATTCGGAAGAATTTTTCAAAGGAGGATGCACAAATGGCGACCCCCTTGAGAGAACTTATATGACCATCACCATCTTTTAAAGCTCGTTTAAATATGAATTAGAGAAAAAAATCGACCACCTTCAGTACGGGGAAAGCTAAAGAAAAAAATATCTATGGACTTGTCCCATTAAAATCAATGTATAAAGTCTAATCGTACTCAAGAATATCTACTTATTTTTCCGAATTTTTACCGCGTTTTTTTAAACCTTCCCCGCACATACAGAGATCAATGATTCTTTTCTAAAATTCATGTTTTCGTGATTTCTAAATGATGGTATTGATTTTATATGTTCCCCTTCAATAGATAAAATACTATAAAGCTGTAAGCACAATCCTTTGCCATTCATATTTAGTTGTTACGAGTAACGCTCCTGCACAGTAATTTCTTTTTTGATGTTTTGATTTAATCGAACGTAAATCTGCACCCATATACGCTGAAATAATCTCTAATGTCTTAAATCGAAGCTGTATTATTTAGCTTTAAGTTAAGATGCTAAAGATGATTATTCAACGAAATGTAAAAAATACATATTTGACTCGCATTTCGTGCGTGTATACTCGTTCCAATGCGCAGGAGGGTTAAATTGAAACAAAAAATAAGAATTCTTGTTAGTTCTGACCAACTCTGTATATATGTTTAATTCTCATTATAAGAATATTAGCTCGGAACTGGTAAATTATTTAAATAAAAAAGAAAGACTAATAAAATTGCGTCAGGCCCCACAGCTAGAAGTACGATTTTATTATATAAGTAATTAATAAGAAAACAAAACGAAATTAAAATTCTACATACCTACTTATTTCGTTCATAAGAAGCTAACATTTTTATACATATTTTATAGTTATTAGAAATACTAGTCATGAATTTCGCGATTCAATTTATTACAAACACAACAAAATCAAGCAAACCCAAGTTATCAACAGTATTATACACGAGCTTTTATGACCTCCTCGGACCTTATCTATAAATCCTTCTCAAACCACGCGCGGAATCCTCCTCCTAGAAAGAAAGAAACAGAAGAAACGATAGCACGCGCCTCAATTAAACGCGATAAATAAGGAAGTGAAAATTGTCAATAAGCGCGCGCGCGCGCGCTCGTGACTCTCCTCGAGCGATCATAGAAAAGGTTTTTCTTGAAATTTCGTCGTCGCGTCGAAGGCACGTACGCGCGCGCTCAGTGAAACTCGCGACCGAACATCCGGTCGATCTCTCCGTCTCTCTCCTACGGCTGCAAAGCTCTCGCAGAAATTTTCTCTCCCCCTCCCTCCTCTCCCCCCCTGGCTTATAGGTGATATAACACCGGTCGCGGTGGGCGCGGAAGAAGTGGTAGCCAACAGCAGCAGCAGTAGAAGAAGAAGAAGAAAGCTGCTCAAACTCGTAATCGGGGAAAAATGTCGTGCTCGCGCTCGGGCTGGCGCGCGCCCGAGCTTTATCGTAATGGAAATTGCTAACGGTACGCCATTTAGCCGCCAATTAAAGTCGCTCGCCGGTCGCGAGAACAAACGACCTCATTCCACTGGTTTTTCTCCCCCTCCCCTCGCGCGCGTGTGTGTGTGTTTGCGAGTGTCTATGCGCGAGACTTGGGACGACGAAGATGCCTGTGTCCTTTTCTCGCGCCGTGTACGAATGTTATATACGCATAAAATACGCGCCCGGCGAGTTTCCACCCGACGGCTACGACGACGAGTGCGCCACAAAAAGGCGGGACCATTTGAATTGTTAAGGCCGTGAGAGTTACACTATGCGTGTCTCCGTGTATATTATACCGCGGAGAGAAATCTCGCTGTTCGACGAGCGCCGGGGCATTTTGTTTTTTTGCGAAAACGTGTATCCAATTTTTTTGGTTTTAATTGCCCGAAGCGTTTTATCGCGGAGTTGAATAAATGTCTTGTTGCGAATCACGCGAGGGCATTTTTGTGCACTCGGTTTAGCAATCTTCGTGATGGGAGAAATTATGGGATTAATTGAATGTGGTAATAGTAATAATTTAGAATGATTCAATTCGCGTGATTCACCGAATGATGGTAATATGAAACGTGCTCTGTGCAGATAAGTGGTTTTTAATAGAAGCACGTTAGCTTCTTATTATTTTAGAATATATACAATTTAATTTACACTTACATTCACACATTGAAAATTAATGTTAAAGATAAATAGAATAGCTTGTTTCGCAAAATATTAATTTTAATATGTAAATTTCAGTATGTATTTATTATATTAGATTAACCTATTCACTGTTCAATGCATATATTACAAAAACTTACAGCGAGACTTTTCACCTATGAATAGTTATATAATAGATTCTACTATCATTAAGCCTTACAAGCAGAGTATCAAACATACAGGAAAAGAATTTTGCTGAATTTTCAAAAATACTTTTTTTTTACCTTAAAATAAAACTCAGCACCCATAGTTTGATCTACTAGATTCTAGAACCTACGATGCAGCTAAATTCATTAGCATTACTCATACACCCAATATTAAATAACTTGTATATATAGATATACTAACAATGTTAATGAAAGACGCCAATCTGAGTAGGGCGAGGTAGAGGCCTACTAGATCAAACTAGGGGTACTGAGAATCATTTTTAGTTATACCAGGAAACGATCCTCAAAGTTTCAGCATGATCCATTTTTGGGAGGTCTGACATTTTCCTTGTTAGTTCTCAATATAAAATGTATTATTTTCATAGTTATAATATAAATAAAATAAGTAAATAAAAAGAACAGTAAGTAAGTTATTGTTAGTATACCGAATGAAAATCCATAAAGACGAGAATGTACAAAGAGACCGCCGCAGGCGCTTGTCAGTACGCGCCGTATTAATGCACATACATACGCGCATTCTCACAAGGGAGGAGGCGAGAAAAAGCTAAACCACCGCGCGGAAGTCGCTCCTTCTAACTCGCTCTCTCTCTCTGTCTGTCTCATGACAGGCGGGGCATCAATACAGATCAGCGCTTCTTACCTTGACGGTCTGTCCCGCTTTTAGGAGCGGCTTGTCCGGATCCGGCACGTAGTCCAGCGTGATGCCGTAGAACTGGCCCTTGTTGATGTAGGTTATCCTGTCGTCCTCGCGGCGCTGCGAGGTGCTGATGGGCGACTCCAGGTGGTACTTGAAGCCGTAGGCTGAATAGCTATAACAGAGAGCGAGAAAATACATCACGAGGCGGATAAGGACAAAGATCGTTAATGACTTTCGCGGGGCCCCGCGGGGCCGCACTTCACGCGCGTGTGTGTGTGTGTGTATGCGCATTTTTGCCGATCGAGAAATCGATCGACACGGTGTGTATACTGTATAGGAATCGTTAGGCGCGCGCGTTGGGCGTGCCATTGAAAAACTTGAAAAGAAAGTTCCGTGGACTATTGGTTCGGGTTTTTGCGAGAGCGCGCGTGCTCGTCGTCGAGCAATTATCATCTGTTTTAAGGACGATTGACATTCCGTTTTCATGCGGTTCTTATGGGCGGGATCCGACGTGTGCGCGCTCTTTTTTTTTCGCTTGTAAAAGTTCAGAGCTCATGTTTTATGTATGCGGTATTAGAGACGATTTAGTTCGAGGAGATGAAAGCTGACGAAAATTATTGTAGTTTTCGTGTCGCGATCGAGTTTCACTTGGGTAGAAACTTTTGAAAATTTAGAAAAAGTATTTTCTCGTTTTGTATCCGGTAGAGTGAAAATCCATTTCTCTAATTTACGTTGTCCAGGTATTTATTCTGACAGGTATAATATAAGTGTCGATTAAAAAAAAATTCGCAATGTTTAAAGTGTTCGCAAGCAGAAAAATGCCCACTTTGATAATAAAAACGTTTAAATTTCTTTACCAACATAAATTACAGCGCTTATTTTCAACCAGATCGTTTCATATTCGATTGCCGCGCATTTACCCTCAGGAAGTCTGCTTATCCGAGGCCTCTCACAGAAAAAAAAAGACAAATTGGCGTATTTCTTTTTCTTTATCCGAAGGAAGTGAACGTCTCTATCAAGCCGCTCGCTTACTCGCCGGCATTAAGCACCTCCACTGCCTTACTTAGCTTATCGCGCGAATCCCACCGGTAATTTTTTTTAAGCATAACAAATCCATTATCGCCTCTCCCAGACTTTTACTTTTTGCTACCAAAAAAAAAAGGAAAGAAAATTCACGAACTAAAATCTCGCGCACATTCATCAAGAATATCAAATAATTCGCGTTAAGCAATATTTCATTATATTAAACGCGACAGTTTCCAGCCGCGCATATACTTCGATCAATCATTTGGGCGCGCGCGCACGAAAATCCTTGAGCAGCGTATTAAAGAAAACGCGAACTTAACTTTTGAACAGATCGTCGGCGATACACGGATACGCCGCATATAACGCGACAGTTGCACACACACACACATACGGGCTCGAGAAAACACGGCGGCTCTCGCTCGAGATAAGTGTGTATAGTCGCAGTCGCAGTCGCGCGCCGCGCGCGGGTGAACGTCCTGCAGCAACGCGCCGCGCGCCGCCTACCTTTTCCACCTTATTATAACGCTTCTACGCACACGCGTCCGCTTCGACTCCGAGTATATGCAAATGCATTAAACGTATATATAGATACATATACACGTATATATGTATCGAGCGAGAGAGAGAGAGAGATATATGTACGTGTATAACGCGAGAATGTGTGCATTTAAGATAGGCGCGAGCGAGCGGCGTTTTGCGATTTCACGTGTCGCGCTGGCGCAGCGTATTATAGAATAAGACCTCGCCGAGTTTAATCGAAATTGCGCTCTCGTTTTTCGCTTTTGTGCTCCTGCGTATCATGCGCGCGAGGGAACGGCAAAAATTCCCCGCGAGCGCTGCTGCATATAGGCGCGGATTACGAGAGAGTCTGGCTATATATATATAGATATGTATGTGCGAGCGCGATGTCTGATCGCGACGAGGGTTAAAAAATAGAATTTGCGATTTTACGCGTGATACCGCGGCTGTGTGATGGTACTCTTTTTGTTGTGCGTGGATCGAAGGATCGGCGTTGGTGGGTATAATACAGTTGCCGTGGGATTGTGCGTGCGCCTCGGTCGTGCGTTTCGATTTTTATGGAATTCCGAGGATTATTACGAGCGCGAGAATACGCTAGATCGATAAGTCTTTTGTTTGTGTGTGACGGTGCGCGTGCACGTGGAGGGAAGATTATACGGAAACTTTGGCTGAACGCTTTTACTTAATTTGTCGGGGATCCGCTTAGATTTCAGATAATCTCGCGATACGGCCGTACACTCATTTGCGTAATTATGGGTTTGATAAGAAACGATCTAGTTTATCATCGTTTTATGACTCTGTTACGCGGAAAAATTCAAATTTTCCGCATGAGTTTACAACGTATCGGCTGGACGCCCGACAGCCAATGATAGAAAAAGATTCTTATTAATTATAATCATTAAATTCCGATTACCAATAGGCGGACTTTTGCGTCTTATTTGAAAATTTATACCGCGCGGAATTCGTGTAAGCCAAAAAAAGATCCTGCGCGCCTGCGTGTTCAATATGCATGAGGGAAATAATTTGATAGATACAGCAAATATAGATTACCGGCTTAGATTAGCAAATGTTTTCTCTATAACGGCGGAAAAATGCTGTTTCGATCAAGTGGTAATCAAATATTTCTACAGCGCCGCAATCATGCTCGTACAGTTGCAGTAGCGAAATTCTTGACCGACGTCGCTATTATTTTAACTGTCTCAACGCTACTGCATAATGACATTAACTATTACAACTATTTCCTCTGCGATTACTGAACGAAATTTTCCTTTTACGAATAACTTAACTTTTTCTAATGTGTTTCATGCTTTATTTATAGCTATGTTTAGAACTTTAAGATTAATAATTAACCCTCTCGTATCGAAACCTTTTAGCCTGTCGAAAAATACGTTTTCTTGTATAGTTAATGATTTGATATTTATATATATAAATGATTTAATCGTATCACAATAATTATAGCTGACATAAAATGTAAGTACGTTTTCCTAAATGGAGAATAAAAGTTAGCATGCGCTATTTCGAAGACATGTATTTTTTTGGTACAAAATTTTATCTGAAAATCTGATAAAATGAAATTCAACATTATTATCTGATAATTTTATAAAATCAGTATATAACTAGAAATATATTTTCTTACGTGTAATTAATGAATATCTCAAAATGTCTTGGCGCGATGTCGCAGTTTTCTCGCAAGAAACTGATGACAGCTATATTAATATTCTGGTAAAATGAAATAATGATACATTAAGATTTCCAACGAAGTGCGTGCCTCGTACTCATTTTGATGAATGTACACCGGTGCAATCTCCACTTTCTTAACTAATCTATATACTTTCACGAGTTCAATATAATCACATGAATACCACGAGAGGATCAACGCACCTTATACTTATCAAATCTCACTCTATAAATAACAAAAAAAGAAATTCTCATCCTCGCGACGATACTCACAGTTTTGGTATCTGAATCTTGTCGGCGTCGTTCTGCCGGCCAAAGTCGTGCCAGGGCCGCGACCTCGGCGGATTCGTCTGGGAGTTGGGGGTCGTGGCGCCGGTTGCGACGAGGGTGCCGCTGCCCGGGCGCTGGACCTGGGCCGCCTGCGCGTGGCCCTGCTGGAGCTGCAGCTGGAGCGGCTGGTGGTGGATGACGGCGCCGCTCTCGAGGACGACCGCGGAGCCCGAGCCCGGCCCGCCCGAGCACAGCTCCGTGTAGTCGAAGGACGACTGTGGAGGTAAGAGAGAAGAGAGATCGTTGAGATATATGGCGATGGTTGTGCAGTCGATGCGTAGTATTTTATTAGGTGGAACGCATGATTTCTTTAGATTTGTTGGAGGGTTTAAGGAGAATCAAACGCATTCGGTCATAAAAATAGCCGAGTGGAATTGTAAAATTAGTGAAATTTTGTTGCTGCTAAATGCGTATGGTAAGTGGTATTAAAGTTACAAAACATATATGATTTATAATTTATAAATTTAAAAAATTAATGGTATACTATTAATTTATTGAATTGGAAATATGCATGAAAATTTTGTTACTTTGTCGTGTTTGCAATGGACTTTTAAATGCATTTCAATTATTTTTAAAGAGGAAAATTCCAAAGTGTTTTATTGCTTCCTTAAGTTTCTTTAATGTCGTCATATTTGATAGTGAAATATGTTGACATTGCATACATTAAAATGTCAAAGAAAATTTTGGTGTGTTTTAGTTGTGATGCTATAAATATAGTACTATTTATAACTAAATAATGTAATTTTTTTCACCAAAACTTAAGTATATGTAACAATTTAAATTACATATTTTACTATAATTAACTAAAAATGTATACTATCGTTAATACATTCGTCATCAAAACTACCTTATATAGAATTTACAATTACATTTTTTTACTGTCAAATATAGTAATCGGTAGCAACTTATTTTGTTCTTTTCAGTGAACGATATATACTACTCGCTAATTTGAGTTTAAATAATTATCCAAAAAGAAAGTTTCAGTATCGTTTTGACCTGATAGCAACTTTCGGTGTTTGAATTCTACAGAGAAGTATTTATAAATGTAAAGATTTAATTTAGATTAAATGCCATAAACATGTCGTATTATATATAAAGTAAATTCTATTAAAATTCAAAGAGCGCGGAGCAATTAAGTGAAAAGCAACATTCTGTAAGTTTACGATAGTGTCTGTAAAAAATTTGACTTTACAGTAACATATAATATAACTGATTAGTAATGAAAATTTTATACAAGCACATTAAGCAACAAGAAAAGTTGTTTCGTGTGTCGAATTCACTTTTCCCCCCCGATAACGGAAGTCGCAACTACCGTTCGACAAATATTTTCACCACTAGAGCAACGAGCAAGAAGTTAGAAAAAAAAAAGAAAAGTCAAATATCTCGTCGCTCCGCGATACCTATCGCACCGCATAAATCTTCGACACCTCCTATAACCCACGGGTCAACGGCCGTTCCGATATAAACCACTCCGCGCAAGGACATTAAGCGCCGTATATATATCAAAACCCAGGCTAATGGTCCCTTATACACCAGCGCCAAAGCGGCCCCATTAAGAAAATTAAGCAATTAAACGTCGCGCTCGCGCGACAGAGATCGGAAAATGCGATCGCTACCGCGCGCACAACTCCCTCTCGTACATAGCCAGCGCGAATTTCGCGATACCGCGCGCTCTCTGCACCCGTACACACACAGGTACACGTAAACCGCGCTCCGTACACGAGCGACACTCGCGTTCCCTCTCAATTGCTCATTCAGCGGCGCGCGCGCTCTAGCTCGGGGTTTTATCGGATCCTGGTATCTGCGCGGCGATCGAGAGATCGATAGCTCGGCCGCGAGGAACTGCCTGCTAATCGCTCTCGTATAGCAGCAAATCTGCGTGTGTGTGTGTGTGTGTGTGTGTGTATGCGCGATCGCGGGCTTTCTCCTCTGCAGCTGTTGCTGCTGTTCGCCGGCCCGCGGGACTAATATGGCCTAGACGTGTCGATTTTGCAGATGTGTGTATATGTCGCGAGCGTGTTCGATTGGGGATTGTTTTTGGACGTGGGTTGTTTTGGAGGAGGAATGCCACGTGGAGTTGTATGCTTAATTAGGCGAAAGTGTCAGTCGGTTATCATTGTAAGGCCTTTTTTATGCGTCTTATTATTGAGACAAATTGTATTAGATGTGGCGTTTATGTGTATGGACGTGTTTGTAACTTGTATGTCTTGTTGGGCAATGCGTCAAATGTGTAGCTGAGAATACTTGAATGGCGCGGAAAGAAATTTTTAAGCGCAGCGCTAATTGATTTCTGCTCCTGTTAGAATCTAAATTTAGATCCCCGAGATTGAATTTCGAAACCGCTAATCTATTGGAACTATTTTAATATACGCAAAACTGCGGTTTTATATTTCGCATGCTCCGTTAACTAAATTCAATTAATGTACAGTTGCCACCGACTGCCTATTTCTTTATATTTTATCATTTATCCTCAATTTAACACTCAATTAATCTAACCGATACTCTATATTAATTACTTCGAGCTCTTTTTATCACGCGACGAAAAAAGAATAATATTGTAATGACAGCAATGTGCTATCGCTGTATGAAACAGCAATTAAATTCGTCATAATTTCATTTTTATCTAAAGTAGCGAACTCCTTCGCTAAACCACGGAAATTGTCCGTTAAGTTAAGATATCTATTCTTCGCTGTTACGGCGATATATTCTTCCGATATGTATTTGTAGCATTAATGGTTACTTACAAGGAGATGATCAGGGATGCGGCTCCCGAATTTTCATGAAACTTTGAGGATCTTTTCCCGGCACCGTAAAATGAAGCCCAGCACTCATAGTTAATTTGAATGGGCCATTTGAGATATAGCTAAATACAGGTTGTCCCATTTTAAAACCTTATCGAAAATATCTCTGAACGTATGATTGGAGGTTTTAAAATGGGACACCCTGCATATTAACATTAACAATATATGTACAAATACGATTTCTTTGGCATTAGGAAAGACCGGGGCTAAGTTGGACACTTTATGTTTTGAGACTATTATTTTTTACCATTTTATGAAGAATAGTACTATTGAAATTAGTGTATACTTATCAAGTAATTGGTAGTAACTACCTATTTAAATACTTTCAGCCACTTATTCAGTCATTTACTACGTACAATATACCTATATGAGCAATGTTAACGTTTTTCCATTAAATCTACAGATTCTGGATTTCAATTTCAAGATACCCGGAAAAGATCCTCATAAACTTTCAGGAAACTCCAGACCCCTCATTCCTGCTCACTGAACGCGCCCAAGCCTCGAGACAAAAGAAACCTCCATCACGAACCTGGTGCAGCGCGGTCGGCTGATGGTGATCCTGCCTCGGCGTAACCGCGTCCGCGCCTATCCCGGAGTCGGGACTCGGCAGATCGACGGTCAGCACCTTGCTGCTGCTCGAGGAGGAGCGTATGGCGTGGGTCGTGGCGTAGGAGCTCGGCACCACCTCGTACCGCGTGTAGGAGGCCGTCGAGGTCGGCAGGGACGTCGTGCCCGAGGAGACGAGCGGAGGCAGGGCCTCGCCCGTCACGTACACGGCCGTCGCCTCCTGCTGGTGCTGCAGGCTGGACGGGCCGTTCGTCCCGTTGTTGTTGTTGTTGTTGTTGCCGTTGTTCGTCGGGGCCGAGGTGTAGCTGGTCTGCAGTCGGGGACTGCACGAGGTGTACGGGTCGTACGGGCTACCGTACTGGAAGCAGAGGGGGCGGCTGTTTATTTGCCGGATTTGGGGTGGGTCGTAGGTTGTAGCTTGGGTATCGCAGCTAGGAAGAAGATTGTGGAATACTACGTATGTAGCGCAGATTTTTGGTACAATCATGTTTTTTTAGTTGAATTTTTTAAGATTATTTGTCAATATTATTGTTTTGTGATTTTTCGATCTTTTTTAAAGAATTTTCGAAGTGAATATTTTATTACTGTTTTATTATCAAAAATCAAGTTGAAGAAATTTTGAATTATCGTAGTCTTGTTCCGAAGGTGCGATATCAAGCTATTGTACTTACAATATAATCTAGTTAGGTATCCTATTTCAATATTTGTATAGTATTTCATAATTGAAATATCGAACGATATGCTTTAAATCTTTCAATACTTTTTATTACTATTATTATAATACTCAATATTTCTATTATCATTTTATTATTATCACTCAAGATCAACGTATAGGTATACTTATTACTTAAATTTAGAAAAATAATATTTCAAGAAATGTATATTAAAGATTTGAGTCATGTATCTCTATCTCTCATTTCTTAATCATATATATATATATTTAGATTTAGTTAAAAGTTAAAAAACAAAGAATAGGCGAACCTGTAGTGTAGGTCCACTGCTTGTAAAGTTCAGTTCGCTGTCGACGCTTGACGGAAATCCACCGTCCCTCGACTTTAAATAAAATTCATTTTCTATACGTATATATATGAATTTATTTACAGAAAATCTAATAATATATATTAATCAATTTATAAGCGAGTTTTAACTCGTATAATTGTATATAAAACATTTTTATTCTGGATTCATTTTTGGGAAATGTTTCTAGGCAATAATCCATTACATATATGGATAAGTCCGCACAAATTTTTAACTTTTCATTTTACTTTACTTCTGCCTATATCTTTTCGAGTATGTAGGAAAAATAACGTATTACGTATCGTTACCAAAATTTCGCAGCATATTTTACTTAGCTCATACATTAATTAAAGCCTTTACTGAATGTTAATATATAGTAGTCTGGCTAGTAATAAGTATAATGATAAATTTGTATCACTTTCTAAGTTCTCAGAATTATATTCAAAAGAATAAAAATTAAAAATTGTTCTTCTGGTCAGTGGCACAGTATTCGGTAAAAGCTCAAATAGTCATTTCAGGTAAGTAGAATATGCTATAAAATTTGTCAAGTTATCAGAAAAATTTACCGAAATGCTCCTATTTTTGGTACTTTTTGTGTGATATTCCGGAATTAACGATTACTCATTTGATACCATTACCATCACGGATTCAGTTTTTGATCACTTTCTTTCATTTATGACGACAAAAATCTTAAAAACAAAATAAAAAAGTGTCAATAAAAGGAATAAAAAACTGAGCTTTTCGTGATATTTGAGAATACATATTTAGCATCTGAATTAGTAATTTAAGACCTGGCAGATCGCGTGCCTTATCAGGACGCTTCACAATAGCCTTTAAAAAATTCAAATACATGCTGTTTTACACAAAAAGTTAAAATTTCAGCGAACTATTCCATATTTTCTTTTTATCTTTTAATTTCCACGTATATGTCTGTAGCTTCGAAGCGTAACAAATTGAGCCCCCTTTTTTGAAAATTGAGTTTTTATTGATTCTAGTCTCCATTCCCGGTATATCATCATACAAAACAGTTAAAAGTCGCCAAACTTCATATTACATTTCTCTTCTCACAATGTATGCTTTTCTTACATACACATAATTTGCTTTAACATCTCGACGTTTCAAAAGAATGGCCTCAATTCATTACGCCTCTCGAGCCCAGATCGATCGTACATTCACAAGTGCACCATTTCCACGGGCCACTCGCACTGCCATTACACCCTACCTGCAGCTGATGATGCTGATGGTGATACATGCCGGGCGGCGTCGGACTGTCCGGCTGCTGGTTCTGCTTGTGTCGCTTGGCCGGCTGCTGTCCGCCGCCCCTCGAGGAGCTCAGGTCCTCGGGTTCGCGCTTGACGCCGGCTATCGCCGCCTGCTGGGACTGGGGACTCAGGGGCATGGGCAGGCCACCCTGCAGGCCCTGGCTCGGGCTGTGCGACTGCTGGTTGTACTGGTGGAGGAAGTGGTGGAGCTCGCCGCCCGAGCCCTCGCTGCCGGTCTCCATGCGCGAACCCGGCCCGCCGGCTTCCTGCACCAGAAGCTTCTGGCCCATCACGCCGCTGTGGACGGGAGAAGAGATAGATCGTTGTAGGTTGAGTACTTTTGTGAACGGGTGTGTAAGTAGAAGTTGGAGGATTCTGAGAGTCAGTTTATTCATTTGGTAAAGTTTGAAGTGTATGAAGCCTTTGCGTTTTTTTGACACTTGTTTATTGATGATTGTATTAACCTATTTCTTCCCAAGCGGCCATTTTATAGTCGATGGGTTTTTTGCCTAAAACCGCCATTTTGAAATTTTCCAACGGAAATTTCAAAATTCTGACTTCAGAATCGGGAAGAGCGGACAATTTTACTTCAGAAAAGTGTTATTGGTTATTATTATTTTTTTTTCGAAAATTTTTTAGACTAAAAACCAATCGACTATAAAATGTCCGCTTGGGAAAAAATGGGTTAAGAATGTAGTAGTTTTTTGAAAAGAATTTTTTATCGTTCATTCATTTGGAAGTGAACGATAAGAATGTTTTCATGTTGTATTTTTTGGCGTTGAAAAGGAACTGATTTATATGCTCGAAACGTTGGCGAATGATTATTGAATAAATTGACTCAATACTAGATGTAAATTTTCTCTATCTTAAGATGTATAAGTATTATGCAACAACAGAAAGTATGTATCATTAATAAGATCTCTTAGCACCTATTGTAGCTTATTCGCTACGTTAACTTACTGCTCCCGTAATTTGTGGACGTATTTAGTTGATCAATTTTGTATGAAAAGGAACGTAGCTAATATGCTACAAATGATCAGTAGGTAAATAGAACAAAAATGTAATAGATTGTCGTAAAGTTGAAAATGATAATACCAGAGCAATAAAGCAATGTGTATAGTACTGCTAATTTATGCTTAAAAATCCTCAGAAACATTTTTTTAAAGGTAACTCGATGAAAACATTTTTTATCTCTTTTTACGATCAAATAAAGATCTTAGGCTCTAAAGAACGTTAACGAAAAAAATTTTTATACTGAGAGTTATCATTCTTTCTTTTCTTATAAACAAGTCAATATGGTAATTTATATCTCTAGTCACTGAACAACAGAGTTTCTAAATATAATCAGGGGAGAAAAAAAATCCAATTTGTAAGAAAAACTAAATAATAGAAAATTTAAGTAATCAAGGTTAATTCAAGCGATCAAAATAAAATATTCACTTCAATGCGTTGTGCTTGTAACTACCGGCTATAAGCTCTTTATAGTATAAGGAAACAGAATTTATTCCTTCGCCCAGAGGCAAAAACATTTTTATACAATTTCTTCCATTTTGATTCAAAACATCCGTTATATAATACATCTCCGGCTATTTTAATTAATTCGGACGCTAGCAGCGTTGCGCAAAATTATACAAATCGCAGTTCACACGCGAAGCGACACGCAAAATCAATCTCTATACAGAGCCCCTCGATAACTAAATCACACAACACGACTATATACATCCTTCCCCGTTATTCATACGTCTGCGTGTTTTTTAACGCAAATCCGAATGCTTTCCAAACACAGTCCGCAGTCGGTTTTTTTCTTCTTCTCCGCTCCTCTCCTCCTGCACGCAACAACGAAAGCCCCTCGCTTGCAGCAGTACTTACAACAACCATCGAGAGTTAGCTTTTTGCGGGGCGGCGCGACGCGTCCGCGCGTTCACACGCGCGCGAGCATCGGCGGAACGTCACGTATCTCGCGGATTAGCATTGCATTATGAAAATCGAACGAGAGAAAGAGCAAGCAGCGAGCACTTCGCGGATCCATTTCATTTAAGCCGAATTCATGAGGGCCCATAGCCCCGGGCTCTCGAAGCCGCTCGCGCGAATCCTCCCTCTCTCTCTCTCTCTCTAAGAATCTCGCTGGTTGGGCATACCACGCGCGACGACGACGACGACGACGACGTCGACGGCCAAAGCCGAGGAAGGCAGGTGCTAGACAGTGACGAGACGAGAGCGAGCGAGAGCGAGAGAGAGAGAGAGAGAGAGAGAGAGAGAGACAGAGATCAGGTATCGGCGGGTTGGAATGAACAAAAAACGGGAGGAGGCAGGCTCTCCCCCCATTGTACGGGAGCATCTGACCGTGGGGTAGGTATATATGTACATATACATGTATACCTATAGGAGAGAGGAGAGCGCGCGTTGGCAGTTTATAAGGGTTCGGGCATTGTGGATGCGCATTATCATGCTAAATATAACATGTTAACTACTTCACATAATGCCAAGCGTTATACTTCTTCCCTTTCTCTTGCGCCGACGCCAGTCTCTCTCTCTTTCGTCTTGCAGAGCTCCACGGCTTTTACGATATGTATGCAGAGCGAAGGGACGCGCACTTGAGCGCTGGGTGTGTAGGTATGTATTGGGGAGGGGGCAGGATTTTATTGCCGCGCGATTTTACGAAAGTTCGCGCGCGCGCGCGCGGAGGAATAAAGGAGCGCTGTAAAGAAGGAAGCGAGACGCGAGTAGAGAGAAGAGAGAAGTTCGCACTTTTGCTGCGCTGGCGCGCGGAGGAGGTGATAAAATTAACGATGTTGAGGGGTATTGTGTGTTCGATTTATACGCGCGGTAGGCTTTTTTGGGGGGGAATCCGACGAAGTTTGTGGAAGCTTTTGTTGGAGGCGTTAATTTTGGTGGGATTTTACTCCGAGGAATGTTCTTATGAGTTATAGTGTTTGCTTTTCGAGATTTTTGAGTTTACGTCGGATTTGCATAAGGTGATTTCCCATAAAATAACAATAATCGAAATATATAGCTATATGCATGTTATTTAACAAAAATTTCTTTGTAGATATCTCGCTTTGATAGATTCTAAAAGCAAACATAAATACAAATTATCTAAACAAGCCTTCGAATATGCAAATTGAAAGTCTGCATTCGCACGACAATAAAGTTCCTTTTTCGCAGCGATAAAAGCAAAAAGCCCCGTAGCCAGAAAAAAATGACACACGCATCGAACGAAACGACGATAATTGTTCATTATATATCCTCCCCGAGTCGTAAAATTTCAACAGTCGACGAGACATATTTTCCTCTCTCTCTCACACATTCGTATATAAAAAAATTCAACCTCACGGTGTGAATGGTCTTCGGCGATGAGTCGCGTCCGATAATGGCTAAAGCAAAAGGCACCCGTCAAAACTCGCACCTCCGCGCACGTGGCATACCTCGGCAAACAGCGAGCGCGCGAAACGACGAAGAAAGAGCGCAGTCGAGCGAACAGAAGTGTGTTTGGGATGCGACGGAAAAGGCGAGAGGAGAGAAGAGACCGCGAGGTCGACGACGCGAGCCCCGAGATGTTTATTGGGATACGCCGAAGAGTGCACTTTTTCAGCAGCTTCTCTTGCGCGGCCGTCGCGGCTCGCGAGAGTCCGAGAGCGAAAGCCGAGGAGTTTTTGTCCGTGTGCTCGCGCGCGCGGCGGATACTCGAGCGGGTAAATACCGGGTGTTCAGTGTACACTTGTGTGCTTTGCAAATAAATTATTTTACGCGTCGATAGTATGGAACTGTATGTGTATGTTGTACGCATGAGAGCTTGGAAGGGAAAGTTTCTAATCTGCTTGTATGTCGTTCAGATTGTGTATCGTGCTTCGTTTAGCATTCGAATCACGTAAGGTGAATTTTGAATATACGGACTCAACGTATAAGGAAGACTGAAAGATTATTTAAAAATTCTTTGTCTTTTTAATTTTTCATCTCTAGTATTGGCGCGATAAAAATCTTTCTATTAAGATTCAGGACACGCGAATGTTTGTTTTGAATTTGCACACAAATTACGACTTTTGACGTCCTGAAGGAAAAGCCGCATCGCGCATATTCATACACGCGAACTACTTCCTCGAAAACAACATTTTCATAACGTTTTATTTGTATCTAAAACAACATCTCCATCGGAACAAAGCAAATAAAATCAACGACGAAAATCCCCCATAAAAAATCTCCCTCCTATCGCATCTAATATCACGCGATTAAGCCCGAAAATTAATCCCATTTACCACGAAAAACACGTAAAGCTCATCCATCTCCCGAACACTTCGAGAACCCCGCCAACAGCTCAAAAATGCAAATCACGCGTTGTAATAGCCCCCGCGCTACTCACGATTCACGTTACACGCGCGTACAATTGCTCATTCGTTTTTTTTCCTTCCCGAGTCGCGTGCGAAGCGAGAAACGAAAAAAAAAGCATTCCCATCTCTCAAAGTCAAGGCGCGCGAGGTGCGACGCGTCGCCTCGCGGAGGAGGTCGTTTCGGGGTCGTGGTCGTCCTCGTGGAAGCATGCGTGCATTCTGACCCCCGCGCGCGACCGGTCGCAGGTGAAAACCGGCACTCGGGGGGATTTGTCAAACCGGATATGCCGAAAGCCCGTCGCGCGGTGCTTATTACGGTAAAGCGCGCGCGACCCGCCGCCGCGTGTACGTCTGGCTTGTTGCGCGGGTTTTTTTTTCTTCTTTCGTTGGTGGTTTTGAAGAGGCAGGCGGTTCAGGCGGGAGGGAAAAGAGACGGAAGAACATAACTAGTTGGCGACGATGAGCGCGCGGCGCTCGCTCGAGTTTGTTTATGATTTTTTTATGGGCGAGCGGAGTTGTCGGTGGGAGTGGCGCAGGGTGGGTTGCAGTGTCATTATGCCGTGGAAGCTTTTACAGGTTCTCGTGTTGAAAGTAGTAATAATACTAGCGTGACTTAAATGTTGGATAGTTACGCATATCATAAGTAATACAAAAGTACGTAATATTAATTTATTAACATTTATATAAGATATGAATGATTTTTAGGAAATTCTTTTATTTCGTTTTTTAACTTTTTGCTGATATTTTAAAGCTGTAGAAGTTTAAAAATACGATGTATATCTAGTATTAATTTTTATGCTACTAGTGCATTTGATTTTTGGAGAATAGTCAGTTCCGTAGCATAAAGGTACATTATTATGTAGCGTTTATAGCCTGGTAGAAAATTATTTAGTTTTATCTAACTTATTAGACAAAACTAGATAGTTTTCTATCAGGGTAAGAATGAAACTAATGCGTTTTTCTGACATGAATATATAGCTGGAGTAAACGTACATTTCTGATCTTAGAGAAACCAAAGCATGCAATGATTGAAACTTTTTGCAAGTGATACGAGCGAAATTGTTCAGACCATGGCAAATGTTAGTTAACGCACGGAACTTACAGTTTTGCGCCCACATTATTAGTCTTTCATACTTTGGATTTTTAAGCCAACTAATTTATAATAAAATTTAAACTGTTTTGAAACGTGCAGGCGATGAGGTGATAAACTTTAAAATTAAAAAAGTTTCTAGTTTTAGATACTGTAATGCACCAAGAGTAATAAAAACGCAAATGACTTCAACTACTGCTTAAAATAATCCCAGCCAACTCCTTGCAATTACTGTCACAATAAATTAGTAAAAAACATAAAAAAAGAAGCAAGCGAAACAGTAGTCAGAAACGTGTCCCATAAACGCCTTCAAGAATTCACGCCATTTCGCAAGTCCCACAGCACATAACGTTGCCGTCGCACTTTCGACACCCATCACGAGCCGAGCCCCAAGGTGTGGGAAAGTGACGACGATTCCTCATATCAAACCTCCTCGACAAAAAAAAATACGACAATCCAGTAGAAACAAGCGCACCGAGTCCAAATTCCTCGTTAATTAAGTACCTCTCTCGCGCACACCTCTGTCCAAGCCTACCCGCGAAAACGGCACTAGCCGTCCGCTCGCGGACGTCGCCTTCCTCCAATTCCAGGAAGCCCCCAGTCCTCGCACGCGTGTTTTCGGCCAGGCGCGGTCCGGTTTCGCCGGACTGTCCAGTCCTGCAGCCGAGCTACACGAGCCACGCGCCGCTTCTTCGCGGAAAGCCCGCGTGTCTCTCTCTCTCTGTGTAAACCGCCGCGGCACGTAGGTACACATACACACGCACACACATGCGTACAAGCGCACGCGCGGCCATTATTATAATCGCCCCGCGCGCACTTAATATGATACGTACACGCGCGCAACTAGGGTATCCCACACGAATTATTATCGTCGTCGCTTGTGCGCCGCCGCCGCTGCTTGGTAACAAAAGCCGCGCGCACGAAGATATCATAAAACGCGGAGAGGCAAAGCGACGCTACGTGTCTCGAATGTAGCGCTGCGCGGCTTCTCTTTACGACGTGACGCTGCGTACGCGCGCATCGAGATCACCGCCGGCTGATAGCTTGCGCGCACACGCGTGTATTTGTGTATAAGTGCCTAGGAGACGAGGCATCAAGGGTAAAACGGAACCGACTCGCGACACGGGGGAGCAATTTCGAGGACGCAGGGAGACGAGACGGAATGGCCTCTGACCCGCGCGAGAATAACGAGGGTAATGCCGAGTAAGCAGCGCGCGGTAGCTCGTTTTGCGGCGAGTGCCGTGCGTGTATTACACGCGTTTTACGAGCTGGAAATTTTGCGCCCGCGAGCGGTGTGGAATTTTACTTTTATGCGCGCGCGAGTAGATTAGGCCGAGTCGTTTTGGAGATAGGGCTTGGGAGACTTGTGGGGGGCAAGGTGCGAAGTGCTTTGCAAATTGGAGCGGAATTGCATGCGTGAAGGAGCTTCGCTGTTTAACATTTCTCGAATTTTTACTTACAAAGTATGAATGAAATTTCACTTGTTATCTGCTTGAATTATCAGCGGTATAGTATTAATGAATATTCAACAACTTGCTTAGAACAATCTTCAGTTGTACGTACAAGTAAAAATTCAACAAGAAGTTTTTAACAAGGTTAATATAATACGAATGTTTGATGTAAATTTTAAAAAATACATACTGCACCTCCAGAACAAGACTATGGCAACTCAAAATTGTATGTTACCGAAAAACTAACCAAGGAGTGTTTAATTATGAAATAATGTTTTATCAAGTAGTTTTTATTATTATATTGCAGTTTCTTAACTCTTTTAAGCCAATTTTCTAAATGTAAGAAGGACTATAATGTAAGTCGAAGCTATTTTGTGTACAAAGTTTAAAAAACACGGATATATCATAGTCTTCCTCTGGAGGTGCTATATAAACATAAGAATCTAAAACATATCATATCCAGGCAGTTTTGAAGTGGCTCATTCCAAGAAAATGGGATGGAAAAAACACTCCATTAGAAAGTAAGTGCACGTAAAAAACGCATCTCATATGTTCTATAGCTAATATAGATCACCCCGATAGCAAAGAACAAAAGAAAAACATCGCCCGTCCCATTAACATCGATTCAACGTCCGAAACCCCCATAACACGCACAGCGAAACCATCGTTACACAACCAAAAACAGACACGCGAGACTCCACGTATAGATCCCAAAACGTGCAGCAATGCTCTCCTTATATGACATTTAATTTCACGTGCTCGTCGAGGTGCGACGCGTGGAATTCTTTTTCTTCCCCTCTTTGTGCAGCGCGACGACGCGCGTTCCCGGAACGGCCGCGCGCGGTGATTTAACGAAACCGTTTTCACGGCTTCTCGAGCCCCGATCCACGCCGACGATAAGCCCACTGCACGCGCGTATAATTGTAGCGCGATGTAAACGCGCGCGAGCGCATTACCAAGAGGTAGTGCACCGCGCGCATAATACGCGCCACTTCACGTACGATAATACGAGGAAGAAGAGAAGACTTTTCGGCCCAAACGCGCCTCGCTATCCGCCGTAAATAACTTTCCCTTTTTCTTGTAAGATTCACTAGACGAGCCGCATCGCTCTCTCGCTTTCGAAAATACAAAACGAGACAATGCAAGGGGAGCGGAGCGGAGCGGCGCCTTCGGACGACACCGAATTTACTCTCGCGGGGATGGCACTGGTAAATATTACGACCGAGTCCGCGGACGGCAGTTTGCACGGCGATCGTAAACGTCGGCTCGTAAAACGCTCCGAACGGCGAGTGAGTGATTACGCCGCGAGGTGCAGCGCCGCGCGCCGTGCTCCTCTCTGCTCCCCGATGGGTATTACGAGCGAGGAGAGGTGGATGAGTTCGCGTGTGCACCCACGCGTGGACGTGCGTGTGCGAGGGGGCGCCGCCTTTAGCGCCGAGTTAATGGCTTGTTTGCTTGATTTTCGGCGGACTTTGATTGCTGCGTTTCTTTTTATCGCAGTTTTATATCTTAATCCGGGCTTGGGCGCGCAGCGTGAGTGATTGCGAAACGGTTGCGAAAGTAAGTCTATTGCTGATGAAAATTGTTTGATTTTTGTATGGATATATATCAAAATTAGACAAGATTAAATTGAAAAAAGTATTTTTTGAACGTTAATAATTTTTTTAATGAAGCCTTGGTTGTAGTTTATTTAAGAAAATTCTTACGCTTAATAGTAACATTCTTATATTTTTTAATTTGCAGTTGCACCTATTAAAGAATCAAACCAAAAAATACGTGGTAAAATTTTGACAGGCGTAGTCTGTAAAATGTGTTGACATGCATTTGTAAATTATTTTTTGGGGATCTCGGAGCCAAATGCAGACTCCTAGGTATATCGTACTTTTCGTTATTTCAACTCAACTTTGTGTTTTCATTCGTGATCTCGATCATCCAGTGTTTGTAATGTCTTAATCAACACCAGAATCTGAGATGATCAATGAAAATTATAAAATTTGAACAAGAATAATAATGATAAATATTAAAATGTCGGTAAATACGAAAACACACACTGACGCCGATGTCCCCTTAACAGACAAATGTCTATAAACAAGGACTTTATATAAATACAGTTTCGTGTACATTTTACAGGTATGTGTCAATCATTTCTACTGACAAAAAATTAATTGACAAATATGTCAACGGTGTTCAGCCATGTCTTTTACCATGCATTTATATTTTGAATAGCTAAGATATTATAATACGATAATTTAGCTATATTTCTTGAATCGTTACTGGTAAAATTAAAAGAGAATGTTCTTAAGTATATTTTAACCATGATTTTTTCACTAGAAAATATTAGACACTTCTTCATTTATATAGTTTACAAATATTATTATCAACGCTCGAAATCTCAGTACTTTATAACAACTCCCAAAGAACAATATCAAAACGAAGAGCACGCAAAAAGTCTCTCACATTAAAGCTGTGCCCATGCACCAGCCTCGGCAGCGAAATTAGAGCAGTGATATATACGCTCGGTGCATACTCCGGTAGCACACAGCACCAGCACCGCGAGGGCCGGGTCTTCCGGTCCATTTGCTCGGTTTGCAAACTAGCGTCGATCTCTCGCCTTCCACCCTGAAAACTCTTTCCTTCTATCTCTCTCCCTCTCTCTCTCTCTCTCCCCGTCTCACCCCAATTTCCTGGCAAGCGGCAGCCTCGGGGGTCTTCCTTCTCTCTCTCTCTCTCTCTCTCCGCGTCGTTATTCCCTGCCCTTCTTGCTACACTACCCCCAGAGAGCGAGTCTCTCTCTCGCGCACTGCAAGTGTGCGAACTCTCGCCTTGGCGCGCGCGCGCGGCTCGGTCCCACTTTTGATTTATATCGGCCGCTTAGCATATTTTGTAATTTACTGTTTGAGAACGTCCTCAACGTACGAATTTCAAAGCGAACGCGGCGGCAAGCGGCTACGTACAAAAAAAGGAAGGAAGCGAAGTCGAGCGAGAGAGGGAGAGGCAAGGATTGCCGGAGGCTCGGCGAGTCTCTGTGTACACACGCGCGCGCATGCACACGAGCGCCGACTTGCCTTCGTCCTTCTCTCCCTTTCCCTCCCGCTTTATCTCGCGCTTCGATCTTGATCTACCCGTGATCGTGTCCCACTCGCGCGCTCGCTCCTCGATCTCGCGCTGTACGCGCAGGAGAGTCTATATCTCGTCGGGAAAGAGAGGGAGAGGACAACGATAGCATCTTTCGCGACTTGTGCAGCGCATTTCGGCTCGAGCGCAGTGTGCCGACGGATTTTAATCTAATTTTCATCGTCACCTGCCCGAGACGAAAACATAATGTATGCGCGGAGCCGAGGAGCCGAGGAGACTGTATCAATTACGAGCGGCGGTAAACACTGGCTGGAAAGTTCTTACCCCCGGCTCGGCGCAGGTAAAGCGCGCGAGCAGGAAAATACGCGAATGAGATTTTATACGAGGGAGACTTTTATTTGTTTCCGCTGGCTCAGCTGGGTTTACTTTCGATCTCTCGCTCTCGTCCTGCTCTTTTTTTTTCTTCTTCGGCTGCTTATTTAATAGGATGAAGAAGATGAGTTATGTGTCGCGATGGCAAAAAATGCCATAGAGGAGAGATACCTAGGGAGGGTAGGCGAGACGCGACGGAATGAATACCGATGGATCCCCGGCAAAATAAACAAATTATTATGCATTGAAAATATTTTTATAACACTGTCTTTGGGTAGAATTCCAGCGTGCGATGAATAAGATTGTTTAATTATTAGCTAATTCTTTCTTTAAGTTGGTGTATAAATGTGTATTATTTATAAATGTGCATGACAAAAACGAATTCAAATCGCTCCGAGGCAAATAATAATTTCCGCATAAAACAGCTTTAATCAACATAACGCATTTAACCACATTCGCGCGATTCTCGTATAAATTGAATTTTTGAAAGCTCGAGTACGCGTCGCAAATTTATTATGTCCCTCGTCGTGCCATATCCGCGCGTCAATATAATAAATGCCGAGAAACTTCGTTATCGAGGCATTTTTCGTCGCGGCTGCTTACACGTGGCTAAAATGATCGAGCGAAAAGTCACCGTGCGTCGTCGCGCGCGCGCTTTTTTCTCCCCCTCGAGCGTCTCTCTCGCGCGGTGCGCTTGGCTTTCTCCATAAGGCTCTTTACGATCGAGGTCACGGGGCATTAAAGTGATTAAAAGGTCGCGGCTTATTAAAACTTTACCGGGCGCGCGCGTGAAGGGAAAGAGACGCGTCGCGCGTCGTGCAGTCGTTTCTCAAGGATGAGGAAACAACGACGACGACGACGACGCCGAAGCGCGTTTTCCTGAGTTATACGACATCAAAAAGGACGTAAAGTCCTCGAGAAAGAGAGAGAGAGAGAGAGAGAGAGGGGGACGATGCATCCGGGAGGTTCTTAAAGCTTCGTAACGAGACGCGGCGTTGACGCTTATGCTTATTTTTCAATGATTTCAGCGCGGGTATTATGCATCTTGCTTTATTATACGCGCTGTGTTTCACGCTATCCGGGAAAAATTTATGCGCGCGTTTGAAAGTTAATGGTCGAGTGATTTCGCGTGAGAAAACACACGGCTTGTGGTGAGTGTCGTGTGGCTGATGGTGTTAGTTTAGCGATTTTCAAATTCTAAGGTTCTCGGGTCGTTACGCATACGCGCGCTTGTACGACGCCCGCATCTTAAGTATCGTTTTAGGCTCGTAATGCGCTGGACGTTGAAATCGTCCCGCGTGGGCCGCGGCTCTAACGAGTCTACTTGTTGCACATAAATTCGAGATGCTTGGCTTTCCGGGAACGATGAGTACTTTACTAAATCCTTTTATACGTGACAAATTTAATTTTCTGCTGAATGGTGGCGTAATGTTAGGTATATATTACTTTAATAGATATAATGTACTGTCAAGAAATTACACTTAATTATTAAACTGGTATTATTATACAATCTGTTTCAAAAGTTAGTTTATTTACTTATCGATAGTAATTCGCATCGTAAAAAGTATTTCTTTAGTTTTGAAGCTACTAAATTGATGCTAAATATTTAACTGATTCAATTGTAAAGAAATTTCATCTTTTTTATGATAGTAATATATTCATCAATTTTCGTTCATTCAGTGCAACATGGATTAATTTGCCCAAGAATCAATAAAAATATCTCAATAAAATTATTGACCGAAAATGACATTTAATAATTTAATACCTGCCTTTTTAGAATTCAAAGTCGAGTTTTAAATTTCTCTTCACTTCAATTTAAGTTCAATAGTAGGTAATGACAAAATAATGAATAATTTTTGGTTGATAACAATAAATAAAAATACCAACCTCGAAATCTGAAAGAACAAGGTAAGCTAAATTTACTCTAAAGTCACTTTGGGTTAGTAATTTTATAGATTTAGTGTCTCTAAAATCCAACTGGTGCCCAAATGATTGCCTGAGAAGTAATGAATTAAGCAAGTAATATGAGTTCATACTTTAGTCCATAATATAATTTCTAACGCCAATCTTCTCTTACAAAACATTTTCTGTCGTTGCATTCATAGATATAGTCTTATTTAAAATCACGCAAAAATTAGGAATTTCTTTGGTAGAATACTAAAAAATAATTAGGACGTATTTTTATAATATAAATATAGCAAGTTGAAATTTAGCATGTGACTTCGAGAACACACAACGCCATGTAACATTGCAATATATATCTATAAATGAAAAATATTGAAACTCAAAACGCCTGTATCTTTAAAATGACTTTCAAATTAAAAGAAAAACTACTACCTATAATTATCCCCCACTATTCTACCAAAACAACCCAGCAAACTTTTAACCTTACAAAATCTCTCCCCAACCCCAAGACAAAAAGAAGCATGAAATTCAACTCACGTGGACCACAGCTCATGGGTCGGCGGGAGCTTGACGTCCGCCGGCTTGTCCGGCAGCTTCGTGTAGTACTCGTAGACGTAGCTCGCGGCCGGATCGTCGGCCGGGTGTCCGGCCACGGCCGTGACCTGGTGCTGCTGCTGGAGATTGAGCATGGCCGCGGTGGCGACCGACAGCGGGTGCTCGCAGTAGGCCCGCCAGTCGCCCTCCATGCCCTGCACCTGCACCTGCACGGCGGCGACCCTCTTCTGTACCTCCGCCGCGTCTTCGCTGCTCGACTGCTGCTGCTGTTGCTGTTGCTGTTGTTGTTCGGCGGCGTTCGATGCCGCTTGGTCTTGATCGCCTGCAGCACCGTTGCCAGTGGTGAGTTGTTGCCGCTGCTGCTGCTGCTGCTGCTGGGGATCGTCGTCGGTGTCGTCGGGGTCGCGGGCGTAGGCGTTCGCCGGCTGTCCGGGGGTCGGCACCTGCTGGCCGTCCTCGCTGACCTGCACGACGCCAGGATCTTCCTCGCTACGGCTGCGCCTTCTGCAAGGAGAAGAGGGCATATCGATTAGAGGTGAGGGTGAAACAGTGTAGTTGTTTATTCATTTTTCTGTTTATTACATTATTTATTATTTAATTATTTAAAAAAGTTTAAAAGTTCAATGTATAAAAGTATGAAGGGAATGACGGGGTAAACTTTACTGTTGCCTTACATCCTTTCATATTTTGCATAAATGGGTACATATTGAACTTGATAATTATTATTGTATAAGGAATAGAGGATAATAGCACTTTTGTAAAATAATAATTAATGAAAATTTGTATTTTCTTGATTATTAGTTATGACAGCAAAATAGAACTCTTATACGTTTATGAAGAAGACTTCGATCTTCTCTTAAATATAAATATATCAGATAAGAAAGGTTAACAACAATGTAAACAATTATAATGTTTTTGATAATACTTAATACTTAATTATTATTTTTATTTTCAATTATTAGATATATTTTTAATTATTTGTAAGAAATTTCAATATAAGGTATTCATTAATATCCTGGTACCAAAGTGATCATTTTCAGTTAAGATAAAACAATATATTTAGTCTATAGCAAGTTACGATTTCCACGTGTCTTTTCCTTTTAGTCTAAAAAGCATTTAATAAATGGTCCGATTTCTACTAGGGTCATATATTATATATTTTCATTTGTAGCTCTCATAAGTATTAATATCTTTTTCGCATACGAGAAACTCGTGAAAATGCTGTCAATGCTAGGGTCTTAAACATGCTGTTAAGCATTGGATTAATTGCAATTAGGAATGTAACGCAGAGCTTATTATTGCTGGCGCCAGAGGCAATCTATGAGCGCGTATAAACGAATCGGAAAGATACGCGCGCGCACGCTCGTGGCAGCCAAGCGTTTGTCTACAGTACCTATATAGCCGCTGCCGATGTAGAATGTAACGCTCCGCGCGCAATCTACACGCTTTCTATTACGCTCCTAATTGCATTGATTTATACCAAGGCACATTATCTGTGACCGATACTGTTTTTAAAATTTATTATGAATGCTAAATTATTTAGCAAATGATAATTATTTCGAAATATCGACAACTATCGCTTCCGTCATCCGCGCTATCTGGAGTAGAAAGAGCCCATGAGTACGAGTCCATCGATATCCCATAGAGCGAGAAAACTTTCTCACGAGCCCTCATAATCAGCCTAATTAGCCGACACGGCGAGAGGCATCGAGTCTTGAAAAAAACAAAAAAAAAATAGAAGAAGAACGATCTCTCTGCGCGTGTGTCCGTGTATCCCACAAACGTCACGCGAAGAAAGAGGAAATTAACTGCGCTCGGTGACACCCTCGATCCTTCACTCGCCGTGTCGCCTCTCGCGTATACACAGCCTCGGGCTATTTCTTATTCGACGTTTCATCGATAATCTCGCCTCTCGTTCGGCATACACGTATACGTATATACCTGTACACCCACTGTGTAAAGGTGTAGCGCGTCTCTCGCGAGAATGAAACGACGAGACAAATAAAGACGCGTGCGAGGAAACGATCCCCGATCGTCTCGTCTCCGATTTCACGGAGATATACAAAACCTGCTCATGCGTGTGTATGCCTGTCGATTTCGGGCTGTGAAAAATAGGCGGGTATGCGTGTGTGCGTGTGTGTATGTGTGTGGAGGTATAATTCGCCTCCGGATGCGTGTTAACAATCGCGCGCGTTCGATGCGTCGCCGATAAAATGCCCCGATACGTGTAATACTTTCTATTGCCCCTTTCTATTATGCTGCGCGTAGCTTCGAACGAGGCTCTCTGTGATTTTTTCGGGTGTTCGTATACATATTGGCAGTAATGTTGGTTGCGTCGCGTGGATACGTGCGCGCGGGTATTACTGCGATGGCTATTATGGAGAGAGGCTTTTTTTCGAGGTTCTCTTGTAGGAGTGCGCGAATACACGCGAAGATGAAAGGAAATTTCAATTTGAATTCCTAACTTATTGGTTTTCAATTATTCTGAGCGCGCCGTGTTTTATTAATGGCAGAAGGCATCGGCGTAAAGTAGGATTAAATCGTTTGTCATGTCAGGTTGAATTTGAGTAATAACAAAATAATCTGATGTGCTTGTGGCCCCTTATGAAGATAAATGTTAAAATAAGAGAGTTTTTATTTCTGGGGAAAAATGACATTTTTCAAGGTGAAGAAGATATTATGTAAAATACGCATTTTTCTTTATTTTCGAATTACCGATTACAGCGACAAAGAATCTATACACAATAAAATTACAGCTTTCCTCCGAGCACGCGGCATCGCGGTTTCTGCCATATTCAATCTCGCAAAACGTTTTTCCTCGAAGCCTCGCAGTCTACAAAATATAGAATCGACATTTTTCCACGGCGCTACTTAGCTTAATAGCGATCGATTCATCAAGATATTTTCGAAATCGTTTCTCGTCGCGGGGCGAGTCTCTACATCCTCTCTCGCAAAAAAAGACGCGCGTACGTAGAGAGACGCGCGCGCGAGTCTTGCTTTCTACGTCCTCAATAGTGTTCTCGCGGGCGTTAGCGCGAACGAGAGCTTCTGCCATAGCGTGAAAATCCCTCGGATAAAACTTTCTAAGCTGACATCGAAATAACTGCCGCCGACCTTTTTGCCGCGCTCGCGTGAGTTTCTTCCGCGCGCGAAATTCAGATGTACGAATGACACTTTTATTGTAGTCGTAAAGGTGCGCGCGTTGTTTTCGCGGTGGAGGGTTCCTTTTTTTTCTGGTCGCTTCGTAGTCGTTGGTAACCCGCGAACGTTATTGCGGATGATTTTTACGACTGTCGTTTGGGGTTCCGCGTGCTTTCTCCGACAACGAGTGACGCATAAATTCACTCGAAGTGCCTGTTCCTACACGCGAGGAAGAAACTAGATATAACACAACATGAAAGCTGATACACATCTAATCAATTAATAAAAATGACACTTTTGATTAATTCCTAACAATTACATACTTCATCTCGAGCCCCGCCAAATAAATAATTCTTTTCCCTCGAAGCCGCTTCGTCCATCAAGCCTCTATCTCCTCTCCATCGAATACAGGCACCCAACGAGCGTTTAATCGTCGATTATTGCTTATATAAGTAAAAGATTTCGCGTCCACCGCATACATGCGCTATGCTCTTCTCTCTCCGTACCGTGCACACGAGGCGAAAATCAGGTGAAAAAAAAACTCCGGCTCGCGAAGCCGAAGCAAGGCAAAGAAAAAAAAAAGAGGAAGACGAGCGAGGCGACGCGACGGTGCCCTCGACTCTGTGTACACGCGCATCTACATACTGCGCGAGGCGGCCGCGATGATTAATTATTATAGACCCCTTGGCTTTTGCCTACAGTCATCAATTTAATACTCCCGTGTGCTTCTTCCCTCCGCTCTCTCTCCTTCTCTCTCCTTCGCGCGCATCCCGATTCCAATCCCGCGATCTCAATGCCAATCCCGATTCTCGCGTGGAGCGCATGTATGCATACATAGTGGCTGCAGCGCGGAATAAAGCTTTATCCTCTCTAATTTATGCATGTCGAATCAATCTCTATCGTCGTCTCTCCGTCTCTCTCGACGGCGGCGGCGGCGGCGGCGACGGCCTTACCTGCACCTGGACACAACCGTTGCCCCCCTCTCTCTCTCTCTCTCGTCTGCAGCAGAGCGGCTTGCATGAGAGCGAGCTGCCCCGATAATGAGAGAGCCGAGCGCTCGCGAGCGCCATATCCTGTGCAAATATTTTTCTCCTCGGCTGTTTACATAGGCTGCGGCCGCCGTACAGTCTTATTTGGCTTTGTACACGCAGGCGTCTTCATTGTGTCTCCCTCTGTCCTTCTCTCTCTCTCTCTCTCGCGTGCGCTTCGTCGCAAGTATAAGAAGCTCGAGGTCTTCTTTCTCTCTCTCCTCTGTACGCGTGTTCGCGCATCGTCGGGGAGAAAATGGCATTGTGGAGCTTACTCTCGGCCTCTCCTTCTCTGTATACAGATTTCTGCCTGCCGCCGCGCTTCTTCTCTGGTTTCTCCGCCGTGCGCGTGAGTGGGCTTCGCGTCTGGCGGGGAGTAGTTCTCTCTCTCTCTCTCTCGGGTTTGATTATATCCGTGCGGAGCATCCTGTATTTGCTACCTACGCAACGTGCCCACCCAATTGGCGGCTGCACGACACGCTGCAGGGCGGTCCCTTGTACATATATATATATATACCCCTCTGTCGAGATACCACGTCTTCGGGGTTTGGCGCTTTCTTAATTTGTATTTTTTTTCGTCGACTCGGGCTCGTGGAGCACGTTCGTGTGTGGCTGCTGCCGTTCGACTTTTCACCGATCGATCATTAGCGCGTCGCTGCCTGTGCATCCTCCTATATCTGCTACGTGTCTTCACGGATGGATGCGCGTTGGCTGGTTGCGGTGGGAAAAGGGAGACCGAGATTTTTAAGCGATAAATACTTTCGAAAGGAAAAGCTCCGCGTGGCATTCTTCCTTTTCTTTGGTCATCCGCTAAAATATTGATTTTAAAGGAATAACAACGGTATAAATCAGGGGTATGGCTAAAAATGGCATTCGTGGAATTATACGCGATGTTATTAATGCGTTAACATTTAATCCGAGTCTCGTATCGTTCTCTAGCCGAGCCATAAATAACGCTCTTTCCCAACGATCAAAGCACTCCTTCACTTTTAAGAAATAAAGAATGATTTTATCCCATTTTTCAGGAGAATTTTGATTAATAACGGGCCCGATCGCGCGCTGAAAAATTGTTATTTAAAGAAGCGACTTTTTCGCGCGCCACGATGCCAGCGAAAAATGCAGTCCCCCCGAAGTAAGAAAAGAAAAAGGAGCAAGCCGAACCTCTCGCCGCTCGCACTTCTTAATTAACAAAGACCGGGAGCCGCGGGCGTCCTTATACATTCATGAAATTCAGAGCCGGGGTCGAGGCGAGCCACGAGAGCGGGCGAAAAAAGGAAGCCCAGAAAAGTAAGCGAAGGATCGAGAGGCAGAGCCGCTCGGCGAGAGAAAAATCGCATGAATTAGAGGAGAAGACGCTTCCTGCATCCTCGAAGGCAACATAATTCAAGCTTGGAAAAGACTATGCGCAAAATCGGCGATTTCGCCGTATAGCCAATTAATCGTCTTCCCCCTCTCCTCTACTCCTTCACTTACGGTACACTGCACGTATATACACGCACGCGCGTGTATTTTCCCCGACGCGTTTGCTGCTGTACCGCTGCAGGCTGTGGGAAGCCGCGCACGGCGCGACACATCCGCTGCCGAGAGCTTTTTTATCTGCGGCAACGAGAGAGGCCATCGCTCGCAGCGTGCGCGGATTTTCAATTCGATTCCGCGAGATCGCGAGCCGGCGGGACAGTGAGACGGGAAAACGGTGGAAAATCCGAGGAAATGAGCTGAGTTGGTGGGGCTTCGGTGGTACTTCAATTACCGGAGTTATAAAATACTTAATGAGTATAGAGATCGAGTGTTAATGTGTTTAAACAAATGAGATTATGTTCATTCAACATTTTTTTCCTTCAATATTTTAATTTTAATTGTATTATTTGAAGATCATTAATTGTTGATGCTGACAAATTTTATAGTAGATGACCGACTCGTCGTAATTCTGTACAGTGTTGGACTCTTTAGTTGGGATAAAACAATTAAGAGTCTTGATTGAATAAGTATTCGAGCTCGAATAAAAGCATTGTCGATGTTATAGTTGAACTATGTTTCAATTTTGAGTACAAAACGATTATTAAATGAATGAATATGCACATTTAATAATTAAAAGACATATACAAAAGTAAGTTCAAATAACAGTTTTATACTATTTCAAAACGAATTAACCAAATTTCTTTACATACATAAAAAAATGTTTTTCATTACTTATTAATAGCTCAAATTCGTACAATTATAAAATGTCAATCTATTGAAAGTTATTGCATTCCAAGCAATCTGTCAAATTCCCCTAAAGATTTTAAATTTCTCGCAATCGTGTTAATTAATTTTTTCACTCCAGCTATCAATGAAGAAAAGTTCAATACACTTCACCAGTTCATTACGAAGAAACAAGAAGACAGCACGTAAACTAAAAATCTTCAACAGAACTTCTCACAGCCACGTAACGAGAAACGTCGTGCATTCTTCACGATCGCCCGAAGATAAAGTCCTAACTCGAAAAGGGAAAAAGGCGGGGAAACAGAGCAGCGAGAGCCGGGAAGGAAAGAGAAAAAGAAAGAAAAAGCCTCACGTCGAGCGCATCCACGGAAAAAGCTGCTCTCAGCGCTTGCACGCGTGCACTCTCGTCCGCGACCATTGAATTCCGAAAAGCGCTCGCTCGCGCGTGGCTCATCGTCCGATATCGTACGTGACTCGCGTCTCCGGAGGCGGCGCTCCTCTCTCTCTCGTTCACGTTCTTTCTTCTTTGTTTCTCCTTTTTTTTCTCCTCTCCTTTACCCCCCTGCGTTTTTTGTGCCACGACTGCTGCCGCTGCGCGTCGAGAAAGGGTAAAAAGCGATTAATCTGCGGGGCGAACGAGGCACGGCGATCGCGAGATTTCATTATATCCGTGAGCTGCCTGCGAGAGTGACGTCTTTTTTGTCCGATTGCCGCGGCGGCAGCGGCGAGTATGTGGTGTGTGTATACCACGCGAAACGTTTAATACCTACGAATGCGCGCGTACAGTGCTCGGGATGCATGTAAGAAGGAGAAACGATTCTTTCGCCGCGTTGCTGAGTATTTTTAAACGGCGAGCGAGCAGGTTGTATAACGTCGATCGCGATCGTTTGTCATATGTGCGTGTACGCATTGTCGAGAGTTATATGACGTTGCGCGCTCGAGAAGCGGTGCGACACTGACGCCTTTGCTTTATTGCGGACGTGGATTTCACTGATTGATAATATTCAATGAACGGCGATTCTTCTGTATTGAAGTGATTTAAAATTATTCACGTCTCGTAGGCATTCGTTCAAAGCTGATCGACGATAGCTGTATATGCAAATAATTATCGTACATGAATATTCGAACATAAGCTTTACCGATCGATACACTTACACTGATAGAAAGTCTCCGCTAAGAGGCGCTCTTACGTCGCGCCCATAATCGTCTCGATTAAACAAACGAAGCGATCTCGATAAAATTTCTCCGCGAACATATCCAAGCCTCTCCTCGGTCCATATAATCTCGAGCCCCAAAAACCAAAGTCCCACGCTCTTCAGATGAAAATCACCGATACACCTCGCATTTCCCCCCCGAAATCTCCTCCCCAGCATCGCTCGACCTCGTCCATCAGCTTTAAATTCCTCTGTCACTCATTGAGAAAAAGGACGAGACAACCAAAGAAGTCACTCTCCTCGACTTCGCTGCGACGAAGAAGAAAAAGAAGAAAAAAAAGACGAAGCCAGGAGAGATGTCCGGTAGCGCGTAACGGAATGCGTCCCTTTTGTCGTGCAGCGCTACCAAAATCTGCCTTACGTATCGCGCTGCTGCGCACACGCGAGGATGACGAGCAACCGCGTGGGGCTCGTTATAGATCAGCGTTCGGATAAATATTGCCCCGACAGACCTGCTACTTCGTTACGGACCGCCGTAAAGAGAGAGAGAGAGAGAGAGAGAGAGAGAGAGAGAGAGAAAGCGCGCGGTCGCATTTTCGAAATTACTAAGGCGACTCTATCTGCGGTCGATCGGTTTTCGAGGCTGTGCTCGGAGAGCCATTGTCGCGGCGGAAGTCCAATTAGGAGGCGCTACACACGACGCAACGAGCGGAGAAAAAAAAAGAGGCACGCTTGTTTCTCTCGCGATAGCTCGCAGCCTGGGAGAGAAAAGAACGGAGGGACGCGGATAATGCGCTCGATTTCATTCGGAGCAGGACTATCGATTCGTTAAAACATTGAAATCGAGTTATGCTCGCGCGTTGGGTAGCCTCGTGTACTCGCACACGAACACACGGCACGGTACGCATTTTCTTTTTAATATGTATACAGTGTATTATCTGATCGAGGAACGGCGCGGGACGTTTAAAAAAAAAAGAGTCCCCGCAGCGGCGCGTGGAGAGAAAGAGAAAAAACGAGCGCAGCGGCGTCGTGATACAGTGTGTCGCAAGGCGCGTTAAATTAATTTTCTCCGCGCGCGAGTCTAAGTATACACTCGCGAAAAGTCGGAAGTAAAAGTGCACTCGCGCCCGCCGGTAACAAGCATAATTCCAGTCCAATAAGCGTAAATAAGCGAGTGCACGCTGGCTCGCGTATAAGTATTATACTGTACGGTGGCGAGTGAGTGAGTGTGTGTAGTTGTCCATGCACGAATGAACAATGGACAAATCACGGCAAATGACTCGGCACTATCTACACGAGCTCTCTACCGAGCGCGAGACGTAGATCTGGCGCCTTTTATCGGCAAGTACACCGGCGTATATATGTGTGCTTGCAGCTGCGGCTGCTGCATAGGTATATCTATTCGAATTATGCAGAGAGCGAGTAAGAGAGAGGGAGGGAGCGTGTATTATGAATCTAGAGGTGTCGCGGAAAAAGTGTAATCTAGGTGTTAAATGCAAAGGCTAGAGAGCCAATAATGTTGCGTATCCCATTAAAGTGGTAGTTGTACGAATAATTTGCGTTATAATTGGGTGTGTATCTACTTTGTTGGTAGCTCGAGAAATAAATGTCATCGATTATTAATACAAATGTCGTAATGAAACGGTAATTTGTTGGAATTAAAGAAATTTCGGAATTCGAAGGAACTTTTGTACGAGTTTATTTATAAAATGCAATGGGCGATAGTAGTTTGACCGCTTTGAAATTAAAATTCAGCCGATCTATAAAATTAGAATTTTCAAATTGCAATCTCGTGGTGTGTAGCATGTAACGCGTGTGTAACGCTCATGTTCAGGACACATAATATTTATGTAACATTTGATTAACGTTTAATCAACCCCGTATGCATTCCGTTTTTCTTCATTATGCAAAAATCAGCGTCCAACTGGTTCTAATTCGATCAAAGTCCAAAAAATAACTACACGCGTACACACTCCAGAAACTTATCTCTCCCTCGAACGCGAATACTATGTTTCATCCAATAATTATTAACCGCGCGTAAGTACCGCACTGTCTCGGATGAGCGAGCCATCTCGGAAGCGTGCGCTCGCAAAAGACACGTCGCGTATAGACCAGAATAAGCGCGCAAAAAAAGCGAACCAACAGAAGCCAAGAGAACCAGCGCGCATCTCCCATCTCGGAAACCGTGCCAGCAGCCGACTACTCGCTACTCCTCGGTATTCAGCCCGTGTGCCGTCCACGCGACGTCGCGCGCCGTATATACATACATACAAGAAGTCCTTTTGCGCTACGTACATGTATACATACGTGCATGCGCGGGGAGAGAGGCTCTCGAGCGCATTTTAATAAACTCGCCCACGCGCGCTGCCGAGCCGATGCTCGCGTGCGAGTAAGAGATCCTCCGCCTCCTGCTCCGGAAAAGTGTCGGCGCGGGCTTGGGAAAAAAGGGAGGGAGGAGTATTTTTGCAAGGGACGCGGGCAACACGAGCGGTACACGTGTCTATGGTAATGCGAGGTTGAGTGCGGAGGAGTGAGCGAGGCTTTTTTGCGGAATTTCATATGGGATGATGCTAATTTGAGCGTGTTTAGTCCTCGCGGGGAGTTACGCTGACGTGGTATTTTTATGAGTAGGGTAGGGATTTAGATTTTTAATGGATGGGGGATTAGAGTGGTGCTGTCTGAATTTAGGAGAGTGATATTTTCATTAGAACGGTTTTGAGTGAGGTTTATTACTTCGAGCGAGTTATAAGTGAGCTATTCGAAGCCTTTGAGTGAATATATACATGGAGAGAAATATATTAAAAGTACAGCTGTTTCAGGCTAGGTTGAAGAAGTTAAAACTCTTTAAATACGTAGTAGCTCTTTCTTTTACAGCTCACACTTTTTTCTACATTTCTTGTAACTTCACCACGATTGCTATGATTATACTTTTATTTTAAGTAAAATCAAGGTGCGTTTCAGTAGATTCGGCTTTTTATTTCTCTCCGTGTAACTCTTTAAAATTGAAAGATCCGATCAGCGACTTGCCACAATATTTAAAAAAGAAGTATTGGAAACCGTATTTTTGTGACAACATACAGCTTTTAGATTTATTGGTATGCTTTAAAATTTTATTTTCAAGTAAATATAAAAGAGAGAAAAATCAAGTGACCTAGGCCGTTCACTGATCTTAACTGTGCATTCGCTGGTGCAGTGACACTATATATTAATAAAAAGCTCACCTTACCAGATTTTATCATTCACCTAACTGCGACGTGATATTGCAACGTATAATTTTCTAATATATAAGGCACTCAGGACGTGTATTCCTGCGATGACAAACAAAATGAAATTCCGCGCGAGCAGAAAATTCTAAATAGTCTATTTAAACCGTAGCATTCCGAATGCACCTCTGAAAAGAGAAAGAATAATCCAAACCCCGGCAGCGATAAAATTGACCGTCAGCGCTAAAGACTCTGGCGCAGCCAACGAGCGCCTTTTACTTTTTCTCCCCATAACTCCTCTGCGCGAAACTTTAGCGGTGTTTCGCGTTTTTAAGCTCGCCTCGTATATAGCGTATCCCAACCTCATCCTCGCTGCGCTATGCAGCCTCTGTTAATCGAAGCGCGACGCGCTCATAAGCGCTGATCGATCGTATGCGCGCTATACAGCTATACATGTACACGCCGCTCTCTCTCTTTCTCTCTCCAAAAACGAGAGAAAAGGAAGCCCGAGGGGAGTAATTAGCGTTAAGCTCTCTCTCTCTCTCTCTCTCTCGCTCGCTCGCCGATACTTTTCCTTTGCATAATACAACGAACGTGCGTGCGCTCGTGCAATTTGTCGCGCGGCCGAGAGTCTATTAAAGCTCGCGGCCGCAGTGCAGCTTCTCTCTCTCTCTTATCGGCTCTATTTGCATTATCGCGAGGGAGAAGTGGCTCTCGGCATTCCGTGCCAATGACTTTGGGGCTGGATTATTGATTGATTAATGAATAATAAAGAAGTAAATAAATAAATTGCCTCGGTTATGAGCGAGAGTAGGGTTTTGTAGGTAGGTGTAGGTAGGTACACGGAGTATGTAGGTACCACGGCGAGCGAGAGGCGTAATTAATAGACCGCGCGCTCTTGGCTGTATGTACGCGTGTATATGTACGGGACTTATACTCCGGTGGACATTTTGTGTCTCGTTTCTTTTGCCGCGCGGGGAGCAACTGTTTTCTTCTTTTGCTCGTTGGGATTGAGTTGCCGGGGAGCAGCGATGGAAGCGGCTCGTAAACTGCGCTGCGAGGGAAGAGATGCGCGCGGCGGTGCAACGAGAGCGTGATTATGTTTTATGGGAAGGGAAAAAATTGTCGCACGCGAATCACCGGAAATTGTGCGTAATTTACGGGGGCGAATGCACTCTCGGATAATGATTATTTGTTCGGACGGCGGACTTTTTCGTGAATTTTGAATCACAAGACTGAGTGGCTTATTTAGTAATTATCAGCGTCGCGCTGCGAGAGACTCGCGTCAAAACATAACGAGAAGCTAGAGATACTTTGATTTATAGGCGTAGCTCGCGTATCGATGACGTTCCACGTTGATTTACAATCCTTCGTCGTGCATTTGCTCGGTGCAGCCCTGCGCCGCAGCTGAAAAACGCGCAAGAAGAGGAGTTCCATTTGAAATCCACGTCATAATTACGAACGTCAAATCTCAAAGCAGGCCGGTTAACTAGCGTGCCAACTATCGCGCTGACTCTCTGCCTGCGAGCCTCGCGCACGTTGCAACACACGCGCGCACATGCGAGTGTGTAATGTATTCCTCGAAGACATTGGACACGCTTGTAAAAATGAAATCGGGCCAGCGCAGCGGAGACGCCGAGATGCGAGACGCGAGATACGCGAAGAGGAGTCCCGAAGCCCGCGCGGAGCCGCACAAAGAAAACGACACGCGGAAATATGAAGAAGGGGTGTCTTGACTGACTTTGATGGATCGAGGGCCTCGCGCGCGCGACCCTTTTTCTTCCGTGCGCCCCACTCTCCTCGCTCGTCCTTTTTCTCCGATCTCTCTATCTCTGTCTTGGCCCTTCGCTCGCACATCGCCGTGTAGCTCGACGCCGGTACGCAGGGCGGATGTATTTGTTTTATTTCTCCGCGGATAATATTCGCGCGTGCGACAGGTTATATATACTCTCTCACGCTTCCCTCGTTCATTTGAGTGCATGCATCGATACGAGTGCGCGCGTTTATGTAAGCGGTTTTGTGCGTTATTGCAAAATTGAGTTAAGTAACGCAATTTAGAGTCAAAATCCGTGAGTTGTAGCGTCGGTTGACTGAATTTTTTCCTTCGTTTCCTAGGAGGAGTAGCAGAGGAGGTAGTTTATTAAAGTCGTTAGGATTACTCATAAATAATTTATGACATCGCGAGCATGATGCACGAGCCATTGGAAGATTTTAAAGCTCGCGCGCGTAAAAATTGGTTTTCAATGGATAATAAATTTATTGTTGCGCAATGACGACTGCATTATGGAAAAAATTATGAGCCGCGGATTTTTGCCGCGTGATATTTCTTTGATTGTGGCTTTGATAAGCGTCTGATTAATTTCATCATGAATCTAAAGTGATTTGACATTAGGTAACTGAGGCATGAAGTATCGAAACTACAATTTTCTTACACGCGTGCGTGGAGAATAAGCGCGGAGATTGAAGGTTATCGAAGTTTCCGAGTCGAAAATCTTTGCTACTGCAAAGCTTTCTCTTTGAGAAAGCAAAAGCTAACTGAAGTTCCTGAATGCTGAGAAAAGTATTGCGGTAAAAATGACTATTTCCGCTTAGTAAATTAGTCTTTAGTGTTTCTATGTAATATTATTGTTTCTACTCTGCTAATTAATTAATTAATTTGTCTGTTTCGTACTGTAGTCGTTCACGCTTCGCTTAGACGGCTGTTCCTCTCGTATAGTAGGTTACATTTCTATAGCTTCGATAAAACAGATTGACAGGCTTAATTACTAAGAAATGTATTATTTTCAATGTACTTTAAATACCATAAGTTTTCCAGACGAGATTTCGATACCATAAGTAATAAACACTCGAATTTTGTGATTATTGATAATGCTTAAATTGATCATCTATCTAGCACAGTATGTATGACAAATAGAAAATCGTTCGAGAGTTTAATTACAAATTTAATCAATGTTCTAAAAAGGATATGATTCTACCCTCAGTAAATGAAACAAACATTAACTTTACCAATTTCCCCTACAAATTAGTTGCAATTTAGCACGTGAATCATTTACTCAATAATTATTTCTCATACAATGAACTTCATTCAAGAAACATCTCTTATAATTGAACAACAGCATCGCATACCCAGAGACGCATGTACTGCAACGCTACGGGAACACATACGCACATCCGAGATCTCGCGTGCGGCGTATATACGACCGAGCGAGAGGCCGCGCAGCAGTTGCGCCGATTCGACGACTCGCTCTCGCTGTATACATATGCCCCGAGGGGGGAAAAGGAGACTAGCGGGGGGGAATTATATGCACGGCCAGCCGCGGCGGCAGGCTATATATATATATATATATACACACACGCGGCGTATATATCGGCATCGGCGATCTAAGTATGCGCGCGACCTTGCCGCTTTTTCCCCGTCAAGGATACACTCCACACAGCTCTCTCTCTCTCTATTGCTGCAGTGTGTGTGTATGCGTGCCCGCGGCGGCCCTTAATCGACTATGCGAACTTGTCGCGGCGGCTCGGTCGCCTCGATTCGCGCTTCCGATTGAGTTGTCTCCGCTGCCGCGCGAGAGGGATCGATTGTGAGCGCGGCCACCGCGTGTACTGTTATACACCACTCGGGGGGCGGCTTCCTTCGGAGGAGACGACGCAATACGGTTCTTTCGTCGTTGGGAATCTTGGGGAGTTTGTTGGTGGAGAGAGGTTGGCCGAGGTTTTTGCGGAGTTTGAGTTATTAATTGGACGGTTGTCGTGGCGATGGCTCACGCTCGTTGGGATTGTCACGGACTGTTGCTACTGAGAAACGGGAATTTAAGAGCGTAGAGTGTTGGGAGAATAATGTCCATGGTTTAGAAGTGGAAATTCCAACGATGCAGCGTCTTTAACCGAGATCAAGGAATAACACGAATTAAAAGAGATAATGTTACCCCCTGCATTTAAGGGATTGTGGTGAAATGTGGCATCAAACATGAAGATGTCGAAAATATTCATAACTAGCATGACGGTTTCATTTTATGAACGATTATTTACGTTCAACAGGTTACATCGTTTAAGTATTTTATTGCTTTAGTACTACAGAGTTCGTATTAGCCTATAAGATTCAACGCTACTGTTAAATCATTATTATTAATATTAATAATAATAATATTGGCTAGCTAGTAATGACTCTTATTACTTTTATCCAGATCTGGGTACTAATCAAAGTACTCACCTATAACTCTCAAACACCGTCCTGTAACGATTTTCTCACCAAGTCACCTCCGAGCTCAAACCCACCTAGCAACGCAAGTGTACAGAAACAAAAGCCCGAAGAACTCATGCTCAAGAAGAGGAACCACGGTTCGCGATACCAGCTTATCGCCTCCCGGCGACTTACCCACACGACGGAGCCGATAGCCCCCGGCCAGTAACGAGACTTCCTACACGGCACCTCTCTTCCTTTTTTTTTCTTTCTCCTCCTGGCCGCCGCATCTTTTTTTTCTTCGCTTCGTCATCGGGGGCACGCACAATTAAGCGTCGCGTCGCCGCTGCTCTATCGCGGGGGAATGTAACGCGATAGCGCGAGCACCGCGCGAAACCGCTACCTACATGCGAGCGCGCGTTTAACGGCTATCGCGCCTCGCAGCTCGCGCGCCTTATTCGCGTCCGACGTATATACGTACATTTTTCTACATAGTTGCGAGTGTACTTTTTCGCTCTGTGCCCCGGGATTCTCGTTATTGCGCTCGCGGCGCGTGCACGAACGTTGGCCTTTTTGCCGTGGTGGCTTTTTTGTTGCGGGGTTCCTTGGTGTGGTGTGCGTTGGTGCTGGGTAGAGAGAGATTGTAATTAAGCTGCTTTTAATCGGAGTCCGTGATTAATGAGGATCGAAGATTTGTTTCGCTTGGCGTTTAGATTGTTGGGATACAACGTAAAAGATGTTTTTGCAATGTAATTGAAAAATAGTATTTGTTTGTTTGGTCAATTTTCTGAAGTCATGGTTTAAGAATAATGCATTTTTATTATACTCTTGCTCAACTCACATTGATCTTTCTTTTTTTTAATAGCTGTTAAGATTGTAATTAAACGGCTTTTAAACGGCGGTCGATTATTGCTCATATTGCTGAGAATTCTTCTATAATTCGACGAGTTTTTTCTCACCGCTACAACATCGGATCTAAGTGTTATAATTATTAGCGGCAATAACGACCATTGTAAAATAATAAAGGTTTTTATGAAGAAGTTATTACAGCATTTGTTATATCTGGCATGTCTTCATTCCAGTGTATAATCTCCACAATTTTACAGACATTTTTCAATTTATTATTAAAAGCTTTTCTCCTATACTATTGATGATTTTTCAAACCAAAAGTGAACCTCGTGTTTTTCTATCAGCAAGAATAAATCTTCGATCACTCCTTCAGAAATCAACGGAAATAAACTTCCCTCAACTAGCTACATTAGACTCGAATCAAAGAAGCTCCATCCACGGCTAACCTCATCGCATTACAAAACGCTTGCGATAACAACGCGTCACGCGCATCGCTAATAATACAAAAAGAAAAAAACCGAACCACACAGAAAGCCCGCATAAAAAATCCATTTTAACAGCCGCGCGCGTCGATCGAAACATGCGCATTTCCTCGTCCCATCTTTCTCTTTCCGCGATAATTAATCGAGCCGCGCGCGCTCGCTTGCCTGGAAAATTCCGAAGCGCGAGGCGCATAGATCATCGCGCCACTGCAACTTCGTCGCAGTTGTCATTCCCTCGTAAACGCGTCGAATGCACACGTGTATGCACGCGAGCGCGGAGGGCCATCGATAAAGCTTAGCGGTGTAGCGATCAGAGAGAGAGAGGGAGAGACTATCTCAAAGGAAGTTTTCATTCGCGAGCGATATTAATGCGGTAAGCGCGTGGCAAATCCACCTACGAGAGAGTGCAAGCGATACCGTAAATCGGGGACTTTGTCCAGGGGGTATCAACGGTTTGCAAGATTTGAGCGTTTGGTGTGAATGATGCGCGCGCGGGGGTTTGGGACGCGTGTTCTTCATGAGCCCCGTTGGCGAGATGATTCGCGTGGAAGGAAAAACAGTTGGGGTTTGGGATACGTGCGAGATGTGGGTTTTGCAGATAGTTTGGACAGGTGTAATATGGTTGATTGAGATTTGTTGGATATATATATATAGGAGTACGATTGGAGTTGTGCATATGGAAGATGCTAAATATCGGTACTTTATCTTATTCCAGCTAGCCGGAAAGAGTAATTTCTGTAAATGCAGAAACATTAGATAACTATTGTGGATTTCATTTTTCGATTACACTGAGGCATTTTTTAAGGTCTCCGACGTTCTATACACAATAATTCATAAGTTTGATTGACACGACGATGAAGAACGTTTTCTAAGGACGGGTTCTGTTTGTGAGCATTTGTTCAAATAACAAGTGATACAGAGTTCCAAGGGAAATAAGGAATTCTTCGTTAATTCTCCTGGGTGATACGGTAAAAATGAATTAATTAAGAAGTTAGATAATTATGTGTGTCGCAGTAATTTTTATTGCAAAGTCAGAATGTCCCACATCGACGACGATTTACACGGTAATTTTTATCAGAAAAATCTCTGTTTGCGGTAATTAAAAAAAATGTACCCTATCATTTGAATAATAATTACACTAATACAACCGTAGCACCAGAAGCATACAATCATCCAGCCTGTAAAACGAATCCCACCTATCACCAAAAGGAAAGCCTAGAAAACCCAGCAGCGAGCACTCCTTACTCGCGAATACCTCGCGACCAATGTCCGAAACGCTCCTAATTATCCACGCGCGAGCTCCCATTCCAGAAAAATCCTCATACTCGCGTGCATCGGCTTCACGCGGCGCGCTGTATAGACACACGCAGCATCATCAGCAGGTCTCTCGCTGCGCGTGTTGTGACCGTGCACGCAACGTCATCATAATGGGATAGAGACTCGCTCGCGCGTAGCCTGATGCGCCGTAGACCACTCCGCGCGGCATTGTCGGGGCGCGCCGGATGTGCAGCAGCAGCTCATCTTACGAGTAGTTCTCTCCCCGCCTAGATGGTGCAGAGACGACTCACGCGCTGGAATAATGCACGCCGGTGCGCGCGACCCCCCTGCGCCCGGCGAAAGGTTCGGTCTCCGAGATGAAAAAAAAAGGGGTCCATGCGCGGTTCAACGTTACAGACCGCCGTGTACGCGCACGCGTGTGGGTATATAACTAGCGAGGGATGCTATAGCTGAGAATTCTCTAGCGAAAATGCTCTCGGCACCTTGGCTCTGTGTATATATGCATGGCTCGCGCGCGCGCGAGAGAGAGTAACTCTATATTATTATCCTTTTTCACACCTCCCTGCGCTCGCTCGCTCGCTGCCTGCCTGCACGCTCGAGGAGGCACTCGCTACAATAAACAAAAAGCCCCATTGTTTCTGTCTCTTTCTGTGTCGCGCGGTGGGTATTATAAAGTGAGCGAGGAGAAGGAGAAGTGCGAGGTACCCCGCGGCGGTGGCGTACGTGGCTTTCTCTTGGGTTACTGTTGCTACTTTGGAGGTGATGCTGAGCTGCTGCTGACTTGTGCTGTGCTGGGGCTTACAATGAGACTGCCGGTGTAATTGTTCGGGGCGTAATTAGTGAGTGGATGTTTGGCGTGTACTGCGCGAGTACTGTTTTGGGTACGCGCTTTGTGGATCGTGGTGTGGGATAAATTTAATTAAGAGTTTTATTTTGCATTTCAAAAACTGAGTCATAGCTGAGGTAAAAAATACAAAAGATCTTTTTATTACGTTAGACCCGGTTGAAATGTTGACATTTTTATTAGGATCTTTTTCAGATCTTTAAAAATATTTTATAAATTTTATTAAAAAAATCTTCAATATTGAAACCATAACTTAAATAGTTGTACAAGAATTCAACTTTTAGAACTTTTTTTTACTAAAGTTTCATCAAATATCTGCAAACTATCTCAATATAAATGTAATAGTTTTAAAAGTTTTCAGATCAACTGGGTCACAAAACGGGCTATTTTTTAACGTTATGTATAATTACGTTAAAAGATATTTTTAAGATAATAAAAAGATGTTTTTTATTTTTCCTCAGGTACACCAAGCGTAAAATGTTTATAATATTACGAAGCTGAAAGTCGCCGTACTATGTAACAGCTTTATGATACTTTTGAAATGTTCATCACCAGCGCTAATGAAGCGCACTGTTCATTAACCTGCATCAGCGTGTCTCCTCGCCTCTGCAAAAAAGACAACGCCGTCCCCTATACACGCGAAAGCTCGCAGCATCGCCCGGCTCGATTAAAAGACTTATTTATACATGCCGTCTGTACGGAGGCAGCGAGAGCTCCGAACACTCTCCCCGATTCTCCCTCCGAGCACCAAATTATAATACACACCGCGCGGGGTGAACAACACAAGAAAAAGAAAAAAGATCCAAGGCCCAGCTCTCCGACAAAAAAGGCGTCAAAAATCAAGGATCAAAAGGCATCTCCTTTCGACACTTCTCTTCGAAAACTCAACACGCTCGCTCCCTCTCTCCCACGTACACACACAAACGCGTTCGTCCGCAAAATTCGCGCGCGCGCGCCGAAGTCGGAGGCGCGGAATAATTAGCCATACACCGGGGCCTAATTAGCAAATTAATCCCGCGCTCGCGCTCCCTCGTCGCGTCCTACGCGATTCCGCGATCCGATCTCCCCGAGCACACGGCGCATGCAGAGGAGGATACGGCGACGAGTCGGCCGTGTACTTGTCGACCCTCTAATTACCGGACTGATTCGCGACGTGTCGAGAGGCGTCGCATGACTGCCGCCGCCGCCGCCGCTGCAGACGATCGCTTTTTCGATCGCTCCTGTCGCCCTGTTTTTTTGCTCGCGCTTTTTTTTTTGTCGAGAGGGAGAGGCAGGAAAGCTTGTCGGATCCCACGGAGCGCGATCGGATCGGCTGCAGCGCGACGATGTTCCTTGTGCGCGAGGGGACTCGATGCAGCGCAACGGGCGCGCGATGCCTTTTGTACGCCCCTTGACCCATTTTGCAATTGGAAAGGCGCGCGAGCGATGGCTCGTTTGGTGTGTCGGGCGTTTTTTCTTTTCTTTCCTGCTTCGATTCGGGGCTGCTCGGGCTGGTTTTTCGGGTGCGGTGTACGGGTTTTGGCTTGCTTGTTTTTGGCGGATTGTTTTGATAGGATAGTGTTACGCGGGGCGATCGTTTTAATTTTAAATTAGGTGGTTATGTATCGAGCGACGGGTATGATTGTTACAGGTAATTAGGGTACTTTTACTTTGGACTGCCGTTTCGGTGGCTTCGGGAAAAATGCTTTATCGGGGAATGTTAATAAAATTAACCGTTGATCGTTAACCGTAAAATTTTTGATATTAAAAAAAAGGAGTGTGCCGATATTAACATAAAGATACACTTAAAGTAAACTCGAATTTCAAATCATTACCGTCGTAAACTTCTTTCGTTAATTCGAAAAATAAACTTTCTCACAATTAACTTAAGTAAATCCCCGTCCTTATATTTTTTTCATACTCGCGCGTAAGTTTTTTGCCACAGCGCTAACAAGCTTTTTCAGACACCGCTGCGGTCGCGGCAAAAATCCAGAAAATAATTGATTAAACGAGCATTTTCAAAGAAAGCGCTCATAAGGAAAAAAAATATTACATTATCCGCACATCAAAATAGCCATTAATGACACGCATGAATTTCAACCGTGCGCCCCGCGATCTCGAAAAAAACTCGAGCTAAAAAAAGAAAAACGGGAAGCATCGATCGAGGAGAGAAGCAGCAAAGAAAAAACGAGACCAGCTTATCGAAGAGAGCGAGAAATCCGAAAACTCGCTCGCTCGCTTTATTAAAGATTGAACGATTCCCCGGACGCGATCCCTCGCTCTTGCACGGCTTCATTAAAGAAGCGACAAAACACGGCTCTCCTGCAGTCCTCTCCTCTCTCTTTTCTTTCCTTTCGAACGCGTGTATATATATACACGCGACGGAAATCGGTGCCCGCGATCGCGCGCCGATTCGTTACATACATCATATGATTCAATGAACCGGCTCATTAGCGGTATATATCGCGACAGGTAGAGTGTCGCATGTTTGCGTGAGTATAACGCGCGTGTGTGTGTCCACAAGGGGGCCCCCGGAAGAAAGATTCCAGAAGGCAGCAAGCGGAATCGGCAGCCGATAGTCAAGCTCGGTTACGCACGCGCGCGCCTCCGTACACCGCCGGCTGCGTTGATCCCCGATGCGTGACACCCCGCGTGTACACGCGACTCTGGCTCTGCGTTCCCTTATTTTCTCTTGCAGTAGCGAAATACGAAAGAGCGCGATATTTTTGGCCTGACGCAGGAATTATCGAGTCGCGTGTGTTCAGGAACGTGTTCCCGATGAATATTATGTAAAGCGAGTGATATAATTATGCTATCTGGTCCCGCGGAGAAGTAATAATTATCGCGCTAATAAATTCCGAATGCTGATTACTTTATTATGAAATTGCGCGCGCGAGTTAACTTTTGAGCGAGTTATGCTTATTAATGTTCGGTATCGAGCGTTAAAATTGAAACATATTTATACTTTGAATCGCACGGCGTTATAAAACCAACGACAAAGTATAAGAAAGCGCGGTTATTGTAATTCATTCCAACCGATTCCATTAAAGAAGCTATACCAATACAATCGATATATATAGCAGTCCGAGCAGGCGATAACGCCCATACAAAGTGGCGCGAGCGCGCGCGGCTATAAATATATCGCGCAAACGGTTCTCTCTCGGCAGCGGCTATAAGCGAACGCCCCTCGACTCGCTCAATCCTCGCGTGTGTATAAGCGCGAGCGTCCATATAGCCGGTACCACGACGACAAGGCATTTTTACCCCCTGGAAGAGTCCTCGGGGGTATACGTATACGGACACACAAATGAGACGCGGAGCGCTTATCGATAAGCGGGAGAAAACCGTGCGCCGTTTATTCACGTACCTACACGATGTGTCTCTTATATATACACTCCCTGGAGAGAGCGAGCGTAGTAGATAAGCGGGATAAGCGCGCACGGTCGCTTTGAATTTCGAATGGAGTCGTCGTGGACGACTCTATTTTCCCCGTCTCGAGTCTAATTTCAAGAGCGCGTGTGTCTGCCGCTCTCGTGCACGGTGTCTGTTATAGCGGGGAGTCGCGATCTCGCCGATAAGAGGCGCAAGCGCGCGGAGAAGAGAAATGTCTGGAATTGTATGCTGCTCTCTGACCGACTGCGGGTATATATAGCGGAGGAGAGATGTTTGCTTTATTGGTGCATTTTCCTTGGACGATGCGGACTAACGGAGAATTTTTATATTCGGGCTTTAATATTTTACGATTGCAGAGTAGTCACTGTACATTTCGTCGTTTTTCGTTGTGTGCGACAAATTGCTCATGTTAGAATATGAATGCGAAATGAAGTCGCGTATTCGGAGTTTGGACCCGCGGTGAGTCAGATATTATTCGTTAGCGTGCTCACTGGACTTGATAATTTAATTTTTGCGTGCGCATGCGGGATATTGTTTCAGTTTTCGTGACTCGAGAATTTTTTTTTTCTATTTGACTAAGACGCTTCTACGCGTTCTAACAGATAAAATTCGGATTAATCGTGTCCGAGGGACACCGGATGAATATTTAAATCGCGGGTCTTTTTTCCTTGCATGTTTAACGAACGCTATACCGCGGCGATAAGAATACGTAAAAAAAGAAATATCGAATCGACGAAATAAAATTTTTTTTCTCGGTACGTATATAACTTATATCGATTAGACGTCCCGTCGAGATTTATCCGAATGAGATAAAAAAAAACACTTCCTTTCCGAATTAAACTTGTAAATAAACCGAATAAATATGACTACACAATGGCCACGGCCTTTTCCTCGATTATTGATATTCAAATGAAGGTTTTCCTGTATCAAAAATAAATTTCGTCTCGCGGAGCTCGGGCACACGGCAAGCGTCATCGCCCAACTAAAATTGAATCATCCAACGAGCGCTACAGTCGCAGCCCACTCCACATTTCCAGCGAGCAAAGAGTATCCTCGTCCAAAAATAAAAGAAACCTCGAAAACACCACTCGCGATAACATTCCAAGCGTCGCGGCAATTTCGCGTGCACCTTCGTAACGTAAAAACTCCTCTCGCCTCAACCATCGAAATTCCACTCTCGACACTGCTAATTCTCCAATATAATGCAATGCGCGAAAGGCGGCGGCGGTGGCATCCGACTCTTATCCGCACGCAGAGCGCCCCCCGCCGTGGAAGAAAACCGAGCGCGCATACCTGCAGCTATAACAGACGAGGAATCTCCTCCTCCCCGGCGATCGGCACAACGCACACGTACATATACACACGACGCGTACATCCGGCGCAATTTGCGCGGCCGCGTATTACGCGGCACGTGCATCGATCGGGGAGAATAAAGAATGAACGAGCGAGCGCGCCGCGGCTAAATGGGAAAATTGCAAATGGTATAGGCCAGTAGGTGCAGAGAGCTGTAGTACACTCTGCTTCTCTCTCACTCTCTCGCTCTTTCACTCCGGAACATGAATGAATGGAACCTGCTTCGCCACTTGCATACCCATTATAGGAGCCGCTCGCGGTGCAGCGCGAGCGTATACGTATATATGCATGTATGCGCCTTTGTATCGAGAGAGGCTCGCTCCGTCTTTGTCTTACTCGCGAGGTGAGGCGAGTTTATGTACTGCTCGTTTGAGAGAGAAAGGGTATATAAGACACTACAATGCGCGCCGATCCCCTTTACACGCCTCCGTACGCGGTGAATATCGCGCGCGCGTGGGCGCCACGGCAGCGCTTATAATCCGGCAGTTAGAGAGCACGCGCGGACACTTTAGTGTATATAGGTATGTGTGGGGTACGCGTTTTGCCGGACGAGCGATCCGTCGATATGTATGGGTGTTTTAATCCCCCCGTGGATAGAAACGCGCAACCGATCGTTCGCGCAAGATATTGTGTGGTTTATGGTATTGTTATTGGCGGGGATTTTTCTGGAGATACTATTTTAAGATATAGAGAGGCTGGCTGGCTGCGAGGTGGCTTTTATGGTTCTCGAAATAACGGCCCATTTGTCAAAGTCCTGCTTTTAGTGGACAGTAATGTTATGAATTCCTGGCCAGTTGTTATTCTTCACTTTTTAGTATCGATGATGTAAAAGTTATATACTCGTAATTTTGAAAAATACGTATTCTTTAGATGCATACTGGAAGCATTGCTGGATGATTGTTATTTAAAATTGAGTGTTAAAATGAAAACTCAGTAATGCGTTGCAATAAGCGGTACTTAGTTTGCTTATTTTACACTCATTTCGTGAAATGCGAAAAACAAAAGAATTATCACGCTGCAAACAAACGGTGTCAGCGCTAAACGTTAACTTAATTTCCGTGCATTACTTTTCTTTATCTCGCGGGCAATTACATCGTTCGCCGCTATCGCGCGACCCTTATCTATTGTTGTTTCAATACAATCGCGAGTCCAACGTTGGCTTTCGTGAAACGCTGCGGCGCAAAAAATAAAACAACGAGCAACTCCAACGCGCAATTTTTCAAATCGTTTCGCAAGCGCCGAGCAAAACCTTCGAAAATAAAGCACAGAGAGAGCAACGGGTAGCAGCAAATCCTTATAACTCCCTGCACGACTTCGCGTCTATTTCCTAATTTATCATTATCGCAAGAGCAAGAGAGAAAGAGAGAGCGAGGGGCGATTTACGCTCGTCGATAAAACTCGCGCGAGAAATATATAATCAATCGGCCGCGCGGCTCGAATTAACTTTTCTCCCCTTCTCCCCCGGGTAAAACGTTTGTTCGGCCAAGCGTGGACACGAGACTCGGCTATATGTACCTATACGCTGTGCGAGCGCGATTAGAGGAGAGGCTTGATTACAAAGTCACCACGAAAAGTTGAGAAATCGCTCTCGCGACTTCCCCCCCACTGCGACTCTCACGTGTATACATACGCCGATACGCGAATGTTTCTTTTTTCTGTTTTTTCATGTAGGTATATATATATATATATATAGTTCGCGGTGATTATCATTATCTCTCGGGCTTCTATTCATTTTATAATGGATAAGGCCGGCGCGCCGCGCTGAATTAATTGTTGCGCGTATCTGCGGTCGTGGACTGCGCGGGGCGATTCTTTGGCGCGGTTACCTGTACAGTTGAAATTGATAATGGAATGGCTGGCAAAAATGATCGAGTTTGGTCTGTGCGGTTCTTGTATAAACGCTAAATTGGTCACTTAGTTTAAGTGTAATAATGTTGTAATGATCGGATTTTTATTTGCTTCGTCGATACACAAAGGCTCCCCTTCCAGACAGTAATAAACTAGTTTAGACCTGTCGTTAAAAAGATATAAATTAGCAATTAAACATTTAAAATAAGCAAACACAATATTACAATCTTCATATAAAAATACCGAAGAGTCTCGAATAACAAATTTCGTAACGTTAAAAAATGTAAATATACACGTGTCTATCGTAAAGGATAACCCTCGCAGCGAATTCTCAAGGCTACCGTTGCTTCTCATATATACAGATGAGAAATATGCATGCAGCGGCAGCAGCATTGGAATCGCAGGTAGCTAAATGTTATCTCGAGGTGGCGACGGGGGATCGAAAACCAGTTACGGAGCTTATATTATTCGAGCTCCAAATTACTTCGCGGAGACAGCTGATCGCGCGCACGGGTCTACAAAAAGTGAAACGTAAGGGTATACGTATAGTATAGCCGAGAGAGAAAGACACACATAGGAGGCTTATGTGCGCGCAAGGTATAGAATGCCATGGCATGGAAGAATTTCGTTGATGCAACGTAGACAATACGATAGTGACTATTAGACGCTTAACTGATGTGTTAATATAATTGTCGTGCAGTGTATGACTTTTTGTTATCTTTATTAAGGGCGCCTGAATCGCGTTTTATGATTTAAAAATATTTAAATATTATTTTTATTGCATTTTTCAATTAAATATATTGAAATAACTCTAAATTTTATTCACCAAAATCAATTAAAATCAAGATGATGGTACACGAAGGTATTTTCTTTAGTTTAAATTACATTGAATATCTTGACTAAACATGCCTGCCTTGTAAAATCATACTCTCTTGAATACACCGCAGGATTCCGGGAGGCAACTTCAATCTGTTTGACTTTAGTAAGTCTCATTTTACTCAGAAAATATATGATTCACAAATGAGTGTAGAAATTTAAAAATAAACAAACTCTAAAAAAGTTATGAATAGTTAAATATAAAATTTGTAACTTTTTAGGTCTTTATAATTTCTTGCAAATTCCAATTTAAAATCATATATTTTCTAGATAAAATGAGCTAAAATTAAATACGTTGATGTTAGATTCTGGAATCGTACAGTGCATATAAAAACAAATGATTTTTCAAGAAAATAAAAGATAGTATATCTTTTTGTTAATTGTATCATGAAAATCATGCTGATTGATCTAGTTTGTTGAAAAATGTAATATTAAATAATTTGATTTTTTCAAAAATTAAAGTTGTAGCTTTAGTGACATTGAATTCATGAAGAATAAATTGTAATATTTAAAAACTTAATTATATATTTACATTCTGCATTCTAATATTTAAAGTTAAATCACACGTACATTAATGCACACGTTATTACAAAGTAAGGTTTCATACTATGCGTTCACAACGAGTATCGAATTTTTAACCTCTGGTATAATTTATTCGCGCAAGATTCATCGACGCTCGAAGGCTTCCGCGCGTACGCGCTTGCTAAACTCAGCCATTTCCGCGCTTCATTACGCTCACCCCGTACCTTAACGCTCAATTGCAAAAGTAAAACGCGCCCATATTATTCTCATTCGCCCCATTATACATTCGATTCGCGCTCGATTCAAGTCTCTATCTAATGCCCCCGCGGCTGTCCGCCTCTCCGCTCCTTTTCCTTTTTTTTTCCAATCGACAAATCATACCTCGTTAGAGCAGTCTCGGCTTCTATCTCTCTCTATCCACTGATTATTTTTGCGTTCCTCTCCGTTTCTTTCTCGAGGGAAAATATCAATTTCTGCCACGGGCGCTCGCGCGCTTCTGCGTAACGGTGCTCGCCTTTACAATTTATCGCGCGCGGCTCTTTTCCGTCCTCGCGCTGTCGTTTTTCACCTTCTCTCTCTCTCTCTCTCTCTCTCTTTCTCTTTCCTTCTCTCGTCTGGCCGTTTATATCCTCGCTAACTCAATTCGTCTGTCGTTGATTATCTCCGCCGCTTTTTTCTTCCCTTCTTGCGTCGCGCGCGCGCGTCTCTGTGCTCGAAAGCCGATGCGACGTCTGCGGCGCTTTTTCTACCTTTCTCCGTCGTGCGCTGGATTTTTACGTCTGGCCGAGGCATTTTTTTTTCCTTGGCCGCTGATCGCGGATTTATTCATTAATTTCTCGGTTCTTTCCGCTCTTTTACTTGCTGGAATTGCGCCTCCTTTTTTCCGCCGCGTTCTTTGCGGCTGTTTTTTTTTCAATTACAGAACGTATACAATGTAGTCGTAAACGTATATCGGATTGATTTTCCGAGCTGAATTTCATTATTTAATTAGAGCTGGCGATGCTCGTTAAATGTTTTGTACTCCGGAAAAAAGTGTAAACGGACGTCACCAGCCCAAGGAAGAGGAAATATCGTTCTACGTCATTCTCATCAACAACAAAACACCATATTAATCTATTGATTCTCCAGCTTCGAGAACCGACGATTCCTTCCCACATCTCCATAAATCAAATTCTCATCGTCTCGTCGGTCGAGAACATCGTTCGAACATCATCGGAAAATCCACGCGGCAATCGTTCACAGCTCACCACAGCTTTTCCCGCCTCCCACGCGCTCCTCCTCCTCCTCCACTCCCAGTCATTAAGATCCCGGCGCCTTGTATCTACGATAATAGTCACGCGAGGCGAGTGCTCCCGCGATTTCCGCGTCTACGGCCAACTCCCGGCGCGCGCGCATTATTAGCATCCGGAGTTAAGTCTCTCAAGGGCCTGCGCGCGGACCGGTTAGCTTGCGCGGCAGTAGCAGCCTGCACCGGCCGATAGGGGATACAGAAAAAGAGACGAGACGACGGCGGCGCCCCGATACAGAAAAGATACACGCGCGTTAAATCAGTGGCCGGCCAATGTCTTCCTGATTGCAGCCGCCGCCGTTTTTCGCGATATTATACGCGAGCAGCGGGAGAAACGATATTGCCTCGTAACGTACGGGCGCGCGCGAGCTTTCGTTACGCTTCGCCGAGTTGGCTGCTGTTATATCGAGTGTATGTATGTACGTGGCTGCGGTGCCTCCCCCTTGGAGCGCGCACCCGGACTCTTTAGTTATGGCGATCGCCTGCAACGCGGTGTATACATGTAATGTGCGTGTTTCTGCTTTGCTCGATAGCTTGTAACGCGCCTGTGTAGGAGATCGGCCGCGAGGTTTGTTCGTGTTGCGGTGTGCACGGACCGGGGGAGTGGTTGAGTGCCGCGGGCAATTGGGTATGTGCGAATTTGACGGGGTAGCGGTGTATTGTTGCAATGGGCGAAATTTGTGGCGGGTGTGCTAATTCAATGGAATTACGAGGAGATCGAGCTCGTAAGTTGTTCGGGGTGGCTTGGAAAGTTACGGGGAGGTTGGATTTTAGGTTTCTTTTTGTACTGCAATGTTTATGTGACTACAGAACAAGACTGTGACAAGTCGAAATTTTTGTACGCAGAATGGTTTATACATTTCAAAAATTGGTTTCAAGTGGTTTAGAAAATATAATACAATGATAAATTTTATGTAAATATTCATTTAATGAAAAAATTACGTTACTTTTGAGTTGTCAATAGTCTTGTTCTGGAGATGCGACATAGTTTAAATTATACGATTAGCGCATTTAGCGTGATGTTTTATCTCAAACTTTTATGGCTACTCAATGAAGCAAGAAGAAAATGTTTCTCTGAACATTTGGCATAATTAAGATCTAGAGGCTAGGTGAGTGATTCTCAGAAATACCTCATTTTTCTTCACCTGCGTCATTATCCCATTACCATAACGTCCGGAACGTCCAACAAAATAATAATTAAATCGTTAAATCCAGACACAACATTATCCGCGTCAATTATGAGCGCCGCACTCATACTATTTATACATTCAATAGACTCATTGCAAATAATTATACAGATTTTCGCGTTCGCGACAGCCCCGAAAACGCAAAGGGTGGGAACCTCCTCGCCATCGAACCAAAAATTACGCATTTACGCCTCGCAATTGCGACACAAAAGCTCGAGCGCGCGAAACCCGGCATTTAGCAATTTCCTAGGCTCGAAATCAAGCGAACACCGCCAATTAATGAATTTGCGACTCCGCTCGGCAGACGTCGGCGGTCCTTCTCACTGCATCCCGAGCGCTAAATGCAATATCAGCGACTCCGACGACAATATATCGGTAACTTTACCTTCTAATTAAGGAGGGTCCACGGTTGCGCGTAACACTGCAAGTCTGGACCGTGCGCGCGACAATGCACGGCGGGAGAGCGCGGGGCGCAGGCATACAGGGCCCATTGTGGACTCGCTGACTGCGCCTCGCCCAAAAGGCGTCATTAGCCAAATCAAGTGTGGCGCTGCGTTGCGTTTGGCTACTTGCCGGGGAATTCGGACTAATTGATGCGAGGTGCCGGGCTGCAGTGTTTCTCAAAGACTCTTCGAAGAGGCTGCTTTGTGAATGGGGGAAGCCTATTAATATTTTGACGACGTCTCGGGATGGAAATTCTCCTTTGGCTATGAGAATTTTTCTCTTTGAACGGCCGAGACTTTGTGTTGCATTGTATTGTTTGTATTTTAAAAGAAATGTTTTGGGTATAATTGATGGGAATTCATTTAATGTGGAGATAGGAAAATGGATTATGCCGTTTCGTATGTATCTAGCGAAATGTTTTAGATAAAAATATTTTATTATTTATGACGAGATTTAAATATGCCATGTGTATTTTGAATCGTTCGAATGAAAATTTATAATGCGCTTATTGAATAAATAATAATATTTATTTTTAATACTTTTCAGTTAATTAAAAATGGTTATTTGTCGTTTTTTAAATTTATCTCCCGTGGATATCTTTTAATTCTATTACATTTTCGTTTTAGTGCCATGCTTGGACTTATGTATGTCTTAGTCACAGAATTAATGCACGCTTTATGTTAATAAAATGAATATATCAATACTCAATTATTTCAATAAAACAGGTGCTTTATTCTTTGAATGTAAATTATTAATGTCGACGAAAAATAAAATTTATAAGATAAAAGAAAATAATCAAGCACATTTATAATATTGAATGAAATACAGTGGACATTAAACAGCACGATAATTAATTATTTAAATCTATTAACTGAGTAAGATTGACATCTTGCGTCAATCTCGTTAAACCTTTATAAAATAAAACTACCACGATTTTTCACGTACGTCACTTGCCAACCTGCTTTTCACTCCTTAAACGTAAAGTTAACATTCCAAGCCAAAAATATTATTAAACCTTGGTAACGTGTGACGGCATACTTATCACGATATTAAAAAGTAGCCTCCAGGCTAACTAATTATTAAAATACTATTTATTTCTATTGGCAGTAAATTTAATTATTTACAATTTATGTATTTTACGCTACATATTTTATTTGATTTGACGTAAAAGGAGAAACTTCTATCGATATATAAATAAGTAATAAGTATAGATGTTTCATATTATGCAACTATTATTAAATTACCAAAATTATTGTACTTTTTTAGTTATTGTGATTTCAAATATTTTCTGTCGTGCTAAATTATTTTAATTATTAGTTCTTATTTTACCTGTCATGAAAACATTATTATTTATATTTTATAACTTGATTTTTTTTTCAATTTCTTTGCTTTTTCTTTTATTTCTAGCTACTTATTAAGACATTTAGGAATATAAAATATAAAATATTACTGCTATTCATACACTGCCCAATAAAATTATCATCAACAATGAAATTCACGAAACAAAGTTAGTATTTTTTATCCAAAAAAACAAGACTAAAACAGTTAAGCAAAACAGTATACACAAATGATCAAATAAACGTACATCGCAGGAGGAATTCGTGACCACCCGTTATAACATCCACGACTTAAACATCGAGCTCGAGGGGAGGACTACTGCAGGACACTGCACGGCCTCGCGCGGCCGCTCTTTTCCAGGGGGTACACACTGCGCGCGCAGGCAAGTGTCCGCGGGCCGGACAGTGCAAACCTTCGGCGAGCGCGGTCACCCGCCCGTGGGTCCGCGAAGGGTCATCCTCAGCGGCGGCGGCGGCGGCAGTGGCAGTACCTCTTTGTCGATTGCGTCGCGCTGTCTGTCCGTCTGTCTCTCTTTCTTACTTCTCGCTTAGCATAAAGGGGTAACTATAGCGAGTGCCCGAAATGCCCGGATAATGGGCCGAGTGTCCCATGGTCATAATTAGGGACTGTGTAAGCGCAGGCGCACTCGGACCATGGGAAAAGTTTCCCGAAAACCTCCCCTCCTCGTCGAGGCGCCGTTTTTTTTCGAGCCCTCGGACGCTCTATACACGATGATTCGCAAGTTCGGAACGAGGATGGAGAGCGTTTTTGGGAGTAATGCTCGATTGATGATTGGGTTTGTTAGGGATTTTTGAGGTAACGAGTGATACGGAGTTACGAGGGATAGAGAGAATTTTTTGTCAATTTACGCGGATGATGTGCTTTGGAATTTGAATAAAAAAAATTGCTTTGAATCTGATGATAATTATAATTGAGTATGTATGGACACGATTGAACATGAATATCACATTTGACAAGAACGCTAAAACCTTTTTTGCGTTCATAATACTCGAGGGATTTAGCTTTAGCCGTGTCGAATACGAATTAAATAAATGGAATGAATATTTGATGAGAGTCGGTTAGATCATACAAGAGCCCACGTAAACCTTAAAAATACTTCGACAAATTCTCGTATTCTACAATCTTTCGCCGCGAACTTGACGATCTCCGTTAATATACTCCGCGTTCAACGCAAACTCCTCAAAACAAATTCGTCATCGAAATAAAGGCAAAAAAAAGAACCATATTTCACACATAGATTAATTGTAACACTGCACAGGATACACCCGAGGAAAGTCAAGGACTCCTCGAGGCTCTAAAATGGGACTCTCAACGGCACTGGCGATAAATATATATACCTTGCGACAACAACACAACCGACAAAAGCTTGTTTCCGTCCGGGCGCACACACACATCCTACCTTAATCAAGCCGTCCTCGCCAAAAAGGAATCCAACAATCTCCTCCGGCCACTGGTATCTCCCGCCTTCTCCTCTTCTTCTTCTTCTTCCTCTCGCTCGCGAACCACTCGAAAAATCCGCGAACACCTCATCCCTCTCTCCCCCACAACTGTTTCCTCCAGAATCTCTCTCTATCTCTTTCTCTCTTTTTACACTCTTTCGCTCAGCGCAGCATTTCAAGTTCACCTCTGGCGCGCGAAGTCGACGCGACGAGCAAAAGGAGCAGCAGCGCTCGCCGGCGGCGGAGAGGAAAAAAACGGCATCGGCGGCCGCGATGGCGTCGCGCGCGCGCGCGACGTCGCCGATAAGCGCTCGCTCGCGCGCGTATATATAAATTTTCGTGCGCGCAGACGGAAAGACCAGGCTCCACCTCTCGCGAGCTGTCGCTGCTGCTTCGCGTCGAGGCTACGCTCGCGCCTTCATTAATATGATAATCGTGAGAGACCGATGATTCGCCGTCTTGCTCCTCTCGCTTCTTCTTCTTTTTCCTCTTCTTCGTGTTCCTCCTGTTCGCACACCGAGAGACACGTCCGGGTAAAAAGAGTTCACAAAATTCACCACCCCGCGGGCTTATTCCGCGCCGAGCGCGTCCTTGCACAGACGCGGAGCGGACACAAACACAGAGGGAGATGGAAGGACACACCGCAGTCGAAGGAAGAGGGTGGGGGGACAATCGATGCACCGATTCGAATCGACGCGCGGAGTCTGCGGCTGCCGCGCTCTTATCGCTCTTACGAGCTCTCGCCGGGCTTTAATTGGCCGTCGGAGTGGCGAGGGAAGGAGCGAGAGCGATAAAGTGCAATTAAACCGGGAGGGGAAGGGTATCCTCGGCCTCGAAATCAACACTTTTCTTCGCTCTGCCCCTTTATTGCTCCCGGCGTCTTGTCCCTTCTTCCTCGGCGATCCTCGTGCACGAGTGGTACGCGCGCGCACACACGCAGGGAACACGTGGTCCTCGTCGTCGTCGTCGGCACGGGAGAGCTTTTCACGCAACGAGAAGGAAAACAAAAAAAAACACGTCCTCCTCGCGGCTAACGGCGAGCGCGACTACTAGCGCGACACTTCTTTTAGGCTGGCTCCTCGCCCGTCGTCCGCTCGTTTCATTATCGCACACAGAACTCGAACTTGCGCGCGGCTCTCGCTCCCCGTCCTTTGCCGCAATCTCCTCCTCCTCCTCCTCCTCCTTCTCTTTCTCTCCTCTGCTTCCCTCCAGAGCACTCGAGCGCGCGCGCGCAACCAAGACCGCCTCTCTCTCTCTCTCTTGCTCGTAACGGGGGCGCGCGAGCCTGTTATCGCTCCGGCGTCCAGTGGCGCGAAATCTCAAAATGCAGGCGGCCGAAGCTTGCAAGCGTGCGCGCGTATTGCGTGTATATATATACGTATGTATATATATATGTACATATATATACAGCGAGCGTGCGCAGAGAGCGAGCGCGACTCGCCGGTTCGGCGTCTTGTGTTGGACTGTGCGGCGAGCGTGGCGGGCACCTTCCACTTTGAGAGGACTACTCTTACATCTTGTCAGGTAAGTGTGAGCTTTAGCGGCAGCAGCAGCAGCGGCAGCAGCCCCGGCGAATACACAACGGGAGAAAAGAGAGACGGAGATAGAGAGAGAGAGAGAGAGAGAGCACACGCGAGGTGCGTATACCTGTATGCATACACGTATGCGTGCGTGCACGTACGGATGTAAGTAAGTAAAAGAGCGAGAGAGAGAGAGAGAGAGAGAGAGAGAGAGGGACAGAGGCTGGGTAAAGAGGTGGCCCACGGTAGTAGTAGCTAGGAAGGCGCTCGCGCCTGCGCCGAGTGCACGCACGCGCGCACACAAGCGCGTATGCGTGCACGTGTACGCACGCACACAGACGAGAGCGAGCCTATGCGTGGCCGCGCACCGGCAGCGGAGACCCGCCCCTCGGCTACCCCACTCTTTGGAATGCTTCCTTCTCTCTCCGTGGCGCGCTCGCTCGCTCGCTCGTTCGTTCGTTCGTGTCCCCTGCGCGCGCGCCTGCTCGTCTTGCGCGCTAGCGCGACGTCTGTACCGTGTCTGCGTGGTCTCCGCGGTAGAGGAGGTTGCGAGTGATCAGAGACCTGCAGGCTGTGCGCTGGGGCTGGTTGTGGAGAGCAGGAGTCGAGATCGCTGCTGGCTTGGGTGTGGAGCACGTGGTCTGCGCGGCACGTGAGAGTCTGCGGGTGTGCTGCTGGATGGTGGATGTGGATCGCGCGTAGGGGTGGATGTGTTGGGGTGCAAGTATTTTGGATTAAGATCGTTTGGCTTTGGTTGAGGTGTTTATCGATTGCTGGGAGGGTAATGTGGAGTGGAGATGGAATTGGAGAATTGGGTTCGCTGTGTGATTGCAGGTGTTGGTTCTAATTGGAGGATTATGGATTTCTCCCTGGGTTTCCCTAATAATTTACATAATAAATCGGTAGAATAAAAATAATAACTTTATTTTCCAAATGTCATGTTTTGAAAGGTCTCTAAATATTGGAACATTTGTTTGGGTTCAAATACAAATTTTTTTAAGGGTTCAAGACATGCTGTATTTCATCTTAAAGTATACATATTTTGTATCATATACTGAATAGGGACTGTATAATACATCCCTTTGTAATCCTTTGACACTTTGGTCGGTGGCCTACGGTTACAGCCTCAAATGCTTGAGGATGCAACCTTTCAAACCTATATAGTTAGTTGTTCAGATTCCAAAGAACATAAATAGAAACTAACTTCCTGATCTGAGGGTAACTGACAATAAGTGCCTTTAGATATAAAAAGTTCATAGAAATCATTATGAAAAATTTTAGTAGATAATACCCAGACTAATATCTTTTAGGGTACTTTTCACTTTTTTGCCTTCAACTGATAGAAACAATTTAAACAAAATATTCTTGTTATTTTGTGATCTGAATAATTATAAAATTTACAAAGATTGCATTATTTGGAATTTTAACTTATAAATCCGTGGGCATTGTCCTTTAATAAATCCAAATTGTCAAGAGGAAAGACACTATAATTGGTATTACAGTATACGTATATTCGTTGTAAAAAACATCTGATCAAATTTGTTTAAATTTTCTTCAATTACGGCAACTTTATTAGGTCGAATGCTCGAATGCTTACAAAAATGATGTAATATTTCCCTTTAAAACTTTTAGGATACTGTTGGATATAATATAGTAAGGAAAAAAACATATTTTAATTCGTAGGGGTTCAATTCATAGTCCTTACGGCTTATTCTCAGTGGCGCGTACCGCGACCCGTGCGTAAGCATCACGAAAACGGCCTAATAAGAGGTTTTATTACATTCCATGACAATTTATTTGATTAACGTTTAAGAAAAAAAACGACAAAGACAAAGTTTAATATCACTTGAACTATTTTTTAACATAATTATATAGGCTTGCAGATCGGTACCCGTGCGGTACACACTACTGAGAATGAGCCCTTAGAAGTCCTACTACTTTACTGTCCAACGCTCGAAAATCAGCGCTCGAAAAGAGCAGATGACAAAGTTGTTGACGTACTTTGTATCATCTACTATACAGAAGCTATAATAAATCCCTTTAAGGAGGTTCGAGGGTTTAGCAAAAAATCGGAGAACGTAATGAAACTCACACATATCATTGTCTAGAGAATCAAGAAGTTCCCTGAATTTTTTCAATATTTGTTTCCAATGTTATATTTAAGATATTCGACTTAGAAGTTTGCTCGTTATACACGGGCTCTTATGGAACTCGGCTATTAAAACAGATTGACGCAGGGTGCGATGTGTGTAAAAAACCAGAGCATGAAATAAAAAAACTATGTACCTTATCAAGTACCTCATTACGATGCTGTGCAAAATCTGAATGCGTGTCACCGCATTTAATTCCGAGTATTGAATGATAACGTAAACAAAAAGTCAAACTTGTAGGCTGTACGAGGTGGTGTGCGGGGAGCGGAGTCTCCTTCCTCACCGCACCCACTGATACCCTTGAACCTCCTTAAATCTTTTAGGACACTGTTGGAATGAGGAAAAAACATTCTTAAATTCTTTAAGTGCCTTTATGCTACACTGCCCAATACTTGAATTCAGTGTCCGAAAAAAACACGTTGGTTGACACAGTTCCGACTAATTGGTTTTATCTGGAATAAAAAAAGACAAGATTCAGGAACTATATGCAAATGCCTAAATCGATACTGTACCGAAACTTATACCGACAGAAATATATCCCTTTGTGGACAAACACGAAAAGTTTGCTTTAACTACATTTTATAAAATGCTTATTTTTTCTATATTTTGACTCTATCGAACGTTGCGTAAATTTATGAACATAAATTTATCGGCCATAAACTACACAAGAAAGTCATATCGAGTGAAAATTCATATATGTTTCAAGCTTGGAGTCTCGTTAACGAGTTCCTCGCAGAAGAAATCGAGAAAAAACGATTTTTTGAAATTCGAGAAAAAAATCTGCCGGTGAGAGTCAAACCTGCGATGTCTGCTTTGCCGGCGTTCGACTCTCACCGACGCGTATTTTTCTTGAATTTCAAAAAATCGTTTTTTCTCAACTTTCAAGAAAGTCGTTTTTTCGATTTTTTTCTGGATAACATATGAATACCCGCTACATATAACTTTTTTGTCACCATATTTATAGCTTATAAATGTATACTCATAAATATAGATAATTTTTTCTGCTGTTTTGTTAATTTTTAAAATATTCAAAACCCCTTAAGCATCGACTTAGACATTCAGTCATAGTACCTATATCTTCTTGGTTTCTCATGATTTTCGAGCCTTGGACAGTAAATCAGTAGGACTTCTGAGAGCTCATTCTCAGTAGCGCGTACGACACGGGTACCAATGTGCAAGCCTATATAATTATGTTAAAAAAACAGTTCAAGTGACATTAAATTTGTCTTTATCTTTTTTTCTTAAATGTTAATCAAATAAATTTTCATGGAATGTAATAAAACATCTTATTAGGCCGTTTCCGTTTTGCTTACGCACGGGTCACGGTACGCGCTACTGAGAATGAGCCCTAAGGGATAGGAATTAAACCCCTACAAATTAGAAATGTTTTTTTCCTTACTATATTATATCCAATAGTATCATAAAAGTTTCAAAGGGAAATATTACATAGTTTCTGTAATCATTCGAGCATTCGACCCAATGAAGTTGCCGTATTTGAAAAAAAAAACAATAAACAAATTTGATCAGATGTTTCTTAAGTCGAATATATGTATACTGTAACACCAATTATATTGTCTTTCCCCTTGATAATTTGGATTTATTAAAGGACAATGCACACTAATTTATAAGTTGAAATCTCGAATATTGAAATCTGTGTAAACTTTATAGTTGTTTAGGTTACAAAATGACGTGATTTTTTTCTATTTGACCCTTTCAATACAAAGCAAAGTGGCGTAAAATGTCCTCAAAGATATTAGTGATACTACACGTAACTCTGTAGTTTCGAAATATTGCATAGTTATGAATTTACACTTATATAGCATAGGCCGTCAGTAGGTATTGTTTTTTGTTAAAAGTCGATTAAATCGGGTGTATTTTTCGAAAAAAAAGTTTTGCTAGTCTGTTTTTCAAAAATCATGAGATTTTTTCAGTTTTAGAATAAGTTTTAGAACGCCTTTGCACTGCACAGTTCTTTATTTATTCCTATAATTTTTCAAAACTGACTATAAGTTTACGAAACAAGCATACTCAATTGTTTGTATAGATAGTATGCTACTATACCGTGATATGTTTACGTGAATTCATTAAACATATCACATAATGAAAAAAAATTAAAAAATCATGAAAGTTCTTTTGATAATAGAAGTATTGTAGCACCCTAGTTACCCCCATGGACCTTCATTCGTATTTTGCAAATTCCCCAACGGAACGACTACTCCTCCAGTGCAAACGAGACGACGTTAACATTTACCAAGACAATCCCTCTGTATGGAGAATCGAAGACGAGCAGCTCGAGTGCCCTCTCTGTTGCCAACTGCGAAACATTGTCCGCGATTGTACTTATCGCCCAGGCCCGAGTGGACATGCGCTTCTTGCATGTTCCTTTTGCTGGCGCGCTTCTCGCGACTGAGCGCAAACAAGGTCAGAGACGGAGAGCGATAAACCGCGGCGCGGCGATAATTTCCTTCGCTTCCAGTCCGATGTCCAAAATTTTTTCCCGCGCGCTCGCGCGACGAATTTACGCGAGCCGAGCACAAATTCTCAAATCGTTACGTTGTTTATTAATGAAGGGAAAAAGTCTGGACAGTGATTAACGCGGACGGCATAAATTAGTGCGCGAGAGTAAATATCTTTTTGCGCGAATCGGGTAATCTTAATGACAATAAATGACAGAGGTAATGACGCTTCTTTTTATATTCATTGCTTGCTGAGTGTCACAATTACTTCGTTTGTATTTATAACGTCTCGTCGTTAAGCGAGAAAATTTTGTTTTTAATATCGAAAGAATTGATCGATCACTCCTGGGCTCGCAAATTGCCAGCGCGCTACATAACACTGTCAAATAAAAACACGATACTTCCTGGTCCCGACGCGCTTTATCTTTAGGGTATAGGCATTTAATTAAGCAAAGGTAATTGCGTATACCGACGATTACATTGCGCATTAATCATAACTTTACGTTCTCGGGACATTTCGCGGCGTCTCATTTGCGCAAAAGCGGCGGCGCAATATTATTAATCGTTACGAGCCGGTAAAAAATAAATTAAAATTGATTTATCACGGGCATCCCGCTTAAGTGGCCAATGCAGCGCCATAACAAACATGCGCGTACACGCCAGAAATGTCGTTTACTTCTACTCACAGCTTCGAAATTTCCGTATCTGCCTGAAAAAGCCACCGTCGCACACACCTCAAAAAAATCCGTCAACCAAATGCACGCTTTATGCAACGGGTCTCGCTGATTTCCTTCATTATGCCGCTCGCGGGAGAAAATTTATAAGCGCTTCGCCTTTGCCGTCCGATCAATCCTCTCGACGCGACGATCCAATTATTGATTTACGGCCAATCAGAGGACCAATCGCACGCGCGCGCGCGCGACTTTCGACGCTTTTTCCTCCTCGCGGACGGGGAATCGTTTCGAAACGCGCGCGCGATCGCCTTTTTTTCGCGGCGGGAAAACTCGTCGGCGAGTATAGTTTCACCGGGCGGCGCGCACACGCCCCGATAGGAAGACTCGCCGCGCTCCGGAATACCTAACTGTCGCGACGATAAAAAGAAAAAAGGAGCTCCTTTTACCTTGCGCGCGGATGCCTATGCATCGCCCCCCGGCTGACCATAAGAGTCGCGACCGGCGTTTTCTACGAGCGCGTGGAGAGTGTCTTCCGATGATAGCGGGCCGCGAGTAGTTTCTTCGGCTTTTTAGAGTAGCTGCGGCGCGCGAGAGAGTTCGGGAAATTGATTTCTTGCGGTGCGCGATGTGCCACTGCGAGTTGTTGGTGTCCGAAGACGAATGGACGAGCGCCGGGGTATACGAAGGTATACGGGGTTGGCTCGAGCGCGGAGGGATTTACGCGGGAGAATTGGATGCGCACGTGAGTATAGGTGTTATAAATCTCGGAGAGGCATAGGGTTTTTCGGATTATAAGCTCCGAGGAGACTTACGGTCTATCGTAGTACGGGCGGGGTATTTATTACAGATTTTTTCGAACGGAGAATGTGTTTTGAAAAAAGTTGAGGAATTTTCAGTAGCACAGTTAAGATCCTTGAAATGGCTTGGGTATACGAAAGGCAAAGACTTGTTTTTCATAAACACATTTAATTTTAATATAATAGTGGACAATAGCGGACCATAAAGATTGTAAAAAAATGTTTTTTTCCTATTAAACGCATGGATTGACCTTTTATACGCTGGAAATTCGACCATTAAAATTCACCCAACGTACCATGCAGGCGCAATTTCATATTCAGATCCGCTCTACTTTGAATCACGCAAAGCAGCGAGAACAAAAAATGTCAAAACGCCAAAAAAGTCCTAGAAAACTTCGCGTTCCGCTCTTCCCTCCCCCCCCCCCCCTGTTTCTTATTTATTTTCATCACCGATCGCGAATCACATGCCCGCGCATCGTGCGCCTCGTACCTACGCGCGCGCGCATTTTGCATAACGCTCGCGATAATAATTCGTGTCGCGTATATGACTCCTCGAGACGTCTCGGGCTTCTCTACATCTTGATAGCCGGACTGATTCTCGGTAGCGCGAGTCACCGCGATATTATTCGCCGAAATCTGGCCGCGCATCTCCGCGTCGTACATCATACGTAAAACGGACAAAAAACGACGAACACTTCCACGAGAAAGAAAGAAAGACAGAAGAAAAAAAACACGACACATAGAACAAAAAATATGGATGGGCACTCGCGTCTCTTTGTGTGTGCACGTCCGTGTGTGTGCGCGCGTCTCTATCCTGCTCCTTTTTTTTTCTCCTAAGACCGCGGCTGCTCGTAAAGTAGCCCGCGAGCACGTACGTATACACATACACGTAGGTACCTACGGGGCCTAGGGGAATATCGTCGTTAAGAGCGGCCCCGCGCGCTTGTCCCGCGTAAATAAAGGAGACCGCGCGCGCGTCGCATAATGTCATCCGTGCGCCGCCGCAGAGACGAGAACAGCCAAACGCATATCGTGTGCTGCAAGGGAGAGAGAGAGAGAGATTCGTGACAGATACGAGTGTACGCGGGATGATCTCGGCGACAGCAGCGAGCTTTACGTTTACGTCTCTCTATACGCCCGAAACGACTCTGTCTCGTTAAACCTCCCGTGCGTGTATGTCTCTGTGTGTGTGTATACGTATAATAAAGCTCGTTTCAGTTATTACGCGTGGTGCGGTGCGAGCAAGTGAGTAAGCACATCGTTGAGGTCTCGCGGTGGTAAATTGATTATTCATTTGCCGGCGGGTGAGCATTAAAACGGATGAAGCTTTTTACGCGTTGCCCTGGGGGATATCTAGTATTTTCTGTTACATAAATGAAATTTATAATTGCACCGGGGATAGAACAATCAATTGATTACCCAACAATGCGGAGTGCAAAAAAAGGGTACACTACCCATCGCGGAAAGTGTCATTTGGTTCGCCTCCCATTCGGTCTCCATTCAATACCGAGTAATAAATCAATGAACCGCGATACGAAGTCGGGATTGCAATTTTTCAGATTATTAATCGTAAACAATTTAATCACAAGCATGTACACACAAAGAGAGAAGAGAAAAGAAGGAACGAGCAGTATCCGTCAGTTTACTCGGGAAACGTCATGAATAAAACGAATTAGTTGCGCCTCTCTGTCTCTCTTTCACTTGTACGTCGTACACGCGTGTGTATATATGCATATATGCATCGTAGGCCGGTGCGTTTCTCTCTCTCTCTCTCTCTCTATCTCTCCCTCATCGCGAAGTCCCGTCGCGCCTCAACACCTATCAAAAAAGCACACTTGTCAGTTCCACTGACACTCGAACACGCGTGCACACGTAACTTCTCTCTCTCTCGAGACTCGGGGAAAGAGCAACAAGAGGAGTTCATTGTCCACATTGTCGAGTCGTAAAAGGCGCGAATGTGCAGTCGAGCGCCGGCTCGCCTCGTTGCACATATTCGATTCGCGTGTAAAGATATTGTAGCGCGAGCTCTGCGACCGGCCCGGTATATTGAACGCGATGGCGATGGTGTGCCGAACGAGCGGACATGTTTGCCGCGAATCGAATCGAACGGGTGAAAAATTCGGCCTTGCCCTTCGCTTTTTCTTTTTCTTGTTCTTGTTCTTCTCCTTCGTCTTTTGTGGCGGCTAAGGATTCTTCTGTGGAAGAATTCGACCATAATTTTTTTGCCTAGAAATGGCAGGAGGTGTTCTCGAATGATTCTGGGATCTGAAGCCAGTTTCGCAACAATCATTAAGAAGAATGCAATAAAGCACCTGCGTGTGAGCAATATTTAAAAAAAAACTATTGTGTATATCTTTTACAGAAATCATATTTTAGGCATATCTAATAATTAAATGGATTCTGGTTGATTCATTTTGCAATATCTATTGCTACAAAATTGTTACCAGCACCTTCAAAAACCTTAAAATGATCTAGTTGGTTCGATAAATGTATAATAAAGAAGGTCTGCATTGAAAGCAGCTTCATAGGGGAAAAATCATTAAGAATGCTCATGGCGACTCCTTTCGAGTATAAGCGGCTGTTTTAAGGGCACGATATATCACCCGAAAGCTTGCTTATAATAATTTTTGTCTTTTTTCAATTGCTTCGTTAGTGTCTATTATATCTATGTATATATCCGTATCTAGTTATGGTGTGAACAGATTATTTTTCTCAATGCTTATTAGTATATATTTTACTCAGCCAATTATAAAACCTTATAGGTCCTTAATTGTAACAAATTGTTCCATCTTCCGCACAATTGCTGTATCAAGTCATATTTCTGATACCCAAGAAGCTCTTTTTAGCACATTCAAATTTACAGAATATCTCGAAAACCTGAAGTTTAATTAAACCGAGTCCAGTCCAACAATAGCTTAATTTGATCCACCCATCTAACATCATGTTCCTCTACTCCTCCCCGTCCCTCCTGCATCAACAATCTATTTGCAGAAAACATCCCTGGGCTATCTCACTCCGCAGGCCTCGCGGCCATCCAAAGACAGATAAGCACACAGGCGAACACGACGGACACGCGATGTGCTCGCTTATGCGTACACCCGAGAGTACATACACGTGTACGCTGGACAGCAGCGGCAGGGCAGCACAGCATTCATACAACGAGTAGCGAGCGCGCTGTATACTACACGTACATAAGCATCGAGAGCCGCGCAGTCCCGATCATCGTCATCCGCCGATAAATCATCCTTCGCTGTCCACCGCGCATTATGCACGCGCTCGCGGAAGACACCAAAAGAAGAAGCGATTTTCACCTTCTCCTTTTTTCGCGAATCGCTCGTTTTTTACCGTGCCCCCGTGCGCTTGCGATGAAGATACGGCCGCGGCAATTCATTTTCGTCCCGGTCTCGCGGCTACCTCGGGCCGCGGTAATTAGCCTTGTCGCACGAATTGCAAATCGCGGCTCGTGATGTATTTTTCCCGCGGTCCAGGAGTGTACATATATTGATTAAAAATCAATGATAATCGCCGAGGGGATAAATAATTGCGGGTGACGCGCGAGAGGAGCTCGCGGGTGCATCGTAAGAAAGGGGGTAGAGTGCGATTAGAGCGCGAGATACGTGCAAACTGATTGGAGGGCGAGGAGGGGTGATTAATCGACGAAATTCCGCGAGCCGATGTTTCGGTATTATGCATTATGAATGATGCTTTTGGGAGGCGAGGGGGGATGCACCGATAGCTATGTCGCGAGCAATAATAACATCTGGCTTGAGTGTATCATTAGTCGACGGCCATGTGCGTGGACGTTGGGATTTCGTGTGGATTGCGTATACCGGTGTATTAATTTGGGATGCAAATGTACGTTTGAGAAATTTCATGACTTAATCTTGCTCGATGTTTGATTTGTCAATCTAGATAGCAGTTTTAAAGATTTAATAGCGCATTTTTGCGGATCAAATTTAATCTGTTTATTCATTATCAGTAGTAATAACGTATATAAGAAGATTAAGTATAAGATACTATAAGTTTAAACTAGTTATAAACCAGTTTCCTTAGCAGTTTATTTTAATAATAGGCTTTTCTAACAGCGTCAACTGATTCGACTTTATTATTAGAGTAGCATTAACTGTAATACATAATAGCTACATGAGTAAAAAGGATTTTTATATTCCAGAAATAACTCAATTACGGACCATGCAACATACCTATTTTAAGAATACGATAAAAAGTCTTATCAAAGTCATTTTAAAACATCTAAATAAATAAAAGATACAAAAAGACCAATACAATTTGCATTGAGCAATAAGTGATTAGAAAAATAGTAACACGTGACACGTGACGTTTTACAAGCCGAGGACGCTGCCTCGTTCCCTCGCAACTCCAAGCAAGCCGCGCATTAAGATCCTAGATTCTCCGGACTATTTTCCCCAAAAAGAGATCCAACGCAAAATCCGAAACGAACGCCACGACATCTCGATAATACCGACGTAGCGCGCCGGGCAGCCGTCACCTCTCGCAGCGGATTAAAACATCAAAAGCTCGTGAGCTGCCGCGCGCGTGTGCGTGTACCTTCGCGTCAAGCCATGGACGCGCTATACAAGCCCAAAAGGGGCAAAAACAAACGAACCTTCGTATACACGTATGTCTCTCCAGGAGAGCACAAAAGCAGCTAAAGATCGCGGAACACACAACCGCGGATCGGCGACGATCGGCGCAAAGTTTGCGAACGACGGGGGGCAGTCGCGAGCATCCCTCTCTCTCTTCTTCCTCTCGTTTTGCTCGTGTCTTTTTCCTTCGGCTTCTCGCGTCTCGTGCACCCGGAGAGGGATACTCGCTTTCTCGCGCGCGCGTGCACGATCGCTCGTATCGGTTTACTCGCGAGGCCGCCGCGCGGCGCGCGGGGTATCAAAATAACGCGCCGCTACGAGGGAAATCAAGTCGATGCGATGCGCTGCGGCTGCAGGCCGACAAGCGTCGGTGCAGCGGTGTGATGCCGCGTTGATCGGTATTTTGAAAGGGGAGAGTGGGCTGCGATGGGTAGGTCTGTACAGTGGGGAATCTTAACCCGAACGGGATAACCGAAGTAGTAAAAAGACACGACTGATACGGACGATATTGACTGTGTGTAGAACTTGGATTTCGATGAGGCTTTGGGGAGGTGATTTTCGGTACCTAATACTATCCATGGAAGAATTTACTCTAGGCAGAATACTAATCGAGTATTAGTTGCCGACACTACCAGTACTTGCAAACGTTAGAGGTCCAGCACTGACATGTAGCGAGGGATGATAAGAACGGGCTAGTACAACACTTTTCTTCTTGATATATTCAAAATTGTACAAGAAATATAAATTGCACGTAATGTTAGTAATCGTACATTAAATCAATATTTTTTTAAAAACTAGCCTAAAAAGTAGGATGAGTGGCGCTTGACGATTTCACGATGTTTTGTTTTCTTTCAATATCGGCAAAAAGTATTGCATCGACTCTGAGACGTTTTTCGGGCCAAGGTCGATTTTTTCTACTGGCCCATTCTTATCAAAACGATATAATCCCTTTATTGTTTCAGCACCGAAAAATAATTTACTGGCATACAATATTCAGCCAGAATCGGCCCGAGTTATCACTGCTGGCAAATTCTTTCTTGGGTAAAGGCCAGTTCTCGTAGTTTAATTTAATAAGTTCATATTTTTTAAGATAGTATAGCTGTTCTACTCTAAATATGAAAATAAGCAGCGAAAAAATATGTCATCGACGGGATACGATCCGGCTTGAGAGACGCGTGTTCGATTTAAAATTGAGCTACCGTCCACTATACAAGCAGACGCATTTAGCTGTCTACATCTCTTATCGCTGACTCGTCTCATAGCGTATACTGAAAGCGTCGCGGATTCTTCATCCGTGACAGATTATAATTCTGCATGTATTTATTAGGGAAGAGCCCCAAGAAGGATTCTTTCTCTTTTAAAAAGGATACACATGGGTATCGGGCTCCTACCGCTAGATGGCAGCACTTCATATGCTGGATTAGATGCATGTTATGGGCAATAAAAAGATAAAGCCAAAGTTGCTATAAGTGTCCGTAGTAACTCTAAAAGAGGGTCGAATTCAATAAATGAAGTGAAAAAATCAAGATTTTATCAGACATTAAGTAGTAAAAATTAAGAGAATCAATTATTCTTAATGTTTTTCACTTTATAGAGCAGGAAATTTTTGTTTAAATGCTTAAGATTTTATAAATTCTTCACTTTCGTAACAGTTTTATAGGTCCCCTCAACGTTTTACCTAGGGCAGACGTAGGCCAACCATGGGTATCCTCTTTTAATAGTCAATAACTTTGGAATAAATTAATATCTTTAAATATTGCAATTTTCAAATCTCTTTTCGACTAAACTCTTTTATATTATTTAGGATCATTGTTTTAGAGTAAACATATGCAGAGGTATAGTCAAAAGTAGCGGTACCATTTTTTAATTTACGCAATGAATATTTAGAATAAAATAGTTAGCATCAAATGTATGCGTTTAATTTTTATGCATCACAAAATACCTTCTGAAGTCTGATCAAAATTTGAACTCTATAAAGTTGATGTTCTTTTTGAAAGTATTTTATTTTGATATATTAAAAAGACTTTATGAAAATAATAGTATAAAATAATATTTAGAGTCTACACACTACTATAAACAGTGGATAACAATGACTAATGCATGGATAAATATTAAACTTTTAAGTAGTTGCAATTCTATGGAGATTATTGAAATTGGTATCATGTAACATTTACTAAGAATGCATTTGCATGTTTACCAAATTCATTTATAAAAACCTCAAGTATTAGAAAGCCTTTGAAAAAATTCTATACCCATTGTATCCCACTTTCTTGTATAATAATGATGGGCATTAATAACAGATGCGACAATAAGCTTCTGTGCCACATTGTACTTCCAAAAGAACCAAATTAAGAATAATAAACTTCTGCAAAGAACAAGTTTCACTTTCCGTACAATAAATGAAAAACCACTCCAAATCATAAAATCCAGTATTCTCGAAGACCGACTCCACAAACTCCACATCTCCTCTCTATGCACACACGAACGTCCTTCGCATTAGCATACACGAACTCTGTCGTCGCGGCGCCCGGCTTGCTTTTGCCCAACTAATTCTTACCGGTACACGAATTCCTCGTGCCAATATTTGGAGACTCGAAACAAAAAAGAAAAGGAAACCGAACGCACGCGACTCTCGAAAACCGGACGAGCACTGCTCTCCCCAAACACACAACCTCACGGATGAATCAACCCCACGCACGTATACACATCCGTACACCGTATACACCAGTGTATAAAAGGAGCGGGAGGATTAATAATAAATCGATGCATATATCTCCTCCGCCGTCGCAGCCGCTGCCGCATGGTGATCAAAGGCTGCCGCTCGCTCTCTCCGCTGAGCTGTATATAGCTATACGGACTTAAACTCCCGCGGCTCCCGCTTCTTCTTCTTCCCCATAAACACACGCGGGGGTAAATAAAAATATCCGGTCGCGGCGGTGGCGGCGGCCAAGTAGCCGAGCAAGAGGCGAGCCGAGTCGAGTCGAGTCTCGATCGACGCGGTCATTACCATAATTTGTATATGAGTACCACCTGGAACACAGCGCGCGGTACCCCATGGTCAATGCCTCGCGTCCCTATACCCCCCCCCCTCTCTGTCTCTTTTTTTCTCTCCTCAAAGATGTACACGGGGACCTTGCGTGCGCATCCGATTATAGCGGTATATATACGCGCATATGCACGCGCGTGCTATACTCGCTGCTCTCCTTTTCTCCGCTCTCGCGCGCTGCGAAATAAAGGAAGAAAAGAAGAGATGACCGGAGAGGATATATACCTACGCGCGCGGATCTCTTTTTGTTTCTTTCTCTCTCGTGTATCTCCTCTACCTCGGTCTCCTTTTTTTTTTCTTCTCCGTTCGCTTTTTGTCCGTCGTTTTCCGTGCGTGTCGCCTTGTGTACGGAGGCGATGACCCTCGCGAGCCCCAAGGGTTCTTTCTTCGTGTTTGTTCTCCTCGCAAGTGCCCGATGAATTGGTGTGTATAGGTACGAGTGCAGCGCGCCTCTCTTCTATACCTAGGCAGCATCCCAACGACTATTACGTCGTGTATAATACGAGAATTGTCGGAGAATTGTTCGACGAATGTTATTGCAATGAGCCCGAGTTGCGGAATTTTCACTGTCGTCGACGTGTCGCTTTTATTGCGCTCGTAAATCTTCCACGAATCTTGCGAAAGAATTGCAGAACCAATCAAAATTCCTTTTTTCATTGCCCCGATGAATTCATAACGCAAGGATTGTCCAATGCGCTCAAAAGTAAATTGAAATACATCTCCATAAAATTATTTTAAATTCAGAACGCCGTGAACAACAACACTTCCAGCGCAGAGAGCACAGGCCGAAATTTGCATGTCATTATCCCTATTCAATTAAAGCGGCATTCTCTCTCATTCGAGCGTTCGAAAACACTGCAGCGAGCGCGAACGCGGACAGAAACAATGCAAAAAGGACTATACACACACTCGCGGAGCGCTGAAACATTGTACGGCAGCTTAATCACGCGCGAGCGCGTAACCCGATGGAAAAAAAAGCTCCTCCCCAGCAGCAGCGGCAGCACCGGAGTAATAAAAGCAGGCGCTACGGAGCTCGCGCCCGTAAAGCATCTATTATCCATTCATTAACTATCCACGGCCATATTTCACGCGCCACCCCTCATTTCGAAGTGAAAGCACGCATAATTCAACATTAAGGCGCTTTATCGCGCGCGCGCTAAATCCCCCGGAGACCTTATTTGCGCTCGGAGCTTCTATACATAAGTGTGTATACGTAGTAGATATACGAGCGAGCGAGGACTCGAGGACGAAAAAACGCGCCGAGAGTATTTTTGGAAAGACGAATTTTAACGAGTTCGATTTTACGAGATACGAGGTGTGCGCACGGCGCGAGCTACATAGCGCAGCGTTGACACTTTCGCGCGAGCGCGTCGTGGCCGATGCGCGGAGCGAGCGTAATTATAAGTGTATATAAGAGCAAGGCTGGACCACGCCCTGTCGCTGCCGCGCGCGTCCTTCTCCCACTCCGCGCGGCCTGTCGCCGTCTCTCTTTCTCAGGCGCGTTTTATCGCTCGGCCGAGACTCGCGCCGGGCTTCTCCTACTCTTCGATAAGCCGCGCCTCTTTCCGTCTTTCTCCGCTTCTCTCTTTCTCCTTGATTTTTCGATCGCGGAGTGGTTTAAAATTCAACGCTCGGCTGTTTCACGAAAATCCGACATTCGTGTTATTGCAGGATAAATTTGTACACGGGGAAAAGGTTGAGATCCAAGATATTGTGTAGTTGAATTTTTGCTTCGTATAAGCGTACACTGATCAAATTTAGTACATTCGAATATTCGTTTCTTACAATATTTCGAAAATTGTATTTTATTATTACGAGTACTGTTACAACATTCACTTAAATTAATATAAGTATTTATTAGGCTTAAAATATTGATTATTTTTTGAGTAAATTTTTCAAGTATGACTGGTTACCAAAATCAAACACATATTTTTTGTTTTCAATCAATTTTTTTTAAACAGTACCGTCACGTAGTAAACTATTTAGATTTTCAATGCACATTTTTAGATCGCAAATAATCATTTCTTAAGTCTTAAGTCAAATTTTTGTAATAATAAGTTTAAGTATTTATGTAAAAAAATTATCAGGAATTGAATCCTGATCAGGAGTCGGGTCCTTATAACAGTACTATAAACAGGTTTATTAATATTTTCTAATTCTTGTATTTATTATAGAAGAAAATTAAAAAAGTGCAGTACCCAAATACCATTTTTCAAAAAGAAAAGAATAACCATTATCCGTGTTCTCCGTTGAGAAAAACCTCGCATTCGTTTCTACGAATACCGACCGCAACGTAACATCGCACCTGCATCCGCGTCATAATACGATCGGCGACCTCTCGGGCTGGGTTTTCCATAATCGGCGAGCACGAAAAGCACCGATCGAAAGTGAAAACTCGCGCGCCGATGAAAACCTCTTTCCTTTTCGCTATAATTGCTAATCGATCGATGCTAATGATAGGTTTGGTGAGCGCGCGCGTGGTTTTCTCGTTTTTGTCTTTTACGTCTGGGAGAAGGTGATGGCGGCGTGTGCGTATGCAGTAGCGGTGCCTCGGCTCGATTTGCTCGATTTTGCACTCGCTACCGGGGGGATTATAAATGCTCGGTCTGTCGCTTTTCCTCGAACGCCCGGAATATTTTTGCATTCCGAATGAGTCGCGCGCTGCTTTAAATCTTTGGTTATTAACGGAGTTTTTTGTCTGGGACATAAACGACGCAAAATTGCAAGCGCGCGCGCTTTCTTTTTGTACGCCTGTTGACAAGAACGCGTGACAATGTTTACGTAAATGCGTGGTGTTTCGCGCTAATGGAACGATGATTATGAAAATTTTGGAGTTTAAGTAGTTTTATGGGTTATCGTTTTGCAGAACGGTCGTTTTATTAAAAAAATTAATGTGAACTATTTTTCATACTGACATAGAACTTTTACTTTTAATAGATGAAAACTACATGTTCAGATATAAATAACTTATAATATACTTATGGCGCAATTCCAGCAAGATTTAAAAAAAATAGTTATGCATGGGTTGCATTGTAAATATTACGAAACAATATTATGTATTTATCACAGGTTTGACCGTATTCTTGGCACTTTATTAATCTTATTTGCTTTATATTATCAGGGTACAATTATTATAAAGCAATTTAATCACAAATAAAAGAAATTGATTTTTTCATTCATTTCAACAGCAGAACAAGCTTAAAAATAAAACAAAAGTAAAACGCGCATATTCCTGAACCTTAACTGAAAACGATTCCACACGTAAAAAATAATCAGCCTTTATCGAAGCTGGAATCTCGCGCGGTCGGTAAAGCGATACTACCTTCAGCAAGGAGGAAAATGAAGCTGTTTACCGAAGCACATTCGCTTGGACATTCGCTCGTACACGCGCAGAAGCACCGTCGAAAAACATCCAGCTAACGCGACGATTTCCTCCCGAAGCAGCGAAATAAAAGCAAGCAAACGATTCGGATAAAGTAGTCGACGCTCGATGCGCAATAATAAATATCCGCGTCTTATCGGGGTGGTCGAGAGAAGAGAGGAGAGAGAGAGAGAGAGAGAGAGAGAACGGCGGCAGATAGAGTTGTTGTTGTTGTTTTCACGAAGGCGAGGCGCGAATAAGAAATTGCCGCCTCCTCCTTACGAGCAGTGCACAAAAGGAGGAAAGAGCTGCGGCGCGGATAAGAGACGCGCGATCGAGATTACGCGAATCGCCGAGAGAACGTGATTTTCCGGACGGAGAAATACGGAAGGCGGATAATGAGCAAAGGGAGATGTAGAGCTATCGAAGGGTGTATAGACCGATTTCGATGTTAATCCGATCTGATTGGTCGCTCGGAGCTTTGATCGATGGTGATGTGATCGCATTTGCGTTGGGCTTTAAATACAATAGAAAACATTTAACTTTGTTAAAAAAAATAACGGGCTGCATGATAAATTGTACAGCGTTGCAACATAGACTTGATCCTCTTATTTGCAACAGCTTAAACGATTGTAAAATACCGCGCTGCGGTGCGTCGTATAGTTTTACAGCTTGAAAAATCATCGTGTTTATGTAGTTCATACAAACCAGTTTTCCCGAGATTTATGCTATTATCTAAATACACAAGGAGCAAGAAAAACACTGTTTTATTAGCGCAACAAAATTTTATTTATCCCTCGGTCGCGAGCGCGCGCGCGCTGCGAAGGTGGGAGAGAGAAGGAAAGACAGAGATGAAGCGATCGCCGGCTAATCGGATATCACCCTGTACGCGGAGCGCGAGAGAGAGATAGAAGGAGACTGCGGTGCGAGAGATAGCGATCGTCGACTTTGTGTTTCCTTATCGGGGCCGGCAATTAAATAAGTCATGTCTCCGCGGGAACTGTAACAGCAAATTGTATCGGATAGCCGTCAGGTACATCTGTGCGTACGCGTAGGTATGCACGGGTCGAGACGGGAAATTTGTTTTCACTGAAGTTTTGAACGAGTGTTGGCGATAAGTAAGGAGCGAGGGTTTCCTTTTTTTTCTAACTTTCCCGCGGAATCGTTATTGCGAGCTGGACGTTTGATATTTTGCTTGGAATGGCGTCGGTCGTTCGGTGTAGTCGCGTTATTGATTTAACGGTGGATTAAACTTATTTTTATGAACTTGGAATTGGATTGAATAACTTTAATTATCTGTAATTGCGTATGCCATTTTACGGGGTGATTATTTTTTATGAACCTTTAGACTTAGGACTGTAATCTTTGATTCGCGTATAAGATGTGATAGCGTCGGTAGTATCGCGTTTATCGTTTAAAAATATCCTATTTAACTGCAAACATTTTTATTTGCGCTTAATCCGTAATAATCGCGCAGCTTAAAGCTGTTTATTTTATAGTCTTAAGTATTTATATGACAGATTATTAAGAATGTCGGATAATATCAAAGAAGTACGTAAAAACGAATACGGTAAATAAGCTGATGGTTTTGTTACTATAAGTAGATGATGTCCAAGTGTAGTTAGACAACTCCACGTAAGTTTTAATTATAATTTAATACTTGTATCGAAAAGGTAAGAGAATTCATAATTAACACATAAAGTTACCCACGACTCATAAAACGGAAAAGATCAACAAACAATTACCAAGTGACTCACCGCACTCGCTCGAACAAAGCAAGGAAGATGAGGCACAAATACGACGATTACCTTTAACAATCCCTAAAAGGCCTTAAAACTGACAATCACCGCGTCTCTAAACAAAATAAATCGCTCTATACAAGCATCCATTTACTTCTCCCAAGCGCACGCCAATCAGCCGCGAACGCGAAAATCCGAGCCAGAACAAACAAGTTGCGCGTAAAATGTTCATAACGCCATTATCGGCGCTCGTAAATCCGTAATCGACGATTACTTACAATCGTAACTGCACGGGGAGCAGCTGCATATAAATGATTAGCAGTCGAGTGCGCGCGTGCACGAGCGTATCATTATTTGGCGCGCTCGCGCGGTGCGATTTATTGGCATTCCAGCGTGGACTGACGCAAGTGCGCAGGAGAGAAAATGCGCGCATAGGTACGTGGGCGAGCTTCCGCGCTAGCGTGAAAATATCGCCGAGTTTTTAGGGATATCGCGCCCCACGGCTGTCGCTGCTGCTGCTGCCGCTGCTTTCATGCTCGGACGATAACGTACGACCAGACACGCGTGTCCGAGCGGAGATCGAGTGCGTGTATATATGTATGTACGCGTACAGGCTGCGGTTTAATTTTGAACGATTGTAGTCTAGGTGAGACTGAGTGCGGTGGTATATAATGGAAGGCTTGGGGAGGGATTGGAATCTGCGAGGAGCTATATTTTACGGCTGGATTTTACGCTGATGCGATTATGATGAACGACGGGCGTGTCGAGAATTTTGGGATATGGGTTTGAATCGACGCACGCGTTTTTGAGTTTTTTGATTGAAATTTATTGTTTGATGCGTGGTTGAAAGTGATTTTTAGGAGATATGGATTTCTTTGGATTAATGGGATGTGAAAGTGTTAACAGGATGTGATAGGAAATTTTCTAATCACACTGCAAATCCAAGGGGGTAATTTTGGCTTGCCAGAAATTTTATACACTTACATAGGTGTACTTTAGTTTTTATAGATTGTAATATATTTCTTCATGCAAAAACTAATAAAATTGGCGACATGCCATGAGTGTTCAAACAATACGTTTGGGGTGAATTCACACAAATGGGTATAATTTTACACACTTGAAATTGTAGTGTATTCTCTGATAAATGTATCGGATGGATTTTGAACTCTACCTAAAATAATTCAAAGGTCCTACTAGAACAGTTTTTCTAAAGTTTATTCAAATGCAAATATTTTTTTTTTAGTGAGAAGCTGATATGTTTCTATAAAATTATTTTATGGAATAAACAAAAAAAAAAGCGTTTTAGTAAGCTCTAAAAAATATTTTAGAATACACCTGATTAAAATTTCCTTTAAGTCTATTCAAATTTACTGAAGAAAAATGGGCGTAAAAGTCACCTTTTTTCAACAACCTGCAAGCCGTGCAGGTATCGAGAACACAGACTAAACTTAGAAAACGAAAACAAGAGAAAAAGAACAAACCGCCACTTAAACCCATAGAAAAGAAAACACATCCATCCACTCCAGACGGTGCGTCTAGCCATCGTCGTCTTCGATCACTACCACTAGAAAAAACCTCATCCTCCTCGTCGCCGCACTTAAAGAAATCAATCGACCGGTAGATCTTCTGCTCGCTCTCGTCCTTTTTTCCCCACTCTCCTACTGTCTTCTCTCCCCCCGCCCTCCACCGTCATCTTACACACTGGACGCCGGAGTCACGGCGATTCCGAGAATCCGCTCGTGATCTGCGCGCCATTCAGCTGCATCGTCACCGTGCGTGCGCACACGCATAGAAACGGCGAGTCCGAGTGTTGTACGAGAGCCGAGACTCGAGTATGTAACGCGAGAGGGTCGTTACGTGCGTGCGGCGCGACTCGCCGATGCATCTCGCAGCGCGTTATATATATACGTATACATATATACACAGGTGAACGAGCGGAGATGAAACTGATTGAGAACTGATTGATGATTACGCTCGGAAGGTGGGGAGAGAGGTAAAGAGCGAACGCTGCGGGTCGTTTCGTATTTAACAAGTGCGCGCGAGCTTTGATGCTGAAAAAGTGACAATCGCGTATGCGCGGTGAGGATTGATTTATGTCGGGCTGCGCGTTAAATTTTTATGCGTCGTGTGGTTGCGCAATTAAAAATAACGCAGCTCAGTCGGTGCTGCAGGTGTTTCGGCTGATCGTTCATTGCAGAGTTTGTACGAATGTATATCGAAGTATTTGCATTTGCGAAATGTTCGTAGAGCGCGGTTAAAGTGTTGAGGAATATGATGAATTGCAGCAACTATTAAAAAGAACTTTTTGTTTCATACTTATGTAAACTCACATAAAAATGTCAGTAGGCTAATATAAATAGCCACTCTACCGATCGACGATAAAAGTTTAATTAGTTTTTTCATTTTTCTTTTTTCTCCATCGAATATTTCTATTTAACAAACTGGTAAGGTTTTTTAAATTTCAAATTTAAATAATGTTGAATCTCCAAACTATTTACCGAATTCGTATCAAGAGCATAGTGTATAAATAGTCGACTATTCAAGTTATGGCATGCCTTTGACATCTGCGATATTTAATTATTCTTATATATCCAGCATAAGCGGCATAACGATTTGAACGTTTGTAAGTAGGTACACTGAATTAGATAAAAAACTACTTTTTTAAATATAATAATTAACTAACATAAATCTAATCGTAAGTAATAAAATCCCCATCAACAGAGGGTCCTTACCCAAAAAATCATAATAAATCACGTATAACAACAATCCCTCTACAACGACATCCTTCAATCCTCTCCAAAACCCAATCCAGACTGCACCCATCGCAGAATACAAAATCAAGCGGCAACAGCAGCAGCACTCGACTCAAGCGTCAAGAAAAAAAACAGTCCCGCGGAATGCGAGTACCGCACCAAGTCGAGTAGCTCGTTGCTTGCATGCATGCAGGAGAGGAAGCAGCGCGCGCAGCAGCTTTCTCCGGACTCGCGCTTCGCGCTCCCGGGGGAGTAGAGAGCGTGCAGTGCAGCTCGAGAGAGAATCTCGGTGTGTAGCGCATGGAGCAGCAGCAGCCGACGACGACGACGAGTGTCCGGTGTCCGGTGTCGATGTCGATGTCGGTGTCGGTGTCTCCTTTCTCCCCCTGTCGCCGCCGCTGCCTCGCCCCTCTCGAACACCTTATATCCCAGCGTTGAGTTCGCGCTTGTAGTTACAATGTAACGCGCATTTTTTTGCGGAGCGCAACCGGCGGTGGACGAGGACAGGGGCGAGGGATCGCGAATTGGAGAGATTTTTATACGGGGGTTGAGGGTCGGAAGTTGGTTTGGTAGGGCGTTCGGTGAGCTTTGGAAGAACTAACTAAACTAACTGACTAATGTGTTTTTCTATTTAATCATTGACCTGTAGATAATATACTGTGATGGTATTATAACATTGTTCTTTAGGTTGTTATTAAGGTGGATTGATTGGCGTTTCAGTACAGTTTGCTTGATATACGTGATATACGTAATATTACTACCAATAATACAATATTATGTAAAGGAAATGTACGTTAAAAAAGTTGAACGTTTCTAGTTTTTTATTTGATTTTAATGTTTTAGATCTCATTTTGGTCTTAAATATTTATATCTATCATGAGATGAAATTAACTCATGAGATAGAAATCAATCTTATTAATAGCTTGTAATTAACCATTACTAGACATTAATAGCTATTAATGTCTAGTAATTATTAACTATTAATCAGATCGATTTCCACCAGGAAAAAATTATATAATTTATACATTTTTAGGTATTTCCCTCGTACGTACTAATTATTTTATAATTAGCTTTTATCTCAATTGGCAATCTCTACATTTGCGAAATCATACGCTTAGTTTAAAAAGTATTTTTCTATTTCGTAATAAAGTACGCTTGTTATACGCATATTGTCACTGATATTACCAAAGCTATTAGTAAACGATACCAAACATTTATTTCTGCAGAGCAAATTGTTCTCTATCGAATGTCCTATCTCAACGTCCTAGAACTGATGCATCACTGCACTATATCAGATAAACTCAACACAATTTGTCTTTACCAACCCTTCCGATCGCACTGCACTCGAGTGCCCATCTAATTTACAAGCGCAGCTCGTTCTCCACATCACCCAAGCAACCATTCAGCTCTGCAAACACGCGACGTTCCTCTACACCTCTACCTCTCTATTCCCTCCGCAGACCTATACAACCTAGACACTTCTCTCACTCGTCCGTCAATACCTCCAATTCCTCCCAACCTCGCACTAAACGCTTCCTCGCGGAAACAACTTTCGCAGAGAGCACAGCGTACAAAACGAGCACAGAGCAAAACAAGCGTGCAGACGCTCGTTAGAAGGAGATAGAGGTAAAACGGGCAGACGTATAGAGAGAGAGAGAGAGAGAGAGAGAGAAAGAGCAAGAGAGTCTGTGTGTGCAGCTCCGTATCTCCCTCTCCGTCTACTTGGCTCGAAGCAACAACTCCACCACCGCCGCCGCCACCGCCACGACCCGCGGTAAGCAAAGCAAACGACCTTCCGTGGAATCTGAACAACCTGTCTGCACCGCCCGCCGCCGCCGCCGCCGCCGCTCGCCCTCTCTCTCTCTCTCTCTTTCTCTCTGCAGACCAGATCTCCTTTGCACAGCACTTGTTCTCCGCGGTTCTCCTCCTCTGCGCTCTAACTCACTCTTTCTCTCTCTCTCTCTCTCTTGCCTCCCGTTCCGTTTCCGAGGATCTCGCGCGCGGTAGCACACACATCCGAGCATCGAAGCCGCTTCTGCCGCTGCTGCCCCTCTTATTACATCAACCCCGTTCGCCAAGATCATATACCAGTCTCTCTCTCTCACTCTCCTTCTCTCTCCTTCTCTCTTCGAGGAGGACGAGGACTAGTGTACCGTTACAATACCCGTCCTGGGTCTCTCTCTCTCTCTTTCTCTTTCTTTATCCCGCTTCTTTCTCTCCGAGCCGCCCGCGCACGGCACAGCTCGTGTGTACGGGTATGGGTATACCCGAAGGAGAGAGAGCGAGAGAGAGAACCGGGCTCTCGCCGAAAAGTCGTCCGGATTGTCCGGAAGCCAGCGCAGCGGCATCGGCACCAACAGCTGGAGGAGGAGTAGAGCGCGTATAGGCGCCAGTGCGCCCGGCGTGTGTATACGCGCGAGTATACAGCTGGTGTATAATACCGGGTGCGGGCGCGTGCCTCCAAGTGAGCCAGGAGAGAGAGAAAGAAGTCCATCAGGTTTTGCCATTGACGAGCTGCCGCCGCCGCCACCGCCGACGCCGCCGCTGCCTCGCTTTTGTTGTGTTTACATACACACGTTCCGGCTGCAGCAATGCGAGCGTTTGAACGATGATTCGCGCTTTTTACGACCTTTTTTCTCCTCTCGAGCGCTTGGTTTTTTTTTTTCTTTATCTTTTTTGCTCGACGAAGGTTCGTCGGAGATGCGGTTGTCTTGGATGTTACGGCTCTTATCACTTACCGCGTTAACGAGGCTTTTGTCTAGCGGTTTTTTGCGGAGCGCTGCCGGTGCTGCCGTAGCCGCGGCTTCCCTCGCTTCGCTGCTGCAGTCGTTGGTTTTTGCTTCGAGGCGAGCGTGCTGCTCGTTCTGTCGGGATTTGATCGGAGTTTGTTTGTATTGCGCGTTGGTGAGTTTTTGGAGGTTCTTTGTTTTTTTTTTGGTTTGGTTTTATCGGTACGTTAATGATGACCGATTAAGCGGGGAAACGGATAATGAGCTCGCGGTCCTTTTTGGAGGCTGGTGCCTTTCGTGAGTCATATTTCATCGTGATTATTCAGGCAGAAGTACTTTGGAAATTGATAGCGGACCGCAATTATTGTTGAAAATAGTAATTAGCTTCGTGGTATCGGTAATGCACGTTAATTAAAGTGATTAATTGATTTATTCAATATTTTCAGTGGTCTGAAACGTAAACCGACTAAAGTGTGCACCTCGGCTCTCGAGAATTATCAACTGACAGTAGTAACAGACGAAATAACCAGCCGATTATTATAATATTTATTTACATAATTATTATTAAACGAGATAACAGGTTTTTGTAAACAATACGTATAACAATATTTATAGGAACTGTGGATACACTGCCACGTATAATGTTTTATTTATCATTCTTTTCTTTGAACAACAAAGTTACTTTGATAAAATATTGTTATCCTGGTTCGCGAGGATTCCTACATGACGAAAAAAAAACCTATCGTTTATTCAAATTTAACGCCAGTGTTAAGCGAGCACTTAACGACGCGAATTCGGCAATATACAATTCTCGCGCATTGCGAAGAGCTCAGCATTACGATCCGCGTGCAGAGGAATTTTTTTCGCTGTCCCGGCATTGTACGCGCAGACTGCGTCAAAGCGATTTGGGAAAAAACGAGCAGGAGAGATGCCGGAGAAAACATCCAATAAGGAAAAAAACCGGGGGGCCATAGAAGAGAAGGAAGAGGGAGAGGAAGGAAAGAGAGGCTTATAAGCGTCGTAAAGCTCCGCGATTTTCGACTCCTCGGCGATTCGCGAGCAAGATTTAAGACCGAAATCCCACGGCCAATTACGGCGCGGGGCGTCATTTCTATTTTAGGGCTTGAATGAATCATGCCCGCGCGAGCGCGGTCGCCCAATGATGCTTTTCTCTCTCTCTCTCTCTACGAATCTCCGCGCGTTGACTAACGTTTATTGCCTCTCGGGCCGCTTCGTTCGTTCGTTCCTCGGATTCCACGTCTTTTCTCACTTCTCCCTCTCCCTCTTTATCTAATTTCGGCTTTACGCTCTCGTCCGGCGACGGTCGTGCCTTTCCTCCGAATCAACCTTTTTACAGCGCACTCGTAAGAGACGATGGGATCGTAGTGCGGCTAAAGGTCGAACACGCGCGATGGAATTTCGTCTCTCTCTCTCTCTCTCTCTCTCAGCGATAAAGATACGCCGCGATCCTCGGGACGCATTTTTTTCTGTAATGCGACCTAATGTGGGACGCGAGGCGCTCTTTTTTCCTTTTTTCTTTCGGATTGTGTGCTATCAAAACACTCGACGCTCCGGAGATACCGTGTGCGTGTATATATATACTTTGGGACGCCGAGTGCTGCTGCTGATTTTTTGTCGATCGTTCTTTTTTTTTATTTCTCAGTGTCTCTGTCTCTCTGTGTTTCTCGGGTTTTCATGAGTGCTCGATTCTCTATATAGGGAGAATGAATTTGCATAATTCAAGGCTACCTTTTCTGCCGCTCTGCTGTCTTTTTATTGATTTTTATTTTTCGCGTTTTATACGTTACATATATCATAACTTTTATTATTGCGAAACGCGGCAAAAAGAAGAACGGATGCTTCGCGCTAATTTATGCTATAAAGCCGCGGTTAGCTCGAATGTGACAGACGTCGACGTGTAGACGCGTAGTAAAATTTTTATCTGAATTATCGAGAGACGATATGCTAATTTTTGTAAAAGTCTCGATCAAAGAATTTGAATGAGCTCGCGCGTTTTTCTTTTTTATTTGAGACTCGTTGGAGGGACTATATTAATGTTACAGGAAGTAAGGATTTTTCGTTGTGGATTATAAACGACAGTAGAATACTGTAAGTGATTTTTCCTCTAATATCGTGTGTCCATGATGTAAATGTGTATTATTATAGAAAACGCGTGGAGCCATCAACAATACTAATGTTCATGTTTATACAAGATCTTTTTTTACGTAATTTATGCAAAAATTATTCAAAAAAGTCTAACTCTAATAGCAGACTTATGCTGCTAATTTACAGAATTGAATACGTGGTCATCGCTACTTTTAAAAGAACCTAAAACATTGAATCTTTCAATAATGTACTGTAAAACAAATTCCACCGATTGTGTTCGTTCTTTTCAAGATTATATATTCCGAAATATAAAAGACCCATTCTCCCAACAAAAGCAACGCACTCGCTCCTAAGGAATTCATATCTCAGGCGTGCCCCACCCCCGCCCCCCATACAACTTCACACAAAAGGCAAACTCTTTCAATAAATAGATCGACTTTTGCCGCTAAAACGCGACAATTTATGCGATTACAGACCTCGCAACGAGTAAACAATGGGCTGCGCACGTAATTCCACATAAATCGCTCTCGCTCTCGCTCTCTCGCGGTTATACACGGCTACCTTGCGACAGCGCGAGCCTCATATACACGCTCGAGACAGGGAAATCGCTCGGAAACATCGGGTAATTGCGGCATTAAGTCAGTCTCTCTCTCTCTCTCTCTCTCTCTCTCTCTCTCTCTCTCTCTCTCTCTCTCTCTCTCTCTCTCTCTCTCTGTCTCGCGCTCTCGCGCGCGCGCCAGTCGCGTTAAAAGGTGTTATTACGCGTAACCGACGCGAAATCACGTAAGGTTTTTAAACGGCGCGCGAGTGCGCCGCATTTGAACAAGATCGATCGGATCGCGATCGGTCGCGCGCGTAGAGATATACTTCGACCGAGAGCGCCGCGGTATAGTCGCTGCTGCGCGCGGTGCGCACACTCCGAGAGAATAGTCATTACCTGCGCGCGCGTATATGCGAAAGCGCGCGAGATCGTAATCGATATGGTCGCGCGCACTCGATAAGTGCGTCGACGAGGCGCGCACTTGCTACTTTTCTCCGAGTCCTCTTTTTGTTGCCGCGAACCAGGGTTTCTTTTTTTTTACGAAGGCTGCCGAGCGATATTTTCGAGATATTTTCAGCGGTTTCCTGGACATACGAATTTACGATCGGCATTGAGTTGATGCGGAGCTTTTTTTCGATAGGAAATTTATTGTCAATTGGCGCGACTAACGGAAAGTGATTTTAATTTTAATATTATATAAATCGTTCAATTTCATAACCGATCGAAGAATGTTAATTGATAAGAGCGCGTGCGAGGAAAATTACTCCTGTAAGCAATGTTTAAATGAATTGATTAACAAAACCTATAATTCATTCGACGATCGTGATTACACACAGGAAGACAAAAAACGAAAAAGGTCTCCTTGGAGAAAACAGAAGAGGAAGGATATCGAACAATTATAAAATTACTGCCATCCCTCCGCTTAAAAACGCACTCTCTCGATCGTGTCCTCGCGACATGTTGGCTTAATAATCCAATTACTGTCAATAACCTCGCGAAGCGAAGCCGGCGAAGCACGATGAGTTAAAAAAAGGAAAGAGGGAGAAGAAAGAACGTCCGCGAATTCCACAATTAAATACCGGCGTACCGGCGAGACGCCGATGACAAAAAAAAAAGGAGAACGAGCGTTCAATCATCCGACAACGTCTACGCCAACAAAAACACACGGACCGAGCGCTGTGTTGAGAGAGCCGCGGCTGCGCAACGCAAAATTATTCATTGGGCGTAATTAATACATACGACCCGCGGGGTACGCGCGCGCGTATATGCACCGAAAGGAAAAGCACTTTAATAACGTGCGGAGGCTGCGCCGCGTACGTTACACGATGGGTATTATACCCCTGCAGTACGGGTAATTTTGTCGTCGGAGTTAAATCGCGGTGCTAAGGGGCTTCCTTGAGTTGGCGATACATATGGGGCATTCAACAAGAGTTTTGCAATCAATTATTAAAATTGAAATCATTGTAATGTTGATGGATGTGACTAATCCATTTTATTTGAAAAAAGCAAAAAGAAATTCGAAGAAAATTTATAGGCAATAAATTAATTTATTTTATCAAGCGTTATACAAATAGAACTTTCTTACTTCTGGAAAAAGCTACTTTATACCCACTACAAATTATCCTGGTACACAGCTTTATCTGTTAGTGCTACTGTACGGTTTACATTGTAATAACAGAGTAATTTTTTCGCGATGTCCCACTTTCAGCGTGTGTTAATTGACTGTAATTTTTATCTTTGTTTCCTATATTCCAGGAAAAACCATTTTGGAGGAAATACTGCCAGTTCCGAATTTTAAATTAAAAAATAATGAAAATATCATTCGTTGTGAACGATCAAAAAATGGATTATACCAAAAATTAAAAATACGATTATTTCGCAACATAGAAAAAATGGTTGTGATAATTAATAGTATTTTCACTAATACATCACAAAAGTAATTTTTTGATAAACCCGGATGTCGTTAGCCCTGGGTAAGAATTACCCTGTTAAATGATACAAAATGACCTTATTCATTATAATTTTTTACCGTACAGTATGGTAAATTTTACCGCAAGTTCAGGCAATTTGCACTATACGTATCAGGCTAAATGAAACACTTCAATCTCACAAAGCTTCAAGATTCAAAATTTTTAACTGTCCGATTCGCGACGGAATACAGCGTATAGCACGTGTATACTTACACGTCTGCCGAGACATGTAATTTTCTCCGGGGCAAAGGAGGAAGGCTATTCGTCCGTGCCCCCGTTACCGCCTTCTTTCTCTCTCCTCGCTTCTGCTCTTTATTTTGCTCTCCGCGCGCGCGGCGGCGGCGCGGCCCTGCGAGAATAATCTCTCTCCTTCTGTTTCTTTCGCTCGCCCCCCGTGCATAATATAATGCGTGCCTGCTCTCTTTCGTTTCTTTCCTTCTCTCTTCCCCCTGTACTTCACCGATATCCTGTGAGAAAAATAGGATCGCGCGCGCCACACCGCAAACGGATCGTTTACTTTTTGTCCCGGTATTTGCATGTTTTCGGCGTTTTTAACGATAGCCTGTCACGGTTTACGTGGTAGTGTAGCGTTTTTCGAATTTCGACGCTGCAGGGAAATTTTTGAACAGATTTCAGGATTGACGTGGTCGAAATGCTTGCTCGAAGAATATTCGTTGAACTGAAAAGATTAGCAAAATAAAAATACTATTAAGAAATCTGAATAAGTGAATAGTCACATAAAATAAGTGAATAGCCACTTCGGATAAGTCAATAGCCACTTCGGATAAGTGAACAGTCACTTAAAATAAGTGGACAGTCACTTAGAATAATTGAACAGTCACTTAGAATAGGTGAACTTTTACTTAAAATAAGTGAACAGTAACTTAGAATAAGTGGGCAGTCGCTTAGAAAAAGTGGCCAATAGCTTACAATAAGTGAATAGTCACTTAGAATAAGTGAAAAGTCACTTAATATAAGTGAAAAGTCATTTAGTATAAGGGAAAAGTCGCTTAGAATAAGTGAAAAGTCACTTAGAATAAGACCAAATACACTTAGGAATAAGTGAATAATTACTTGTTCTACGTCCAGACTCGTTCACTTATCAAATAAGTGAGCGAATCTGAAATTATTCAAAGTGAATATTCACTTACTCTAAGTGAATTTCACTTATTTAGATTTAGAGAACCTTTACCGTAGAAAGTTATAACACTTAATCTGAGAGTAGTAAATTTACTATTCTCAGTGTAGAGTAGATAATATGAATATAGTTAAATGACTATTATCAGAGTGTTCTCAGAGTAGGTTCCATAATTTCAAACTCACAGAGTAGTATTTTTACAGGTCATTCTTTATAGTCTGGAATCAAATGACTTATCTGAAGCTTCTTAAAAAAGTGAAAAATCATTCGCGTAGAAACATTAGCATACGATCGCTGTATCATTGATCACTGCCAAGCTATCCACTGCATGATTGATTCATTAACTGTTATTTTTTGTCTTAAAAATGAATAATTAAATCTCGCACAATAAGTATCTTTTTCCATCGATTTTTTCATATCAAAAATATTTCATTGTCCACTTCGTTTTCCACCTTCGCGCAAGAACACGCGTCCACCGCAGTGGACCACGCGAATAAACGGCCATTTTGACTCTTCGAGCCCGAGGCAGCGCGAGTGGGTGTGTGCACACTAGCACCCGTATCGTCTTTCGCTCCCTCTCTCTCTCTCTCTCTCTCTGTCTTTCTCTCGCGTGCAGCGCCTACGCGCGGCTCGCAGCGTATTCGTGCGTCCGTTTACCTCGCGCCTACCGTGCGCGCTGCAGCCAGAAAACCGAGCCGTCGCGAAGCGGCGTATCCTTGCCCTTCAACGGATGTTTACATTGTGTACTTGGCTACTCGGTTTTTTCTCGAACGGTAAGTCACGTTTTTTTTCTGTACGGTAATCACGGCGCGAGGATGTAAAAAAGTTCGATATTTATGCGACGAGTAATTTACCAAAGTCAATTATTATTGAAAACCGAGACGCCGCCGTTGGGGCAGTAAAAAAATCACGCGCTCGCTCGATAAAGCCTTGAACGTTAATAAAGAGCGACAAATTAAATTGAAAATAAACGAAGGAAGGCGCGTGGAAGGAAAAAATGCTCGAAAAATTCACCGCAACAAGATCGCTTACTTCGATATCGCGTAAAATGTAAATTGGGTCTCGGCAATCCGCAAATCGAATGAAAAAAAAAAAGAAGAGAAGAAGATAAATAAAATAAGGACCGAAGAGCGCAGAAATCAGGCCAAAACACACAAGATGGAAAGAGAGGGTAAAAAAAGAGAAGGTCGCGAGGAGAGGGCAACGAGGAAAGATATAACGCAGCGTATCACGAATCTCGCGCTTTCGTTTCCGGCACAATAATCCTGATCCGGGACTTCACTCGCTAATAAGCAAAAGAGAGGTCTCGCGTATAGTTACTTATAACACATACATATCCACACAAACACACACGTATACATAAAGCCCCAGTATACGTACGCAGCTCGGTTTATAAGATACAGCGCGTCGCGCCCGACTCGTGTACACACACGCGGTCATTATGCCGAGTTATAAATGTAGGAATGCCCCCGAGGGGGGGATCTGTCAAATAAATAATGCCTCCGCGTGGCGCGCGAGGCGAAAAGCTTCGCGGCTCTAAGCGCGTGACGTCACACGCACGAAAAACACTATTATTACGCGAGAAATACGCGAAAGAAAAAAGGAGCTATCGAGTGGAGGGAGATAAAACGTGACACGGGCGATATTTATGCGGAAACGCCGTTACTTCTTTAGAGCTCGCGCCCGCGAGTTCCTCTTATCTCGCATCTCGCTCGGCGAGCGCCAAATGCATCGGCGGCGCTATTATCGTTTCGCAGCTCCGCGCGGGCGCGCGTACGTATAGGTATACGTGCATAATAATATAATCCTGCCGAGAGCGCGGCGCGGGAAAATTGAAAATTTTATTGCCTTTGTTTGGGGGGCCTTTGGTTATGGAGGTATGCGCGTGTGTGTGCATGTGTGCGAGGCGTCTCTTTATCGTTTGTCCGCGGGCTAAGAGCGAGGCGCGATTGTGTCGAATAATAATCGCGCAGAAGGCGATAATGGGCCCGCTCGCTCGCGCGCGCACGCCTTATTTTACTCGGCTTTACGATTTCCCGCAATTACGCGCGCGTGGTACGTGTGTATCGATGAATATGTAAAAGCTATGAGGGGGCCGGGCCTTTCAATAAAACAATGAGTTTGTGCACGTCGATTTGGAGCGATAATGAGGTTTTTTTTTCAAAGTGGTTAGTGGTGTGTGAATTCATACTATGAAAAAAAAAAAAAAAATAAGAAAGATCAAGTATATTCAAGTTTCTTCTATGTTATAGTTTTTTTTCTTGTATGAAGTAAAAGAGACATTCAAAATATGATTTATCTCAAGTAAATAAATTTATTGGACAAGTACGGACATAAGATAGTAACAATCGAACATATATTTTGACTTTTTTGTGACCGTACATAGCCGATACATTTATTTACTTATAAGTTGTATTATATTTTGTTTGTATTGACTGTTCTTCGAATGAACGACTCCAATGTGACTTTGGCTAGAACTAAGTTAAAATAGATATATAAGTTACTCTGAGATTTAAGTAATTTTTTTGCAAAGCAAAATTTTCCATCCACATCCTCATCGGTCGATCATCGTTTATTTTTATTTTTTTAATATTCAATATAAAAACTTGCTATACAAGTAGAAGTCTATGTAATCTGAATACTTATGGAAATTATTTTAACGATATCATTATGATACTAAAGCAAATGTTATTTAATTTAAGCTATTATACGGTACATTAAGTGCGTTTTCAAACAGCCTTTTTGAAATTCAAAACTCAACTCAAGTGAAAGCGAGTAATCGCTGTTATATAGACTTTTAATTTGCGGAAAACGATAACCTAAAAAAAGCACTATGATAAAATCGTTATGTGGAACGGTAGACTTCATAAACGTAACACAATAACGATATTTCATCAGCAAAATAATCAACGCACACAGCTCTCGATATAAACCGCGCTTGCTCGCCCGTAATATCTTTTATATACGCGCACTCTCATTAGCCTAAAGAGCTCCTCGGCATTTTCGCAAATTAATATCAATTCTCTCGCCCGAATAAACGCAAATATAAATCAAGCAGAGCGGGGTCAATAAAGGCTACATACAGGAGCGATCGGATTTCGAAATTTTTTTTATCTCCCCTCATCGGTTTTATAATATATATATATATATTCTTCGATTCGGGCGAATTATGCGCGAGGATTAAAATAAATTTAACGCTCCCGCCAGGGCCTATTATACATTCACACGCACGCGTACACGTTTATCACGCATAATATATGTACACGCATATGACGGGGAAGAGCCTTGAGTGCTTGTGTGTTGGCATCTTACACACACACACATACACACATAAACACACACACTGCGACTCCTTTTTTCCGACCGCCTTGCTCGTGGTCAAGCGAGTGAAAGGGATCGCGAATTTTCGTTTATGCATGTATATACGTACACACAGCGTGTGTGTGTGTCTGTATATAATCTCGCGGAGACGAGAGCGACCAATGCCAAAGTGTCGTTGGCTCGCGACGAGGAGGAACCCGAGAGAGCGCTGGTCGTGCGCGAAGGTGAGCAATAGCTCGCAGCATTATGTACACTTTGTTCGCCTGCGAAAATGAGAGATTCCGCACTGCGGATGGATTTATTCTCTTAAGTGCGGACTCGCGTTGCGCGTGAAATTATTAATTGCGCACGTCCGCGCGTGGCCTTTTTAAATTCGTTCTTGATTGCGAGATGCCTTGTTTCTTTGACTCTGCGTGGTTTTTTCTTGGTGTTGTTGTTGATTTGGAGGAAAAGCATCGCCGACAATGTAAAAAAAGTTATGATGTATTTTGTCTTTGGATTTAAGTATTCACGGTGTCTATAATTTGAACGAGTTTATAGCCAGTGATTTGGGAGGGGGCTTTTTCTGCGTTCATTTTACTGGGCAATTTAAGAGAGTCTTTGAAGGCGATAACAAATTTCGCAAATTTGGGAGTAAAGAGGTTGTTTTATTGCTGATTTTGGCTGTTTGTACCCTAATTGTCTCCTGTAAACTCTGGCTAATTGCATCGAAATTTGGAGAAAGTGCTCGGTGGTTTACGAATCTTCCGCGTTAATGAATCTTGCACTTAATGCAAGGTCACGATAATACTTTTTATACCGCGGGACTTTCTTAAAGTTTTTATCTTACTTTGCGAATAAAACGTGTATAAAAATATCATGGTCCAGTTATTAAGATTCTACCAAAATAAAATTTAATCATCTCCGAATGACGAATTTCAGCTGTTATAGCTATTTGTAGATCGAGATTATGCTTTTAAGCTACTTTACTAGAAGAAATAGCTGTCTTCAAAAGTTACAGAAAAAAAGAGATGTGTTACGAGATCATCGTCTACACCTCGGAACTCGACCGAAAGGACGTCACTCAATCACGTAAAGAGATTAGCCCGTATTTTCTGAGAAGCGATACGCACCTGAAAAAGGAAATCAGTGACAGGAGCTCACTCGAGCCTCTAATAATCCCCGGGACTAAAGAATTCATTTCAAATGATATACAAACTGTCCGGTGAAATCAAACGCGAATAAAGGCGACGAACAAAAAGTGCGCTTGTAATTTAAAATATACAAATTTATGTTCTATTCGCGTCTGATCGAATTGACAGAAATCCTTGCATTTTAAGTACATCTTGTAGGCACAATTATTGAAAAGTTCACGTCCAAAATAATTTAAACAAGAAATTAAAACACCGTCTCGGACAGCCCTCGACAAATTAAAATCCTACAAACGGATGTTTCGTTATTACGGTCGCGAGTAAGCGCAGAAGCGCGCAGAATGCCCGCGCAAAACGAAAAAGAGCCTTCTCGCACAAAGAAACGAAACATGCGCACGAGAGCCTGCAATCCCGCGCGCAACAGTGTTTTTGAGGCCCTCAAGGTCTCGGCGCGCATATACGGGTCCACACGTATACACGTCTGTATACACACGCTGCACACACTCGTATATACACACTTCGTACACACTTGGTACTTTCATACGTACACACGCTCGACGGTGAGCCCGATTTACCCGGCGGATGAATTTTTATTTATCGCAAAAAGGCAAGGTGGCACGCTGAGTAGTTAATGGTTATTGGTTTGCAATACCCTATAGATATATATACACACACACACACACACACAGATATATATATATATATATATATATATATATATATATATATATATATATATATATATATATATATATATATACCCCTCTCTGCGCGAGCGCATGCACAAAGGCCGGACATGCGCGCATCGCCGCGTAATAATAAATTCTATCGAGCCGCGCAACGTGACTTACTCTCGGAGCCGCCGGCATCGCAGACTCCGCGAGAGAGAGAGAGAGAGAGCGAGCCCGAGTATTAATTGTTAATCGCACCGCGCCGCCCATTCTCTCTCGGCGAGCAGCGCCATTCTTTCCTTTCCCCATTGATGCGCGCACTCTCGCGAAATTGCGCCTGTGTAGTACGTGGCGCGGTGCGTTGATGAAAAGATCCGATAACGAGAGGAAATGCTCGGCGCGCGGACTGAATTATTGTTGCAGGATGCGAGCGAGCACGTTGGGGCCCTTTCGGAGAATGATGAGAAAGAGCGATGCCGAGGCTTTTTCGGTACCGATGGCCTCTGGTAGGTGGGTTTCGTTTGTTGTTCCTTGGATATTGTTGGGAGTGCGCGAGGTCGCGGGATGATTGATTCGCGCTTTTTTTCTTCAACGGTAAGAGTGATAATTTCAATGGGTAGAGTTGTGCCTTGAAATGATTATCGTTTATCATTGAGATTTATAAGTAATTGAGGAGAATATTTTTAATTTTAGAATTTAAAAATTGTGATAGTACTGGACGGTAAATATACCTCGATGGAAAATGCTTCATTATGAATATAGACACATGCTAATTACACAAACGCCACTTTATCATGTACTAATTATATGCATGGAGGCAAAAAGTTCTCTCCTACGACGGATGAAAAAGAAACTTATCGACTAGATTTGCCATTCGTAAATATCATTCGCGAACGCCAACGACGAAAGAAATTAAAAGCAAATATCGCAAAAAATGCATTAAATGCAATCTAGGCCATTTTTGAATTCAAAGCTGTGAATGAAAAATCTATACAAAATAATAATTGAGAGACTGTATGGTATAACAGTATGAGTTGAGTCATAGTGTTCTTTCGGTGGTGGCATAAAACGAATTAGCAGCTAAACTTGTATTCATTTTCTTAAAATTTATAGCATGTCACGGCCACAACAGGAACCAATGTGTCACTACCAGTAAATTAGTGAAAAGTCCACTGATTCAGCAGTGACTATGCATTAACCCTTTCACTGCGGCATGAGTCACCGGTGACTAATGCAATTTTCAGACGTATATTTTTGATAAATAAATACTCTAACAAAAAAGACAACTACAAAATAATTTTATACTGATTTTTCAAGTATTATATAAATATATTTTAAAATATTTTTATAGTTTTTTTATAAATTCTTTGTTACCAATATAAAGAATTCGTTAAAAACTTCCCTTTTTCTCGTCACAGCGAAAGTATTAACTTGTAGTGAAAAACTTTGCACTCTTTCATTCTCCCAGAGAACTGATCTTCAACCCACCATATTATCAACACGATAAACAAAAATCCAATCCCAAATCCCAGGACAGAAAGAAACAAGAGAATATATATTCCACTTACTGTGCACGCAGACTGGCGACAGCGGTGGCGAGCGTGAGATGCGCGGGCGTGGGGTCCTGTCCGGGGTCCGCCGCGACCAGCTCCGAGAGCACCAGGACGGTGGTAGTGGTGGAGGCGCCGGGCCCGGCCACGGACACGGGGGTCCCGTTGGCCAGGGCCCTCGGCAGATCCTGCTCGTGCTGCAGCTGCAGCTGGGGATAGTGGAGGTGCAGGGTGGTGGCGCCCCCTGGTCCGGTGGCGCTCCTCGCCACGCAGTTGACCGGTATGAGGCCGGACGTGGAGGGGCCGTGCCTGACCGAGGGGGGCGAGGGGGTGGGCGGCGAGGGCGGCGGCGGCGGGTACTCGACGACCTGCACCCGGTCGGCCTCGCTCTCGTAGATGATCTCCTTGTCGTGGGTGTACATGACGGTCTTCTGGCCGTCGTTGTAGATGAGGTCGATCATCTTGTGCTCGCCGACCCCGGGCTCGGGGCTCACTCTGCCGTCCTCCGGGTCCGCCTGTCCCTGCTGCGGATCGTCCTGATCGTTGGGTTGCTGCTGCTGCTGTTGCTGTTGTTGTTGTTGCTGATTGGGCTGCAGGTGGTGATGGTGCGACTGGTGATTGCTGGGCGCGTGCAGGTGGTGATTGTACTTGGGATGGTGGTGGTGGTGGTGATGGTGGTGATGGTGGTACTTGGGGTGCAGGGCCACGTGGGCGGGCGCGTGCTCGTGCAGGTCGAGCACGCTCACCGGCTGCATAGTCGCGAGGAGCACCTGCTCGCTCGGGTCCGACTGCGTGGGATTGCTCAGCGAGGAGGAGGCCGGCGACACGGGACCCTCCTGGACCTGCGCGCAAACAAAGACAAGGCTTCCGTCAATTCAACGCGCGTGCTTCGCTTGCTTCTTTCTTTTTTTTTTGGCTTGGATGGTAATCTCGCGCGAGTAGTTTGTGTGGATAATACGTAACGTCTGTTATTGTTCGGCTCTGTTTATATGTGGGAGTGCGTTCACGCGGGCTCTTTTAGGGGTACTGTCGGAGTGGAAATTTTACTTTGCGTACAGTCGAATTATTTGGTTGATCATTTTCATTTTACTTTCTTAACACTTTCGCAGCGGCGTGGCTCATATCTAACGCAGGAATTGATGAATATCTGTTACGTATAAATACAAAAAAATCTTTTGACATTATTTTTTTTTAATACTATTCACATTGTTTGATATTTTATTGAATTGATAGACACAAAAAAGTATTATTTTACATTTCTATAAAAATTTTAAAAGCACAAACACATATTTTCAAAATTTTAAAACTTAAACTTACACTTTCTCTAATGTTATCACGAAGGGATACGAAAAGTTTAATAACCACACTGTAGACGTAAAAATAAATAAAGAAATCAAAATATTCTCACGTTACTGATATATTAATTTTATCATCTGGACAGTCATTATAACAATAATGACATCGCTTAAGATCCAAACAAAACAAACATTTTCTCCTAGTCACTTTCGACTCCGGCTGTACAACTAAAACATCCTCGAGTGAGAGAAAGGCAGAAAAAGGGGGTGAGAGACTACAGTGCAGCGTCGGCCGACGTAGCTCTAGAAAGAGAGAAACTATAAGAAAGAGACGCAGCGCGAGGAGAAAAAGGAGGCTCGGAGAGAAGTAAAGAGAAGACAGACCGTGGTGGCGTCCCTGTATCCCGGTGCACGTGTATGCGTGTATATATGTAAGTGGTGCGCGCGGCTAGCCCACTACTCTCCTCTCTCGAGGTCCGATTATACAATGGCCATAGCCCTATAACTCTCGAATATATATACCTATACCGCTGGCACTCTCACGGGCATCGCGCGCACACGGGGGATGTCCACAAAAAACGGTCGTTAGAACGCACGAAAATGGCCCTTGCGGGGACGGGCGGGAGGCCGAGCGAGAGCGTCCGTCTTTGCTGCTTTTTTTCCTACTTCTCTCTCTCTCTCTCTCTCTCTCTCTCTCTCCTTCTTTTTGATCTGTTCCTTTGCTCTTTTTCGTCAGCCTCGTCCACCTTGCGTAGAGCGCGCGGCGCGGCGCGCGTACTCGCATTTTTCAAGCTCGTTTTTCATTCACGCGCCTTTATAGAGCTCGTTATTGAGAGGAATTCGTGTACGAGCTCGGGGAGAGCTGTATAGGGTTGCGCGGGGGGCAATTAACGTGATTCTTTTTACGGGCGAGCGAGCGCGCGCGCAAGTTATTCGATATTCACGGGAATATGAGGGATAGAGTCGTTTATTATTTCCGGAACGAATTTTATGGAGGAGGAATTAGCGGCCTAACGAATTTTGTGGTACCGGGATTGCTGGGATTCTGGTGCTTAATGTGATTTACTTGAATTTTTTTTCAATTTGAAACATTTAAAATGTAGATTGAAATAGATTGAAATTTGTGAAGTTTGTTTCGTAAATGTAAGACGACGCTCGATACAAAAAGTAAACAAACATTGAAAAATAATAGCGCGGAAGAATGAGAGCCTTGAGAATTAACTCTTATGGAGTAAAAACGTCTATGATCAAGCGTTACACGTACGTCATTTCTATTTGAAAAAAATGACATACATACTGTTAATTTCGTGTTTTATTTTAAGGCTTCATTCATTTTATCAGCAATATCATTAGAAATTAATAATCAGCATAAGTACATTATAATAACTGCAGAAAACTATTGGAAGTACATTTTTCATATACGATATTGATCATCGTCGTTCACATTTAAAATATCTTTCTAATTACTCAATCCGAGAAAACATAACATCTCTCTAATGCCTCATCTTCACTAACCGTTAAATACAGACGCTATTGAGCTGAGCTTTGGTGTAACTGGACAAAATTTATTAAAGTTCGTTGTGAAGTTGGCCGCCGTTATAATCGAGCAAATTATTTTTTGTATTCACGTATGTATAAAAGTATCCGGTTACCTCACCACCGGCAGTTTTACGCAGAAAGATAAACCTAGAAAGTCAGTAATAACAACGAAGAGCAAGAGAGAAAACAATTCAGCTACACGCGGACGATTAAAAACTCATATGTAGTGTAGCTGGCGCACAGCTTAACTGTCCGAGATGTTTAACCTCACATTAATCGCCTCTCAATTGAACTGCCAGTGGAGATGAGGCATAACTGTATAATGATTTCTAACAACCGAAACGAATGAACGCAGACGTTTAAAGTTATTAAAATTATCAAGGCACACGTCCGCGGCGAAGTGAAGCGCGCGAGATTTCTCGCAGTCAGATCGCGCGGCGTTGAAAAACACGCCGTATTATCAAACGAATATTTTTCTTCATCGCGTTAAATTAAGTCTTCAATCAAACGGAGCCTTCGCGCGCTCACGATCGCCCATAAATAAACAATTATACAAGCGCAAAAGCGCGATAAAGGGAATCATCCTCCGGCGTATAACCCGCTTCGCTTCGTCATCGACTCTCTCGTCTTCGTGCACGCGCGTGTGAAAACACGTACAAGCCTTACCTTATGAACGCGCGCGGGTGAAATATAAGAAAATAAGAGAAAAAGACGCTTCCATACAACAACGCAGCGAGTGATGCGGGATATTCGAATGGCATTAGAACACAGCGAGTCGCGCATTAAAACGTCCGCGCGAGCGGAGATCGACGCGCGAGCGAGTGCGAGATCATAATAATTAATCGTCCATGTGTATATACAGGTAGACGTAGCCTATACGTATGCGTCCCCTCTCTTGTGAGAGCGGAACACGAGACAAGTGATTCCTTCGAGTGCTGGAGCCACGCGAGAGAGCTCCGGAGATTAGACGAGAGATAAGCGCGCATCCTATCTCGGACATTATAGCTCTTCTCTCCACCTGATTCTTTTTTTTTTCTCCTTTCCGTTTGTGATTTTTCGTATTTTATTTTATTTTATTTCCATTTGATTTCTCAGCGAACGCGTGCGCGCGGCGGCGCCTGCGTTACATGCGCGCGTTGGAGGTTGCGATGGAGAATTGTGCGACGCGTCTGCGAGTCGTCGCGCTGAAACTTTGGTGATATAGATGACGCGATCGGTTAATTTTAATGCTCTCGGCGCTACGGATGCTCGGAGAATTTTAATTAAGGAAAGAAGGATAAAGTTATGGCTTTTAAGTATACTTTATCGCCTAAGGTTATCATTATGAAGTTTATGGGTTTAATTTACGAGTCTTCGCAGACGCGATGATGATTATTTTTTTTCCGATAAATTTTGTTGCTTGCTTTGTTGGTTTTGTTAACGAGACAATATTGTCGTTTGAAATATATATCCTGTGTCTATCTACTATAAAATAGTTTTAGCACGTGAAATTTATTAACTCATATTTAGAAGTATAAGAATCTATACTAAAAGCACCTTAATTGTACTTTGAATAACACACTGTTTTAGGCTTCTTATATACGGGTTTATGACAACTATCAAAACACCTAAAACTCATTCCTTTTAAGATTCTGAATGAAATTGTCGGATCTCATTAGTCCACGCTCACGATAAAAGAATATTATCGCTTTTTTTGCTTGTTATACTCTTTTCAAAACGCTATTATGAAGCGTATCTGAAACAACGACTATAACAATTTTTTCGCTCCGTGTAGATTCAAAGCCAAAATTTTTTCTCGCTTACGTTTAAAATGGTAAAGTCATGCAGAGGTCGTTAGCAGCATCTCAATGCAAATCTTTACTAAACATAAATCGATATACACTACGCTTCTAAAATGAAAAGACAGAAAGAACAAAAAACGCTCAACCCTACCCCGAGACGATAACTCTTCTCTCTCTCTGGTCTAATCTCGTCCCGCATGCAGATAGATATACACACACACTCCATTGCGCGCTCAGCTTTATACATAATTCCGCGTTAAACTCGCAGCGAGAGCGAAGTCGCGGAGGCTCCTCGCGATTGCCCTTCGCATTCTCGATCTTTCCGATTATTAATCATCCTCGTATCTCTCTCTCTCTCTTACTCGCAATTAAGAAGCGCCGCTGCTACTTGGTCGCTCCTTCCCCTCGCATGCAGCGACGACAGAGAGGAGAAAAAGAGCGACGACGCACGTCTGACATAACGGCGCGTGTACGTATATAACGCGCAAGAAAAAGAATGCAATGGCCGTACGGGCGGGAAAACCGCGGGGAAAATTAGACGAGAGGCGGTGCGAGGAAGAGAGAGAGAGAGATTTCGAGGCGGTGTATGGCTGGCTCGATCTGTTTAAGGGCAACGCGACACAGCTCTCGTATAATGGCGGTTAATTGGTTCGAGAGGCTATATTGCGAGAGAGCTGAAAGCGTTTTGTACGTGTCCCATCAAGCGCGCGAGCGCACACGGGAATCGGTTCCTCGAACGGCTTTCTTCTGCGTTTCCGGATAAAAATGCGCGCGTGTTTGTCTGTGTTTCGCTGATGCGATACGCGCCGTAAGTTTGTGAGAAATACGGCTATTCGCTGTATATTGCGATTTTATGCCGTGCTAATGACCGTTTCGAAGGTAGAGAAATATCGCGAGCATTAAGGGGCTTTCGAGGAATTTCGAGGAATCGTAATTGCAAGTAAATTCGAGGAGAAGATTGAAGAATAATTTAGCTGGCTCGTGATTCGCAACATTTTCGAGAGGAAAAAAAAGGTACAAAAGTCACGGGTAAATTTACGAGACGCAAAATTGCCGAATTACAAAACAATAATGTCGCGTCTTGCATCAAGTGAGAAGCGCAGGTGCACACACAACCGCTGCGGCATCTTTAATTTTTTGTCACTCGCGTGTACTTTTTGCCGGCAGCCGAGAGTGTGTGGTAATAGGTAGACAGTTCGCGACTGACCTATAAGCGCAAAAAGAAAAGAATGACACCGATGAAACTGACGGCGACGATGGTCGCACCGAGAGCTGACGCGTAACACGTAACTGCAGCGCCGCGTAGGTATATATAGTCGCGATTCGCATTTCGCAAGACAGCGCGCGTTTGAGTGGGAAATTATTACATATTTACGGTTATTAAGTGCCATTACTAACGTCGGATTTAGCCCCGCAGGTCTGTAGCCCGCCTAAGTAAATGGGCGTATGTAACGCTCCTTGTCCGCGAGTTACGTGTCCGTCCAACGTAGATTACGCGAGTATGATATAGTTTCGATTTCCTGGGCAGAAAAGTCCATAAGTAGGCGAGTTCTGCCGTATAAATGAATTAAAGCGTCGTTTGGCTTTTGATTTTTCATTTTTGCCGTCTGTATACGCGAATGCCGATTAGACAGATACTACACGCCGCGCCGACAAGTCTATGAGTTTCAATACGATTTATGCTTAATTAGAAATTAAAACATTCAGCTTCTCAATAAACATAAGTCACTGTAATATTACATTCGTTTATTTCAATCGGAAATATAACTCACCGAAGACAATTTTAAAATAGCTTTTTAAAAATTCTAAAGATATATATATACATATGTACCTCTCTCCATTCAAATAATACTTTGGAAGCCCGAAGACATTCTCGCTCATAACCGAAGCAAAACCAAAACACTCGGAATCGAACTTCAAAACAACAGCGCTCGCCTCTCTCGGATAAAAACAATCCATGAATCATGATGTATATTCAATACACCCGCGGACAAAAACACAGCGCTCACTCACGGACAATCGAGCGCCATACACCTATATTTGTCCAGAGCGCGCGTCACACCGACAAAAAATCACCGGTAAAAATCGCGTCCGCTCGCGAGCGCACGAGATCAACGGATAAAAAGCCGCGAGTACGCCGCGAACCTCTCGATATCCGCCTATACGCTATACTACACGCGTGGGCGTGCGTCGAGACTCTCCTCGCGCGTGAATCGTCGTGGTGTATGTGCGGAGAGCAAAGGTCGAGCGCGAGCCCCTCGACCTTTCGCCCCTCTACGAACTCTTCCTTTCTCTTGTGCAGCATCGCGAAAAGGGCCGTGGCGCACTTTAATAAATATAAGCGCTCCATCCGGCTGTATAGACACAGAGAGAGAGAGAGAAAAAGAAAGGCGAAGGTGCAGGGCGCGAGAAATCCGAAGAGTCATCTCCCGTCGACGCGATGGCGGTTCGCGTCCTCGGCCCTCGTCTCGAGTTTCACCGAGCAAGAGAAGAAGGAGAAGAGAGAGAGAGAGAGAGAGAGAGAGAGAGAGAGAGAGAGAGAGAGAGAGAGAGAGAGAGAGAGTTGGATATAAGACTGCGAGCTCTCTCGCGGGGCAATTTAGCGTTTGGCCTCTCCTCGGGGGCCTCGTGGAAGGGCCTTTTTATAAGCGGTGTATACAGGTATATGGCTTCGTAGCGCATAAAATTCGAATCGCGCTGTAAGATTCGCTCCCCTCCCCATACTCTTTTTTATTTTATGTATACTCGTGCTTTACCTTCGCGGCGGAGTTTGTGCTAGGTGAATTCGGAGGAATTTTTTCTTAACTGTGCTCGGGTTTAGTGCTTAATTAGAAGGCTTGCTTGATTAACATTGAAACGAAAATTTGGCTTGCGCTGTGTAATTAAACTAACTAAAATGAAATAATGGCTAATATAAGTCTTGAAACCCATGTTAAGAGAAGAGGATGGTAATAGTACAAACTTTTTTAATTACAAAAATGAAATATTGTTGTTCAAAAATTCTAAAAGCATGCATTTAAAAGATATGTATATAATTTTGTTTTATTAGTTTTTTTCTGTTAAATCAGTTATAGCTATTTATTCTTAAAAAAGTTAGTTATTTTCCCAAGTATTTATATGCAACAAATTTATTGCATCTATTAAATATTAAAAGTATTTATTAATTTTTATTTAAGCATGTATAGAAAAACTTAATTTTATTTATAGTACCTATAAGTTTTTTTAATTACTTGATATCGACGAATTATTTATATTTCTTTTAATCGATTATATTAAAGAAATAAATTAAAAATTGAAAAAACGTATTTTTATTTCAATATCACTTTATAACTTTCTTTGAAATATGTCAAAAGAGATATGGGCAGAGTTTTTAGGTATTTCAATAAAATTGTTAAGCAGGAATATTTATAGTTTCAATCTTATTCCTTTGAAAAAAATGGTATGCTAATTTAAAGCCAATTATAGATAAAGTAAATTGTATATACTTTAAAAAAGTATAATCTATACAAATTCTCAAATACTGGCGTACTCTTCCTACAATGTTATCCCCAATCTATTTAGCAAGTAAGGGTAATAGGTAAAACCAAAATAAATACTCAATAATAATAATAAATTGTCTAAACATGTTCAATAATTAATTTCAAAAGTCAGCCACAAACGGCTAGACTGTATCCAGCATGCGTCTACACTCTCAAAGCCCGAGAGAGCCTTATCGCGCGTAGCAACATGGAGTCCGAACGCGCTCGAGACATTTCGCAAGAATGGCGCTCTCTCTCTCTCTCTCTCTAGCGCGCGCCATTCCGTCTCGGAGTGGCGCCCGCGCGCGCGAACCAGTGCCGTATATAACTTCGCAGCTCTGCCCGACCCGCAGCGAAATAATCTCTGCGTCCACCGTAGCGGATCCCCGAGAAATGCCCGAAAGTCCGTTGCGGCAGTCCACGCTCGGGCGAATCGACAAGGACACGTATTTTTTTTTTCTTAATCGGCCACGCTCTCGCTGTCTATGCGTCTAGCGTCGGGTAGGATTTTTAACAAACGCGACGCGGACGCCCGTGATTTAATAAGGTGTTAGATCGTAAACAAACCGATTGAAAAATCGCTGCGGGAGGAGATAAAGCATCGTCGACGTCGTCGGCCGGGCTGAGATCTCGCGATTTCATGAATACTCATTATGGACGCGTCGTGTTACGAAAAAATGTCAAGCGTCGAGTTTCGAACGCTCGCGGGCTTTGCGCGAGGTTTTATTGTCATTTCGGAAGAGGGCCGTGTTCATTAATCAGAGGCGCGACAGGAGGTTGTAATTGTAAGGAATTCATTAATATTATCATTTGATTGGGAGGAAAACTATGTATAATTTAAATAAACGTCTTGTCCATTTTTCGAAATACGGTGTAAGAACGGGAAAAACACTAAACAATATTAGCAAAATTTAAAATCTTAATTAAGAAAAAAATACAAAAATGTATATTTAGTTGTCCCGTGTATAATAAATTCAAACAATACGAGAAAATATTCCTTATCCCGCAATCGAGGAGAATCTCCCTCACTCCTCTAATCACGCAAACACTACAAAATACACCTAAAAGGAAGGTAAACCCCGCTGAGAAATCCCTGTAAATTACTCCGGCGCAAATGAATGAAGTCGTCGCAGTCGTCGTCGTCGTCGTTCGGATCCCGAGTGCATATACACGCATCTTCTCTCTCCACCGCCTCGACAATAAAACGCGTCGCGCATATGTGTACACCGCCAACGTAAACAATGAAAAGCCTACGGTACACACACTCACGCGCATCGCTCTATCTCTTATACCTCTCTGCCTCGCGCGCACATAGTGTCGTCGAGTAAACCGCCGTGGAATGTGTATCCACATGACATAAAAGCTCGGAGGCTCGTAAATAACGCGCGACTCGATATCTTCCCAACCCCGGAATTTAATTGCCTTATTTACGAGCGGGCCCAGAGGAGAAAGACAGAGAGAGTGGACTCCTCCGTATACACCATCGCACGGCGGGTCTACCTCTCGCTCGTTGTGTCTCTCGCGGATTTATCGGTCGCGCGCATCTATAATGCGCGGAGCTAAATCATTTTTAACGACAGGCCTTCCGCCTCGGCCCGAAAAACATCGCGCGCGTGTGTGTACGTGTATGCATTACACTTTATAGCGCCCGGGCTTTTCTTTTCCTCGGGCCCCTGCGGTCGCGCGCAGGTATTCTCGTTATGCGGCGCGACGGGCGGTGCGGCGCTGCGCAGCCCTCTGAAAAACCAAAAGAGAACTGACGCGCGGTGCTGCAGCGTGGAAAATCCCGGAGTAGAGAGTGAAAAACACTTGACCGCTGGGCTTTGAGCGCGTGTAAGCGAGGCTGGGTCGTGCAGGACTGCACACTGTGTCTTTTCCAATAGATTAACCTTCTCTTTCTCGGAGAGAAATATATACGACCTATTGACACGGACCGGCCATTGTTCGCGCGATTGGAGCGCAATGGTGTGTGTGTATAGCGAGAGAATTGCGCGTGCACGAGTTCGGAGAGCAGGTGTCGGGGTATTATTGTGCTAAGATAGTTTGTAGCTTTATGTATGCGAGGCTGGTGGATTTTTGTTTTCTAGGCTCTTTCGTGGCATTATTGTTGTTGGTATTGGTGGCCGGTGAGTGGTTCGCGCTAATCGCTTAAAAATGGTAATGAAACGTCGCTTTGATATAGTAAAGAGTCTTATTAATGACGCAGGCTTAAGGATTTAACGATTAACTGCGGCCGTAGAGTTTGTGGCTCCATTTTTCTCCTTCCTTTTGACTGGGAAATAGAATTCGGTATATAAATTTCTCCCTCCCCCATTGACGTTATTCTTCAAAACGCAAAAGAAGTGCCTTACCAAACAAAACTGAATATTTTTATCCGAAAGAATATGCCAGCGATGAAATATTTTTATACAGTCCATATCTGCGTTTTTTCTCTCTTAATCCAGACACATTATTTTTCAGCGGTGCGATAATTCATTGACAGCGCTATGGTCACTCACATTTCACCTTTTTTTTATGCTTCTACACCATCACGCTCCACAATTTATTTTAACGACTTTAAAATTGCAAATATTTCGGTCGATTTACGTCCAGATAATATATCTGTCGGGAAACTAAACGACCTTTTACACAGCCGTGGCGAGGATAATATTTCGCGTGTTTCCATCTCATCATTACCGGCGAAAATGAGGCCTTGCCGCGGCGCACACTTTCGCGCACGCAAATCTCCGTCGAAGTCGAGAAAAAAAAGGCAGTTAATTAAGGGGCAGGGACAATGTGAGCCAAGCGCGCGAGTCGAGTATGAGTCACGAGAGTGCGAAATGAATGCACACGTATAATTGTGATATATACATACAAGTATACTGACCGGTGAGAGGGTATCCTGCATGTGAAGGGTTACCGACGATGCGTTGTCCGGTTCGGTGCACGTTGACATTCTGTCTTGGCTCTCGATTCACGGAACTTTTCTCTTCTCTCCTCTTCTTTTTTTTTTAGCCGAGTAGTTACAAAGTAGAAAAAAAAACAAACAAAACAAGGTGTATAAAAAAAAAGAACTAGGCGCACTCGTTGCTCCGGCTGCTGATTCCGGTCCTCGCTATCACAGGCTGCCGCTCGAGGTTTCTGTATGGCACATTTGCGGAAGTGTCGAATGAGGTTAGGACCTGAAAATATAGAATCGTCTACATGTATTTCGGAATTAAAGATAAACTATAAAAGCATTAGAGTTACTGGTGGAATTAGCATATAAAATAGTTGGAGTATAGTATAGTATTAGTTTGTCGCACCTAAAGAGTATTATACTACTTGACCTGTATTTCACAAGGAAAGATCATAGAATTTCGGTCGCGTATTTTAATAAAACTTTGGGAATCATTTTCTGCAGTAGATACAGGGCATTTCATCAATGTGATATTAATTAATGTGACATATTTTTATTATTGCATATATGAGCAGTACTAACGTTTTATTTTGATTTAATCTTAGCTCGGAGTAAACACTCTCCAAAGTTTCATCAAAATCCGTGACCCACACTATAGATTATTCGTTACTTTGTGATCAATATCGGTCAATCAAATTTAATTGTACTCGATACAAGTTATTAAATACTTTAAGTCTGAGTCGTAACTAACAATTCGAGCCTATGACTCACGAAATTTTTTGTTCGATTTTTTGAAGATAAATCACTAATAAAAGAATAAAAATCATGCCTGTACCTTGAAGATCAATATAAAAATGTTAAACCAACATAAGTTTTATTCCGAAGGCGCAATACCTAACAATGAAATAATCCTTAAAATTATCTACAAACAGCTCCCAGCTCCTCCAAAAACCAACAACAACGCATTCCCCAATCACCTCGTTCAATCTCCACAAATAAATACATCCGAAAGTGGCCAGTCCAGCCAGCGGGGAGAAGACGCGTTGGCGCTGCAAGTATACGGTCGTTTAACCCAGCGCGGCCGTAAACACCGCGGATCCCGCGCGTACCGGTACGGCACATCCTACACGCCGCACGCCTAAAACTCTTTTACAGTGTAATAACACCGAGAGAGCTCGCTCGCTCGCAGGTTTCGGGGCCAGGGTCATCGGGACTCTCGCGTATGCGCGCTGCACTCTACACAGAGACGCGGGACGGCTGTGTGCAGCCAGAGAATCTCGTCGGCGGAGGCGATCAGCTGGTCCACAGACCAGTGTTACTGGTCCCCCCCGAGCCGCCGGCGCTCAGCACACACATATACACACCGAGGGAGAGAATCGTCATCGCGTCCAACGACCGCGCGCGCGCGAAACTGGAATTCACCGGCTGGCTCGCGCTCTATGTGTATATATATACGCGACGCTGCGCGGCAGACGCGCGTGACGGATAGACAGGTGTAATAATAGACGCAGCGGCGGCGGCGGAGGTGTTCTTCTTCTTTGCAGCCATGGCAGTCGATGATCGAGAGTGAACGCGCGCGAGGCGCTTCTTTTTTTTTCCTTCCTGCACACTTGCGGGGCCATCCGTCTCTCTCTTGAGAGACAGAGAGAGCTCGTCAATCGCGCGACGCGACGATCCTTCGAGAAATGGCTGCGTAAACCCGTCGGAGTGCGGTTATTAATTTTTTTCTCCCCTCGAGGATCGTTGTTTTGCCGTGGGTACTGCCGTATAGGTCTCCTTAGGCTCGTTCTCTCGCTCTTTAGTGGCGAGCATTCATCTTCCGGCGCGCGGTGCTCAAGTATTCGCGCGTACGGAGAGTCGAGGGCCATGCGTTGCGCGCGTGTGTGCGGAGGCTCGAGAGCGACCGGGGATTTAGTGCTTTTAAAAGGCACTTTCTCTTTTGAGGATTGTTCTAAGTGCGTAATTGGTTTTTCAGGAAATACTCGCGGAGGAGTAATTTATTTTGCGGTTCAAGCTGGCTAGTAAATTGAATTGGACGATTGGTATTTGTGGACGCGAAAAGCTGCGGGGATTTTTTCGATGGCGCAGACGCTTTTAGAATTATGCGTTTGTAACGGGAATGCAAATTAATGGCTCGGAATATTAATGAGCGTGCCAAAAAGAATTAGGATATTACCATAGAATCCTAATTCTGACAGAAGCTATTTTTGTCCAAAAGAATATGGGTGTATGCTAAGTACGGGCCATTTGTACTAATTTACATTGATGGTTGATATATTTGGAAATAATTCACTGAATAAGTAACATAATTTGTCAAACTCAAATATGTTAAACGCAAAAGAATTCATAGACATGTTTTTAAAATCTATAATAAAATGTTCAAAAAATATTATGTTTACAAACAAGTAGTGACAAAATTCTAGCTCGCAACAACCGATGCGCGAGCAGCTACCCTCCCACAAAAACGCAAAAAGGCAGACCAAGTGTTTTTCGTCCAATAATAACGATCGCGCTGCAGGTGTGGGCCTAAAACCGGCACCAATCCCCCACGCGCCCATACATCCAACATCGCAAACCCGATGCTCCGCCACACCGGCGGCAGCAGCAAAACCGGCATCGCACGGGAAGCCGGACGAGGATGATCCCCGCCTCTACTCCAAACGCGGAAGAAGAAGAGTCAGCAGCAGCAGCAGCAAAAGTAGAAGAACGAGAACAAGAAGAGGCAACAGCAGCAGCCGCAGCAGCAGCAGCACACAGAAGAAGAGGAAGAAGCGGAAGATCTTGTTTCGTCTCGGGGCTCGCTCGCCTCCCTCCCTCTCCCTCCTCCCGTTCGTGTTGTTGTTGTTGTTGTTCTCCTTTGAACTATGTGGGGCCACGCGAGAGTGCGGCAGCGGCGACCGCGTGGTGCAAAGCCGGTAAGCGGAGAGGCGAGGCCGGGAGCAAGCAGGTTCGGCCGGTCTAACCTGATTCTCCAAAGGGCAAACCTGGCGCGGCTACGCGCCTCGGCCGCGGACTCGCGCTCCGATCAGATTGGGAGGCCCGCGCGCGAAACGGAGCGCGGCACGCGCACGAGGGGGGGCCCAGCGGTGGCTCTTCTACGCTTTGCCGTTTACGGGGCACAAGTGCCTCGCACGCCCTCGCCAAGGAAGGCCGCGACCGAATTAGGATAGGTATCGAGGGAAGAGAGTCGCGGAGACGCGCCGCGCCGGCCATACCGATCCCGCTTTCTCTTTCCGATGGATCTCGGGTGTTGGCGACGAGGATTCAGTGTGCGCGTGTGCCATTGCGCTGGGGATTCAGCTGGTTCGAGTGAGGCTACTGGGATTGGCGTTGAATCGATCGGTACCGGTTGGTCTAGGACTCGATCGGTACCGATCGGTGCGGTATCAGTGAGCGGATAGACAAGAAGTGGGGAAACGAGCATGTGAACTGTGTTCAAAAGTGTACGTATAGAGAATCCAGCGAGTTCGAAGGGGATGATTGATAAGTAACGTGGGGCTCGCGGGGTACGAGAAGAAGCACGGCTCGCGCCATACAAAAGGATGAAAAAGACGGTCTTTTACTTGCCGAGGCGATAAAAGGCGGCGGGCGTCGGCACCAAAGCCAAAGAGTTATGCCCCTCGGCCTTTTTACGCGGGAAAACAATAAAAGAGTCGGCGCCCGCGGCGTTAAAATCACGTTCCGCGGACCGTCGCTTTTCCCGCGATCGGCCGGTGCAGCGGCAGTTTTACAGCGCAAGACCGCGGCACCTGTCGCGGCGAGATCGCCTCGTCGGTCCTTCTCGATGCTTGCGACGGCGCGAAAAAGTACCGGCGGGGAGATTCCGCGAAGAGCGAGAGAAGCGAGAAGCGCGGAGTACACATCGCCAAGTGCAGAAAATCGGTAATGGACGCGCGAGTCGAAGCGAGCTTTTTTTGCGAATCCTTATCGGATCGCGATTCGAGTTAAGATCGTTATTAAACGCTCACAGCGAGAAGGAGGAACTGGCCGCTGGACCGGCGCTACCTTGAGCAACCACCGCGAAAAGGAGAAGCGGGGCACGAAGCCAGCGAGACGGAGACCGGAGAAAGACAGAGAGACGGAAAGATACAGGAGAGCGAGAAGCAAAATTCCACAGGGATATTAACCAAGATATAATACTCACTTTGCGAAGGTTCATATCTCGGAAGCTTCGAGAGACGCTCGCCGAGAGAAGTGAAGTGAACGGTTATTATGGCGTGTGCGTAGGTATATATGCGTGTGTGTATGTGTCCTCGAGGAAGGCCGCGCTTGGACTTTGGTGTTGCTTGACTACAAACTACTGGGCGTCCCTCCTCGCGCGCCGGTTCACATCTCCGCTGCAGTGGTCACCGGTACCATCGGCTTCATCGGCTCCAGCTCTGTCCGAGCGTGCTCCGCTGCTTCCTCGTCGTCGTCGTCGTCGTCGCCGGCAGCCGCGACATCCCGCAACCGCGAACACGAAAAACTCCGCGCGCACAGTTCTCTCAGTACGATCGGTACATCTATATACACACCAAACGAAATACACACAAACCGATCTACGGACGATCCGTACGCGGTGTCGGAGTCTTTCCTGCGCGTGCACTCTCGCGCAGCAAACTGGTATTAAAGCACTGTCACTTTTCAACTCGAAAACCGGCGCTGCTATCCGTCGTGGTCCAGCGTACCGAGACTCCGCGCCCGCGCGCGCGCGCGCACACACACACGCGCACACACACACACACACAGACAGAGAGTGTCTCCGCGTGTCTTTTGTCGCTTCTCGCTATCCTCTTGCCTCGTCGCTCGTCACGGATGCTGCGCGATGCCGAGCAGCGGCTCCAGGAGTCGAGCAGGGACTCCGGTTTTGCGCGCAACGCGCGTGTGCGTGTGCGTATGGGTATGTGTGTGCGTGGAGAGCAGTGTTCTCGGAGAGGAGGCTTCGCGAGATGCTCCACGTACGACGCGTCGCAGCGCTCTCTCTCTCTTTCTCGTCTTGTGTGCCGTGGCGGCCAGCAGCCAGCAGCTACAGCAGGAGCCGGAGCCGGAGCAGCAGCAGCGGCAGCGGCAGCGCGCGCGCGCGCACGCACACAGCCCGCGCCACGCGTATACACACGTACACGCGCACACGCGCACACCTGAGCGAGAGGGAGATAGAGAGAGGTCCAGGGAGTGCGAGCGGGACGGACAGCGAGAGTGTCTCTCGGTGCGCGCACACGGACACACGCACGCACAAACGCACACAGGTGTTGCTCGCGGTGCTAGTGGTAGTGGAGACACAGACGGGGACGGAGTGAGAGAGCGGTGGCGGCGCTCGGCAGCGCACGGCTCGCGCTACGGTCCAGACGACCTGTATATTCGGAGGAGGCGAATGTTGCGGCCGGCGGTGCCCGAGCGCTGCACGGGGCCCCGAGAGAGAGAGAGAGAGAGAGAGAGAGAGACGACGGCGGGGCTCTCTCACCTACACGCCACCAACACTCTCGTACCTTTGGCTCTCTCTCTCGAGAGAGAGAGAGGAGAGAAAAAGAGAGAGAGAGAGCACGCGAGATCGCCAACATGGCCGCCGAGAGTCGGCTCTCCTCCGCCGCCTCCCAGCATCCGAGCCACCGCAACCTCCCCCTCTCTCCTCTCTCTCTGTCTCTCTCTTGGCTACCTGGAGAGTACATTATAGCTGCGTCTTGCTCCGGCGCGCCTCGGCTGGCTCTCGAGGAAGCGAACGAGAGACAGAGAGAGAGGAGAGAGAAAGATACCTATCGGCCTCTTTCCATCTCTGTCTTCGGCTGCGGGGGGAGCCTCCCTCGCCTCTCCCTATCTCTCTCTCTCTCTCCCTCACTCTCACTCTCGCTCGCTCGTTCGCTCGAGAGAAATCCCTACCTGTGCATGCAGCAGCAGCAGCAGCAGCCGCCGCCGCCGCTCGCTCCGTCGCACCTTACGTACATATATATTGCTACGTCACCCTCTCCTCGAATCGGTTCTCTCTCTCTCTCTCTTTCTTGCGTCTTGGCTCTCGGCTCCGCGGCATCTCCCGTCTCGCTCCGTCGCTCGGCGTAATCTTCTGGCTGCCTCTCCTCTCCTCCCCTCGACTCCGCGCGTACAACGCATACCTGTATATACCTCTCGCCGGACCCTCGCAACTCCCACTTCACTCTCGAGCTATCTCTCTCCGTCTCGCTCCGTCCGCCGTGTATCTATTCTCTCGCTCTCGGCGGGGACACGCAGGTATACGCGCGCGGAGCCGCGTATGCGCGAGAGAGAAGGATCGCAGCATCCGCGCGTGTGTGCGTGCGTCTACCTATACGCACGGATACTCGAGAGTGCGCGGTGTTGTGAGATAAGGACGGCGACGTCGCGCTCGCCTCGGCTTCTATACTACTTGTACGAGTCGCGCGTTACGTAAAGGCCGCTCTCTGCGGGTGATGTATGTGTGTGTGTGTGTGTGTGTGTGTGTGTGTGTGTGTGTGTGTGTGTGTGTGTGTGTGTGTACGACGGAGACGGAGAAAGAGTCCGAGTTACGGACTGCGCGAGCTGGCTCCGGCTTCGTCACACAGAGATACTAACGCGCGAGAGGATGGATTTGAGAGACAGAGAGAGACAGAGAGATAGTGAAGGAGGAAAAGGATGAGGATGAGGACACGCGGGACGCCGGACTTTGGCCACCCGGCTTTATCGGACGTATCTCTCCCGGCGCTGGTGCTGCTGCTGGCTCGGGATGGCTTCGCGTCTGGCGTCCGCTTCTCGTAATACTTTTTTGTCTTTGTACAGGACCGTGTAGCTGGAGTTTTATGCAAGTCGATTAAATTGGCGAACGGTAGTTTTCGAGCGACTCGATCGATCATCGTTTCGCGTCTAAATAACACGGCTGCGCGCGAGAGTCAGGTTGTATGTTCGAAAATGGAAGCTTTCACTTAATGCGAAAACTACTACCTACGCCAAGTCTCGCGCGCTCACATGCGCACCGAGCGATCGATTCGCTGTTATTATGAATCGCTCGCTAATTCGAGTATCATGCGCGCGCGCGCGAGAGAGGAGCATTATGACTCGCGAGAGTCAATATAGTTTCGCCTGCCTCTCTTTGCCAAGGTAAACATACAATCTCTCGCTGCGTCGAGTGCGCGCGGCACAGCTGTGGCTTTCAGTATACATATATGCTTTCAAAAGTCTTCCGAGACTGCATGTGTAATCACGGCACACGCGGAGCTGAATGCTACTCGTTAAAAAGTTATCAATCCTCGTCGCCGGATTAGATTGTAAGCTTTTTTTGCGGCCGAAAGACTTGGCTTTCGTTTAACGTGGACTGCTTAGAAGCTAAGTTATGTACTGCACTCAATAAAGATTAAAATCCTCGATATTTCAGTTATATTAAAATTACAGGTATGAGGTAAAGTAAGTATATAGGTAGATAGTCGGCCATCGTCTCGTATTTAGAATGGTCACTGAATTCTGATTCGCTGTTCGTTTTATTATATTGTTCATCAAGTGATGTAGGTATTTTACAATTTATTAGTGCTAATAATGATTAATTATAATAAAAACGTAGACAGTCCAACTTTTAACATTTACTAAAATTTCATCTATTTAAAATTAAATGTTAAAATATGTACAAAGATTTAAACATATGAAAAAGTTCTTAATTTTAATTTATAACAATACATTAATAAAAATACTAGCTTAAGATAGTGGACTAGTAATACTTTAACCGTATAATGGACTTAAAATTATCTAAAACTTCATTCCGAACGTAATTTACATCCCAATCGTACGAAAAAATTCAAACAACAAATAACGCGCAAGAAAAAGCTCCCATCAATAACCGTATATTTCGGACACAAATGGAGGCCATTAGATACTTCATCAATATTTTATCCAGTCTGGCAGGCGCTCGAGCCGCAGCCCATATACCTGGCCCGTTTGTTGCAGGGCGCTAATCGGCTCGCGCAGCATCGACGCGCGCCTGAATGGGGCATTGATCGGCAAAAGTCAGTTTCCATCTCGCGCGCAACAATGCCCCACGTGCGTTTTCATCCGGCGAAGAAAGGCAAGGCGCATAGTCAGCCAGCCAGCCAGACAGACACAACTATAGCCCCGTATAGAGTGTGCGGTCTTTCTTCTCCGTGCGAGCTGCCTTGAGAAGGATACCTGCGCCAGAAGAGAGAGAGAGAGAGAGAGAGAGAGAGAGGAAAACACGGAGCCCGGCGAAAATATACAGTCTGGAGCCGCTCTGTGCAGCAGTAAAGGAGCACAAAAAAGAGCCTCGATGCGCGCGTTCTCGGGTATATGAAAGGGAATCGCAGAAATATGCGCCGTGCAGGAGTTTCGTATAGAGGATGGCCGTATATATACGCGTGTACGCCGGTGCAGAGGAGCAAAAAAGCGAGTGTTCGGTCTGTATATAGAAAGAATGGGGAAAAACTGCGAGGCAATGCGGCGGGTATACCTGCAGAAGTGCGCGAGACTGGAAAAAAAAAGAGCGAATCATTGGAAAAGACTGAAAAGGAAGGGTCAGCGATATATTTATAGAGGAATTCGGTTGGGTATGATTTGCTGCAGCCAGATGATAAATGTGTTTATTTATCGATTAAAAATGAGTATTATTATTGATGGAATTGAATAATATTGTTTATTGATCTAGATCGTAAGGGAAATTAAGGGTATAGAACGGATAACTATTATTACGATTTAGTAAATGAAAATCAATAAAAATTGCGAATTGAGTTTCAAAACTAAAGATACACTGGTGGATAATAATCCCGATAGAGAATTCAAATAAATATTTATTTCAATACTCCCTACAAAATCATTTACTTAAACCTAGTAAATAGTTAATCCTTAACGTAAATATTACAATTATTTTAAAAGAATGATATATTTAAATCATATAAATGTTAGTGAAATAAAATAAATATTATTTGTAACTTGATTTTCTTGGGAGTATTGAATTAAATATTTATATAATTTAAGGGGTCAAGCCTGAGTTATATCTTTAAAATGAACATAAACGTTTAGGCCTTACTAGAAACTTTCCAAACCCCAGATTGATCTAAAATAATTTCAAAATTTTTAATATCTTATAATATTACATTATATACTATTATTCACGTTTTAACTATAATGGCCACTTTATTGCCCTGGAAAGCGGGTCGAAATTGTAACTTTATTCTCGCAAAAGCGGGCCGAAAATGGCACTTTATTTCCACAAAAGCGGGAATCCTTAAGTAAAATAATGATTGTAATCAATAAACTTAAGCCGCAAATTAACTCTTAATTTTCTACGATATAGTGAATCGAAGAATGAAGTGAAGGGGTCAGAAAGAACCGGAAGCCTAAGAGAATGAAGAAAATATAGCGGGGTAGGGTGTAGTGGATGATGGGAGAAGTGTTGTTAAATACACGTATGATATGTCTATATATGTTCCAAAATAAAGAAAAATGGAATGGAAGGATTTTAGAAAGAGGGCAGTAAATACGGGGTAGGGTAAATGGATGAGGTGGGTGGATTGAGGAGAGCGAGGGGAAGTGAGTGATGGGGAGCATGCAGAGGAATAAAAGCGGAAGAAAGAGAAAGAGCGTACGGAATTGCATGCACTCTGGCGTGCGATTCCTTATTATGCATTCCGTAATTATGAAAATTAATTTATGTACAAAAACAGTTATTACAATTTTGGTTGCAAATTACTTAAAGAATATGTCTTTTTCAAATCTAAAATAGACAAATTACGATTATTTTAAAGTAATTAAACCTTTTTATACAAAATCTAAACAAGTATACTACAGTTAAGTTTTAATTTTAGATCACAAATTTTTTTCCATGTTTATGTTTAAAATTACAATCTAATCTTTGAAGAGAGAGAGAGAGAAAATGAGAGTAAGAATGTGAATGAAAGAATAATGCAGTAAGAAATTCAATGAGAGAGAGAAAAAGAGAGAGTACGAAATCGAAATACATTGATTATTTCGTTCCTATACATAGACACACTAACCGTGTTACCAAGCACCCCACTATCCATACACCACGTTATCTATGCACCCCGCTATCCATGAATTCAACTATCCACAAACTCTACTATTCATGTACATTTACTGAAAAAATTATTATATTTTCTCATTTGAAAAATAAAAATATTTAATAACTCATTTCCACAGCACCGTTTTGAAGTTATTTCAGTGTAAGAAAGTTTAATTTGATAACTGACTAGATGTTTGTCTTATCCTCAACATTACTTTATACGGCAAAAATTACAAATGGATAGTGAAAGAGAAAGTGGGAGGGTCTGTTTCAGTAGATACGTAATATTATTCAAAATGCTCAAGAGAAAAGAAATTAAGTGAAAAGATGTGTTAAAATTTATGGTATTTTTACTCAATTTTTCACTTAAAATCATTTGACGTTTTTCAAACGGGTTCCTTTATCCACATATTTTGCCATGGTATTAAAGCCATCTGTCACCGACAAATACGAGGAACCACATTTCTCATTTAATTTTCAATTTTTAGGAAATATCTTTATGAAACGTTATTGTCCTAATCAAAAACAACGTTCCAGAGAAATATTTTTACAAAATTGAAAATTGAATGAAATAAATGGTTCCTCGTATTTGACAATGTCAGTGGGTTTAGCATTACATTAAGGTAAACTTAGCGATTTTTGATAAAAAAATTGAAAACAAAAATTTTTTCCAGAAAAACAATTTCTATACATTTATACAATATACATTTATATGATAATTTTTGTGATTTTGTGCTTAAAGTTAGTGCGTAAAGTACTTTTTGTGATTCTGTGCGTAAAGTTAGTACGTAAAGTACTTTTCAAAATCGTTTTTAGTTCGTAAACGTGATTTTACACCCTAGTAAAAATAATATTACTTTACGCACTGCCAAACTGGTTAACGGTGTGTAAAATTACGAAGTTACTTTTTTAATATTTTGAATTTTTCGGGCTGTAGGTTCCAAGAAGGTTGCAGCTATTTTCAAAAGAAATTGTATAAATCAAACGAATTTAGACCAAATCAAAAATGTTGAAAATTGAATAAAATTTTGAAAAAATTAAAGAAAATTTTGAAACTATTTAAGAAACTTTTATAAAAGTTTAAGAAAATTTTGATAAAATGAAAGAAATTCTGAAAAAACTGAAGAAATTCGAATAAAATTGAAGACAATTTTAAAAAATATAGGAAAGTAAATTATTTTTTTTTAATTTTTCTTTTTTATATTTTTATATAATTTATTTAAGTTAATGATTTATAAGTATATTTTTTTACAGGGGGGTCTCCGCCCCCAACCCCCCAGCGGCGGCTTCGCTCCTTGGGCCACCACTATGGGCTACGCCCCTGGACCCCATCCCTTCCGTTCCGTCCCTTACCCATCAACCTTTCAGCCCTATCAATTCCTCCCATGCATGCCGTCCTTTACCTTAATACATCTGATGGTCGAGGAGGTACATACTTTATACAGTACTTTAGTGACGCATTTAACGAACTCTTCTGCACAAAATAAAATCGATAGTATTACTGATTAGTCCCGTTTGAACTTTACGCACAGGAATCGCAAGAAATAGCGTCAGCAACACGGGCGCATAATTTCACTTACTCGCCGCCGACGATTCGTGCATAAAAGCGATCCAATACACTCGTCGCCGATGAACAATGTGTAAATAGTTTTTATGCGCCGCTAGCGGTGCGTAAAAGGTTTTACAAACTGTTCACCGGCAACTCGTGCGTAAATCGCTTTTACGCACTTTTCGCGGTGACTCATGCGTGACGTCAATTTTACGCCATTGTTGCTTAATATACTAATTCAGTGTCATTTTGATAACAAAATTTTAAAAGTGTAAATTTTGAAACTCATGCATAAAATATGATATATCTAATTTGTTTACTAACAAAATAGGCAATTCAACGGATTCTTTTTAACTTTTTAAATATTATTTTTTTTATTGAAACAAGTAGTGTTTTTATATAAATTCTAAACCTAACTTTTTTGTATTTGGCTTGCAAAGTACTATCAAATTTTTTGGAGCTGATCCGCTGAGATCTGAAATTTGGTGAATAATTGTACTTATGTTACAAAGTTGTAAAAAGAATTTGAAGTTGATAACTTAAGAACTGTGGAAAATTTAAAAATCACTGTAACCTTACCTTAAGTAAAAACAATCTAATAACATTAAGAATCACTCTCTTTACATTATAAAAAATGCGTATAAATGATTTTATGTACAAAATGGATACTATATTTATTTTCTGCAATTCATATTGATCTTGATATTGCAGCAAACGAAATTCTAACGCGCGTAGCGCATCTATGATTCCTAGTAAAGTAAATTCTTAATTTCTTTGACTTTCTCTCTTTTATTTAATTTTATATTAACCTATATTAATATTAATATAAATTTTCAATTAAAGTCAATAAAGTGGCCACAGTTAAGTCGGAAATAAAGTTCTATATACAACACGGGTACAAAGTCGACTATTCCCTTGTTGCATAATGTAGTATTAAAAATTTGTTCCAAAGGAGCGTGGTAAGTAAGCCTCGACGTTAAAACTTTGATTTTTTAATACATCGCGCACTAAAATATTCTGCGCACTGCAGTGCTAAAGACCTCAAGTACTGAAATACAGTTCAACCCTGATTGGTTATCTAAAAGGTTAACCTTACATCATTCATATTATATTATATAAACATAATTCATGTACAACAAAATGATATTACATTTATTAATAAATGCAAGCTTACAGTAACAGTATAAATGAATAAAAATCTTCAATCATATAAGTTTTCTTTTACTAATTGTTTTTATAATTTTAATTTTTTTCTCTATGTAAACAAAATGCTAATAAGCTTTAAAAATCTCTTATTTATTAAAAATATTTATTCGACCACTCAAATACTTTTAAGATTACATTCGAAGACAGGCGCAAATGAAGTTGGGTGCAGTGGCGCACACGGGGAATATGTACGTACAGGTATACAAACCCAAAAGAGAGAGAGAGAGAGAAAGAGAAACGAAAGATCCCTGAGCGCGCGAGAGGGAACAAGAAGGAGATCGCGCGAGCGAGAGTGTATACGGTCAGCGAGCACTGGGGGGAGATTAAAAGGAGAAAAAGGTGGAGAGACGAAAATAAAAAAGGTAAAAAAAGAGAAAGAAACGAAAGAAGGGAGAAGGAGGAAGAAGAAAAAGAAGAGGAGGAGGAGGGAGAGAGAGAGAGAGAGAAAAAAGAGGACTCGTGAAAAATGGGTACCCAGCGAGAGAAGACAGCCTCGGGCTGTGCCGCCTAATACGACCCTCCTCTCTCTCTCTCTCTCTCTCTATCCTTCTCTCGTACAGGGAAGTACGTATAACTTCGTTCTTCGCCGTCGCGCAGCTACTCTCCTTCTCTCGCGCGCGCTCATAAGCACTGCGCAGCGTGGAAAATTTTCAATCGCTTCCACCTCGCTCGGAGACAGACACAAACCCATGCGTAGGTACTCGGACACACACACACACACACACACACTCACACACGCACACACTCTCATGTGTCCACGTTACACGTATACGCACGTGCGTGGACGACGAAGGGTGGGAAGCCGAGAGAGGAGAGGAGATGAATAAAGAGAGCAAAAGGGACAGAGAGAGAGGAAGTGAACTGTCGAGGGTGTCTCGCGATGGACATCCGCTCTCTCCCCCTACCTCCTGCACAACTACAGCCTCTCTATCTGTATCTCGCGTCTTTCTCTCTCCTTCTATCTCGTTCGCTCGCGGTTTTCGCGAGCTGTGCCGGCCGCCTACGCGAGAGAAAGAGCGAACACGGAGCGGAGCGTGGGCGGCTCGGTCGTCGCGCGTAGGCATGTGTATGTACAGTTGAACGTGTGTGGTTGTAAGAGTGAGAGAGAGAGAGGAGAGATAGAAAGCTCGAAAACGACCAGAAAACGATTCGAGTGCGCCGCAATTTGTAAGGATAAATTGGCCGATCTGCCGCGCGCTGATGCTGCCGCGGACGATTCTCATTCTCTCTCTCTCTCTCCCTTTATATTCGTCTTCGCTTCTTCTCCTCTTCTCTGTCTGGATGTGCGTATATCTGCGTATGTATATGATATGCGTGTAGGTGTATGCGAATGTTTGCGAGGTTTGCGAGGAAACGCGGACGATCTCGCGAATTACCTTAACGATTATTGCAGCGATGTTGGAGTGAGTATTGTTTTGGAGGAACGAGCAAAGTTCAGCGCACGCGCTTTTGGTTAAATTGAGCCTTCGCCAAGGAAGTACACGCTGCACTTGAGGTGACCTTTTATAAAAGCACGCGAAATTTCGAATTTGCGAATTCGACGCGTGTATTTATTTACGTGATTATCCGCAGTATTAATGATTAAATTATAAATAGGTCGTTGCCTAGCGCATATTACACTGTCTACGCACAGTTGAAAATATCGAGCGAATAAATGAAAAAATTATATACGTTAAATCAACTGGTGATTTTTTGTTTTTGAGTTGATTGATGAAGAATTAAAACGTCACGTGTCGGTGTACTTGTAATAGCGTGGAAAAAAGGTCAACCACCATGCATTAATTAAGATGGTTCTACTTGCACGAAATGAAAAACAAGGGAATTTCATAAAACAAAATACGGAAACTTATCATAGTAATATGATATTACTGAAAAATATGCAAAGTTTTAATATAGACCGTTGCCCAAAAAATGAAAAAGAACGACGATAAAAATTTAGTGAAAACTTTAATACGTGATATTATTATTTAAAATATATTTATTAAAAAATATAATTATGATCATAACAGAAATTATTTAAAAATATACATACTTCTGATTATAACGGAAGTGAAAACAAACTAAGTGTATGTACTATAGACTATTAAATACTTAAATACATTAACTACACAATGTTCAGGGTCCCATACAATGCCTTAAAAATACGGACCTGCATCCAAAAATTACTTTAAACGATAAGGCTAGTCTCAGACGACGGTTATTTGTCGCAAATGTTCTCGGTTCTATCGCGTGGAACACGTTTTATCAAGAGGCTTGATTTTTCAGGTATACGAGCGATCGATTATCGATTATGCACTCTGCCGAGGATATATTTTCTCGAAAAATCAGACCTGGCCACATGTTGAGAACGGATTCGTAATCAGCAATCCTTAAAATACCATTATGCAAATATTTATTGAAAACCCTCAGTAATTATTGAATTTGTATTGGTTTGTCCTTAATTGAGGTTTTTTTTATTCTTGGAGCCCCTGCGTACTCCATTAATAAAGCAAGGATTAAGGTACAACTTTCAGAAGTACCAATTCGACCGCTAGATAATACGCTTAACTTATGATTATTGGAGTAGGGGAAGTTAAGATAAAATTTATGTGGGTTCCCGGAAAAGGACTTGTTCATATTCTTTTATAAATTGAGTATGGAGAAATTTTAGTATCCTTATATTGGTAATAATTTTTCTGATCAAAGTGCAAAACATAATTAAAATTAGTTTAAATGGAAAATAAAAACTTTAAACCTCAATAAAAAAAAAAACATAAAAAGTGAACTTACTAGGAGAACACCAACGGAACTTGGATTTAGTTGAAGTTCTGGGAGGTACCTAAAAATAAAGCCTAGCAGCCTTAGTACATTCTAATAGACCTTTGTATTCGAAATATAAGCTATTTTACTCCGAATATACATTATTTTAGTGAAAAAAGCCTCTTCTAGTGATTATAAATATGCATGTATTGACTCTAGAAAAAACGACTTCAAAGCTAATAAAAGTAGGCAGAGAAAGCTTTCATTTGAGACCTGTAACGTTAAAAGATATTAATCTGAGCTAAAGTTATTAACAATTGAAGATAAAGACTCAACATGTATACAAAATCAACGAAATTAAAACAATTTAATTTCTAGAAATATTCATACATTTTTAGTCATCATCTTCAATTGTTAATAACTTTAGCTCAGATTAATATCTTTTAACGTTACAGGTCTCAAATTAAAGCTTTCTCTGCCTAATTTTATTATCTTTCAATCCATTTTTTCTAGAGTCAATACACGCATATTTATAATCACTAGAAGAGGTACCTATTTTTACTAAAATGACGTATATTCGGAGTACAATAGCTTATATATCCAATACAAAGTCCCATTAGAACAAACTAAGGGTGCTAGGTTTCATTTTTAGGTACCAAAAAGCACCTCCAAAAAACTCATCAAAATCCGAGTTCCACAGGGTTGATATTCTCCTTGTTAGTCGTTTTTCCGGGAACCTACAGATTTATCGAAAACATATATCTTGAACAAAAAAATTTCTTTGGTATTATTGAGAAGCATATTAACGTGTATAATACCAAACGTTTTCACTGCTCGAGACACCTAACCTTACAACCAGCCAACGACAACGACAGAATAAATTTACGAGTACCTTATATCATATTGGCTTATAGCTGCGATAAATATCATTTATCTTGCCCAAAAGAGTATACGAAACTATTATAGGTTAGGTAAGAGCGAGGCCGCGGAACATTAAATACGGTACTATATGATAGCAGAGGAATGAGCAGTATTTGAGGTCCAGCTGCGTGCAGTGTTCGAGGGAGCAGTATTCGAGGTTCGACTGTGTAGAAAAATATGATTTACAAAAATTGTTACAAGGTGGGTGCAGGTAATGTGACTACCTTAAGTAACTTTCGCTTCCCAGTAAAGGTTCGTTAAGACTTTGGAACAGTTAAAAACAGTTAAAAATTGGCCACTGTATCAGCAGTGTTGATAAAGTGGTCACCTATAATTCAATGTAAATATCGTGCAGCAAGTGCTTTAGAAAATCAAAACTAAGCCTAACCGATGCTTCCTCTCTGTATTATTTACTGCTTGGTGCCGTAGGGTAGGGTAGGGACGTCATAGTGTCAATATTTTAGGGATCAGTATGGCTATATTTTAAAGACAATTGTTACTTTTAAAACGGAGCACGGATTAACTGCGTCAATTGTCTTTTGCAATAAATCGTCACTCTATGCTTGATGATTAATTCTTCTTATCCAAAGCAATTTTTACACTATCCTGTAACTCAAACAATCGTTTAAAGAATTAAATTATAATGTTATATGTTCAAAAATAAAAAAAAGTGGATACTTCACAATGTTTTTGTATGGCTACTTTACCAACCGATAAGCGTCAACGTGAGTTGAAATTTTCGCATCAACGACAGAATCTATGGCAAAAACTAATACATGCATCTTAAAGTATGTAGAGAATCCTATAATTCTATTTACCGTATGTTTCTTTTCGCTCGTATCACACTGGTAAAGTTACTTTTTTAACCTGCATCAGGTTCGCCTTGCGCCTCAACATCTTTTGATACAGCACATTACCTGCATCCACCTTAAAATAGAAACCTGTTAATAAATCTTAAAAATTCTTTCTTATTTTGAGTCTTTATCAAAAACCAGAAAAAATGAGCCTTGATTAGTCAAAAATGACCATACAGTTCTTACATCATACATTTCCGAGATATAACCATTTTTTTCAACTACGTTGTTGTTTAAAACAAATGATGTAATTTAACTTATCTAAAATTTTGGATCGGAAAAGATAGGTAATTTCAAGCTCTGAAATATGTTTTCATAATAATTAATTATATTACTTTTATCCTACAAAAGGATAGAAAACCAAAATTATAAAATCGAAAAATAGCTAAATAAAGAAAAACGACATGACAATAACAAAATTCTTTTTATTCCCTCATCGTCTAAAAATATAAACAAACTGAACCACAAAAAATTTAATTTGACCGCATATTACCTGAGATATTCGGAGTCACACACAACTTTTCTAAAAATGGTATATTCTGATTCCAAATGTCCCAAAACATGTTTCTAACATGTTTTCTTGAAACCTTCTTTTACTATCACAAAGCTTCTTCTTTGATGAAGCAAAAGTGTACGAATTTAACCCTGTTTCTACTAGACGTGATGAACACAATATAGGGTATTAGCAGCACATCGCTCGTGCAAGTATCAGGCCGTTGAAGTCTCTCCGACAGAGCTGTATAAAACGCTAGGGGCTTCCCTCAGCTGTGGTTCGGCTGAGGCTGTAGCGAGTAGCGCGATGAGAAAAAAAAGAGCGATCGCGGAGACTGGAAGCCGTGCTGATGTCACGGGTATTGTTTCACATCAGCTGGGACGTTAAACTCCCGGTATTTCCTGGTTTCTTTATTATTAAAATCAGTATGGCTTATAGGGACTGCGGTATAAATCAAACATTCCCCTTTTAAATATATTTACTCAACTACAGGAGTTTCAGCTAAAACTGAATAATTGAATGAAATTTATTTGAACCGCGATAAAAACTTATCGCATTAGAGGCTATTTATTATTGAATAAATAATGCACAAAAAGCAAATTCTAAGAAGTGGCCAAGTCCCAATCGAATTTAAAAAGCCTGGAAAGATTTTTAAATAGGACTGGCAAAAATAAACACGCATGTTTACATCAAATCGTTAGCAATAAAACCGATACGTTATTATAAAAAGAGAAAGTCAAAGTCTCGCGCTGGATTCGCTTATATTGGCCTTCGAGATTCTTCGGTTCGAGACACTTTTTCTCTCATCCCTCGAAGACATTCCCTCTCTCGCTCGCTCGTACGTATAGCGCGAAAGGCGTTTCGTTCTTTTTCCTCCTTCCTCGGCAACGAAATGGACAAATGGAAAAAAAAATAAAAGCGCCTTAAGTCGCGCTTATATATATACACACGCGAGGGAACGAGCGAACGAAGGAGGCACGAGAAAGACGGAAATACAAGAAAAAAGACTCATACGAGAGGTTCATGAACGGTGAAACGTTATTGCTTCGATAAGGATATCGAGTTTGTCAGCCTTCATAAAGCTTATCATCGTACGTTTTCATGCGTGCAAGCGAGCCGTGGCGGCGGCGTACAGCGGTGGCAGCGCCGGCGACCAGTTGCGGACGCCCGTTACGATATACACTCGATCCGCTCTCGAGTCTTTAACAAAGTGTGCACTGCGGAATAATTGATGTTACCAGACGATATATACTGAATATATTCATCAACTTTTTCTCCGCCCCAAGCGTGAGAACTGCAAATGCGCCTTTGTAAAAATTATGCGTCCAGGCGATTTCGTTTTTCTGCTTGATTGCATTTATCTTTTAATTTTCTTGATGAAAGTTTTCTAAAGTATAATTGTCTTCGTGCTTGTTTGTTACAGAGAACAGTATGAAATCGTAACAAACAAACTTATTTCGAATTATCTATTATGGAATAATTACGATTCGCCGATAAACGATTCACCGCAATAATATTTTCAGTTTTTGTAGCATAAAGTGCGATGTCGGCGCGGAAACGGCGTATAGCGCTTGACACAGTACAGAGAACAGTATGAAATCGTAACAAACAAACTTATTTCGAATTGTCTATTATGGAATAATTACGATTCGCCGATAAACGATTCACCGCAATAATATTTTCAGTTTTTGTAGCATAAAGTGCGATGTCGGCGCGAAAACGCACACTTAACCGCTAAGTACCTATTTTTATCATCTCACATTATCCACCGGGTAATTGTTGTGTACTTAACTAGATAATTGCCAACCGTGTCAAGCGCTATACACGTTGTTTAAAACATAATACCGCTTGCCACCGCAATTTTTTGCGACACGGCGTAAAAAGAATATATTCACTGTATTTAATTTATTTACTTCCCTCCTCTACGATATACGCTGAATCCAGTCCCAACATCAACATTCTGCCACATCCACCCGACAAAACATGCCCTCGGCAAAAATTGTCTCTTTTCGAAAAGTATCGAAGCAACACATCGCACGACTCCAGTCTTGCGCCGAGTCGCGAAGCCGCGCCGCGCAGCGAATTCGCGATCGTTCCTCTCTCGTCAGGCGTGCGCGCGCAGAAATCAGTTACGGTGTGTTACACGCGCGCGCGCGCGCGCTCGCTCGCCGAGATCGTCGCGACTTCTTTTTCTGCGGCGTCGCTCGTCCGCCGCCGCGCTCGAAAAGGGCTTCTCTCTCGCGCGCTCGGTCCCGCAACGCGAGATTCGAGGAAGTCGCGCAGCGGGCAGCTGTAATACACTCTTAGACAAAGCGCGCGCGCGTCGTGAGAAGAGAGAAAATTGCTGCTTCTCCGGGCGTTTTTTGTCCACTGCACAGGCTGCTCGATCGTCAATCGATGAGGTAATGATCGCGGGATGTGGATTGAAATTTATATTCGCTTTGTAGAGCTGGCAGCGGACGAAAACTTTCGATTCTATTTTTAAATGATATTGCGAGGGAGCCTCGCGGTCTTGTGTTTGGGCATAATGCGGGAGTTGAAAAATGTCGCTCTTATCAGTGGCGTAAATCATTTTGAGATAATTCTTTTGCGCCTGATTTATAAAAGCGAATCGCGAATAATCACGAAAATATTTGAGGCTGAAAAGAGTTTTTAAGTTATGCCGTGACCCTCTACGAAAAAGAATTCCAGTCGAATGTATATTAATAGCATAATTTTCGTACTATCAGCGGCCGGCGATTAGTATTAATTTATTCCCGAGCGAGCTCAAGTGCCCGTCCGAGTAAAATCTCAATTTTAACTTCTCTCTCTCTCTCTCTCTCTCTCTCTCTCTCTCTCTCTCTCTCTCTCTCTCTCTCTCTCTCTCTCTGTCTCTCGTGCGGTCTCCCGACTCGCCGGAAAGAGTGAACAGAAAGGCAGGGGGGAGAGAGCGAGAGAGAACAGTTTCGAAAGAAGGCACGAAGCGGGTGATTTGCAAGGCGTATATAATTTAATACGATTACATAATTCCTCATTCGCGTGACCCGTGCGCCTTATCCAAAGTAACTCACGCACGCACGTATATATACACGTGTAATACGCAGAAGTCGAGAGATTCTCCCCTGCCGCTGAAAATACTTGTGAAAAAGAATTTTTTTTAAAGAGATCACCCGCAACGATATGAAAATCGGACGAGAAATCGGGACAGATTGTGTCAGGATATTTTAAGTGCTTTGTGTTCTCGTTAATATATATCTTTATGTAATGTATTAAGTGTAGGTATTTGAGTAATTATAAGCAAATTATTAATATACAATTCAACCTCTTAATTTTTGTAATTAAACTTTGAATACTTTCATCTTCGCTATTAATTTTTAAAAATTTGATCGCAACTGTTACCCATGCCATTCAATTCACGTAGTATAAATGATACTTATATGACTGACATTTTCATAAAAGAGAATATTAATACAAGACTCTTACATGATCCTGTAATAAAATAATTGTACACAAATTCTTTAAGTTCTATGTATTATATGATAAAAGTATATCTTTCGTGTATCAAAATTGTTACATGAAGATATACAAATTGTGAAACGTTTTAAAACAATTACATCTGATGCTTGCCTCTGATAATATTTAAATCATTTTTTATTCCAAGTAAAAAGAGGTTAAAATGTATGCACAACACCTTAAGAAATCCATTGCACACTATACGTGTGAACCAGCTTACTTTTTTGAATAACATCATTCTTGCTAAAAGTCATAAAATCCTGCCATTCAAAGCAATAATCACGCTTGCACTAGAACTAAAATAAGATTCTCCATAATCCCTCGCATGAAATACTTACCAGAAAAGACAGCAGCCACGAGAATAACAGCGTAATACGTGAAAAATCCGTGATCATACATAGAAAAATTCCTCGGAAGAGCCGTCACAAATTCTGTCCTCCCCCACTCTCTACTTCTATCTCCACACGTACACACCTCTCGCGCACACCTCAATGGCAAAGTAATCGGATATTTATCCGTATGACTCGACTGCAGTCGCAGCACGGGCCAGCCCCCAGAAAGAGAGCGCGCATCACAACCCACACACACACACACACACACACACACACACACACACTCGCGCGCGAGATAATCTCAGCTCACGACATCGCAGCGTCGACGTCCTCTGCACTGCAGACGCATACCTACATATACACATCCTCTCTCATACCTGCGGCTCCGGAGAGCACATGCAGCGCCGGAGAATATCTCTCACGCGTTCACGTGGGCGTGCACGAGCTAAAACGTGTATATGTATATATGTATATACATCGCTGCTGCTTCGCCGCTGCGCTCCGTGGAAAATCTTTTTAAGCGCGAGAGATGCACCTGTCAGAGCGAGCGAGACACCCCCGAGTCAAGACCAACCGAGGAGAAACATACTCAGAGGGAGATTCTCATGTGCCTGTGTGTGTGTGTGTGTGTGTGTGTATATATTCCTATACCTGTGCGAGGAGCAGCGTAGAGCTCCCTTCTCCTTCTCCTTCTTCTTCTTCATCCTCTTCGTCTTCTTCTTTGAGGGTTTTTATGTGCCTTTTTTTTCTCGAGGCTCGCCCTCGATTTATCCGGCTGTCTCTCTCGCTCTTCTCCTCGCCATAGGGGCGTCGTAGGCGAGAGAGACTGAGACGGAGACAGGGGCTCTTTATATCCGAAAGGGGATTTTTAAACTGCGTCGGTGTGCGTGCATGTGTATGTGTCTGTGCGTGTGTGTACCTTATAATCCAGGACGTCGTAACTCCTGTGCTTTCGAAGGCAAGTGCCCTCTCGGTCCCTTATGGCTCTTCGCTTGAGCGTGTGCGTGCATGGGTGTGTCACCCTTTTACGAGGGAGCGAGAGAGAGAGAGAGAGAGAGAGAGAGAGAAAGATACCTGCCTCATGCCTGCTCACTTGCGCGTGAGAACTCGTTTTAGGAAATGGGCCGCCGCTGCCGACCGCCACTTGCTCGCCCCGTCAAAAACATACAGATGTAGCAGAGGGGCTCGGGAGATCCTCTCTCGATTATTATTTGGGTGGAATTGACGTTCGCTGTTCGGCGATGTACCTTTTTTTCTTCGTCTTCTTCTCCTTCTTCTTCTTCGTCTGCTGCTTGGCTTTGTGGATTGGAGGCAGTTTATGGGGATTCACTGCCGGGTTGACGTGTCCGAGTTTTTCCTTAATTGCTTGGGATCCTTGCTCCATCTTCTCTGCGTGCTTCTTTCTCGAGGTGGTGGGGATGAGCCGATCAGCTGGGACGATTGCGATGGAACGAGCGTTAGGCTCAATCGAATTTGTATGTGGTAAATAGAAGAGTCGACGAGGTGGAAGATAATTGGGAGTAAGGTCTTTGTCAGGGGTACTGAATTGGAGTTTATGTTTATGGGATTTTCCTAGATTGCCGATGAATATTTATCGAAAGGACTAGAAGATTTGGAGATCGATTTTTTCTTTCTGTGATGATTCTATTTCGTTTGTAGTTTTGCATATTTGGATGACTTTATTTCATTCGAGAGGTTCAGGGCCCAGTTCTTGGTATACTGACCAAAATCCATCGGTCGAAAGTTTCGTTTTTTGTAAAAGCTACGTTTTAGAATCAACTATCTTAGAGATTACTTTTTTTGTTATAAATGAAGGATGGAAAGGTTCCAACATGCTTGGAATCGATTAAAACTTGTGAGAAATAAAAAACTCTTTTATTTGATTTTCCAAAGTTTCCATATTTAATAAATTTTTATTTCGGCCATTATGCATTTTTCGCCCTTCTTTTTATTGAAAATAAAGTGATTTCTAAGAAGAGAATTGATTGTAATAAGGTAAAGATACCTGTAGCCGACCACCTGTAGTCGACCAATTTGGTATTTATATTTTAAAGCTTTAAACGTAAATATTTTTCAATTGAATGTTGACAATAATAAAGTAAATTAGTTTTATTAAAGACCTTAATATTTGCATTTGGTTTTTTCATTTTGTAATAAATTTTATAATCAAAATAGTCGACTATTAGAAGCTCGTCAACTACCGTCGCCACTACCTTTTATAGCTTTTACAAAAATCGAAACTTTCGATTGATAAATTTTGATTGGTAATTTAAGACTAGAGTAGGCCCTTAAACGACAAAAGCTAGGGTTTTTACGAAGAAATATTGAAGTTTAATATAACTTGAATTATCTAATATACTAAAGTTTAATATAATTTGAATTATCTAACAGTCGTATTTTGATACGAATTGTGTGGGTTCATTAGTGAGTCCCATAATTAGGATGTTGCATAAAAATAAAAACTTTCATATGATATAGGTAGAATAGCGAAAAATAATTAAGCGTATTTTTTCTATTGTCATAAAAATAACAAATTTGATGTATTTTATATATATACTTTAATGCTACATGACGTCATGAAAGTATACCTTCATGACGTCAAGCAAAGTTACAGACGTTTAAAATTTATTTTACATATATACTTTAATGCTACGTGACTTCATGAAAGTATACCTTCGTGACGTCACGCAAATTTCAAATGGTTGTAATTACTTCAATTTTTGTTAAATTGAAAAAATAAAAAATACGTCCTAATTATTTTACTTAAACTATTCAAATACGAAATAAAAAAAATCATACTACAACCGAATTTGTTACTGATTTTCAGATCGTTAAGTGTATAAAAAGATAAATGGAAAGTTTGAAGTTTAAAATTTATCTTCGCATATTTATTCGGTAACCTACCCCAAATTTTTGCAGAGATACTATAGTTTAATTATCGACGTCTTATACGAAGACTAACCGATTTTAGCTTTTTGAAATATCGTCTAGTTTTCATGAGGTGAAAAATTAATAAAAATAACAAAAAAAATTCCAGCAAAGTACTAAAATGAAATACATCGATAGAGTGAACACGTTGAGATAGTTTTGAATTTTCCAAACACATTATTTTTTTTATAAAAGTAAAATGAAATGGTGTCTTTTTTCGGAAAACTGAAATCTGTTAGTCTTCGTATGAGGCGTCGTTATAATGTTGATAAATATATTTTAATGATTTCTAAGTGATATCCATTTCACGCAGGAACCTTGTTAAGTGGATGCGTCAGAACTACTTTACCCACCGATATATTTATAACTTTCAATGTTCTCAAAGATTACGCATCGATAACAATTGAAGTTAATTATCTTACACATCGACGCCTCACACAAAAACTAACAGATTTCAGTTTTCCGAAAAAACACTATTTAATTTTACTTTTATAAAAAAAATAATGTGTTTAGAAGATTCAAAACTATATCAACGTGTTCACTCCATCGGTGTATTTGATTTTTGTACTTTGCTGGAATTCTTTCTGTTATTTTTATCAATTTTTCACCTCATGAATATTAGACGATATTTCAAAAAGCTGAAATCGGATAGTCTTCGTACGAGGCGTCGACACTTGGTTTACGACCCAAACTAAAATTTCATAGATAAGAGTCATTAAAATGTTGACATTATCAATAATATATTTCCACTTCACGTGACTCCAACTTTTGACTTTCCTGCAAGAATTACATTAACGAAATAAAAATGTTGATAGAATCCTTATTACTTAAAAATGCCTGCGATGCGCTGATTACTTGCACGCCTCTAAATATCATCCCGCAATTCCAAACGAAGCAAAAAAGCCAGTGGCTCGGAAGGAGAAAAGCGAGCAAAAAAATAGAGCAAACCCCATCGCATAGATAGGCGCATTACTCTACACCTCCGTACTTCTTTATCTCTGTCGTCTCTTCTCTCTCTCTCTCTCTCTCTCTCTCTCTCTCTCTCTCTCTCTCTCTCCCTCTCGCGGCTCGTTGCGCGTAACGCGTAACGCGCTGCACTCGCGCACGCGATATTATGTTTCCTGTTATCGCTCGCGCGCCACTGGATTTATGACAGGCCTCTCCACCGCTGCTGCTACTGCCCCTCCTCGACCAGACTTATACTTATACACGCGGACTGCCTACCGGGGAGCTCATAACCGGCGCTGCGCGTACTCGCCACTCGCGATACACACCGCGCCGGGAGAGTCTATTAGCCGGAGCCTATATAATATTCCGCTCATCCGCGGAGATACGTTTGCGAGGGTGCAGCCCAGCGGCAGCCGGCGGGTGTCGATATGGATTTTCGAATTTATATAACTTATGCACGTCGAGAAGCGGAGCAAAGCGGAGCAAAGCGGAGCGGAGCGAGGATATAATGCTGCCCGGTCTCGAGGAGAGTTGGGTTGCGCGGCCCAGCGCGCCGACTTTAATGGCCTGACTGGCTGCCACGGCGAATGCCTCGGTGCTCCTGCTCCCGCTGCTTTTGCCGTTGATTTGCTCTTTTGGTAATTTTGCGAGCCGGGAGAGGAGACGTGATTTGTATGGGCTGCTCGTGTTGTGGTCGAGGGCTTGAGTTCGGGATGCGTGTAACTAGCTGGTGCCGGAAAAACTATTTTGAAGAAAGGAGAGTTTAACGATGAGCTCGTATTGAGGGCTTGGTCGATTTGATATAGTATGAGAAGTTCGATGTTATGTTCTGTTATTATTCTAAAAACTGTACGCAACTAAGCTCATCATCCAAAAATTTTAAGTTTTTTGTTAAATATAGCGAAGTATAACTTTAAATGTATTTGTCTCAAAATATATGGTCAATGCATGTAAACAACAAGCAGATGAACCCAAATTCTTTGTGACTTATCCACTTAAAGTGTTCTTTTCTAGATAATGTCACACCGATAAGTGAACTTTTGTATTTCATACTACACGGAAAATAAATTGTAGTTGGCTCTATTGTAGTTCTGATAAGTTATAACTTGTCCTTGTTTTAAAGTATATAGCTGTGAGCGTCACACTTTTGTTACTTACTTATTATTTACTGACTTCCGTCAATAAGTTTGGGAGGCATTTAAATGTAAATAAATGATCAATTCTTTCAATTCTTGTAAGTAGTTTATTGTTTAAATGTACATATATTTGTTACATGTTTCGAAATGTAATTGAAGCTACACAAGTTACAATTACTCTATTCCTATATAACTGCAAAAGTATTGCTTTTGTTAAATAAAAGTGTTACCGACTCAATTGAACAAAATCGAAAAATTCATCTTTTTTTTAATTCTGAAAAAATGAAAGAAGACATGCTTTAAAATATTTTTTTATAATGACTGAATTTAGAGTTTGGATTAAATATAACGCCGTAAGTGTGAAGTAATGTATTACGATTAAAAGACACGCCAAATCAATTTTCTCTAAAAGTAGAATTATCCGGTTTTGTTCGTCCACTTCTCATACGTACTTGCGTACATGGAAAAGTCATTTCCGCTAATTTGTAGATCAATACATTTTTTTTTCACGTAATCTTAGAATTCTGATCAATTCTCAAAAAGTCCTAAAAATACCTTAACACCACCACTTTGAGTAAAGAATAATTAAAAAATTGTTTTTTGTGCATTAATGTTGCCGAATAAAATCTATGAATTTATAATTTTATCAAATAAATTCCAAAAACACGCGACTTTTTTAATCAAAATGACCTAGTACATGAAATTATCTACCTTCGTTCAAACTAAATCAACTAAAGTATACTTAAAAACGCTTCAACAAATAAACTAAAAGCTCCTAAAAGCCTCAGCATGATCACACACAGCAGCATCAATCGCCGCTAAGTTCCGCCATCAATTACACAACACTAAACCCCGCTCGTAAAATAATCTACTAATTATCAGCATCCAACCCAACTCAACCTACCTATACCCACAAGACAGACGCGCTCACAAGAGGCTCGCCGCCCAGCTTAAGAACCCATCAGCAATATCAGGGCGCATAATGCATCCCCCGTATCCAGCTCACACAGCAGCGGCAGCGGCATCAACCAGCACAAAACAACGCAACGAATCTCAGAGACATACAACCCTGCAAACTATCGAGGCACCTCCTCTCTCTCTCTCTCTCTCTCTCTCGGCGCCTCTTCTACCCTCCCATATCCTTGCGAATATCGCCGATAGCCCCGAGGGGCCCCCCCTCTTACGCGTATCGACAGCTTTGTGGGGCTGCGCACTGCACCGCGCGCGTTATTAATTATGATCAGGCATGCGAGACTATTTCGTGCCCGCGACGACGACGACGACGACGACGCCGCTCGTAATTCCTCCTCGAATATCGCGCAGGCCGCCGCCGCTACCGGCGGCCTCGAATTTATCGGCGCGAGAGACGAAAAGAGAGCCGCGCGCGCTCGTGCTACCAATTTACGATAGGCGATTACCCGCGGCGCGACTGTATATACCCGAGGCGCGTGTATGCGGTATCGTCGCCGCTGCCGACGTCGTCCTCGTTGCTCATTTTCCCGGTCAGCGAGCTTCTGCTGCTTCTGCTTCTGCTGCCGCTGCTGCTGCTGCTGCTGCTGTGTAGCGCGAGGAGAGTGCACTTTTAAGTATGTGTACGTGCACGCGTTAAGCGTGTGGGAACGAGTCCGCGAGGTGGGTCTTTTTTTCTTTTTTATTTTTCCTTTAAAGTCGAGCGCACGAGAGAGGGAGAGAGTCGGAGTGCAGTATTTGAGATTGCCGCTGAAATATGGAGGAAGTTTATATTGTAGCGGTTTTTTTTAATTGTCGCTAATTTTGAGGGAAGTGCGTTAAGTAGTGTCACGAGTATTGGAGAAAATTAATTAGTTTTTACTTTACTTTTTTCAACTGATAAGTAATGCAAATGAGTGCTGTAATGGTAGCAACGTGGCAATAAAGTACAATAATACTAAAATGTTATTGCATCGTTTGTATAAATGAATGCTAAATTATTTAGAATAGAAAGTTTCATATTATATTAATTTTAGACACTTTATACTAACGATACTGCCGTTGCTGTGCATGTTATTAAACATACGCCGGTGTACTTTTAATTTTAAAATACAAGTTCATAAACACAGGAAATCATATTTAATAATCGTGTCATTATGTTGTAAAAAGGTATTACCTCTGTGGCCGTCGTCGGCGCTGCTTCGTTGTCGCTCGGGAAGCCCATCCGTCTGCCAGCTCTTGTATTTCATCCCCCCATCGTCACCTTCATTAAAACATAAAATATTATTACCATATGCATTTGTTAATGTTTGAACATTAATACTTTGAATTTACCAGTATCACCATTAATTACAAAAAGGAATATTAAAAAATAACGATATCAGCTGAAAAAATTTCCTTCGTAAACGTCTCGATGGAATTTGTCCCATTGCTTGTTTCGTGTGTATAAAACAGCGCTCACCGTAAATCCCAGCGTTTTATCAGCAATCGCGCGTCTCCATCTCTCTCTCTCTCTGGAAATTTTACATCCTCCGATACCTACGGCATATACCTACAGTAGATCGCGCTCTCGAGAGTCTTAAAACTCTCGGAGAGCCCGAGCCACGGAAAATCATCGCGCGAGAGGATCGAGACTCGAAAGAGAGAGGGAAAGAGAGAGAGAGAGAGAGAGAGAGAGAGAGAGAGAGGATCTTCTCCGAGTTCCGTATCTCGGGAATAAATCTGAGTTACGGAATTCGATTTAAATGATTTTCCCTCTTTTTCCAGCATCGTCGTCGTCGTCGTCGTTGTCGTGTATTCGTCTCTGCTCGCGCCTCGGCGAGCGCCAGGAATTTAATGCGCCTCTCGGCGAGTTACGATACCCCACGTGTATATGAGCCATTTCCGCTGGGGTACAACCCGCGGAGGCGCGGCGATGATTTTACCTCGTTTTACGCCTTTTGCCGCGTTTTCGAGAGGCGGCCGTGCGCGAGTGCGCCTTCGTGCTTTTATACTCTTGTGTATTTTGTTGCTTTTGCTTGTAAATGTTTAAGTCGAGCAAAGAAGATTCGTGTTTTACTTGTTGCGAGGCACTTAAAGAGCTCTCGTCTTATTTTCGTTGATTAAGTATTTCTGCTTAATTATAAGTAATTTAGTACATATAGCTGAGCGCTAATTGGATCAAATGTATTTTGAGGTATCTCAAACTGAACAATATTCTTAGTTTAAGGTAGTTCACCGGTGACAATAAGGTTAAAAAGCTGATTTATATTTCAAATTATCATTGAACGACATTACTTATAACTTAATGTCTTCAATACGTATATTAAAATATTAAAATATTAAAAGCAACCAAATAGTTTTGAAATAAGACAGAAAACTAAAGTGCGGTGTAACTTTTCTACAGACTGTACCACAATATAGATATGCTAATAACACAGGCAACAATGTTTACTTAGCCATATCCTTGAATGGGGACGGCTAAGTATAGTTTTTCTTGCTTTATGTAATATAGGTAATAATTCTTTACAACATATTAGTTTTCCAGGGAAATATTTTATTCATTTCTGCGGTTATTAATTAAAATGTCTCTATAACATACTATTAACCTATACCGTATATGTTAAGACTCACAACTTTGACATTGAATATTTCCATTTTTGTACCGGTACGGTTCTTACAGTTTTGCGGGTGCATAGTTAATACTATTAATAACATTCTATCAAAATCTAAAGCAAATATATAATAAATCGATTAGCCGGTGAACGTTCTTAAGAGAACGCTATACGTGTAACCTCATATTTTTCGTCTTCATTTTATAATCCATTATCAATTTTTAACGCTAGAGAATTGCCAGTCACCAGTATTTCAGAAAGTATGAGTATAATTGTATATTAATAAAAAATTTTAAGGGGGTTACTTATCATTTATTTAAATCTTTATTACATTATAAATAATTTTTAAATTTTTCGGTTTTTTGTATAACCAAAAAAGAAAGCTTTTGTCAAAATTTCTAGCCTTCTTTATATCATATAAATATTAATTTACAATGAAAAGGTCATGGTTTTTAATAAAGACATTTTTTTTAAAATCTTTATTAAATTAAAAATAATTATTAAATTTTTCGTTCTTTTGTATAACCAAAAAAAGAAAGATTTTGTCAAAATTTGTAGCCTTCTTTATATCATATAAATATTTATTTACAACGAAAAGTTCATGGTTTTTAATAAAGATGACGTAGTTTGTCCATTTTTCTTGCGCACGCAGAATTTTTTGTATTGTATAGAAAAATAATTATTACTTAATTTTTGTACCAATTATAAATATTTAGCTATTTTTATGAAAATTGAATATAAGTAGTCGTCATTAAAAATCAGATGATTTTATAAATAATTTGTATAAATTTTGCCCATTATTATTCACTTGATCTATTTTTCACATTTGTTCCTTGGAAGTACATACATTTCTTGAGATTGCGGAGAAGAATATGCCCTATTAAATACAAAAAGTTTCGTCAAAAATTAGTGCGTAGGGAAAGTTCAAAGTATAACAGTAAATAAAGATGTAAGTTAATGGTAGAGTTCCTTCTAAATAATAATAATATTGATTATAATTTTTTTAAGTAAACACGAGTAAAGCTAAGAATATAAATTTAAATATAAAGATTATGTAAAATATTTTAGGTTAAAAATTATTATATTACTATAATAAGCAATTGTATTGACTATATAAAACGAAATAGTAAATTTTACTTAAAGACCTGGTGACCCTAAGTAAATTGTGTATTATTAGAGTATTGAGTCTCTGATTAAATTATAATGATTTTGTAAATCGTACAACAAATCTTACCGACTTTCAGAACCATGATGTGACTGATATCTGTCAAAGTACAGTAATTTAAGTGAAAAATTAAGAATTAAATATAATCATTTCATCACCCTACTTAGTGTTTTACTAATTACTAATGAAAAAGTATCGGTTGTTTTCGAAATGTCCGCGTTGTCCCAGCACTAGCATCATTTCTTATTCCCAACATTGTCACAGTGACTTCTAGCAGTACTGAACATTCGTAAATAAATTATTCGGTCAGTATAAGGCCATTAGAATTTTCTTCCATGACTTAATGACTATCACAAATCCGTTATTTCTCGCTATCAATGGTTAACAGTTTGAATGGCTGTAAGGCGAAATAATCCGAAATGATCCTACAGGCTTTCGGTAAAATCCACAAAATTCTTCTAGCCTCGATCTCTGCAGAAAGTTGAATAAATTGCACCGAATAAATTCTAAAGCATTTCCCTTTACAACTCTATGCCTCCCCCGCAGCATAAATCATAAAACACAACCACATTCACGAGTTACTCAGAGAATCCTATCGTGTACCTCAGCTCGTAATCTAACATTCAGCAATAGAAGATAAGCACACACACTCTTACACAGACACACACTCACTCACCGATGTCTCCCTCGTTTCAGCCGCATTATCACCTACACATGACCCACACACGCTCTCCCCGGTCGACGCATCGTCTCGTACGCACTCGCGCGCAATTCTTTCGAACCAACCTCCAACTGCGCCACACCGGCGGATCTTTCTTTTCTCCGCGGCTCGCGCACCTATACCGCTCTTATCTGGCTCCGATATCTGCTGCTTTTCTCGTGTCGCGCGCTCGCGCGGGCCGTTATTCACCGCGGTGCGCGAGTGCCACCGCCGCGAGCCCCATAAATTACCATCGGGGATTATTTATCTCTATTCGGGCTTTCGCATTATCCGTTTCTCGCGGCTCGCGCTCTCGATTATTCTTTATATTACGCGTGTATAAAAGCCGCGCGCTACCTCTCCCCTCTTTACCCTCGGCAGCCTCCCGCGCCATTTGCATATTCGCGGATTACACGCGTGCGCGATCCGGTATAGCTGTAACGTTTTTCGCCTTTTCGTCCGGCTGAGGCCGTTGCTCGTAATTACGCTTCTAGAGAGCGACACGCGCGCTCCCTCGGACCGGCTACCGGCGCTTGTATACGTGTGCGAGATTTTCCCGGGAGATTGCTGGCGGCCGTATAGCGGCGGTTGTTGTGTAGTGGACTCGAGGCGAGTGGTGCGTGCCCGCGATAAGCCGCGCAATATTGCCTATTTTGAGTGTGCGCTGCGAATTTTTGGGGGCGCGTTGCGCGACAAATTTGCCTGCGAGAGAGAGAGAGAGAGAGAGAGAGAGAGAGAGGAGATTGTATCTGTTTATCTTTGCCGTGTGTGGCTCGACTCTCCGTTGGTCCGTGTTACAAAGACTTATGAAACTCGCCGTGTCATGCGAATATACGGCTCTCGGGCAGTGTGTTTTCGATTCGCGAGCCGCGCGACTGACGCCGTACATGACGTATTATATGCGCAGCGCGCTGCCGCGTCGGGAATTCGAATGGGATTTCTTCTTTTATTTTGCCTTTGCAGCGCCACGGCTGCGGGGTGCATGCGGCGTACACGCCGCGACTAATGATCTTTTCTTTTTTTTAATTTTAATTATCGGACTGGTTGTGTTGCTGGGCCTTTTGAAATTCATTGAGATATCTTGACACGGCGTTACATGATCGTGGATGTATTGTGAGCTTCATGTTCGGAGTAAGAATAAAGTTTGGAAATGACGCAATGGTTTCTTGTAAATAACCATTTGCGATAAGCAACTATGTGTTCGTTATTTATTGAGTACCAAAGAAGAAACTTTACGCAATGTGTAATGCAAAGTAGCATTAAATTATATCAAATGTTAAGTTTTTAACAAAATGTGCTTTTTTAAGACGAAATAGTGAAATTTCATTAATTCACCAGTGAAGAATATGCAATTATTTCAGTTAGTGCATATGCACTATTTAAATGACAGAAATTCACAATTTAAATAATACATATTCATGACTTCAAATTTGATTAGTAAATTAGTGACCTTTCACTATGTCAAGTTTAGAGAGTACTATTTCTGCTCGTACATTGACGGCATACTCAAAATTACCTGATTCATACAGAAAACTACTCTGGCACATGGTAAAAATTAAGGCCATTTCATTATAATTTTCACCGTAATTACAGATTATCTCACGTTTAACATGTATCATGGTGGTTTGTATCAGAAATATTTCTTTGTGCACGTTTACAGTAAAAATGTACACTGAAAAAAAAATTTGTTAAATCTAAGTAAACGTTTCCTTGAATCGTACTAAGAAAAGATTTATTTGATAATAGTAAATATTTAATTATGCTTAGACTGGTATTCATCGATTCAATAAATATTTACTAAATTTAAGAAATATTTACTTTATTTAAGTAAATCTTTTCTTAGTACGATTTAAGGAAACGTTTACTTAGATTTAACAAATTTTTTTTTCAGTGGATATCTGATATGTTTAACAATTTTTCCTATAAATAAGAACATTTTTATATAAAATAAAGTTCGTCCCCAATGTATATACAAACAGAAATAATAATCTCTGCCGCACACTGTATACTAATTGTAAACGTCGATCATTATCCGCAAATTACTCTACCAAAATTGACTCGTCAATCAATTAACACCCAAAAAGAAATCGCACGAAATCCCGCGACGGCTTTCTCCGTTGCGGCATGCGCCACTCACACCGTCCAGCAAAGCTCAGCATAACGCGATTAATAAAGAGCAACAAAAATACCAACGAAATAAACCCGGGACACCTCGTGTCCAAGCCCCGACAATGATAATTCCAGCGCGTACATATCCAATTGCACTATCGATAAAATTGTCAAACGGCTCGCGAGACACCGCCATGCCTACATTTTTCTCGATCGCTCGTTTCCTCTGAGCGATCGCGGGGCGGCAAAGCTTAAAAGCGCGCGCGCGCGCAACTGCCGGCCAGCAGTGCCATACTTCTTGCACGCTCCGCGAGAGCTCAAATCGCTTATTTATCGACCGGCTTTACGCGCTTACGGCGCGCGCGCGTGCGACACACTGACAACTTTAAAGGCTCCGATAGCGCGAGCGAGACTGGGGAGCCTTACGTTCGATAGCGAGAATGAGCGCGTTGCAGCGGTGAAAAAAAAAGCGAGCAAAATAGAGAAAGAAGGAGCAGAACGAGAGAGAAATAAAGGAGGCGGCGGCGGCGGCTGTAGAGGCGATTCGTTATACGTAGCGTATAATGTCTCGATCGCTCGGGGGGTAGATAGATAGATAGGCAGATAGATACTTTATTATGTCCTGCATTGCGCGAGATTACAATATTCCTTAGGGACAATTTATATAATAACGTAACGTAATCGAATGCGAATGCCTGTGTTGCTTGTGATTAGACTCTGAGAACAAAGTTTTTAAGTGTGTATAATTTCAGATAGAAAGGTATAGAGATACAGTTCTATATTGAAATATTATTGCACAATTGTAGTTATTAGAAATAAATTTAATAGTATAGTACCTTACTATAAATAAAGTTAGTAAGTTATTGTAGATAAAGTGAATTAATAATTAGAATGGAGGTTATCGACTTCTCGGAATCGAACTTGGATAAAAGGAAAGATTTGATGCAAGGGTTGTCTTTTACTTGACGTTTCGACGGTTAATGTGTAAATATATGAATGGCTCTTTAGAATTTTGTCTTTATCTAATTATTCTGAATACACAAGAGCCTCCCGGTATTGTGACTGGTGGCACTGTGAATCTCTCTACATTGTGACTGCGGAACATCTCTGCACTAGGATTTTTCTAGGACCAATGCATATGCAGGGTCTGGTGCCTTAACTTTGCGGATAAAACTTTATAAAAAAGTTTAAACCGAAAAAAAGTGACGTAGAAAAAGTTTTATATAAAGGTTTATACGTTAAAAATCTTATAAAACAGTTTTATAAAAAGGTTCAAACCGAATAAATGTAATAGAAAATTTTATAACAATGAATTAAACAATTTCATACAAAATTTTATAAAAATGAATTATATAATTTTATATAATTTTAAAAATTAAATAATTTCATACTAAATTTTATACAAAGTTTTTGCTTTGTCAAAGAGAAAGCTTTGTGACGATGGAAATTTTCGGATAAGAGATTTTGATAAATCTCGATGTTTTTGAGGTTCCTGAGTCAGAAAAATATATTTAAAAAAATGTATGTCTGTATGTATGTATGTGTGTGTATGAATGTATGTATGTATGTATGAAACCAATAAAGCCTAATTTGTGGCCACCATAACTCTTGCAGGGAAGCATGTTACGAGCTGAAAATTTGTAGACGTATTAGGTACATTTAAACTTAGATCTGATAGAAACTTGGAGCTAAATGGATAATATTTAAGACGTTTATTGATAAAATAATCATTTTTTGTAAATGTTAAAAAAGAAAATTTTTTTCTTTGCAGTTTTTATGGAAGACATATAAAAGATAGATATACATTCGTAAAGTGCGCATGATTTCCTTTCGATTTATGTTTTCTAAAACTATTCTTAAGTTATCTTTAAGTATTTGTAAGCAGTTTGTATTGAATATATATAAAAGTTAGATATAAATTCTTAAAACGTGAATCTGAAAAATGAATCCATTTTTTCTAAAAGAGATATTTTAGCAAATGGAAATTAATTATTTAGCACTGCTTACTAATATATATATATATATATATATATATATATATATATATATATATATATATATATATATATATATATATATATATACATAAAGTTTTATTGGAACTAATTCTTTTAAGGATATTCTGAATTTATTTAATGCGAATTTACATTATAAAATTCTATAAATCGATAAAACAAGACCTCTCTTTGAGAAAGGATTCTGCTAAAGCAATTAGCAACGGTTTCTTCAATGAAAATTGTATGAAAATCAATTGTGTAATTGCGAATATTTGATCATGGGAAAGGTACAAGGAAAGTTAATATGGTTAAGACCCTGGTGCGGAACGTTGATTCGCTGGAGCGCCATTCACAGTACAGAGGGGGGCAGCTGAATTTCCTGAATTTCACAGTGTTGGGAGGTTGTACTGTAGTCCCAATCAAAATAGCGATTACGATCCTGTTTATGTCTCAGTATAATAATATAATCCATCGTCTTTACAATCTTGGATTTACTTCTATAAGTGTACGCGCACAAAAGGTATTCATTAATAAAGTAAAAAAACGTCTATTGCTAAAAAGACATAATAAAAATCTTTGTTCAATTGTACTGAGACCATTAACCATCGAAAGCAGAATCAAAGTAACCGTTTTCTGACTGGCATTTATCGACGATAAGACTTTTATTGTCTACTCTAAGCGAAAAAGTATTATTTTTCTCGTTATTCAGTTTATCGCCTGTTGGTCGAAAGTGACCACATTTTGTTCCGCTTCATAGGCATAAAAAATAGGTAATTTAGACATATGTTACAAAAATTATGGTGTGTACTTTGGATTCTATTATCTCTCGTGTGTTTGCATAGTACTTGTCTCCATTCTCGTCCACTTCTTCAATTCCTAGTGCAAACATTACACGGGACGAAAAAAGGTTACATCTTCCCCTTATAGAACACAATATACTATTATTCATTCTCTCGTTTTATATCTAAATCTATAGACTCATAAATGTCGATAAATTCAACTTTAATTTTTAATTCAAATTATTTGAGTGATATTTATCACTAATAATTATATACTTTTGTAAGTTAATAGAACACAAATCATATTTTCGTTACGTGCGCAATCTAGAATTTGAAACGAAAAATAGTTCTTTTCTCATAAATTCATAAAAATAATCAACGAGTCCAATTTCTAGCAGATTCAAAATTTTGCCGCGCCACTGCGCGCAATTAAACAGCGCAATCGCGTCTGCGAACCCCGCGAACAAACACCTCCGTGGAAAATAACGCATATACTGCCCTCGAGAAAGCAGCAGTAACGGCTGCAAGAAAAATCGGCGCGCTACCCGCGGCGCGAGTTCCGCTAATACGGCGGCGAGCAGCCATGTATCGTATCTATCCGCGCCGGCGGTCGCGCGCGCGCATGACAAATTCGCCGCTCGCAGTTATTTAAAGTTTAGCGCGCGCGCGGTGGGGAACGAGCGGAAAGAAAGCGCTGTTATTATCGGCGCGGATACTGCGAGCGAGTATTATGCTCCGGTGCGTTGTTAAGTCTCGGAGCGAACGAGTAAGTAGTAGACAAACATCGTGAAAATTATGTAAAGATTGCTGTAATGATAGTGTTACGCGTAAGTGTATAGAAATAGTGGCGTAGTCTAAAACTGTATAGGGTACAAGTATCTTTTATTCGTTGAAAAATGATGACCGTTTAGTGGGAAACGGCTTTGTGTTTAATTTAATTTTGATAAACTGATGAAAAGAGTTGTTGTCGTTCGTAAGAATACAGGGCAAGTTACCGAATGGTGAAATGCTACCGCTGATAACGGGAGAGATTGATTATTTCAATTAACAACTTTTTCTTCATTTCTGATATCTGAAAGAAAAATGTCTTGACCGTAATAATTAATTTTCTTAATTAACAAATATTTAATACTGTTATCGGCTGTAGCATTACGCCATACGTGAAATGAACGATACTTTTAAATGAGTTACATATTTCTCTTGTCAGTGTTGTATAAATTCGAGGAATTTTTCATTCCAGGCACTTTTTAAAATTTTGTCGAAATTCATTGAAAAGTTTGATTCAGTTCAAGACTATCAATTACCCTCTAATAATGTTATAACGTTTCTTTCTGAGAAAGTTATGACGTTAATGGTGTTCGCAGTAAGCCTCTCTGCACATAAAATTCTACATTCATCTTGAGCCAAACACAGCGGACATCCCTTTCGCTATAAAAACACAGCGCAGAAACCGTCTTTACTTCTGCCTAATAATAGAATGCATCAATGCGTCGCCTCGTCCGCTTAATAACCGAATAGACGCCGAAGAAAAGAATGCTTCCCCGTTAAAAACTACAAAGCAGCCTGTTATATAAATTTGAGCGCGTCGCTTCCGCGATGCGCCGACTCGCAACGGTAAAGGGGTGGATTTTGCTAATTCTCTCCCTCAAACCAAGTGGAATATTTTGCTTTCCGTTAAGCTCGCGTACCCGCCCCACGACTCGCATTCTCTTCCTGTCTCTCTCTCTCTCTCTTCTCATCCACTGGAGAAAAGAATCGAAAGACCGAGAGAGCGCGAAAGAGAGAGACGGGAATAGATGGACACGCCGGACCGTCCATTGGTTAGTTCGTTCCGTTAACGCATGCGACGAGAGAAGAAGCAGCAGCGGCGGAGCGGAGCAATGCAAGGAATAAAAAAGAAGAAGACGAAGAAGAGAGGAGCGTAAAAAAAGGAAGAGCGCGCGACAGAAGAATCGAAAACTCACAACCGGACAATGCCCACACACTGTACGCACTGGCTATACACATACACACGGCATACAGAACTGGCAATCCCTTCTGAGAGTGCAGCCACTGTCCAGTTCTCACCAAAGGGGGTACACACCGCTCCGCCTGCGAAATTCGCCGAGGCGCGCACTTACTCGCTCACTTACTCGAGGCGGCGAGACAGGGACAGAGACACAGAAAAGGACGCGCACATCTAGGAGCGACGATGAGAAAAAGAAGACCATACGCGAAACTGACCAATAGATCCGGTTTAGCGAGTTTCCGGATTCCGGGGGTCATCGGCGTCGTCGTCGTCACCTTTTCAAACTCTCCGTCTCTCTCTCTCTCTCTCTCTCTCTCTCTCGCACCCGTACCCTATCCTACATCCTCGCGCGCATTCATTATAGCGGCGCTGCAACCCCTTGCTGGCCCCGCGCAGGGTCCGACTGACCGCGCGCCCTCGTCGAGAGGGAAAGAGACGTGTGTACTGTACTACCGCTATGCGCAACCCTCGCCGATGCCACCGCGGCTGGCCGGCCGCTCGTCCGTCCATCGCGCGCATAAAATAAGCCGCGAATCCGGTTTTGCGATAATATGACCCATAGAGCCGGCGGGACGTGGACGTGGACGCGCGACGCAGAATTAACCTGCTTTTGGCTAGGAGGAAAGAGACTGGGCGCAGGTTATGGGCATGTGCCGAGGAGGGAGGGATCGCGATTGTCGAAGGGGATGACCATCGCATCGATGTCCGCTCTGCTTTTTCCCTTCCGCGTGCTGCGCCAGTGTATCTTTTTGATATATCCCCCGAGTTGCTCGTTGCGTTTTGTTTATCTCTCTCTCTCTTTCTCTCTCTCTCTCTAGAGTCCAGTTTCGGTGGGAACGAAAACCTGATCGCGCGACGCTCCTATGTAGCGCGCACTTTTCGACTCTATTTCCGTGAGACGTAGATAAAGAGACGGAGACGGAGAGATAGAGAGAGATAGAGAGAGAGAGAGAGGACAGTAACAGAGTCTCGTGGATATTCGCATTAAAAAAGAGCGAGAGAGATGGACTCCGCGCGTACACTTATACATAACAAGGGTCAAAGGGAGTGTTATACGGTAAAGAAAGCAGGAAAAAAAGGAAGAGCGACAATGGAACTTGGAAGTGTCTTCCAAGTCGAGGCGCGGCACAGCGCGAAAGACCAGAAGCGCGCTCGTTAAGCGATGGGCCATCAGCGCCGGCCGCGGCGCGGACCGGACGAACCGGACCGAGTGGCCCGCGCTCAACGGAACTCGCTCTTCTTTTCCCTCCGCTTTGATAAGGCGCAGCACGCGCGCCCCGCGCTCGTTACGCCTTTAAATACGTTGCGGGCTCGCGAAACTTGCGCACGCGCTCGATCCTCTATCTCTCTCTCTCCGTCTGGTTCTAGACCACGTCGCTTCCTCGTTCCTCTCCTCCGCCCGACGGCTTTTCTGCTGTCTTCCGCGTGGTGCGTTCCTTTAGCGCGTGGACGTTTGCCTTTGGGCCCGTGTTTCGGTCGTTGTTGTTTCTTTTTTTTTTCTTTTTTTCTTCGAGGGAGGGAGAGAGATGGACAGTGCCGAAACTCGATTTCGATGCGCGAAGGTGAGACGGACGCGCGATATGAATTATGAGTACGAGGAAGTCGTTGCAGCGCGGAGAAGGAGCTTTTAAATCTGCCCGCTTGATGCGGACGAGCGAACGCTCGCTCTGGCTATTTCCGCCCGACGGTTATTGATGTAATGGCTTGGTTATGCTTTGGGGGTTGCGGCGGGTATTCTTTTTTTTTTTCGGAGGATGAATGTAAACGGTGAGTTGTTGGAGAAAGTGAGAAATTCGTTGGAAACCGGATTGATATAAGTGCGTTACAGTCGAAACGTTAATTTGCAGTTGGAATTATTTGATTTATGTACTTGTAGATGTGAAAATGGGTTTCGATAATCGCAAAATGAAGCCTTGTTAGCGATTCGAGCTCTTGATTAGCGCGTAGAAGAGCATCCCTTGCTCATCTAGTACTAATTATAAAACTCATTGAACTTCGAAGTGCAATATATAGTTTTGATTTTGCCAGATGAAAGAAGTATTTCTTTTTATGTTTTTGTTTCAAACCTGTAAAGTAAATTTTGCAATTTTAGTTCACACATCTGCTGTCATTACATGATTTCAGTCACTGATGCTTTGCAATTTCTTATCTTATCTTATGATATGATCATGATTTATATAAAAATGTATGTAAAGGTTGTATATTTTTACCCTTTGTCAGGCAGTAAGTCCATAATTACTTATCCTAATCGAAATACATTTTCTCCATATTCAGTGGAAACTCTCTAACTCGAATCTCAAGGGACGTAAATGATTCTTCGAGTTAAAGAGAATTCGATATAGAGAAACTTTATAGTATGTATTTCTAGTTATAGATATAGGAATATAAACATATGAATTCAACTTTATTAATTTCATTATTTCAAGAATAAATTGAAATGTATGCTTCAAGAAATTGTGTGAAGCGTTATTTCTGTCGAGGACTGATTTACTAACAACACTTTTTATAATGTTAGCATCTGATAATTCACCATATGCAGCTATATTGTTGTCGAAATAAATGTCAACATTTTCTTATAAAGAATTTAATTTATGAAGATTTTCAGGTTATAGATGAATTCGAGTTAGACAGATTTTCTCAATGAACACGGCATATTTTGTGTATTAGAGAGTTTTTCAAGATAGAGATGTTCGAGTTAGATAGACTTCGCTGTATAATTGAATTATTGACTAATAATAAAGTAAATTGTAATGAAAATATAATTATATAAATTCGCAATTATAGTAAATTCTTTATGATTACAGAGCGCAAGTCCTTCCAAAACGTTTGATGCGAAACTAATTGACAGCGGGACTTTCAGAAATCATTACACATAAAAAGAAGATTATATAAGTAAGATTTAAAGATAAACGAAATTGCCTTTAATTTTGAAAATTTTGCGAAGGGAAAGCAAAGGACGTAAACAAGTTGAATTGAGCATCGAGACTAACAATTTCCGTAATAATGGAGAAAAAAGAGCGGCGAAGAAGAGGTCAGACCGTAAGATATCAAATTATATCGAAAATACTCGATCTTTCGACAATGAAGTCTTATTTAAGCAGCACGGAAATAATATTGTTCAAAAAGTGATGGCACAACTTTCTGTAAATAATTCTGTAAATAAATAATAAAATTTATGTATAAAATTATTCATACCTCGTCTTCACTAGCACTTTAATACAGGCTCGCTTTAACTTTCAATATTAAATAACATTACAGTGATAATTACTAGATAATTCTAAAGATTTCCATTGTGTAGAGAATTGGGTTTTCTATTTATTCATACTAAAGAGGTTTTGCTTTTCTAAACAACATAAATGTTATTCAATATTGAAAGTTAAAGCGAGACGATATTAAACTGTCATGTGAAGACGAGGCATTACTGTAACGACCCGTATATTATCTCGATTTATAAACAAAATGCCGGCATTTCAAAATAACCAAAGACACTCACGCCTGTAGAGACTTCCTGCCGTATGCACACGCGTGTAACAACACATTCTGCACAAAGTGCCGAGGAGAAGAAAGAGAGCGAGCGAGAAATGAAGAGCCAAAGGCTATACGCGCGCCGAGAACTCATGAAAGTCTCGCTCTGCTATTAAGCATACACGAGATAAGCGCCGGTAATTGTTGCTTCGTACCGTTCCCCCTCCAAAAAGAAAAATAATCTCACTGCAGAACGAAGAAGCAGAAGAAGCAGCAGCAGCACCACCACCACCAGAAAGTGTGTACCAACCGTGATACACGCGCGCAAGTGCCTGCATTATGAAGATTCTGCGGCGCGCCACGCGCTCTATAACAGTCTCTCTCTCTCTCTCTCTCTCTCTCTCTCTCTCTCTCTCTCTCTCTCTCTCTCTCTCTCTCTCTCTCTCTCTCTCTCTCTCTCCTGCACACGCATGAAACAGACTTTTGCAGAGCTTGCGAGAGGATCGCCTACTCGCGCGACCGGATGTTGTTTATTCGTCCATGTCGGAGCTCTTGACTCTCCCTGTATCCCTTTCTCTGCGCGCATTTGCTTCTCTCTCTTTTCTCTTACTGCCCCGTATCTCTTTCGCATCTTTGATAAAAACTGTTATTTATATCGTTTTCCGTCGGGCGAGAGCCGGCGCGGTACACGCACATAGAGAGGAGATAGATGGTAAAGAGTGATGCCGAGAGGCGCGCGTGCAGCTGCTGCTGCTGCCCCTGCCGTCGTGGCCGTAGAGCCGCGGTGGTTATGGCCGCGCCAATAGATTTCTGCGGGAGCGCAAAAACAATTTGTATCGATTACGCGCCGATGGTTCTTCTCTCTTTTTGATCTAGTTTTTAGTGGTTGATCGATAGTCCAGCGCGAGGATTAGATTCTAATTTCCGTTTTGTTGGCCGAGCACGAGAGCGAATGGAGTTGCACGTGCACGAGCGTGTATATGTATGGAGAAAAACACTGTTAACAGTATCGGTGAGCTTGACAAAAACCGTATAAGTGAGCTTGATCACGCGTATCTCTGATACTAGTGATATTGCTGCACGTTAGCAATTTGTTTCTCGGTTACATGTGTTGCGCCTATAATACGTATTAATATATTGGAGAGTTTATCTTTGTTTATCGCATGTGGCCAATTTTATCACACGGTAAAAGCATATTTATAGCATACACAATGATTACGTTAGGTAAAATTAAGAATCTATGAAAGTTTTATATATTAACTAGAGTAAGAATTTATATGCAGCAATATATATGTTTTTGAGTGAAGAATAATTGGTTCGAATTTACTTTTATATATTGGCTAATTCCACTTTTGGTGAAAATTGATTTTATGTAATTTTATATCCTAATATTTTGTGATGTTAACATTTATAGGTTTATTTTAAATACAAACTAAAGCCATTAAAAAGCATCTAAAAAAGGTTATTACAGTAAAACTATAAGAAAAATATTACTTTTGTTTAATATTTTCCAAATGACAAAAAATGGTATTATCTGCATTTGTTCGCCAACTCCTTAGTTATACTTATTTCTGATAGTACAGCCAATTACTAAATAAAATAAAATACCTATACACAGAGAGAATTTTTTGACAAAATGGTAATCCTGGCAAAGAGAAGAGGCAAAGACAGAGACAAAGAGGCAGCAGTGTCACAGACAAGATGCAGTAGTGGCACAGAGACGAGGCAACAGTGGTACAGAGAAGAGACAGCAGTAACATAGAGAACATACCACAGAGGTAGATAAGATGCAGCAAAATCAGAGAGAAGAGGCAGCAGAGGTAGAGAAAAAAGCAGCAAAGGCAGACAGAAGAGGCAGTAGAGGTAAATAGAAGAAGCAGCATTGGAACAGAGAAGAATCAATAGCGACAGAGAGAAGAGGTAGAAGTATCACAGAGAAGAGGCAGTAGTGACACAAAGAAGAGTCAGCAAAGGTAAAGAGAAGAAGCGCATTGACAGAGAGAAGAGGCAACGAAAGCAGAGAGAAGAGTCAGCAAAAACATAAAAACGTGACAGCAGACGCAATGATAAGAAGCAATGATAAGAAGCAGCATTGGCAGAGAGAAGAGGCAAGGAAGGTAGGGAGGAGTGTCAGCAAAGACACACAAACGAAACAGCAGAGGCAGAGATAAGAGGCAGCGGAGGCAAAGTGAAAAGACAGCATAAGCAGAGAAGAGGCAGAAAAGGTCCAAAGAAGAGGCAGCAGAAGCAGAGAGAAGAGGCAGCAGAAGCAGAGATAAGATAAAGCATATGCAGAGAAAAGGAGGCAGCAGATACAGAGAGAAGATGCAGCAGTGTCACAGAGAAGAGGTAGCAAAGGTAGAAAGACGAGTCAGCAGTGGCACAAAGAAGAGGCAGCAGGGGCAGAGAGAAGAGGAAGCAAAGGCAGAGAGAAGAGACAGCAGAAGCAGAGAAAAGAGGTATCAGTGACGGAGAGAAGAGGTAAAACTGCCAGAAGAGAGGCAACAGTGGCTGAGAGAAGGGGCAGTAGATGCTAGTTTCACAAATTAATTTTTGTTTAACCCCTCTGAGTAAGCATTATTCCCGATTATTCCGTTCCTGAAGGCATATTTTTTTTATTTGTTCGAAAAATGAATAACATCACTCTTTATGTTTTTGAAAAAATCGAAAGTCAATCCAAGCTTATCATATAGATCAAGTTGTCAGCTTTAATTTGCGTGGTTGTAGGTACTCTAAAAGTGTACCAGTCAAAAATTATCGCCAATGTCAGGACGAGATATCTCGTCCTCCTGGCTACGGTAGAAACTTTGTTTGGACGAGATACCTCATGATACTGCGCCAGAGGGTTAATTAAAGTATGAGAGTATCACAGAAGGTTTGATGAGGTTTTAAAATCATTCTGACATTTAAAAAGGGTATAAGCATGCTTACGATGAGAGTATCATACCTTTAGAAAACCGATTTTGATGACGCTTCGGAAGATGTTTTCTAGTACCTAGAAACGCCGCCTAGAACCTGCAGTTATGACCAATGGGCCATTGTATTCGAGATATGAGTTGTTCTACTCTGAATATACATTTAGTTATTTAGTTATTTTAGTGAGAATAGGTACCTATTCTTGTGAGAATAACTATACATGTATTAATACAAGAATATTAGTAGAGAATGTATGAAGAGTCACCAAATTTCAAACAGATAAATTCTCTCAAATATACATATATTTTCCGTCATAATTTGTAGGTCCCAGAAAATATCGCCCAACTTCTTATCAAAATAATGTTTCTAAAGGCATGACACTCTCCTGGTTAGTTTCAAGAACTAAGCGATTAATTCGAATGCGCATAATCACTTAAATAATGCACAATTTAGATGAATAGATTTACCTATACCTCAAGAACAAAGACCTATTGAAACAAAGTAAGGGTGTAACACTTCATTATCAGGTGTAAAAATACACATTCTCAAAGCCTCGTCAAAATCCGGTTCCTGCAACTATGCCACTCTTCTACACATTATTTCTAAAAATAATACCATTACGTTTCTTTCTAGATAAAAGAATCATAATAATTTGTTTCCTGAATGATCTGAAATCAAACAAAACAACCGTAATTGTTAATGAAACCGATTAAATAACAACAATTATCTATGAAAGAAAGGCACAGAGCATCTTTTAATAAAGTTTCTTTCCTCTTTAATCACTAATCGCTCGCGTACATTTCTCGGCAGATCGAATCGTAGTCGCTGCGCCACAGAAAAAGACGAATCTCGATTTGTCCTGAAAAGCCTCGTCGTCGTCCCGGCGCAGAAAAAAACTGCCTCGTGCAATTCGACGAATTTCATTAAGCGCAATCTCGAAGAGAGAAGGTTCGCGCATAGACACGGCGATCGACGCGTAGTAATTATTTATCGGCTGATCTCGATCTCGCATGTGCCTCACGTACTCTCTCCCTCTCTCTCTCTCTACACGGTTTAAAAGGGACGCGCGGAGGTCGTCGCGTCGTTTCCTCGGCTCTGCAGCAGCAGCACGATTGCGGGTTCTCTTCACGCACGGCTAATTATCATGCCTGCGGAGAAAAATGCCGTGCGCGTCGGTCGGCCGGCGCGAATTTTTCGCGTGTCTCGCATATTGGGGGGGGGGGGGGGGACGACGACGCGCGGTTTTTCCTGCCTCGCAAAAAACCTACGCAAGAGAGAGGGAGCGAAATAGGTAGCTCTCGCGCTTCCTCTCCCGCTCCTTATCCCTCTTTCTTTCCTCCTCGGCGCTTTATCTCGCGCGGGAATATCTCGGCGATGACTCCATTCGCGAGAGGCTCCTGCGAGAGGAGAGGAGAGGAGAGGAGAGAAGAAGAGAGACAGGGAGAAAGCCCGAGGGCCGAGTGGCCCAAATTGAAACGCGCGCGCCTCCTCGGCTCTTTCACACGCCACCGAGCGAGCGAGCGCTAGCGGGGACGAGCCGCAGAAGCGAAATTCGCGTGCACGCAGCGCGAATATGCAGTGTATATATGTACACGTGTGTGTGTGTGCCGCTGCATCGCGAAGAGCCGGAGAAGAAAGTTTTCTCTCCGCAACAGAGCCGCGCGGCTCTCCTCCTCCGTCTCGCGGACGTTCTCTTTTTTTCTTGATTGCGCGTCGGCGCTTTTTTCCCTGTTGTTGCTGCTGCTGCTGCTGTTGCTGCCGTTGTAGTCCTTTTGTTTTTCGGGGGTTTGTGTGCTTGTTTTTCTTTTAGTTTTGTTTTAAAAAAGATCTTTTTGGCAGGAGGTACGAGTGCGGTGAACCTTTTGGATAGGTTGTTATTTTTTTTAAATGTGGCGAGGATGGTTTTGAGATTGGGCTTTTTTTGGGGGAAGGAGGTTACAAGGCGGTAATTGTGCGGCGCGGCACGAGTACGCTCGACGAAATGCAAGTGAGTAACGGAATTTCTCGAGCTGTCGGTCGCGCACTTTAATCTTATATAAGCTGTATAATCGAGCTTTCTGAAAGGAGAGAGAGAAAGGATTTTGGTTTTCTTTTTTAAATTGGCGCCTTAAATTAAAACGTGTTTACGCTTATGAGTAGCAAATAAAAAACTATTTATAAAGCTGGTTCGTGAGGCAATTTTTATAAACATTACATCATTTTTGAGGTTTGAATGGAAGGTAAAGTGAAATTTCATTGTATGTATCAAAACAAAACTTTTTATGCTCGTGCACTTTTGGATTGCTACATTCACTTTTGTTAGAGGCAAAGCTGTTTTAACCCATTAGCATCGAGGCGCCCGAAATTACTTTTTCAGTTTTGTGTGTATTTTTAATCAATTTATTGTTGATCAAATTGTTTAAAACTTTGTATATAAGGATTTTTAGGGTCGCTTTTTGCGATTTTGCAACTTAAATTATGTAGAAACCAAAGAAAACATTCAACATGGCGGATTTTTCAAAAAAACTTTTTTAAAAGAAAATGTATTTTTTTCTTAAATCCTATTTTGTAACGAAATACTCGTCACTTCTTATTGAAAATAAACTATTTTGGGCGATTTTGGTTATACTTTGGATTGAAACGTCAAATAAAAGATGGCGATGTTAAATTTGCAGCTGCAATGTAGAATATCTAACAAAATATGCAGTTTAAAGGATAAGGTTGACCAAATGTGTATATTCTAGCCAGTATTTCTGTATTCTTGTACTCCGTAGTTTTTCGCGTTGCAGATTATGAATCGATGTCACAAATTCAAAATTCAAAATGGCCGATCCAATATGGCGGAGTGAAATTTTACTTAAAAAATTTTAGAGAGTATTATAAAATTTTGAACATTTTTCGTATAATATGAGATAATATATTACTCTAGATCATCATACTATAAAGAGTCCAACGTATAATAAGAAGAAATATATTAAGAAATATATTTATAAATTGAATCCATGCGATGCATTGAAAGAAAATCGTGTACTCATTTTATGCCTCATAATTGCGTCCATTTCAGACCAATTACATACATTTTTTTAAAATCATTATTTATTTTATAATCATGATACACATGAAAAAAAATGATGATGAAAAAATTAAATTGAAGAATTTTTAAATATACTGTGTCAAACAATTCATTTCTTTATTTGTCTCGTGATATACAACTCAATAAGTAATACAATAAGTATATATATGTTGAAACTACAGTAACTTTTTTAACATCCACCCTAATTCTTTTTATTTAATTTGATATAATATAATATTTTGTCTTCCTAAAGAAAATCAATTCTAATTAAAACTTAGTTTTTGAAATAATTGTAATAGTCATTGCATCTCACTGACCCTAAACGATTGTTATTTATACTTACACAATTTTACATAACTTTATATAATGCTAAACAAATAAAATTATTTTGCAAGTCGTAAGAAAAACTTGCTCGATCACGTTAAAACAAAACGAGACCCGACAGGACGCTCATTCGAAAACAAACTAAACACGATAAATAAAGAAGAAAAAAAAGCAAAGCGTTTTTACACCGATGAATCAGCGCAAGCGCTCGAAAGAATCGCGTGCTCGCGCGCGCGCATGCATAATAGCCGTTCCGTGATTCTCCGGGTGTACATACGCCTGCACGCTCGGTAGTGCTGTCCGCTCCGTAATATTCCGGCTATCGATCGACGGAAGCGGCGCGCGCGCGCGCGCGATATTCAATTGGCACCAGGAGGCGGCGCCGCGGCTCTCTCCTTCCTACGCCGGTCGCGGCGGCCGCATTGGCCACAGCGATGACCAATCATCATATGAGACATTCTTTGGCCTGCGTCGCCGCTCGCGCCCGTCGCGCGCTCTCGACTCATGTACGTATGTACGTAGGTATGCATGGTGTTGCACGTTCCGGCGACGTAAATGCGCGCGTTTAAAGCCTTCCTTCTCGCTCTTTGGGTGTGCGCGCGAGCGCGAGCGTCCGAAAAAAAATGGATGAGAAATGGGAATGGGAATAATGGACGGGAATGGGGGGGGGGGGGGAGGTAAGAAATATATGATCGGGTAGCGAGCGCGCGTAATGACTTTTTTCTCAATTAAAAGCTGACTGTGATTTGTTTAAAGTTTTCGATAGTAATGATGTTAGTCCTGTTAGCCATGCATGAAAGTTGTATTCCCGACGTGTACGCCATTTGTCGGCAATTTCGAAATGAATAATTGATGCGTTATTATGATTGTGATGATAAGGGAGGTGCAGGTAATGTGGCCACTTTAAGGAACTTTCGAATCTCAGTAGATATATATCGGGTTTTGGGGATTCGGAAACTATTGAGACATGTTATTTGAACTTTTAACTCTAATACCTTATGAGTTTTTTTGCAAAAACATGTACTCTCCGAGTTTAAATTAAAGAAGTTCTAAGTAGTTAAAAATTGGCCACTTTACCAATAGCGTTGGTAAAGTGACCATCTATCAGTTCTTATGGTAAAGTCGTACAATACGTGCTTCAAAAAGTCAAGACTAGCCGGCAGAGACTTCCTTTATGTGTTATTTAACTACATGGTGTCGTAGCATACGCCTTGATATCGATATTTTGGGATTAGTAGGCCTAGAAATTTTGAAGAACCAATCGCCGTTTTTATCGGCGTCGATTGCCTTTTTCCCTTGCAATGTATTCGTATGGCCACTTTACCAACCGCTCAACGTCAACGAGAAATGCAATTTTGGCATCAAAAATAAACTCTACGGCAAAAACTGGCCCATTCATCTTAAAAAATCTACAATTTTATGTACCGTTTACATGCATGCACGCTGAGAAATCAGAGTTTTGATGCTTTCGCGCGTAAACATGACACTATCTTATAATTAGAGGGCGCTAGTAGCGTGGTCACCGCGCCTCTCAACATCTATTGTCACAATACATATACTGTAGGAGTTACGGAGCCCCAGAATATCGCACACAGCGAGATCTCGTGTAGGTGGCCACATTACCTGCAAGGTCAGATTACCTGCACCCATCTTATATAAGATTTTTGCATATTGTTGGCAGAGATCGTATAAAATTATTTATCTTTATGATTATTAGTGCAATGTTAAATGCTAGAAATTTCTATTCTGTAATGTAATATACTATGATCACTAGAATCTGCAAATTGTCGCACGAACTTCATCCGTAATGAAGAAATTTTTATCTCCACGCAAGCCCATTCGCACTCGTAACATTATTTAAATTTCGAATTTAAAATAAAATTATACGCTCTTAAGCCGCAATGATTTACAATGTGTACCGTACGTGAGTAATTCGAAAATATAAATTACCCAAAGTGTCGAGTCCGGTGCGAGCGTTGCCCCGCAGCCGCGTCGCGGCCACCAATTCGCCCAGTCTCTCGCGCTCCTTTACGCCCGATAATCGCGCCCGTGGTCCTCCTTTTCTCGCTCTGCATATACCTCATATATATACACGTTTCGCGGGCTTCTTTTTGCTCTCGTACCGTCGCTCCGGCGCATTATCACGCCGGCATTATCGTGGGTATGCGCGCAGGGGTTCTCTCGGTTGCCAGCGTTGCGCTACTTCGCCGGGCGGTAATTGACGACGGAAACTTTTCTTTTCGTTCGGCCGAGCGAATAAAAGAGATAGCGCGCGAGGGCTACATGGCGCGCGAGAGAACGAGAAAGGGAGAGAAAGGTTCAAAGAGGGACACGAGATAAAGGGTAGAGTGGAGGGGGCAGAGAAAGAGAATTATATTGGACGGATCGATTGTGAAGATATACTTAATTCGGGAACACGTTCCGGAGCTCGTAAGGTTCTCTCTCTCTCTCTCGCTTTGGAGCGAAGTCGAATCTTATCTGAGGTGGCTCTCGAGCGCATACTTCTTTTTTGGACTGTGCACGCCGGCAACAACGACGCGACTGAGCCTCGACCGCGACCGTTAACTCTCTCGCGCGGGGTGAAATCGCAAGCGGACCAAATGATTCATTGCAAAATCTACTTTTCATTAAAATTTATCGAGTCCCGCAGAGGGAGAGCGCAAATCTGATTATGCTAAAAAGATTAATTAATTTTATTTACGAGCTGGGTCTTAATCTGTTGCGTGTTTTTTTCTTTTTGTGTGATTCGTTTAATTGGTGCACAATCGGTGGTCCATGTTAATTTCATTGTGATACAGTTTATCGTTTAAAAGGAATTAAAGCCTTTGTATTGGTAATACAGAAATACGAATTAAAGTAGTAAATATATTTGAGTGAAAAAAGACCACTGAATTATTTAAAGTACATATAGATTTTGAGTTGAAAATAAAATTTTCTATTAGATTTTCTATATATATAGATAGCCTGTAGAGGAGTACCATATATGATTTCAATTATATGATTCTCTACAAAAATTCAAATTTATACTTGTTCTCCATAACTTTTTTAGAATCTAATTTATTCTAGAATTAAATTTAACTTCAATAAATTGGTCTCAAATTAGCAAACCATTTCAGACGTCAATTGTTTGATAAAAGATATGTTATTAAATTTTCATCACTAATGTTTTTCGTAAGCCGTATTAATAAATATGTCTGTATTAGATATAAGGTAAGTCTATCCCAATGTGGTTCACCGATAAACTTTGAACGACGCTAGTGGAAATGGGTTCTCTGCTTAACCCTGCCTAACTCTGCCAAACTCTGCTCAAGTCTATTAATCTCTGGTTAATTCATGGATTTTTGACATTTTGTAGAATTTGGCAGAGTTTAGCAGAGTTTGGCATACTTAGGCAGAGTTTAGTAGAGTTAAGGAATAAATAATTTTTTTCTGTCTAATGAATTATTTTATTATCAATTTAGTAGAGTTAGGCAAAGTTTTAAACACAATTATTTAAAAAAATTCAGTATCCATAAAAATATTATCTGTATAAATCTGCGTAAGTCTGTCAAACTCGGCATAAATCTGTCAAACTCTGCGTAAGTCTGTTAAACTCTGCATAAATTTCTCAAACTCTGCGTAAGTCTATCAAACTTTGCGTAAGTCTGTCAAACTCTGCTAAACTCAGTAAAAGTCTGCCAAACTCTGCCTAACTCTGCATAATTTCGCTAAACTCTGCGAATTATTTAAAAGAAATCTGATTTTACAAAAAGAAATATTTCTTCCTAACTCTGCCTAGCTCTGCTAAACTCTACTAATTTCTGCCAAATTTGGCCAAACTCTGCCAAACTCTGCCATATAGCCGAAATCCATGAATTAGCCAGAGCTTGGCAGACCTGTGCAGAGTTTTTAGCAGATTTAGACAGAGATAGTCAGAGTTTGACAGACTTAAGCAGACACATGTAGAGTTAAACAGGCAAATTATTTCCACTAGGGATGTACCCAAATTGCACCATCAAAAATTCTACTTGTACTTGAGAAAAGATCAATCGTATTTGGTCATATCCAAAATCGTACGTCTTTATAGTTATAAAGAATTTTGATTTAATGTAAATAATTCTTTCTTTCTTAATCATTTTTATGTATCAAAAGCACTAGTAATAAAATAATTTAGAAACCGATTATATCCTGAAATATCTTATAGCGTTCACACGAAACATAAAAAAAGCATCCTATAAAAAGAATGAGATTTTCAACCATTTCAAAATTGCCTCGAAGTTTTCATAAAATTGACGTGTCTTCAGCTAATCGCCTACACCCCCCAAAAAACCTAGATCATCATAAAATCCCCATCTCATTCTTCGTACAAAAAGATCAAGCACCAAAGAACCAGACACAAAAATCAACTCTCCAGCGACAGCACCCTTAAAACCCCGACACCTCGGCACATCCACTCATCCAGGCGCTGTACGCGAGTCGTGCGTAGTAAGACGCGCGCCGGTATAATCGGAGAAGCGCGATCTAGAATGAACTGGAAGTCTATAATATAAGACTGCAGGGAGCGGGAGAGCGAGAGATGCGACGGAGGCCCCCACACAACATAAACGCGCTGCTATACGGCACAGGGCGAGTGAGAGTCGAGAGGCACGCCTCTCTCTATAAATGCGGCGCGCGAGCGAGCGCGAGCTCATGAATGGGATTCCTGAATGCAAAAGCGAGCTGCTGCTCGTGCCGTCTCTCGCCTATCTCTATCGCGTTCCTGCTCTTGTATATGTAGCGGCTCAAGGACGCGACCGCATCTATAATTAACAATTTCGCCAATTCATTGATAATTTCACCGCTTCCTGCTGCGGATTGCTTAGGGCGCGATCAGTGTATTATGGGTGCAAATGTATAGGGGAGTTGTTATTTTTTCTTTTCAATTTTGAATAATGTAAATTGTTATCGCTTTCTACGGTATGGGAGTTAGTTGTACGCGTGCTTGGGAAGAGATATTAAAATTTGAAGAAATTAAATATTTTTATTACTGATTCCAACAGTTTGCTATTATGAGTTTTCATAGTTGTACATCATCGCGAAAATTATTTACAGAATAAATTGAAAATTATTGTAAGTTTAAATAATTTTGGGATGATTTTAACATATTTCAATGCAGTTTATAGAAATTGAAAAAGAAATGTTAGTTCTTGACGTTCAAAGTTCTTTTTAATAATTATTAACAATTTTAAACAGATTTTTCACCGAAAATTTTTTTAATATAAATTATATACCTATGTGAATACTTATTGATATATTTCTACAAAATGTTAAGAGGATGCTTGTCTTAATAATTTTCAACGTTTACAATTACCAATTGTTCAAGCTTAAAAAATTTTCTTAAATTAGTCTTTGTCAAAATATTTTATAATTTGTTGCGACTCGCTTATTTTGGTTTAAGTTAATAAAAAATGCGGAATCTGAATCTGCGAAATCAGGGATGTTCTTTTTTCTCTTTAATTTGAAAGTTTTTATCAATGTTTTATCAAATATTAATAAGTTTTTAGAAAACTATTTCCATCAGGACAGTTAATCATTGCATTTTTGTAAGTTTATTGCTGTAAGTAACAACAGAACAACAGTAAAATATTAGTTTTTATTATAATGAGCACGGATCAAAAGATATATTTTTAAAATAAAATTTATTAATAATTCCTTCAAAACACTTTCAGGTAGATATCATGTAAATGAATGTTTTTTACAAGTGTCATCAACCAAACAAATGACATAATGTCTTCTTCGGGCGCTGGTTTTACGATCGAGCAATAAAAAATACTCAGCACCCGGATAATTTTCCTCCGACTTGGAGGCACCATTCGCCTCATAAATTTCTTACCTGGCAGTGAAAAACAAATGGTAAAATAAAAAAAGGTAAAGTTACTCCCGGGTATGGCAAATAAAAACAATAATTTGCCTTACGCTTCGCATATTTCCGCGGGTTTACGTGCGTAAGAGAGGAAACATAAAATGAAGTATTAAAATACACCGAACGAATTAAAGTTAGCAACAAAATTTTGGATTTATAGAATTTTAATTTAATAATATTTTTCGTTTAAAAAATAAACTTTAGTAATTAAATTATGTCGTACAGGTTGATAAAAGATAGGCACATTATAAAAACCAATGAAATAAAAATACTTCTCACAATAAATGTATTAACGAGATAAAAGTACTTGAGCGAACAAATTCTGCTTCTGGTTTTCACATTTAACTTAAATACTTACAATGCACCAATAAAAACTACCCAAATAATTATGGCACCATGTAGCAAGAGTAAAAGCATCGACCCAAACTGATCTAAAACATAAACAAAACATCGTTTCAGCAGCTCATCAGTACAAACTCGGATCCAATTACTTTACTCCTCTATCCCTTGTATATACATACAAAGCAAAGAAGAAGAAAAAAGCACACAGCGCAACCGGAGCAAAAGCGAGCAAGAGTCGCGATCGGTGCAAAAAAAGGGAAGAGCGAGAAACAAAGCCGAAGCATCGGTTCACTTCGTCGAAGAGCGAGAGTCTTACAAGACTCACGCGCGTCCCGGCTCATCCCTTAAGGCTCGCATTTCCCTACCTCATAAGGCGATTCGCGAGCCGATCGCACGCAACTCTCGTACACCAGAGGACAGAAGGATGAATCGATTCGCGATCCTCGCGCAGCTGCCGCTGTACTTCCAGGGAATCCAATTCCCATTGAATGGCACTGAGAAGTAGCCGCGCGCATGCAGTTCGCTTCCGACGCGCCAGTGCCGATGCAGCGCGCAGCGGAGAAAATTACAGGCTATTGTCGAATCGGCGCGCCCGCGAGTGTGCAGCTTCTTAGCGCAAATTGCGCTTCGCCCTCGCGCAAGTGCATATAACTTCGGTATGAAATTGCTGCATGCGTGCAGGCTGCTGCTGCTGTTGTTGCTGATGCCAGCGCGACGATCATTGCCGCGCGCTAAGGAGAGCCCCGCCGCCGCGCTCGTGTGATTGTTACCATTATCCTTCCGTTCGCCTTTTCTTCGATTCTTCTTGGCTTTTTGCTTCTTTTTTCCTTTTGCCTTTGTTTTTCTGGGCTTGGTTGGTTGCGCGCGTGCAATCGCATGTGGAAATCAATAGTGGAGTATTTTTAGAATTAAAAAGCGTGCAAGTGGATTTGAGGGTTCTTTTTCTTGTTTGGTAGGATTGTTTTTTTGGGGGGATGATGATATGCGATTATGACTGTTATTTATTAAGAAATCGAGCTCGTTTTAGCCGTAGCAGGAAACTATCTAGTTTAGCTGGGTATTACATCAATGAACCGCGTAAATAAGATGTAAATTTAAAACTTTGATTAGTTAGATATATATTTTTTATAACGACGCCTTATATGAAAAATAACAAATTTCAATTGAGGTAAGAGACTGATAAACGTAACAAAAGAAATTCAACCAAGTTAATCAATAAATCATATCGATAAAGTGAACACGTTGATATCATTTTGAAACTTGCAAACATAATGTCTTTATAATTTCGATATAATCTACAAAATTATTTTACTAATCTCTATTCCAACTCTCATCCCTACACCTGTTATCTCGTATTTCACAGAAAAACAGACGCCCGTCAGCCCTTACATTCCCATCGGCGATAAATCATGGAATATAGTCTATCCTGGAGCTGTCGAGGACAATCACGAGAGAGCACGTGCATCGCATCTCTAGAAAACTCGAGAGAAAAGTCCTTTTTTCGCCTCTGCGTCTCATCAGGATCATCGGGCAAAAAAGCAACTGCCGCTCGTTCCACCTCTACCGCCAACCACATACAATGTATACGATATTTTCTTCTTCTCCAATTAAGCCGCTCAGGCTTCCAAGCGGATGAAGTCTCCGAAGGGTGAATTACGAGCTCCGGATAATGACGTTTTCATCCTAATAGATGGGGCTGGATTTGCACGGAGGCGAACGGGTAGTTCTCCATTCTTATGCTTACCTCTGTTTCTATTTTTCCTCTCTCTCTCTCTCTCTCTCTCTCTCTCTCTCTCTCTCTCTCTCTCTCTCTCTCTCTCTCTCTCTCTCTCGCAGTAATGTGCAGAGGTATAGGGTTTCAAGAATTTTTAAATCTTCAAATTAGCCTCACTTGCTTTGGAATATTCATACTCTTTCCCATTGAGTTTTTTCCTTTTTTTATTACAATAGATTACTATGTTTTATTTATTTCATTTTCCAATAAAATGGCATTACTGGATACGTAAGCAGCACTGTAATCGGTGTTGATGACAAAGTACACACAGATTTTTTTAAGTATTATTATACGAGTATATTATTATGGAAATAGTTAATTATGGAAAAAACACTGCCAATTAATTTGGTACTCGGCTTTCTCAAAGAGGTTTCGGTCATATTATAATAGAATGCATTATATTATTATGAATATGTAAATATCTGTTGATGGATTTGGCAAAATACGTAAGTTATTATACAGCAAATTACCCTAATGGAAATAAAATCATTAAAAATGGTCAGGAAACTATAGTATGGCTAAAAAGAATAGCTTGTATCAGGGTAGTAATAGAACGTTTTTTCGAGTAGTTTTCGGTCATTTCTTGCTATAATTCAAATACTATCCCTAAACTCGAAATTTGTTAACTTAACTTTTATCATTAACGAACTAAACAAAAAATATTTAACTACAATACATGATTCAGGTTGCTTTTAAAAAACAAAAACATTTTTATATTAATATTTTCAAGTTTCAAGCACTATTAAATACATCTAGCAACATTCGTCGATTTTAAAAAAAAATCCGTACACAGAGAGAATATTCTAATAAAAATTATATTGAAATTCAGGGTAAAAATTACCGTAAATAACTATAAAGCTGGGACACTCCTACTTTCTGGCACTTTTTACTGATATTTTATTATAAAAATTACCTCATTGACTACAAATTTTACCGCACAGACTATAAATTTTACCGCACTGAATGGTAAAATTTGCCTGATTTGAGAAAAAGAAGACAGCTGATAAAGGAAACAACTGAGCGTGTACACATTTTAGGTTACCTCAAATATAAATGTGTATAAATGTACTTATTTAAGTATTAATGATACTGCTACAACAATTGAAAGAAAATTCATATTTTTAAAAAATATTTCATACAAATTTTACCACAATTTTTGGTTTTCTCTAAGATTCGTACAGGGAACTTTTACTCTGCGGCAGGCCAATTTTACCCTTCAGTACGGTAAAATTTATCGTAAATATCAATAAAAACTGCCGGAAAGTTAGAGTGTCCCAGCTTTATAGTCATTCACGGTAATTTTTACCGCGAATTTCGTCATAATTTTTATTAGAAAATTCTCTCCGTGTAGCGTATCTAATTTTGATTGATAGTTCTTGGTCTGCAACTAGTTTCATTTTGTTTCATACGTAGTACACTCGACGGAACAAACATCTGATGGAATTTGTTTAAGATTTTTGAAATCCTCCAATGAGGTTAACGAAAACGAGCATTCAATCCAACGAAATTGCCGTATTAGAAAAAATTCAAACAAATTAGATCAGGGTTTGTTCCATCGACTGTACAATTATAAGCGCTATAAAATGGCTAGTAAAATTCGAGAAAAGTGTTTAGACTAGGGATTACATGTTTAATACTGAAATAATGTTAGAAAAAATGTTTCATTAATGCCAGAGAAATGTAACAATTTTTCGAGTATAAATGAAACTGGCCATAACTAGTCTAAAATTAAAAAAAAATTAAAATAAATGAAATTAAATTAATTAAATTAAATTAATTAAAATTCTAGCTTTTACTAGTCTAAAATTGGAATTCATTTCAACCAGGATATCTTGAAAATTTGTATAAGTATGTAGTTTGATTAGATTATATCAACTGGTTTTTAAGCTCGGACAAGCTACACTACACACACAGAAACACAAACACACACACACTAACACAAACACATACACTACACACACACAAACACACACACACACACACACAACACACACACCCACGTATACAGATACATTATGTGCACACACACAAACATATACGCACACACACTACACACACACTCTGCATTGTGTCCTGTCTTAACAGAATGGATTTTACGAGTACTTTGTTGTGTAAATATTCGCTTCCCAAAAAACATTCATTAAAAAACTAAAAGAAAATTAATTTTAAAATTTCGATAAATGTCTATAAAAAATAAACCGACCATATTCGCTGAAATTTTCAAAATTTAATTAGGTGTTACCACTGAATAATCGAGCATGGATGCATATCCATACATCAAACATTTTTTGGAGTATTTTTTATTCGAATTTCCAAAGTCATACAGTACGTTTTTACGTGAAAATATAGCAAATTCTTTTTATCAAAACATTGTTTTATATTTCAGAAAACAATTTACGTTTTTAACTAATCAATTCCGCATAAAAATGTCTTTAGAATAAATAATTTTTATTAGTTTGAAAAATCCTTATGGTTAATTTGTCAATTTTTATGTTGTAAAACATGACAATTAGTCTTTTATTCCAGGTTAAACTATTTTCGAGAACTCTGCACCGTCCAGTATATACAAATAAAAGCTTTTTACTGAATATTAAGGCAATACAGGCTTTAAAATAGACTTTCTAACACTTTACCAAAAACAAGTACCTTAACAATACTTATCAATTGTATTAGTTGAAATATTCGCAAAACGACAATTTCATTCTACATTTTATTCCCTAATTAAAATCCCCAAGCATCCCCAAAGTCGCAGCACTCGAAATACGCGTGTGCAATCCGCTCGCTCGCGTATGCGCAATATTCAAGGTCTCCGCAGCATCTCGAGCTCGCAGCTCATCTCTTTCTCTCTCCGCCGTATATAATGCCAGAGTGCAGAGCAGAGGTAGGCGCGCGTGCTGCACTCGATTTGGTCATGTGTGCATGTATGCGTGCTAACCTCTCTCTCTCTCTCGCTCATACCCACACGCACGTGTGCACACACGTACAAGGGAAGCCCGGCGAGAGGGAGAAGCGTCCGCAGAAGCGGAGGGAGCGGAGTTGCAGAGATGCACTGCATCCATGTGTGAGTACGTATACGCTGGAGCGAGAGGGAAAGAGAGTGCAGCAACAGCAAGGGCGTGGTCGCTCGGGAGCAGCGGCGAAACTTTGCTTCATTTGCTCTCGATTCTCCTCTCCTTCCCCGCGCACTGCCAACTACCGAGTGCATGGTTGCCTCCTCTCTTTCCTTCGCTGCTGCTGCTGCTGCTGCTGCTGCCTGCGCTCTTCTTATCTCGCGCGCGAACCGTCTGTGCAAAAGAGAGAGAGAGAGAGACGCACGCTGCGCTTCCTCCTTTATACCCCGGCAACGCATATAGATACGAGGGGAGGATGCGTGTGCGCGCATCGCGAAAATTTTATTTGAATGGAGTAAAGTAGAGTGAGCTTGCTACTGCTGCTGCTGCTGCTACTGCTGCTGTTCATGCTGCGCGTGATGGGGTATGTGTATAGCTGTGCGGCGCGATAATTCACTGAGAAGTATATGAGCTTTGGTCGGGGCTTTAAGAGCGCTCGAGATCCTTTTATTGAATGATAAGGAGGGACGGATTTTTTCGCCGCTGGATATTTTCTACGTACGAGCGGCTTGAGAGGTTGTTTCTGTTGGGTCGCTTTTTCAGGGAAGGAAATTAAATCGATATATCGCTGCGCGTGATACCTTTTTCTTCATCATTTGACAGTAAAATTATTTCATGTGTGCTTTTAATTCAAGATAAAATAATTTTAAACGATGCAGAAATGATTTTGAAGTATGGCAATATATATATATATATATATATATATATATATATATATACCATCGGAATTTATCGGCCTCTTGCAATGCGATTACGAGGATTGCATTATAGAATTCAAATGGGTGCTGAACGAGCATTTGCTACCCGGATCCAAAATTAGACAAGATCGAAAGAGAGAAGATCGTATAAGTAAAGAACGGATTTCAACAAAGGAAATCAATGCGAACGGCAAAAAATGTATCAGAGCCAATGCGTGCGGTGTACGGAGAAAAATGTCCCTCGATGAGGTGAAGCTGCGCGGAGCTCGGCGTGGAGTCAAGTCCTTCGCTCTGCCGTACAAGCGTCGACGGACGGAACGAGCGATGCGATACAAAAACTGCCCCCATCGCGAACTGTCCCCTTCCTTTCTCTTTCTCTCTCTCTCTCTCTCTCTCTCTCTCTCTCTCTCTCTGTCTCTCCTTTCGTCGTCGTGCGATGCACTGCACACATCGTCCGTCTTTTTGCGCGACTGCGCTGCCCGCGGATACCTATAACGCTATAATGTCTCCCCTTGCACTTTATTTTTCTCCTGCATCAGTGTATAATGATTCGACTCGCGATTTTGCGCAGCTCCGGAGCTCTAAAAGTCGAAGCCTCGGGCTTATAGACGGTATGTACACAATGATGGTTTTTTGAACGAGGTGTGAGATCGAATGAGAGATAAGCGAGAAGGGGAGTGGCCGATAAGTCTTGTTTTTGCAGTTTTTACATCATTTTGGGATACATTGGAGTAGCTGGTATTTGTAAATAATAAAATTATGCGAATATACTTATCTCGAATTCTTCGATATTATAAATAAATTGAATATTTTTAAAACAGATACATTGTAAGAAAAGAAAAAGTAAAATTTAAAAAAGAAAATGTAAAGTTTAAAAGAGAAAATTTAAAAAGGAAAATGTAAAATTACCGAGAGCATGACTGAAAAAAGTGGTACCTTTATCGTCAAATTAATATCAGTTCTCAACCACACAAAATTCATTTTTGTCTCTTAATTGACAGTATTGGAAGTAGTATGTTTAAGGGGACGCGTCATATCTACTTTACCCGCCGATAATATACTTTCAAAAATTTCGATATTCTCAAAAAATACGCATCAGAATCAAATTTCTTTTTCAGGATAGCTTTATTAACGTAAAATACATAGCGGAACACTCTCATTATGCTAATATTTTATTTTGATAATAATTCGAGGGTTCCGCTGTGTATTTTACATAAATAAAGCTACCCTGAAAAGGAAATTTGATTATGATGCGTATTTTTTGAAAAAACGAAATTTTTGAATACATCTATGTACACGTAAAGTAGGTCTAACGAGTCCCCTTAAGATGATGCCAAAGCCACCTGTCACCGACAAATACGAGGAACCACTTTTTTAATTTAATTTTCAAGTGATAGCAAATATCTTTATGAAACGTTATTGTTCTAATAAAAAACAATAACTTTTCGGAGAAATATTTTCTCAAAATTGAAAATTGAATGAAATAAATAGTTCCCCATATTTGACGGGGACAGGGGGTTTAGTTTCTAGAGAAAAAATATTATTGCTATACAGAGAGAATGCCAAAAATTATCGTAAAAATCATTGTAAACGTGGGACATCCTGACTTCGGGAAGAAAATTACCGTGATGAACGTTAAAGATTAACATTATTCATTATAATTTTCACTATTCAATACGGTAAATTTTACCGTGAATTAGTGCAATTTTGACCGTATAATACTATACATTTTTTGTTCATTACGGTAATTTTTTTCCTGAAGTTAGAATGTCCCACGGTTACAATGATTTTTGTAGTAATTTTTATTAGAAAATTCTCTCTGACACCTCATCATTTAGCCTAACTTTACCAAACAATACCAAACTTTGAAAATAGTTTCACATATATAGTTGGGCAAAGTTTCAGCAAACTTTGTTTATGCTTAATAAAATTGGGAAAAGCCTACATACATTTTTACGGGAAAATATTAGAATACTATTACACTTCTCCGCATGAGCACCATTAATTTCGAGTATAGTAATTTTATATTGCCAATAAGCTCTCGAGCTCGACAAAACCAGAACATAATAATTTTTATAGTGTATAGTACTTTCAATTAAAACTGAATGGCACTGAACTTTTTAAAATATTATAATCTAATTGGATAAAATCTGAAAAAGTTTAATAAATTTAAAAAAAGTATGTACTTACAAGGAGAGTTCACAACCTGCGGGAAGCGGTTTTCTATGAAGCTTGGATGAAGTGGTTTCTGGTACCTAAAAATAATGCCTAGCACCCGTAGTTTTGTCTCATAGGTCCTTGGGGTCAAGATATGACCGTTTGCACGGGTTTTTTTTATCTTATTGCACCATTCTCTAGCAAAATAACCTGCAGAGTTATGATGCGAAGTACAGGTACCATTTTCTTACTGAAATAACGCGTATTTTGAATACAAACGGTCATATCTTGACCGCAAGGGTCTATAAAACGAAACTACGGATACCAGGCATCATTTTTAGGTACCAGAAACCACTTCCTGAAGCCTCATCGAAAACCGCTTCTCGCAGGTTGTGGACTCCCCTTCTAAGACTGAATAATTACATTTCCATCTAACAAATTGAAAGGGTTTATTCATTTAAAGAGTACCCAAACATACAGACCATACATTTACCCTTTTCCACGGTATCCTCCATCCATTTCAAAAACATGCGCTCGAGTACATTTTCACGATCGATCGACCAAACAAGCATAAAACAAGTACGAATCCAGCGTTTAATGGAATGTCGATAATTCCGCAATCGCTCCTACATGCCTCGGTGCAAAAACCAAAATCGAGGGCCTACTCCGGCGCGTGCTTCTCAAGGGATACCTAAGGCCTCCGCTCCGTATGGGATACACAGCTATACAGAAGGGGAGCTGCCCGCAAGACGGAGACAGAGGAAGAAGGGAGAAGAAGCGAAACGCGAAAGAAAGGTCCGAGCTTGGCCGGCGCGCACGAATCCTCATCGGCCGCTGCCGCTGCGCGGCTATATACTCTCTCCCCGAGGGGGCCATATCCGAGAGAAGGAACCTTGAGGAGAACGGCGCGTACATTAGCGAGAACGGTGGGCCTTGGACCGTCCCTCTCTCTCTCTCTCTCGCTCTCGAAATGACCCCGATCTCTCGAGAGTCCGAGGAGAGGAGCCTCGAATGTGTGTAATCTCGGGCTTGCGATCTCCGCGCGCTGCAGACTCGCCTACGTGTATGTATGTGTGTGTGTGTGTGTGTGTGTTTTTCGGTGCCTGCGTGTGTGAGCACTCCGATTTCTTCCTCCTCGCCTCGGGTCCTTCCTTCTGTAGCCTCTGTCTCGCTCGCTCGCTGCTGCTGCTGCTGCTGCTGCTCCCTTGCATTTGCGCGAGCCGTGCAATCTCCCGAGTGTGTTTCCTTCTTTTTTTGTTTGTTATTTTACTTGCTTTAATAAGCACAGAGGCGACTTCTTTGTGATAATTAATTTTTGCTCGCTGAGTGGCGAACGGAAACTCTTGCGTGGCTATTGCTGGCTATGATCTTCGACTTTTAACCTTTTTTTTATCTAGGATGTAGTAATGATTTAGAAGTATTGTGTAAGCATATGCGGAGCTTGTTTTTGTTACACTTTTTATTTGTTTTTTAATACGGAAGGAAGGATATTACAAAAGATTTACTTTTTATTTCGTTGTAGTGCTTTAAAAATGACCAATGTTGTCAATTATAACGCAATGATAATTAAAGTGATCGGTGGCGAACTTTTGGTTTTAAAATTGCATGATCAAGGCCAACGATACAAACATTCTGTACCATACAATATCGATGACATGACAAAAATATTCCGTGAGTCATCTTTTATAGTAATCGTGAACGGCTATTTATTTGTTTCATAATTAAAAATATATCATTGACAAACTTATCAAATTGAATTTAACATTACTCTGTCGTTACTTTATAATTACACCTTATTAAAATAAAAGTAATTAATGTAATGCTAAGCCCACCCGCCACGGACAATTAAGAGGACCCACTTTTTTCATTTCATTTTTAAGTATGTGTAAACATTTCTCTGGAACATTGTTGCTCCAATCAAAGATAACAAAATTTCAGAGAGATATTCTCAAAAAATTGATAATTAAATGAAAAAAGTCGTTCTCCGTATTTGTCGGTAACAGGTAGATTTAACACCCACTTAAAATATTTAAAGCAGTTTTAAATTTTGCCGAAACCATGTTCCGAAACAATTACCCAAATATAAACAAACATTTATACCGAGCGTACGAACAGCGCCATAAAAATTCTTCACGCACGCTCTCCGTCCCTCTCACCGCGGCTTCTCCTCTCCGCTGCTCCTCGGGACTTCCTGCGCTCCGGCCAATCGCGAGCCGCTTGATACATACATGCTCCTCGGCTCGCGGCGCCCGAATACACACACGAGCTCGACCCGGAATCATGGCCGATCCTCGTCCGAACGTACGTATGCCTACGCACATAATGCATTTTAGCACACTCTCAATGAGAGAAACTCGAGTGAGCGATGGCTCGTAATAAGCCGACGACGTGATGCATGCGCTAGAGGAGAGGAGCGATTTTTTCGGGGGGCGCTCGAGACTCGTTAACCGGTAAATGGTTTAATTGCGCTCGGCTCGTGACGGCGATTTTCGGGGGCAGGGGGGGGGGGGGCGAAGTCGAGGATGTTACGTGTGCGCGCGTTGCACGTTTTTGTCGTTTTTGTTTTTTCGTTGCGCGCGGCGACTGAAAGATATCGCGCAGGCGATGTTGGGTTAATTGGGATTTTATTCGACTTTTCTTTTAAGGTTACGCTGAATGTTGATGCTGCAGATGCGTTGATAGAGCTTTTTTGGGGGAATGTTTTTAATTGAGCGTGGACTTTAATCAAGTACTGAGCGTTGATAAGTTTAATGCGCGTGGGCATCGGTTATTTGGATAGAATTGCTTTTTAGAACTTTGTTATTACTATTTGAATAAGTGTAAACTAATTGAAAATGAATGTTATACTTACTGGTGACTGATAAGAAAGAATAAAAGCAGAAAATAGTAATTTCATAATATACAAATGTTAGGCTTGTTTATAATCAAGTTTTTCGTACAGTAACAGATAATACTATTGATTTATTTATTTTATATCATAGTATCAATATTTTTCAAGAGAAAATCTCTTAATAAATGAATGATTGTAAATTGTCACCCCAAACTATGACGCAGAATACGCTCGTATTTAACGCGACATAGTACATGGAGGATCAGTGGGGAGGAGATGGGTGTGGGAATGTAAGGGGAGAAAAATAGGATGTGTAGAGACAATACGGAGTTTTTTAACACAATAATGACTCAAACTAAAATTAGTAGAAATTGATTATTAAATGATAGTATAAATATAATACATATTCATAATTTTATATATATTAACGATATTAATATTTATTATGATTATAATTATTGACACAGTATACTTTTCAATGAATTAACAGTATTTAATTAAGGAGGGTATTTCGCTAGAAATAGGGCATAAAACAAAAAATCGTATGAGAGTTTATAAAGGTCCTATGATAAAACTAATTATATGTACTTAATAATAGTCCATAACTACATGAAAACAAAATTGTTCCAAGAAATACGTGACGTCACAAGGGAAAATATTGTCAATTTAAAAACTATTTTGTTAAACCCCAATTTTTTTTTCTTGTATCTTAACCAATTTTAATGTTTTGGGTCTATTTTTTTCCTTAAACATTTCTTTACAGAGAAATGTTTAAGGAAAATAATTACCCCAAAACATTAAATTTGGTTAACAAATAGAAAAAAAAATTGGGGTTTAACTAAATATTTTTTAAATTGACAATATTTACACTTGTGACGTAACGATGTTTTTGGAGCAATTTTTTTTCATGTAGTTATGGACTATTATTAAGTATATTTCATTAGTTTTATCATATGACCTTTACAAACTTTCATTTGATTTTTTATTTTATGCCTATATCTAGCGAAAGATCCTTCTTAAATATAATTTATAGTTAATGCATAGGACGCCTCAGGCGCATGTTAATATTAACCCGTTAAACTCGAATTTAGTAATGTAAGCGTATCCATCAAGTCAAAGTGGACTATTTCCAATCTCGTAATGGATTCCTACATCATTTTTAATCGCATAGAATCCGATAAAACGCGAAAAATGAAAAGAAAGTTTTATTGCACGAATCCGGTAGTTAAGGGTTAAAACCCACTTTTGAATGATTTTCTGAATTGTTTTTCAACTTTGTGAAGGTTTAGGACTTAACGGGTTAAAATAATGCAGGGTGATAGTGGTAAAGTTTATTTTAAGCGTTCTATTTGTAAATTAGATTTTTTTTAGAGTGTGCAAAATAAAAAAAATATTCTAGAGTCCATTTATTTAGTAACATATATGAAAATAATTTAAATAATTAAGTAAAACAGAAACCTCTAAAATCGCAAAACATTGCGTGAAGTTGTAGAGTCGAATTAGTAATTAAATGAAAATATAATAGGCAGGTATCAATTCAGAATATTTAAGCATTGTATGTACTCGTACATATCATGTATGAATACTCTCATGACACATTACATTTATTTAAATTTTAATCGTTATGTAAAATACCTATTTTTTAAAAATTGCGAGTATACTTGTCCAAAATGCACGTCAGACTTGTATATATTTTACTCTAAAAAGTTGAAATTTACATTGTAAAAACATCTACAACCTCTTAAAGTATAACTAAATAGATAGCTTTAATTCAGAAAATTATGGAAGTTTACGGAAGATTCGGTTGCAAACTTATATATTCCATCAAATCCATATACGCAAAAATAAACTTCTGCGCAGGAGGGTTAAACGTTTTTTAAAAATAATTGGCGTACAAATAAGAAAAGGATAAATAAAAAGGTTCGAACCTAGTACTTTTACAAACCAAAAAAATGATATTTTAAAGAGCTTATTTAGCTTTAAAGCCAAAATGCGAAAATAATTTAAATCCACCTGTCAAAAATTTAGTTATTTTAAAAATTACTTTTTCATTACAAGGCAGTTAAATTTTTTTTATATTATGCATCGAGATTTACTTTTACGTCTGGGAGATCGTAAAAAAAGTAGCCCGTAAAGGATGCATGCATATAAGAGAGCCCGTATACGCGAAGATACAGTAAAGGCACGTAACGAGGGATACCTTATTACCGATATCGCATCGAATTTCACACAACTTCGCGGTTCTTTGGGAATGGATACTCGCTCATGGATTATATTTTCGTCCACGGTAGTTTTTTGATCGCTGTAAGATCAGGCGTGCATAAATATACAATTTAATTGAGACTAAAAAGAAACGAAAATAAAAGCAATAAAAATACATCTTTAGTAATTTATTCTTGAAAAATCCTTTTTCGTATTTGCTAATGTACAGTTGAATGTAAAGTTATTTTATTCATAATGAAATTATAAATATTTAAAAAATCATTATATTGTTGCAATTCTGTGCATAGTAAAATTAACAGTATATTGTACATCTCGTTTATTTATATCGCGTTAAATATGAACGCATACACTAGAATTTAAATTACATAAATTCGGTTCAGCTGCTTCATTTAAATGAAACGCTCGACTGCTTTCTGTCGACGAAGGTATTAACCCTGACAGTTTAAAAAAGCTTTAAATCTTGGCAATTATTAATTGTTTTCCATTAACTTTCAACTGAATGTTAGATAAGTTTCAAATCACAGGATTAAAAGAATTTTAATAACTTTTATAAACTGTTATCTATACGCAGCTTAAGTTCTTGTTAAAAGTTCTGAAAATTAAAACTTTTGATTATAAAAAGTGCAGAATTAATATCAGATAAAGTACTTTCAATTCTTACATAAAGTGTAATTGATAGATTAATTTTGAATCGATATCCGACATTTTGATTCCGAAACCACTTTAAAATAAAGTGCATGATAATAAGTATTCAACTCGACTGAAGTATACTTCAGTCACTCAGAAACGTAATCAATCGATAAAGCGAAAGTAAAAAGTCAAAATCTCCTAGGAGAAAGTTGCGAGGCCACAAGCGCGAAGCTTCCGCATTAGCTGATGGTAAGGAACTAGCAGAAACTCACCACCGCCCTCCTCGGGTAACGTAGCAATCTGCTACCGGCTGCGCAATGGTTTTTTTTCTCCCCCGTCGTTAAAGCAGAAGTCGCTCAAGGTCCGATGATAGCGGCTTCAACAAAGTTTTTCAGCGCTAAAAAATATACGTTTCGTAATACGTAAAAAATGATTTTCGCTCTCGTCGGCTGATAAGCGATTGCTTTTTATTCCTCCTGGGCGCTCCATTAAATCCTTTTCAGGCTGGCTTATCTCCCTCGCTCTCTTCCATGCTTTATATAATGCAAGTCATTCGTTTCACTCTTTTCGAGAGAGGCGATCATACGCGTAAAACGAATTTTTCGATGACGTCTATCCAAAATTAGCTCTCCGCGTTAACTTTAACATATTGCCGCGTGTATTCTTCCAGGATTTGGTGTATATACGTACAATATACAGCCAGTCAGATGAGGAATGTAGGCGTTTTACGTCTAATCCGCCTATCAATAAAAGCCAGGAATAAATTGGCGATGATCGCAGCGGCGGCGGCGACGCGGGGAGAAACTCATTAACGCGCTTCTCGTCGCTCCTCTCGATGATACTTCGGGAGAGACGCGAGAGCGCGCGCGGCAATTTGCATAGATTTTTCCCAAGGATACGCGAGCGGCGAAGAGCGCGAGAAGAGAGAAAGAGAGAGATACATTGGTCGATCGACGATAATCGCTTTCGCGTCATGCCGTTTAAGAGCACAAAGTCGAACGAACGAAAAAAAGTCACGAGCCGAGGAGAAGGGGAAATCACCGATACAAGAGCGCGAAGGTGAATGTTAATAAAGTGGCGATTTTTATTAAGTTTCGAGGAGCACAATAACAAACAAAAGAACATTCTTTTGGGCCTCGCGATACTTTTAGCATTCTGCGGCATGGGGTGAGGTTTTAAATTTAAATTGCAAGCGATTTGAGTAATTCTCTGTTACGTTATTTTTTAATTAACGACGCATTCTATAAAATACATAAATTAAAAATCCTCAGGATAATTGATACAAGGAAAATAATTGATCAACTATACTAATTGCACGATTAATAAAGAAAAAAAATCATTTGACATTCGCTTTTCGCTAAAATCACCTCAGCGTTCGCGTATCTCGACGCACGAGCCAAACGGTCAATAATTCGATCAACGTTAATTCCCATTGATAGACACAAGTCGCACTAATTACCGGGCCCATCGATCAGCGCGATACCACCAACGATCCCAAAAAAAACTCGGCATAAACATATCGAGAGAGAGAGAGAGCACCAAAGAAGAAACACCTTTCCCATTCTCCTCGCTCCTCTCGTACGGCGCGAGAAACACGGCGTTTCTCCATCGCGCGACGGCGCATTTTCGCGAGCGCGTGCATTGGAAAGCCGCTGGTGCACAGTGGCGCGGGGCGATCGTTAGAATTTCGTTCGGAGAAAACTCGCGACATTCCGAGCCGGTGGCCAGTTTTTGCCGAGGCGCTGGAAAAGTGCCACGGCGGCGGCGCTTCTAATGGCCCAGTGGCCATTATTCCATACGCGAAGATCGCAGGAAACGTCGATACTTTTTCCCCGCGCAGCAGCCCCGGATCATCGTCGAGCACGCGGCGATATTCTTTTCGTTTCTCGCTCTCTATCTATCCGTCCTGCGCGCTCGCTGGCTTAATTGGGGCCGTACCGCGGCGCTCTCCCGTTCCCGGAAAATCCCCGCAAATCGATTTATAGCCGATCGACACTCTGAATTTGAGATTTTCCGTCGGCCGAGGCGAGCGCGCGCGGGTTATAGACGGCGAGGTGGATGAGAGTATCGTCCAGGCCAATTAAAGTAGCGAACTTTTGCATTTTAAGGATTGTTCGGCTTTTGTTGGATATTCTGTTTTTTAAGTTGTTTTCGCTGGTTGATCAAAAAGCCATTAGATGATAAATACACATGTTTTTCTGCTTCGGGAAATATTTCATTGAATAATTTGATTTTATTTTGTTAATTAAATTTAGTGTTGTCGCTCTTATCGCTTTGGTATATAAGCACTGTTTCATTTACCAGAAACGGCTGATACCTCAATTTCTTTTTGTTAAATGTCACTTATATTACTCTAAGCGACTAAATTATAACAAAAATGTATTAATAAGAATAAATTTTGTAGATTCTGACTCTAGCAGTTATTTACAATTTTTTAGTAGTTTCGGTAGAACCAAAAAAGCGCTGATAACACTTTAGGAAATCAATTTTATCGTTTGGTTAACAATTTTTATAATTCTTCTATATTTAATAACCACCTTTCTTGACAAAAAACAGACATACATTATAAAGATTATACCTGGAAATGGAATTAATAAAAACAATATGGAAGCGTTCTTAGGAATACGGACGTTTTTCAAGAAATGTTCTTTTCTTCATTTATTACATTTTTGAGATTACCGACTTACTACTTACATTCAGAGATAACTAGATATAACTAATATTCATATGGATTTGAGTCAGAAAATAAGAAATTAAAAGTAAAAATGAAAATTCTTGAGTAACACCTATTTTAACTATGTTAACAGAAGTTTGAAAAAGTGAAGCTTTAATGTCCAAATTAGGCAATAAAATGTGGACTTTACTTATTTCAGTAGTGTTAGTAGAATGTTTTATGTAAAACATTTACAGTTTTCATGTATTTAGGGTCTCCAGCATGTATTCGTAAGCACCGATTTACGTGCTTCCAACAAAAGCATAGAAAAACACAACAAAACCAAAAAAACCCCGTACCTTGTTAAAAATACGTTTAAGTAATTATATGACTTACTCGTCAAGGAATTTACCCAAGTCGATCGTTCTTGGCTCGGTCTCGAGCGGTCACGGTCGAGCTACGAAAAAAAAAGTAGAAACAACAAGCCAGTAACAAAATGAAGCCTCGTCTCGCCCCTATAAAAGGGCACGACAAAGAATTGCCTTTAAGGGCATTCTCGGTGCTACTGTCGCTACCGCTGCTGCTGCGTCTACTCGACGTAACCTTTTTTGTGTCCAAACGCACGGAAGCAAGGAAGGTCTTCTCCTTCGATCTCTTCTTTCTCCGAATGAAAATTCATTGTCGTGCGCAAAACACAGCGCAATTAAATCCAACCGAAAAAATTGAAAGTTCAAGTGTAAGGATCTCTCGGCTGAAGTCCCCGTAATGAGAATTGTCGAAGGAGGAAAGAAAAAAAATCTAGTCGAGACGCGTAAGGTTTTCTAAAGATAAGATAATTGGAAGAACGTGAGTATACTCCGCGAGAGTATCGGGTCGCGCGCACACGAATAATTAGAAGACAAATGTCTCGATTCAAGAGTATTTTTCCCTCTTCTCTCCTTCTCTCGGCGTACATCTGTAATAAATAAAAATGTTTATTGCTAATTAAGCGCGAGAACACACGGAGATGCTCAAGGAGATCGAGTGTACCATATAGTATCGTTCAACGTCCGTTTTCTCCTCCTCCTCCTCCTCCTTCTTCATTTAATTAATTATTAATCTCGCACTTTGAGAAATAAGGTATATGCGCCGGTGCGGATCGACGCGATGGCAATTACAAGTGGCGGAAGATTGTTTGTCAATGATGAGAGCCGACGGCGAACTGCAGCAGGATCCGTGCGCACTCGAGCGTTCGAGACTCGAGGAGAGTTTTATCGATCAAGCGAAATTTCGATCTTGCCTCAGCTCTTTTCCTCTTTGTTTTTCGTGTGGTCACTTAATATACTTGTATGCTCTCTGCATTTTTTTTCTCGACTCAGTATTATTTTTGTCTTATTCTTTTCTACTCGTCGTTGCGAACGGCATGTGGCGAATTGTTTATTTCTTATGTTTTCTTGTTTCTTTATTGCAGTTTTGTCTCTTCAAGTTTTATTTAGATTTCTTGCCATTGATGACTACACTGAGAAAACCCATATCGTAAAATCACTAAATTGTATTTAAACGTTTTATGCAAAAATATATCATTATTAAAGAAAATTTTATTAGCAATTTTTTACGATATCAATATCGTAATACTTATTGTACGATATTGTTTTCTCAGTGTAGTATAAAGGTGGTGACAAAGCTTCGCAACAATCATCGCAACTAAGATAAAACATTTGTTAAATACTTGACGCAAAGTTGAAAGTTAAAGAACTAAAAAATAAAATAATAATGACATTAATGATAAGACTCATCGTTGAGGCGCTTCGTTGCCAAGGGGTATAAGTGACGTTTTAAAATACACTACTTCTTCGACATTTAAATATATGTATTTTTATAAGTATACGGTATAACGCTTTGCCAACAATTTATTTTGTTATCAATGGTCTTACGGACTATGTAACATAGCTTGTTTGTTGTTACTATTATTGCAATATATAAGCAAGAAGAAATTGAATAAAACTCATGCGAAAAGTCACTTATAGCCTTCCCAATCACGCACCTCAGTTATAAAAGTAACAAGAAAAAGTTCTAAGTATATGGATAAAAGGTACATGCATTTTTAACGTAAATTGTTGTATCTATGCACTTATAAATAAGAAATAAGTCTAAAATAGAGTTTCTCATTTCTTTACATACAATATAAAATATTATAAGACAGAAGCAGCGGAACTTTTGTGCATCTATAGATGCCTGTTACAATAAACTGAATAAACTGAAAACATGTATTTGTATAAGCATGCACAACGGATTTTCTTCAATAATTTATTACTTTCATTATAAAACTTGTATTTATTTTATAAGCCATTATTTTGTGATATCCAAGAATGAAAAACAAGCTTAAAATCGAAAACTTTTTAAGTGAATAATTATTTCAACTAAACTTTCACATGCATGGCCGAATATGACATTTGACTGCATCGCCTGTAATGTATTCGACAAGTAACAATTTGCAACAATAACGTTATCGTAATTTTCAAATATGTACAAATATTAGAAAACAAAAGAGAGATATTAAGGAAAATAAGGAGAAGTCGAAGAAGAAAGACAAGCCAAGAAAAAGTCGAAGGAACATAAAGAAGTTGGTCGATTGCAGGGTAGAAAAATCGAGGCAGACGGAGAATACGATGACGGCGGGGATAAGTTGAGAGACGTGGGCGTGGGTTGAAAGGTGGTTAGGTGGTGGTGGTAATAGCGGGTAGTGGTGAGAGGTTAGGGGGGTGTACGAGAAAAATAAAGTAAAGCGGCGGGATCGAAGATTGAGAAAAATTGTGCGTTTATTAATGAAGACGTAGAGACTAGGTATTACGTGACGATTGGCGATTCTCGAGGGCCTCGACTGCACATGCACATTTTTCCAGTGACGCACTCATATATCTATATATATACGTACACGCATATACATATATATTCGCGCGATTTTCTCCTTATCGCTCGTGCTCGCGCGCCTTTTTTGCCGCTTCCTTACTTGCCGCTTCGCTCGCAGGCGCGCTCCACTTTTATCGTGTAGTATTATTACTTCGTACTTTGTCGCCTTCGCCGCGCACTTTTCCATCGTTTTTCCCGTAATACGTGCGCGTACACATACGTACGGTCGATCGCTCGAAAAATCGTCCCGTCGCGCTCTTATGCGTGATCTCCACGATTATCAGGGTTCATGCAGAGTCTTGTCGGCCTGGGCCAAATATAGAGAAAAGAACCTTTTATCTTGCTTTTTATTTTTCTTTTTTTTTTCATTATCAGTTGTAAACAGAGCTCAACGGTTCAGCAAAAATCACCTTAATTTCAATCCGACGAATTTTACTTATAATTTTGTATTAGTTAGAAATTACGGCCATTTCCGCTGAACTATTCAACTCCGTGCACTCAATACTTAAGTTATCCCGTTTAAATTATCCTGCTTATCCCTTAATAATTTTTTTGTCATTTTGTTTGGTTTTTTTTGTTAGCCTTTTATTTATTTTTTGTTCCAGTAGTGAGATGACGTTCGTTCTTTTTTTGTTTTATTTTCACATTTCGCACACTCTCGCCGCTTCGGTATATATCATCGATCCGCATGCCCATGTTTCGCTCTGTCGCACATACACACGCGCAATCGATATTTTCCCTATCTCTCTGTCTTTCTTTCGTGGCGCACGCATTCCCGTTCGCTTTCTCCCTTACTTAATACAGACCGCACAGCACCCTTATAGCATGGGACCAGCCGTGGACGACGCTCGTTATGCTTGGAAAAGTCGGCGCTCCTCCTCTATTTATGCTGTGTTTCTGTTACGTAACGTCGACGATTTTCAAAAGAGGACTCGTTAACTGGAGGCTTTGAATGTTTAAGCAAAGAATTTCCCCATTAAAATTATTCATGAATTTTCAGCGTGATTCTGAAATATCGAGAACTATAGTAAAACTTATACTAACAATCATAGTTCACTCTTGTATTAAAAAATTTATGGTAATGCGACTATGAATTTTATGATGACTTCTAACTGAAAAACGTTGATTGTGGTCATTTGTTTTGTAGATATATACGTTGAATTTTGTTGTAAATAATTTAAAATGAAATATAGCAAGGATGGATGCATTAAAAGCTATACTGATTAGTTTTTCTGGTGATTTGTATTCACAGCAATCTTCTTACATCTCATCAAATTTGTAAATAACAGAATTTAAATACGCTGAATAGTACGTATTTGTTAGTATTCAGGCAATATTCCTTGCATAAGAAAATCACAATTTCAACCATTACACGCCACGAATACTGAAGGAAAGAAGCATTCGCAGTTCCAAGTAACGAAATTCGTGCACGCCTGAAGTATAGGACGACACATGTTATGCGCGTGTATGCATGTGCGTGACGTGTAGGTGTGTCATCAGTGTTTACATGTACGTGTACGCTTGTGTATATATACTCATTTCTCACGCGCTTTTCGCGTGCTCGTAATGCGCACTCGGCCGCCGTCTATTCGAAAGCATCGATTTAACCTACTTATAAATTACGGATCGCCGCGCGATTTGTCGGAACAAAGGGGGAAACATATATTTATATATGTATATATCACGTCATTCCGAGCTTTCGCACGTCTCTGCTAAACATCGTCCTCACGCCTTGCTCACTGTCGCATAACTAAGTTTCGCAATTTATTCATTTTAATTACTTCTTTTTTTCTCATCTTATTTAATCTTTATAATCTTGTGTTTGCTTTCTTATATCACTCTATAACAGACGCGCTTTAATAATTAATAATACAGAGTCCGAATAGCCGATGTCCGACTGCAATTCGCAAAACGCACGTGCAAGTCTGCTTTTGTATAATGCGTATGTGTATATGTATATGTACACGGAGAATGCTTCTATAAAAATTACCGTGAAATCCATTACAAATGAGATCGACACATTGAAAGGTACATTTAGAAGTAAAATTTATGGTATGAGTTTTTGAAGGTTACAATCATATTCACCACAACGTCAGGATGATTTTTATTATATTTTCTAATTACTTCCTGTTACATCGAATTTGACGATAATTTTTTATACAATTTTCTCCGTTCATTATGTATATGTGTACAATCTGTCATGTATTTGCATTCGCACTCAGGTTTGTAGCTTTAATTTTGCTTTCATTGCGTGTGTTTTTTGAGGATCTGCGTGTACGCGTGGTATGCATATACATAATATATTTGTTTTTAATATATAGTTTTTTTTGTTTCGTTATGGCGCATTATACCTATCTATATAATATATCTACAAGGCAGTAGCCAAACACTGTGACTGACTGTGCGAGTGTTTCGCGTCGAAAAAATCTTTCGAGATGCGTTTCTTTCCTCTCCACTTTCTTATTAGCGAAACAGAAAGGATTGGAGAACGACATTTTGCACATCTCGTTTACTTTATTTACTTAATTTTTGTCTTAAGTATCTTGGTTTTTTTATCTCACTATCTTTTAGTCGCGCGAATTCGCGTTTTATTTTTTCGATTCGCACTTGTGTCCCGCGACTTCGGCGCTCTGTGTGTGTATTTGTTTTATTTTTTTTTTTTTTATAATGTCGCAGCCTTGGAATCAAGCTACTCTTATGTGCATAAATTCGCGTCGATCGCGCAGAAGAAGTTTTAGGCCATCCGACGGTTCGCGATAAGCACCGTTGAAGAGAAAAATTACACTTTCAAGTTTCTAAGTTCATTTACAAAAAATGAATATTTACTAGATGCAATACACATGCATTAAATTCGGGTTTCACACTCTTAAATGCAAAGCACTTGAATTTGATAATTTTTCTCTTGGTGTACGCTCGTACGTGTTCATTTGAAGTTTTCTTATCTTCCTCCGCGTGTCCGTGTTTACAATAGTTTTTACGCTTTCGTGCGCGCATATGACGCCCTTGTAATATGATTCGCGCGCGCGTACATTATTAATACATAATTCTTGTTATTTTTGTGTATCTTTCGTGTTTCACTTTTTATTGTAATCATCGACTAGACTCGAGTGTCTTTGGTGGGTTGTCGCATTTTATGTCATTTGGTGTATCGCGTGGCAGTACTCGGCGTTTCATTATTTTCTCCTTGTATTTCTCTCCCAATGAGTCAACGAGTCCGTCGTTCAATCTTACTTCGTAAATTAAACAAATGTCAATCAGTAGAATTAAGTAACACGTTTTTTAAGGATAAATTAAGATAAATCTCAGAAGGTGCAGCATCATTACTCAATAATTGATTCATTTATAATTACCAAAAAATTGTGCATACGACTCGAATTAGTGCAAGTTATAAGTTTGTGTCATTTCTAATTCAAAATCGTGCTTTTCAACCATTTTATCAACTCACACAGCAGTGTAAATAATTTTACTCAACGTATTATTTAAATAACGATCGTAAACTTGCAGCAATGCAGTGTAAAGTAGTGCTAACAACGCTACTACTGCAATCACGATCCTTCATTATTAGACAACAATGTGAACATTTTGCAATATCATTTTAAATTCAATCTTTTAATTCTACGCACTCTTAATTCAATAACAACGCATTAAACTCTAAATATTCTACAAATTCTCGTATAACATATTGAATTTATGCACGAAAAACTCAACACACAGTTAATATTCTCCGTTTAAAACTGAATTTCCACTCTAATAAACAGTCAAATGAACGCGTACTCCTCACCGATCGATCAAAGTAAAATAAACACAACCCTTGCCTTTGAAAAATAAATTTCGAAGCGTTCTCCCCCGGCCGGCCAGAAGCTCCGCTCTACAAAAAACCCTGATAAAAACCCTAGCACCTCGCAGGATTACCGAGGAGCAATCGCCGTGGCGCCCAATCTATGCAAAGCCCGTTAAGAGCCGACTGCTGCCTCTCTCCGCCTCGGTCGAGTGTATTACGCCGGCGAGGGCCTTAATTCAAAATTCGATATTAGCGCGGCAAGGCGTAAGGAGACAAGACAGCAACCCGACAAGATCGAGCGCCGGAGTCTGCATAACGCGCATGTACAGCTATATATATACGCGCATTACAGGCGCTCCGCGTAGCGGCGAAAAAGCCGGGCAATGAAATTACAGCGGCGCACAACGAGGCAGCAGCAGTCGCCCTTTCCACTCTCTTTCTCTTTCCTCTCGGCGTGCAGTAGCAGCGGAGCTCCATACGGTAGGTATATGTCTCGCCCCAAAAGCCCGGAGAGAGCGCTTGCGCACTTCGCGTCGCCGTCGATTAAGCCCCTCGCAGAATGCGAATCCACGGAGTTTTGTTGCCCCGAGCTTGATGGACGAGCGAGCTTGTTTGGGAAATTTTCGTAGATCGTGTATTTTTTATTTCATTTCGGTATTGAGAATCACGAATGGTAGCTCGTGGTTTTGTATCCACGCGCGCGCGACTGCAGAGCTTGATCCGCGAGAATCGGAGTACAGAAGTATGCTGCGCATTGTGCAATGGGCTTTATTAAACGCGCGCGTATACCAACGAGCGGAACATCGATAGAAAAAACGACGGACTCGCCCTCTTACTTTACTGTTCTCTCTATCCTCCCCTCCCTCCGTTTCTTACCCCCCGTACGCCCTTTATTACTTCGACGTTTCCATCTCTTTCCCCCCGCTTTTACTGCTATTTTTTGTTTGCGCTCCGTGTGTCTGCACTCTTTCCTTCTAAAATCTCTTTCGTCGCATACACACATGCACACATATATATACGCGCTCCCGTGTTACATTGTTTTTGCTCTTTTTCTTGTCCCGTCTTCCCTCTTGTTTCTTTGGCATTCCTCTCTTTAGCGTGTGTGCGCGCGTGTGTGTGTCTGTGTGTCTGTGTGTAGGGTGGCAGAGCACTTATTGGAGGGAGCTTTCCAATTGAGGAAAAAGCCGAAGCGTATATATAGTGTATATGCTTCCTCGAGTGCCGCGTCGCGGAGGAAGACGCGCGAGCTCCTTCCCTCTTCTCGCGTGCTCTTACCCCTTTCTTTTTCTCCTCTCTCACTCTCTCTCTCTTTCTCGGTAATTCGGTACTATGTAAATCATAAGTATAAAAGTACGAAAAATCACATTGTCCATCGGATACCATGTTTTCGAGGTCGCATGAGTTTGTTATTCGTTAAGTAAAAACTATCTTGTGCGATTTTTCGAAACTCAGCTTCTTATCGAATAAATAATAACGACGAATATGTACAAACGCACTGTAAAAAAGAAAAATCATAAAAGTAATTGTTGCGTTTAGGTGTGTACAACTATAACAAAAACAAAAGACAGCAAAAGAGTTTAAAAAGAAAGCAAAGGAAAAATAGTCATACTCGTGATGTATCACTGAAGTAACTAATATTTATTCGATAATTATATAAAATCAGAATCTCATTCTAAAACAAAGGACTCAGCGTGTGAACATCCAGGTATAGTGTTGTTGTTTTCTTTTTCTTGCTGTTGTATTTATTTTTTTCTCGCTTGCGTCGCATTATACAAACAAACACGTGTGATCAACAACCCCCTAATACACCGCAGCAACCGCAGTACGTGCAATACGCGCGACGCAACAAAAAAGTGGGGTCGCAGACCGGGTGTAGGAGGACGATATAATAGCATAATCTCGGTTTTGTCCGTATCCGTTTTTGGTGGCATCTTCTTGGTGCCATCGGCGCTTAATGTGTGTATGTGTGTGTGTGTGTGCGCGCGTGCTAGCGGTGAGTTTAATTTTCGGCGCAGAGCAGTTCTGTGCCTCACAATTGGAAAGCTCCCGATATACAAAGAGCTAGTCGAGTCCTCGGCACAGAGCTTCGGCTTATCCTCTTTCCTCGCGCGTCGCAGTGCACAGTTTCTTTTTATTCTCCTACGTTTTTCACTCTTGTTTCGCGCGTTGCGCTTTTCGAGAAATATACGCGCACGCGTGCGTCCGCGCATGTACGCGCGTCTGCGTGTGTGTGGGTGAGAGTATAAGTTTGCGAACGTGTGTATAGTCTCTCGTGGCCCCGGTGTGTGGCTTCGCTTTGGAAGACCCATTTATTTTTTAAAGTTTACTTCTATACCGCGCAAGTGTATACGTATCAAACGACTCGCGACGACTCCCTCATCTCTCGCGTCTCTCCCTAGCTCTCACTTCGTTTTCGTAGAATCGATATACGTACTTTTAAATTTCACTAGAATATGCGCGACCGCTCGCAAGACGCGCGCGTATCGTCGAGTCCATCGTCGGGTATTTCATATCATATATGTATATATATATATGTATTTATATAGGAAAAAAATGGTGTCGCGCGCGCGCCTATCACACACACACACAAACATACACACACGCACACACAACGGACGTGAAGAAAAACGTTCTCTTATTCTCTAATCATTATTCTCCGCTCTGTCTCTCAATTTACCCAGCTCTCCTCTCGCGTACAACACATTGCATCCACATGCTCATATCTCTCCATCTCCTTCGCCAGTATACGGCTAATCGCACACGGATTTACGTATATACGTACGTTATGCATCTGTTTGCTCCTCTGTTATAATTGTATATTATCTCAAGTAGAAAAGCGCGATAGTCGGTGTGTGTGTGTGTGTGTGTGTGTGTGTGTGTGTGTATGTGTGAGTGCGCATGTGTATATGTGTGTGTGCATGTGTGTGTGTGTGTGTGTCGAATCGAGGTTCGTCGCATGTGATGGTTGGTTGGGTTGGTCGCGTCGCCGTCGTCGTCGTCGATATTAGCAACAAAAACGTGTTCTACACAAGAGAGTTCCATTACGTGATGGACTTTTTGGACTTGCGAGGCTGGGTGGAGGAGGTGGCCCCCGAGGCGACGGGGCCGAGGCTCGCCGCGTCGCCGGCCGACTCGATGCACGGACTGGGGGGTCCGCTGTTGATGTGGGCCACGCGCTGGTAGAGCTCGCTGTTGACGAAGCGCGGATACGAGTCGCGGTGCATCAGCGTGTAGATCTGGAGCTGGGCCTCGTCGAACGTGTGGGGCGTCGGCCGGGTCATGTTGCGGTTCACGATCTCGCGCACCCGCGAGTCCAGGCTCACCTGTAAAGGAACGAGAGGAGAATGGTTAGGCATTGCATAGGTTCTTACGCTTCTTGCATTTGTAATGTGAAGATTTGCTTTTGGGGAGCTTTTGCGAAGATGAGTAAATGATTGTGGACGGGTGTGACTAGGGTCACGGAGGTAAGGTGAGTAGATAATGACAGAGTCCGGTTGGACGTAAGTACACTTCTTTTTTGAGAATGTATTTAATTACGTTCGATTTGATGGTGATTTTAATGTTTAGAAAGTAAGTAGATTGAGGAAGGCTTTTTAGTGTGATCGCTCAAACTTTACAGGTTTTTGAGATTTCTTTATTTATTCATGTTAAACGTGTTAGAATTCTTTTCTTTTTATTTTAACAAGGTATTTGTTAAGTATAATCAATTATTCGATTGACTAGAACTTTTCGAAAGTGGATAATGACAAGTAATTGGGCCGAAAATATCAATTGGAAACAAAAAAATAAAAAGATTATTGATCAATACGAATGTCAATATTGTCCGAGCAAACATTGTGTGATTGAATAATAAATTTACATAATAGTGCTTGTTCCAAATTTCAATATTGAAATCAGTCAATTTTACTTTTGTATAAAAATATAGAATATGCACGTGTTCAAAATAACTCGACTTCAAAATTTCAAAACATTTGGTCAAATACTTTTTAAGACATTACCTGCGCGTTAGCATTTTCCAATAGGTACACTTGAGTACAGAATATATACACTCCTATACACGTATATTAACAGACAAAACTTCAATTATATGTTTATTGTTTATTATTTATCCAAGGTCGAAGTTCAAGTGAACTTTGCAGAGGTAATTTAATACCTGTACGTATTCGACCTGGCTCCCTATAGTCATGCTGCATTCATTCCTCCTCCTAGATTTGGAGAATGTAGTAGGTGAAGTGCTTATGCATCATAACGTTACGGCCATTACTGGCCCTACAGTTTCAAGTGGAATCCGAACCACCGGAACCGCGGTAACGAACATACGAACAAAATATTTCTGAAAATTTCAATGCCCGGGATTTGAACTCGAGTTGGACATTTTATTCATTTCCTAAATAATTGCAAAATTAAAGATTTTTAGAACTTTACAGTGTAAAGTTCCTTCAATACAATTTTAACGTATTGCATATTGTTAATAATGTTGATTTCTGTTTGTTGAATTTTATCGTATATCTTTTGCTTCAATAAAGATACTTAAGGTTATAAATTCTATGTCAAAACATAGTTTTTCCATATAATTGATAATAGATCCTTGTAAAAATACATTTTCAAGTTTTGGCTTAATGAATCTGTAGAAAATACTTAAATGAACAAAATATGTAATATTTATCTTCAATTAATTGTATCCGTATTAATTAATATCCGTAGTTTTTGGGGAATTACTCGAAATCGCATAAGACAATGCCGCTTATTTAAATATTGATTCAATTTGAGCTTGGCATGGTTCATTTAGTTCAGTATTTTATTTATTTACTAAGCTCAAAGTTGAAAATGTCTTAAAAGATAATATTTCTTTGAAAAAAGTACTTTTTCAACTTTAAGCTTAGTGAATTGATAAATATACTTAACTGCACAAAATCAGTCAAGTTTGAAGTGAATTAATATTTAAAAAGTCGCATTGTTTACGCTATTTTGAATAATATATGAAGATTACAAAAATAAAAAGCAACGGAACTTACTATTTCAAGTTAACAAGGAGAGTGTTATAATTTGGCCTTTGGCAAACAGATTTTAATGAGGCTTTGGAAGATGTTTTCTTGTAGCTAGAAATGGATTTTAGGATCTATAGCTTGTTCCAGTTGTTCCGATTGTTAATATAACTTTGAACTAGATTAATATTTGTATATAAACCAAACTTTAAATTAAAGCTCTCTCAGTCTACTTTTATTATCATTTAGGTTATTTTTATAATAACATGTAATTATTATCACAAGAAGAGGTACCTTTTTCACTAAAATAATATAAATTATATTTAGAGAAAATAATAGCTCTCATCTCGTATACAAGGACCCATTACAATTTACATTTTGCCCATTACATTTTGAAACAAACTACAGACCCTAGCCGTCATTTCTAGATACCAGAAACATTTCAAATTCCGTTTTTTAAAGGTATAACAATCTCCCTATAACTTTAACATGACCCATTTTGTCCAGTTAAGTATCTTATATAGCTTTCTTAAATCAAAAATGATCAAAATATGTTTATTAACAGTTATTACCTATTATACGAAAAAAAAATATGACAACCTTAACTTTCAGACCGTAAAAATACATCTTCCCGTGTGCAGACAGGCATCTCCGTAATATTCGTCGCGAGGGTTAAAATAATTTATATCCTATCGAGCGCTTTATATATTTTCCGTTCTCCCTGCGTCACTGTACACACCGGGAGGGGACGGTCACTTTCGACTCTAGGTGTTATAACCATAAACGGGAGGATGGGGTTAGGCACCCTCTCGCGCTCTGGGCCTTCAACGGGTGCGCCATGCATGAAAGCTCGCTATCCCGAGAAATAATAAAAAAAAGCGTGCACGAAAAAGAGTGTGTGTGTGAGAGAGAGAGAGAGAGAGAGAGAGAGAGAGAGAGAGAGAGAGAGAGAGAGAGAGAGAGAGAGAGAGAGAGAGAGAGAGAGAGAGAGAGAGAGAGAGAGAGAGTCGAGTGGTCGAATGTGCAAAATGACGAACGACGGGGTTTATATTTAGAGCGCTTCGATCTGTCGCACCCCCTTCGTCACAGGCCGAGAGAGTGAGCACAAGAGAGAGAGAGAGAGAGAGAGAGAGAGAGAGAGAGAGAAAGAGAAAGGCAGAGAGAGAGAGAGAGAGAGAGAGTGAGAGAGAGAGAAGGAAAAGGGAAGCGCGCCTGCAGACTAGCAAGCTGACGTACGTGCAGGCTCGCGACCCGATACGTTGCATTATTCGAGGGATCGACTGACTCTCTCCCTCCTTCTGTCGCTGCTGCAATCTCGTCTATATAGTTGTGCATTTTTTCCTTCCATCTCTCTCTCTCTCTCTCTCTCTCTCTCTCTCTCTCTCTCTCTCTCTCTCTCTCTGTCTCTCTCTCTCTCTCTCTGTCTCTCTCTCTCTCTCTCTCTCTCTCTCTCTCTCTCTTTGTCTCTCTCTCTCTCTCTGTCTCTCTCTCTCCCTCTCTTTCTCTCTCTCACTCCCTCTTTCCCTCCCGCTCGTTTTCCTCTCTCTCTTTTTTTTTCGTTTTTGCTTATTGACGGATGCACTGAGAAGCTCTAGATATCATAGAAATGAGAATTAAAAGCTGAGCGGCCTGCTGCTATTTTAGGCTTTTGTTCTAACGTGAAATTCTGGACTGGAGCTTGAGTGATTACTCGGAGAAAGAGTGAATTTTGTATAACTATTATTTTTATATTACCGAGGCATAGGACGGCGAGAGTCAGAGAAGAGTAGATTCGCCGAGGGCATTATCAATTAACAAAGAGCAACTTTTCAGGTCAATGAGCATGAATTATTTTTGCCATTTTAAATAAGAGTGTATAATTGACGACTGGCTCGTGAAAATGCATAATTTCTTTTTCGTCCTGACGGATTCCGATTAATAACGCAAGTCGCATGTGTGAATTATTTTATCTTTCATTGCACTCGATGTTTTATGAAGCGTTTTATTTTACGTGCAAGAAAACGTTCCAGCGAATACATTTTTAATTAAAATGCTTGAGCACAATAGTTTAATAATCATTTGGTAAAACTAATTAATGACATTAAAATTTGTTTTTTAAATTAGTTTCAAACTATTTCAGTTTAAGTAACTTCAATCCGATATTAGGTTATTTTCAAATAAAACGCGCTCAATGGGGTCATAATTCGATTATCCGTCAAACTTTCATTCTACAGCTTAAAAACAATTTCAGTACGTCTCTATATGAACAACTCAATGAAACTAAACTTCAGATAAAGCATACGTTGTCAAATAAATTAATTAACTTTATTTTATTTTTGTTCTTTTTTGTAGATGGCTCTCTATCGAATATCAAAAAGAAATTTTTTAACAAGTTTCATTAATTTAAAATTAACCTATAATTATTGCAATATTTTAATTGAAAATGACCAAAAATAGCTTAAATTGAAAATCAAAACTTATCCCCGTGACATATTTTTTAGTCATAATACAGACAATGTGTACATATCCCTCTATCCCTCTATAAAAGAATGATTGTGAGATCACGCAGAAATGCGCGCGCATCCCTTGAGTTGCGCACGCATCCTGTGAGCTGCGCGCGCATGCTTAAGTTTGCACGCGTAACGCTATAGCATCAGTAAGGGGTGATGAGAGATAGAATTACTTCAGTTATCGTTGTACAAATAAAACTCTACTTTTTGACATTTTTCTCTTCTCTTTTTAAAGAAGCTGATAATTTTATTACTTTAATTTTACTTTAAGATATGCAACAATACAGTTGTATATGTAAATAATATTTAGTGAAAATTTGATTGAATTATAGCATGTAATTTTCGAGTTATAGAACTATAAAAAGTATCTTGATAAAACAATAAAACAAATAAACAAATGAAAACCTTTAAAAAATGTGTTATCTCAAATAATGAATCAGAGAAAAACAAGTAATTGAGTAATCATGGGTTGACATTGAAAATCATAGGATTTCTAATTGAAATTATTTGTAACTTTTCATAGATTTGGGGTATGCTATATTAATGTTGTAATAATCTAAATAATCTGGCAGTACCAATATGACATGTCACACTTCGTTTATATATATGATTTAAAGTAGGTACCAATTCTACGTTAATTTATTAAAAATACATCAGGTAAAAAATTAAGTAAAAAAATGTTTTAAATTTTCAGGCTTTTTTCGCTTCATTTAGTAGTTAAAGGCACCTGAATTTTCCTGTAGTGACCCTTGCATTTGAGTATCCGATTATCCTCATATTGTCATAAAACCATCATCTAATTATTTGTATGTAAGTATGTAATTTAATACTTTAGTTAAAACTTTATGATTTCGTGAACGATCATCTTTGTCATATTATAAATAATGCATATACATGATTCCACGTAATAAAATGATATTAATATCCACTTCATGCAACTGTTATTGAAATTGCTGATGGTTGATAGTGTGGCGCGCATGGCGCGCCTGAGGTGCCTAGTATTAATATATAAAGTGAATTTTTTCAAAATATTGATGAAATTAAACACCACTGTTATAAACAAATATATAACAACATTCTTTTCTTAAGAAGAAATTCATACTTCAATTTACTATATATCATAAAATACCTTGGAAGCAAGTTTGTAATGAACTGGTCACACTATATCCAATAATACTTTCAATTTATAAAATTAATTTTTTTATATATTTATGAATTATATATAAAACAGTACTATAGAATAAAAGGAAAAAATTGAACATTATATTACTAGCCATCTCTTCAGCACAACCCCACAACTCAAAAGAAGTATCGCCTTATACCAGCGCACCACCAAACTCCGTCTAAAACTCTCCTACACCTCCAAGTAAACCAGGCACTACAAAGTTACCGCTCCGTTCCTCCATGGGTATATACGCAGAGAGCAATTCTCCCTCCCCCCGCAGCTTTTCGACCTACATAACTGCACACACTCGCACGCGGCGGCTGCACCAGCGGCAATACACACATCACGCGTATATACTCACTTCCTTAGGCGAAATAATCGATATGTAGTCCTCGTAGATGAAGCGCGCCTTCTCCTCGATCTTCTCCGGATTGCTCTCGCGCTTGAGCTGCTCGCAGGCCAGCCAGAAGGCGATGTTCTCGTCGCTGTACTCGCTGACGAGGAACTCCCGGAAGAGCTTGCGCCCCTGGGGATTGCGCATCAGCCTGTCGAAGGAGGAGCCCCAGCTGCGTATCTCCTCGAGCTTGATGTCGCCGATGTCGCCCTCGAGGCCGTTGCCGGCACCCGGTCCGCCCAGCTCCCCGACCAGGCCCGAGCCGCTGCCGTGCTCCCCGGCCCCGAGGCCGCCCCCGGCCCCGGGCCGCAGCGACGTCGCGCCGCCCGAGCCGCCCGTGCCCACCGCAGCCAAACTGACGAGGTGCGGGACGAGAGTTCAGTCGGGCACACGCGCGAATAAGGATGAGTTAGACTTTTTTTTTTCTTATGTTTTCTTTTTATTGGCTCGCTGTTGAATGTACCAGCGTGGGTGATTGTTTTACAAGTAAGTGCAGGGGTTTTTGGGTTAATTGTTGATACAGAGACCGTGAGCAAAAATATTTTTAGCAGCTCTTTTTTCTTATCTTATTACTTTGTTTCCTTATAATTAGATTATAAATATATACCTTTATTGGCGTACGTTCAATATTTATACTTGGTTAAGTATAGTCGAGTCGATTTTTTTTTATTTTAATATAAACTGTTTGGGAAGATGTACTGCAGTAAATTATTCTATAAAAAATTAAAACAACAATTTTTTAATGCGTGACCGTCTACAGTTACAACGAATCACAAAATGTTGCGGTTGAATGTAATTGTTGTTTCTTGAGCTAAATTCAAAAAAAGTTGTAATTTAAATTCAAAACGATTACTTTTTACTAAATAAATTTAATAAAAATTGATTGTGAGTTAATATCAATCCAATTATATTATAAAAGTATTATTTTATATTTTTAGAAAGTAATTTTTTGTAGGCAGTTTCATTTTTAATTATTATTGCATAACTTTTGATATTTTTGCAAAATGTATCGATTAAATAAAACAATAGTGAAATATAATGACTCGAAATTTTCATTACGATAACCACAAAAACTGTTGTAATCATGAAAAATTACTAGAAAATTCATATTTTGCCAGTACTCATAATACTGGTACAGTACAGGCTCGAAATTTATTTGGGACCACTGCATAATTTCCTTTAATCGATTACGAAAACGAATTATGTAAATCGGTCCAGCCGCTCCTGAGTAATCGTTGTAAATTGTACATGTATAAAAAACATACGCGTCGAATATAGAACTTGCTTCTTTTTGAATCGATGAAATTGATGTTTTACAAAATGTGTGCCTAATACCGGAAACTTGATGATTTTAAACTCTCTAAAAATGCTTGTATTTCAATTTTTATGTAAAATATTATTTTATTATAAGAATTACATACAATTTAAACCAATGGTATATGACAAAATCGACAGTATGAGTATTAAAATTACGTATTAAATACTAATATTCTTTTTATCGTAAAACGTATGATGAATTAGAGTAATATTTTAGGTTCCGCAATAAAATAAAATAAAATATACCATTTTGATATCTATAATTGTAAACTAAAAAGTATAGATTATTATGCATAAATATTACACAATTACAATATTTCATTAAAAGAACGAAATTTAATGTGTCCGATATTAGGTAATAAACGTTATTTAGAAAAGCTTTAAAATAATGAACCCTATAGAAATATTTAAATAATTAATGTCGTTATTCATTCATCGCTTGAAGCTAACTAAAGTACATATTGGCAAAAAAAACTTCCACCGCGCCTAGAGGGGCGCTACTGTTTCCCAGAAGAAAACAATGAAAAACATAGCTACCGAGGAGGTAGTTTAATATAAGATTTACACGGAGATCATATTTATAAATTGATTTACAAGTTTTATATACTATAAGAAGGTATAGTATAATAGATGGTAGCAAAAAGTTTCTTTGTCACATATTAAACTTGTATTTCAATTACTGAAAATGTTTCCCATGTAAATCTTATAGATAAGCTGCCCCCTCGGCGACCATGTTTATTAGTTCATCCAGAATCCGCTAGTGTCGCATTGCTAATTTAAACTCCCAATAGCTCGATTCTACGACTGAAAACAACATTATATCGAGGCCTCATACGAAGAATAACAGAATTCATTTTAAGACAAAGATTAACGCGATTCAGCGCTCACGACGAAGAGTAAGGCGTTTCGCGTGCCCGCGTCGAAGTCTGAACGAATTCACCCGTTCGTGGCGAAGACTAACAGATTTCAACCAGTTCGCGACGAAGACTAACTGAATTCACAAGTTCGCGGCAAAGACTAACAGATTTCGCAAGCCCGCAATGAAGACTAATAGAATTCAGTAGTTCTATACCAGGAATAATGTATTTAACCATTGAAATATTTATGTAAGGGAGAGTTATACAATATGAGTACGCTTTCAGTATGAACATTTTTTAGTTCTGGGCCACCACCTCATGCCTTACCAAGTGAACTTGTATATTATTGTTTTATTATAATACAATTGGAATCTCGTATTTTAAGATTACGACTACCAAAGTTATAGCGTAATCAACTGATTTACCAATTTTCAGCGAGTCAAAAGTTATTTTTGGAAGTTTAATATCATCAGTTTGGTATTTTAGTAGATAAATAAGTTTGTGCATTAAATTTGACTCCACCAATTTTTTCGGTCAGAGAGGGCGATTCAATGAATAAATACTTTGGAAAATCAATTTTCATTGTTTTTATGAAAGGTTACAGCCAAAATAGCTATGCATTCAAATTAATATTCATACGATAATGGTAATTGTCGTACTTCAAGGTTTAAAAACGTGTTCGAATTTAAATCACAAGATTAAATGCAGTACAAACCTTTTTACATAAATAGGAGCAGTATTATACCTATCTAGTATCTACTATATCCAATGGGTGCATGGTGCGCGAACAAAATGTGTATGTGCAGCCCCCCCCCCCCTCACATTCTACAGTGTATCTATTGCCTTTGGATTATTAATGTGAATTTTATTATATTTTTTATTAATTTTATTTTGTATTGATCATTCCGTTTATGTAAAAAAAATTATAAAGTTTAATTTTTGATCTAAAAATATCGACATTACAAAAAATTTACGAGTGGTGGTGGCCCAGAACTTAAAAATGTTCATACTGAAAGCGTACTCATATTGTATGACATAAAGATTTCAATGGTTAAATACATTATTTCTAGTATAGAACTACTGAATTCTAATAGTCTTCACTGCGGACTTCCGAAATCTGTTAGTCTTTGCCGTGAACTTGTGAATTCGGTTAGTCTTCATCGCGAACTGGTTGAAATCTGTTAGTCTTCGTCGCGAACTGGTGAATTCGGTTAGTCTTCGTTGCGACCTTGTGAATTCGGTTAGTCTTCGTCGCGAACTGGTGAAATCTGTTAGTCTTCGTCGTGAATTGGTGAATTCGGTTAGTCTTTGTTTTAAGTATTGAAATCTGTTATTCTTCGTATGAGGTGTCGATTTGTTTTCATTTGTATTAGTAACTAATAATTTAAAAATTTCAATGCTATAAGAGGCAGTGTTACTATCTATCTGGAAAATGCTCAAACAAGGAATGCCCGGATTTAGGAACTGCGTTAGTTGAGTGCTATATTTTCTATAGAAATGATTTTTAATGCAAAAAAAATGTAATTCTTATTTTAATTTAAAATCGGATTCGTGATTATCAAGTAATAGCATCAACTAACATTGTGTACTTAGATAATTTTTATTAATAAAATTGAGTATATTTAATGAACAAATAATCAGAAAAATGAAAGTTGTGGAAAGTAAGACATTTTAAGTGTTATACTACTGTAGTATCTTTTCCTAATAATTTTACTTTAAAGTTAACCAAATTGTTTGACTGTATTCTCTTTAAAAACCAATCGTCGTACGTCATGAAATTCGTAATAAATATAAATGTCTATTGATTGAGACCACTGCAATGATTGCCACTTTATATTGAAACATATTTCGAAATTTATTGAAAAGTCAACGTTAACAGGATATTAAGATCGTATTATTTCAGGAGTTTAGATCGGTCAAGTTTGATAAAAAATAATGCAGTAGCTTATTAGTGTTCTACTCCTTATTATGATTATGCTACATTGTACTAGACAGTATATAACTGACTTATAAAAGTAAATAATAATTTTTAAATAGTTATTAAGAAAATATAACAATTTGGGTAAAAATAATAAAAAAAAATAAATATTCTTTATACATAAATAATCGACATTATTTTAAAGTCACTATAAAAATACATATCTGTTTATGAAGATTTTATGAAAGATACGGTAGTTTTTCGAAAATACACGTCTTTTTATGAGCCGAAAGAAATAAAATTGTTTTTGGCAACGTGCTTTCAAAATAAATGACTAATTACTACTTTTCTTAAGCAGCCCAACTCAATCGAGCAATTGTCATAATTATAAATTTGGTACTTCAATATTCTTAATTTTAGTTTATACATTAAGGATGCAAATGTTTTTTGTAACTTTAGAAGATTTCATTAGACACAAATAAGTTGTGTACAAATTTACATGTAAATGTATGTTGATCCGAATGAGAAAATTGAATAATACGAGAAAATATTTTAACAATAGGCATTAAATTTCTATTTCTCATTTTAATTCAAGAATAGGCACATGACTTATGGTAATTTAAATACAGTTTCTTGTTCACGCCCAAAACACAAAACGATATTCAAATGAGTATACATACTTCATGCCTCAATACGGAAAAACAAGATTAAGGACATTCACTTATGAATATTGTATTTATTTTTAATATGTTGATATACTGTACAAGAAATAAATAAAGATAATACTGTGGCTTATATTTGAAGTTTACCGTTATTAATTTTATATAAATTTTAAAAATTGATTTATGCTTACGATCTCTGTTTTAACTATTTTCCCCATAAATCATCATATAGTTAACAATAATTGCAAGTCTTAGATCTACTTTAAAATATTCCAAACTATACAATAAATAACATTTACTAATTCTAAACAAATATATACAGTCATGCAAGGATATTTCTAAATATTTTACAAAAATTAAAATAAATGTGTCATTCGACTTATTTTTGGTATAAATATATTCTATCGATCTTAGTGAACCAATTTTTATAGATGCTAGATAGATGTTTGCTCTTGCGTAGGCTGCAAAAATCGAATACGAGTCGTTTCAGTCTGCCGTGCTATTTTTCACCAATTTTTGCACTGTTATTTTTAATAAGCAGAATGAATTATTTACCGTCTATTTTAGACATTACGAACTTGACACATAAATGATGAAGACGAGGTTCGTCAGAATCGATAAAGCATATTTCTATTGATAACTTCATTAATTATACTCGTATTGATATATTTCGTAAGATATGACGTATGCGACTTATTTAGAAGAAAATCGATTCGGTACAGTTTGAATTTTTTATAATAATTTTTTACTTTAACTTAATTATTTTGAATAGCCTTAAAAATGTACGTGTAAATTATTAATAACTTTTATTGCAACATAAATTATTAAAAAGAAAACGTCGTATCATTAAATTCACTGAGAAATAAAGTTTTCAGCATCGAAATTAATTTACGTACGACGTGCTGTACATCACGAAATTAAATATCTCTGTATCACTAATAAAACTGTACCCAAGCATTCTGACGTCATATCACAGAAGCTCCGAATGCCTCATTCTTACCGCAGTTACACTGAAGAAACAAACGAATAACTATACCAAAAGTAAGTCATAAATCAACTTAAACACTAAACGAAAGCAAGGAAAGTGTGACACTACATACTGCCTACTTTGAAACACAACGTCGCTCATTTCCCAATACTCCAGAGTCCTCACTTGCGAGCACATGCCTTCGCGCACTCTCTCACTCCGCGCTCCCAAAGAATCGCACGACTCTCGCTCTCCGCGCCTTTTCCCGAAAATACACAAACAACTCGAGAAAGTACCACGCGGTACGTACTTGTGCCCCGGTACGAGCCAGTGCCACTACAGCTTTGCGATCCTCGCGGCTCGGCAATCGGTTGAGAGCGATTTTGCTTTAAGGGTTGGCACGGAGCTAACTGCAGTGAATCGCGCGGTCGCGCTAATGAGACTTTTGAACTCGACTGCTAGTCGCGCGCGCGCGCCGTGCACTCGCGTGCATGGCGTGAGAAGGAAAAAGCCCGCCCGTGCAAGCTGGCGCAGCAACAAAGACGGAGCCGTCAAGCTGCGGGTCGAGGAGACTTAGAAGGGGGCAGATTAGACGGAGTAAAGGAGGGGCACGCCAGCACACACACACACACACACACACACACACACACACACACACACACACACATGTATACACGCATGTAGATAAGCGGGCTGAGGAGGAAGAGAGAGAGAGAGAGAGAGCGTGCAAGAGAAAGATATGAATGAGGCTGAAAGAGGCACACAGGCAGCAACAGAAGTGGCCGAGTGTGTGCTTTGCTCGTGGGTGTGAAGAGGGAGGGACGCGTACGCACACACACACACATGCACGTGCTGAGGGTGACACGTGTTGTGTTTCGTTTTCTGGCGGCTGCGGACGCTGGCCCGGCCCGGAGAAAGAGAGAGATGACGCGCGTCGTGGATACACGTGTTACGCAGCGGTTCACGAGAGAATATATATATACAGGATGAGAGAGGGCGAGAGCGGTGTCGCTCGCGACTCGCCGGAAGCGCATGCAGCTGTACAGCTGAGAGTTTTTGGAAAAATCGGATTCGAGCGCTCGCGGCTTATCGCTCTGTATCTGTGTTTTTGTAGCAGTGGCGTTTTCGTTTTTCTTTTGATAGCGGTTTCGGGTGAAGAAACTTTGAAGCGCCGCGAGAATCGAGAAAATCGCGTTTGTGTACGGATAGGAAATGAGAGTTTTGTGAATCGAGGTGTAAGGTCGTCGCGTAGGTCGCGCGTTTTTCTTTTCCGTGGGTGTCGAAAACTGGAGTGGAAAGATTTTCGCTCTCGAGGCCGTGATACTTCCGTTTTGAGGAGCGTGCGCGCGCGCGCGCGCACGAGTGGCGATTGAAAATTGCGCGCCGCGCGCGCATTACACCGAGAGCTTTGTCGGCGCGGAGAGGGAGGAAAATCAAGTTTTACGTGACGAGCACTTGTATAATACTATCGGCTTGAACTATCTTCGCCGTTATTTGTGTCTTGTGATGAAGGATCGCAGACGTGCGCTGGTCTATTTTCCATTGAGTCCATTTTATCGACACAATTTTAATTATATTTGCAGGTTTACAGAAGTATGTACACGTTGTATTTATGAGTTTACAGTTGTATATTTACGTTGCTAATTCGCGATACGTTATTTATTGCTTAATTGTGAAATTATCGACCAAACAATTGTTTCATTTTATGCTTAGTCTACAATTTTTTAACGAGTCATAGAGAGGGTCACTTAAGCTTCAGATATTGATTACACTTTCTGACTTTAAAGAATTTTAACGAGCAATCGATACTTTTTTTCTTTTACTTCGTCTTAACCCTTTAACGTGAACAACGGCCGAAACCGTATCGTTGGGGCCTGAGTTAGTGTTGGTAAATCATGGTTCCTACTTCATTTTCTTAAATGCCCAATTAAAATATTAATAATTTTACTTTTCACGTATACTCAGTAACGTATGATCAATTATTTAGGTGCTTTTTCTTAGAAAGTAAAAAATTAGGCGGGCAATCGAACAAAATAGATTTTACGACTTTACTACTACTAACGCACGATTCACGTTAACGGGTTAAAATAGAATCTATCTGAACTAAAAGATATTATTACATTATCAATGCTACTGTATCGCATAGTATGACTTTGAATGTACAATTATAGCAACATTTACTATAATCCATGTTCCCCGTAGACTTTTCATCGACCACTGCACCAATCGAACTCGACAAGAAAATAGACCCATTACCCAGCGAGAGTTAACAACACCTCGAAGGAAGGAGAAACCTCTTTCCTTCGAGAAACAACCAAAAGCTACACATCGAACTTCGCCATCCGCGAAAGCATCCACGGTCAGAAGCTTCCTCTCGCCCTTACTTGACCATCAATTTCCTCCAAAACTCCATCGGGACGAGTAGCCAGCGTCAGGGGCGAAACGCTCATCGATTCATAGCACCCGCGGCAGGCGTAAAAATCGTCGCCGCCACCGACGCCGCCGACGACGACGACGACGACGATGAACGTTTCACTCTCGAATCCGCTGCTCTGGCTGGTCAATAAAACGAGAGAGGCGCGCGGCCGAGAGAGGCCTCCTCCTAGGCCATCGTGCACCAACCCCAGCGACACAACGGCCGAGGTTCAATTTTCCTTTTTATTTCCTCGCGCACACCAGCACCGGGCACTTTGCACACTCGCACACTGCTGTAATAGCACGGATCGGACAGCCGAAGAATCGCGCGCGCGCGCGCGCACGTTCGAACGAAAAAGCAAACAACAGTGCAGCGGAAGAGCCGCGATGTGAAAAAGAAAGAAAGACAAAAATAAAAAGAAAAAGCACACACACCGCGGTACACTTCGTTTTTTCCCCGGGAGCGCAGCAAGTGTACACGCGTGATATATATGTATGTGTGTATATATCGAGCAGAGAGAAATAGAGAGAAGTAACGAGCGAGCAGCCGCGGCGGCAGCGACTTATTAGCAGACGGTTTGAATATTGCACGGCTCTACGCGGCGCGGCTTCTGCTGCTTCGCCTCGCGCGTTACACATACCGTCCCTGTCCGTGTGTGTGCATGTGTGCATGTGTGCAGGTGTAGGTGTGTATTTTATGTACGCTCGGCCCAGATTTTCGCGCACGCGCCGCAGCCGGTGCATCGTAGCGGCGGCTCGCGGACGCACGTCCAAAGACACAACACACTCGCATGCAGGCTATAAGTATACGTGTACATGCAGGCCTATAGTGTACACACGGCGTGCATAGGTATATACACAAGACAAAGCGCAAGCGGGTGCATACACACACACACGCGCGCGCGCAGGCGTGTGTGTACAGCTAGATGCGGAAGAGGGGCAAAAGGAACAGAAACTGCTCACCATTTATTCCTGCTTGCGGCATGAAACATAGAAAGAGAGAAACATAACGTTTATATATGTTTATATAGATATATATATATATATATATATGTATGTATGGTATAACTTGCTGAGCTACTGCGTCGATTTCTTTGTTACGCGGCGTGTAATTGTATGTGTGTGTGTGAGAAAGTCGGTGACATTGTACGTTAGTTAGCGAGCGAGAGAAAGAGAGCTTGTATACGTGTATACAAAATATATAGAGGCGCGTCAGGCGGTAAATGGGTCATATAGCTGTCCCCGCGCTAAACTGCCGAACGGCGCCAGACAATCGACGCTTGTACACATCGAGGAGCATCATTCCGAAAAGCGACTCGCGCGCGATACGTTTTGTACGTACAGAGACGCCCATAGGATACAGACAGAGAGAGAAAGAGAAAGAGAGAGAGAGGGAGAGATATACTTTTTTTTTCTTGTCGCGCGGCGCGATTTACATATTATCTTGCGGGAGGGCCAAGCGAGCGAGGCCGCGTGGAGAGAAAAAGAAGCCCACTTTGACACGCGACATTTATTAGCTTCCAGGAATACTGTGCGTTATTCCGCCTCCTTTTTCCGCCCGCGGCTGAATAATAGCCAGCGCGGGGAAAAATTTTTCTCGGGAAAAAATTACCGTAGTGCTGCTGCAGTTTCCATCTTTTCCCTGCACTCGCGCGGTGCTGTGTGTGTGAGTGTGGGTGTGCGCCAGGGCCTAGAATTATTTGCCACTGCAATTGGTTGAAAATGCCTTCCGAGAGTTGGCGAAAAAAATTTTCTTTTCTTTCTCTCTCCGCCTCATTTCGTTCTTCGCTTTTTTTGCTTTATAATGCGATGGTAGACGGCGCGCGCTCTCGCGTGACTGAAAATCGTTGTAATTTTTCCTGGGAATGAGTTTTTCGCGTCCGAGTATACGCGATGCCAGTGTTTTCTTCTTCGCCGAAAGAATCGACGCGTTTTCATAATTTATTGGGCCTAGCCGAGGTGCACGTAATCTATACGGCAAGGGTGAAGGAGCGTTTACTTCGATTTTTACTATTGCCGACTTTACGCGGTTACTTGTATAATGTTCGTGTTTTACGTGTGGTACCGAGAATTGCCTGTAAATTTAGATCAAAAATACCTATACTTGTTTCTAATGTTTTAATTAAAGTGATAAAATAGATTTCTTTTATCGAGGATGCATTTAAAGTTCGATACATTGAGCTAATTATTGATTCTTATTAAAAATTCAAATGTATTAACCAATTATTTATTCGTAATGTTACATCTCTTTAATTTATTATTTATTATGACAAATAAGAAGAGTGTCAGACCTCTGGGAAACGCATTCCGCTGAAACTTTAGGGATTGCTCACGCCATTAGTTAAAAAAGACATTGCTTGCATTGTATTGGTTTTCTAAAGACAACATTTTGTTATGAAGATACATTGCTCCATCAGTATAATAAACGCACATTACAAATTCAAAAAATATACGTTTTAAGGTGACTTCAGCAACTTTTATTTTTAATATTTTTATAAGTATAAATACTAAATCTTTTAAACATCAATTGTCTTTAAATACTATTTTCAAGAGTTTAGTTTTACCAAATTTAATGTATGCTTCTGTTATATGGACACCGCATCATGATTATATGATAAGAAAACTGGAGGCAGTTCAACATCGTTTTCTCAGGATGCTGTCTTTTAGACTTCATATTCCCATGAGTATATTTGATCACAACTTTAATATGACTTTCCAGATTTTTAATTTATATTCAGCCAAGTCTATACATGATGTTGATGACCATCTGTTTATGTGTAAAATTTTAAAATCGGAAGACAAGCATCCTGTATTAGTGAATTTACTCGCCTTCAGAATGCATTGCCATAACGTTAGCTCATTAGACAACTTAATGAACAACATTGTAAAGTTATATCAACATTTTTAGATCTGTTTTTAGATTAAAAAGATCATTTAACTTAGCTTACATAAATCTTTCGGATTATGATTTTGTCTTCTCGTTTAAGATATCAATGATTCTTTATATTTTGTTCATTATCACTTATATCCACCTTGTGGAAGATGTTTGTAATTGCAAATTTTTGTAAAGAAGTAAGTCCAGTTAATACAACAAAATAAAATAAAATATAGACAGCGTTTAAACTTTCCAAAAATGTTCTTTGATTGTTAAACTTTTGATATAATTCTGTATACTTTTGTAATCAAAACTGGGATCAACGGCAAATTATAGATAATACTCATGTTTTACAAATTGAATATAAAAAAGATATTATAAATAATGGTTAAAAACGTGCTTCTGCGCATGCGCACTGAGAGGTAAGTCAACGAATTATCGCTTTTTTACGCATTAACATAATAATTCTTAGTTATAAACGTGCAAAAGTAGTTCACAATGCTTTAGATTGAAATTTAAATAGGATAATTGAACCAAAAATAAAAACAAAAAGGAAACCCTCCATGGGGCTCTCGCTTGATATAGTGCCCATCGTTGAAGCCACCTTAAATTATTCCAATAAACCAAATTATGACTTTGGCTATTTAACCGCAAAAAATGATTGCACAGTCCTTCATTGCCATGACGCATTGAAAAGCTATACTTTTAATACGTTACGCCAAATGCTTCGTAGAAAATTTTTAAAATGCAAGTATAGAAGTAGCATTTTGCCAAGTATATAGAAAACTGCGAGAAGCTCAATTTCATTGCAATTCATTGGGGCTTAAAAAGCAAAGTATAAATATAAGACAACAATTAAGAATACGTAGTTATTTCTGATACTTTAACAGATACAGGCAATTCCTCAGCGCGTTGTCAGTGTTGAAAACAGTAAACGTTATTGTGTTTCTGACTAAATAGTTTTTGGTTAGTAAATAGCTATGTTAACTTTTCAACAAAAAGCTTGTTAGTTGTTACTTTTAGTTTCAACTGATTTTATAAAAGCATTAGAGGTCAAGATCAAAACTACATTATACCCTAGTTCAATCTCTAGACTAGACTTTTAAAAGACTATATTTTATTTGACGCGGAAGCACGTGCTTTTTCTCCCTAGATAGATTATCCAAAGGTCAAAAATTACACTGTAACAAAGAAAGTTTTCTTCTTACAGTATATCGTCGATCTTACTTGATTATAATACGCAAAAGCGACAAAATAATACTAATATTTCCACAAAGAACGTCCTATTACCATCCTATCCCCGAGAGACCTCATAATAATAATACACACACACATACACAAGAACGTTTACAGTACGATAGCCGGGTCTACAATATCAAAACACACAAGAAGACACAGATAGGATCGTCAATACCACGAGCAGCTGCAGCAGCAGCACCAGCACAGGCAGCAGTTGTCCTTCTTGGATCGGCCCATGAGTCCGTGTCGCTGTTGCTGCTGTTGTCCCGGCTGGCCGGAGTTGCTGTTGCTGTTGCTGCCGCGCTGCTGGCCGGGCGAGCCCGTCGACGCCTGGCCCTGGCTCTGGGCCCGCAGCCGACAGCCGCCACCGCCGCCCGCGCCACTGGACGCGTCGTTGCCACCAACGCCACCGCCACCGCCGCCGCCGCCACCGCTGCCGCCGTGACTAACGCCTAGTCCCATCGCTGTTGCGCCGATTCCGCTCGACATCTTGGTGGAGAGAAAAACAGAGTGGAAGAAGGCGAGTGAATTCTTTTTTCGTTGCTTTGTTTGTTTGGTTTTTTTCTTTTTCAGTGAGAGGTGGTTGGAGTTGGGATTGGGTGGAGAAATGGTGCGATGTCGCAAGGTATAGTAATATAGCGTGTCGCTTTAAAGGTACAATGGAGTGTTCAAGGGGGTTTGAAAGTCGTTTAATAGTTCAAATCTCTGCGTAAATTATTTTCTTAGGCGTAGTACGTAGAATTAGGGCGCATTCTCAGTAGCGCGTACCGCACGGGCACCCGAGAGCAAGCTTATATAATTATTGTTAAAAATAGTATATTATGTAACAAGGGCAAAAAGTCACCAGAGGGAAAAATATTCGACTTCTTTCTCGAGTTACATATTGTGCTTTATGCCCATCTCAACTGTGGCCACTTTTTGACTTGGAAAGCGAAACTAATGGACTGTTAAAAGACAATATTGTTAAAAGACAATCGAAAATGAGGGTTATTGGTAGAACTTGATGAAATAAAGGAATTTGGACTAGTTTCTAGTAAAGTCACTTTTTTCCTGCATTTGCGGGAAAAAGATTACTTTATTCCCACAAATGCGGGAAAAAAGTGATTGGCGGGGAAAAAGTTACTTATTTCCCACTAATCGTTTTTGCAGGCAAAAAGTGTAATTTTGGTTTCGCTTTTCAGGGAGAAAAGTGGCTATTTTCATTAAGATGGGCATAAAATCGTTTAAGTAACAATAAGCTTTGTCTGAAACAATGTTTTGTTAAATTTTAATCAAATAGAGTCTCATGGAAAGTAAAAATCCTCTTATCAAGCCGCTTTCGTGATGCTTATGCACGGGTACCCGCGCGGTGCACGCTACTGAAAATGTGCCCTTAATGGGTTTAGTCAGAAATTTATACTGCTTTGAATATTATAATATTACCGAACCAGTAGTGAATAAATACTTACGATTATGCAAATGCTAAACATTATATTAATTATTATTAAGACAAACCCAAAACACTTGCACTTCGTTGAGTAAGCGTCTATAGTTCTTTGGTATAAACATATTTCAATGATTCTCCATTTATTGCCGATTGTTCTCTTGTGCAGACTAGAGACAAACATTTCTTTAAATGCATATTCTGCTATTTAATATATTGGTATCAACTAAACAGTATACTTGCTTATGCAAAAAATATGTTTGAAAAAGCATATTAAATTAATCCAAAAAATCGCTAGTGCTAGCACATTGAAGTTATCAATATTATTGGTTGTCGATATGGAAACCTTTTATAAATTTGAATGCTCTTATCCTGGACGAGTTTTCAATATTTTCTAGACTTTTAAATGGTAAAGAATTTTGTCCATTTTAAATACATATAGTTCCTAGTTCTATAACTATTTTTATTATCTTGTTTTCTATACCAGGGATACAAATATCAAACTACACGACACCCTAATTTTAACAAAATTTCATTCAAATCATTTTTAGTGTGTCGTAGATTTTGACGCTGTAAGTTCGTGCAGAGGCCTACTATTACTCCATAAAATGTAAGTAAATTTTGGTTTTGTCTAAATACAAGTGTTATTATAATTAATAGTACACTATGCAACAAGAAAATAAAGTCGAATATTATTAAGTAAACACCCGAGGGAATAGTCAACTTTATTCCCGTGTTGCAGATAGAACTTTAATTCCGACTTAACTGGACCACCATATTATCATTTTTTCAAATTTTATATTAATATTAATATAATATAGATATAAAATTGAAAAAATGAGAGAACGCTAGAGGAAATGAGAATTAATTTTAGGTCAATAAAGTGGCCATTATAGTTAAGACGTGAATAATAGTACGTTATGTAACAAAGGCAAAAAGTCGAATATTGTTCCTGCGGGTGATTTTACTTCTTGCAGTATTACCCGAGGGAAAAATCGACTTTTTTCTCGAGTTACATATAGTACTTTATACCCATCTCAACTGTGGCCACTTTCTGACTTAAAAAGCGGGACTAATGGACTGTTACAAGACAATATTGTTAAAAGACAATCGAAAATCAGGGTTATTGGTAGAACTTGATGAAATAAAGGAATTTGGACTAGTTTCTAGTGAAAAAAGTGATTTGCGGGCAAAAAGAGATGGGCATAAAATAATTACTCAATTCTGGGTTGAAAAGGTTAACCTGTAAATAGGGGCTATTCACAAGTTACATAGGACTGTGTATAAGAATATTAGACTCTCCCCCCCCCCCCCCCTTCCCCCCATGATTTCCCTATGTATTTTGTCTTCGCTGTGAGCATGTGGTATAATATATATTATCTTATTTTCAAGAATAGCGCCATCTTACGGTCGAGTGACGTGATCGGGGTAGTACAAAATACACAGGCTCTTATGGACATTCAATGAAAACAATAGTTTTTTAATTACTAATGAATCTGTGAATATCCTTATAATGTTTTTTAATAATAAATAAATATGTCAAGTCAAGAAAAAAATTTGAGATCACAAATTGTCAGAAACTTATAAAACATTATTTTCATTGAATATCCATAACTAGAGCCTGTCCATTTTGTACTACTCAGATTACGTCACTCGACCGTAAGAGGGGGCTATTTTTGTGTACAATATCTGTCGTGCTCACAGCGAATACATCGTAAGGCTAATAAAGATCCCTCTCCCGTCTCAAAGCTTTACGTAATTTGTGAACGACGTCATATTTAAATACTTCATTTTATCACCTAAACACTTCAACATATTTTGACATAAAAGGGTGTTTTGAAAATGTTTTGGGCGGTGTTAGAACTCATTTCACGTTTTGATTATTTCCAGCATGACTGAACGCTTAGTGTCTCTTCTTTATTCATTTTTGCTTTTACGTTACTTAACAAGCTCTATAATAGTTAATCTATTACATTCTTGGGATCACGGGTTTCCAGAAACCTTGTGAAAAATAATTCACATTGACTAAAAAAACGGTGTCAGTAATTAGGACATAAAAGGTGTCGGCAATAAGAATGTACACAGGGTGTCAGATATTAGGACAACAAACAAGGTGTCGGTAATTTGAACAACAGGTTGTCTGTAATTAGGACGTGTGTGTGCGTGCGTGCGTGCGTGGGCGTATGCGTGTGCGTGTGCGTGCGCGTGCGCGTGTGCGTGTGCGTGTGCGTGTGCGTGTGTGTGTGTATGTGTGTGTGAACATTACTCTGAATACACTCGGTGAAAATTAATGTTTCGGAGCTCATTTTTTTTGTTCTTGAAGGACGGCCGAAAAAATCTTTTTCTTTTTGCTTTTTGATACATTTCTGTTTATTAACCTTCTTTCAATTTTTGAGTTGTAGTTTTTTGAGTTTTTTGATACCATAGAAATAATACCATCGATTGAGTGATAATGCACTTAAAAGAGCATACAATTATCCATCTTCTCTCACTCGAAATTTTGAATAAGCTATTTCTCTTGTTTTCTTATTCACGAAAGCGTAATTTTTTATAAATGGTTATATCTTTGAATTATAAGAATGAACATTTTTCTTAAAATTGAGATGTTTAGGAATATGGATAAGACTATTCTGTAAAAATTTTAAGCTTTATCTTTGTCTTTTGAAGGGAAAAAAATCTTTTTGTAAAACAAATTGATATTTATTCAGCTGCGAATACTGGAGTATATCGGCAGCATTCTGAAACTTTCCAAAACGTAACTTTTTTACTATCTCTTGAACAAGTTCTTTACTCAGACCACAACAACCTTTATATTTCAAAATATTTGAGGTTATGTATTTTTTGAAATCTTATTTGATCGCTTATATATCGAGAATAGCACGGTCATTTTTTACCAAACAGAGCTCATTCTTTTAATTTTTTTAACGAAGATTCGAAATTGAAAAAAAATTAAAGATTCATCGACTGATTTTTTTTATAACAATTTTCTATTTTTGGATTTTTTAATTTTACCTATCTTTTACAACCGCAAATTTTGTAAAAGATTATTTTAGATGTGCTCTTTCCCTTCTTTTGTTATATACGAAGAAAGTCATATTTAGTTTAAACGGTTATATCTCGGATATCCATGATGGCAAATCGTTCACAAAATTTTAGATGATTAGGAATTCAGTGAATCTACGTACTAACATCTGATTACAGTTCATTTAAATATTTAAATAATTTTAATAAATTAAGTACAGACAAGAAATTGCTGAGATAAGGATTATTACCTATCGTTCTGTAGTTTTAGTAAAAAAATTTAATTTCAAACCATCAATGACAAAAAAGCATACCCATTTTAAGGTATTCTTTAGAAAGAGATATAGCAATTTAAAATTACTTATTAGAATAAAGAAATTCATATTGAAACAATTAATTTAATTTTAGAAAGATAAGTGCCAATGAATTGGCAGCGGTTTTTTGATACGATAGAAATAATATCATCGATTTAGTGATAATGCATTTGAAAGAGCATAAAATTACCTATTTTTCCGACCCGAAATTTTGAATGAGCTATTTCTCTTGTTTTGTTTTACACGAAAACGTCACTTTTTGTTTAAATCGTGATACCTGGGAAATATAAGATAGAAATATTTAAAAATTTTGGAAATGATTAGGAATATGGAGAAGACAATTCAGTAAAATTTTTGAGTCTGGATCTTTTTCTTTTGACGTGAAAAAATCTTTTTGAAAAGAAATCGATTTTCTGTCACCTACGAGAGCTGGGGTAAATCGACAGCATTTGATTTGAAACTTTCCAAAAAGGTAACTTTTTAGTATCTCTTGGATGAGTTCTTTGCACAGATCATAACGACCTTTATATTCCGAAACATTTGAGGTCATGTATTTTTTGAAATTCTTTTTTGATTGCTTATATCTTGAGAATGGCACGATCATTTTTACCAAATAGGGCTCATTGTTTTTCGTTTTTTAATACAGATTCGAAATTAAAAATAAATTTTAAGATTCATCGACTCGTTTTTGTTTTATAACAATTTCTTTACTTTGCGACTTTCTGAAATCGATAAAGTAAATTATTTCAGTTGTTTAAACCCCGATATCTCGGAAACATATGATAGAAAATCTTTTATATAAATTGAGCTAATTAGTGAAAAAGGTAGCTTTTCACTATTTCTCAACTGAGTTCTTTGTCCAGAATATAAGGACTTTTATTTTTCAAGATACATATATTTGAGTTTTTTTTAAATTTTGATTGCTTATATCTCGAGAACATTGTGGTCATTTTTTATCAAACAAATCATTTTTTGTTTATGAAGGTACGAAATTAGAAAGAAAATTAAAGATTCTTCGATTTGTTTTTGTTTTATAACGAATTTTCTATTTTACGATATTTTGAAATAGATAATGTAATAGGAAACTTTCATAAAAGAAATCATTAGGTCTGTCAGATAGTATATCTTTTTGAGATATTAATTAGAAAAGGATATAGCATTTTAAAATATAAAATAATTTATTAAAACAAAAAATTTCATACTGGTAAAGTTTATTTATTGAGGAAGCTAAAGGCCATTGAATTGGCAGCGTCTTTTTTATGATTCATGTAATTTAAAGAATGTCGCAAGATGACGTTACGAGTATTTTCGAAAAGCTATTTATTCTTTCATTTTGGATATTTTACAATTTACAAAGGAAATATGCTATAATCTATCAGTAATAAGAAAACAATTATGAAAGAACCCAATTCCCAAATGGCGCATTAAATCCGGCCGATGAATGTTCAAAAAAATCCGATATTACTCATTTATGACTCACATTCTGCGGAATTTTTCATATCACTGACTTCGAATCGAAATTTTGACTGCAATTAGAGTTTAGCTATATAAGTAGATCCATTTATTTTCTATGTAGCGAATCAGCGATTAATATAATGTGCCTCATAATCCTTCAAAGCTGAGAATTAAAAATTTCATTACTATCGTTAATTAAAGCATCGGGGGATTACAGGAGCCACTTTTGATTAATCAACTTGATACTTTTCGGAAATTTTCAAAACTTTATTATTTTTGGGAGGAGTGAAGGGAATTAAATCTATAAAATAAAATATAATATAATTATAAAATATAAATATTCGTTAATATTGAACTAATATGAATTTTGGAACTATTATCATTTTTCTACAAGTTTTTATTAATTTTACTAATAATAAGTATACTTACAATGAGTGTGTCACACCTCCGGGTTACAGATTTTGATGAAACTTTGGGAGGTATTTTCTGGTAAGTAAAAATGAAGCCTAGCACCTGTAGTTTCGTCCCACAGACCTTTCGGATCAAGATATGACCGTTTGTATTAAAAATACGCGCTATTTCGGTAAAAAATCGTACCTATACTTCGTATCATAACTCTGCAAGTTATTTAGCTAGAGAAATTATGTAATAAGAATGTGTAAAAATTGACTATACTGCAAAGCTATGGACAATCAAAAATGATGACGAAAAATTCATGAAAATTTGAGGATTTTCAACTGTTTAAATTGAGTAGTTTTCCATGCATTTTTGTCATCATTTTTTATTGTTCACAATTTTGCAACAGAATAATATTTTTATATCAAACAAAGCTTAAATTAAAGCTCTCTTAGTCAACTTTTTTATCTTATTAGATCATTTCTCTAGCAAAATAACTTGCAGAGTTATGATATGAAGTATAGGTAACCACTTTTTATTGAAATAACGCGTATTTTGAACAATAACGGTCATATCTTCTCCCCAAGGGGCTATGGGACGTATAAGTTACTATAAAACACCTCCCAAAGTTTTATTAAAATCCGTGACCCGGAGGTGTGACACTCTCTTTGTTAGTCTTAACTCTTATATTTTTGGCTGCACTGTTAAAAAATTCTTTCTGTAATTCTGTCGATAGTAATCAAAGTTTTATTTCTTGGCTTCAAAGGATTATAGAGTATTGCAATGAGATTATAAGTTCTAACAACCTCCAAAAAATGTTTAAACACTCTATTTTATATAGAAATTTCTTAATAGAGCTTTATATATATATATGTTGATTTATTAAATTATACATTGGTCGGTACCCGTAACTTTCAGTATTTGAATAATACCCATACGGTAGTTATAAGTTGTAATTAAGACGATGCTAAACCCACATATCACGGACCATTACGATGACCCACTTATTTAATTTAATTTTCAACTTTGAGTAAATATCTCTCTGAAACGTTGTTGTTCTAATCGAAAACAACAACTTTCCAGAGATACATTTGCTGATAATTGAAAAATAAATTAAAAAAGTAGTTCCCAGTATTTGTCCATAACATGAGGTTTTAGCATCCCCTTAAGTTTTATTTACGTAAAAAATATAAATGTTATACCATAAATAAAATTAAAGCGAGGTGTTATTAAAGTAGTATACGCAGAGACAAGGCATAAAACCTAGTTTTTAGACAAGAGGTGAACTACTCGTTTTGTTTTCTTACGCATGACTAATTTTCTATGAAGAAAAATGCATTAGTTCGCTTTTTTATTTAGACTGCTTTGATAAAAGTTGTTTAATAATCGTACTTTTATAAATCAAAAGAACAGGAAAATAAACAAGAATAAAGAAAAATGAAAACATTTATGAAACATTCGTTTGAAGCAGATAAATTAAGCTCTACAATTGCATTTATTTTCATTAAGGGGTAGTATCCTTATAAATTCTATTTTTGTATTTTTTACTTTAAAAGAAAAAAGTATGTGTTTTGAGTTTTGAAAACAAATATATGATAAAATTAATACATTTTTTAATCAAATTACATCAGACAGACCTGTAATCCATTAGCATCATGAGATATCCGGTTTCGAATATTTTCTGGTTTCACGTAACCTGCAGACTCACTCGATCAACCAATTCAAATTTTACAGGCTTAAATTGTTAGTTTTGGATCCTATTTTGATCCTATGCTATTTATATTAGTTATAATTGTCAATATCGTGTCAATATTACCAATATCATCAATATCATGTCAATATTAACTCTTATAAGTGAAAAAGTACATACATCTTAAACTTTTTATTGCTTTCAGATCCTCACAAGAAGACAAAGTTGTAAAATTAAATTTTATAAATAGCATAGGGTCAAAATAGGATCCAAAACGAACAATTAAAGCCCTGTAAAACTTAAATTAGTTGATCGGGTGAGTCTGTAGGTTACGTGAAAGCATAAAATGTTCGAAACCGGATATCTCAGGATGCTAATAGATTTGAGGTCTGTTTCAGGGTAATTTGATTAAACAATGTACTATTTTTATCATATTTTTTGTTTATAAACTCTAATTATTTACTTTTTTCTTTTAAAACCAAAAGTACAATAATAGAATTTATAGGGCTACTACCCCCTTAAAACAGAAAGAATTTTGAAATGAATTTCTATCCAAAAGCTGATTTTATTAAGGGAGTACTATCGGTTACGAATTAGTGTTTAGAAAAATCTGAAATTTTGTATACTAGTACGTTTTGACCTCAAACTTACTCATATAATTTTTAGAAAACTACACCAACCCAGAAAAAAGATATTAAGAATTTTATATTCACGTTTTTTACTTTTTTAACACGTAGCCTTATGAGAACTCACGTTTTCGAGAGTTGCAATCATGAAATTCATGAAAACTGCTGTTCGGATTTCGACGAAACTTTGAGAAATATATATTTAATATCCCATAAATATAACGCAAAAATCCAAATGTCGATTCACCAGTTTGGAGAGCTAATATAAGCAAATGAATACAATTTTTCACGCTCACTGAACCATTTACGCACATGATTTGGCATACCACGAAAGTCGAAAATGACCAAACACGCATTTGACTCACGGAGTACCGATTATACTCCCTTAAAATAGCCCTTTATAATAGCCGTTTTAAAACCAATGCTGTTTAAATAAATTTAGATGCAATTAATTAATTTTTACTTTAAAATCATTTAAAATGCATGTATTCACTAAAAGAACTGACCAAATTATATTTATATTTTTCCAAAAGAATAACGTATACATTTGCATAACGTTTGTTGTTGCCGATGTAATTGATTGCAAACATATTATTTTAGTGTAATGACGAATTTCTACCATGCATAGTATATTCATATCTGGATTTTTGTATAACTGACTGACAAGGGAAGGTCCCCAGGTCTTTAGCGCCGATCAAGACGTAACCGGTCGCAAAATGTTCCTTGTGATATCCATAACATAGTTTTATACGTCATAATCCTTACTTTTTCGATATAGGGCCGTGCGTAATCTCGGAAGTTTGAAATTTTCGCATCTCCATGCCCCGTTTTTATTCTCTCTATACGATTCTGACATACGTTTTCTCCAATAATGCGATCTTGATGAGTAAATCAACACTTGAATCAAAGTTTTAAGAAATAAACCAATTATCCTATCAATTCTGCAATTCGCGCTGAATTAAATTCGTGTGGGATTAATCACTAAAGTATCGTTGTATCTATAGATCGTGTTATCGGAGAATACTTACGTCAGAACCACGTAGAGCGACCTCAAAACATAAAGATTGATCATTTAGAGTAATATTTTAGTGGATTATGCAATGAGGATGAGCGGTGAGATGAATAAGTACTTGTGCGCCCTAATAACGAAAACTCTCGAAAACGGAGCGCGGGGACGCGAATATTTCGAACATTCGAAAGACATTACAAGGAACATTTTGCGACCGGTTAAATCATGATCGGCGCTGAACACCTGGGGACCATCCCTTGTAAGTAAAAAAACTTTCTATTAACTAAAAATTATTCGACTTGAATGTTATATGATATATCACTGCATTATGGTCTTTGAACTAAGTTTAATGATATTTAAAGCATAGATATAATTTTTTATTTTCTTACAAGTTGTTTTATTAAAAGAAAATTAAGTTTCAAAATGTTGAATTATACATAGCTTTATGGAACATTTATAAGAATAGTAAAATTTAAAACAGTTTTTAAATTTTATTAGAATAAAAATGTTGATATGCAACTTATTCTCTTTATGTAAGTTCTTTGAATTACTTTTATCATTAAAATGTGGTCAATTTTATTGAAATCATTAAATGAATGTATCATATTTATTGAAAGCTAAAATTTATGTTTATGTCTTAATTCTCACAGCATTTTAATAACAATGTACATAATCAAAGTATCTAAGTATATAAAATTGAAATAAATTAAATAACGGTTAATAAAGAAATCATCCAAAGTTTATTAAAACGCATCGCGCACAAACGAAAACGGATCGAGTCGAGACAAAAGCGCTTACGCGCTGAGCAATATAACGTGCTTGCACACACACACGCGCGCTTGCGAGTCGTCAGGTGTCATTCGCACGGTCTATCAAATTTCGGTGCTCTCACGCGCTTTGGCGTCCCATCTCTCTCTCTCTCTCTCTCTCTCTCACTCTCTCTCTCTCTCTCTCTCACTCTCTCTCTCTCTCTCTCTCTCTCACACACTTTTTCTCTCTCTCTCTCTCACACTCTCTCTCTCTCTCTCTCTCACACACTTTCTCTCTCTCTCTTTCTCTCTATCTGTCTGCGAATGACAGCCGTTGCGCGCTGAACGCGAAAATTAAAAGCTCGGCCGAGAACAAAAACGTAACGCCAGCGAGAACAATTTAATGTACAACGCGAAGTCGCCGACCGATTGATTCGTCTCGGAATCGTATGGAGCGTGATTTTTCGCCGGAAAATAAAGTCGTCGCGTGTCTCGTCGCTGCACTTTTGGCGCAGAGGCTCTCTGTGTAAATACGAAGCGACGCGAGGCCGATATTGTTGTTTCAGAAAATACGTTGTGTCACTGATCTTCGCGCGCGCGTACTCCGACCTTTTGAAAATACGTCGGTGTCGCGGGTTACGCGAAAACACGCGCGGTTTGTATACTCTTGCACGCGAGAAGTTACTGTAAACTCGAGTTCGTAGTTTCTCTCTTTTTTTTAACGATTGATTGATGATTGTGTCGTCGTGAGCGAGAGCACCGTGAAGAAAATTGTGTTACTTCGGCGCGAGTTTATGGATTTTGAGAGTATAACGTCGTGTTGTCATGTACTGTGAACTACATTGTGAACAGTTGAATATTAAACACTTCGAGGAACGTACGTGTCAAAGTGAGCAACAAAAGCGAGAATATCGATAACTTGTTAAATACTCGGCGATAGTGTGTGCTTAACTTTGCTCAAGCAAACTTAAATGCACACTAATATTTTACGTGTTTACTGAAATGAGGTCGTATGACATTTAACGGAGAAAATATTTAACGTAATATTTGTACCGATGCGTAAATCGTAAATAATTTACTAATAAAACTGCTTACTGACCACATTTTGTTTAGACATAATGTTTCGTCATAACTACAAGTCAACATTTTTATTCTTTGCATAATTTCCGTTATGTTATTTTCATATGTTACAATAATAATTCAACATTTTCTGTAAATCTCTTGGAGAACGTTGTCGAAAATGAAACAATCAGTTAAAAAGAACCAACAACTAAATGATACAAATTGTTTCATAGTTATTAAATATTTATTCACTATTTATATTTTATAAGACATTGTATTTCTTTATCTACGAGTTTAATTATTTATTTTAATCGTATTGATTAATGGGTATAAGAAAAACAGCATTCTTGCTGATGCTTTTAGTATCACGTTCACCCTTCAAAGAGTAATACTAGGTAAAATGTAAGTTAATTCCGTATCCCAACTGATTTCCAAGAAATTTCGCAGAATATATTTGGCGATCAGCTGTCTCCACCCTACCACTAAAAGTGGCTTTACCGATCTTGCCATCTGCAATTTTGTTATGCAAAGTTATTGACTATTGATAGTGAAATTGATTCGAATAAACTGTAATATTATATGATTTACAAGGATACTGTCATACGTCTGGGTCAGAGAATCGGATGATACTCCGGGGAAGTATGAGAGGTTTATTTCATGATTTAGTAACGGAAAAGACCTCTCAGAGTTTCCTAAAAACCCGTGACCCGAAGGTGCGACCCTCCCCCTGTTCGGTCAAAACAGGCCTGCATGCAAAACAACTCAGTCGGTAAAGTCAAACTGTTTCATCCCCCCGAGGAAAAACGAGTCCAGCTCTGGCTTCAAAGCTCATCACGGATCCTCAGCGGTATTAAGACCGAGCAAATTTCCAAAAGCCAAAGCGGTTCTCGTCTCATCCAGAGAGCGAGAGGAGAGCCAAGACCAGAAGACGAAGCGCAAGAGCTTGAATCTCATCAAAGAGCTTCTTTCAGCTAGGTCAGAAACATAAACAATGGCGTCCCCTCTCGCTCTCCACCTCTTTCCCCCCGCAGTCAGCTGAAAGGCAGCCAGTCAGTCAGTCAGTCATTCAGTTAGTCAATCAGTCAGCGAATGCGCGTCTCTCACCTCTATCATGTTCCATGCGCTCGATAGCGAGGCTAGCTCGCTTCCGGCTCGCTTTGATATCGAGCGCGCGTCCTCGTCGCGCTGCTGTGTCGTTCTCTCCCTCTCCCCCTCTCACCCTCTCACTCTCTCTCTCTCTCTCTCTCTCTCTCTCTCTCTCTCGGCCTCGTCGCCTGTGCCGCTGCTGCTCCGCCAGTCAGTCAGGCAGCCACCCCCGGTGTACGTGTGCGAGCGCGGACAACGCACGGAGAGAAGAGAGAGGCCAGTCGCCTGCCCCAAGCTGGCGCGGGCGGAGCTATCCCCCCGCGGGACCGCTGCTGCCTAGCCGCCGGGCCTCGCCCGACTCCTGCATGCTATGCGTCTCGCTCTTCCTCTCTTCTTCCTCCTCTTCCTCCTCTTCTTCTTCTTCTTCTTCTCTCTTCCTATCGGCTCGGCGAGTTTCGGTGCTCGCACCCCGGCGCACTCTCGGGCACACTGCAGCCGCGCACGCCGCTGGTTATTACCGTCCAGTCTTCGCTGGGACGAGCTCCCCACCGAGCATGCTCCGGCTTTTGTTTACTTCTTCCTCCGCCTCCTCGAGAAGCTGGCCCGCGTCTCGCGCGACTTCTCTCTCTCCCTTGCGGTCTCCAGCTTCCTCTGCTCCCGCTCAGCTGCCGATGCACCGGCTATCGCTCTGTCTCTCTTCGGTCCAACTCTCAGCGCGTCGCTATCAGCGCGGGCGGGAATTCACGCGGGCGGGAAGAGGGTCGCGGACACAGAGGAGAAGAGAGCAGGAGACAGGAAGGGAGAGAGAGAGAGAGAGAGAGAGAGAGAGAGAAAGTTTGGGGGTGGACGCCGGAGAAGGAGGCTCGTCCCTCTTCCTCCTCTTCGTCTTTGTGTTCCTTGAACTTGCAGCTCCTTGCGATCGGCGGCAGCGACAAGCGGAACGACGGGCGGAAGGCAACGTTCCGACGGAGCCGAGAGGAAGGCAGGAGGCAGAGGCGGCGGAGAAGGAGGAGGAGGAGAAGGTGGAGGAGGAGGACAGAGAGTATAAAAATAGGGTACGCGCAGCAGCGTGCAGAAGGCGCGGTGATGGCCCCGCTACGAGCGGCACGCTAGCGCGAGCGAGCGAGAGAGAGTGAAAATATACACAAAGCTGGCGAGAGAGAGAGAGAGAGAGAGAGAGAGAGAGAGGGGGGGGGGGGGGGAGAGAGAGAGTGTGCGTGTGCGTGCGTGCGTGTGCGCGCGAGCGAGAGAGAGGGAGAGAGCGCACGACGGGAACAACGACGACGTCGACGACGTCGTTAAGCACGGTCGCACACGAGCGGAGCTATGTGTCGTTGCCGCTGCTGCTGCTGCTGCTGCTGCTGACGGGCTTCGCCGTCTTTCTCGCTCCCTCGCGGTGTGTTTCTGTTGCGCGCGCGCGTTTATTGATTGGCGAGCTGCGCGCGAGCGAGAGAGTACACAGCCGCTGCGCTAGGCTCCTCGCCGTGGCGGCCCCGAACCTCCGATATTCCACTGCCGCTGTCGCTGCTCCTGCTTCTGCTCTTCTTCTCGCGGACACTTTTAGCCGAAAGCTCCTTCCTTCCCGCCTATCTTCCTTCTCTCCTCGGCTGCTCGTGCTTCGTTCTTTTTCTCTCCCTCTCTCTCTCTCTCTCCTGCTCGTGCTCCTGCTGATTTGCCAGAGCGACGATGAGCTTTCGCGTGCGCTTTCGTTCTCTCTCTCTCTCCCTCTCCCTCTCTTTCGCAAGCGCGCGCGTGTGCGCGTGTACGCGTGTGTATTCGGTGTCGACGGTGGCGCGCGCACGCGGGCAGCTGCTTCTTCTCTTTCGTCTTCTGCTGTAGCCGTAGCCGCCGATGCTGCTGCTGCTGCTGCTGCTGCTTCCTCGAGGGAGAGAGAGAGGAAATGCGATCGCGAGCAGCGAACACGGGTCAACGTCTCTGCTGCTGGTGTTGCTGCTGCTGCTGGCGAGGGGTTGCCGCAGCAGCGCCGTCCTCTCGGTCAAGTAGTAAAAGACGCGACCGGCGGGACTGCTCGGTGGGCCACAGCCTCCTCTCCTCCCGCTGCTGCTGCAACGGCCAAGATGCTCTTGAACTAAGCCAGCTCCTCGCTAAACGCATCTTTCAGCCCATCTCATCATTTCCCGCTCGCTTGGCCTTGGCTTTGTCCCTCTCTTCCCTCCCTCTATCTCTCTCACTATCTCTCTCACTCTTTCTTATCTGCTCTTGCTCGGCTCTATTACCACTGGCTCCTGCCTTGTTTACCCAGCCGTCCGTGTGGCTGCTGCTGCTGCTGCTGCTGCTGCTGCTGCTGCTGCTGCTTGGCGAGGCTGCGTATGTGCATCTGTGCGCTCTCGCTCGGTCCGTCGTACTCGGACTCGTACTACTTGCTACGTGACAGCGGCGGCGAGGGAGCGCGAGCCTCGCACCCTCTTCCCGCACGCGGAACAACACTCGCTCGAACAAAGAACTGCGGCGCTCTTTCCCCTGCTCGGCAAATCTCACCGTCCTGGATCGAAGAAACTACGCGCGCACTGTGTCGACGCGGGATTTGGGCGGGCGGGAGGACTACGCGACGCGGGGCCGTACACCACCGACGCGACGACGAGGAGGTCGAATTTCGTTGCTGCCGCGGGCGCGCGCGCGGTGTCGAGTCCAGCGGGGGCCACTGTACTGCGGCTCGTGGGCTCGTCGACGAAATACAAAGAGAGACAGAAACAGAGCCGCCGCCGCCGCCGCTGCTGCTGCCGCTGCTGTCGTCGTTGTCGGCGTATAGCGCCGTGCTCGTTGCGCGGGAGACGGTGTATGTGCGCGAGCGAGGCGGGGGCGCGGCGACCGCCGCCGCCGCTGCTGCTGCCGCTGCTGCCTCCACAAGCTCTCGCGAGTGTAACGAACGCGCGAGAGAGCGCGCAATCGGACGGCGAGAGCTCTTTGCTCCTCTCGCGCGGAGGCCGATACGCTGCTTTTTTTCCTTCTTGGCTCTTATGCGTGTATGCGGGTGCGTGCCGACCTCTCTCTCTCTCTCTCTCTCTCTCTCTCTCTCTCTCTCTCTATCTCTGTCTGTGTGCGCCAGGAACGCGACGACGAGGACGAGGACGTCGGACGGCGACGTATGAGAGAGAGAGAGCGCGCTGTTGCGGCCCGTGCAGCTCGCCGCACCACGTTCAATATGGCGGGGTCACTGGTGATGCCTGGCCAGCACTGGCGCAGCGTCGTACTAGGCGACGACGACGACGACGCCGACGCGGGAGAGCGCGAGCGCCAGTTAGAGAGAGACGGACGCGATCGGAGGCGCCGCGACGCCGTACAACACACCGAGCGCCGACGCCGACGCCGCCGCTGCTTCCCTTTCCTCGGCCTCGCGTATACACACACGTTCGTGGAATTCGCAGCTCGCTTTTCTTTCTATTCGTTGGCCGTGCGCGAGAGCGGCTAAAGCATTTGCGCGTATTTCGGTGGATTTTTAGCGTGTACGTTGAGCTAGGAGAGTTGCCGGGGCGAGACGGGCATGCAGGATTTTGATTCTGATGGGATTAGCGCTATGCAATTCAACTGCATTCTTCAACTGTTGAATTATGAATAGCAATTAGCAATAGAAAATAGAAACATTTTATAGAAAACAAGCGTTTTATAGGGGATCAAGACTGAGCTGCAAACATTTGAAAACATTTTTTTGTGATTTCATAAAAAGTTCTTTTTAACCAAGCAATCTAAAATTATTTTGACTATAAATATTTAATATTATTTTTAATTTAACCATTGTAAAAACGTAAAATATTGACCCTACGCGTCATAATATATTACCATTATTGACACCAGATTTATTAGAGGTGAATGATTCTAGGTGATTATTATTATTATTATTATTATTATTATTAAGAAACGTCAGGTAAGTTCCCCTACGGGGGCCTCAAGCGCTTGGGTAGTCCTTTTGCGCCCTCGTTTGTCTATCTTGAAACCTCATAGGCACCCCATAGTCCCCTCCATTTGGATAGGATCTTCTGGATGCCCTTTTGTTGCTAGTTCCGGTTCTGCAAGAAAGAGAACGCCGGTTAATTTTCGGCAGCCTCCTACTCTTGTCGAACAGTGACAGAGTATATGAATTGGAGTTTCGAACTCCACTTCGCATAGTCGGCATAGTGAGTTTGTTTGTATGCCCAAGATATGCAGATGGTACCGCAGTTTCCTGTGCCCCGTGCTTAATATCTCGGAGGTTCATTTTGAGTCCAATTTCGGTGCCCTCATTCAGTTCTTTAGGTGTTATTCGGTTAATTAACGCTTGATCTTTGCTTTGACCGTGTTTGCAGGAATACCCACTACAGGTTATGGTCCTATAAATCTGTCTTTGGCTCCTAATTTGGCTAGTCTATCTGCAACCTTTATATTGCTATGGCCGGGGATCCACAGTAGGGTAATGTTATTGCTCATCTCTCTTAGATTGTTTAAAGCACTTTAATAGTAGTCTAGATCTATTTATAAGTCCCTTTAGGACCATGGGTGCACCCTTGCTATCCGAGCACATATAGAATCCATTTCTGCATCATACTCACAAGGAGAGTGCACGAAAACGATCCCCAAAGTTTCAGCAAAATTCATGAACCCGACTGCGTGTACTCCCCTTGCCAGTTGCCTTGTATACGCAAGATGTTATAGTACTACTATCTCTGCTTATTGAATCGTGGTTAGGTATCCTAGCTGCATTGTGACACAGTCCAGTATTCCTTCTGTAGACCCTAGCCCCTGCGCCGAGCAACCCTTTCGTGTCATCCGCGAACCATCTGTTCACGTTCTCGAGCACTGAGGCAGTTCCATTTTTCCTCCTTGGTGAGAAAGCTAATTCGGTACCTTTTGTCAAACAGGTACTTGGTAATTATTCTATCCGTTCCCATGCATAGTATATCCCTTTTCAGAAGGTCGTTTAAGAGACGAACTTGTTTACACATTTCCCTCCATCCACCGAGATGTTTGACCCTTAGCGCCGCTTTTGCAGCTTTGGTCTTTAGAGTCAGGTGTATCTGCTCAACTCTCAAGAGCGCTCCCAATGCTGATGTTGACGTGGTTTTCAATGCACCAATCGCATACCTAAGTATCAGACTCCTCACTTTTTCCAGCTATTTCCTTTCCGTTGCCAGACCCACCATGCTCCACGAAACCAGTACCGCGTAACTCAGTTTGGAGCTCAGGATGGCCTCGTATATCTACATTACTGTATCTGAATTCAGACCCCAATCTTTTTCGATAGCTCTTCTTGTTTGTCATAGGGCAGGGGTAATTTTATTACACTGCCTCTCAAAGTGGTCTTTCCAATCAAGTTCTTTATTCAGGGTTACTTTCAGGTAATTGGCTTTGTCAGAAATATGGAGAACTTGTCCATCAGTGTTAGGTTTGCAAACATGGTTCAGTTGTACTTCCTGCGGAACACAACTCCCTCCGTCTTACTGGGGTTGGGTTGACTGAAAGTCCTGTCTCGTTACACCAGGTACTACATGCAGCGTTTAATGCATGTTGAACTAATCCTGTGAGAGGTTACAGAAAGGGGCTTCTTACGACGACAAGTATATGATATCATTAACCTAGCTTCTTTCGACGCTTTATTAGTTCGTCCACCACCAAACAACACAGGAGTGAGGATAAAACTTCACCTTGTGAACAGCCCCTATTGATGGTGCCTTTCTGCGTTGTTGTGCTTTTTGTTACCGACATTCTGAATGTAAGCATAAAGCATATCCAGTTAATTGCAGCCTCTGGTACTCTCTTATTTAGCAGTGCTGCTTTGATTATTTCCGTCAAAGTATAGTTGAGAGCTCCTTCAACGTTCATAAAGACACCGACAGCAAAAACCTCTTTGCCTCCGGTTGATCCTCTATGATGGCTGCAGCATTTTATAGTGCAGACTCCGTAGAGTAGCCCATTCTGTAAGCATATTGCTCTCCTTCTAGAGGGGCTGCAACAAGGACTATATCTTTAATATGCCAGTCAAACACTGATGCAAAATGACATTTTTAAAAATCGTATGTGACTCAAAATATGACAGTCTTACGACCGTCATTGACGTCATGAGTGACCTATTTAGTTTTTAAATGTAAAACAACAGTCATGTGACCATACCATCATAAAAATAAATAGGCCGTTCTTGTCTAAAAACTTTAGGTTAACAATTTTTTAAATTTTTAAAAAAATGATTGTGTAAATAAATAATAAAATTATACGTGAATATCAGTGCCTATGCTTTCAAATATATGCAACATAAAAATATTTACAGAAAAAAATATATTTGCAAATATTGCAAATCTTGATTTCATGAGCAAGCGAGATTGTAAAACTTGTTAAAACTATCGGACAGCAGACCGCAGCCGACGAGCGCAACCGCTAGTTCTGATTAGGCTTTTTCACGTTTGATGCCACAATCCCAGGTGACCGAACGTTGGTAGCACAATATTCAAAATCGCACTGATTGCTTTAGTACTATAAAATCAGCGCAATCGTTTCTGAATATCAAAAAATGTGCCATAAATACATATTTTACTAAGGTACCTAATTAATGCTAAACAAACTTGATTCGCTACCTAAAGATATTGTTTATTTTTTATGATTAAAGCATGAACGGTCATTAAATTAGTTAGGATATGATTTAATCGTAATTGAATAATGGTGAAATATACTATAACGAATTTAGTATTCATTTAGCAAAAGATGTATTTTTGGGATACTTTTTAATACTCAGAAATGTTGCAATGTACGATAAATTGTCAATATAATGAATGTAAACGTTATAAATAAACAATTAATAATGAATAATTAATAAGCAATTATGCGATTATTCATTGTATCATTTATGACAAATTTCGTAATTTTTCAGCAGTCTTGTGACTGCCTTGATACGGTCACAAGACCGTCTTAAGACGTGCGTCACGGTCATTTTACAACACTACTGTCAACCAATCTCTCTACTGTTTTCAGCAGGAAATAGGTAAGGCTAATCGGCTGAAAGTCCTTGGGTGACTTATAATTGTTTTTTCCAGCTTTAAGGATGAAGATCACTTTCGTGCTTCTCCAAACTGTGAGCACATGACCTAGCGCCAGACTAGCCTCAACAAGTCTCGCCAGCGGTCCGAAGATGACCTCTCCGGCCTTCTAAAGAAGGGACGAGTAAATCCCGTCAGGGCCACGGGCCTCGTGTGGGCGGAACGATTCAATGGCCACACTGACCTTGACACAGCCTACGACTCCTGGGTCTGGATTTCTTCGTGAGCTCCTGTCGTTAACCAACCAGTGCCGTATTGGGCCCGAGACACCCGATCTCCCTCGCTGTTATTGTCGTATGCTTTATCGTTCTCAGTCCTTGAGAAGCCTGGAAAGTGAGCTTTAGTCAGATCATTCAGTATCTTCGCGTTTAACGTTGAGTATGAGCCATCTGATAGTTTCAGTGTTCTCAATATAGATCATGGGTAGGATCTTGTCCAGTCTAGCTGCCTCTACCCCTTTCCCGATATCACCGCAAAAATGTTTCCAACCGCCTTGTTGGGTATTTCTAAACACGTCTTCTGTATTTATTAATTTTTCCCTGTAAAGGTTCCAGAGATTCTCCTGTTTGAATCGACTCGCTTTCTTTTACAGTTTTTTCGTAGATTCTCGGGGCTTATCCATCTCTGCGATTCACCACTTGATTCTACTAAGTTGCTGCTGTTAAGCTTGATTCGAGTTGGACGACAGATATTCTCGTAGGCTCTGATAGTGGCCATGTTGAATTTTGTTTGCTACAGATTCCAGCGAATCCCCGTTAGTAAGTCGTTCTTCTAGGAATTGGAGTTCTTCGCGTGGCGTACATGCTTCAATCCGTCTTCCTCGGGCTAGGATCACGTATCTACCTTTTGATGTTTGCGCTAGATGTTTCTAAATCAAACCTTATGTGGACATAGTTTGATAATGAGGATTCATCTGACACCCTCCAATTCCTGATCTTGTTAGGCAGGTTACTGCTGCAGAGGTTAATGTCAATTACCTCTTTTAATGCATTATGAAAAGTAGGTTGATTGTATGTGTTTAGAATATCCAAGTTCGTTGTAATGAGATATTCTATTAGTTAATATCCCCTACTGTTAGTATCCGAGCTGACCCTCAATACATGGTACGAGTTCACATCGCACTCTAAAAAGAGAGAAAGTTTTCTTATCTTGCAGTACTCGACGAGTCGCCTCACCTTTTCGGGTGGGTTATGATTACCATTATACGGTAGATAGGCTGACCCAACGACTAATTTTCCTGGTCCTGGAATCTCTAGTAGTACCGCCATTCAGTCCCTCATGCATATATTCCCTGAGATTGTTAACTCTTAGGTCCCTGTAACAGAAAGCCTTTTAATTAACGTATGATTTTGTTTTTCATTTAAAACATAGTTAAAAAATCTATCTTATCCTAAAGTTTTTAATTTTTTTTATAGAAACTTTTTTTTACATATTTCTTAGATGATTATAAACTCAAAAATAAAAAAATAAAATATAAAAACCGCTGAAACACCAATTCTCAATTTACTTTCCATTTTTAGCGGCTCGTGCTCATAATCTTGTTATTCCCAGGACTATATGTGATTATGTAAATTATGTAATTTATGCGCAATTTTATTTACAAGTTTTAAATTGACATGCTGTGATAACAGCTATTCGCTTTGTACCCGTAGCTGATTTTTATCCTCTGAAATTAGTTTAGTCTTAAGTATTACGACTATTGCACATACTGTACTATAATTTGTTATTTTATGTGTATATATACCATTGTATTTTTTTTATCACTAGAAAATAAAGCCTAATCTTTCTATCTATCTAAGTTTGTTTTCGATATGTATTTAATGAATGTGTGCTTACAGTTAGTCGACTACTAGATTTTCTTATTTGGTGAATTTAAAGGTTTGCCGGATCTAGTCGATATACAGGTTCAAAACCATTTTCAATCGTAATGATCAATACAATTAATTAATATTTTATATCATTCATTAATATTTATTCCATCCTTTATATAACTAAACTTGAATTATAATACTAATGAAGAAAGTAAACAATGTTTTTAGAAAGTGATGTTTTGCCTTAAATTGTCCTGATGGATTACTAGCAATCAAACCGGAGAGTACTAAAATCTGGTGGTTGACTACTAGAGTTTTCGTAATTTTTTTCAAAATACACATTATAATCATCTCATCAATTTTTTAAACAAGAAGAAACATTTTATCAATAACTTGAATATGTTTAATTAACGTACAATAGAATTAGATATTTGTAAACAAAGATATTTGTGAATTTTTTTGTAATAGGCATAGAATCTTTTGTTGTGGAACATGAATGAGACCTTTTATCGAAAAAAAAATAATAATTTTTCTCGAAAAATGAAGATATTAAACTGAAATGGCACATTCTTTTAAAGCATACAGTCCCGCATTTTTTGTAAGTTTGGTGCAATTAGTCAAATTTTGAAAAAAAACTATTTAACAATCAAATAATGTATTTACACGCTTTTTGCAATTCGCACAATAAGTAATTATCAAATCTTAATGTAACACGGTTAATTTTGTAGATATTTTTAATACCTAAAAACATATGAAACTTATTTCACTCCAATAAGGACGTTCCAAAATATACGCTTTAAACTACATTTATGAGTTTTTCGAAGTATTTCGAGTTTAGAATTTAATCAATATCACTCGAAACCACCGTTTCTATGACGTTATATATTTTGTCGATCTCGACATTATTCCGCGAAACCCCCTGTTCTGTATCAAATTTGACTGTACTACACCCGGATGAAAGATATCGTATGTCACTCGGGCGTAACTGTATCAAAATAACAAATTCTTTTTATTTGATTTAACATACTCGAAAATATGATTGAATAACTTACTCATGTCAATTTAAAAGCAGCGCAGAGAAAAATTAAACATAAAAAAATAAGGGGTACTCATTATACCCGATGTATGCTCCGTCACTCTGGTGGCCTCCCCTGCGTATAACGGGTCGGCAGTAGCGACTCGCTTCCTCCTCTGGCGCTTGCGACTAGGGTTTTCAGTTCATATTGACCTCTCTCTCCACCCTCTCTCTCCATCCCTCTTTAAAAGGAGAGAGAGAGAGATAGAGAGATAGAGAGATAGAGAGAGAGAGCGCGAGAGTGAGCTAGGGGTCGGAAGGGAGAGAGGGAGAGATAGAGACAGGTAGGAGTCGCTCATCTGGTGCGGCTGCCTGCCGCCGAGCTTTTCTAAGCTGTTGCTTCGGGCTGCGGCTGCGGCAGTGCGCTGCTCGCGATACGCTGCACACAAGAGTCGTTGAGCTCGCAAGCGCCGGAGAGAGCTGCTCCGCCGTAGCACTGTATAACATGCGGTTTCTCGTTGTTTGGATAATCTCTTTCTTTCTGACTCTGACGCTCTCTCACTCTATCACACATATACACACACTCTCTTTCTCGCTTTTCCATCTTTAAATGTTTAATTCCGGCCTTCTTCGAGTTGCTTTTTCTGCTTGAAGCGCACTTTTCTTTGGCTGAAGATCGTCGCCAAAGGTCGGATTTCACGGATGAATTGAGAGGAAGATGGGGAGAACGGCAGAGGAGGCACTTTTCATTAGGTCGGGACGTTTTAGCGAATATCGACGTTTTTTGACCTGGAAAAAATATATAAATATAATGTGGCCGACGACTTGTAAAACGTGCCTACTGCCTCATTCCCGGAGGGCTACTCCGCTCCAAGCACGCTGATTTGATTTTTATTGTAGTGCTTGCGTGCTTCTTTCTGCGTGACGCTTAATGTTTTATTAATTTCATCACGAGATTCAAACTTGAATGTTTACTCCATAGTTGACGTGATTTATCAAATTTTCAACATTACGTTTATTTCCTTTTCTTTATTACAAACTTAAATCATCTTTTCATAAAATATAAATTTTAAAATAAATATAGTATATTGCCCTACATATACTGTTTTCAGTAAGCTGAATATAATCTTGTTTATCTATTTTGGACTAACAAATTAAAAATAATCAAAGTAACCATGGAAAGAAGTTTATAGTTAGCCTTATTGGAATCTTTATTTTGAATGCCAAATTTTGCTCTTACTATAAAATCTATGGTTGTGAACTCTATGTTTTTGCATTTGAAGGTGCAGTAGTTTGTAGCCTGCACATCCCTTGTGGAAAATACATTCAAGTTGAGTATCATTTCGATTTTCCAGTATCGTTTTTTGTGTGTTTTGGTAAAAATATGTTTTCTATATTTTTATATCTGAATATAATATCTTGAAAAATACTGCACGCGCACGTGTGTGTGTTAATGTGTGAGTGTACGAGTATATGTGTGAGTGGCTGGTTACGTGCGTAAGTGTGTGTCTGTGAGCGGGTGGCTACATGTGTGTACGTTTGTGTGGCTGTGTGCGTGTGTGCGGGCGTGTGTGTTAGCGTATTTTAGTATGTGGCATATCACAGTATCTTAACTTTTTAGTATATCTTTTTTAAATTAGGCACAGATGTTTGCTATTATTACTTTTGGTGTGCATTTAAATATTTTAGCGTAATTAGTTTTAATTTATAGTCATTTCTCTAAACTAAACATTTTTAAATTCCGTTTTTTCAAAACGTTTTCAATGCTCATATTTTTCAGGAATCACGTTTTTCACAGAGTAAATTACTCACAACATTCTTTATCTTAAAACTGGAATTGATATGATATGTGTCACTGTTTATTTATTATAAGTTATTGCGCAATTAAGAATTTTTTAAAACCTCGATAACTCGAAAACTATAAGATATAATTCAATGAAATTTTTATTGAATTCTTGTTTCATATAAAAGTATATTCCTGTAAATTTTATATATATATATATATATATATATATATATATATATATATATATATATATATATATCTTCTCTATATTATACAGATATGTCGCCGCTGTCGCTGCATGTACTTATTCACGTTATTTTACTGTAATTATTATTGTCCGAGGATCAAAGCCTCTTCTATATATGCCTCTTTTTACGTATTATTTGCCTATATTTCGAAAATTTTCGTGATTTTTACGCTATTTATAAGTTATTTAACGTTATTTTACGTCGTTTACGGTATTTTACGATATTTATTGTAATTTCAAAAATTAGTACTCAAAATTGGAGCAAAATAGTAATGCTTATTCGAAATATAAGTATTAATGACGGATTATGCAATGGAATAAGACTGAAAATTCTAGAATTATATAAATATAACATCAAAGTTATGATAGTGATAGGAGATAAAAAAGGAAATTCTGCATTTATCCCTACGATAACACTACATTCTAGAGAATTTTCATCTTTACCTTTTTTTTATATTATATCGTAAACAATTCCCCATTGTGTTAGCTTTTGCAATTACAATTAACAAGTCACAAGGTTAAAGTTTTGATAAAGTTGGGATATATTTTCGAAGACTTTTATTTGCACATGGGCAGTTATATGTTGCTCTTTCGCGATGTAAAAATGCAGAAAAGGTGTTCATTGAAAATCATTTAGAAAATATGGAAGAAATTATAAACATTGTGTGGAAATAAATTTTTGAACAATAATAATAAAAGATCATGAATGGAAAAATTTTAATTTGGAACAAACATGACTAAAATAAGAGGATATTAAAGAGTAAAAAGAATAAAATAATAAGGTAATAATATCTTCATTAGTATCTAAGACCAATATATAAGGACGATTTTAAAAATTATTTGATTTTTTACAATATGACAAATTACAAACCAAATGAATTTGAGTTTAAAAATAACTAGTACATAAAATACCACCAATATATAAGTAATACTGGAAGCAATAAAATGTTTACTGTACACTGTATTTCAGAAGTAGAAATTTCGTTTTTTACATTCAGAATAAAATATTGATTTTTTTATATTTAAATTTAATAAGTTTTAAAAATAACAAAAATAAAGTATTTCAAATAAAAGTTAATATGTTGTACTATGTGAATAATATATGATTAATGGTATGTATATTATTCATAATCGTAAAAAGTATACGATCAACAAATTGCAGTTTTAGACGCTAAAGTACATATAACCGGCAAAATAGGGGGTTGGCGCACGCGCCTCCTAGTATATAAATACATATATTTACGTTATAAGATTAGTTGCTCCCTGAGATAAAGAAAAACAAAAAATGAAAAAATGTGTTTTTCAAACAATAAGTTAAGTAATGCTTGATATAATGCCTTTAAAATGTTAATGAAAATTTATTAGGTGTTATACATTATTGGCTAAATGTTTTTGAACAGATTTGGTTCATAATTTTCGGAGATTTTAGTCATATTGATTAATTCATATTGATTACAGTATAATATAAATCATACCACTTTGAAAAAACGCTGCCAATTGATTTGGCACTCTGCTTTCTCAAAGAGTTATCAATTTAATAGTAGACAATGGTATTGCATTTTTATGAATGTGATTGTTTTCGCGTCGACAAACTGGTTCCATCGCTTAGTAAGGTCCGAAAGCATTCTAACGAAAGTAGGCCTTTTAATATGGGCCGCCTGATTCAGAATCCTATGACAGCTGGTAAAAAAGACTTTAATTTAATAATGGAGATTAGTAAATACTTATAGCATTAGTTTAACTCTTAGTTACTTCACGTATTTTTACTCCGATCTTTATTTGACCAGGATCCATCAGATTCTTCAATTACTGCTGCTCGGAGTTATGCTGAGATTTGCTAGGGACTTCAAACTTTTTTCCTCCCCCGGCTCACGGCGCCACCTGTATTTATTTAATAGTGGCGCGCTTTGAGAACAAAGCACTAAATCTGTCAGACCCAGGTTCAGTAACTGCGGGTCTATAAGAATGTTCATTAACTTAGATTAAGTCAAAATATTGTTGCAGTCTATATGATGTCTAATGAATTTTTACAGGATTTCACTCAGGCTGGCCCCTTTATTCTTTAATCATAAACAATTGGCTGTTTTAATGTATACAATTTCTTTAAGCTTTTAGTATAACGAACAAAAAAAATACATATTAGTGAATAATTTCTAAAAAAATGTTTCTATAAAATATATTATAAAACAGAATAAAAGGCAAACTTATAAAAAATATACATAAATAGCGTTGAATTGACTGATTGAGCACTGAAAATTATATTTTAATTAAAATTTACTACTGCTTATTAAGCGACAACTATAAAATTAAAGACAAATGAAATTGCTAAATAAAACGTAAACGATCAATAAATGACGTGACAGTAAATGTGAATGAATTTACGTCGTATGATATCGATTCAAACAGTTTTGTGCATCAAAACAGAAATGGTAAAAGTCCGATTAAAAATGTGTATCCCTCATAAGCAGGCGTCGGTAAGGTGGAAATCTGGTCTGCGAACAAACGCTGATCATCTGCTCGCTCTTTTCTCCTTCAGCTGGCTCCATCTGGATTCAAAAAGACAAAGCTCGTGACCGACTGCAGGAGCAGCAGCGGCGGCAACAACAGAAACGATCTCGAGATAATCTACAATGGAAGAGCTTCTGCTCGAATGAACTCAAACTCTTCCAAGTTGTAACGGCTTAATTGCTTTTACCCCATTCAACGAGGTCGTCCCTTTCATAATTTCAATGGGTACTTTGGAGACCGGTATCCGACACGTATTACGTAATTCATCAATGTCGATGAAAGTTCCAATATTTAAGAGACATTATTAATGCAATTTTTAATTAAAATTGCTGAGCGAATGCTTCATTGTCACTCCACAAAGGATATCCGGTTCACGAAAAATCCCGAAAAGAAATGAATATTAAAGTTTAAGTTGGATTCTGTATTTTACAGTGTCGATGGTCTTAAATTACATTATTTTAATTATTGAAATGGATACTGGAGCTACAATTTTCTTATATTTCGGTACCTTACTGGAGTTACCTTACTGGATACTGGAGCTACAATTTTCTTATATTTCGGTACCTTACATAATTAATATGCGTAACATAACAGAAATATTGATTAAACTTGCATTCGTAGTCTATAATTCATTCGATGCTTATAATGTTTAATTTTAACTAAGAATTGTCTTAATTATTGTGTAACTAATACTTAGCGCTAGAATAAAAGTACCATTAGATCAGTAACTAAAAGTTTTTTTGTACAAAGTTGAGATACAAAAGTTTCCTGATGTCCTTTGAAAAAATAAATCAATTATTTATAACAAAATAAATTATAAAAATTTATTTATAAATGGAATGAAATCAAACAAGGAATGCTACTTAAAAGAATGTAATAGTTATGTCGATGTAAAGAAATAAAACGAAACATTGAATACAAAATAAATCCCGGAGTCAGCAAGGTGACTCTTCTCTACCGTGCCAGCAGGTAAACACCAAAAATTCAAAATAACCATCGATCTTCGATTCTGCTCATCCTGTCTCTCTCTCTCTCTTTCTCTATCTCTGTCGACGTATATCCAGAGCATCCTATATAACGTGTCTTCGCTGCGCGCTGCCTGCAAAGAAAACGAACATACGGAGGCAGGAGGAGGCAGGAAGAGAGGGCGTATATAGGAGAAGGAGGGCAAATGCATCCTCGCGACGCGAGAAGGCGGTTGTCTACGAGGCGCGCGTGCGTTAGCTTCGTAGCCGGAATCGCACGTAACCCGTTCGTGATATTCGACGTACGAGGCCACTGCCTGTCCTAGGACACGTGCTTTGCAAACCGCTCGCCCTATCTCTCTCTCACTCTCTCTCGCTCTCGCTCTAGCTTCGTGCCTGTCTTCCTTGTATCCGAGCGCGCGCGTATATATGGGAAATGGCACAATGGAGCGCGTAGAAAGAGGCACGGAGGCACAACAGAGAGCAGGTGCGAGCGCCTCCACCGTAGTTAAGCTATAAAATAAATTATTGGAATGTTTGTAAGATGTTTATACGAGCATTCGTTAATTAAAAGATTACTCTAACTACTATCTTTTGATAAATTTAAATGATTGCTTCCAACAGCAAATTGTAGATGGAATTGTTCAAATTTATATGATTATGTTGACAATGTGTTCGGGTGCCTCTTACACTCTTATTCAGGTAAAAAAAAATAATTCTATAATAAGCTTAAATCTAGGTAACTTATATGTCTAGACTGCTCGCAGCATCCCACTCAACATGGTTGAAAATTCCGTAGGACGTATTCAGCTATCAAGTGTCGGTGAACGATCAAGTTGATATTTTTCCTCTCACACTTAGGTACTAACACTTTATAAAATACCATGCTTTTATATTACACTTATTCACTATTGTTTAAGGACATGCAATGATATTAGCTTGACTCTATATTTGATTACGTCGCTACTGTTAATTTGAGTGTAAGTAGGAAAATTGAGTGTTATAAAAAATTATTATGTATACGGATTTTAAGGAATATGGCTTGGGAATGTACTACGATATTGCTTTCTTAATGGTTTTCTGCGTTGACTTGTAGACGGTCACTGATATCTCTCTCGGTGCTGATACAAATACAGAAGAAAATTCGTATTGGTTTGACCAAAATTGTGTATACAAGGTGGGGACGAGAAACCGCCAGTTTAAAGACCTCCTTTGTTTTGCTCTTGGAATCCTATTAGATACTCAGGACTCTATATTAGTGAAAAGCCAGTGCCCACTTCGGTTACGGAGCACGTCTTTACTATCAAGACTTTGATAATTTTACATTACTGTTGTTGTGCTTCCATTTAAACAACCTAAAATAATATCATTTTATTATCACTGCCTTAATGTTTATAGTTATCTAAAAATAGAGTTTTAATCAATTTTTTAAAGAAAAATTTGAAAAAGGTGTTACACTAATGCATGCAGTAAATAAAAATTGAAGAAAATGTATAAAAGATATATCTAGCACTTTTAAGCCTACTAGACCTGTGTACTGTATGTTACAGACTAAAGAATAATTTCAAACACATTTACTTTTAATTTACTGTTTAACCAACACTTATTTTGTATTAAATCGTTTTAAAATCGTATAGCATTACTGTTCATATTTATTAAGATTATGGATCGAACGTTAAATTTTATAACAATATTTAAAAATGAAAAATGTATTTAAATTTAAAGATTTTAATCAAGTTTTGAAAATAAAGTTTATCAAAAGAAATTTTACACTAATGCTTATAGTAACTAAAGTGAAAAAATATTAAAAATATATCAAGCGCTATTTTAAGCCTACTAGACATGTGCAGTGTATTTTGTATTGAATAAGTGAATAATTAATAACTTCTTATAATAAGTTTTAATCAATTTGAAAATGAAAATAATATATATAAAGTACATATATCTAGCGCTTTGAAATCTACTAGACATGTGCAGTAAAATGTGCAGTTGAAATGATAAGATTTTTTAATGTTTACACTAATAGATATAGTAACTAAAAATGGAAAAAAATAATTTTTAACACTATATAGATTTAGCGCTTTGAAGCCTTCCTAGACATGTATAGTTGAAATGACATTTTATTGTATTTTTGACATATTTTATAGTATTTTAAACTAATATCCCGAATTCAGCTGAGCTGCTGATTAGTATTGAAGGTAGTTATTATTAATTCTTACAATAAATTTGTCCTATGTTATTCATCTTTATACTAATGCATATAGTAACTAAAAATGGGGGAAAAATCTAACACTATATTGATCTAGCGCGTTGAAACCTACTCTAGACATGTGCAGTTGAAATGACATATTTTATTGTATGTTTGATATATTTTATAGTATTTTAAACTTTATTTTTGACATATTTTATAGTATTTTAAACTTATTTTGACATATTTTATAGTATTTTAAACTTATTTTGACATATTTTATAGTATTTTAAACTTATTTTGACATATTTTATAGTATTTTAAATCAACTTATTTTTATGAATTTGAACAATTCCGTCTACAATTTGCTGTTAGAAGCAATCATTTAAATCTATAAAATAAATATTTTTTGAGTCGGTTTAGGGTAAAGGTAAGTACTATGAGCAGAATGTGTTCGTATCTTTTTTTTAAATTTTTTGTTTTGGATGGAGATGAATAAATGGATAGAAATATTTCGTATGTTCTAGTATGCACTGAAAAATCTGATATTATGATATTACTAAGATGTATAAAACTTAGCTTAGTTACGACGGTTAAGACTAGAGTACATCTGAAGGGGTAAATAATCAACTTTTTCTTTCTCCAAAAAACTATTCCTTGAAGCTCACTTTATACGTTCGAAAGCTCTAAATTGTATTTTAAAGCATTCTATATGTTTCTATGAATATTTTTATAGTATTTAATTACATTAGCTTGTATGCAATTTGCCATATTTAAAGTCGTTTCTCTCAATACTTCATTTTTGGCCTTAAAAACGCAACTTGCGCAAATGCGCTCGGTGAAATAATTTGAAACTTCACAGGATTATTGTCTTTTACATTATAAACACATTGTCAATCCTCGTATACACATTTTTCGCACGAACTTATGCAATTTAATTATGTATTACTTTTTCATTTATGTGAGTAAGATTTGTTACGAAAGGTGGCAAATTGCTTATATGCCAATGTAATTAAATACTATAGAAATATTCAAAAAACTAATAGGATGCTTCAAAATGCAATTTGTATCATTTAGCGTACAAAGTGAGCTTCACGGAACACTTTTTTTGAAGAAACAAACATGTGATTTGATGACCCCGTCAAGTGTACTGTAGCCTTAATGCCGTATTGGTACTTAAAATTAACTGTTATCAAACTCTGGATTTTTGTAACTTGTCATTACTTATCGTTTTGTGTAAAAATGTCTTGTTTTAAGTCTATAAAGCTTTTCATGAATTATCTGACTTATACTAGGGAATCTGCATAATATTTCTCAAAAGCAACTTGAAATGTTTTCAAAGTTAATCATATAAATGTAGATTTTACATATAAATGCATGACGAATCTAAACTTTAAATTAGTTTCCCAACTTACGTATATGTATAAATATAGATTTTATTTTACGGTTCACCTTTGATTTATAATATCTAACGGTAAATCTAATCAAGAGTTTTTTACAATCCATTTGTATGAGAAGAATACTTTTAATCAAATTTTCGGAATACATTGCCAACAATTTATTGTAGGATTTCAATATGATATACATTCTTCAGTTTTTAATTAAAAAAATTTGAACTCTTGAACATGTACCAACCCTGTTAATAGTTAGTCAAATGAATACATTGTTATTGACAAAAAGTAATTAAAATATTTGCGTGCAAGAATGGCTTAAATAGACATGACAATCATTTATAATTACTTCACTGTTTCGTAAATAATTCTGGCATTCATATTCTACCGTGTAATACTTATAAAATTTAGCGTTGTAACCTTACATTTTATTTAATATTAGGGGAATCGTCACTTTATTTTACACAAAAATATTATTATAAAAATATCTTAGAATATTTCGTGCGAAACAGAAAAAGTTAATAAGTGTGTACATCTCGCTGTATATTTGAGCATGTGTACGTACGTCGTTCTATGTGTATATAAGGAAATTCACAAAAAACATTCAGTTAGAGCGTACAAAAATTAAAAAAAAAACTTTAGGGCTATATCTCTGGGATAACTTTTTTATTGATCTTTAGGGCATGCAGAACACGGCAAACATAGAGTTTCGATGAATTCAGCCTCGGTTCACTGTGTCGGCTACCCAAATTCTCTTATAGGAATTTAACATGGGGAAAATAAACAAAAGTAGCCATTGTTTAAGGTGATGTTAAACCCCGTGTTACTGGTAAATACGGGGAGCCACTTTCATCGTTCATTTTTAAATTTTAAGAAAATATCTCTCTTAAAAGTTGTTCTTTTTGATTGGAATAACAACTTTCCATAGAGATATTTACTCAAAATTGAAAATGAAATGAGAAAAGTGGATCCTCGTATTTGTCGGTGACAGGTGGCTTTAGCATCACCTTAAAGTCATGTAGTCAATGTGTAGGGGGCACGACAAAAAAATCATATCGATATAATCAAAGTACAAGAAAAGAGCTTCAATTTAAAAAAATCGTTTAAAATGGATGCTTATGTAAAGTTATCTACGTTTGAAAATAGTGAAAAATCATAGAAATTTCAATTTTTTACAAAATCAAGTAATTTTTCCCTTTCTTCAAATGATTATAACTTTCCACCCGAGTGGTTGCTTTTAACGATTTTTAATTTGAAGCTCGTTTCTTCTACTTTCATTATAGTAACTTATATTTAACATTTTGTCAGTTCATTAGCTATATATATGCTTATCAAAAATGGTTGCTTTTGTTCTTTTTCAAATAGCATATATATAGCTAATCATATAACAAAATATTAATTGTAATCAACTATGATGAAAGTAGAAGAAAAGATTTTCAAATTAAAAAGAAAATCGTTAAAAACGACAGCTCGGTTGGAATGTTATAAGCATATGAGAAAAGAGAAAAATTACTGGATATTGTAAAAATTGAAATTTCTATGATTTTCATTATTTTCAAACGTAGATAACTTTTTACATGAGCATCCATTTTAAGCGATTTGTTTTAATTGAAGCTCTATTCTTGTACTTTGATTATATCGATATAACTTTTTTGTCGTGCCCCCAACGTATTGACTATATGCTGTGGAACAAAAGCTACTTTTTGTCAATTTTCCCCATGTTAAATTCCCATAAGAGAATTTGCGTAGCCGAAAAAACAGTGGGCCGAGGCCAAATTCGTAGGAACACTATTTTTGTTTACCGTATTTCGGACTGAAATTTTGTAGGTATATCAGATATGATCCAACATAGAACTAATTAAATTATGGCGTTAAATGGTTGAAACTTACTGCTTATTTTAAAAACAATTTGAATTTAAAATTTTTATAAAACAACATTTTTTTATTATATTGTCCGTCAGATATGTTACGAAAGATGCATAAATTCGTAAAGTAAACGTAATTTCCTTTCGATTAGTGTATCTTACAATATCTTTAAAGTTTCTTTTTGTTAAGAATTGCGATTTTGACTTTGTAAAATTTGTAAAAATTAAAGAAAATCATTTTTGTCATTTTATACGTTTGGTACGTCAAAAAGATGCATATGTCCGTAAAGTTCGTGTAATTTCCTTTCGATTGGCTATTTTACGATTACATTAAAGTTCGTTTTTCTTAAAGAATTACCCTGGTAGAAAAATATCCGCGGAAAATGCTATCAAGTGGAGTGATGAACGCAATTTCGTTTTTGTCCCACTTGCACGAAAACGCGTTTTTTCATGCCCATATAGCGGGACTAAAGTGGTTGCTTTCCGTCAGGCGGGTGAAAAAGACTTTTGAGATATAGCGTGGTAAAAAGTAAATTTACTTTTGCGCCTGGTATAGCGCGCGCAAAAATAAATTTTCGAAAATCAACTCTAATAGAGTTTAGGCGACCCTAAACATGGAGTACCATCCGGATGATACCACATATTTAGGTGCCCCAAACAATCTAGCAGGCTGATTTTACAGTCTAACAAGCATGTTATTGCACCGTGTCGAAGAACAGCCAAGTTTAGTTTTGTTTCATAGGCATACAAAAACACGTTAGTAATACATGTTTGGCTAAAAAATACGGTGAGTACCATGGGGGAAAGGCCCTTATCGCCCTTGTGTGTTTGCAATGCTCGTCTTCGACTCGTATTGCAAACCTCACATGCGGGCGAAGAAAACCTATTTTTCCCCATGGTACACAATATACTAATTTTCAACATTTTCCAGCAAATTCGAAACAAATTTTACCGACGACTTTTGCTCGATAGCACACAATCCTAAGGGATAAGAATAAAATAAAAAAAAGTTCCAAAAAATCATTAGACCTGACACATACACAAAAAAACAGTTACCCCCTCGAAAGTCGATTCCCCAAAGGAAGAAAAGTTTCCAGCGCTCGTCGCGGATATCGCGTCAAGGGCGCCATTAACAATGTCGACACCGCCCGAACCATAAAAATCTCAAACTAGAACGCCTCGAACTTAACAATGAACACCTCTAACCGGAAAGATTTCTCCCTTGCATTGCGCAGACACCGAGTTCACAATTCCACAGAAAGAGAGAGAAAAGAGAAATACGCAGACACGCATGTCTCCCCGCGCGATATATATACTATGTACACACAGAGCGCGAGATCCCGTACATATATCTGTGAAAGTGTTTTCGCGGCAGCAGCTAGATACAGAGCAGAAACAGAGACAGAAAGAGAACAAGAGACGATGATGCAGTATAAGAGCGGGGAATAAAAAAGGCTGCAGGAGAGGTTCGTTGGTGTATATATATATATATATATATATATATATACACCCGTGTATACGCCTCGCGCCGAATGAGAATCGAAAGCCAACATGTCCAGGCAGTGTGTCCCCCGATTAGAGAGCTAGTTTTCGAAAATCAGCCTACTAGAGTGTTTAGGCCCACCTAAACACTGTAGTAGGCTAATTGTACCGTTTAACAAGCGTGTGTTTGCACCGTATCGAAGATCGGCCAAATTTAGTTTCGCTTCATAGGCAAAAAGAAACACGTTATCATTACATGTTTGACAAAAAATATGGTGTGCACCATGGGGGAAATGCCTTTTTCGTCCTTGTGTGTTTGCAATACTTGTATTCAGCTCGCAATACGCACTCGTCTTCGAATCGTGCTTGCTCGCCTTCAACTCGTATTGCAAACCTCACACGCGGGCCAAAAAAACGCCTACTTTTCCTCCATGGTACACAATATACTATTTAGCACGATTTTATTATCAGTATAACTGCCGATTAAGCAGCCGAAATCTTTCCTAATAACTGCTAATAAAAGGCTATCTTAATATTTCTTTTAATAACAAAGGTTCTTTTAACCAACAAATTTGATTGACCTTTTGTATCACAGTAGTTTTCTTATTTTTTATTTACATTTATGTGGATGAAGTTACTTATTACATTGATGTTACATCGATTTATTTTTATTACGTAACTATTTAGGAAATTGTCTGGAAAAATTGTTCCAATGCATAAAGAATGGCCCGACCCCTTAATAAGGTTAAAAAATGCACTAAAAGAGGAAAAAAATTTCTTGTTGCAGTGGGAAAGAGTATCCAGCTAAATTTTGTGAAAGTGCAAAGGTGATATACAAATGCATATTCCTAATTTTTTTAGCCATATTAATAACTTGCAAAGTAATATAAAGTAAGAAAGACTTGATAATGACTTTTATTTTTCATGGATTTAATAAGCCTAATATCCCGCTAATATTTTAACGACATAAATGTCATGTAAAATTGCGCATTCCTAATTCTTTTCAGCTGAGTTTAATACTGGGAAAACAATATAAAGCAATAAAAATGTAACCCTGGAAACGACTCTATATTTTCGTGGATCTCACAAGCGTAATATCCCGATAATTTTTAAACGAGACAATGCTTATATAAAATTACGTATCTCTAATTTCTTTTAGCTTCATTAATTACTGGGGGCGTAGTTTTTTCACCATTTCGGTCAACTTGTGTACGAAAATGGTTGAGTTAGGGTGCAAAATTTTATTCGGTTGCTTATATTAGTTCTTCAAATTGGTGAATCAACATTTGGATTATTGCATTATATTTATGGGATATTAAATATATACTTCTCAAAGTTTCGTCGAAATCAGAATAGCAGTTTAATGAATATCATGATTGCAACTGTCGAAAATGTGAGTTACCATAAGACTACGTGTCTTCTTTCTGGGTTGGTATAGCGTTCTAAAAATTTTTATGAGTAAATTTGAGGTCAAAACGTACAAGTATACAAAATTTAAAATTTTTCTGAACACTAATTCGAAACTGATAGTACGCCCTTAAACAGATCTTAGACAGGTGTACCACAAAATTGCACTTTAAACCGCTCATCTTGACCGCTGAAACGCCGCGAATTTTGATTTGCGGACAATCGACAAATTAGAGCCCCTTGCTTCGCCTTGCTTTATTGGTCCCAAAAATGCCTTTGATAATTTTCTAAAAAGATCATAATACAAGTTTTAGATTAGATGTTTATACTATGCAAAACAAAAAAAAAAAAACTACATTCAATAAATATACATATTTACAGAGATCATTAGTATAGTCAATCGTATCACAGCTCGTCATTAACTTACTTATATTGCACAATATTATATCGAAAATTCGAGCCTCTACGCATCCTATCACCTTTTTGGAAATCATATTGACACTGGAAACTAGCCGCATTTTAAAGCTCGCAGCTATAACAGAATTTTTCTACTATATTATCATTTAAATTTATTTATTTCTTTATAATTATTTCCTTTCCTGTAACTATAATTAATTACTTAAAATCAATATATCAATCAATAAATTTGTTTCAAAACCTTATTTTTGAATATTTACATCAGAAGCAGTTACTAAATTTACAATAGCAGTAAGAACAATTAAAAATCAATCCTTATAGCACAATCTAACATAACATACTATACTCCTTGTTAAAGACTATTAAAGAAAAAACTACTTCCCCAGTAATTAATCAAACTAAAAAAATTAGAGATACGTAATTTTGTATAAGCTTTGTCTCATTTAAAAATTAGCGGGGTACTACGCTTGCGAAATCCATGAAAAAATGAAGTAATTTTCAGGGTTATGTGTTTATTGCTTTATATTGCTATCCCAGTAATAATCTAAGCTGAAATAAATCATGAATGCGTATAATAAAGCCATAAAAAAATTCTTACAGGCTTTAAGTGATTATTTCTAAATTACTATTTTTTTTAATTCGCGCATTCTTTGGTAGTTGCAAAGATTGCATCGCCGTACTGCGTTGAAAAGGCGTAACTTAATTATATGTTCTTGTGAGTATTTAATTCAAAAGCTGTCAAGAAGTATAAATGTTTTCAAGATCATAAAAAATACTAAAAATGGATTACTGCAATACATTTATTCAATCAGACAAGTCATCTTATTTTATTAGTAGCTAACATAATTTCTGAATGTATTCCTTTATGATAATTTTTTTTTAGTAAATCAGCATACCATACAAAGGAAAAAGAAAGACCTCAGTCAACTGCTCATGAGCAAAAAATAAGTTTGAGTCAAAGGGATGACATCTAGAAAGATATTCAAATCTATTACTGGTATATAAACTACTTTTACTTCTAAGCATATGTTTTTTCTATTTGATACTGAAGTAACATTAATTTATTTCAGCTTACAATTGGCACACACTGCATGATTGAGATGATGAAATCATATTTTGAATTCGAGAACAGCTGCTGAAGTGGATCAGAATGTTATAATTTAGACTGAGATGTAATGTTCAAGAAATTGTAACATTACTGAAGTGTAACTTTAAATGCAATTTTCTCATAACTATGTTTTCAGAGCTTGTGCGTAACCTGCAGAATAAACCGGCGCATGGATTTTGATAATCCATGTCTTAAAATGTTCCTTTTGAATGCTATTTTGGACTGAAGCTATTTAGAATCCTCTAAGAATTGATTACCATGTGAGTATTCTAGGTAATATGAAAATAGATAATTATTTTGACTTTCAGGTCTTCAAAAAATTTAAATAAATTAACATGACCGAAATCCATGCATCGCTTGAGTCTGTAGGTTACGTGCAAGGAAAAAATGTTTATAGACTCATATCTCACCTTGTAAGGGGGGAGATGGTCTCAGCAGGGATGATTTTTGTAAAAAATTTATTAAACTTTAAGGATCTTCTCATACTTATATTCTAATTATTTTCCTATTATTTTTACAGATGGAAATCTTCAATAAAGTGCTATAGGTATTCTACCCTCTTAAGCCCATATATTTAAAATTGTTTGAAGCTAAATATGACTTTATTGCTAAAATGTGCATTTTAATAATTATTTTAACAATATTTAATGTTATTTTGATTTTTTTTTTTAAATATTGCACTTGTGCTATTTTGCGACTGCGGTAGTCACTTTTGTATTGAAAAACGGTACCAACTGCTTTGGCACTATGCTTTCTCAAAGAGAATTTAATTAAAATTATTATATAAATAAGGAAGAGCTGTGCAGTACCACACATCATGATTATTTTTCTGTCTATCTATATTCATTTAGTGATATGTGCTCTACTGCAAAAAGGAATATTTTTCAATAAACATATTATGGTATGTATCGAATATCAGGCTGTCTTTAGTCAGCGATATGTCATTGATGCTAAAATCTATTCTTATCTATAAAATCAAATGAAATCTATACCTATATAAGATTGAATTATTGTTTTTTTTTCTTCAATTGCAAGAAAATGCATAAAGACTCCAAAACGCATTTTTTAAAGTCACGCATTCAAAAATGTTACTACTATTTAACATATACTAGTTTATAAATTCCACTATCAAAAATAAATTATGTCATTATTAAATCATTTTTTTTTAAATAACAAAATAATAATATTTTTAATATAATATTATCTTGGATTTTTTCGTGCAATATAATGCGTAAAGTTGGTTAGAAGTGGAGAATAGTAAATCTCATATATAATAATACTTAATATCTACAAGAAAAAGTACAAAGATAAAGCTTAGAGATGTCGTGATATACAGGGTGAAAATGTATTGTTTAAATTAAATAATCTCTAATATCTCAGAAGATTATGAACCAAATCGGCTCAAAACCTGATACGTGAGAAATATTCTCTGAAATGTTCAAGACATTACATAAAGTATTACTCACGTTATCGTTGTAAAAAATGCATTTTCTTGAAATTTATTTTTTTTTCTTAAAAAACAAACCGTCTTATTACCTAAGAATGTACAGGAATATATCTATACATAAAACAAGTATTCAGTAAAAATTTCACTGACTTCTATCGTATAGTTTTCGAGTAATAAATGTTGAAAAAGAAATGTTGTCACATATAACAACGGAAAAACGTCTCATATAAAAATCGTTTACGGTCCTAAAATCAAGGATTTCATGAGTACTTTAGTATTGTATAACAAATTCGCTTCCCAGAAACCATACCTGCATTGGCAAAAATTATAGGTCCTTCTTCATATCTCCCTTTTTCTACGTTATTTTGACCTACTTTTCGAAATTTTTACTGTTATTTTTCGTTACATTAAGTCTAATAATTCAGACATTCTCTATATCTCCGTTATTCTACATTATTATGGCTAATTTGAGGAATTTTTTGTTACATTATCGTTATTTATGTGAGATTGAACGATATTCAAGTTATTTTTTGTTATCTTACGTTATTTTATGCTATTTTACGGTATTTTATGTTATTTATAAGTTACTTTCCGTTACTTTATGGTTATTATAAAGGGGACTTATTTGCCCAATGTTATATATATTCAACTTCTAACAACAAATAATTAGTTCTAAATATTATTAGATTGCTGTCGTAAGTTGCAGCTGATTTAAAGTTAATTAAAGTATCCTTAAATCAGACTATTATTGTGAAAATAAATTTGTTAATAATTGTTAATTTTCAATCACTTATCAATTTTACGTTAATTTATAATTTTTGGATTATAATACCTAGGAAAACAAGATTATTATTCCCGATATCCTACAGTAATTGCTGTTTATCCAAAAATTGCATAATTGTTTGTTATGTGTATGTTATCCTTATTATTTTGTGTAATGCTTATATGTAACGATATAAGCATTTACGTAAAGTATAGATTACGTATATTGTTGGATGTATAGGTATTAGTTATTGTATTATGTTATAATGTTCAAAGTTATGTTTAACGTTGAGTTGAACATAAGATTTTTCATTATTTCATTAATTCAGATATTTTATGGTTCCGATAATTACGAAAATATATGTATTATGTAACAAGCGGGGGTTGGCGCGCGAAGCGCGCAGGAGAGTGGAGCCCCTAGTATATAAATATATATATATATGGCATAGTGCGTTTCTTACACATAAGAATTGTACACGTAATTATTGTGCACAATTTAGCATTGGTCAAATATTTCTATATATAATTTGACCAATTCTAAATTGTATACAATAATTACGTGTATATATATATATATATATATATATATATATATATATATATATATATATATATATATATATATATATATATATATATATATATATATATATATATATATATATATATATATATATATATATATATATATATATATATATATACACATGTATATATATATATATATATATATATATATATATATATATATATATATATTTTAGTAATTATTTATCAGTTTTATTGTTTTGTTATGTGTCAATATTAAACAATACGCTAATTGGTAAATGATAAAAATATAAATTAAAAAGTTAATAGTTCAGATTTGATTATAATAGCATAACTAATGGTTTATCGGTTATAGCGACACTGTTAAATTTTGAAATTTTATAATTTTTAAACATTAAAAAATATATTGTCATTTTATACGTTTGATATGCCAAAAATATGCATATATTCGTAAAGTTCACGTAATTTCCTTTCAATTGGTGTATATTACCGTTACTTTAAAGTTGCTTTTGTTAAAGAAATGCGATTTTGAATTTTGATAAATTTAAAAATTTAAGAACAAATCAGATACGTAAAATCTGTGCACTTATTCATGAACAAGGCATATTTTCCTTACAATTTATACAGTATCTAACAATTAATTTATTTTATTTTTGTGAAAGAAATACTATTTTAAATTTTGAATATGCATCTTATATGATCGCATTGTATGGTCACCATAACTTTTGAAAGCATTTGATTGAAATTTTGTAGGTGTATCGTAAATATTTCAGTACAGAACTAAATAATTTTTTGAGCCAATCATGCACCATTTTAATCTAGCTTAAATTGTAGTCTATAAAATTGTTTATATAATATTGTCAATTATTTACGGTGTCTTTAGTTGACCATGATACAAAAAATCCGACAAACTAAAACCCAAAAATTGAATAACCGCTAAAAACAAATAACACATCGAAAAACAAATAAATATTTTTAAGTCCCCTTCATTAAAAGAAAAACGCTGCCAAGTCATTGGCATTTAACTTCCTCAAACTTTATAAATTGTTGCAATATGAAATTATTTATTCTATTTAATTTTGTGGTAAAAAATCAATTATTTTTTTCTAAAAATTACACTGAATTGATCATAATATTTTTAACATAAAAAGAAACAAAAAAACATAAACTCAAAAATCGAAAAATCGAAGAATAACTAAAATAACACTATCCCTAGTAGAAAATTATCTAGTTTTATCGAAGCCCTCGATTATTCCCATGGTAAACTAGATAGATCTACATAGTTCTAGATTAATTTTCCACCAGGGATACTGTACATTATATTTACTTCACTTATTTAACAGATTATCCTACACTCGCTAGTACATATTAATAGATAAATAGCAATAACTGTTATTAATGTAGCATTTACTACTAAAATAAATGTAATTATTGCGATTGTGCAAGTAAATTCCGTCCTGACCATATGAAATCGTAGTTTTTACTAGACCATTTCCCTCCATGTACTCATGTTTTCTTTATTCTAAAAATTATTTAGGAGAAAGAAAAGACCCTATTCAAAATTTACGGTTGTAAAAGATAGGTAATTTTATGCTCTTTATAATAACTTTACAATAGATTTATCATAATATTTCTAATATATCAAGAAAATAGAAAATAGTAAAATAAAGGAATTATTATGAAACAAAAACGGATAGATGAATTACAAAATTTCTTTTCAATTCAGAATATTCATCAAAAAACGAAAAAAATTAGCCCCGTTTTGCAAAGAATGACCGCGTCGTTCTCGAGATATAAACGATAAAAAAAACATAACCGCAAATAAATCTTATTGTAAAGGTCGTTATCTTTCTGGAAATTTTCAGAAGGTATAATGACGTTTTACTTAAGTTATACAACGGCAAAAAAAAAGATTTTTTTTACAAAATTATTTTTTTCTTGAAAACGGAAAAAGATAAAGGGTGAAATTTTTACAAAATATTCTTATCCATATTCATGATCACCTCAGACTTTTAAAAAATTGTCCATGTTATATTTCCCAGATATCACCGTTTAAACAAATCACGACGTTTCCTGTTTATAGCATAAAAAAGACAGTAGCTTAAAATTTCGGATCGGAAAAGATAGGTAATTTTATGCTCATTCAAACACATAAGAAATGAATCGATGATATTATTTCAAACATACCAAAAAACCCCGAAAAACTAAAACTCAAAAATCGAAAAACCGCAATGAGGAAGCAACAAAATCATATGAGGTTTTATGGTAAACAAAGTACATATTAACAATATTTTTATTATGTAAAAAAGCATTAAAATATGCTTTTTTTATAATCTTTCAATTTCTTAAAATTTGTAGTGTAAAATTATTTACTATTTTAATTGTTTTACTTTCATCCTATATATATAATGAACATAAAGAACAGAATATGTTTCAACCTTGTTTCTCTATTTTTAGGATTTCATTGCCAGAAACATTTTTGCTTGATGCATATTGATGATGGATTTAAGAAGGTTTTACTGCTGTACCTGAATACAGAAATGGTCCAAAGATCGACGCATGTATACAGAATCTTGGGTGATTGGCATTCTTAAAATTTTGAATTATCAAAAATTTTCAAATTGTCGAGCTTTGAATTAACAAGGATTTAATATTTTAAATATTAAAATATGATCTTTAAATATATTTATTATGAAATTGGTTCTAATTTCTCTGTACAAAAAACAGTATAAATGATGGTCTGCTCTAGCATAATTTATTACACAGTTGCGCGGAAAGACATTCATTATGTCGGTTTCTTGCGCCGCTGCGCTGATTGTTAATTTTTTAAATTCCTACATTAAGCAACCCGATGTTCGCGCAGAGCGTACAAATGAGTATTTTACTTGCGAGAAAAAAGTCGTTAGAATAAAAGTTGCAAGAAAAAGTAACGAATGGTCGCTCTGTCTCGTGCTTGTTACTCGTGATTCATGCTATTTACTTTAGCGCGTAGATTTTGCTTCACCCTACACGATCCAGTTGATCGATCTCATAAAATATTTGGTCTTTATTCACATCCTTCAAAACTGACCGCTGTAATTGAGTGAGCTCACGCTGAATCACCATATAATAAAATTAACGTCAGAGTGGAACTTTACACCCTATAAATCCTGAAAAGCATAAGAAACCTACATTCCTCCTGCCCAATGAAGACTTTGGCTCATATCGCATAAACGAGTTTTTGTAGCTCACACGAAGTTGAGTAGTAAACGCTCGATTGTTAAAATGTTCCGAATACCTACCATCCGCAATCCACAAATTCCGAAATTACGCAAACGACCGCAGCCCCTCGAAAGCATCATATACAATAACGCAATGCAGTTAAGACGCCTAATGAAATTAGTCGAAACAATGCGAAACAACAAGCGTACTATAAATCAGCGAGACACGCTGCCAAAGGTGCACTCCTATATAAGTTCCTCCGCAGCAGAAATTAAGCCCCCCCCCCTGGCTCTATAGCTCCAGCTCCTGCTCCAGCTCCCCCCCGTATCCTCTTAGCGTGAATACCCCGGCGCGCCTCCGACAATCCTTCCGCTTTTTCCTTCTCCCTCCCACGCACATACCTGCACCCCCTTCCCCTCCCCTATCCTCGGCAAAAGGAGGCTATATACGTATATACCTACAGCCGTATTCCTCCACGCACAATCCATCCTAGAGGCATCCGTACGAAGGAACGAACGAAGTCTCGGGCCTCTGGCTGCCGAGGGGGCGGGATGGCAGCGACGTTGACGACGATGCTCTCCGGCTGGCAGCCAGCAGCGCTGAACCCGAGGGATCAGAGAGTAGGAGGAAAGGAAGGGGAGGCAGGCAGGCAGGCAGGCGGCGGCGGGAGGGGGAGGATCGACCCAAACCGACGGAGACCGACCGATGCGCGGGGAGAAGGGGGCCGCGCAACCCAAGTATCTCTCTCTCTCTCGCTCTCTCTCGCTGGCCGTATACGAGACGCACAGAAAACACGTGCGGGCGTATTTCTCTCCTTCCACTCTCTCTCTCTCTCTCCTCGGCATAATAACAGCCGTCTCGCTCTCGGTCCGCGCGCTGCACGAGGGCTAGAAGAAAGCACGAGCGGCTCACATCTGCGGGCTCTCTCTCTCTCTCTCTCTCTCTGTCTACAGTGCGTGAGCACTGCGTGCCTCTACGCACCGTCTCTCTCTCTCTCTCTCGCTCCCCTTATAATGCCTGCTCCGAATGAGCGAGGGGGTGGCAGGCAGGCAGGCAGGCCGAGGCACCCCACCTCTCTGTCTCTCTCTCTCCCCCGCTCGCTCTTCTGTCTCCGTCCCTCTCCGCAGCAGCGGCGGCAGCGGCAGAATCGGAGAGGGAGAACACGAGGGAGAGAGACAGAGAGACGGAAACCACCCACTCTCGCCCACCATCCACCCAACTTCGACCGCCTGCCACCCCGCCTGCCCACCCACTCGCCACCCGGCCGCCGTCGAGGAAACAACCTGCGACCGACGTGCTCGTGCTCGTGTTCCTGCCTCCTGGACGACGGCGACGCGCGCGCGCACACGCACACGCACACCCTCGACACCGGGGATATCATCCTCGCTCCACTGCTGCTGCGGACTTCTGGCGCCAACGTGAGTACATGCTTTTACATTACCACCGCATTCGCTCGTTGTCGCATGCGCACACACACACACACACACAAACACACGCATTCGCGTACACATACACCCGAGGTGCAATTTTCGGAGCAATAATATCGCGCTCTCGTTGCGCGGGTTATTGCGACTGGAAGCGGATTCGAAACACAACGTGCACGAGCACCAACGCGCGTGCTCCTTTCTTTATTACACTACGCAGTGAGGCGTGCGTGGATATCGGTTCAACTCCATCGACACATACGCACACGGTCGCCGCTCCAAAAACAACCAAGTGCCAACTGACAACCACAACCACAACAACAACAACAACAACAACAACAACGAGAGCAAGAAGAAGGAAGGAGAGGCGCGTTGCTGGCGACGACGTCGACGTCGGGCACGGACTAGTAGGTACCTCTTCGGCGCCGCGCGCCCGATTGAGAACCCACGCTCGCGGAGCTCTCTGCGCAGTGAGCACGCTCGCTCGCTCGATTTTGCGCGCGCTGCTACTTTGCGTCTCTCGTGTATACGTGTGCGCGCGCGCGTGTATTGAGCGCGGACGGACGGACGGACGGACGGACTTACGCACAGACGCGCGCGCTCGCCTCGAGCAAATGATTATAAACGAGCGGCGTGACTCAGACGTGTATATACGCGCGGAGAGGAGTGCGGAGAGCCGAAACTCGCGGTATCTTTCCTTCGTGGGCGTCCTTGGCTCTCCTTCGCTCTTTCTCTCTGTCTTCTTCTTTCTTTCGTGCGAGACGAGACGGGGGCCGTTTCCGCCTCGAAATTTCAGCGCGCCGCGCGCTCTGCGCACTTATACATATTGTTTGTCTCTCCGTCTCTCGAACGCCTGACTTTCTCTCTCTCTCTCTCTCTCTTTCTGCGGCTCAAGGGGTTCTCAGCCGACGAGCTGCGCGCGCCTGTGCGCCTGCATGCATCACCCCGGGGGCCTCCAGTCTATAAAGCGTGATGGATAATATCTCGGCGCTCTCTCTCTCTCTCTCTCTCTCTCTCTCTCTCTCTCTCTCTCTTGCTGTCTTCCGCTGCGGAGTTTCTCCGTTTCGTTCTCTGGCTTTCGTTCTTTTCTTTCTCGCTACTTCTTCTTCTTCTTTGATTATTGCTGCCTACTCGTTTGTGTATCCCTGAATGTATGATGTGCGATATTATACTGACTGTGCGCGGTGTAGAGTGAGAGAGAGAGAGAGAGAGAGTATATTGATTTATCCGCTGCACTCCGTTTCGAGCTTTGTGAGGCCCTCGCGCGGTATCTCCGTATATCTTTCGCTGCGGATTGCTCATGCGTGTGCGATGTACCGACATTCGGTAACGATTACACGGGTTTTGTTGTTTCTTCGATTTATCGGTGCTGATCTCGCTGCCCATCAAGTTGTAAAGAGATTCAAATAAATTGAGCTTTTGTAATTTGATTGGACAAGTTTTTCTGGACACTTGCATCGATCGGTGATCACGTGTTTCTCCCTGTAGAATTACGTTTCTTTAAAATATATAAACTAGCAAGCATAACAAAAATCACTTAAAAGTGTTGACAATTATTATTATTATTATCAATAATAATAATAACAATTGTTATTATTTATTGTCTATCCAATAAATATATAATAGAATTTGGGTTAATTTGTCCGCGAAAAAGTTACCGTCGTCTTCGACGATACGAGAGGGGTATATTGAACATTTTCGCGGCTATTAGAACATTCTTTGAAATAAAATTTACATTTTGAAAGTATACTATAATCACTTCTTCACGCTTAACAATAGATTAGAATTACCACATTCGGTGTAAAATATTCAAAATTTTTAATATGAAATGAGTGCAATTTGAAGTGCCACAAATAAATCCGATAAAATGTGGGAACAAAATATTATTTACTGTTTAGCATAAATTACTTTTCGGCGTAAAATGAACATTTCATTTTTTACCTGATATAGTTCAATTTAATTTTAGTTTTATTTTATGCAAAATAAATAAATAAATAAATAAAATAGAATTGTAAGTAAACGAAAATTTGCAACGTTTAAAGGACAATTAATTTTTTTCATTGTAGTTTACTTTAAATATAGAAAATGTCATTATATCGCTGACACTTGTCTGTTATATCAGAATAAGTAAATATTAGATTTCAATAAAACATTTAAGAGAGACCGGAGCAAAGGAAGCCTTAAAATGTTTGCAGATCGAAATATAAAATATGTATGAAGTAAAGACATTGCAATTAGTTTGAAATTTTACTTTAGATTTTTATTAATGATATCTATAATTTACCACCTCGGAAACTAAAAATACATTTTAGGGTATAATAAAAAAGGGCATTTGGGCTCCCGTTGCATCGTGCTAGGAGTAAAGTAAACTTTAAGTTATTATGTTGTAAAAATGAAATAAATTTAATTTAGTTTTAAAGACATGTTTAATAAGAATGTTATTAACACATTTTTATATTATACACATCTATAAACATTTTCTTAATCGTTCAAAAAATGCTTGCGCGATATTAAAAAATACGGTTTTTGTTTAATTTTGACCAATTAATTTATAAAATTAGAGAACTCAAAATACTAATATAATTAAAAGTTACTTTATCAACAGAAAAAAATGTATACTTTTATTAGACTGACTCAAATGTTTTGGAACTCAGTACAGTTCTTGTCGAAATTCAGTATCAATAATAGTTACAGATATTATGAATGATTTATGCTAGGTCAAAATCATTTCAACTTCCACAAAAGCATTATTAATCTTTAATTTTAAAACAACGAACACAAATGCAAGTTTACTCTACTACATAGTTACAGGTATTCTCAAATTTTTCTGAAAACCAAATTTAAAAATCGTTGGAGAAAATCAAAACCCCGATCTCCTCTAAGTACGTTCTTAAATAATTATACTGTGGGCGAACAAAACCGGATAATTCCACTTTCTGTGAAAATCGATTTTATGTAATTGTTCTTCGTACCACATTGTTCTCTTCACATTTATGATGTGATTTTGAATCCAAATTCAAATTCAGCTATTAAAAATACATCTTGAATGCGTTATTTTATCCAAACTACTAGAAAAACGTTAGAGTTTTTCTAAAATGTCTCAAAATTAAAAATATTGGAATTATCTGGTTTTGCTCACTCCTGAATGAAGGTGTTCGATTTGCCCCGTAACCAAAAAAATTCCCGCTCACCCCTGCACAAACGGACAAAATATAGAGAGGGGGAGAAAGGAGGGGACGGAGGAGAAGCCGAGCGAGAAAGAGAGAGTTCTCGGTTTCTTTCTCGTTCTTCGGAGCCGTGTTCCTGTCTCTCTCGCTCGCTACCCTTTACTCGCCGATCAATATACACAGCTCGTCTTCTCTCTCTCTCTCGTTCCCTCCCTCCCCACTCCCCTACCCCTCGCTGCTGTCTACGAGTATTCGGAACAAAGGATAGCGAAGACATGGAGAGACAGTTAAATGGGTACATTGATAATTTACGGAGTTTGGGGATAAGCGAATATTGCGTTCTACAGCACAGGAGGAAGTTTCTTTTTAAAATCGTTATGTATAATGCACTCGTATTATATATTAAGATACAATATAAGTCTTTTTATGTAGAAAGGAAGAATATTTATCAAGTAGAGTCACGGCATCTGAAAGTGTTGAGCGAATACGGAGAATATTTTATTTTTATAAGCTAAATACACTTTTTCGAGAATAACAGAATGTCTTGAAATGCTTGCGGAAGTATTTACTATTCAAATGATTGTCATATATCGTTAAATAGACATACATTTAAATGATAAGCAAACATTTGTATAATGGTAGGTCCTGATGGCATAGAGCTGGTCGTAGAATTACTACGTATTATCTTAAATTTGTATTTCTTTAGTTTTCTTTATAAGTATTTTCGTGCTTCAACAACGAAAACAATAACAAGTAAGAAGAGTTTTTCTAAATGCTCTATTTCACTTGAAACTTTTGCGCTGTAAAATACCTGAAAAATCGTCATCAGCAAAATAACGGCAATCGTCCCTAAGCACCGCAGCCACGCTATTCACGCTATTCAAATCCACGCACACAATCGTACATAATAGATCCCACCTATAAAAAAAGGAAGAAATCCATCGAGCGAATGAGATAGAGAGAAAGAGAGAGAGAGAGAGAGAGAGGCAGCCACATACGGCGCACAAAGAAGAAATTAGATCGTTCGCGTGTATACGTGTGCGCGCGTGGCAAAAGTACGTAAAACGACGATCGCGAGTGACTGCCGGCAGCTAGCGCCGCCTGCAGTCGATCGAAATCAATTTTCAGGATAGCTTCGATTTGCGCCGAGCGAGAGAGAGAGAGAGAGAGAGAGATAGAAGGAGCCCAAGCTATAGAGCTATATAGCGAACGAGGTGCGGAGGCAATGGGGGGAGAGAGCTATTAGAGGCGTAGGACTCTCGCAGCATCTCGCTCTCTACCCGAGAGTACCATAATTGTGGTTGTTACACGCGGCGGAGCGGTGCATTCTCGCGTACAATATACATATATATATATTCTCTCTCTCTCTCTCTCTCCTGGTATATATATATATATATATATATATATATATATATATATATATATATATATATATATATATATATATATATATATCTATACCAGGACAGAGAGAGAGAGAGAGAGCGTCGCGCTCGGCAATCGAGGGCCGATTTAGTTCCGGCCCACTTCCATTCGTGTATGGCAAGAGGGAGAGGAATAGAGAGAGATTCTGGAGGAGAGCCCTCGTGTCCCGGCGAAACGCGTCCTGTATAACGTCTTCGTTCGTTCGATCGTATTTTTATTGTCCCCCTTGCTGTAGCTTTTTTCTTCTTCTCTCTTCTTCTTCCCTCGCTGGAGCTTCAGTACGAGTTTCGCGCAGTAGCGATAAAGGGGGGGGGGAACAATTTCCAGACTTTAATGATGTAACGAGTTTCGTGGGGGAGGGGAGGGAAATAGAGGAACAGGGAGAGAGAGAGAGAGAGCAGGGAGAAAACCGATATCGAAGGCTTTTAATCAATCAGCGCAAAACTTTACGAGCTATTTATGGTGCCCGCTGAATGATAGCCCTTTCCACTTTATTCCATTATTAGAGTATTTTATTGTCTGCTTTGTTTTATTGTTTGAAATTTCATCCCGCGGCAGAAAGACGAGTCGGCCAGACGGACGATATTATCCCGTGATATTGCAAATGAAAATTGAATATTGTTTTACTATTTTTTTTTAATAAAACTATTTGATAACGCAGCGATGTAAAAATACTTTTTGTTATATATTTTGATTTTTTAAAGCGCTAATTTTTTTTTTAATTTAATTAACAAAATATTTTTGAATTCAATATTGAACAAAGAATATATTGAGCGAAAAACTATATTGAACAAAATTCAATTATTTATAGATACATTTCTCGCAATGCAGATTTTGTTACATTTTGCATTATTCTTTTAGACGCTCATTATTTTTTAATCAAGTTAACAAAATATTTTTGAATGCAATATCGAACAAAGAATAAACCGGGGGAAAAATCATATTGAAACAAATTCAATTATTCGTAAATAGATCGCTTGAGCGGTTATTAAATTTGAAATTGGCCCGACGTAAAACGACTATAAATATCATTTAATAAAATGACATTTAAAAGCAGAAAGTCGGCAAGAAAAGTACAATAAGTCGATATGAAGAAAGCACGTTTAGCAAGAACTTTGCGCAAGAACAAGTCGAGCAGACGGAGGTAAAATAAGCGCACTCAATACTCCTGGAAATGCAGCGGAGAAAAAAAAGAACGAAGCAGAGAAGAAGCAGCGGTGGGTAGAGGAAAAAAGAGTAGAGAATACGTAGGGAAGAAAAGACCACTCGACATGAAGACATCTCGTTCAGCGGCGTATACGAAACAACACGGCACACTCGAGGCCGCTTAATCAAGTAAGCATCCCCGGGGACGAATGCGCGCGCGACCGAGAGGCTAACATCGTGAATGGCTGCGCTGCTCGTCTACCACTACAACCTTCTCTCTATCCTACCTCGGGCTTAAACTCGCGTGCGCCGGTGTGTGCACGCTATACAGCACGGCGCTGCAGCAGAAAAGAAGAATAAGGATGAAAGTTCGGAAGGAGCTGGCGCTTGCGACTCTCTGCGCTAATTCGCTCGATTCTCCCTCTCTCTCTCTCTCTTACTTCCGCAAGGTAGAAGAGTAAGAAAGAGAGAGAGAGAGAGAGAAACAGACCTTGCGCCACACGCTGGCGCCCTCGCACTTTTAATCGCATTGCGCGCGCGCGCGCTCTACCTCCGCTCCCACACAGTCGCAAACTCGTTAACCGCTTCGCTCTCTCGCCCCCGCCGCCAAAGTTTCTCTCCAGCCACTGCGATTCAATTCCCATTTGGCTGTTCCGCGCGCTATAGCACGCCATTCTCATCCAGCTGCTCTATCTATCTATCTCGCTCTCTCTCTCACTCTATCCTCTCTATCTCCCGAGTCTTTCTCGAGCGCGAAAACACGCCTTCGGGACCTACTGTGTGTACGGAAGAGCGCGGATATGTGTATGTATATGTGTACTGTGTAGGTGTTTCGCAAGCCGTAGGTCCGCGGTATCCACGGAACATTCCGCGTCGAATAGGACGATCAAAAAGTTGCCGCGAGCGCTGGAACTTGCAGCGAACAAACTCGGGGATACGGGCAATCCGAGAATATTTTCGGATGGCCGGGATGCGTTTATTCGTTTGTCCGCGTTGAAGAGCGAGGGAGAGGATTGATCGACCGAGCGGAGTTCTTCCGGAAGTCAATTTCATTTCGACGGGAGTTTTTTTTTCTTTTGCGAGGATCATGCTATTTTCAGACGGGAGATTGAAAAGTCGAGAGAGGAGCTACAAGAATTATGATGTAGTTTAGATTTTATTTTATTAGATGGGGAATTTTTGCAAAATACGAGTATATTCGTTATGGATCAGATGTGCTAGGATCGATTTTAAAGACACTTTTTAAAAGTAATTTAAAATCGGTAATTTAAAAATAATTAGGTCCTTTACTTTGAAGTATGATTGCTAGATTTTCCAATTACTCTTTGAAAATGTTTCATTTATTACTTCTTTAATAAGTTAGTTAATCGCAAATGATTTTAAACCCATTTTTAACCTAGAAGTTGTTACAATGAATTATGAAAATAATAATTAAACGGCATATTCAAAGCTGTTTTAGCGTAAATTCGTTACATCATAATTTGGAACGCATTTGATTGAACCGAAACTTCGGGAAGTTTCGACGATATTAAATTTCTGACCATCCAATTAGAAGTGGGGGAGCGCGCCCAATATGCGCGTGCCTACACCTATATACAGCCCGAACCTCGACGAACTTTGTCCCGCCGAAATTAGTCGGTGCGTGTACGCGCTCGCTCGCATATAGCGCGCGGGGAACCGAACGATCGTCACGTTGAAGTTCGGCAATTTTATTTTTCTTTGCGCTTTTGGCCGCGTCGTATAAGGGGATTTCCGATGCGACCGCAGCGGCGACACGCAGCGAATGAATTCGCCGGGCTTTGCACACGCGCGGGACAAAATGAAAAATACAGGGTACCTATAAAGCGCGGCTATGGAGTTCGTTTGTGAGAACGGGGAAGGCGCGCATACGGAGGCTCTTTTTTGCGACACTTTTTTATGAAGAGGCTGCCGCCGCTGCCGTGTGCGCCTTCTCATATATAAGTTTCGACGAAAAAAGAAGTTTTGCGCCTGGCATATTGATTAATGTTGGCGTGAAGATAGAACAATTGTGCTCGAGTCTTTTATTAATAATACGTTTACACTTAATATATAAAACCTCACTAATATATAAATGTAAACATTTATTTGTATATGTTTGTTTGTTTGTTGCGCAAGAACTTCTCGTTCACCAGTTTTAATAAAACTCGAACGATTTTCTTCGTTTTTTTTTCGAGAAACACATATGCTACACAGGAATTACAGTTACCGCTTCAGTATTCCAGAGAAATTTGAACCACCTCCTACAAAAACTAAATTTTTTCAAAACTACTGCACGGATCTTAATTAAACTTGAATTATTCTCTTCATTTCAATCCCGAGAACACATAAGCCACATACGAATTATAATAATGCTTGAGTTTTCCAGACAAAATTAACCTATACATTGATATACGTAGCTACATATATACTATAATACTAATGCAAAAATTTATTTTTACCCTCGGATACATATTCAAACACAAACACACACACATACACATACACGCACACACACACTTAAATACATGCACACTAACGCATATACACACAGACGCACACATATACACGTACACACACACATGAGAAAACCAATTTTTTGCTTATCTGTCACCTATTTGTATACAGCTAGATCTAATCTAACGAACCTTAAAGAATTTTCATCTCTCTCATTTTTGTTAATGCGGGAGAAGCCGCAGCTACAGCTAGTACTACATACATAATTCGTAGCTTTCCAAAGTATAACATAAAGTGTTCAAAGTATTTAATTTACATATATTGTTCTACATTTTAACTGTATACTTTTTCACTGCATGCATCTCCGTGCGCCTCTATAGGCATTTAAGAAACAATCTCAATCAACTAGAAAGTAATTTCCACTTAAGTGTCCCACCTAATTTTCGCCCACGATCGTTACATAATTCTATTTGTTCCACCTTATACTCGCTGGCCACCGAGCCCGTAAAAGTCACAAAATATTGCACTTTAAAAACTTCTCTCAAACTCGTAAAGCTCGCCAATTAAAATTCCCCGCGGGAGCCGCGTCATAAAATCAAATTGCATCTCTCTCTCTCACTCTCTCTCTCTATCTCTCTCTCTCTCTCTCTCTCTCTCTCCAGTCCATCGCTCCACCAAGTGCAGCTTAGCCCTCGACAGCCCGTATAAAATTCTCTCCTTATTTTCCCATCAGCCTCTCGGCGAAAACCTCGACAAAAAAAGGAAACCCTCTCTCTCTCCCCCCGTGACAAAGAAAACCCCCGCCCGAGTGAACGACGCACACAAATCCACAACGGTAAAAGCCTCGAGTCTAATACGCGTCCACGTGCAGTTTGTATTGTGCGCAGGTAGCGGGTGAACCGAAGACAGGGACCGAGGAGCGCAGGTATAGACGGGGGATCCCTCGAGGGGGAGGGAGGCCGAATCCTGCGACGGTTCCCGTCCGAGCTGGCGCCCCCGCCCGAGACCAACCTGCACCACCGGCGAGACACCGACGGAAGAGCCAGACGAGATGGAGGCCAGCGGCGCGGGCATAGGCAGGCTCGACTGCTACGAGGACATGTTCAAGGAGATCACCAGGAAGCTCTACGGCGAGGATCCTGATCACAGAAGTAAGATTCAACGAGTTTTGTGTGCTCCTTTACTTTTGTGCACACCCCATTTCTTTTTTCCTTCTTTTAATGATATTGAAGCTTGTGATGTAACTTCTTGATGAGAGAATGTTATTATCGTGTAGCGGAATTTTTATAAGCACACTCGACGTGGATACGTGCTGATCGAAGGTTTTTAAAATGCTACGACGATTCGCAGGAATTAACCAATAAGCGGGCACGATTTCGAAACATTCGTTACGAATATATCTACGTCGAATGTACGTATATCGTTTGTGTAATTGTATGAAACTGAATTGTTGACTTCTTTGTACGTTTATCTCACGTTTTAATATCTAATTAAGCGTTATTCGAGCCGGGAGAAAGTAAATTACATTACAGGCTCTTTGAAACGCGTAACAATGGAATCTTTCGATTTATTAAATAATTGAATTGCGGTTTTTTAAGATATTGCTACATAAATTAGTTATAATGACGAAATTCTTGTTTAAAATACTCGATTAATTTTGCACATATCACGTAATCCACGATGATCAGACAGGTATATAAATGATTAAATAAGGACGTTTACTCTTATTCGATTCATTATTATTTATTCGAATTCGCAATCTTCTTACTTAATATTATGCATCAGCTACTATAAATAATGATAGGAATGGAGGTGTTTAAAAGTCAATGCGTATATATAGGCTAAGTGAGTCAATTAGCGTGTGCCGTATAGTTTAGTGTACTCCTCGAAATTGTACGTTTTATTCAAAATGTTATACAATAACTTGCTGCAAAAGGAATTTATATTTAAAACTACTATTTTATTGAGTTACTATATATACACTTTATCTTCTTTTAAATAAAAATGCGAGTGGGGACAGAGATCAATATACGAGTGAAGGCTACAGTAACCGACTCACTTATCATAAGTGAAAAGTTTTTGAGTTTCGCAAAAAAGTCGTTTTGAGTTTGAAGAATTTGAAGAATTTTTATAATATAAAACAGCGCTTATAACTTATTTTTATTAAAAACTTCACTCATAGTCATTTAGTCTCTGCATTCGTCATATGTGAAATTGACGTAATTAAAAGACGATCTATTAATTTATAATCACGCAAGTTTTATTCATTCGTCTTTATTATTATTTCACACAAAAAATAAATGATATATTTAAGTACAGATAGAATTGTCTCCGGTAATATAAAAATATTCTGATAAACTGTCATCATTAATTCAATTACTCACGCATAATAAAAACTTTATAAAGTATAAATATAAGTAAATTGCTTTAAGTAGTACCGATCATTATAAATATAAATTATAAAACTATGTTTTACGTAAAATATATTCAACTCGAGTCGGCAAACCGTTTACATATTTTAATCTTCATTGAATGAACTAACCCTTTTGACGAGAGCCCCTGTTCATCATCTGTTTTCTGCAAAGCAGATTTCTGACATTTTTCTGCATAAAGGGGCTTAAGAAGTAAATGCAATGGCTCTGCACTATACTTTATGTGAATTAACTCCGTAGTTATGATGAGTAAGCTCTTTAAAATGAAACTGGTATCATGATTAAATAATATTTTGAGTATTCAAAAAATGTCTTACAATTTCGGCATTTACTAATTAAATTCCTATTCTTGAAAAGTAATTTAATGCTCAAAAAAAACTTTTTTCTCTAAAACATTTTAAACACAATATCAAATAATTAAACAAAATAAGACTAAGACTACCAACACAGTCGGTGCGTGCCTATATATAGTATATCTTACTGAAAAAGTCTTTTCTTGACTGATCGCACTGAAACGCTCTCCTTAACCACCTTAACCACGTACACCTCGAAGCACTTGCCCAAAATCTCGCGAAAATCCCCGCAAAGAGAACATTCGCCACGTCAAGAGCCCAGAGCCACGACTACGCTGTACAATAGCCGCACAGTGCTACCGTCCAAGTGTGCAATACACCCTACGTAAACTACAGAGAGGGACCGAGCTATCGATAACGTTTTAGTTACGGCTAATTCTCTCTCTCTCTCTCTCCCTTCGTGTACACGTATAACCGACGGTCCGCCGAGACACCGGACCGATCTGCGGGGGCCGATCCGATCGCGCGCGCGCACACACACCCACACAGACAGCGTGTAATGCGCGCACTAGTAGTGCCGCCAGTGCCGCAGGAAGCGCATAGGTCTATACGGTCCCAGGGGTAATTCCTGAGAGGGAAGCAGCGGTCCCCGCGCGGGATTAGAGCAGCGCGCTCCGCGACCGAACGCATTGATAAACCTAATCGATTGCCACCTAGGCCTATAACTAGAGACGTAATTAAACGCGCGCAACCCCGCGCGATGTACATATATATCTATATGTACATATATATATGTGTGTGTGGGTGTGTATCGCAGGCTCTCTGCATAACTGTATACCTCTCTCTCTCTCTCTCTCTCTCTCTCTCTCTGGGTTCGCGCGCGCGCCAAGACACAAGGCTCTACAGATTGCAGATACGGAGCCGTGTGTATATAGGTATGTGTGTGACGAAGAGCAGAGAGGGAGAGCAAGCGAGGAGGAGGAGAATTGAATCGGCTAATTGCAGTATGGAGCAATTAACCAAGTCTGTTGGCTCTCTAACGACAATATCCGTTCCGTGCTAGTGAGAGCGGCAGATATACCTATACGTGTGTACGGAAGTGTGTGCGTATGTGTGTGTGTGTGTGTGTAAGTCGCTACTTTTGACGCGAGGACGCGGGAGATTTTTGCGGTGCTGCTGCTGCGAGGGTCTATATATATGTACACTTTTCTTTTTACCGGCTCTGGGGCGGCGTTGAAGGATGACGGAGGAGCGAAATTAAGTTTCGACAGTGACTAATAACTGCCTTTGTTCTACTTTTGAAACGCAATTAAATGGATGAAAGTGCGACGGCCCGGACTTATCTCGCCCGATGGATATTATTTTAAGCTTGCGCGTTTTGACGAGGATCGGGCGAGAGAGAGAGAGAGAGCTCTTTAAACGCGGATCCAACTTTATCGATACTTAATCGAATCGCGCTGTGATTGCTTTATGGGTAATGGGCGAAATTAGCGCTGCTTTACTCAGAGCTGATGCGAAATTCGCCTTTGACTGTCTGTATTGAATTTCGGGAGAGGCTGGTATATCTTAGTTAATTAAGATTATTACATTGTATTCTATTTTGAAAGTGAATACATGGAAGTACACGTGAGACGGGTACAAGTACTTGTACAGTACATTTTAAAAGTAAACTCGATCAAACTTTAGCCAAAGCATAATACATATGCAATTACATACCGTCAGGATTAAATTCATATTCGATCGTATAAATACTTAAGAACCTGTAATTGGGTTAAAACATTCACGAGATCGATGGCTAATATCGCATCCATCGCGTGGATAAACAATCAAACATGCATAACCCCGACAACGCTCGAAATAAATCTCGCTAAAAGTCGCATGAAAATTTCACAAGAAACACGGCGTAGCACCAGCAAAACTAAACTCTGCCATATGCACTCACCGAGTCGCGTTCTGCCCCTCGGTCCAAAATCACGCGCGCACAATCCCTAGATTAAGACAAAAAGAAAAACCAAACCAACGCGTGCGCCGCGTATGCGCGTGTGTGTGCAGCGTCGAGCGTGCAGAACGAGTTCGAGACGTCGGTGTCGTACAAGAACGACGAGGACACGGGCAACGGTACGGACGGTAGCGAGGACGCAGCCGGCAACTGGATCCTCGACGAGGAGCCGCTCAAGGGCACCGAGGGCAGCCGCATAGCCGCCTACAGGGCGGCCACCACCACCTGGCGCTGCTACGAGTGCGGTAAGAGCTGCTCTCCGCGCGCTCCTCACCCCCATAAGCAGCCTCCTTGTATTGTTTTGCTTGCTTATACATAGCTGACATTGTTTTGTTTTGGTTTCGCTGTGCACGCGTGCAAGTTCGATTATACATAGGTAGTGTATTTTTTGAGCGCGTCGCGGTTGGTTAGGACTATAAGTGTGGATTGGACGATGAAGATTGAGCGATGTTTTTTTTACTATCTTTGGTTCCGTGCGCCGTGGATGTTTTAAGATGCAGTACGTGCTTCGCAATTGGTGTACAATATGTTATGTTTTATTTGAGTGTTGGTTGAAGAGAAATGTATTTCAATGAGGCAATTGGATAACGGTTTCAATTGTTGCCGGCAATGTTTCTAGGACGTATTCTTCGTTCCTTTCGGGCTGTGCAATGTTAATCGAGTAGACGACGAATACGTTGCGAAAATATTGAATGACACATTGAAATAACTTTCTTTCAATTCACATCAAACATTTATATGAATGATCATCATCTATATTAATATTATTTTATTATTTGCGCATATATATTTTACATTGTTACATTTATATTTTATTATGTTAATGTTTCTACCATTATTAGTACATGTTCCCTGCAAAAGTGAGTCTATTCAAAGTCAAAGGGCTGGTTAAACAAAGTTCTTAGGTGACCCCTCCGTAGCATGCTAGTCAAAGCATGGTGCTAAATTTTTGTTTTATAAAATTAACTACTAAAACTAATTAAAATGACATTTAATCAAATTTATATTTTTATTTATTTAGTGTTTAATACATCATTCCGTTTTTTAGATTTTAATAATATTATTAAAATTTAATTAACATTAATAAATTTAATATTTAAAATTTGATTTGACTTGAATAGTCAACGTCTTTTTTAAATCTTTGGCAAAGACTTCTTTTCCATATCTGCAGTGGGTTTTCGGCATAACGAGATAAGTCCGTTTTCTAAAAATGAGTTATGAGCGATATTGGTATCCTTATATCGACGAAAAAATTACAAACTTATTTTGACGCCCAATACGAAGAATAACGTGTTTTAAAGTCTAAGGCGAAGAGTACCGCAGTTCGGCATTTGCGGCGAAAAGAATCGCGATTCAGCATTTGTGACGAAGAGTATTGTGATTCGGAGGTTTGCGCTGAAGAGTATCGTGGTTCAAAGGTTTGCGACCATTCTGATGATATCACGTGTTTAGGGGGGGGGAGAGAGATGCTTCATAAATTCTTTTACTCGTTCAGGACGTGGGATTAATTTGGGTAGTTTTGAATCGCGTTGGTCTTTACCGCGAACGCTGAAATGCGATACTCTTCATAGGAAAGTGATACGCGTTACTCCTCGTATTGGGCATCGATTTCGCGTGTAACTGTTATAAAACTATTGGATTCGATTTATAATATTTTTTAGAATGTAACAAGGGGTCGTTAAAATATTACGTAAAGTTGATTTTTCCAACTTTAGACGTCCCCCTCCCCAAGTAACGCATTTTCACGGATTTTCCTTTGTCTTTAGCACATATCGTCACGCTAGCAAGGACCTCCACTACCCCCTCAAGTCGTTACGTAATATTTGAATGACCTACAAATACAAAATATTTTATTTTTTGTAAAACCTGCACGCTGTTCGCGTTTTGCTATGCCTATAAATGGAGACAAAATGTTCCATTTTCCGATTGAGGATAAAACGATCTATTTTGCCCTCTCATGACGTTTTAACTGGCTAAAATTCTTCTTTAATTACCCGCTCCCTAACCAGCCGAAAAAAATTAGATCGACGGTCAATTTATTATTTTCTAATATTGCAATAATATATATAATCAATATACATTAACAACATTTTTTTATCCTTGCATAAAAACTTTTGTTATTTTAATTGTCCAACGTTACAAAGCAGGGAGTTAGCACTATATCACCAAACCGCATTATTTGGTTCCACTTCATAACCATAAAATAGATTAGTTACACTTCATAAGCATGGCGTGCACCTTGGGGGAGCAAGCATCACACGCGAGCAAAAGAATTCTACTACTTCTCCCCCTTGGTGCGCAATATACAATATACTATTAAACTAAAAATTAATGCAAAAACATTTTGGTGGATTATAATACATTTTTGAGGAATGATTTATTTAATATTCTCACGTTACATAATTTTTAAATGTATACTTTAATCATGTAATGTGCTTACTGGAGGAGCCGCCTTAAGGGAGGTCTCTGCTTATTTTGAACGAAAAAATTGATTTCATTCGCTTTGAATCACGTAGTTTGTTTGTTGTTCTAACGTAAAAACCATAATTTTTATATCCGCGAGTGTTGCACTACACTAAAAATAAATTTAATATTTATAATAACCTAAAAGATACCAAATATTTAGAAATGCGGATAATCATTAAATCTCTTACTCGCATAATTTTTTTATAAAACCTTTTGAATTAATTCTATATTATATATACATTATTTTCAACTTTATGAAGAAAATTTTGCATTGCCAAAAAGCTTTGTGAAGATTAAATGTGGATTAAATATCAACTATCTACAATTATTATAAAAATACATGAAATTGTATAATCTTATTTAATGAATTAATTTAATTTAAATTAAATTATTTTAATTTTAACTTTAATTTTAATACTATAATTAAAGATATATAAATATTTGCTATGAATCATAAAATGTACATTTTTTTCTCGTGCAAGGAGCGTTTGATAACCAATGGGTTTTGCTTTAAAAATGATGAAATCCTGTTTCTAAATCGCGACATAAAGCTTACAATCACGGTGGAAGGAAAGCATCCTCCCTTACACCCTACCTACACCGACTTGAACCTTTGTATTAAAATCACATATCATTCTGCCCAAAGTTCGCACAACCCAAAAATCAAGAAATCAAATTCTACGTTCAAATGCAGCCACATCCAACATCGATGCCTGCAACAACACAAGCAACCCCAAAACCACCCCACAACCCTCTACTCACTCTCTCGCTAGAAAAACGACTAACTCCCCGGCAATCCTGCCCACGACTCTCTTCCAGGCGACTGCATGGGCGGCGGACCGCGCGAGGTGGCCGAGCACTTCGTCGAGCTGCACTCGTCGAGGGAGGAGAGCGGCCGCGGCGCCGGCGGCGGCGGCCGTCTGCCCTCGTCCGGCCGCGGTGGCAAGGACTACCTGGGCCCGGGCGAGCTGAAGCTCGAGGAGGTCGTGTCGTACCTGGAGCGAGTTAGGGACAGGGCGGAGCGGGGCGCACCGCCGACCAGGCGCACCCAGGAGACGCAGACGATACCGGCGGCCCTGCTGCCCGTTGCGGCCTCGACCTTCCTCCTCCAGGAGCTGTCGTCCTCGGCGGCGGCCTCCGCCGCGCCGGTTCAGCATCTGCATCAGGTGAGTCAGTATTGCGGAGTCGAGGTTCTCGACGATTAGATGGGTATTATCGGTTACCTTTAACTTGGAATTGTAGTGGATTGAAATTGTATCGTTAACGGAATAAGACGTTTTTGGGAGACTGCAGGGGAATTTTTATTTTTTATAAGTTCGTGCAATTTTTCGGGTTTAAAGGCAATTAATCGGTTTGATAAGCTTTTGACTGTAAATACTTGGTGTGATAATCTTTATCACTCTATATTTACCGATATAGAACCTCAAAATATTGATGTTATGCGTCGCAATATATTATTGTTACCATGATCAATACCATATTTGTTGGAGGAACTTTGCAGTGGGCACGATTTTAGGTGACACGATGAACAAAAAAGTCTAATGAATAGTGATACATTCTAGGCTACAGTATGAAATTCGATTTATACGGTAAATGCTTAAAATTACAGTTTTTAAGCATCCTGTAAATGATTTTAACATTTCTATAGAATTTTAATATATTCGCTTATATGTGATTTGCAATCTTTAAAGCTGCTTTTTCCAGAACTGCATTTTTCTATTCTTTATTATTCTTTCATTATACATACATTTAAAGAGCAATTTTTTATTTAATCACGCTATAAAAATTTTGCGCACATATTTATGAAACAAATTGTATATTATTACTTCCTGATTTCTGTGCGTAAACATTTTATATGGTCGTATTATAATAATCACTGTAAAAATGTGTTTATTATCAAAGAACAACCCTGGTAGAAACCGATTTCATTTTCTAGCCAGTAAATAGCTAGTCAAAATACGAAATGGTAAAATAATAGACTTATTTTCGGCTTGTAATGAAACGCTTTTATTTTAATTTTCTGGTTGTTTAGTGAACTCAATGATTCAAACTTAGAATTTCAAGCAACTTTTTCAGTATCATGCACCTTCCAAAAATTGCCTAATCTAAAGAATACACAAGTTATTTTCTGGGTAGGAAATAAATATAAAAAATGAGAGTAACTGAATCAGATGGTAAAAGAGAATTTTTTGTAATATTTACACAAATAGTTTACAAAAAGTTTTCACACTTCAAAGTATACCGTCAAAATAATGACGATATGATATGAAGCGCGAAATAGTCGCTCGTTATATTTTTAAATTAAAGTAGATGAATTTATTGATCGTCACGAGTCAAATTATGCTCTTGCAGACTATAGAATGATGCAATGTCCTAAAGCGAATAGGTATACTGTTTTATTTACAGTATTTCTGAACCCGCCGTCAAAGATATTGTGAATATTCCAATCCACAAGAGGCAAAATTGAAACAAGGAACAATATCTTATAATACAAGGTGCAGATTAAAAAATAAAACAGAACAAAAATATTTTAACATATAAAAGGAATTTTAAGGACCACTTTTTGGGAAAAAAGTTATTTTTTGATCTCAGCAAGTGCACTCTAGCTATAATTTTTAGTACATATAAAAAAGTCAAAGAACTATCTGAAAAAAAGTTTTTGTTCATCGTGTCACCTAGAATTGTGCATGCCGCAAAGTTCTTACAAAAAATATGGTATTGACTAAGGTAATATATTGTGACGCCTAGGATCAAGATTTATACGTTTTACATCGGCAAACATTAGTAAAGTATTACCAAGTATTAATAGTAAAACCATATTCAGAATGATTGGTTTTAATACAAAAATTTTTTATGAATTAATATAAATTCATTTTCAAGATTTAATGCCTTTTTTTACTAATTCAGTTCTCTTTGGACCTGATTTTAGCAATATTTTGAGTTATTTAACCTGCATGTACGACTGATTTAAATTGCGGGTGATTTAATGTTTCGATAACGGTAATTCATAGTTTAAATGTAAATAAAATAAGTTTTGAAACCTTTATATAACGAACAAACAAGGACATTGATTGCATGAACTGGATACATACAAATTAAAATATTCGTATGAATTAATTTATCACCTGCAGAATATACAAAATAATATTGTCAACGTTGCAATTTTTATTTATATCAGCGGAAGATAGTGCATAATGCAATGCCACATTCGATTAATGGAAGCAAACATTTATTTATTAAATTGATATTTAACTGATAATTTCCCTGTTTTATGCGGTTATGCCTTTGAGTCTAGAGTTTGGAGCAAATGTACTAGTAGAATTACAAATATTATGTTTTCTTGTTTAGGAATATCAAACAAAGTTCCAAAGGTATCATAACCAATTTCAAGCAAATATGAATATATTTAGAATTATGCCTACTTAATGAATTTGCTATCAAATAGATGTAGATTTTATATGAATTTGCATAAGCTAATGCACACAGTGCGGAACACAAAAATAGGCGAAATGTATCTTACAGTTAACGAATTGAGCTACTAATGCATGTGTACATTTGTGTTTTTTAAATGAAGTTGAAGCTCGTGTAACATAATAAAGTAACCCTCTAAAAGCATTAAAACGCTCTAGATACGTATAATATTGATTAAACACGACAAATGAACTCGCAAAGAGCACCGAGAAAAATTAAATCGCGTCATGCACACACAATACTACCGTTCCACAACTCAGCGAGTATATAAAATCATTTCCCGATAAAACGACTCTCCATTGAAATGCATCGCGCGTCCGCTCACCCGAAACAGAGAAAAAAGCAGCAAAGTTAAAGTTAAAAAAATCAACGAACCGAAACAAAAAAAAAGCGTGTTCTAACCAGTCCGCGAATAACAGAGTCACGAGGGCTTCAAAGTCACGTAGTCCACAAAGTAAACTCCCCGCGTAACGCGAATCAAAGTCAAAGCCATTCTTGCCTCGCTTACGAGCGAGCGAACTCGTTCCTCTCGTAATTAAAAAAAGAAAAAAAGAGAGAAATAAGTAAAGGAAGCGCGCAACGGTACGGGGGATGCGCACCAGACACCGGGCTACACCAGAAAGAAAACTGGAACAATTGCTCGCGTCTTTCTCCTCCCTTATAACCCTCCCCACCCCCTGTATATACCTTGGTCCATTGCGTCGCGTCATCCCTATACCACCGCTGTCCGAGTCCTCGGTAATAGGGCACAAGTCGCGCGACAAAGGCAAATTGCACCCTGTGCCTCGCTCCTCTCTCCTGCGCGCTCGCATTCTTCTCGCGAATGCTCAGCCGCAGCGCGGCGGCATCATCTTTCTCAAAGATTTCCCACGTGCCGCTGATTTCCCCGGGGCTTTCCGTCCTCGCGCCTGCCACAGATTACACACACACACACGTACACACACGTACACACAGAATCGCGCTGCATGCAGCTTCTTTCGGCCATCGTAGTACACACAGAGAGCCAACCCGAGGCACACACAACGGGATCACTTACGCTCTGCATTCTGCTTTGGCTTTGTCCCTCTCTGGTGACACACAGAATTCCGTGGTGTCGATGACGGCTGCTGGCGGTGGCAACGGCAGCGCGGGCAACGCCGCCTCGACGGCCGCCAACGGCAGCGGGGGGAGCAGCAGCGGCGGGAGCAGCGGAGGCAACGCTGCCGGGGGCTCGTCCGGGGCCGGGAACAACGCCAGCGGCAAGCGGTACACCTGCCTCTACTGTCCCTACGGCACGGACAGGCGCGATCTCTACACGCGCCACGAGAACATCCACCGCGAGGAGAAGCCCTTCCACTGCTACGTCTGCTACAAGCCCTTCAGCCGGGCCGATCACGTCAAGAAGCACTTTCTGAGGATGCACAGGTATGATACGCGACGATTCTATGCACGTGTGAGCTCGCTTTTATCTTCTCGTCTCTTGTGGCGTCTTTGTGAGCCGCGGCTCTTTCCTCTTTTGTCTTTTCGCGTTTGCCGCGGCGGCTCTATTGTCGCTGCCGATGTATATGCAGCTTCGAGTGATTTTCGATGCTTTGTCTCGTGTACTTTTGAGGATCCGTGCGCAAGGAGGCCGAGGCGAAAGAGCCGTGATTTACGGGAGTAAGAGATACCGGATGACTGGAAGTCGAGGTGTACGATGACGTTCGTGGACATTATTTGGAATAAAATAGACGAGAGAAAATTGGGATTGCGGGAAGGGATGAAAGCATTTTTTAGATGCAAGATGTAAGTGTCAAGCTCGTTACGAAAGTTTTGTTAGTTTAACTAAACTTTTCGATGTACTAGTGAACACAAAAATTTCAGATAATTTAAGAACCAAAAATCAATTTCTGATGAGTACTATGAATCAATTTAATTATTTAAGCGGCGTTTCGATGACTGATTAATTGTCATTCTTTACACACATACTGACCAATTAATTATTTATACACAGCTGTTTGTTATTTATCATATGACGTCTCAACGTCGCTTAACAAATAAACGCATGGCGATCGAATGCGAGTCAGTGCTCAATTGTGAGTCGGTACACTGAGAAACCCCATATCGTAAAATATTACGATATTGTTTTCTCAGTGCAGCGTTTTTTTAATCGGGTACACAAGAATACTGTAGTGGTTTTTAAAATATAGATATCCGTAAATAATGCAACCAAAGCAGAGATAAATGAATTATATTTTTAAATATGCACATTAAAAACATAGAAGTCTGCGAAAATACGTAATTTTTTCTATCCAAAAAAATTGAAAGTTCTTTTTAGAGTAATTTTAACTGGAACATCGAGTCATCATAAAAGTGGTTAGAAAATACAGATTAGTACAAATTTTGATTTAAAGTCATTAAATTAACGAAATATATCACAATCCTGTGATCCGCACAGGCTTTCCGCACTGTAAAGGGACCCACAGCACCATCACAGGATTATCAACAACAAAGCCATTGATACAAGAGTAGTAATCATTGAGCTTAAATAACCTAGGTCTTTGAAATTTTAGGGTATATATTTTTGAATATTATAGTAACCTTGAGTCATACGAAAGTTTTATACAAAAAAACATTGTAGATTTTAGAGTACATTCGAGCATTCTACCTAAAACTATTTTACTCCACTCATCGGGAATCGACTTTCACCATTCAACCTCACAATCGTTCAATTCTCTACTTATCTCGCCAACGCGCTCCTCTCGATTCCCATCCTCGCTCATCACGCCTATAAATCTCGATCTCTCAAAAGGGAGCACACGTACGAGCTGTCCCGGATACGAAGGGCCGGGGGATCGGCCTCCTCCTCCGCCCCAAAGTCCTCCGCAAGTCATCAGCCCAGCGAGTCCAGCAGCAGCAACAACCCACACACCACCAGCTCCAGCAACACCACGACCAACAACAACAACAACACCAACACCACCGCCAACAACAACAACACCAGCAGCAACAGCATCAGCCTCTACACCAACAGCGTCTTCTCCAGCCCCAAGCCCTTGGCCCAGCCTCAGGCCCAGCAGCTGAGCATCGCGGGCGCGACGTACCAGCTCGCCCCGCCGCCGCCCACGGCCACGGCCGCCCTCTACCAGGCGGCCAGCCTCTCCTCGGCCGTAGTTGCCGCGGCGGCCGCCGCCGCCAACGCCAACAGCATCATACACCAGCACCACCAGCAGCAGCAGCAGCAACAGCAGCAGCAGCAACAGCAACAGCAGCAGCTGCAGCATCTTCATCATCATCAGCAACAGCAGCAGCAGCAGCAGCAGCCCGAGGCAGTGACGCCGGTCAGCGCGGTCCAGGCTGTGCGCAGGCTGCAGAACGGAGGTGGCGGCGGTGGTGGATTCAACGGCAAGAGTCACGGGAAGAACGGCGCCTCGAGCTCCTCCAAGGCGAACCAAGAGCGCAGGTGAGTGTCAAAAAGGCGATCTACCAAGGGGTCCCATGTAAGAATTGCCATTACTTACAATACGAGCCACTGCTGGCTCTTTACTGCTAAACAATTAATCCGACGCCAGCATCGCTCCGGCACTTTTTTTTACTGGAATGATAACAACGGGCCAGTAATGAAATTTTTATTATAAATGTCTGGTTTTACTGTAATGCCAGTACTCAGCCGGACTTGAAAATTCAGCACGTCAGATTGAAAAACAAAAGTATCGCGGATTTGTCATAACCTACTTTTAAACTTTTAATTTTTGTAAAATGTTATTTTAAAATATATTTGCCAATTATATAAAACAAATGCTACTGTTTAGAGGAATCATGCGATTAAGATATATGCATAGTAATTTTAGTGAACCGGTAAATCTCTGCCGTAAATGATATATTTTCTGTTATATTTTGCACTAAAATTGCGAATGTCGGCAGTTCTTGTAATTCCTGCATTGCCCCAGTACTGGCTTGCTAACCTCGGCCCATTGTTATCATTTCAGTATTGCCCCAGCATTAGAACAGTAATATCTGATAGTACTGAACATCTGGCAAAAAGCACTCGTCCAATATTTGGCCATTAGAATCTTCTTGCATGGGGTATTGGGGCACTTTTTCTTTGTTTCTTTAGACCTCGGAGAGGCTTCTTTTTCCTTTTTACCGACCGATGCGAGGCTGCAAGTAGCACGCGGAGTTTTAATTTTTTATTGCGCGGTAGCAGTGGCGTGGAGTCGGGCCTTTAAAATGCGGTTGCGGGAGGTCGGGTACGGGCCGGTAATGGAATTCTTTTATCGTCGGGGAAAAATAATTCGAGCGCGATGAGATATGCGGGGATTTAATTAAATTGCTTTAATTATGGCTGAAAATTTAGCTCAATTTCCGGATGACGGTGTGTGTGCGCGGAAAAATACGCGCCAAACGCGAGTAATTGAATTTTCAATTTTTGGCGGAAGGGAAGACTTCGCATTATCATTCATACGTGTCAGTCGATAGTGAGCGCGTGCAATAAAAGCAATGCGTGTAATACATGAAATGAAGTTTAATGATTAAAATTACGTAATTCTACTTGTATCAGAGCGGTTCGTTGAATGTTGGTGGAATATTTCGACAATTAAAGTTTTGCATTTTCAGCAATTTATTCGCTTATAATCATTTTTAAACTTGCTATTTTATAATATACGTAATATAAAAGCCGTACAATATAAATCAAATTTAACTTTAATTATTAAAAGAGAACATTCCAAGCTCAAGCTTCGTCAATTAAAGTTTGAAATACATATTAATAAATAATATATATATAAATTCCTCACATTCTTTCATTAGTATGTAAGTTTTTGCCGTAGAATTTATTTTCTATACGAAAATTCCAACGTTCGTTGACATTTATCGGTTGATAAAGTGGCCATACAAATGCATTGCAAGGCAAAAGGCAATCGACGCAGATAAAAACGACGGTTGCTTCTTCAAAATCCTAGGCCTACTAATCCCAAAATATGGATACCATGGCATACGCTACGACACATATAGTTATATAACACATAAAGGAAGTCTCTGCTAGGCTAGACTTGAATTTTTAAAGCACTTCCCACGACTTTACCATAAGAACTGATAGATGGCCACTTTACCAACACGGTTGGTAAAGTGGTCAATTTTTAACTACTTAGAACTTCTTTAATTAAAATTCAGAGAATATTCTTTTTGCTAAAAAAACTCACGAGGTATTAGAGTTAAAGATTCAAAACACATCTTAATAGTTTCCGAGGCCCCGAAACCCAACATACATCTACTAGGAATCTTGAGTTCCTTAAAGTGGCCACATTACCTGCACCCCCATTACAACCTGCCCTAAAACTTTGTAGATCAAGAACATCGCAACTTACGAATTGCACATCCACCTTCCACGTGACTATCTAACGCGCAATCCCACCAAATCACTACACCTCCACCCCCCAAAAACGATTCCCCAACAAAAGAAAACCCGTAAAGAAAAATCCGTCCGCCCGCAGGTACACCTGCTGCTACTGCTCGTGGAGCGGCGTCGACAACTGGTGCCTGAAGCGCCACCTCAACACCCACCTGAAGCCGTTCGCCTGTGCGCTCTGCGAGTACAAGGCGGCGCGCGCCGAGCGCCTGGCCACCCACGTCCTCAAGGTCCACAATCGCCGGCAGTGCTCGCGCTGCTCCTACCTCGCCGAGGACCTCACCCAGCTGCAGGTGCACCAGCTGCACGTGCACCGGGTCAGCAACGCCAGCGTGGCCGCGGCCGCGGCGGCCGCCGCCGCTGCCGCTTCCTCCTCGGCCTCGTCGATTGTCGTGGCGGCGGCGCAGAGCGGAGAACGACAGCAGCCGCATCATCCTCAGCCGATACAGTGAGTTTGGATAATTCGTGGGTAGATTGGGGATCGTAGGGTGTTATTGTTGATTTGTGGAGGTAGTTCAACACTGACGGGAAGGCTCGAAAGTTAATTTATACCTTCAATCGTTATTAAATGGTTTTAGTTATTGTTTCATGTCTTTAATTCATACATTAAAATGTTAAAGTATTATAAAGCCGACCTAAAGTTTTGAAATTAGGCGGAGAGTTAAAGTGCGGTATAAAGTTTTTTACAGACTGTACCAGAGTATAGACGCACTAATAACAGAAGCAACGATGTTTACTTAGCCATGTCTTTGAAAGGGAACCGTAAACTACAGTTTTTCTTGTTTTACTTAATGTTAGTAGTAATTCTTTACTGCATATTAACTTTTTAGATGTCTCTTTAAGGTAGCGCTAAACCCACCCATCACTGACAGTTACAAGGATCAACTTTTTTCATCTCATTCTCAATTTTTAGTAAATATCACTCTGTAACGTTGTTGTCTCAAAATGAAGTAGCAACGTTCCAGAGAGATATTTTCTCAAACTTTAAAATCAAATGAAAAAAGCGATTCCCCATATTTTCCAGTAATGAAAGGTTCAATATCACCTTAACACACGCTTAACGTATACCTAGCTTGCAACTTTGATGGTGAAGACATCCATTTTACCGGTTCGCTTCTTACAGTTTTGTTGGTACATAGATATAATACTATTAATAACATACTGTTGAAATTTAAAGCAAATATTTACTAAATTGATTAGTCGGTGAACATACTTAACCTCTTGACTTTCAATAATAGAAAAATCCGAAAGAAGGTGTAGCAAAAAGTGCTTCATGGTGGAAAAATCCACACATTGTATAATGCATTAGTGACAACAAAACACCCTTCCAATGCAGCAATTCAATTTTCAATAGATACTTATAAATGTTGGGGTCGCTGAACACGAATTTGAAGTACGAATTCAATATGACTGATCCAATATAGCGAATCGAATGTCAAGCTTCTATCTTCAAGAGGATTTTTGGCACACAAGCGCTTTTTCTGCCTGACAGTCAAGGGATTAATTGCTTCCGATATTTCATAAAATAGCTTGTCGAAGCCTTCTTTTGTGAGAAGGAGTTACCCAGTATGAGCACTCATCGCTATTTTGGCTGCAACTTTTCTTGCACGGATAAAAATAAAAATATCAAACAGAAATTTGTTATACGAATGAACCTTTTCGGAGTAGTAGAATTAATTATATCAATGAAGATCCGAAAATTAAGATTTAGAATTATTTAAAAAAAAAAGTCATCCAGTACGTTTAGTAATGCTTGCTATAATTAAAACCAGTATCTAATCTGGAACGTAAAGTGCCGCCATCTAGCGGAGAGGATCATAAAACCCGTGTATGTTCATACTAGAAGAGTGCCCGTACTTTACGACTCTCCCCTATGTATAACAATTTTATAAACCTGTTATTTGCTATCCTTAAAATTGTGATAAAAGTTTATGACCGTAAGTGGAATTATCGTCTTCGTCCTGGATAAAATATGAACACATTAAAGGGTATAAGCTCTTCCAAAAGACCTTTTTCTTAAAATTTTCATTAACGGATTAGCGCTCGAAATGATGCTGTATAGCGCGCCGTTTCCGCGACCCTAGGTCAGTAGATAACAAACCAGTATTGATAAAGATAAATTTGACTTTGCAGCCCCGTGGGCGGTGGAAGACCGCCACCCGGACCTCCGGTTTTCCCTGCTTCATCAGCAGCAATAGCGCCCGCAACGACGGTCATACCGCCGACCACAATTCTGGGGTAAGTGTGTCTTTCTCTCTCTTTCTCTCTCTTGCTTCCTCTCGCTCTCTCGCTTTTTCTCCCTCTCTCGCTCTCGTAAAATACTGCGGATCACGTTTTGTCGTTCCGCCCAGTTGATTCGTTATTACGTGCAGCAATGCTCGTTTCCATCACGAGCTACCTCGTACTGTATTTCATTTTTCTTTCATTAATGATCTTTCTTTTTTTTATTTATGTATTTCATTATCGTTATTGTGGATTTTTTGTTGACTTTTGTTATGTTTTGTGTCCTAGCAGCCAATACATGTAGATCATTTATTTTTATGAAATTTAATTTTTATTTCTCTTAATATATTGATGTTGCATATTCGTTAGTTACACGTATAATTTATTTTTTAACCTGCACATGCTTATTTTACTTTATTTGTGTATCAATGTTCGATTAATTGTTTGTGTATTTTTTGAGAAAAATATCTTAACTAAGTAAGCAATTAGTTCCCGAGGAGATTTTAACTTTATTACGTGGACATTTAAATTATAAAGTGAATATTTGAATAATTCATATCAATAATATTAATAATTTCCGGAAATATGTCTAGTCATGTATACAACGTTATTGTGCACATAATTTGTAAATTACGGGAATAAATTAAATTCACGCTTTCAGATATGCGGTATTATAATATAATATTGTAATAAAGCACCAGTTAATTAATTGTTAACCACTAATTATGAAAATCACTACTTATCCTATTGAATTATTCGTGCGTTTAGTACTCCCGAGCTTCAGATTTGCATTTATCAAATTGAATCGTTACGCTGAAATTCGTTTTAAAAAAATGCTCACCACTCACTGTCACAGTTTCCCTCGAAGATATTTTTCTCGCAAATGCACGCGCGCGAGCTTAGTACAGAGATAAAGAAGCCAGGCACTGCGTGCCACTGCAATAACGCGCGAAAATAACGCGAACGTAACTTACATGAAACGCAGCGCCGCAGTGGTTGCAGCCACGAGATGGTAAAGCACTCGGCAGCGGCGACAGCAGCGGCGTCGGCGGCAGCCCTGACGCTTCATCCTGGTGCGGACGAGGCTGCAAGTGCAATAAACCGGCGCGCCGCTCACGAGAACGTACGAAAGTCAACAAACAATGCAAAACGAAACAGAAAGCTACGAAAGTCCAAAGAACGAACCCGTAACTAATCTCTCTCGAACCTTGTTCCCCGCACCTTTACACAGCAATAGGAACAGCGAGGTGGCGACGATGCCGGGCAACAGCGCCTGCTGGGAGCAGGAGTCCTCGTCGTGCGAGGACCACTTAAACCAGTCCAACGAGCGCCGATCCAGAAAGCAGCGGATGCCCCGTCGAATCCTGACGTCCCTCGACAAGCCGGAATCCGCGGCAACGGCAGCGGCAACAGCAGCGCTCTCGGTAGACGAAAAGCAGGAGGATTCGAACCCGAGGCCCGCGGCGAGATGCCGGGATTCGAACTCGCGGCCGGCGCTGCTCCGGTGCTTCCAGTGCCCTATGGGCGCGCCGGCCCGGGCCTTCCGATCGCGGCCCTACCACAGCCGCGAGTCCCTGTTGTTGCACAAGCTCTGGCGACATCGGCGCAGGCCCGCTCCCCGCAGAACGAAGGGCGATGGCAGCTCGGTGGCGCCCGCCTCGATCACGCTCAGGGCTACTGTGTACACGGACCGCGCCTTCGATTACCAAAGATAGCACGAGCTTGAGTGTTACTTCGCTGACGACGAGAGTGCGCTCGGCCTTACGCGTATAGTGTGGATGAGGAAAAAATGACTGTGCCGAGCTGACGAATGGTTTTATTGTTACTCTTTTGTATTTGCTTGATTTGCGACGTGAGCTCGGTTTTCTTTACGTAATTGGTGATTATCGGTGGAAAAATGTTACGAGGCTTGGAGACACTGCGACATGTAATTTCATCGGCTGCGATTGTGATGTAAGACAGTTTTGTTTGTTAGCCGGAGAGAACGGTTGTTTGTGAAAGTGGGGTACGCTGTTGCTCTGACCAAATATTTTTCTCGGTGTGTCGTTGACGACTTTGTTTCCAATATATACCTCAATTTTATTTTCTGCTGCGATTGGAAGAAAGATATATTTGAGAAGGATTTTTTGTATTTTGAAAGAATAGTGTAAGACAAATATTTTGTAAATATGCGTTCATATTGTTAGTGGATAAAAATGAATATTTGAATAAAAAGTATTTCAGATAAAAATCAAATACGACTTTTCTGATTTGATACACACGAAGATTCTATGATTTTTTATGAGTGTTACTGTTTTGCTACTGTGCAGGAAGCATAAGTCAGACTATATTAATAAAATAAAAGAAGCATTCACAAGTTTTGTCGTGCCAGTATAAAAAATGCATGTTCTTTTACTGAACAAGCGTCATTCGACATTATATCGACGTTGCAGTCTCGTCTACTTGAGAAGCATGTGTCGTAAAAATATTGATCAGATTTAAACTTTATTTGTGTGAAATATAAAGCATCGACTTTTTAAGCATAAAAAAGTTATAAAAGTCTTGGACTTTATATTTCATATAAAAAAAAACTTGAAATCCTATAAATTTTTTATGAGGCTCACCTGACAAGTAGCAGAATCCGGGGCTTCCAGGTTAATGGACGCAACAACGTTATATATAAAATAAAATATTCCAAGATACTAAATTTCGTTTTAAAATTTCGACCATTAATAAACGCTATAAGGATGACAGAAAAAGCTCTAAACATTCTATTTCAATAAAATCCAATCATTCTCCTAATGAAGTGCATTTTCGCGAATCCAACCCAATGAAAGAAACTTGTACTCCTCCTCTGCAGAATATTTGAAAACACAATCGCTCGAGTATAGAGTCGCGACTCTTAATTACTTCATTACCTCCTCTCGAAACCTCGCTTTTGTGCGGTATTTCTCGATGACAGCAAGCTAACCTTAGCCAAGCGACACACACGCAAACAGACGGAAAACCAGCCGGATCAGCCCCGGGTGACGAATTCATTTCCTGGCGCGAGAAAGAAGCTCGCGGCGGCTTCCCCGAGCCCGGAAAAGCTTGGTCAATGCACATCTGCACAACAGGTTCTGGGAAATGATGCGCCCAAGCTCTCACCGTATCTTTTTCTTGTGTGTCGTCGACGTCGTCGCCGTGGACGACGCCTGCGGCGCGTCTTTCGACGAGAGGGACTGTATGAGGTAGGTTGTAGGCAATCCTATGCGCGCGCGAACGCGCGTGGCTTTCTCGATTAGCCGTCATTGAAAGAAGCCGCAAATGAGACCTGAAACTTTTACACGAGGTAGAAAGCATCGGCCCCGGGCGGATTACCGGCCAAAGAAGAGTTTAAAGAAAATATCACACGAGGCGAGGAGACCTCGCGTGTGAGTGTATAGGTAATGAAAAAACAGGACTTGACTGTTGAAAGATATTATGCGTTGGGTAGTAGTTGAACATTTTTATTAAGTTACTAAATTTTCTTTTACCAAAATCGACGAAGGAGGCGCGATCAATAAATAACTATTCAGCAATGATTTTACGACTCTATTGACCCTCTAATGCCCAACGATACTTACAAGTCACCTATTTCTTTTTTCGTTTTACTTCAATTTTCACGTGATAAATTTAAAATTCTGCAAAATAAATACGTCCATCAAGTCGAAGTGGAGTATTTCTGATTTTTTAATGGGGGTTTAAGTAATTTTCGGCCGAATAGAAGTCGATAAATCTAAAAAAGTTTTATTGCAAAAAAGCACGAACCCATTATCAAATACTTTTTAGAAGTTTTACTCAACGATTTCCATATGTTTGCGCAGTAGAAGGTTAAAGAATAATAATCAAACGAAAAACTGCCTAACACTATCCGAAACAATTTTGTATTTATTATTATACTAGAATCCGATTTCATGCACGCACATAGAAGGGTCTCGCGAGAAAAAGAGAATCCGCTGGACCTTCCCTCGACTGTACAGGTCGCGTCGTCGGGGCGACTTTTACGACGCAGGAGGACGGTCACCGGGATCGCCATTGGCCGGGGGGCTCTAAAAATTCAGCTCGCGATTTGCCATTTGTTCGAGTGTCGCGATATTAAATGCTCGCGCAAGCTGCATATATATAAAACGCGAGAGAGTAAGAGAGCGAGAGAGAGAGAGGGAGAGACTGACGTGCGCGCGGTGGTTATCGGGCATAAAGATTTTTCACGGCCGGTGTAAAGTATAAAGTGACGTTTTCCCGAAAGAGGCACGAACTTTGCCCGGAACTTTTTACGATAATTCACGCATAAATTTGCTTCGCTGCCTCCCCTTTAAAAAGAAACTTCGAATTCGCTTGACGCTTTTCTGCTCACCTCCCCCCTCCCCTCCGACACCATTTAAATCGTGAACTCCGCGCGTACGTGTTTGCGCGTGTGTGCATGTATAATGAAAAAAATCGCTTTAAGTTCCGCGCGAGGTGGTACCTCGATAAGCCGCGGCGCTGAAAGCACTTTTCCTCCGTCCCCGGCACGTGCACGTACTCCGGATAAATACACTTTAGTCGAGGGGGCTGTTTGGTGGCTACTGACTCGAAATTTATCCTATTACACACATACATTTCTAAATCCTTCGACTATCGTTCGTTCGTAATGAATCTCCATTACCATTGACGTCAACTTCCCTTGCAGATGAAGGAAATGATAAATACTGCGAGGGTATTATTACACTACGTTTTTATTTTATTTTTTTTTTGTTTACCAGTATTTGAGGAACTGTAACTCTTCAAAATTCGTTGATTTTTTAATAGCTTTGAATTTGATGAATACTTTTCTGCGAAACAACGCTTAAAATAAAGCTCTTTTTACTTACTTCTATTAGAATTTAAATCCCTTTTTAGTGTAAAAAATGGCAGACTTATGGTCAGAAGTAGAGTTAAATTTTTTTACTAAAATTACGCATGTTCAGAATTAAATAATTTATATATTGAGAACAAGGGCGTAAGAAACTGGGATGGGAATAATCAAAAAAATTATAATTTTTTTTTCAGACCAATATTTTCTTAAAGTCCCAATAACACGACCGTATCGCCTTCAGCAATTCTCGCCTAGCAATCGTTCGCGTATATTATTATTAATACATCTACTAGCTTCAAAAATATGGTTTTGTACGCAATTCAAAGATTCAAACAATATTTAAATACATATTTAAACTATAACATTCTCTTACAAAAGGCCTATTAGACAAATTTACGGTTGCTGACCGATGTCCAGAAAGGTACCAGAAAGTTGCAGAAAATACTTCCCCAGCCTGCTCCAGATCCATTTCCTGGAAGGTGTGCCTTCTCCTTATAAGTTTAAGTTCAAACAATAGGCTTAAAAATACATGAAAATGATACTTTACGCAAATTTATATTATACAACTAATATACGATCGTAAATTTATTATTTTAATATCTCTCTCATCTAACTTCATCCGTGTCATAAACATTCTCTAGAAATTTCAGATCGATTCTCAAAAATTGACTCTGAAAACGCGTGTCCGGTGAATAATTAACTAAATGTTATAGTTGACATTTTTACCAGATTTTTAATTATCTTAAAAAATAATTAAAAAATTTTAAAACGCTGAACCTCTTGCCTTTTTAGGAAAGAACAACAAAAAACGCTGCAAATATAAATTTGGATGAGATTTGTAGATATTAAACAACAACTTAAAAAGAGAAGTTGAAAAAGACAATTTAAAAAGACAAATTGTAATACACTATTTTTTATCTACATAATTTATTTTATCTGCTTACAGCCCGGGCAGCCGTGACAAAAAAAATCGACCAATTTCTTACAGTATGCCCTTGATAGGGGATATACTTACAGCCCTAAGCAATACGAATAAACAATAAAAATATTACGCGTAGCGTGGTACGTCATAATATATATAAATATAAATTAGATATATATAAAAATTATGTAGAATTGGTAAAATATATAATTAACGTTAATACTTACATATTTGACAGTCAAAAGATAATCACATTACTTTTTCTTTGTTTTATGTTCATTCAATTTCAACTTTATCAACAATTGCCTGTAGCCCACATTCGCAAGCATCCTCGATCTCCTTACATCCCATTAGCGTTAGTTCCAAGCAAAAGGAAAATCCCCAAATAGTATGAATCGGGATCACCAGCAGCGGCAGCAGCAAGTTGCGGGAGAGTAGAGTAGCTACTCATTTGCATCCGTTCTTTCATCCTCCATCTCCTCCTCTCGGCGACAGCGTTTACAATCAGGTCGTCGAGTTATCGAAAAAGCTTCTCCCCCCCCTCTCTCTCTCTCACTCGCTCCGCATCTTGAGTTGATTTGCCGAGGCGACGACGGAGGCCGCCACGATCGGTTTCTCGCTCCCCAGTATTATACAAGCCCATGCGCAGCGAGCTTTTCTATACCACGGAGCCGCGCGGAATGAAACTCCGCGATATACAAAGCGCATTCATGCATTGGTAATGTTTTGATCGAGGCCGAGTTCTCTTTCCCGTTCTCTTTCCCGTTCTCTTTCGGCTAAGACAGGAGCGCGGCGCGTGATTTTTCACGCGTCGGGAGGAGCGAAAGCGCCATTAATTCGGATTCGCGCGGTTCTGCACGCATACGGAACGAAGATTTCTGACCCTGTGCGCAAATAGAGTCAACTTTTATTCTTTTAATCGAGATTAACCGAGAGAGGAATTGTCGCGAGGGATCTCCACTCGTTAGAATTTACACTTGTTTTGCTCACGACAGAGCCGAGGCTATAAACCGAGAAAACATCGTTGGGATCGAGTTCACCAACGCGTTATTAGATTCCACGACCGCTCTCCCCCTTAATTCCTGTATTTTTTTTCGCTCTCGTCTTTTGCGACCGCATCATCCAGTAGAACCGAGCCACGAGCGAGAATAGAGAGATAGAATTTGCCAGCAGTGATAGTTCGGGCCGATTCTGGATGAATATTGTATGCCGGTAAATTATTTTTCGGTGCTGAAACAATAAAGGGGTTATATCGTTTTTATAAGAATGGGCCAGTGAAAAGAATCGACGTTGGCCCGGAAAACGTCTCAGAGTCGGTACAATACTTTTTGCCGATATTGAAAGAAAACAAAACATCGCGAAATCGTCAAGCGTAACTTAACCTACTTTTTAGACCTGTATTTAACAAAATATTAATTTAATGTACAATTACTAACATTACGTGAAATTTTCGGCCGCGCGATAGTAATCTGTAGTTATGATTATTACACTAAACTTTGCGTGAAGTGTCTCGCATGTGTCTAAAAGTTTATATTTTTATACAATTTTGAATATATCAAGAAGAAAAGTGTTGTACTGGCCCGTTCTTATCATCCCCGCTACATCTCAGTGCTGTACCTCCAACGTTCGCAAGTACTGCTAGTGTCGGCAACTAATACTCGAACAGTATTCTGCCGAGAGTAAATTCTTTCATGGGGTCCCATGTAAAAAAATTAGTCTGGCTTAACAAGTCCGGCGAAAGTCTTGCAAAAGTCTAGTAGAAGTCTGGCTTAGGCCACTATGCCAGACTTTTTTTGGAATTATGTCAAGAAAACTCATTTTTCACAAGTAAATAATTAGAGTAGTACATTAATTATTAGTATCGACCAGAATAGTAAAAATACGTACTTTTCGATAAAATAGGAGAAAAGTTTTTTTACATATTGCAATCTTGTTTAAAATATGAATATTTGTAAAAAAGAGACAAAAATTTAGGTTACTGTCAATTTGACATGACGCGATGCTTTTGTTTTGCACATTTTGTCTAAAGTCTGTCATTGTGGCCAAAGCCAGACTTCTGGCGGACTTCTGCAAGACTTTTGCCAGACTTATTGAGCCAGATTATTGCCAGACTAATTTTTTTACACAGGAACTAGTCGACTGCCACGCACGCCGGACGAATTTGTAACGATAAAATGCCGAAGCCACGGCACCCGAGCCGCTGTTTCGCGCACGAAGATTTTAATGGCCCAAAGTTGGCCGAGTACTTTTTGCCAGATGTTCAGTACTATCAGATATTACTGTTCTAATGCTGGGACAATACTGAAATGATAACAATGGGCCGAGGTTAGCAAGCCAGTACTGGGGCAATGCAGGAATTACAAGAACTGCCAATATTCGCAATTTTAGTGCAAAATATAACAGAAAATATATCATTTACGGCAGAGATTTACCGGTTCACTAAAATTACTATGCATAGATCTTAATCGCATGATTCCGCTAAACAGTAGCATTTGTTTTATATAATTGGCAAATATATTTTAAAATAACATTTTACAAAAATTAGAAGTTAAAAAGTAGGTTATGACAAATCCGCGATACATTTGTTTTTCAATCTGACGTGCTGAATTTTCAAGTCCGGCTGAGTACTGGCATTACAGTAAAACCAGAGATTTATGATAAAAATTTCATTACCGGCCCGTTGTTATCATTCCAGTAAAAAAAAGTGCCGGAGCTGCTGGCGTCGGGTTAATTGTTTAGCAGTAAAGAGCCAGCAGTAGCCCGTATTGTCAGTAATGGCGATTCTTACATGGGTGTCCCGCACTGCGCGCACTGCCCTCGCCACTCGGTGCTCTCGAGTGTGATATAACAGAAATTTTCCGAAAATCCAATAACTCCCCGGGAGAATCGAGTATCAGCGGCGCTGCGCTGTCCGGAGGAGTCCTAACGACCGGAAAAAGAGCCGCTTTTTTTTCCTCTGCCTTTCAACAGCTCGCTTCGGAGTCGCAGCGCAGCTTGCCAAAACGCACGCAGTAACAGTAAAATACTCGGAGATTCACGACTGGCGCTCGGGACGCTCCGCGCGCGTCTACTTAGCGCGCGCGCGGAGGGAGAGAAAAACATCCGCGCGAAAGTACACGCGGGATAGTCGAGAGAAATGGGGGAGACTCGGCGAGCGATAAAGCACTTGCGCGAGCGTGAAAACAGGAGCTGCCGTTGAATCGAGGTGGTTGTAGCTGCGGTAAATAGGTTTCGTGAAAAAATTTGTAGATCGCTCGAGCGAGTCTGTCGGCATTGGTGAAACGGTATTGTGATGAAAATGAACTCTGTGGGTGCCTGAAAAAACGACTTGAGTCTATTTTTTTGTGTGTTTCGAGATATTGAGGTTCAAAGTTTTTATTTTCCATTTGAATTAATGTTAAAAAGATTCATATATAGCTGATTTGGTTGCTTATTTTCACATTTTCCTGATTTATTGCATTTTTATCTGATAATATTCTATATAGGGATACCAAAATCGCACGAAACTCTATTATGAAAAAAAGGACTTAAGTCTTTTTTCCAGGAACCCACAGAATTGTATTAAAAAATAATAGAAAAATCAAAGTTCATATCAATATTTATGTTTGAAGAGCCTAATTATTGTTAGCCAAGGTAAACTATCCCTTAAATAGGTAAGTCTAAACAAAATTAAAAAATAAAAATTTCAATTTACATGACAATTTCAGTATGTAGTACATGAACAGTTGAAATGAGTTAATTTCGGGTAGTTTAATGCAATTAAATGAAATAAATTTGTAATATAAAAAGATGACATCAACTTTTGACTCTGGTGGTTATAATCAAAAGTGACATTTACAATAATTGGATTAATATTATTTCAGTACTGTATGAACCAGCTTGTGGGAATGAAAATATATGCTTTATCAGGGTTTCATTAAAATTTATCCCAGGTTTTCAGATATTTCTCGATATTCGTTCAAATACTAAAGCTGAAATGAACTCACATTCATGGCTTTTCTTTTGAAATCGCCACAAGTACTGTATTAAAAAATGACACGAAATGAGTTAACTTTGAATAATTATATCTCAAAATCTATATTGTACAGCCATCTGAAATTTTGTAGGGAAATATATATACTTGTAGGGAAATATAAATACTCTTTTAGATAAATATTGATTTTATTAACACTGTAATATTTTATATTCGTTGCTCTGCAAAACATAGTTAGGCAATTAAATTTAATTATTTACGTATAAGCAATTTGTTTTCCACCTCATACGCGAAGTACTTGATAATATTAGTTCAGTAATAGCATATTAATATGAGGGATTATTAATTAAATAGGGTCATCATTGAGATGTTTAATAATGCGGCTTTTATACATAAAAGTATATGTATGTTTGGTATGTTATAGTTTTCTTGTTAAAATAAAATACTATTATTTCCAATAAATATATCTTTAAATATTAATATATCTTATCATCCCTGGTAGAAATCCATCCATTAAAAATGGCCTGGAAAGTAGAAACTGGGAAGGATAAATGGCTAGTTCTTTGGTTGTATGAAACTCCCATTTTATCTCCATTTCATATATAAACAAACACGCCACCTAACCTCAAAATATTAAATCTTAAACATTTACGTTCTTTTTGTAAAAATACGAATATGAAATGTAGGTTTAGCTAAATTTATAATACTATTATTATTGTAAATATTACAAAAAAATTTCTTTTATCATCTGATGATTCAGTTACTCTCAATTTTGTTATTGATTTACTAGCTAGATTATTACGGTAACTATTGTTGTCTATATTTAGAGCATTTTTTTAAGTCGGTACGATTTTTAAAAGAAAATTTGTATTTAACTATTTTTTTAGTTTTAATTTTTGCTCATACTAGGCTTGTATTGGCCCAGTACTGATCAAAGCTTTCATGGAACCATCTTGGAGTGACCATTCATAAAATTCAACAAGTAATTTTGAAAACGGTCAAGCCGTCCCTGAGTAGTCGGTGTACATACATAAAAAAAAGAATTATACGCATCGAATATATAATCTCCCCCTTTTTGAAATTGGTTAAAAATAGTTTGCTGTATTTGTTAAGTTAGAAAATAACTATCTCCATGAAATATCCAGAAAATGTTAAAAAAACAGCGTTTCATCACAAGTCAAAATTGAGTTTAGTTTTTTATGCTTTCGTGTTTGGATTAGCTATTAACTAGCTTGAAAATGGAATCGATTTCTACCAGGGATATATTTTGAAAATTGTTGAATATAATGGAAAAGCTCATGTTGCCCTGAGGCTCTTTTTATCCCGGTCCCTGCTATACCTCAAAACTCTCATAAATTTATGTATTTTCAACTCGAAAATTATGCATTTAATCGAAACGTTACAAAATACGAAAAATATTAAAATATGTAATTTTAATGAAAATTGTAATTTTAATACTTTTTATATTTTAGGAAGTAAACATTTATAAAAATTAATTTTAGCTTATTCTTACTCAATTACAATTGGTCTTTGGAATACACGGATAGGTATATTTAGTGTACATCTTCTTTTTTATTATATATTATTGACTACATCAACAAAAATCAATCCCGAGTTATTTCCAAAAATGATTTCCAAAAGATTGATAACGTCGTTAAAAAGTTACATCAGATTTTCTTTCAATTCTCTCATAATCATGATTTTTTCCTTAATTTTGTATCCTCTTATTCCTAACAACCCCTGAAACACGCATTCACCGCTATTGATAGACCGTCGTGCGAATTTTTCCCCGACGAGGCCTATTTATCGCGATACAGCCGCATCCCGAAGGCTGAATAAGCCGTCGCGCTACGAGCTGCTCGTTATCAATGAGCCCGCGCGACCTTATACATAGTAATCCAAAACCAGGAGGTGAGAGAGAGAGATGAGGCTCGCGCCGCAGTACGTGAGTCGCATCGCCGGGCCTCATTATCATTATTTCAACGGCGAGGCGGTCGAAGGGAAATGGTTACATGCAGCGGGGGCCGTGGCAGTGCGCTAGGCACGCGCGAGCAGCAAGTTCGGCGAGACGCCGGTCTTCGCTGGCGGTTCATCCGTCTCGTGCCACCACCCCCGTCGCTGCGGGGCTTGTATACGTATATATATATATATATACCGGCAGGATAGCTGCAGACGTATTTCGCCGACCATAAATAATTCACCGATGTATCCGATTGGAACGAGAGGGGGGGAGAGAGAACGCGTACAAAGCAGCACAGCGCATCCAGCAAATCTATCCCGATGCGTGCAGTATCCAGCAGAGATCGGCAAGTATTCGATATTCGACCTCAATATTTTCGCCAATACTTTTTTCTCCGTGGCCAAGAGTTTTTGTTTATTATAAGACTTAAAAAATTATAAATTCGTGTTGCCCGAGGTCTCGAATGGAAAATAAGTGCAATATACACCTCTAGCAAGAGTATTCGAAAAACGTATTCGTAGTACATTTGTATACTCGTCATTTAAAGATTTTGAAATACTTTTACAAGATTTCAAATAAGAATTAAAAAAAAGAATAAAAAGTATTGGAAAAAAGTATTCGACGAATACTTTTGTGGAATACTGAGCATTCGAAAATTGTATTCGTCGAGTACTTCTATCGAATACCGAGTATCAGAGAAAAGTATTGGACGAATACTTTTTTGACACCTACTGAGTATTCGCGAAAAGTATTCGACGATTACTTTTGTCGAATACCTAGTATTCGTGAAAAGTATTCGACGAATACCCTTTTCGAATACTTTTGCAAGAGATGTATATTAATATTTATTTTTCACGTGAGACCTCGGGGCCTCTAATTTTTTATTTTTGCCTGACATGCTACCGACGCCTGGTATTTTTTTTATTTTATTTTTTTTTACTTACTCTTTTTTTTATCTATCTGGCTATTGCGCTGGATTGTTTTTTCAGGAATTCGGGAATGATCGAGCGCGAAGAATTGATCTGTGAATCGTCGAGGCAAATGCTGGCTCGTCACCAAATTATCGGGCCATCGCCCCGCCGCTGCCGCCGCCACCGACGATTGTCTATGTCGCGCATCGCGCAATGCGGCACGTGTAGAGTGTATAAGAGAGAGAGAGAGGTATCTGAATTGGTTATACCTATATACACGGTAGCGAGAGTTAAGCGAACAGCAGTAGCGCGGGCGCATTCGCTATGCGGCTTTGGAACCGGCTTTGCACGCTGCGAGTGCGAGAGCCTCTATATATATATATATATATATATATATATATGTGGCATGTGCGGAAAATGCATATTTCGCGAATATTTGTTCGCTCGCTCGTGCGGCGCTTGGTTTGCGCTTGAATTGTTTTTCTTTATAATACGTGTTTATAGATCTTGGGTAAATATGAGCAAATTTTAAATGGATAACTTTGGCATCGTTTATAGTTATGTTTGGGCAAATATAACTGAAAGGAAACTCATATATGTTTATATAATATGTATAAAATACATTTATTTGATAATTAAGAAATAAATAAAAACAACTGAAATATTATAATGAATTGTATAACAATTTAACAATTTACTTAAAGTGAGGTAAGTCTACAGTACAGTTAGAACATATAAAAAACGGTTATTTGTATCTAATAAATCAACTTGATTGAAATTCCAAAAAGTAAAACCTGTCGCAGAGAGTATTTTCTAATATAAAAATTACGATGAAATTCATGGTAAATATGACCTTGAATGACGGTAAAGCTGGGACACAAATTAGAATGCCCCATGTTCACCGTAATTCGCGGTAATGTTTACGTCGAATTTCATCATAATTTTTATTAGAAAATTTTCCCTCTGTACAACATCCACGGCTTTGTCTTAAAAATAATGCACGTAATTCTATAGAGTAATCATGAGGCTCCAATGAAGTATCGACAGTCCACATTCTTCGATGGAGTTTCGAATGTCGCGGCCTTCAACGATGGGCAATCAATTTGAGGTCCAGTTTAATTGAAGTGGAGCACCGCGCGTTCGCGGCGAACTATTTTAGAATTGGTCGGAAACTAATATGTGACGATATTGATAGCGGAAATTATTAGTTATCTCGTACTCTGTCTGCAGTCTGGCGAGAGACACTTTTCCACTCGTGCCCCAGTTTCCCGTAAAACAACCTCGAGTAACTTTCGCGAAATCCAATATACCCCGTAAATCTGCATATGCGTACATATCATCGTGCAGCGCTACGTGGAATTCATATCCCATTCATTTTTGCATCTCCAGCATCAATCGGGAGCTCATTAGCGCTGTAGCAACATTTTTTCCTGCGAGACTATATTTGGCGAGCACGGCTCATAATAAATGAGTAGTCGCCTCGGCTACTGAAGATTTATACACTCCCTTTCATAACACGCTTTGATACATATATATATAGAGAGAGAGAGGTAGACATTAATACTACGAGCGTCTATATATATATATTTGCCAAAGACAGTGACGTCGACAGCCATGATTTCGTCTTAGTTATTATCTATGGGGCGTCGTATATAGCATTGCTATTTTTACCTTTGACGTCTAACAACTCAATTGCTCGGCAACGGCTCAGAGAGAGAGAGAGAGAGAGAGAGAGAGAGAGAGAGAGAGAGAGAGAGAGAGAAGAGAGAGAGAGAGAGAGAGGGAGAGAGGCGAACGAACTTGCATGGTTATTGGGACAAAGTGGCAGTGCAGCGCTGAATGCACGCTCGGCACTCGACAACAGCGGAGACAGCAGCAGCAGCAGCAGCAGCAGCACTGCACACGGGGTTATGCCCATTGTCGATCAATGTATCGAATTTAAATGCGAAACCGCAGCCTACATTGTCCACAAAGCCTATCGGTTAGCTTCTATTCCAATCACTCTCTCTCTCTCTCCCTCTCTCTCTTTCTCTCTCGTTCCTCTTGGTCATGATATATCCTTAGGGTCACTCTTGCTACCCTTTCCCCTGCTCTCTCTCTCTCTCTGCCATTCTCTCTCCGCGTCATTGTGCATGCGTGAGATTGTACACGTGTGAAATTTCCGCCTCTGCACCGAGCTGTGATACGTGTATATACGCGCGCGCGCGCCGTCCGCTATTCTGCGGCTCATCTAAATAGTATTAACCGAATGTACGTACCTATGCGAGTGCGTGAATTTCAAAGCAGGCGGCTCTCCACTGGGCTTCGGAAAACCAGCGCGGCAACGAGAGTTTGTATTTTGTCGGCTCAGGGGGAAGGGGAAAATGTTATAAAGCCCGCGCAGGCTGGACGCCGCGCGTATATCGTTTTACGTTATGGCTGGCTGCTCCGCTCGCCTCCGATAATTAGCTCTTCGCCAATTTGCCCGACATATTAACCGTTCGTCGCAGTATCGCCGGCGCAAGAGCAGCACGCGCGGCGGGAAATTAGCCGCGATGGCGAAAGTAACAAGTTAATGCGAAGAGCCGCTATCGACGGAGAGCGACACAAGAGAGAGAGAGAGAGAGAGAAAGAGAAAGAGGGGGGGACACGTCCAGAATACTCACGGCGGTTGACCGCGAGGTCTAGGGTATTACGCGCGATTCAGGGGGATGCAACGATGAGATACGAGAGATATGTTTTGAGGTCGCGTTGTGCCGCACTTTTTCAGTCTTGTTATTTACAGTTGAAAAAATAACAAATGCAAGTTTCAAAAGGTCTTAATAGATAATAAATAAGTCCAATATATAGCCAAATTATAAAAGGATTTGTCGAGTATTTGTTTAAGGGGTAAATGTATTGTAGTTATTTATGTACATGTAAGGCTTCTAGAAATTCATTTTCTTGAGTTTGAATAACAAAAATAAAGAAGTGTTTGAAAACATGGAGCTGTGGTGGCTATGTGGTTTGTTGCTCGGACGTTTAACCAAGAGGTCTCGGGTACGATTTCCGGACATGTAAAATTTTCATAAATCATTTTTTCATATTTGTTACCACGATGATCCACATTCTACTTGCAACTGTAAGGCTATGCATATTCACTTCCCTACGACATTCTCTAAATGTAGAAAAGCTATAGTCTAATGCATTATACAGATAAAAAATTTCCTGTATAAAGTTCACTTGAAGTTCGACTTTGTAGAGACAATAAACAATAAATATTTTCAGGTCAAATACTTGCCAGCTGATCTCTGCTGTGAACCAAAATGATTTAGACAAATACTAAGTAGTATATAGACAAGAATAGTCAGGCGGCAGTACTTTCGATCGTTTTATTCGTGTTTTTTTTTAACAATATTCAATTTCGTGTAAGTATAAATCGATTTAAGAGAACATCATCAATTATGAAGAACATCAAGCTAGTTAAGCATCAAGAATTCAACCGAATTTTCTTAGTCGTTAATTTCGTGCGACAGACGGTCTGTCCAAAAAATTAATATATTCATTGAATATCTCAAGACTTATGACAGCTACATATCTTAAATAAGAATGTCGTATTTTCAGTTTTCAATATATTAGAATTAATATTAAAAGTTTTTAAAATATCTGCTAACGTGACTTCATTTTCCACTATAATAATATTAATAAACCGTTTAACCTTATTTTCTTCTAACTTTGCATTTAAAAGCAAACAGACTCCCATCGGCACTGGTCCACGCGCCCGGCAAACTACCAAATCACTTCTCAAATCGCATCAAACTCCCTATTCCCGCGCGAGAAATGAAAATTCTCATGAATTTCGCGTACCTTCCGGCCGCATCGCCGAGCGCGCTCGTCATACTCCGCGAAGCCAGCGAAGCGCGCGCCCCCCCCCCCCCCCTTTTTTCGCAAATCTCGTCGAATTTCGAGTTTACCTCGCCGGCGCGACCGACTCGACGTCGCGAAGCGGCGTTTAATGGCCGGAGTAGGAAACGCTCGCGGTAAATTCCGATTTTGCGTTTCGAGGCTCCCCCCGCCCAAGTAATGCGCGGCGCGCATTTCTCCGTCCTTGGCTCGCGCGCCGTTACAGCGAGAAAGAAGAAGCGCGCGCGCGCCGCTGCTGCAGAACGAGGAAATGAAGACATATCGCAATAGCGCGCGACCGAGAGTCTCGGTGCGCCGTAACCTACGTACGTACGTACGTATGTGTAGTCTGTATAGCTCGCGCGCGCGCGTATGTATATGGCGGCGGTGCGGAGAAATTTATCGCGCCAATATTTATGACGACGTGCGCGAATGCGAGTCTTAGATTTTCTTCTTTGCGCGGCCGTGCGGGTTTCTGGGAAAAACAAGAAGGAGGAAAAGTCGGCGCGGCGATGTAGTTCCCGGGGCTGCGGCTGCGAGCGGGAGCGCGTTAACTTATACTTATCCCTTTGACTTTTACGTCAGTCAAAACGCAAACTCGCTGCGTTGCTTTTGCGCCTTTTGCCGGCGCTCTTTCGAGCCTGGATTTACCCCGAGCTCCGTTTGCCTGCCAGAGACGATGATATCGAAGTCTTGATTAGTTTTCGAGGTAAAGCCAAGTGAGCGTTACTGCTGCTTTCGAGGCAATGCTATGGTTTTTTATTTTTGTTTTTTTTTATGTGGATGGAACTACGTTTCGCTTGATTGTGAACTACGCAGTTTCCTTTTCCGGAAAACATGTCAAATCAAATAGAACGCTTTTTCTACCATTTGTTTGCTTCAGGGCTGTTTATACTTATAACACAATTTCCTATACATGTGTCTGCGTAAAAAAGTGATACGTTCAATATGAAGTAGAAAATTAAATAAAGTAATTACGTTCCGATAAATTTCTTAACTGTTTGTTTTTCGATAAAAAGATTTGTGTGCGCTGCAAAACGGATTTTTTAATTAAACGTACAGAATAAATAAATATCGAAATTCATTTATTTTATTTAACTTATCATAGATGCAGAACACAATATGACTAAAGTTTATTCGCACAGAACTCCGTTAAATGACTCAAGTTATTAAAAGTTTATTCGGAATTCCGAGCTACCCTTTTGTATCCGATTCTTCGCAGTGTAAACAAAAAAAAAACAAGTAAATAGTAGCTTCGCTCTCTCTCTCTATATATATATCTCTCTCACATACATACACATACACGCACGAACCCATGCCGCTGCATCATCACTCTGAATCCTTACTAACAATTATTTTTCTTAATTTCTTTATTTATAAAATATTACTCTTAAGAGTCAAATTACTTATTATAATTAACTAATATATTTAAAAACTACGTAAAATTGCGCAAACATCTAGTAGCATACACAAATATAAAAGCTACCTTAAAGTATATTTTACTATAAAATTAATAATAAATAATTTGTTAATTTAGATTTCGTGCGTATTTTAATAATCATTTATTTACATCTGTCAATATCTATTTGTGTACATTAAAGGCGAACTATATACTCTGAAAAATACAAGTTTTACACAATCAAACGAATACTGAAAGTTTATTTACCAATATTATTTGTTATATTTTCATTATTATTTATTATAATAATAATAAACCTATTTTCATTCAAAATATGTAAATTTTAAACTAAGATTCTTTAAAATGAATAATATATTTCCAATGCCTGTCAATACCTGCGAAAAGCGTACTGTATATTCCTAGAAATGCACAGTTTGTACATGCATGACAGGCATCGAAAATCCCTGGTAAGACAAAGAATCGACCGTCGTCCACCTGTACATCTGCGTTGCACCAGTTCTATATTGCTTAATTGCCGGTATACTATTTATTTAATTCAAAAAAGTATTACCAAAATATAATAAATATCATTTATTTCAAATGAGTAATTTCCTGGGGAATCCGGAATTAAACGTTTCTTTGAATTTATAAATATTTTTGCAGTTAATCATAATGTACAAACGCTTGAAACAGTATTAAAAGTCCGCAACTTCTAAATGAATTTCTATTACACATAATCTCGAGTTGGAATCTCATTGTATGCAACCTCGAGTTGACATCATAGTGCATTGATAGTTGAAAGGGCATTATATTGCAAAGAATCTCGAGTTGTAATTGCATTGTACGCAACCCCGAGTTGACATGAAATTTGCATTAATAGTTGAAATGGCATTATATTGCAAACAACAGATTGCTACTCACCATCTTCATAAGCATCAGGATGATCCTGCTGCTAATAATTCTCATAGTTATCAAAATTATATTGCTGCTGATTATCAGGATCGTCCAGCACATTTTCATCTGTTTCTACTTCTTATTCATCGTCTGCTTGAGTTTCATGTGTATCTGGTACTTCTTATAAATCTTAATCATACAAGTAACTGTCTCCTTTTGATTCCTCCGACATACCGTCAGCTGCTACTTCTGATTATTTTCCATTGAATGAATGTACATAACCTGTTATTATTTAAAAAATAATCGCTGAATAATTACTTTTGTAGAGTTACAAATTATTATTGAGAAAATAGTAACCTGGATTTTCCGGATCTACTATTTGCTGTACACTTCGCAGTTGATACATTATTATGTTTGCCCATACTTTGATCCAAATTTCGTATTTCTTGTGTGTTGTTTCACAGGAACTTTTATGTTAATATTATTTAATGGTTCTAAGACATTACTGAATTCTGTAAGAAAAAAAGACTTTATCTCAATTTTTACAAAAATGCTTAACCACTGATAAAAATATGGAAATAGAAATCTAGATAAAAATCCAGCTAGAACCGTACTTTGTTCTTCAACTTCGTAAAAGTTGTTTTTTATATGAAACAGTATCTATAATTATTTACTTGAAACAATAGCAGATGCTAGTGTTAGTGATTATAGTGTGTGATTGCATTACTTCTAAATTGTTCGTTTCAATTACTGCTATGGGTAAAGGGTTGCAAACTTGGTAATTATTCCCCTGGTAGAAAGTTAGCTAGAATGTCGAGTTAGCTTATTAATTAATAGCCGGATTAGTAAGCTATCAATTAACCAAATTATAGCTAATATCTGGCTAGAATCTGCTTAAGAGTATACTTTAAGCAAGTACGTATTTTATCCTCAAATCTAACCCATTTATATTTAGTTTTATACAATTTATTAGTTTTTAAAAATATTCATTACAGTCGAACCTCGAATACTAATTTACCTTGAACACTGCACCAGCAAAACCTCGAACAATGCTCGATTAATTTTTAAGAACCTGTTACCTCGATTTTTTCAATGCAAAATTTTATGTCCATACGACAATATTAAGTTACCTTATAATTTATAGCTACATAGAACCTCGATTTATTAATGTCATTAGCTGGCAGGAAAGTTAATTGTTTTGAGTAGTGTTCGAGGTTCGATTGTATTATACTTTATTGAATGTTCAATATAGTATGACGCCAATATAAATATTTTTATCAACAAATATCAATTTGCGACCATATAGGCAATATATGCATGTGCAATACTAAAAGTATTTGATAACTATAATTATTTCCCATCCGAAAATTAGTCAATCATAACTTAATCAACAAAATTTTGTGATTTCCATTGTATCAAATGTTTCTTCAACTTTATATCGAAAAGTGCCGGGGTGTTTCCGAATGGGGACGGGGTATCAGTAATTGGGATACTAACCCTAATATACTTCTCTATGTTTTCTACAGGTTTATTGCGTTTACGACGTTTTCTACAGATCTTCTACATTATATAGTAAAATACCTCCGACCCGTGTCGCGAACCCAACACTGATATCTATGTATCCACCTGCACACCCCTTCGCACATATACCCATATTCATACCTACTCACATACTTATGCACATCTACTGTCTTACCGTCCTACATATCAATACACTCTACCTACTCAATTACTCACCCATTTATCTTACCCCAGTACCTTTCCTCTAAGCAAATTCTTATCAACAGGTCAATATACCCACCGACATGGGTCAGTAAATTAAACAAGCCGTATAATATGTACAATGAATTATAAAAATATGCAGATATATTCGTGCAATCTGGAGAAACCGGAGAGTGAAGATATTATATATAATAGATAGATTAAACGATAAAAAATTTATTTTGTTCAAGACAAAAATGTATTCTAATTAGATTTCTAATTGCTTTGTATCGTATAGCACATTCTAAAGGCATCCGTTTTACAAACAAAAGGAAAGACAAAATAAAAGATTGTGAAACGTGTTCGCGCACTGCAGCGCAAACTTTTAATTGCCCTAAGCCTATCCATCTACGATTCCATCTTCACTCTGCACCCTCGACTCGCTCTTTCTCCACGTATGCGTATCTCCTTCAGCGAACGCGTACTTTTGCACACTCGCACACCCATCATGCGCTCTTCCAGAGGAAGAGAGGCACATCAGCCGTACGAGGTTTCTATCCCTTGCAGAAGCAGCGGCGGCAGTAGCGACCGTGGTACTTTGTAAAGACGGTGCCCGCTGCGAAAATCCATCTCACCGAGTTTCTCCTCTCCTTCTATATTTTCCTGGGCTAAAGGATTTTGCGCCAAGAGAGGGAACGAGAAGAGAGAGAGAGAGAGAGAGAGAGAGAGAGAGAGCCTATCTCTTTTTGCATCCCCGTGCAAAGGATACGTGTGGATTTGAAAAGCTCGCCCAGTCGTTCCCAGTGTATTATATCTTCGGAGGTTAGCCTCCGCACTCCACTCGCACTCCAAATAGCCCGCGAGAAATCGCGCAACAGCCAGCGGAACTTACTTATGCTCTCAGTCGCTAGCTATAACATGCGCACTCGCAGCCAGCGGCAGCTTCCTGCTGCTGATTCCACAAAGCTGAAACTACCGGCTCTTTGCTCGTCCGCCTTTCGTATTAGCTGAGATAAAAACTACCCACCCACTTTTGCACGCGTCTTGCCGGAGGGACACGCGGCGAGTGAGAGCAAAAGAGAATTTTCTCCATCCGCGGAGAGCTGTCGGGATCGAGGTACGAAGCTCCGAATGCGTGCGTTATAACGCAAGTCCGAGAGCTTCAGGTGGTTTTTCAAATTTTTATTAATGCGAATACGTCAGCCGCGGACGGCTCTACTCGCGGAGAGATCGCGAGATTTTACCGCGCGGGTGAAATGTGCGAACCGGGGGGCTGTTATCGAGCAAAATTGAGTTACCGCGAGAAGTTATTGAATTCTCTTTACACCTCTTGGCTTGTACTGGCCTGTACTCGGGCGTCTTTTATTCGGTGAGCGGAGAGGCTGTTTCACCTATAGAGCTCTGGTTGTTTACGAGCTTGAGTCGCGCCGGGGAGAGACACCGCGGAGACTTTACAGCGCAATTTATATCCGTTTTTAAGGATCTATCTCCGTTGTCTAGAAAAATAGCTCGTAGCATTGAAATATCGTGTCGATGTTTTGAAAGTTTATATAAAGTAAGGGATTCCAATGCGATTTTGCCTCGGCTTGGGGTGTCCAAGGAAAAGTGAGATCTTTTTGAATTTTGATTTCTAGATCTTGCGGACGTTGCCTCTTCCTGCAAAATGACGTCTCCTGAAAGGAAATTTCTGTGAAATCTTTTAGTAAGCTGTCTCTTATTTTTAAGATTAATGGAATGACTTAAAAATGTAGTAATTATTATTTATTAAATGAAAAATCTTTTCAAAGGTACACTTCTAATTCTTCGAAACGAGGTACATACAAAAATAGTATTTTGTGTGTATTCTAATTATTTAATATATTAATAAAGCTCGTATTCATTTTCAAGCACTGACATGCGCAGTATGATATGAGTCAATCAATAAATAAATAAATAGATTTTAGTAATAATAATGATAATAATTTATATATTTATATCACCGCTTTGTTTCTGTCAATAAATGAACAGATTATCCACCTCCAGCATAACTAGACCCAAATGTTTTAACCTAAATGATTTATTTGTTGATGACCAATTACCTCAGTTGGTTGTTTTTGTACAAGCATATTTCTTATTTTTTTAAATATTTTTCTTACCACAGTAAATAATGTTAAAACCTATGTAATTCCATAATACTACATCCGATGAAAATCTGCTGTTAATTAGTCTAACTAGGAGAGTACCACAGGTTTCGAAACAAATATTTGCTGAAACTTTGAGAGAAGTTTTCTGACACCTAAAAATGATATGTATAACTTTTAGTTTTTCTATCTCTGCTAATTGATCTCAATTTTGCGTTATTTCAGTAAAAAATAGTGCCTCATGCTAGAAAAAATTATCCAAACGTAAATAAAAATATACGAAAAGAGCTATAATTTCATCTTTCTTTCGTACAAAAAATTAATTTGAATCATCACGAAAACGGCCTAATAAGAGATTTTTTACATTCCATGAGCCTTTATTTGGTTAACATTTAACAAAACATTGTTTCAGACAAAGTTTAGTGTCCCTTAACCCCTTGTGGCTTAGTAGCTATTATAATAGCCATCTCTTTCGTCTAAGATTTTTATGTATAAACATTTAATTTATAGGTGTATATAAATGATTTTACATTCTTCTATTAGCTAAGAGGTTTCTCTATAATACTAATTAACAAAAATTCAAATTCGTAATCAGCGACCCCAAAAATCCCCGAGTAACAATTTTCAGCTTAAAATATTGAACAGAAAAATGTGGGCCACAAAGGGTTAAACTATTTTTTTAACAATAATGATATAGGCTTGCACACGGGTGCCCGTGTGGTACGCGCTACTGAGAATGAGCCCTTACAAATCGATTTTTCGTGGGTAACAAATAGAGCTTAATACACAGTAATGCTTCCCCCCTCGATATTCTGAGTGAGCGTTCTATAATTCCATACGCTATCCACCAACTACCGCTCATCGGATAGTTCCATTTTATTGCAATATAGATGCGATCGCGCACACGCGACAAGTATCCCTCGCATCACGAATAAATCGCAATATCCACTCCGCTCGTGATTACAGAACCGCGGCGAAACTCCACGTTAATTCGTGAAAGGCTCCTGAAAAACACGACCCTCTCGCAATAACGAATGAATAATTCATTAGCAAATCGGTACATCTGGTGTTTACGAGGTCGCGAAGCCAAGTAACAGGATCTAGAGGAGCCTATAAAAAAGTCATGGCAGGCAATCTCGGTAGGAGATGGTGGCAAACCGTAGTAGGTGTAACCCTTTCTTCCTTCTCCCTCGCAGCAGTTCCCCTCTCCGTTTATCGATCGCGAACGCCATGACGTGGAGCAGACGCGCTGTAGCAACCGCAGCGGCAGTAGCGGCAGATCTTTGCCTTGTTTTTCCGCTTTTGCACCTATATACGCGCGACTGTAGGATCGCGTGGCTGCACTTCCTATTTTCCCAAGCTCGCTCTTTCGCGATCCGGTTTTTCCCGCTCAACGCGCGCCTCGCGGTCGAGATAACATCTGGCCATAGTCGCGAGGTAAGGCGCGAGGCGGAGGCAGAGATGCGGTCAATGCGATTAACGAGCAATTATTAAGGCGCAGACGCTTATCGTGGTAATTGCGCGGAATAAATCGCGCGAGGGAGGAAGCGAGGTTTTGGATGAGAATTATTGTGCCGCAGTGGTGGCGGTGGGGAGGGAGGGAGAGAATCGCTTGCACGCTTTCCGCCGAGAACTTAGGAGTGTGCCCTTGAATAATACACAAACTTAAGAGCGGAAATAAGTTTCTGGAATGCGATACTTTGTTGAAATACGAGATAGTTCTATATCTGAATACTGCAGAAGTTGTATATGTGCTCGATCGTTTGAATTATGTTTAACCTCACTGTGAGTCAGACTAGCGGTAAAATTTGCGATTTTGATTTGAGCTCATTTGCAACATGATTGCACATTGCACCAATTCAAAATCTATTTGATCCAAAATCCTCTAAATCTCAAAATCCGTTAAGTTCAAAGTCGCTTGGAAAAGGTATCATTTTGCGAGACAACATTTTTTATCCGAATTTATGTATGCTCCACTGCCTAAAACTTGAATTCGGATAAAAAATTATGGTTTGCGAAGTGATACTTTTTCCAGTCACAAAGTTTTCACCATGAGGAAGCAATTATGTCCTAGCAATTGACATGATATCTCAGGATTCCGTCATCTGAAAATAACGAAAAAATTGTTCTCAAAACTTATACCAATGATTATCGCTTTATTCAAAATGAATTTCCTATATTTTCTCGGCTTTGAGATCATAAAAATAATTACAAGTTTTTTTCTTGTTATCCTAAAACATGCAAAAATAATTTATGAAAGAATTATTTAAGTAATGTCTGCTTCTTTTGATGAATCCTCTAAAGAGTCGCTTTATTCCAATGTTTACATGAGAATGTTCTACTAAACCTCAGAAGAGTTAAGGAGTGCGTTGCGATTTTATTTTTTCGTTTTTCTTAATTTCTATTTTACCTCATTCAAATTGATCAGATTTGAATGTCTTCATGCGTGCTTTTAATATAATTATTTATTGTTAGTTGAAATAATATTGAAAATAAATTTATATGCCAATGAGATGACTGGAAAAGCATACTTAGCTTTGTGCAAACGTTATTAATACACCAATTAAATAGAATAATTAATTATAAAAAAAGAAAGAGAATAATTAGTGATAAAGTTTGAAAATCCTGTGAACTTTACTTTAAAATTTATAATTATTTTTCCGGAATTATAATAGGGAATTTACATTAAATTTTTTATATCATATTCTAATAGATAGTACATTTCCTTTGTGAACCTTTTAAATTTTTGCAATACATCAAAAACTAAAGAGGATACAGCAGTATGGAAATGATCGTGACGTCACATTGCTATGTCAGCTCCTTTGAATTGTACACCAGTATGACGTTATAAAGAAACTTAAAGATGCTATAACTCTTTTAAATTTTAATTTTTTTAAAGAATTCAAACGGATTTGAAAGTTGGCTTAGAGTCTCTATCGATATCGCAGATACCAACAAGGGAAAAATTTTCATGCAAGTTCTCTATTATCTCTTGCTAGTTTTCGATAATCAACTTCACTAAAGTGACTAATCTACTTTTTAAGTCAGAGTACAGTAGTGGACAAAAGTTTAGAACCCCAAAATATTTTTACATTTAAATACATATATTTTATTTTGTGTTTTAAAACCTACAACTTTTAAAGAAAAAATCCTACAATAAATTTTAGCAAATAAAAGTTAATTTTATTCTCTTTAGAATGTCACAAAAAAGTGTTATTTTTTAAAATTAACTTTAACAAAAATTTAACGGCTATTGGATCGGACTTTGAAAATTGTCCTATTTAAATCAATGTCAATATTGAATCTAATTTTCAAGCATTGTTCATTCTCTCGTAACATTTCTTAAAGTTAATTTTAAAAATATATTTTGGTGGCAGCATAAAGAGAATAAAATTTACTTTCATTTGCTTTTTTTGCAATTTCTTTACTATTGTTTCATTCAAGTTATAGGTTTTAAACCACAAAATAGAATATATGTATTTAAATGTAAAATTATTTGGGGCTCTAAGTTTTTGGCCATTATTGTAGTTTCCTATTCACTGATATGGGAATTGATTTGAACGATAAAACGTACATCGATATATAATGGACAAATAACACAAAATAATGCAGGCGAGATTATAAACAGGAGTTTTGAAAAGGTTTGCAATCGTATTTCAGCAGCAGCAGACTTTCAATCAATTGAGGTTTTCATTTAAAATCTATTATATCGATTCTGCATCGTATTTTCTCAATTGTATATTTTAAAAAGATTTTGAAATGAACTTGAAAGCACTCAGATTCATTATTCAAAAGCTAATCTCACTGTTAAAAATTTTGAAAAGTTTTGCAATCCTATTTCAGCAGCAGCAGACTTTCAATCAAATAAGGCTTTCATTTAAATTCTATTATATCGATTACGCATCGTATCTTTGCGCGCGTGTTTATTCAAAAAGGATTTTAAAATGAACTTAAAAACCCTCAGATTTATTATTCAAATCCTGATCTCAGTGTTATAGAAGTACAATAAATATATACTAAAAGTAAATATCCGAAGATAAGGTAATCGATGCCCCGGGCAGAAAGCGAACGAAGAACACTTTCCGGTCAACGTACGAGCGCGCATTCGCGAAAACGAACAATGGAAAAGAACCGAGAGCGAAAAAGTTAAAGTAATCAAGTCAAAGAAAAACAAAGAATTAAGCAGAGCCGCAAGAGGCAATACGCGCTCGCGCGTGCGCGACTGCGAGACACGGCGTGTTAGTGAGAGGTCGATCGCGCACTCGGATAATCTTTTTAGGACCGCTAATCGGAGATCGATTTTGCCGTTTATACTCGCGCGCTCGTGCAACCTCACGCATACACGCGAACACACACACAGAGATGGAGAAAGAGAGGCAGAGACGAGAGTTAGGCCGGAAGGAAGCGACGTCACGCTGCGCCGGTTCTCTCTATTTCCGATCGGATGTGCAGGTCTCGCACTCTCGCTCGTCTCTCTGATAATTGAAAGCTCTCTCTCTCTCTCTCTCTCTCTCTCACCCTCTCTCTCTCTGCATTCTCGGCATGCTCGAAAGCGGGCGGTCGGTACACACATAGAAGTGTGAGAGAGGGACGCAAGCGACGCCGAAAATTAATCGCCGCCCCGACGCCGGTCGCCAAGAGCCCGCCGAGCGAAAATAAGGAACTTTCGTCGATGCCACCCCCCGTCGCGGACTTTTCCGTCCGTCTGTGTATATACGACGGCTGTTGATTTTCCGGTAATTTAATTTTGCTGATGAAATTGAAACTTTTTCCGCGTCGTCGAGGAAGGAGGGCAAAAAGCGTCGAGTGGAGCAGCTCGGCAAGACGAGCTTGTATATATCCAAGGCGCTATTATGGGGGGGAAGACAGGATGCGTGCAAGCAGCGGACAGTCGGAAATCGAAGTGGACATTTTTCAAACTTTGTCGCTTCCTCGCCGCGAGATTGTGGAGTGGAACGCGTTGGCCCGTAGCTCAGAATTCCGTGAATGCGCGGTGAATCTGTTTTGACTTTGGCCGGGGTTGTTGGTACTGTGCAGAGGGATTTTTAACAGATTTATTCAGCTTGAGCATTTGAATGTAATTTCGTATTTATAATTTGCGTATTGATTTTTCGGAACGATGGTAAATTATCATTTGCTTTTATACTTTTAATTGGAACAGTTGAACATGTGTGATTTTTGCTCATGCATAAACAATGTTTTGCGAGTTTATTTTTATTAATTTTTAAATTAAATTACATCTGTCAGATTTCAGGAATACTTGATAACTTTCTGAAAAATAACTTTCACAGGCAATAAATTGAATTATTTGTATTTTGGTGGTAATTATAACGATCAATAAACTGTACCAGTTGAGAAACTTTTACGGCTAAAGGAATCCAAATATCATTTCTCATTTTGAGCCAACGATTCCTTTTCATAATAAAGCTTTTAAAGCGTCTACATCGATATCAATCTATTTCCGGAAGGCAAACTGTCTTACGCAGCTATAAATTTTATAAAAATATAAATCTATAGAACTATGGTAAAATGGGAAATTTTTTAAATTCTAAATTTATTACGGAAAAAATTATAAAAAATATTTACAATACTAGAAATCTATAGCGTGCTCCGAGCACCTTTTTCAGTTATACTGATTCTACACTTTTTATATACACTGAAAGAAGAGAAATGCTCAGTCGGCCAGATTCTCGCCGAGCAACGAATGCAAAGTTTGGATGTCATAGTAACGACTTAGTATTCCTAGCACAGCTACACTGTTATAGTTAAGAGAGCAATATATAGGTTGGAAAAAGAGAGACGATTACAATATATTTTTATTTTAATTACAATATTTAATAGCTCCTTAAGTCTGTGAGTACACTTCTGAAGAATACTTTAAGGCCTCGGTGACCATGGAAAATGCACCACCTGATTCAAAAGACGTGTCAAGTGCTTCAAAATGCTTAAATTCTATAATGTAGATTAGCGAATTTTAAAGGGACTATAAAGACCACTTAGAGGGGTCTAATTCATTGCAAAACCACGTATAATATACATATTTAAGATATAAAAACTTGCACCAAATTAGATTGTGTCAAAATATTTTTGCCAGCTATAAAATGAACAATGATTTTTTACAGAATTTAACTCAGGCTTGAGTCCTTAAGCGGGAAAAAAAACCTTTCTTCCCTTGGGAAAAACAAAACATATGGTATATGTCAATGTCAGAATCAAGCGTAGGATAACTGGTTACTTAAAAAAAATTATAACAAATGCAAATGCTTCGATATAGATGAACCAAAAATTCGCATTGTGAAAATTTCCGAACACTACCTCGCCAAACCAAAATCTTACAGCAGTCTAAAATAAAAAAAAATAATACCATCTTCAAGCACTCGTCGTCGCCCACATTAGCAACGAGATCGCGCGTTCGACCGGTCCAAACCAAATGCACGCTCTGTTCCTTATTTCGCGGCGGCGTATCGCACTTGAAAATCCAATAAAGCCCTCAATCACTGTTACGCACGCGTCATTACTCCTGCCTGCCTGTCTACGACGTATTATACAGACAGCAGAGCTGCCGGAACACTCGAGTCAAAGGATGACGACGACGACGACGACGACGACGACGACAACGTCGAAGCGCTCATTTGACTGCCTGATACGGCATGCACTGCACGCGTGCAACGACAACGGATAGGCAAGCGGGCGCCGATAATTCCCGATTATATCGCGCTCCTGCAAACACCGACTGCGATTACGCGAAGGGAAGCGCGCGCCGTTTAACCCGGAATCTCAATAATCAGGCCCTTGAAGCGCGTGTTCCTCTACGTCGGCTGCTTGCCACCGGGGTTCGGAAAATGTAATGAGCAGAATCCGAGACACGAGGGGGTGAGGAGGCAAAGCTGAAGCAGCCGGAAAATAATTATCGACAACGAGGAAGTATAATCCGCGTAATGAGGTCCTTCTTTCTCTCTCTCTCTCTCTCTCTCTTACTCTCGATTTTTCTTTTTAGTTTCACCCTCTCTCACACGCGTTCCTTCGAGTAATTAATTCGGCTGTGGGCGCACGCGTGCGCTGGCTTACGTGATTATATACGTTCGACTATAATCTAGAGTTTGACGCTAACGACATGTTGACTGACAGTCCTATACGTGTGCAGCGCAGAGTTACGCGAGAAGCCATGTGTATATGCATTCAGCAGGTGCAGGCACGGGCACGGTTGACTTGTCATCCCCTGCAGCTTTCGAGTCACCGGCAGCACTGGTTCAAGTACATGCGTGAACTATATGTAGCAAACTGAAAAAACTACTGCCAATTTATTGGCACTAGTTTCCTAGAACCTTAGTAATTCTTCCAGTGTTAAATTATTTGTTCTATTTAAATCTGTGATAAAAAGTCAAAACGACAAGTCCATTTTTTTAAATGTCGAGATATATAGATTTAAATTGCCATTTAAACCTATCCAAAAGTATATTATGTAGCATAGATTATAAATAAATATTTTAAATGTTTTAATGCTTGACAGTTTTTGCACATCAAGTAACATTTTTTTCAATTGACAATAATGCATTTTGAAACACTATAATTCATGTTACTGATCATCCCAAATTTGTTCAATGAATTTCCATCATACATTTCGATGTATAACACTTTAAAAAATAGATACATTTTTGTTTATAAGAAATGCTTTCAAATGCATTTATGCTTCATTAATGATAATATTTTTAACATGCAAAAAAAATCGAAAAATTGAAAACCGTTAAAAACGAAACCAAAAACGAAAAACCGATAAAACATAAAAACGAATCAGAAAGTGTAGAACAATTATTTTTGTGGCCCAATCGTGTAAAAAAATTAACAGAATGAGTCCTGCAACATTAAATTTGACCGTAGATTAATCGAAATAATGAGAAACACATTCATACGTACAAACACACACACATACACACACACACTCACGCACGCACGGGGGAGGGGGGGGGGGAGGGTATGCATATTGGGTTATATTGGACAATGATAATAACTACTAAACGAAAACTTAGGTAAAACACTAACGTGTTCCCGTGGGGTGAGATGCGTGACTAGAGGGGAGCTGGTGCGCGGTGCGGGGGGACTCTCCTTTCCTTGGCCCGCGTGGGAGATCTATCTAGCTTCCTTAATAAATATAAAGAGAAAATCATATTATAAAGATATTCAGCGGTTTTGCACAACGCAACCCTGTATGATGCAAGATAGAGCCGGTACCCCGTTTTGTCCTGCGGTCCGTTTTGCCCCACCTTATTCCCTATACACAATAATTGTTTCGAACAATATTGTTGTAACCGGGTTCGTAGGTTATTTTAAATAAATAAGGAACTTTAAATTTATTAGTTCATGTAATCAAAACCAATACATAGAGAGTACAGCCTAACTCTCTGACTGTCAACAGACTCGTCGTTGCGTTCCTAAATTTTTTTCCAACAAATGACTAAAATATATTAGTATTTCCTCAGAAAACATCCCAAGATGGTAATTAAATTTACCGACTCAAACTCCGCCAAACTAACTACCTGATGATCAAAGCTAACTGCAATAGCACTCGAAATTTCGGAATGGTCCATGTGAAACCTCGGAAATTGCTCGACGCATTTACAAATGCAATTGACAAAAGCAGTTTCCAGGATGACGCCGCTCACTCTCTCCATGTTTGTTCACCAAATTAATTTCTGCAGCTTTGAAGCAGACTCAGCCGCTGCAGCAGATCCTTTGAATCCAAGTCAACAGCAAATGCAGATTCTTGTATACTGCACCCACCTTTTAGCTAAAACTTATGGCGCGCCGCGCGCAGAGGAGCCCGCAATAATTAGCTCCCCATCAGAGAGAGATAGAGAGAGAGGAAAAGAGAGACGAGCGAGCGAGCTTTTTCCGGGCCACTGATCTCCTCTGGCAACACTTTTCCTCTCTCTCTATCCTCAATTTTCTCCGGCTGTACCTCCTCCTTATTATTAGACTCTCGAGCCGTGTACAAAATCCGAAGAAAATTTTCGCCTACCTCCCATAACAGCAGCAGCAGCACAGCCTCCAATCAGTATTTTCGCGCGCTCGCGCGCAGAACCCCATTAGCGAGTTGGCGCGTCTTGCGGCTTCTCCCCCCTCTCTCTCTCGCGTTTATAACTCGCTAACGCGAACAGCAGCAGCAGCAGCAGCAGCAGCAGCACGTGCACACGCTCGGCGAAAAAGTAATCAAACTTTCCTCTCTTTTGCCCTGAACACGCGCGCGCACGCGGGCCCGCGAAAACTGCATATTAAATAACCCGAAGCCCTGCGCGCGCGCGCGCGCGCATGTTGCAGCAGCCAGCCAACGCCGCGTTATTACCAAACTCTCGCGTACACAGCTCCCTCCCCCCCTCCCCGCGAAATGCACAGTGCCGCGCGCTCATCTCGCTGTTTGTAATAGATACACGAGAGTAGTTGGTGTAGCATATACGGCTCGTGTGTAGCGACTTTGCAGCTACACGAATTCGCGCGTAATATGCGCGATTAAACGTAGATCGAGGGGAGCGCGCGCGCGCGCACGGCAGCGTTGCACCGGCTATATCGATCTGATATTGTAATGGCGGCAATTTCTTTCTCGCCCTGTCAGACAGCCACTTACTGCGAGAGCCCATTTATCCGCCCGGCTACTGCTGCTGCTGCTGCTGTGCCGTATCACTGATAACTACCTACTATCTGTCTCTTCTTCTCTCTCTTTCTCTCTCTCGGTTGTTCATTCAGCCGTTCCACTCGCGTTTGCTGCTATCCCGATGAATATAAATCTAATTGAGCGCGCGCTCGCCGACACCTATTTTATATACGCGAGACTTGCCCACTGGCGCATATACGTTATACACGCACGCGTATAATGTATTATATTTACTAGTGTGTGTGTGTGTGTGTGTGTGTATATGTGTGTGTTTGTGCGTGCGTGTGTGTGTGTATATGTGTGTGTGTGTGTGTGTGTGTGTGTGTGTGTGTGTGTGTGTATGTGCGTGTATATACGCGCGCGTGTGTGTGTGTGTGTGTGTGTGTGTGTGTGTGTGTGTGTTGTATGTGTATGTGTGTCTGAATGTGTGTGTGTGCGTGTGTGTTGTGTGTGTGTGTGTGTGTTGTGTGCAAGGAGGAGAAAACGCGAATCACGCGCAAGCTCCATATACGCTCGGCGGTGTAAGTTACACGTGCTCGCGGCCGCACAAACAAACGGCTTCGGCTCTACGGAGTGAAAAGAGAAAAGAGGAGAAGCGAGGTAGGTAGCCGATGCTTATCGGAGGCGATTCGGTTAATTGCTACCGAGTGCCGTCGACGCCGGAATCCCAATGTTTGCCTCTCTTGGCTCTCTTTCATGGACTATCCGCCGCTGCTTCTTGGCTTTCGCCTCAAATCCTCGTATTTTTATCCCGCTGCCGCGCAACTCCTTTCGATCTTTTCTTTTAGCGGCGGCGCTCGTTCTCGCCCGAGTTGTATATATATATACAGACACACTCTGGCCCTACCGGCGCTTGCCTCCTCCTCTTGCTCTTCTTCTTTCTCCGTGTACGTGCGGTACACAGCTGCCGCTGCTGCTGCGCTCCGAGTAATTGCAGTGGTGCTGCCGCTGCAGCTGGGAAGATTTTCGGGTAAGATGTTTCGCGAGTCGTTTTGCGGTTAGAGCGAGCGAGATTCCGTAAGTGATGTTGGCGCGCGCACGAGGATAAAAGAGACAGAGAGAGAGAGAGAGTTGCTGCCCAGTGCTTTTCGCGTTTGGAGTGTAAATATACAATACATTACTAGACTTTTTCGAATTATGCAAATTTGTGCTTGAGCTGCTTGCTAGAGGGTGCTGTCCTGCTACAGCCGGGCTACAGGTTAATGTGTTATGTAACGATTCTTCGAAATACTTTTGGAGCGGTAAACTTTGCGAAATTAGCCGATTACAAGCGGAATTCTGAGTACGAATTTGTGAACGAGAATTTTGTAAATTGGGGGTTTTGGGTACAAAGGTGAGCTGCGAAAAATTGAATATTTTTCGTTATTCTTTGATAGAAAACGTTATTCTATGAAGTTGAGGACAACATTTGGTTTGTCATGTTAGTGAAAATATTTAAAAAAATATTTTATAGAGGTTAATGTTTTCATTAAAATAACGCATATTTGAAGTAAATTACCTCACATATAGAGAACAAGGACCCATTGGAAAAGATTAAATGTGCTAGGATTTACTTTTAGGTAGCATAAACCACCTCCTTAAGTTCGATAGAAAATTGTTTCCCACAGGGTGTGCACTCTCCTTGTCAGCGTAACACATTATATTAAAATGGATTATTTAAGTTATGTTGAATGTAAGATAATTTGTAATATTTAAATATTTAAACATTGTATTGTGGTGTAATATAAATATTGTTATTTTTATAGAATACAAAGGTTGACATAAGTCTTGACTGTTATTTGATTGGATATTGTTATTGTTTTACGGATAAGAAAAGTACATTTCTTCTTATAGCTTATCATATTGTAAATCAACATATAAAATATTCTAAATAAAATTCAGTTATTCGAAATAATGTTTCAGATTGTGATTGTATTCAACATGAAAATGCCAAAATAATTACCGTGAATTTAACTTAGAATGTGGTTTACGTAGATTGGAAATTAATCATTTAATCATAAGTGCATGGCACTGGTGCCATTTAATTATCAACTATCTGAATTATACTTAGAATATAATTATTTACGTTGATTCACAACATGATTTGATTTTGATAATAGTCAACGGATTGTTATTTTAGCACTTCTCACATATTCTAAACTTTTATTATATTAAAAACAATCTAAGAACTTTATTATTTTCTAACATTTTCTTTAATCTCCATTTTATAATATAAACCTAAAAATATTTAAGTTCTATAATCATTTCCTTCATTTTAATAACGCTAATTCATTTTTGCCATCGCAAGTCACAACACTCCGGGAGGTTATAGGAGGAGGTTATATGCGAGGGTAGCGAGTGCGATAGACCGTTGATATAAGTTGTTGATTGCCCGTTACCATGCTTACTGCTCGCCTGTTTGTGTAAATCTATCGTTACCGGACAATTAAACGTGTGACGCTTCTCATCAATTCATACCTCATGCAAAATACCAAGGTGAGCCATCAGAAGTTTCACTTCAAAATGCTAGGACGAATATATTCGGCCTTATGCATATGAGGGTTAATAAAATATCATTTTGAGAAAATTCTTTAATTGGGTATTTGCATGACACTTTTTTCTTCGGTGGTGTCTGTGATTTGGACTAAGAACCTAAACCGACTTATTACTGTTTTCAAATTTAATAAAAATTAATATCCATTAAAATTATAGCTTATTAAAGTTTGTTTGAAACATGCTACACCTATATAACATCAAAAGGTACTAGTATATAGGTGAATGCAAAAATTGGTGAAATTCTCAAAGAAAGTAGCATATAATCTATCAAATCTCAATTGAATAAGTAGTTACTTTGTCAATTATTTTAATTTTGTCAGCCATAGAATCTTGAAACGTCCTTATGAAATCAATGTTTCCAATAACCACTTTTAATTACGTCTTCTGTGAATTCATCTCTCGCAAATACTTAAAAAGAATCAAAGAATGAAAACTTTAAAGTAGAGACAGTTTTAAAGTATTCGAGAAAAAAGCGCCCGTAGGCCGAGGTCGAACGAACAATTTTTGTATTTCTAAGAGAACGTCTCACTATTCAGCTACTGTGCACCCTTTCAGTTGCAAAGTAACTTCTTTCACTTGACTTACTTTTACGGTATTCTTCTTACTTCTTTTTTGTAGACATTTTTTAAAACATTGATTCTGCGAATGAGCTCAAATTGCTTTAAGAAATGATTCAAAAGAAGTTTGGATAAATTAATGCGAATGTTATAAAAATTAATTAGTTATATAATAATTTTACATAAATTTTGTTATTACTTTCTTAAGGTGTCACGCACACCTTAAATCTGAAATATTAATTGGTATTTTTAGTGCTTTATAAAAAAATTCAGCAACGTGATCTGAAATTTTTGGAGAGGGTATACTTCATGTACATACATAACCTATATAAGTTTTATTATATTTTGCAGTATTTTCATCCACGCATGAACCAATTTAAGGTGTATGCGACTCCTTAAACTGAGTCCGTATCTTCTGTCCTTGTCTAATCAGGTTTTTGCTATTTATTCAAACTGTAGTTTGTTAATTGAAAAACTAAAAGTTGACCCGAATTGGTATTAAAATAAGGAATATTTTGAGATCTTAAAAAGTATCTAACATTATTTCCTTTTCGAGAAAACTTCGGAACGCAAAAACTGAGGTTAGCTTTTCCATTCCGAAGTTTTCTCGAAAATGAAATAATGTTAGATACTTTTTAAGGTCTCAAAATATTCCTTATTTTGATACCAATTGGGGCCAACTTTTAAACAAACTACAATTTGAATAAATAGCAAAAACGTGATTAGACAAGGACAGGAGATACGGACTCCTCTGAATGGATAATACTAAACTCATTTATAGTAAAAATATTGATTTTGAGTCATTTGTAATAATCGAAAAAAAATTTTCTTGTCCGTTTCTACGTTGAATTTGTCAAAAGTATCTATGTTTTATTGTTTGTCTTTTAAGATAAATATTAGCGTTTTCGTATAAAATATGTTAATATTATTCTTAAAATAGAAACGAATATGCAAGATAATAAGGGGGGTCATGCAATCAGTATGCCAACTAAGCAACTTATTAAATAAAACTTACTTTTATGATAAATAAATATACTCCAAAATTAAAACCGCTGCTAACTGCTTTAACAGTATACTTCTCAAAGAGATAATGCTAAAAGTAATGATAAAATGAACTCATTAGGCACAAGCATTTAAGTATTGCCAGTCCCAGATAATCTTAAAACTTAAAATAAGATTAAACATGTTTGAACGCGGAAAACTCATTAAATCTTAAATGACATAAATCGAATAAATTAATATATTTATTTTTCTTCCACTAAAATAGCTTTAATATGATTGTTAGATATACAAATTCTATATAAATTATGACTCCTTTATGAAAACGTATATATACCTTTGATATATTTAACGTATAAAATGACAAAAATTTGTTTTTTTGATTTTTACAAATTGTCTAAAATCAATATTTTTATAAAAAATGTTATTTTTGTTATCCAATCAGCTCCAAAATCTAATCAGTTTTAAATTTAGTCATACCTAATATGGCAGTAATTGGTAAAAAATGACCGCGTATTGTCTAAGAAATACGCGATCAAACATTTTTTGAAATACAAATGAATATGACAAAAATGAAAAAACGTTGCAAAACAAAAACGAATCAATAAATCTGAGAAAATCTTTTTGACTTCAAATCTTCATAAAAAAATAAATAATTGAGCTTTGATTAATCAAAAATTACGATCTAATACCCAAGAAATAAGCGATAAAAAATTTGTTGGAAAAAAATATCATAAAAATGAAAAACTGTTATAAACCAAAAATGATTTGATGAATCTTAAAAATGTTTTTTGATTTCAAATCTTGAACAATAAAATAGGATACAAATATTCGATTCAAAGGCAGAGCCGACTTTAACAATTTCTTTTCGCATAACATTTAAAGCTCTTTGAGAAAGCAATCTGCTAAAGCAGTTAGTAGCGGTTTTTTATTTTATTATAATAAAAATGAACCCTCGAGTTGCATGCGGGGCATGGATCCCACATGTCAGAATCTGTTTTTTAAAAGATGTATTATATATTTTTGAGAATATCTCCTTGACTTATGGTTTTTTAATATAAAATAATAATTTTTCATTTTTCTAATGTAACATTATCCTAAAGTATAAGTCTAGAAGTGCGAGAATATGTTTTTCAGTTGCTTGAGAACAAATAAATCTTAATTATTTTATACTTACATAACAATATTTAACCCAATACCATCGATAATTGATATGTATTTAATATTCTGAAAACTACGTTATATTTTTAATTGATATTTTTTTAAAAAGAATATTATACTGATATGGTATAGATATATCCCCTAAATATATAATACGCTTATTAATAACAATCGAATGACAAAAAACATGATTTTTAGTAGTTGGTCGGGACTACTAGTAGTAGTGGATTCATTAGATAAACTAAAATGTCTATTTCCGCCTATAAAATTATTTTTTTTTCCAAATTTCTTATTAATTATTAAACGTTTATAGATATACTAACGTTAGTGTCTTACTCGCCTTTTATAGTATTACTTTAAACAATTTAACTAGAATATTATTTTATTTTCCTGAGATTCAAAAAAAGTTCAAATTAATGAATTTAGCTCCAAAATATAAGCAAATAAAAGGTGCTGAGGTATACCATTAGATCCTCCTTGTTATAACAACGGGGGCAGGGGGGCGGAGGCAAATAAATCAGCTAACATTTTATCTAATGAACTATATATTTATAGAGTCAACATATACCTATAATATCATGGCGCCTTAATTTGCTTAATGAAAAATAGGATAAATGAATCGTATCTCTACCCAGTATTTTACTGGGAAAATTAACTAATTGAAGGGCCGGATGCAATAAGGGGATTAGCGCTCGAAAACGCGTAAAAGTATTGTCCAAGGAGAGAATTTTGAAAATTGATCAAATTGAAATTTTGACAATTGATACACATAGGAAATTTTTTCGCCATCTCGTTATATTAATACAAATTTGTTATCTTCTTTTGTTTTCTAATTATTTAAGAAAAACGAAATTTTTAGCTTGAAACAAATTCAATACATTTTTCTCTTCAACTCGTTCTACCTTTGCGTGGTGCTAATATTTCTTATTCAAACTTTAACCGAATAATCTTCAACATATTCTACGTGTGTTAGAACATTAAAAAAAATTAAGCATTTTAGAGAGTTATAGTATTTTTTTTTAAATATATTGTTCAAAATCTGCATTTATACAATGAATCACAAAAGTTGTGTTACAAAATTTCGAATCGTAAAAACTTTCAGTCAGAAAAATGTTCGTTATATGCCGAGGAAGTTTATTGGAAAGATTCAAACCTTGATTGATAATAGTGAAAAAGTATGAGCGATTTACAAATTGCATCCGATTTCGGTGCGATCGACGCAGCTGGCGTGTCTTGTCGCGATCCAGTATTATTCTTTCAACAATAAGGATTTTAATATTTTTATGCTTATTTTAATATTTTTATGATACGAATAAATAGTTAAGTACCCTGGTAGAAATCTTATCGTGGCGCCCACATTCGCTATAATGGCCTTTATAGGCAAACTAGATAGTACTATACTAGACTGTACAAAACTCATATATTCGGTCATATATTATTTATTGAACAGAACTTTTATTGTAAAAATTAATGTTAAAGAAAGTTTAACATGCAAGTTTTTAATTATAATAATAAGATCTACAGTTCTATTCATACTATTTACATATAAAAGTAGTCAGAAAGCATATGTAACCTAAAAAATGAAATTTTAGAAATAATTTTCCTTGCATATGAAAAACAGTGATTACAAAATAACGTTATTGATTGATGTAGTTGTTTCTTGAAAAGTAATATATAAATAATAATATCATACGTACAAATATGTACTTTATGAGATGCTTTATTTAAATACTAGAATTTTAATTTTAGAATTGCAAATAATTTTGTATCCGTATGTGAGTTTTTATAATACATAAACTGCTCGTCCGTGACAACATTTTCAAAGACAAACACATTAGTCGAACACATGTAGACGATAATTTTCTTTATAAGTAACAAATTACTATGTTTTAACTGGACATAGATGTCAAATGAAAGTGTTTGATTATAAATTATTCACAGTAGGAAAAACAAAAATAGAACATATATATAATAACTCAAATACATTATTTCTTTTTAAAAATAGAAAATTAATCAGTTGATAATAAATGTATGTGAAAATAGTTTTCCTTGCATAAACCATACAGGTTTTGAAACCAAGCATGTATTTAGGATGGAACATAATCAAATATAAGGAAACCAATTTTACACAAAGAAAATAAATATTTGCACTAACACTTCATATAGTTATTTAGATATTCAGATTATTTTCTTATTTTGATTGTTTAATATATATGTGTAACATAATATTGTTATTGAGTTCTTAAATACAAAAAATTGATGCATCTAAAATTTGATAACCTTACACTTTAGAGGTTATTTACATTTACTTACATTGGTAATAGGTGAACAATAACATGTAAATACCTTTAAATCAAAATAATACATAATAAGTTCAATAGATTATGCGTCTGTTTCTTAAAACATAACCTTTAAGTGGTTGTTATTGTCATAATTTTGCTTATCTAGTTTTATCGGGGCAAATAATACGGGAAACTAGAAGGGACGACCGTTACACGCCTTTATAGTAGCTATCTAGTTTGCCTACATAGATCTACACAGCGCGAGATTATTCTACATAGATCTATAAAGTGGACGGGATAAATTTCTACCAGGGTACTTAATAATTAATCTAAAATATAAAATAATTATTTATACTATCATTTATATTGAACGAATATGCTTTTAAATAAGTACAATTCTAAGTACAGTTACAGAATAAGTAAATAAGTCTAAATAATTAAAATTTTATAGAACAAATAATCACATGATACCGCAGATTAGTAAAAAAAGTATTAAACTGTTTGTTTGTAAAGTAAAAATGTATCAATGGCAGATTTTGAAAGTAATATTTAAAAAATTTACTATAAGTCACTAAAAAGTTTACATTGTTTTTAAATGTTCTAACACACGTAGGAAATGTTGAAGATTATTCGGTTAAAGTTTAAATAAAAAATATTAAAACCACGCAAAGTTACGAGTTGAAGAGAAAAATTGCGTTTTTCTTAAATAATTAGAAAGCAAAAGAGCAAAATTTTGTTTTAAATCGAAAACATGCCGAATATAATTTCCTATGCGTATCAATTGTCAAAATTTCAATTTGATCAATTTTCTAAATTCTCTCCTTGGACAATAATTTTACGCGTTTTTGAGAGCTAGTCCCCTTATTGCATCCGGCCCTTTAATTCAACGTTGCTTATGTACTCTCAGACGCAACATCGCCAGCATCATAAGTAAAAAGCTTCGGATAAAATGCGAGATAGGAGCGAGCATGAATGAATGCGACTATTAAAAAGAGCAAAGGGTATGAGGCGGCAGCGCAGCGGTAGCGGCACGAGGGAGAGAAAACGCGCGGAGCTGGTTGACCGAGCTTTACAAAGTGAAAGAAGATCGGCAAGGAGAGACCTTGACATATTGCCTCGTCGCGTATGCTGAACGACGCTGTCATGTAAAAAAGAGAGTGGAGAGGAGAGAGAGAGAGAGAGAGAGAGCGAGAGAGAAAGAGAGAAATAGAGAGAGGAAAAAGAGAGACGGCGTCGTGCGGCTTTGAGGAAATTGATTGTAAAAAAAAGTCAGCTCCGGAGCCCTCCAAGGTATCAAGGGAGATAAATTATGCAGCGCGACGACGTCGACGGAGAGTAATTTTATAAATTGTTTACGCCGGAAATAGTCATCGATACCCCAAAAGATGTTTTTCTTTACGCCGGCCTTTTCTGTACAAATAACTGTAATGAGTAACCTCTGCATGAGATGACATTAAACTTTCTAAGTGCCTTTTGAAAATTTGTGATATGGGCACAATGAAAATTTGTTTTTACTACAACAAGTTAATAAGCTACGCGGAGTAAAGGTATGGACTTATCTGTATTAAGGTACGATTATATCAAAATGTTCCTGCGTCAATGGTCTCAGCGGATCAGCTTCAAAAAATTTGAGAGTAATTTGCAAGCCAAATACAAAGAAAGTTAGCTTTAGTTTTTATCTAAACATTACTTGTTTCAATAAACAAAAATAATATTACAAAAGTTAAAAGAAATCGATTGAATTGTCTATTTTCTTAGTAATCAAATTACATAATAGTACATTACGCAACTAGTACGTGAATCGACTCGCACACGTGTTGCGTATACTATTTTAACACACCGTGAGAGAAACATGGCTATTTTTCTGAATTTAAACAAAAAAGATGACGAGCCGACTTTATCATCCAAGCGGAGCGAGATGAGTTAATTTGACAAACAGACAGTGAATGAAAAAAAGTTAAATATCAAATATCTCCAACTGTATTATTAACATATAAATCAATTTATTTTTTACAAGTGATTACGAGTACAAACTTTTATCTTTAGTTCAGCATTATAAGAATTCTCATTTATAATAAATTTATATGAACAATTATTAAATTGCAAATTGAAACGCTCATTGTTCAAAAGATTTCTCGTGACGAATTCTTGCTTAGCCGAATTTATCGACTGCTCTTGTGTATTGTATCATCATAAGATGTGTCCGATTCATTCTCTGCACTCATTTTTTTTACAATTACTTAGAGCTACTAAAAGCTAGACGACTCAATGATGAGAGAAGTCTCAGTCAAAATCCTAACCATGGTATGTATATAATAAATATCGACGCCAAGTCTGTAAAACACTTGTGAATAATTCTGACGAACCGCTTCCGAATGTTTTGTACAGGATGAAAAAATCGACTGTTTCGCACACGGAAAACAAACACGAGAAACCGTGTTTCGCGCACGGCGTGTTAAAAATCATATTTTATGCATGAACTTTACAATTATCTAAATTAACTTTTCATACAAATATCTCTAAGAATGTGTCCTGCAAGTTTCATTCGGATCTGTAAAAAACTTCGTCGCAAGGACACTTTTAACAGGTTGAGGGCGGCGTGGCGCATATATATGCCACGAATTGACAGCATAAGAGTCTAATGAATAATTATATATAATTATAATCCAACATAATCCCTCAATAATTACTATCGATATTTAAATAAATAGTATAATGTTAAAAAAAATGAATCATAATATATAAAAGCAAAAATTATCTTATACATACATTGGCGTGAATAAAATAACGTATGTTCTGATTCGATGGTCTGGAAAACCCGAAGCAGTGCTAATCGAGTAAAGCATTACACGAACCGAAATCTAGCTTTGCATGAACGCAAATTAAAACTTTTAATTCACTGGTTATTTAGAACACATTCAACGTAGTTTTATTTATGTAGTTTTAAAAATATATCAGAGCTATGTATACAGCTGTCAGAGCTCTGTAACAATAAAGTTAACGGTATTGAAAGAGCTTGTTACTTATGTTCACAGATTTGAAAAGTGAATGGTTACATTTCGAGAGACATTGATCGAAATCATTTTTATATACAAATATTTGTAACACCATGAAAATTTATGACTGGTAAAGTAATCAATACAATGTCTATGTACCTCGAGTCACTTCTAAAATATTTCATATTCACATAGCGTCATAGATTGAAATTCCAATTTTCATGTAGATAAATGAAATACAAAAGTATGATTTTATTTTTATTAATTTTTGAATATTAATACGTGAAAATTTATTAACCCTTTCATCTCCAAATTATTTTCTGAAAATCTAATTTTGTCTACGAAAAATCCATTGTAAAAGAAATAATTTATTTAAAATAAAAAATGTTCTGTGGACATACTAGAATGTAACTATATCTCAAAGTTCCACAAGAATGCATAGAGGCCTTGTAAATGCAATATCTTTTTTGTATGTAAAATATGCCATATGGCTACAATGGGAATACAAGGGTTAAAAACATGAACAATGAATTATCGCATTAGAAAAATTAGGCATTATGCTTTTGTAAGCCATAAAGTAACTTTCAACAAGTTAAATCAATTAATTCCTCAGTGAAGCACTTCGAACAATAGTTTAAGAGGCTAATGCAACACTTTATCAATAAGTAACTATTCTAAGCTCAGCAATTAGCCTTAAAGTGCATAGAGTATCTTCACAGTGCAGGAAGCTAACCCAGCGGGATGTAACAGGCTTTCTGACCCAGAGAGGATACCCACATCGATCTGCGAAGACCCGCTCGGAGAAGCCGAGGGATGCGTGGTTAAAGTTAGTTCAAAGTAATATGAGAGCATGTAGTTGGATACATGTGTCTGACTAATCGCGCGCGTCACTACTTCCACCTGGTCCATAGCTTCAACAAGTTTCACTTATTGATGTACATTATTGTGAGCTGTCATAATATTCTGTATAGTTTAAGCTTTGAGATTGAAAGGATGCAATAGATCTGGCTGAGTTCTAAAGAGCTAAAAAAAGATTTTTCTCAACGCGGGCATGAAGTGGGCCCTTTTAATGCCTGAAACTGGGACAGTGGTGAAAAAAGTCATTTCTCACCTGTAACCAGGGTAACAATGAGCTCATTTCTGCCCGCAGGCCAGAAAAAAGACCAGCTTAAAACGTTCTGATAGAAAAATACTCACTGGGGTGCCAACTGAAATGTTTTTGGCGATTTTTGAAAAAGTACCTAAGTACCTATCTTCTAAAGGCTGTATCTTTGATTATACACTACAAAAAATTTTACTTACTTTCAGAAAGAATCCGTACTTAAAAAGAGATGCAACAATTTTAAGAAATTCGGTGTTTTGAAAGTAAGAAACCTCCAAAGTTACTGAAAAATATGTAGATTATGTTTCCTGAAATTCAGAAAACAGTTGTTCTGTAAATGTTATTTCTTGTATGAAGTAATCTTTTGTTCTTAATTTTAGTACATTAACTATTTATAATTTCAGTAACATTCTTTCTTATAATGATTTTATGACAATTTTGAGGTTATACCCTCAATTTGTACTAATAAACAAAACAGGTATTTCTTTAATATGTAATTTGCGTAGAATATTAATAAGTATTAATACAAAATACACTTTCGCTGAGATGTTATTTTTATCTGAATCAGCATATTTAATTCACACAATCAATTTCTGAAAAGATTCACGGATTATTATCAAAAAAAAAAGTTACGAATACACACATAAGTAAAGCTATCGGTGGCTCACATAGGATTCGAATGTATGTTTCTTTTCAAGAACAAGATACAAAATGATTCAATAAAATTATCTATTCGCGTAAACAAATTAAATACAAATATGTAATGGACGTTCAATCTCTCGAGTGTTTGAAAGTTAAACTAAGGTTTCTTTGGATATGTATGTGGGTAATTCTGAGCATAGCGTACAATTTGATGTCCCAGGTAAATTAAAAGCAATACAATATCTTATAGAAATCCGTTATTAAGTACTTATTTCCTTTAGAAATGTAAGTAAATATTCATAACCTAAAACTTACGGTTCCAAAGATGTTCCTAAAGTTGAAGCAATGCCGTTTCTTATTTTAAATGAACTAGTTTCTTGCAATACAGTACGCTTGTTTCTTATTTTCCAGTACGACCGTTTCTTACTTCTCTTTTAAGAAATGCGTTTCTTAAATTCAAAAATTTAGGTTCTTATCATTATAACCTCCTTTTTGCTTTTTACTTTTTAAGAAACAGTAATACTGAAAATAAGAAGATAATTTCTTATAATCAGTAATGCTTTACTTATAATCAGTAAAGCTTTACTTATAATAAGTAAAGTGAAAGTTTTAAATTGCTTTAAGTAAAGATGATTTTTCAGATGCAATAGTTTTCAGTAAAATTTTTTGTAGTGTACGTAACGGATTAGAACGCATCAAAAACGGAATTAATGGTCTTTTCAAGACCAAAAATTTGAGACGTTTCTACAACATCTTAAATCCTGCGATTACGTTAGTGCTACTTTTTTTTAAAGTTCGTCAAAAGACGAAGAAATCCTTTTCTTGGTACGTTCAAGTTGGTAAAAATGGGAGCTACGTGAAATTTTTTTAATTTTGTCAAAAAAAAAACGTTTTTTACCAGTTCTGAAAATTTAGATAAATTCTACTAGGTCGCATAAGAGACATTATTGGCTGAAAATTTTCTTGATAGCCTCTTTTGATAGGTACTTTCATACAAAAAATCGGTAGCTCATTTAGGTAACCCCTGCCCACACTCTTTAAAAAAGTATTATTTTGACCCAAATACATAAGTCAAACATCCTAATAACTTTTTCAAATCATGAATGATTGATAATTTTCAAAGAGAATTCCAAATTTACCATAGTTTTCTGAATGTACACCTATTGCTTCCTCAAAGATGAAGCTTCGTGATAGTTAAAAATTTTTTTTCTAATATGTGCCTAGAAAAAGTTCCTTTTCAATGCATAAAAATCGAATAGAAAAGCGAGAATTCGGAGCGTCCCAGTCACATGTAACCATTTCTTTTCGCTCCGTTAAGATTCCTGACCGTACAAAAAGAGTCCTTACATGAAGTTTATAAGAAAAAATACAGTGTATAATAGGGAGAGAGAGAGGGTTTTTCAGACTCGGATGATGATTTGAGCACTCGTGATAGTCTCGGGCGGCTTCAGCGCCCTCGACTTTCACTCGTGTTGAATCATCATCCTCGCATAGAAAAACCCCACTTTCTTCCCTTGTTGCACAATGTAATATTTAAGAGTCCATAAAACTTTTTATATTTAAAAGCAATCATTCTGAAAATCATTTGACTATGAATACTTGATTATATCTTTAATTTCACCATTGTAAAACTTCAAAATCAAAATTAATCCTACAGGTGACAATAAATCACTATTTTCAATATCTAATTTATTGAAGGAACTTTCGACTCGACGAATACATTTTTTTGCTCATTATATCACCTAGAATCGTGCACGCCGAAAAATTCCTCCAATAAATTTGGTATTGACAATAGTGATTTATCGTGACCTGTGGGATTAAGATTTTGATATTTTACAACGGTAAATTCTTCTATTATATAAAAATCACTTTCGACAATTTCAAATTTTTTGGTTCTTATAAAATTTCTTTTTTTTTTTTAATAAAAAGTCAAATTTAATGGTACTGGGTACAGAGGTTAACTGATAGTTGAAATAATATGATTCATTCAGCGCAAATAGATTTAAATGAGCATAAAATTACCGTATCTTTTCCGACCAGAAAATTTGGATAAACCATTTCCGTTCTTATTATAACGAAAACGTAATTTTTTGTTTAAACAGTTACATCTCGCAAACCTATGATGGAATATCTTTGAAAAAGCGAGGTGATTAGGAATTTCGAGAAGAATATTCAGTAAATTTTTTAAGTTTAGCCTTCTCAGTTTTCATATAAAAAATCATTTTGTGAAAAAAATCGAATTTCTATTTCCAACGATTACTGAAGTACCTAAATCAGTAGCATTTTATCTGCAACTTTCCAATATAAAGTAGCTATTCACTATTTTCGGCTGAGTCCTTCTTCTAGATCTTGATGATTTTATTTTTCAACAAATTTGAGGTTTCTTTCTTTGTAGTATAATTAACTCAGTGCAAATTTAAATAGTCCTTCAAAAGTTGTATAAATGATTAAATTATCTCGCGACACCTATACTCCATTTCAACGTGTGTTGATGTATCGACATACTAACGTCAGCTTACATAATTTAATTTAATTTAAATAATTTTAATAAATTACGCACGGATACAAAAATTGCTGCGATAACAATTATTATCTATCGTTGTTATTTAATTGTATAAGGAAATATTTTCTTTCTTTAATAATATTTTCTTTCTTTAAACTATATCTTGAAAAGTAACCATGGAATATTAAATTGTATAGATACGATATTTTTTTCAAATATCAAATAATTTCATATAAGAATAATTAATTAAATTTGTGAAAGCTAAATTCCAATGAATTGGAACAATGAATTTTACCTGTTATTGTATGATCTGTGACATAACCGTTGTGATAACCAGCGATAAAACCTGACAATGTATGTTTATTCTTTTTTGATATACTCAAAATAAATACTTATTCTATTCTTCTATTCTATTCTATTCATTTATGCGTGCATGCGTGTACGTGCGTATATGCGTGCGTGTACTTTCGCTTTGCTCTTCACAAGGTATGAGGGTAAGAACAACTTTTTTTGATTGCTTATTCTCTATATCTAACAATTACTAAAGTAAACAAGTAGTGTTCCATAAAAAAGAAGTCCAAGAACAACAGCAAAGTATACAATCCAGCGAAGAAGCGCACAACAAGAGAGAATAATGTCGTTCGAGGTAAAATGGAAAGTAATCAAAGCACCGTAAAATTAACATAGCCGGGGCTCTCCACTCTCCTCCTCCCGTGCATTCCCCCCCGACTGTCATTAGCGAGGAGAATCGGCGGGGCGGAAGGCGAGTGCGCGCGGCGCCGACGAACCCCGGAAATCATACGCTTCCCGCGAGAGCGTTCATTAAGATGAATATCATTGATATTGTTATCGCGCGGCGTGGTGCGCGAGCGCCGGTCTCCTCTCGGAGCCCCGAGGATCCCAGAGAGCGCGAGCGAAGACGCCGATGGCTGTCCTCGAGCGCAGCGCACGGCACAAGGACAAGGAGAAGAACAAGAAGAAGAAGCAGAGATAGAGAGAGATAGAGGGGGGAGCTATATACGGCGGAATAAACGGTGCGCGTGGCGGAAATCACGGAAAGCGGAGCCGTTCGATGCCGTACCGGAAATTTCGCGGAGCTTCCGCCTCGGCGCACGCGCCCGACCGCCTACGAGCGAGTCTTTACGAGAACGTGGACGAAGGGGCACGGGGAGCGAGAGGACATTTTGCTACCTATCACGCACGTCCTTATGGCCTTTTGCTTCCTTAGCAATGCTCTCGGCTTCTTGCTCTCCGAGGCGCTCTCCGAGGCTTTTCGGTGCATCCAGGCCGAGGCTAAGAGGCGACGGGAGGTTCGATGGCTGCGAGACGCGGAGCATTGAAAATAAACGATTCGCCCTGGAAGTCATAGCGGTAGTGGAAAAGTATTGAATGAAATGAACTTTTAGCTGCATTGTAGATTATTATAATAATATCAAATAGATACGACGATGACGGGGAAAATAATTTGGCAGTTTGGCAAAGGTCGATACTTTATCACAAAATAATAATAATAAAATAAGAAATAGGGCAAACCCAGTCAATGAATAATGCTTTTACTCATTCCAACTCTTCAACAAACTAAAAATAACATAAACGGCATTTGAAGTTTAAAATGTGTATTTCTCTTATTTATTATGAAATAAATTCAAACATGTTAAAACATGTTAAATTTATTAATTAGGGCATTCCTTTCAGTAATAAATATATATTAGAAGACTTGCTGCTATTATCCTACGTTTTCAAAAATTCTGGTCTATCAGATTTTTTACTAATTTTAATATCAACGAATATTGCATACAGATTTGTATTGATATGGTTATTTTACATTTTGAATTATTAATACAATCTCTGTAAAGCTAACTGTTATACTCCCTAAGTATCGTGAGTAATTTATGGTTGTGATAGAAAGGGTGTTTAAAGTAAAATGAACTTCATAATTTTTCTAAATATATTGAATGAAAATAAAAGAAAATACAAGTATTCGAAGCGTTCGGCTGAGAGCTCGAAAAAGGACTGACTGCCGCTGCAGCTAAGTCCGGTGACGATCGACGCCGCCGCTAGCCGCCGATCGTAGCCGATGGCTGGAAAAGTACAAGCTTTTCTCTCTCCACTCGCACATACATCCACACACCCGTACCTTTTGCCAACTGCAGGCCTTTTTACCACCTCCAACGCCTAGTCGATGAAGTTGGTCAGCGATAATCAGTGCCGTCATAATAGATGCTTGACGCTCGAGCCCAAAACACTGCGTGCCACTCAGCTCGACTCAACCGCGCATAGTCCCCGCTGCATGCCACCAGATGTTTGCATTCGAGACTCGAATCCGAGTCGACATTATTCTCCTCCGAGGAAAAGGAATAAAATCGTCTCTGAAACTTCGAAGAGCCTCAGACTCACTCGCTTGTCACAGTACTGCATACTCTTTCCTTAAAATATATACAACCCAAACGCTCGTTACACAGTTGACAACACATAATAAATTATAACTTCAAATATAACGCGTTTACTGTTCTCGCATTTGCCCAGGCAAAGCCTGTGACGCAGAAAAAACTCACGTATTGTCTCACGCTGAGAAAACCTACGCCAAGAACAATAATTACAAAACTCAAATCTATGTTATTTTTAATTTATAATTTAAAATTTGCGCGACGCGCCACCATGGACCAATTCATAACGATTCGCGAACCTAATTGATGTCTCCTGCACAAATCTGATCGAGCCACGAGCACGACAGGAGAGGCGCTTCTCTCTAGGTGGCTACCCCTTCCCGGGAAGCGCATCCTGTAGCCACCAAACGCCCGAGCGATAGAACAACCCAGTCCTTTCCTCCACGTGGGGTCTCTCGTATTAACGACCGTAATCGACCGGGGAGAGGAACCAATGGACCCAATACGACTGCTCCTGCGCAATCGCATTGAGTACGCGAGTCTACGCAACGACAATCGCTGCGGTCGGACGCCTTCCTGCCGAAGTCTGTCGCCTCTGGCTCGCATCTTTCAATCTACTGAACTAAAAATATATAATATACATGTTCTAAGCATCAGGTAATTGATGGACACAGTCCAACAATGAACCTCAGCTTTATAACCATTTGACTGCTACCAAATGGCATGGTCAACCGACCATCTGGTGTTCATGCGACAATGGTCAACTGACCAATGACAACTGCGATGTTTAGGACTTCCAATCTACCATATGCCAAGCCTCAAATCCAATTGACGAATGACCGATCAGCCGTCCATTGTATCATGTGTAATCTGACCATGACAATGGAGTACATAAAAGCACACTTGACCCCAAATTAGACATTCTGATTTCATCACTCACAGCAGTAGCATCGACAAGTATAATTATAACCAAGTCATCGCAATTCGCGACGAGTACAAAATACAGTTATCCGCGTTACGATCCGCGATAATTCGTAAAAAACATTGTGTAACGAATATTAAATTGTTTAATAAAAACTTATTTTAAATAACAAATTAATTCGTAATCTTGTAAAGTGTAATCTTATTATTTCCGACTCCCAGCATCCCGCGCGTGTTCGAGACGTTGGTCGTAGCAGAAACCAATACGACATACATTTTATTAGAAGTTTTTTCGTTTGTGTCTAAACGGTACAAACTACATCCGTTGTCTGCTTACAATGTTACGGCTGAAGTGATTGCTATTCCCCCGTTCTTTCCTACACAAAATTACAAATCATAGTCACGAACATGGACAATATACTAAAAAGAACAAATTAAATTAAAAATTTAAAATTCTTCTCTACTTTGATAAAAAATAAAAGTTTCGCAACGAAAAAGTACAAGTTATGGTAAATCGAAGCAGAATATTCGAAATCAATGCGAACAAGAAGTGAACTCGACCACATTTGCGCCGCGAAGGAGAAAAAGGCAAATTTGGCTCTCTCCCTCTCTTCCTCTCTCTCTCTCTCTCCCTCTTCCACCCTACCTCAATGAGGGCGAACGTGCGATAATTTTTCATTAAACCGCGAGGGCAACGAGTCGTTTTGTAGAAACGGTAGAGAGCACGGGTCGAACTCATACTGGAGCTCTGATTGCTACTGCAGTAGCGGGAAATCGCGAGAGGATAAAAAAAACGGGAAAGAGGGAAAAGGAGCATAAAGCGCATATACTGCTGCTGCTGCTAGAGAACGAAAAAGAAGAAAATCCAGCTAACCAAAAGCCGAAGTGAACGAGTCCGGGTCATCGGCAGGCCAGCGGCTCTAAAATGCCCCTTTTTCGGTTTTCGCTATGGAGTACGCTGCTGCTCGAGCTCTACCCAGTATTTATGATATAAATGAATTTATAAAATAAGCCACTATATTACAGTTCTCTAAAAGATCGTTCAATGTATGGTTTAAAATGAAAAATTCGCATATAATTTTCACACAACAAATTAATAAAGTGCAGCTTTCCGTATAGTTAAAAATCCTTTAATTATAAACAATAATAAGAATAATAAACTTAACCCTGATGAATGTTTTGTAAAATTGTGCAATCAAAGTAAGAGTGTAGCAATGATATAAGTATAATAAAAATAAAGATATAAATAAATAAATAAATACTGTAACATACAAAAATAAAAGATGAAGTGGGCAACGAAAAAATATGTGAACGATGGAATTCGATCTGGGGACCCCAAGAGTGCGAAGCTCGTGACGCTCGATAACTGAGATATCGTCCACGATGCAAACCGGTGCATCTCGTTGCCTATATCTCTTATCGCTGACTCGTCTCATGGCTCGTACTTCGCGCGTCGCAGATTCTTCATCCGTGACAATACGTTAACATACATTTTAAAATTGTTATATTTTTATAAAACTTTAAATAATTTATTTAAACAATTTATTTGAAATCAAATTATCAATTGAGTTACCCAACCTCTTTTCCTTCCAGACACTACAGCGGTTTACAGTCGTACGAGCCTGGCAACCTTGTACAGTTTTACTACACTAGCAAGTCTTTTTGAAGCAAAATTGGTGGACCTTTTCTTCCCGCGTAAGCCTGGGAATCCTATTTCGTACGATTATCAAACAGAGCTTCGATAGAAATAGATCCAGCTAATACGATTTATCGATACGCTATTACACTCATCTACGTTATTGAGTTTCCCCACACGCCCGCATTCGAACCCCTCCAGTAATTTACATACAGCTCCGAAATTCGGGATTCGCGCGAATCGCCTAATTCTCCAGAACGAATCTAAAATCAAGCTCAAAATCAAGCTTAGAGCCACGGAAAAGCGCGAAAAATCCAATTTAAAACCTGAAAAGATAGAGTCCAGAAAGCTGTAAGAATCGAACCAGGATTACACCTCTCTCTCTCTCTCTCTTTCTTTCCCCGTCTGGCGCCGGCATTTTACAAGCGCGCGCAGAGCAGGATAAGAGTTTATTAATGTCGCGGCTGCGGCAATAGCGGAGCAACAGCAACAGCAGCAGCAGCAGCAGCAGCAGCAGCAGCAGCTCCGCAGTCGGGGAAGCGCGAGCGCCGACGGATTAATGCGGGGCGCTTGCTTCTCGTTTACGAGATTACCCGAACCACTCGTCTGGCCGGGATTTAATGCCCCGGCAGCAGCAGCAGCAGCAGCTACAAGCGAAACAGCGCGACGCCCAGAGAGAAACATCGTCGAACCCTCTAGCGGAGGTTCCTGCAGCCGAAGAGGAAGCAGCGGCAGCGGCAGCAGCAGCAGGCGGACGGCGCGACAGATGAGGCTGGCTTATGTATGGGGCCGAGCTTGCTCGCACACACACACACACACACACACACACACACACGTACACGCGCGAAAAAAGCTGCGACGGGGAAAAACGAACTAACGAACGGATGGAAGCTTGCTGGGAATTTAACGCTAATTAGAGAGACATAATGAGCTCGCCGGCTATTACGTGTGTTTTGCACCGCTAAAGCGAGCTCTCTGATCGTCTGGGTGTGGATCGGTGTAGCGTTGGGGTCGTGCGGTTTTGTGAGGGAAGAAGCTACAGAAATAAAACAAAATAGGTTCAGCATTGACTAATCCTTTTTTTTCCTTCTTTGTACATAATAATATGTAAAAGGAATTTATTTGCACTAGTTGAAGTCCCCCTAAACCGCCCTTAAAACATCAGTGTAACCAAAAGAACTTCAAAAAAGAACATTATTGTAATTATCGTTTTGCGCAACACGCATCGATGAATATTGATCAGCTTGAATTTACGTATTCTTTCAAGGGGTCGAGCCTGAGTTAAATTTTGTAAAAATCATTGTCCATTTTATAGACAGAAAATATATTTTGACACAATATATCTAAGTAGATGCAAGTTTTTATATCTTAAAATTTATATTATATGCGATTTTGCCACGAATTAGACCTCTCTAAGTGGTCTCTATAGTCCCTTGAAAATTCACTAATCTGCATTATTGAATATAAGCCGTTTTAACCACTTACCACGTGTTTTTGAATCAGGCGGTGCATTTCTCATGGTTACCGAAGCTTTAAAGTATTCTTCAGAAGTGTATTAACGGACTTAAAGAGTTATATTTCTAAAAAAAGATTATTTACAATTATTAGCAACACACATATCAATAATAATACTTATGAAAATACTATAAAAATACTACTGTTATTGATACACGTATGTTTAACAATTGAAAATAATCTTTTATTAAAAATGTAGCTCCTTAAACTTTTGGGAGCCGGATATTTCTGTCCTTGTCTAATTGATTTTCATTCGTAACTTTAAAAGAAATCATTTTTTTGAAAAGATAAGAGTTGTCCCCAATTTGTTGTACAGTAATCTAGATATATGCTCAAGCTGGTTTCATAAAATTGTTTTGTTTTCGAGAAAACTTTGATACACTGTGAGAGCCAAAAAAAGGGAAATTTAACGTTTATATATAAGTATATCAAAGTTTTCTCTCGAAAACAAAATAATCACATGAAACCAGCTTGGACATATATCTAGATTAATGTACAACAAATTGAGGACAAGCCTTATTTAAAAAAACAATGATTTATTTTAATGAACAGTCAATTAGAAAAGGACATAGATATTCGGCGTCCCCTTAAAAATGCACCACCTGATTCAAAAACATGTAGTAAGTGGTTAAAAAGGCTTAAATGCAATAATGTAGATTCCGAATTTTTAAGGGACTATAAAGACCACTTAGAGGAGTCTAATTCATTGCAAAATTACGTATAATATACATATTTAAGATATAAAAACTTGCATCAACAAAGATTGTATCCAAATATTTTTGTCGTCTATAAAATGGACAATGATTCTCTACAGAATTTTACTCAGGCTTGACCCCTTTAGTAAAACTTAGAAATTTATGTCGCAATATTAGTTTTTTTTTTGCTTTACGCACATTTTATAGCTAAATTTAGTTTTTAAACTTTTATCAATAGGTCTCAAAATATATTTGTAAGAAATGTATTTAAAAAATAGATTACAATGGTACATGGTTCTGACTTTTACTGACTTTTAATCTTGCTTACGGCGAACTTAATTGACTTCTTTTTGACACGCAAATGTTGAAAAACATTAAATTTGAGATAAAAACAAAGATATTTAAAAAGTCAAAAACAGCTTTAAAGTCAAATTTTTAAATAAGGGTACGAATGAGTACAAAAAAATTTTAAAATCGTTTTTTTCTTACTAAATACCTGTATCTTCTTTCCGTAAACCAGAATTTTTTTTATTAATTCTATACGTATTTATATTGAAAAACAATTTATTTTGCAATTTTGCGTACGGTGATGTATTTTGTCGGCGCTTGGGGCTTTGTTTGTTCGTGGAGCATATTTACTGACGTTTTTGTAAACTTTGAGTAAAAGGTTAATGAAAAGCGAAAAAAGGACAAGAGGAGTAGGTAAGCTCACCTACATTCTATGAGTGTGCTAGTTTTTCATTCCACGCTACGCTTTGTATATTTTTTTGCTACGCGTGTTTATGTTCAAGACATAAAGTAATTTATGGGGTCAATAATATTTATCGTTCACTGTAAATATTTGCCTCTTAAAAAGTAGAGTGCTGCTATACTTATTGTGAATATTATAACAGAAAATATACATTATCAACTAGTGACTATGACGAGTGAAGAGTTAAACTCATTAAAGAGGTTGTATGCGTATATATATGTCATAAAACAAACATTTTTGCTTTCTCAAAGAGAAAGCTTTGTGATGGTACAATTTATTTAGTGCTTTTTTAACATATATACATGTTTTATGCCTTGAAGAGTCTGAATACACTAGTCTTAATAAATGTCTGTGTGTGTATGGTGTGTGTGTGCGCGCGTGTGTGTGTGAGTATGTGTATATGTGTAAGTATATGTGTATGTGTGTGTATGTGCATGTGTGTGTGCGTGTGTGTGTGGGTGTGCGTGTCATTTTTTACCAAAAAGGACTCATTTTTTTCGTTTTTAAATGAAGATTCAAAATTAGAAAGTAATTTCAAGATTTATCGACTTGTTTTTGTTTTATAATGATTTTTGATTTTTCAATTTTTGAGATTTAGTTTTTCGACTTATTTGGTATATTAGAAATATTATGATCAATTTAGTATAAATGCATTAAAAAGAGCATAATAACCATTTAGTTACCCATCTTCTACAACCGCAAATTTTGGATAGGCTCTTTCCCTACTTTTGTTATACACAAGAAAAGTCATATATAGTTTAAACGGTTATATTTCGGAAATCTATAATGGAAAATTGTTGAAGAATTATTACATGATTAGGAATTCAGTTAAGAGAAGAAGATACAGGAAACACTAAAATTCTTTAATTTAAGACATTTTAGACTGGTTTTGTTCAAATTCACCGCCCTTTGAAGTAGCCATTTTGAAAAAACCTGTAAAAACAGACATATATTTGATTATCACTGTGCGCAAGGGGTTACGATGGATTGGCATACATTTCTTTATGAACATTTCATGCTAAAATTAAGACATTTAAAGAGCAATATTTTTAAATAATATTATTGATCTATTCTGAGGTTATATTCTATATGAACAATTTATTGTTTGCGATATAAGCAGTACTTTAATATTAACTTATATTTTTAACAATGATATTTTAGGTAATAATAAAAAGAAACTCTCTTTAAATTTGTTCAAAATATGTTAAAAAGAAAGTACAAAAATTTTCAGTGTGATTCACGAAGAACTGTTGCGCAGGTTTACAAAGTAAGTTATGAAAATTAAGTTTTGAGAAAAATGAGTTTAAACATAAATATCAATAACAATAGCATAATCAACCATTTATCTACAGCTTCAAAGAAGTCGAAAAAAAAATGGGTTTTCGCGTAAAACCTTTTACGTTTGAAAAAAAAGGGTTAAATAAGTATTTTACTACTTAAAAAAATCGACTTTTTACCAAAAATCGGCAGCTTCTTCCCCTAATCTTCGTACTAAAGTCTAATTACATATAATTTAAATAAATTTAAATAATTTTAATCAATTTCGTAGAGGGAAAAATGCTGTGATATGGATAATTACCTATTGTTGTGTAATTTTAGTAAATAATTATCTTTTGACAACAATCAATGATAAAAAAGTACACCTTTTTTGAACTATTAATTAGAAAGAGATATAATAGCAATTTAAAGTTAATTTATTAGAACAAAGAATTTTATATGAACAATTAATTTAGTTTGAGGAAACTAAATGCCAATCGAAACTCCGTTATTGTAAAATTAGATATCGTCAACTTTAGACTTTAAAAGAGAAAAAGTTGTCGAAACAGTGGATACCTTTTTATTTGTTATCTCATTTTAATTTGGAAGGTCTCATTTCGTTCCTCCATTAACGGAAAAAAATAGCCGGGTATTCGTACAAAGCCAGTCATGTTGATTCTCTGAATAGTGTCGCCCCCATGTGTGATCTTGGATACTCTACAAACGCGGCTTGGAATTTGACCAAGTCAGCGGCTTACAGACTTGCGCCTGCTTACGTCTGCGTAACCTCACATTTCGATAATTTTTCCAATTATATAACTATATCTTAGTTAAAGAATAATGTATTTGTTTGCGTTCATATATTTATCATATTTTAAAGTCAATTGTATTGTTAGATTTCTTCGCTTTCCAACAAATTTAAGCAGATACACCTGTGTGATGAAAAAAGGTTACAAACTGAGTCTGTAAGATTCACAGGAATCAATATGTGGTGTCCCAAATTGCTGTTTTGTAAATACTACGAGATATTTTTTTCCGTGTTTGTTTCGCGCTCACATTTTCGAATTGTCTGTTTGTTAGCGCATCACTCGAGAACCGCTGGTTCAGCGAGATAGTGAAGCAATCTTTCACTGGGAGATGGTTTATCGTCATTGTGTTATTTAACGTATACAAGTTTAGACAGGAAGATACCCTGGACTCTTAACTGATTCTGAATGGATATATATATATATATATATATATATATATATATATATATATATATATATATATATATATATATATATATATATATATTCTTGAAAGATTTAAGCTAATTCTACCAACCCATACAGATATCAGTTGTCTTTTTACGAGACACTCCGATCGTCTGTATGTCGGAGTGTTTGATCCTAAACCCCAACATATTAGAATGCTACAGTGTAAAGCTTGGCCTAGATGGCGCACGGGTGGCAAGTCCAATATGGACATTTTCTAATGCGCAGTAGACTTGCAGTAGATATGCACGTTACGTCCTTGTCGACATTGCCGAGCTTTACACTATAACATCCTAATTTGTGGTGGTCGGTTGAATCCCCGCATGCGCTCAAGGACATGCCTAGTAAAGCTATGAAAAATTCAAAATCGGGTAGAAACATTAAAATAAAATTGATTTTGTTCATCAGAATACTCTTCAACTAAAAAACAACGCTTCTACATTATAAAAAAGGTAACAACTAACTGTTTATGCAAATAAATTAATTTTTGATGAAAAAATAACCATAATACTTGTTCACTTTATGGTATTTATTAGTATGTATTGTTTATTAATTAAGATAATTAATAATTTACCTCATTACTAGTAAGTTATAACTGATCTTTTAGAGCTTTTAGTACTTTTGACGCAATCTTAAGAAATCATAAATACAATCTCATACAGTGCAGTCAATATATCACAAAGTCTCGCAAATGAATAATAACAAAAAACTATTGAATTTTCCATTGATGAATCATTCAAATTTCCACACTGAATTGATACTACTATCAATCGCCCTTTATTCAGCGCAAAAATTTCAACATTTATCGCTGCGGTATATTCCGTTACTTGATATGCAATATCAAAACAAACTATCTTCATTACCAATCAGAATGAAAAAGAGTTCGTTACTCATGTAGCTCTCCGACTGCTCGGCTATTTACCTTGCCCACCCAGACGCACACGGCAACCAGCTAGCATCCAGACTCCCGCGAGCTACGCGTAAAAAAGCATACACAAATGCACACACCGACCCAAGTGCTTTTTTTCCAGGTCAACGCAGCAGCGCCAGCCACAGCCGCAGCTTGGCTCTGCTTTTCTCTCTCTCTCTCTCTCTCTCTTTCTCTCTCCCTTTCTACCATTCCGTTTTGCGCTCTCGTTTAATTGCATCTGTCGTTCGCACGACAAGTGCGAGACTCCAGCACGCGAATGCACACACCACCTCCTCCTCCTCCTCCTCCTCTACATTTTCAAACACAAGCACAAAAGCGCGAATATAATATAAACGCGTGCGCGCGCCGAGAGCGGAATTGTTCAAACAATGATTAAGCGTGCGAGAAATACTGCGCGCAGTGCGGAAGGCGTAAAATGATCTCGCACACAGAGCGCTATTTCGTGTGCGCTCGCTCGGGGTCTCGCTACCTCGAGCTCGGGGGTCTATAAAATTAACGTAGGCGCCGGTATAAACGGGCAAATGGGAAAAACAGCCATAAATTATACCCCCTTCAGCCGCAGACGCGAAAGAATACTCAAACTACTTGTGTTCTCGCTCGGCTTCTTCTCCCCTCTCTCTCTCCCTCTCTCTCTCCTACTTCTCGCATGCCCTCACTCTCGCGAGTATCCTTGGCGCAAACGGACGTTAAAGAGAACGAACCAAGGGAAACTGCGCGATAGCCGAAAAACTGGCTGGCGGCCGGAATGCCGCAACGCCCAGTGCGCGTAATGGAGCTCCGCGGGCTGTTGCGTGCTTCTCCGCGTATATTAGGAGCGAATTTCCGCGCGAGCGAGAGAGAGGGAATATCTTCGGATTCTCTCCGAGGAGCTCTGCTGCTGCTCTTGCGCTTTTGGTGTTTGCTGCGGGGCTGCCGTTGCCGAGGGAGGGAGCGCACGCTGCTCTGGGTGACGAGGTTTTCTTTTTGCCCATTTTCCCCGGAATCTTGGGAATCACGCGTATACAAGCGAGCTGGGAATTCTTCCGTGGGAATATTGCATTGAGTGCACTGCAGGCGGAGTGCTTTGCCGAATTTGGGAGAGGTTGTCGAATGCGGTACAAAGGCATTCTGTCGACGGTGACTCCGGACTCTTATCTTCACCGGTGTAAATAGCGCGATGGGAATATACCAAGGGTAGATTGTGCATTCAGTATTGTCTTTCATTTGTTATTTATATTAGCAATGCTGTATTTATTAATAATACTAGCTGTTGCTCTTATGCGCGTGCGCTTTCGGTTTGCGGGCCGAGGTAACTCTTTTAAAATAGGTACACCGTACAAAATGCAAGCTCGGAGAGGATTTAATAATAACGAGGCCAATATTTGTACTCCTGGTAAGCTACACCAGATGTGCAAAATTACATTTGTTTTTGATATTGCTAACAAAATATACAGTGTAGTGCGTTGCGTTATAAAATAAATGAAATATTTCTGGAACTAACAATTTCAATGCGAGTAATGTGATACTCTCGAACGCGTTATCAAACAGAAAAAGAAGAAACTTGGCGTTTAATGGGAAACTTGAAATGTATGGCGAGTGTAGACTCGTAGAGTCGTTCGAGATGCGCGGCATCTGGCTAGAAACTTTCTGTTTCCAAGCAGATATTCAAAAACTAACGACTATAAAAAAATATTTGTTTCCCTAAGTGACGAAACTTCAAACTGTATGAAGTCGGCTACATTTTTAGAACTACAGCTTTTATTCATACATATTCCTGCGTACGCTAAAGTTCAAAAGACTCAAGTTTTCATAAATTTATTAAGGGTACTACACAAGTATAATAAAGAATGTCAATTCCAGAGGGAGTAAAGGCACCAATGTCTAGTTTAATTGTAACCCTTCTGTTTACGCTCTCGACCCTTTTGGCTTGATCCGGCTGGCTCCTGCCTTTGTGTTGAAAAATTTAATTAATGATGCGTATCTTTGAAATTTCTCTTCCTCTCTCCCTTTCTCTTTCCTTCTTGTATTAATTAAGACTGGGCTCCTTTCGCGTTTTTTTATCTGTTCGTTTTTAACACCGAGATCTTTGTAAGGGTTTATTATGCTCTCTTCATTATCTAGCTCCTGCATTTCTTTTATTTTTTTACTACCTCCCGTTCATTTGCCTCTCTCTTCTACTCTACTATACCCGCAAAACTGAGGGCGTCGGGCCTTATATAAAAGTATTCAAAGTGTACAGAGGCATTTTTAATTAACACTGCGATTAATCATTATAAGGTGCACTCTAGCTTCAAATTGAAAGCGAAGAACTCCGTACATGACGACTAATATAAAAAGTGTAGAAGTAGAGGTATAGCGAGAAAGTGAATAGTAAAACGAATTTATTGCTGTTGCTTCCTTCTTACTGATCGAACAGAAAAGACCAGTTAAGACGACCAGACTGCAGAGTATTAAGAAAGCCGAAGTAGATGAATCCCTCCTTTAACAATCTCTCTCTATTTCTCTCTCGCTCTCTCTCTCTCTCTCTCTTTCCTTTTAAACTCGCGCAAGTTTGCAATAGGAGAAATGTCTCGTCAACAACGCAATCTTCGTCCGTTCCTCCCGTTTCTGTCTCTCTCTCTCTGCTTCTGCTTTCACTCCCGGCTATAACTACTGGCAGCGTGGCAGCATATTGTCATCTCTCATGGCTCCATCTCCGTCGCGCTTTCGCACGCCCGAGCGTTTCGGCCTGGCCTGGCCAAGTGCCATCTGCAGCCGAGAGAGCGAATTCTCTCTACTGCACTCTCTCTCTCTCTCTCTCTCTCTCTCTCTCTCTCTCTCTCTCTCTCTCACACACACACTAACACTATCTCTCCCTATCTCCTATCTCTATTTCTCTGTCGCTCTTTGCATTAGCTGGCTGTCCCGCGAGCGCGAGATCGATTCCAGTTACATAATTAATGCCGTGTTTACTGTCGAACCTTTCCACACCATCATTAATGCACAATCTCGATTCGTCACTTTGGTTCTCTCTGCACAGTGGTTCTCCTCTGCTCTTTCTATCTCTATCGTTTCTACATTTGTTCTTTTTTTCGGAGCGTGCAAACGAAAAACACGAAAGGCACTCTTTGCTCTTTGGCTGTTGGTTTGGTCGCTCTCACTTGGCAAAAGAGTAAGCGCACTAAAGGGAAGCTTGAAGTTAATATTTAAAAAGTTTTCAAATTCGATTCTAAAATAATTTGATTAAACCTTATATGTGAATAAATTTATCGATCTTAACTTCGTAAATTTGATTTTTAACCTGATATAAAGTTATTAAATAGTCTTTACATTTTGCTTTCTTAAAAAGAAAGCATTTCTTCGATAAAAATTTACTTTAGTGATTTTTTAGCGAAAAAACAAATTATTTGACTGAGTGAGTCCGAATATGCTCTTTCCAAAAGCTTTCAGTGTATGCGTGTGCATGTGCGTGTATATGTATATATGAATGCGTGCTTTTATTTGTGATAACAAAATTTACAAAAATTTTTGAATGCCTAGCTTCAAAGGAAACTAATTTTCAAGATTTAATCGCTATAAGCTGTATTCTATGTTAAAAGTAAAAAATCAATTATTTTGACGCTTTTGTCTGTTTGTCCATTCCAATGAACACTGGGCCTGAAAGGATTTAGAAAAACTCGTTCCGTGTATAACAAAATAGAAAGCAAAGTCGGCAATAGCTAAACCAAAATTTTTTTACTAAATAATGACCGATTTTAAGCTATTTCCAAAATATTTGCACACATTAAATTATAGTATATTTCTATAATGTTTTTATCAAAACCTTTTTGTTTACTACCATAAGGCTTCCTCTATGAAGAAGCAACACATTTTTCGCGTGCAAAGCATAAAACTGTGGTGTTGCAACCTGTTTGCGCTCGGATTGAGCCCGAGTGTCGTGTTATGCGCCGTAATCACTGGTGTAATGTGATATGACGAACCATATATATATACGTACAGGAGAATTGAGCTTTACCAAGTCCGAAAGGCCTCGTGCACGAATGTCATTCCGGAATATGCATAATTTACGTTATTTAACGAGCGAGAACGCGTATAAATTTAATCTGAAATTTTATTAATTATGATCATGAGGCGAGGCTGATATTGGGCCATTACCCGGAATTTCACATTCACTTGCAAGCGGCTTTAAATGTGCCTCCAGTTTTAATTATCAGCTGTTAATTAATGGATGAATAAATGCTACAAATATTAAAGTAAGGCTGAGGTAATTGAAAGTCTTGCTAAACTCGCGTTAAATTCGAAATCGCATTCGCACTGATTTAGACCTTTGTAAACTAGAAGTACGATAATAATAGTATTGTTCCACCTATTGTTCTTTTGAACCTTCTTCAATTATAATCTCGTATTGAAATTTAAAATTCTACAACTTTTAAAAGTTTTCTACCTTCCTTATAATAAATAAAATCTCATTTCCATTGCAACTATAAACAAAAGAAGCAACTCTATTTATAAACTCCCCGACTAAATTAATTAATGAGCCTCAATGTCATTTAATGCACAGCAGTAGTGCAACCGTACTCCAATCCTTTGAGATCGATTTCTCAGAAAAGCAATCAGCACCTTGATAATCGCGAAGTTTTGCACCGAAGCACAAAGCAAGAAAGAGGAGAGAGAGAGAGAGATTGATTGATTGATGGATTTGGTGACTAAGGATTCGTAGTCCTATTTAGCCAGTACATAGCAGTTATACAACATAGCAATATAATACAAAGTACTGGTCAACTAGGAGTAGATCCTAGTATAACCATGACGCATACATTAATAATTAATTATTTAACAAGCATAAAATAAAGCTATAAAAAATAAAAAATAAAGATAAAATATAGCGTAAGTAATAAAGAGATAAAAAAATTCATTCATATAGTAACAAAATAAATAAGATCACAAGCTTAGCGCTTAAGCATAAACTTATGTAAGAGTCGTTTACAGCAAGATCGGCGAAAGTAACAGCGAATTGCGTGCGGTACATTGTTCCAAATAAAGCACCTATATAAAAAGAGTACCTGAGGTAATCCGTATCAAATTTAATAATAATGATATCAAACTCCGAGCAACGCTTGCTACCGAATTGATCCGTAGGTCGAAATTTTACCCTACCGGCAATGAGTCAGGTGTTTGAGTACGCATTATAGCTGAAGTCTCGTCGCGCTTCATACGAAAGTATTTCGCTTTTGTCATAAGCCGGAGATACGTGCTCGAAAATCTTTACCCCAATAGCAAAGCGTAGCGCAGAGCAAACGTAGCGCAGAGCAAGCGTAGAGAGAGAGAGAAAGAGAGAAAGAGAGACAACTGTTTAGAATTTCGATGCAGAACTCGGTCGCAGTCGCTCAAAGCGCTTTATTGCCGCTCGCGCGTCCGACCAACGACGTCTGCTACTACTGTCCCGTGGCGTGCTCTCGAGAGCACTACAGCGCGCGGAGGAGAAAAATTACGAATTCCGGCGCACGAGGAAAATAATGCGCGGGAGATGGATGGACGTTTACGCTTCGCCCAACGGCTGCCGTCGTCTCCGGCTGTATTATGAGAAGGGGTGCTAATAGCCGGTGCGCTCGAAGCGCTGAAAATTCCGAGCCAGCCGGATGGGAAGAAGAATTATTTTCAACATTGGCAGTCAGGGAAAAGTTAATGAAAATTGCAGACAATAACAATTGAACGACTGCCGGCAAAATTAGCAGATTGTCGTCGAGTGTTGCGAATAAACGTTATTCGCATTTTCGAATCAGGAATTAATCAAATTTTAATTAATTTTATAATTAGAAATTTAAAGCATTATATATATATATATAAGAGTTTATTCAAAATTAAGGATTTTATTTGCCTACCATAATTTCACCTTAAACGAACTGAAAGTATAAAAATATTTTGTCAAAATTAATTATAACTCATATATATAAGGCATTTATTTGAAATAATAACGAGTATTTTGCTATGTATTATTTTAAGAATACATACATTTGCTTATAGAAATAATTCATTTAACTGTCCCATCTGACGACTGCCACGTTTGTCGACAAGTTGAAATATGCCGGTAAAATGGATGTGGAAAACCTTCGGACCTGACAATTATTTGACTGAAATTCAATAATTCTAATTTTGAAATTCACGATATTAGTAAACCGTAGTAAACAATAATGCCGGGATTCTTGACACATAGGATTTAAAAGTAGAAAGAATGTTATGAAATCATCTGTATCATTTCGTTTATCTATATAAAACTATCACTTTTATTATTACTTAGCAATTTGAATCCGTACATGGACTATATCGCTGCTATTATTGAAAGTTTGTTATGTTGTCAAATATACAAAGCTGTCTCACAGTTTTCAAATAATTTAATCTGAATATTTTACCATAAGGGGCCATTTATAAATTACGTCACGCTATTTTTTAGGACCCCCACCCATATAAGGGCATTTTTACTGATTTTCCGATATCCTTAGTACATACTATCACGCTAATAAAGACCCCTCCCTCCAAGAGTCACGTAATTTGTAAATGACCCCCAATCCCCACACTGAGAAAAAGATATAATTGTATAATAGTTAACATACAGGCACCTCAACATCTAATCGCTACAATATCGCATGTTTATTAGAGTGAGCCCGGCGATCACCCGACTTTTGATACGCGTTATATTAAGCTTCCTTTTACGTATTTCTCGAGTAATTTATGTACCTCCATAGATTTAGATTATGTAGCTCCATAATATTTATTTAGCTCCATAGATTGATGCATATAAATATTAATTTTACAAGAAAATATAAAACATCAAGACGTTTAGGCCCGCGCACATCAATTGAGATATATGTCATACGATAGTACGATAGATAGATAGATAAATTAAGATTTATTTTGCACAAGTCAAAAATATACATCATATATACATAGTTTCGATACATTAAATTAAATTTGTATCCATATCACAGATTCATCGTTAGATTTCATCACATAGGCTTATTATAAATGCACAATTTATGTCAGTAGTCTTAACTATCACGTCACAATATAGAACCTTAATTAAATAATTACTTAGCAGTATAACACAGTTCATTTTTATCACAGAACACATTTCGTTCGTCGCAGGTTTCAAAAATATGCCTACGTATTGCTGTTTTAAATTTATTTAGAGACGGAAGATGCCTAATAGCGCGGGGGAGCGAATTCCAGAGGCGAGCACCTTGGCCTCTGAAGGAGTACGATCGATAAGGTCATAAATGTTTTAAATTAAATTTCACAGCAATGGATTTCGAAATAGCTTTAAAATCTAGTAAGTAAACTTTTTAAGTATGGTTTCATATCACCCGCACTAACTCTATCGTGAAACACCGCATGACATTTCCTTTATAAATTAAATATATCCGAAAAACGCGCCGCGTGTATAAATTGCGCTTAATAAATCGAATGCGCCACGCGTGAAACGTGAATAGCATTTGATGGATATTTTAACGTCGGATTTTTCAAAGCCCGCGTATATTTCTGTTTATTTTATGAAAAATAATGAAGTTTCACGCAGACCGGCGGGTTGCGCGCCAACTTTTTAAATCTATTTTGCCAAACATTCATTTATAACATTTATCAGCCGGCGCAAACGCGCTGCTACTGGCGCCCCTGCATTTCCATAACTGCAAAAAAAAATACACCTCTCGCGGCGTCAAATATTTTCATCAAAACGACGCCGCGCAATTCTCACTGTTGCAGCGGGCCGGCGATCAACGACGGAATCGCCATTTTTCAGCAATCAAAACTCATTAAATTCGAGCGGGAAATTCGTCATACGCCCCCGTCCCCCCGAAAAATCGTAAGCTACATCCACGACCCACTCGAAAACAGAAAAAAAAAAAAAAACACGTCCACGCGCAGATTTTATTCAAAGTAGACCTTTGCAGGGGAGCAATCCGGGACGCCGTCGATTTAAATTCGTATCAATCGCTCGACAAGCGGATGCGAAATGACATCGAGAGCGCGCTGCTGGCTCTGTGCTCTTTTTGCGCCCGGACAACCCCCCCCCACCCCCCACCGGAAAAAGTCCACGAAATCCAGACAGCACTGCAGCGGCTCTCGCGAGCGCACTGCATATATTCGGAGAACGAGCTGCTGTTGACCCGCGAGATCAGAGGATAAATGGCCAACAGCCGTCATTCAGCGCGCCGCCTGTGCGCGGCCTCCCCCCGCGTGTTTACGGCCAAGCGCGCGCGCAAGCTGATATACACTTCGGACGCACGCTTCTCTATATGCTGTGTGCGTGCATCATGCGTAGGTCATACGCGCGTGTGTATACTTCACTTTCGGACGAGTGCGAACTTTGGACCGGGGGAGGGGGTGCAGTTGCTCGTGTTGCTGCTGGCGCCACTGGGGCGCCGTTTGTCAATTCAACTGACTCGCCGAAATGCTTGACAGTGCGACGGCGCGAGATCGCACCTAAGAAAGCTACGTTGCGCCGTGGTTCCGGGCGTTTAAAAGCGTGGACGCGATGTGTCTGTCTCGTACGTATAATTAATTAATTGGGTTTGAAAGTTTATCGAGATCGGGGCCTCGTTAAACGTGCATGTGTGCCTATTTTTACGTAGCGTAAACTCTGGCGAAACTTTGCTTGCGTCGGGTAAATTTGCCAAGAGTCGATAAACATTTGTTGTGATTCGCCGATGTAAACATATGTGGGAATTGGTTAAACGCTATTTAAATACACTAGACTCTGTCGCTGATCAAATACTTTGCATGCGCTGATAATTAACGAATCGCATATTTTCATTAAATGCACATCGAGTTGGAGGGGATCGAACGTTCGACACCAAATTTATCGCGCATAAGAATCGGATTCGTTTACTATCAACAAACGTGTATTTTAAACACACATATATTTGATTAAAAAACCCAACCGTTTCTTTATTTAATGGCGTAGCGAAACTTTAATTCCAACATACCCTTATTTGCTAATCGATAATTACTGCTCGCGGAATAATGTATACGCGCGTGTTATTTATAAAACAGTCGTTACTCTAACACATTTTACTTCGCATGACACTGTTTACACAGCAAAAGAACGCGAAACACGCTCGTATCTCAGGAAATCCATTGCGGAAGTGTGTATATGTTTATTGCAAACTTAGCCTTCGATCCAGAAACCCACAGCCACGTCACAATTTCCTCTGGCGTATACCTGCGCCGTTATACGGATGTCGGCAGCGTTGACGCTCGCATATTATCGGTCGTCGCGCGAATATCTGTCGCTCGCACATACGCACACACACGCGCGTATACGCACACGCACGAGTAGACACACGAGCAGCAGCCCCGGTAAGAGATATCCCCTGTCATTTTCGCAAAACTCCGCGGGTGGGACGTCGCGCCGGGCGGCAAAGCGTTTCTCCTGCCTGCGGATTCTGTCGCTCTGGCTCGCGCGAAAAACAGAAAGAGAGAGGGCACGAGCAAACGCAGCTTTCCACTTAGGAGACGCGCGAGCCGAGCTGTCGCGCAAAAGTGTGAGTGTGTGTGTGTGTGTGTTTGTAAGTATTCGCGGGAGGGAGGGAAGAGAGCGAGAGAAAAAGGAAAAAGAATATAAAGGGAGAGTCGACTGGCCGAAAAATCGAATAAAAGGTATATCGAAAGAGAGAAGAGAAGAGACCGAGAGAGAGAGTGAGAGAGAGGGGGAAGAACGCATCTCTCTATACTTTGGCCGAGCAATTTTTCCGTTTTTGTTTTCCACAGCTTCGAAACTCTCAGCTTCGGCGCGAGTCGGGCAGGCAAAAAGCTACGCGCGCGTGTGTATGTGTGTCGGCTCTGGTGTGTTAGTTCTTTCAGTTCGCGCAGCGATTTTTATCGGTATGGACACCCGTGCCGCTGCAGTTGGACCTTCCGCCCGACTTGTTTTTCCCTATTTCTGTTTCGCGATAGATATGAAGTCGGATAGAGCGGGAGAGCGCGAGGCTGTGTATAAAGGAATTAGAGGGGCATTGCTTTCGAGTGGAAAATTTTTGCGAAGCTTTTGAATAAATATTTGTATCGGTTCGACGAATTTTTGCCGAAGAGCCCGCCTGTGTGCGTGCACTAGACGGAGCTTTTAGTCAATTCATTGTTTTGCGCGAAGCGAGGCAAAGGAAAGTTCATTGTTATTATTTTTCTTTTTATTCTGCTTTAGTGTGCTTTGATGTCGTTTATTAATTAAGACGGGATTCTAGTGAAATATATTAGAGCTATATAATGAAATTGCTACATCAAATGACAAAGCATTATGAGGGAAGCATGTAAATAAAGTGTAATATATTGAATATTAAATTTAAATTAGCTTTAAATTTTTGTATAGCATAAAAGTGTTGCTCCTGCAAAAAGCTGATTTTATTGCAAAAGAATACTTATGAATTTTATGAAAATTAAGGCTACGGTTTTTCTCAGCACTTTCTACTAGGTTTATTAAAAATATTCTTTTTGCCATATAAGCACGATTTTCGGGTTCTTTTGTGCCTCTAAAGCGGACGCAAAACATCTGTTTTCCGACTGACGGGTAAAAATTTTTTTTTCGCCTGCTCAACACAAAAAAATTTTGAAAAATTTTGAAAAAGGACGGACCGACCAATATGGCGGACAAAATTTTAAAAACTTGATCTATTTAGATAGAACTTCGTATAATATAAGTATTTTTTAGGTCGCTAATTACGAATCCGTACTCAGAATTTTAAAACTGTCTGTGGCGGATCCAATTTGACCACCTAAGAAAACAAAAAAATTGGGGTATTTTAGTTATTTGGACCAAAAAGAAACAAAAATAAACTATATCTCGACAAAACTATTGAATTTTGGACAATGAGGGTCACAAGAGAAAAACTATTTTGGGATTCCAAAATTAAAAATAGCGGACCAATATAGCCATATGGCGACCAAAAATGTGAAATATTGAACTGTTTGAAAGAAAATTCATATACATGGGTTTTTTGATGACGTATTACGAATCCAAACTCAGATTTTCGAAATTCATCAAGGCGGATCCGAGATGGCTGCGAAAATAGCAAATTTCACATTATGGTCCGCCATTTTGAATTTCGGAGTCGACATTTTTTTTGTCTTCACATTTTTGTTAATTTTGACGTAATGTCCTAAATGAGATAGTTTCTGGGATTCCAAAATGCGCACGTTGCCCGTGGTCTATAATGGGTTAAGCGTATAAACGGAGTTTCAAAATCGAAAGGGCATTCCTAAAATCCTCCAGAGTAACATTTTCATATCAAAAGGTATGTTGATAGAATTCGGTTGAATATTCAAATTTGGATTGGTTACATTTTTTGAGCTGGTTGTGTAAGATCGCTAACCAGTAGTGATGTTCTTATTAAAGATATCCCTATAGAAGTAAACAAAACTGGAATCATTAAATTTCATTTTAAAACATAAACATGCAAAATTATTTTATAAAAAAACTAAGAAAATTCATTATATTTCTTATCCAGAAAAAATCGAAAGTTCGCCAAGTTTGAGAAAGTGTATATTTTTAACTAAAACATCCAAGTATCGTAATAGTAGTTAGAAATTATATAAATTAGTACACATTTTTAGTCGGAACTACTAGACTAACAAAATAGATCATAGGTATATCCCGTGTAATTATTTAATTATTTCTGTAAATAAATAAATAAATAAAAATAATAACAAAAAATAAGTTCTTTTTTAATAATTTAAATGATTTGGTAAATTCAATATGCGTTTATCGTTCAATGAAATTCTAGAAAATTTTTTTGTGTATTTCGATACTGTTTTAAATATTTTTTAGTTTAGATAATTATTAATTTCACCGTAACCGTACTTCAACAGTATAAATAACTTTGATTTAATAATTCCAACGTGCTTTATTTTTTGTATACGGCCAGCATTAATTATTGATGGTTTAATTAAAGTAGCAGGGCAGTCGTTAAAATGTATCGTGATTTCTGGCATTTATTACATTAATTAATCACGGCAAGCATAATTTATTCCAAAATAGTATAATACCTTTTAATTAAAAGAAAAATAATTAACAGTTACTGCACGTTCACCATTTCATAGAAGATTACAGTTTGAAAGAAAGCTCAAATATGAATACGGACGAAATAAACAATCTTCTTTTGTGGTATTTGTAGAGCTCGGGGAAAAAAAGCCCGATCCCGCGTACAAGCAAACACGCAGTTCGCAAGTTCATCAATAAACTTCAATAATCTTAATCTCGAATCAGAGCTCGTTCAATCCTGTCGTCGCACTTTCGGCCGCGCGCCGACGCTGTGTACACAGAGATACAGCCCGTGTACACGCGCTCTCGGTCGCTCGACACACAGACGCGCGTATATACACAGCAGCCGTAACAGCGACTTTTTCGCAAATAGAAGGGAGGAGAGAATCCTTGATTCTCTCTCGTTTTTTTCCCCCTCCCTCCTCCTCTTCTCTTCTCGTCCCGCGCTCCCACATCCACAGGCTCTGACCCACATTTACTCATCTATTCAGACTTACTGAAGTCACACAACAGCTCTCTTTCTCTCTCTGGTGCAAACCCGCTTACATGGCCTAGGCTCCCTTTCTCTCTCGCTCTGCATTTGAATAACAAGGGAGCCGACAACAAACAGAAATTCACGAGCGTGCGAGTGAGAAAGAGAAAGAGAGAGAGAGAGAGAGAGAGAAAGAGTAGGGTGCGTTGAGCGACGCTATTTCTCGTGTAAACGCGAGAAAAGGGATTTGGAGTACATTCAGCCTCGAATATGCACCTACTCCAATGCCGCTGCTACTATTCTCTTCTCTTTCCCTCTGCTATCCAGTAGCGCGCATCGACCGGCGGCGGCGGCACCGTTGCTCGAATCAATCATTGTTTAGGCGCCCGTTCTATTTCGCTCTCTCCTTATCGTCTCCGCTCAATCTGAAAAAACTCGACGATAAAAAAACAGAAAGCGAGAGAGAGAGAGAGAGAGAGAGGAGAGAAACCAGAGGGAGGGAAACGGTCCGGGTAGAGATGAAAAGCGAGGCTCCGGAGAAATCGCGTGAATCTCTCATTAAACGCGGCGATGGTGGCAACGCGCAATTTAAACTTTCTCTCCCTTGTCTCTTTTCTCGTCTCGTCTCTCTCCCTCCCTCTCTCTCTCTCTCTCTCTCTCTCTCTCTCACTCTCTCATTCGTTCTCACTGCTGTACACGACAACGGGACGGCAGCGGATGATAACTGCGAAACGTGCGGCGCAAGTGTCTGGGGACCATAGCGGGGTATATGCGAGATGAAAGAAGCAGCAGCAGCAGCAGCAGCAGCAGCAGCAGCAGCAGCAGCGGGTTCGGATAGAAAACAAGAAACGGAGCACAGAAGCCGAAGAAGAAGAAGAAGAAGAATAAGAATAAGAAGGCAGAAGGCAGAAGGAAAGCGGCATCCGAAGCATTTTTCTCCGGTGGCACGTCCTGGGGATATCTCGCGCCGCGTGTCTTTCGGTGCGGCAGCGGCCGAGGAACGAAGGAACGCTAAAGATGACAGTTTTTAAAACGACTTGTCCCCCGGTCTATCAAATTCCGAGGCAGCCACCGCGAAATTCCGCTCTTCACGCTTGTCCCTCGCCCCCCCTCGTATCTCTTTGGCCCCCCGCGCCCCATTTTACTGCTATACTTTGTCGTCCTCGCTCTTTTCATTTCTTTCCTCGGCTCTCGGGGGACGACGACAACGTAGACGCGCGCGCGATATTAGCTTTAAATTCGGAGCGAGCAAGCAGTAGCTCTCTAGCCGCGCTGGATATATATATACATATATATTTATTTATATGTGTGTGTGTGTGTGTTATTATATGTGTACGAGAGCAGCCCGACTGCATCAGCCGTTATTAAAGTGATTTTTTCCAATTACCCGCGGATGCTCGAATTGCAAACGGGAGGGGGAAGAGGTACTGGACTTTGCTCTCGGATAAATTGAATGCGGCTGTCATTATCGTTTGCGTGTTAATGCCTGCTGCCTCGCTGCGATTGTAATGCAGCGTAATTTTATCTCGCAGGGGATTGTTGCGACACCGAGCATTCGAAATATTTCAAAGTGGAATTTGCGAAGAGAATGGCTCGATAGATCTGATTCACTTGTTTCGTTTGCGTTATCAATTTGAAAGGTAATATTTATGATAATTAATAGTTTTATAATTAACTAAAAATGAGAGTGCATACCCTGTTGGAGGCGATTTTTTATCAAACTTCAGGAGGTGGTTTCGGGTACCTAAATATGAAGCCTGGCACCCGTAATCTATTCCAATGGGCACGCGTTCTCGAGATATGAGGTATTTTGCTTAAATTGTGCGTTATTTTAATAAAAAATGTACTCCTTCTTTTGACAATAACTCTACAAGCTTTTATGCGAGAAATATTGACCCAAAAGATACTCAAAGTAGGTGGATAGAGCTGTAATGTAGGCTGTAATGTCGTTTCGTATAAAAATATTATTCTGATGCAAAGTTATTTACATTTGAAGATGATGATTAAAAGTGTATGAATATTCGATGAATTTTAACTCTTAAAATCGATGAATTTTCAGCATTTTAAATCATCATCTTCAATTGTTAATAACTTTGGATTAGAATAATGATTTGATACGAAACAAAGCATAAATTGTAATTCTTTTCTCGAAAACAGGGGCTCATTGGAAAGGATTACGGGAGCTAGGCTTCATTTTAGGTAGCAGAAACCACCTCCTTAAGTTTGATAAAAAATCGTTTCCCACAGGGTGTGCACTCTCCTTGTAAAGGAGCTCCGTCTTCCTGCACGCTTCGCGCGCTTATATCCACCTTTTACATTATACATGTTTTCACGTAATAAGCATAATCATAAAATATTGAACTTTATGAAATAATGAAAAATCATATGTTAAAACCAACGTTAAAAATAGCTTAGAACATATATCTAGAATATTTTCAGTGTTTTTTTACCAGGTTGGAAGATATAAAAGATTCGGACACATTCAGAGTTACGATATAATATAATACCTAATACCTAATACCCACACATCCAACGATACACGTGAATCCATACTCTGACAGAAATGCATACGTGCTTATTTCCTATTCTTCTGTTCTGATCTCTACTCACTCTCTATATTTCTTATTCCTATAATCTTATTATAAAACAATTTAAGAAAAAATTAATTTCTTAATATATTAATGCATCAACTCTTAAAGACCGGGATTTGAGGTATTAGTATTTCCTTTGAAAATGATACAAACTTTATGGACTAAGCCGATAAGCAGCTTTACAGCCCTTTAAATATTAAAAGTCTTTGAAATAGACATAATTTACATAGTGAATATAAAATAGGTAAATATTTATTTTCAAGATTTTCTTTAGTAATTAAATCTATATTTCTTTCTCTTACAAAAAATAAAAGCCATATATATTTTTTACAAAATTAAAGATATATGGTATTGGAAATAGACACATATGAAGTGTTGTAAATCATTGAAACATTGGGAAAGTCAATAATTTAATAACCCAATAACTCAACAACCCAATAACCCAACGACCCAACTTTGGTTATTGGGTTATACAGAAATAACACAAAAAATGAGGTGAAGGAGGGACTGAGGCGGGGGGTCTTCTGGATTCTTGAAACGGCGGCTGCACAGCGGTGGCGATATATCTTTACAATATAGAGACATCATAAATCTACTTAATAATTTTGTTGAGCAAGTAACATATGGACGCGTAATGTTATTATTGATGGTGAATAATTTATTTAAGTTATTTGATTTTTACCACAGTTATGTCTTTTTACAGCGAACGAATGCATATTATTTACGACATTTTGCAGTAATATGCTAAATTTTATTACTTTCAGTTTTATTGAAAATACGATATTTAAATATATAATTTAATTCATTGTGCAATGACATTTGTAATAAATTGGTACTTTGCATGATTTTTTTAATCGATATTTTAACCGTTTATGCAAACAAAGAAATAAGTCGTATTTTTTATTTTCTCAATTTGAGGCAACTCGAAGTAAATACAGCAAGTTAAAAGTCACGTGACGTGACCGTGGTATAGAATTGCTTTAGAGTCTGAAATAGCTTTTCTTCCCGTGTTACACACCGTATTTTTTCAACAACGGCACGATAGGGCCTTTATTATGCATGAAATTTGGGTACGTGATTGCATATTTCGAGTCGTACACAACGCAATTGAAAATTGTTGTATTTTTAATTTTAACTTTTAATCGTACAGTTCAAATATTTGCACATTTTCTTATTTCGATTTTAATCGAAACTCGCGAATGCGCAATTACGACCTGTGACTAACAGTGGCATAGCGCGTTTCTTACACATAAGAATTATACACGTAATTATTGTACACAATTTAGCATTGGTCAAATTATATATAGATATATTTGACCAATGCTAAATTGTGCACAAAATTACGTGTACAATTCTTATGTGTAAGAAACGCAGTATACCCTAACAGTAAACTTCACAATTATGCGCATGAACAAGGTTAAACCTGAAAAATGGGTCCTGAGCTTATTTCCTACATTTTTTCGCAATTTTTGAAAAGCGGGGAAAAAAGTTATTTTTCTCCGCTATATGAATATTTTTTCACACTTTTTACAAACAGGCTCGAAATGCGCATTATTCGCGCATTATTGCGCGTTAATTTTCTACGTTATTTTTAGGCATGAAAAATGGCATTTTCATGTCTGAGTTGAAAAAAATTAATTAATAGCACTGATTTGATTAAATTAGAGTCAGTCTAACCTCAACTGGTGCTAAACTCAATGTTTTGGATAAATCATATTCTGATCGTATACGGCTAGTCGAACTGAATTTAAAGTATGTACTTCTGTAGATATTTAATTACTTAAGCTGAAATTTTTAACCTTTTCTCGAATGGGATTTACTGACAGAGATTAAATTTGTTTCCCGTTGACGATGTTTTTAAGAAAAACGCAATTTTTCTATATTAATTGTACGAAACAGACGGAACTTTTAGTGAATATAAGTCAGTAAATAGATGGTAAATGACACTGAAATTAAACAGATATACTTATCACCGTAAATATTAATTTTGCTAACAATTTCAAAAGCAAGTCGAATCAATCAGTATTAGGAAATAATCACTTTAATAAATATCTAGTTTTATGAAAAAAGAAAAAATATGACCTAATTATTTGTTATTGCTCTACCTAGTTCACACTAAATATTAACTTTCTATATTTTTGCGAAACCCTAATTGCAGCTGATCAAAGGAGGATACCTATGACTGATCTTCAGAAACAATTGTTTGGTATTAATGGGAAAAAAACGTCTTTTATTTGATATAAATTTTGTTACTCTTTCACAGAGAGAATTTTCTAATAAAAATTATAACAAAATTCACAGTAACAAGAACCGTAAAATTTGCCTGATACGAGAAAAATGCCTATTCATGTAACTAAATTTTATTGATATCCAGCTGAAATTCACTAGACCCAATCGAAGAAAGACAGCTGATGAAGGATGACAGCTAACTATAGTATATATACACAAATTTTAGGTTAATCTTATATAAATGTGAATAAAGGTAATTTATATGAGTATTATTGATACTACTATAAGAATTGGAAGAAAATTCACATTGTTAAGAAATATTTTATATAGATTTTACCATCCATTCCGTTCTATAATTGTATATATTCTATTATTCTGTTATTTTTTTTTGAGGTTCATATAGAAAATTTTTACTCTACGGCAGGCAAATTTTACTTTTTTCTTAATAATCCACATTTTTAAGAAATATTTTATATATCTTTTATCATTCATTCCGTTGTATAATTTAATATTTTCTATTATTCTGTTAGTTTTTATCTAAGGTTCAGATTGGAAATTTGTACTCTACGGCAGGCAAATTTTACCATTCAGTAGGTTTAAAGTTATCTCGAATATCAATAAAGAATTCCTCCGATTACCGCACATTACGGTAAATTATACTGCAAATTTTGTCATTATTTTTATTACAAAATTCTCTGCGTGTACTAGAAGGAAAAGTATAATGGTATAACGGTAATTTTGTGAAAATATACTAATGTAAAAAAATTGAAAACACCTATTTTGAATCGATTTTTTATAACTTTCTTATTTATGTAAGTTTCAAAATATAAATCGAATTAAACGTTTTCTTATCCTTCAAATGATATTATAAGTATCATATATCTTCTCTAACAAACCAAAGCTGTGGCGAGGTTGCGGAGCAACACCTCGGGCGATTGGCGAAGTTAAGCAGCGTTGGGCACGGTTAGTACTCGGATGGGTAACCGCCAAGCAACTCCGTGGCCAATGCAACTTTATCCAATCGCTTAGCTTAGATGAGGTTTCACACCTCAACAAAGTGAGCTGAAGGTGTGGAATAATCGGGTTCCGTATCTCTAAGCCTACGAAATGTGAGATAGACATCCAATTCGAACATGTCAAATAAATCGTCCATCCCGGAGCGGGTTTTCTCCTGACACAGGATTTCCCCGCTCCATAGGCATAACCCTGGGCGAATGCGGGATGTGATGAGGTAGGAAAAAATATAAAGATATGGAAATAACAGGTATAAAGAAAAAATAGGTATGAGATACTTGCTAGGCTAAGAGGTTGCAGGTAGATAACCCCAATACAAAAATAAAAAAAATATTTGCTCTGACAATAAACATAATTTTACTTTTTACAATATTCAAAATATGAAGTAAAAAACGAGTTTAGCAAGACACATATTTTGAAACGTTTTTTAAAATAATTTTCTCTCCTAGAAAAGGATTCAAAATTTAGATCAAGTTAAATGTTTATGCATCTTATAAATAACGATACATAATTCATACGTTTCCTCGAAAAAACTGAGCTTTATTCGTATTTCGCGGGCGTCTTTCTTTACGAATTAATTAAATGGTAGTCTTTAAAAACAGTAAAATTTAGTTTATAAAAAGTAAACCATAAAAAAAGCCCGGTACCCGCAGTTTTACCTAATGAACCTTTGCAAAGTACACAGAGAGAATTTTCTAATAAAAATTATAACGAAATTCAGGGTAAAAATTACCGTACGTAACTATAAAGCTGGGATACTCCTACTTTCTAGCACTTTTTACTGATATTTTACTATAAACTTTACCTCATTAACTACAAATTTTATCGCACAGACTTTATATTTTACCGCACTGAATGGTAAAATTTGCCTCATTTGAGAAAAAGAAAACAGCTGATAAAGGACACAACTGAGAGTGTTTATTTTAGGTTAACTTTAATATAAATGTGTATAAATATACTTATTTAAGTATATTAATAATACTGCTATAACAATTGGAAGAAAATTCACATTTTTAAAAAATATTTCATACAAATTATACCATCAATTTCATGTGTAACTTTATATGTTTCTTTATTCTATTAGTTTTCTCTAAGATTCATATAGGGAATTTTTACTCTACAGCAGGCAAATTTTACCTTTCAGTACGGTAAAATCTATCGTAAATATGAATAAAAACTGCCGGAAAGTTAGAGTGTTCCAGCTTTATAGTCATTCACGGTAATCTTTACTGCGAATTTCATTATAATTTTTATTAGAGAATTCTCTCTGTGTACATATAGTAAATTTTATTAACATTGTCAGTATATCTGTACATAAAAGATTGTTAACATTGGGTATATGAGTAACTACTACTGTTTAAAACTGTATCTCACATTCTAGAACCTATCAGATCAAACTACGAGTGCTGAATTTCGCTTCGAGGCGTCAGAAAATTACTTTCAAACTTTCAGCAAAATTCTTTTCCCGCAGGTCTGACATTCCCCTTGCAAGTAGTAACAGACACCATTGGCCAGCCGCGTGTACACAGCGTCGTTTTCCTTCAAACTTCCAACTTTCATCGCTGTTTCAAAAGAGATCGCTCGAACTAATAAATCTACGAGACAATCATTAGCGTTGGCTCGGAGCAGGCACTCTCATGCTCGCAACAACACGCGCGCGCGCCCCGTCCTCGAACAGCGGGCAATCTCCCGGGCGTAAAAGCCGCCGAAAACACTTAACAGATCAAGAGCGGCGGCAGCGGCGGCCGAGCTCGGTCGAGTCCATTAATCAGCTATCTGCGCCGCTGCCGCGAAAGCTTGCCCCTCGGTCCGAGCCCAGGCTGCTACTTCCGCCTTCCGGCAGCGCTACACACTATGTCCGCGCAACTATGCCAAGCGAGAGCCGGCGCGTCTTAGGGTGCTTCGCACATGACTTCCGAGTCAATTGGGTGTGTACGGAACAAAGTGACGACAATGTTATTTAGTGTACGTAAATAATATTTGTTCAATTTATTTATGAATTTTAAGATCATTTAAGATGGCTGTAATGCAGAAAGTTATGTTTTCTTTCGTCACAGAAATGATATTTTTACACTCACATGATGTCAGAATTGCCGATGCTGATAATATGGGTCATTGCTGGCTTTGTACTTCCCATGTAAGAATTGCCATTACTGACAATACGGGCCACTGCTGGCTCTTTACTGCTAAACAATTAATTCGACGCCAGCATCGCTCCGGCACTATTTTTTTACTGGAATGATAACAACGGGCCAGCAATGAAATTTTTATTATAAATGTCTGGTTTTACTGTAATACCAGTACTCAGCCAGATTTGAAAAGTCAGCACGTCAGATTGAAAAACAAAAGTATCGCGGATTTGTCATAACCTACTTTTTAACCTCTAATTTTTGCAAAATGTTATTTTTAAATATATTTGCCAATTATACAAAACAAATGCTACTGTTTAGCGGAATCATGCGATTAAGATCTATGCATAGTAATTTTAGTGAACTGATAAAAGTCTGCCGTAAATGATATATTTTCTGTTATATTTTGCACTAAAATTGCGAATATCGGCAGTTCTTGTAATTCCTGCATTGCCCCAGTACTAGCTTGCTAACCTCGGCTCATTGTTATCATTTCAGTATTGCCCCAGCATTAGAACAGTAATATCTGATAGTACTGAATATCTGGCAAAAAGTACTCATCCAATATTGGGCTATTAGAATCTTCTTGCATGGGTTGTAGACAGTTAATCGCCAGATGTGGGCCCAGCTCTATGCCACTACTGATTTGATAAGAACGGGCCACTACTGGGAATTAGTACTGGTCCAATGTACTGCCAGTGCTGGCCCTGAGTTCAATTTTTTTTAATAAAAATTTTTATTGCTGGCGCAGTACAATTTGCCGCTATTGCAAGACAAAAGAATCGCGAACTTGTCACAACCTCTGCATAACCTACTTTTGAGCCTCTTGTTTATTGAAAAATGTTATTTTTTTAATATCTTATCTATTTGTACAAAAATTTTATTACTACCTATCGGGTTAATGAAAATAAGATCTATGTGTAGTGATTTAAGTGAACCGGTAACATTCTACCATAAGTGCTATATTTTCCATTATATTTCGCAGTAATAAATGAAGTGTCGATAGCTCTTGTAATGTCTGCATTACCCAAGTACTGCCTAGCCAACCTCGGCCCGTTCTTATCATTTCGGTATTGCCCCAGTATTATTTCAGTAATGTCTAGTTGAACTAAATATCTGGCCAACTATACTCGGCCAACATCGGGCCGTCAGAAACTTCTCACGTAGGCGACTTACGCAGTCACGCTTTGAGGCTAGAACTTCAGCGTTTTCGTACTTTTTAAATAAATATCTTTTTAATAAATTCGGCTTCCCATATTTTCCACTGAGTCAACAGAAAGTACGAATTTCATACAATATCTTGATTTTTTAGTTTGATCTGAAGTTTTTACCAATTAATATCTTAACATCACTGCTCGCCATAAGACGTGTGTAAAAGATACGATTTTCAAGTAATTTTTTCTCTAAAATGTACTCGGCAACCGTGTCTAAAATTTTTCGAGGGGATACTTTTCACGTACACAAATAACCCCGTACAAGTTTCTGTACTTTAATTCGCGTTCGAACCACCTAAAGCCGAGTCCTCCCTCTCTCGGCCAATGCGAGAGAGAGAGTTTACACGAAGCTCGGACTAGTCCGCCTCAGCCGCCGTAAACATAAGACCGGCGGTACAAAGCGCCTTTGATATATACATGTATAACCGAATCTACAGCCCCGCGCGCGTTGCGCTGTATAAATTCCCCGCGTCCGAGGAGGAGCGAGAGAGAGAGAGAGAGAGAGATAGATATACCAGAGTGAGCCCCGGGCTCGACTTCGCGAGCTACTTTGCACAATGGCCGCGCGCGCGCGCGCGACGCATTAAGAGTGTGTGTCTCGTCCGAACAATGCCGCGATTACTGGCGAACTGCTGCTTCCGCTGCGTTACATAGCTTACAAGTACTGCCTGATAATGAAAGCGTTCGCCGAGCGAGACAACCTAAATTCCCCCCACCGCCGCGCGCGAATCTTCGGAGCTGGAGGAGAGATGAAAATAATAAAGTATCGGATTGTGCATTATGCGCGGAGTGCGTGTTGCGCGCTCGCGCTCGCGCCCATTCGCTGGTCCTTTGTGCTTTTATTTGCACCCTTTGTGTTGCGCGTGCTCCATTGATCCGAGTGAGGAGGTAGGCGTGTGTGTACAGCGCGGCACTGGGTCGAGAGGGAATGGGGAGGAATTATTGCGTGTGCGCGCGCGCGTACGCCGTGGATGAACGCGCGCTTTAATTCCCCGGCGCTCGCAACGTCAATGCGTTGGAGAATGTGGCTTTAATGCGTTGGGGGTATTTTCATAATCGCGAGCGGTTTTTCGAATGCGTAGGGAGGATTCGCCGAAGTTCGGACACGGGCTTGTGTCGAACAGTCTTCGTTTGAGTGTTTAGGGATGGGTACCAGCATTGCTCTTATAATGTTACGAGTTCATTGGTAGAGAAGTAAAATGACGCGTTTCGGCATTTCTGGGAGTATCGTACAAATTAATACATTGTGTTTTCTGTTTCACCTAATAATCCAAAAATCTACTCATTAAATCTGACCAGTAGATCAATAAAGGTGGCAGTACTGGCGTTTATAGTACTGAAAATTCGTTAACAAAGAAGCGCTGATTAAGGCACAAATTTGGAAGAATTTAGTGACTAATATAAACGAGAACAGGGCCCTTTATTGTCTGGCACAAAATCGAACTGCACTCAAGTTAGCTTCAAGTGGTAATTGAATAACAAGATATTGTACCTCCAGTTTTCTACCACTGAATATTTATTTCAATTACGTTTATTTACAAATTTCCACAAAATTTATTTTCAAAATTTATCTAAAATTGTTTAACCTTACTTTTAATTGTAAACAAAAGTTATATGTGCATACAAGCTTAGGTATCAAGATAAAATTAGTTTGAAGTCCAACTATCAGTCAACTAAAATCAATTTTATGGGTAAAATGTCATTTTCATGTACTTTGACGACTGTTATTGTAGAAAAATACACTTAACTAAATTTCTTTTTAATTTTGGGATAATTACCTTATTATGTAACAATTCTCTGAATTCTCTGAACAATACGTTGTTATTTCTATCACAACAATATTATTTTGCTGCGACAACCATACAATATCACCGACAACCATAATATACGCCAGCAATATATATGGTTACTCGAGCAATACCGGTATAGTTATCATATAAATATAAAAGCATTGTTGTGATACCCAATTATTTTTGTCAGTGTACCTTTATGTATAAGTTATAATATAGTATCTATTCTTTAGCAGGATTGTAAATATTACAAGAATGTCTAGTACTGAGTCTCGTACAACCAAGATAAGATACAATTAGCACAAAACAAGACGTCTAGTATTCAGTCCTAAAGTTCGTAGTAATGAGTAAAGTTTTCCTACATCATATTGGATTTACTAAAGGGTCTAGTAATGGTTACTAATTTTTTCTCTCAGTGTGGAATGGAAAACGAGGATAGCCTTCATTAGTGGCATGAATTTTTCTTTCCAATGTAAAGTAATTTCTCTGAGCACTTCTCATATCAAAGTTACTATGATAGTCACGAGTACGAATTCTTTTGTAAAAAACTTATGAAGTTTTATTAGGGTCTGGAACTTCCGTGTAAACTTTATGATCGAAAAATCCAGTGTATTTTTAGGGTGAAAAGATACAAGGAAAGCAATTTGAACTGATCCTTATTTAAGTAGGGCGATTCGACTGGTTAGTGTAAGACACTAAATCGAAGATCCTAGCGGTGTAAGTAATTGAGGATAATTATGCAAAACCAGTACTTTAATTTTCTGTAATCCCTCAATTTATCCTTTGCAAACTCTATGAGTTTTCCTTTTTGCCTTTTCTTTGAATTTAGATTTAAAAAGTATCATGTGCTCGCTCTAAAATTAGCGTATCGGTCCTGGACACCGTAAGTTTGTTTTACTTTCGAGAACGTATTTACTGGAGTAAAATATTATGTTTTATCATTAAACAAATTTATATATGTACACTCTAAAACATATATATTTGATAAATTCAACTTTTAACTTATGAAAATCCTCTGATAAATTTCATAAATGAAAAAACTAAAATAAAACTTGTTTTTACCGTTTTTGACCACCTAACCACTAGATTGGTCTATAGGTGTGTACCGATTTTGGCCACTATCTTAATTGACGTTTACATACTATGAAAATATTTTCGTATTATCAATTATTACCAATTAAAACAAACAAAGCAGTTAGTTGTAGTGACTGCTTGGAACATACCTCCTTTTAAGATTCCGATTCAACATTCTGAATTTCAAGTATGTTAAATATAAGCATATCAGAAAGTTATTTGTGCATTTTGAACTTAAATTGATCAATATAATTTGGTTTTATTAACAGATAACCAATTCAAATTGTGAACAAAGGACGAAATAGATGTTTTTTATCGTGTTCCATGCGCATACAGTTTTTTCAAAGGCTTTCGTATCACATTTTTCTATATTTTTGACAAAAAAAATAAAAACATTTTATGGTTTATATTTTCAAAATAAAAAAATTATTTTAGTATCAGGCATAACAAAAAAGCATTTAAAAAAACGTAAAAATGTATTTCTTTTGAACCTTTTTTTAACTGATTGACTAAAACATAATTTTAAATCATATTATTCATTTTTTAGACTTGCAAAACCTGAAATAAGCATGTAAAAAGTAAATTTGATGTATTTTTATGACTGAGGTACTATGACCAAAACTGGTATATTAAGGGGATGCCGGATATCGACATTGTAGTTTTTTGTTTTATTCAATGAATAAATAAAATTTTCAGATTTCGCAAACGTACGCACAATCTGTTAATCACTAAGAATGTGCGTACGATTGTAAAATTTTATGAAAGTAAAAATTAACTGCGTAAAACGAAAAATCGATAATTTTGGACACTGGGTATGAGGTATAGGATTCCGCTCTTCTGTTAACGTTTTTATTGTACCGCTTCTGACCACCATTTATTTTCTATGAAATTGCAGTTTTCTTTGTAATTTTTTCATTTATTTTTAATATTTTAACCGAATTAATTGTACCTGTGCAGTTATATTTTACCCCAAATGATATTTACTAAGAAATATGAATGTTTTAGTCATCTGCTTCTCTTGTCGCTTTGCCTAAAAAAAATATCGTTTTCAAATCACCTCAAAATTAAAGTTTTCTTTTCAAAATAGGCGGAGCTAAGTGTAATTCATTATTATACAATGTTCTAAAGTACTTAAAATCAAGTAAATGTCAAAGTTGTATGGAATTCGACAATTCAAAATTTTAAATGTTGCGACAATTGACCTTCCGAATATTGCGCTATTCAATACTGAAACATGAGTAATTATCATGAACTGGTTAGAGTGCACGCAATAAGCTTCTTAATAATACTTGGGAAATCAAAAGTTCAGTTTACATTCATCGAGCTGTTATATTTATACGAGTATCAGAGACGATAATTTAGTTCAATTTATTTTCGAAAATCAGCTTACAATTCCATCACTGTTTTAACTTTATCAGTATTTCGGTTTTAATACTGTCGTAATTATTTGTCGTTAATTCTAAAATTAACTCTGCTGTTCATTATATCATAACAACTTTATAAGCAGTTGTTATATTCAGGGGCTAATTTTATCATCACGAAGGGTAAATATGTTTTCTCAATAAATTCCTCATCAGGGCATTCGAGCGACGTATTTATTTTCCATTATAATTTTGTTATTTTTAGACTATTAATGTAATTAAAGCATCTCACGCAGCGAAAGGGAACCAAGAATCCCCGTAGACAAGAGGGTTGCGAGTGTAAACAAAAACAGTGCTTCAGCTTGCATCTTAATCATACAAGCACAGCTTCTTGCTCTCGCGAGACTGCAGTACATAATAATCATATCACGGCGCTTGAGATATTCATACGCGAGAAAATTAAAGAGATGAAAGAGCCTGAAAAAAATGTCATGTTTACCTTCATCCAGCAAATATGCCTTTCGCAACAAAAATAACGCCATTCATCTGGTTTTGTTATTCATAGCTTTATAATAAACTAAATATCGAAGAGCTAAAGACAACCGATGAAGAACAAACAAAAGAAGAACAGACAGTCCGTGAAAATACAATGTACAACATACCTTTTCCCTTCCAAAAAAAACTTCAAAAATCAGTTACACTCCAGGGTGCGACGACACGGGTATGAAAAAAAATTATACAGAAAGAAACGCACGAGCTGCAGCCTCCTGCCAATTGTTCTCGACTCTCCCGAAAAAAACAAAGCGACAAAAGCCTAGGCTCGCGCTCAACGCGCATGCACACACAGTCCTAGTCGCGCGCCTCCCTTACTCCCGCGCGTTGCTTTTGATCATTCTTTCATTCGGGCCCGCCAACGACGACGTCGACGACGCAAAACAAAAGGAGGACGCGCAAGCACACCAACTCCGCTCCCGTCAGACAATCCCTCCCTCCCTCCCAACATACACACACACACACACACACGTGTGCACGCACGAGCCCGCGCATTCGTTAATCGAGGCCCTTAAAAAATCTTTGTTCCCCCGCTGCGCGACTAGTTTTGTGTCTCATTAATGCGCAACACGCGCGCCTCTGTGAAGATGCGAAACGCCGGGCGTACGGAGGGTAAAGGGAGAAGAGAGACAGAGAAAGAGGGTGAAAGACAACGGCAATGAGAGCGGGAGGAGCGGGTGGAGGAAACGCGAATAAGCGAGAGAGGAAGCGAAGTCGGCCGCGCGCCGCTGCCGCTGCCGGAAACGCCGCGCAGACGGGCGAGACTAGAGCGGAGAATGCGCGCCTGGAAAATGAGCAGAGAGAAAGTGCGGAGAAGGAGGAGGACAAGAGCGCCGGTAGTAGCAGCAGCCAAGGCAGATGGAGGTGTGCGTGGAGCGGGAGGCGAAGAGGTAGAAGGGAATGAAGACGATAACACAAAAGGAAAAAAGAAACGTTATATATATAGACGAGCTCGCGTACTCCCCTTTGTGTCGTACACACAAATCTCGCGGGGGCAAGCGAGAAGCCGAGAGGGAGTAAGAGGGAGAGAGAGAGAAAAGACTTGCAGCAGGAGCCGCGCGGAGGAAAATGGGATGTCTCAGCGTGATAGCACCTGGACATTACCGGATTATGCCTCATGCGGCGATTTCTGCGCTTTCTCCCCCCGCCCTGTTATAGCAAAAAGCTCTTTCCTTCCTTCCGAGCGCTTCTTTTCCCGTGGCGGCGGCGGCGGCGGCAGCTCGCCTCGTGGATAAAACGAGCGCGAGAGCGAGAACGTCGTGTAGGTACGGCAATAATGGCGGAAGTCCCCCCCCCGTTCGCCAGAGATCGACCCACGCGCGAGATTTCCCGCGCGGAGTGAGAGGGAAAATATAGAGCGAGCGTGTTTCCATTATTTACATTATGCGCCGCGTGCTTGTTCGCCGCTGGGCTTTCATCGAGGTTGAGGCGATATTTATCGCTTTTGTGCGAGCATAGGCGGTAAGCAGCGTATTCAGCTGTAAGAGCTGACATTCTGTTTTGTTCGCGGAATTTGATTCGCCGAAATCGCTTTTCAACGCAAAAAGTTCTTGACGGGCATTGTCTGTTAAAACGCGTTAACAGGTATTTGTCAGTCATTTTTAACGGACATTTGTCTGTATATGAGGACTATGTATAGAAATAGCTTTGTGTCAAATTAACAGACATTTGTCAGTCGCGTTCACCGACAAAAATGTTAACAGTTTACATGCGTGTTTTTTTACAGTGTTCTACTTTACCTTGGGACTTATTCTGCTACGACTACACTATAGGGGTCGCTAGTGTCTACGTCTATTTCAGCAGTTCACGGTCGCAACACATTTTTGCTGTGTTCCTCTGGATTCAAGCATTAATTCAGGCATAAACTTCAATCTATTTGATGATAAATACATATCGGAATGAGGATGAGTATTTAAAACGAATCGAAAGCAAAAATTCTGCGCAGACGTTAGCGCCGGCTGCCTTACACTTACTATCAATCTCCACAATATACCTAGCGTATAATCGTAGCCGAATAAGCCCCCCTATCCTGGGTGTAACGGGATTGTTTGCCGCTCCGCGTCGTGCTTCGTTCGTTTATTTAAACTCGTTAGTTTCCACCATTTGACTCAGCTGCACAGAGGTACAATCGCTGTTGCCATCAGCTTCGTTTTTCCTTGCCTTGTCGCCCCTGCCTTTTTATTCCTCTGGGGCGCTGGATGCGATTATAACGACACGCAATAGAGAAATAGAGAAAGAGAGAGAGAGAGAGAGAGAGAGAGAGAGAGAGAGAGAGAGCCAGCTGGCGAGAAAGAAAGAATGATGGGGCAGGAACGAGCGGAAAATAACACGCGAGAGTACGTTTCAGTGATCTCGGGAAATTTGATTCGCGGCCGCCTGCCTGCCTGCGCGCGAGAGCACTAATGTACTCTCGCGCGTCGCTTTACAATCGCGAGTGAGCGCGCGGCTCGGCTACAAATGGCTTGAATTTCACTGGATCCGACGAGGCGCGCGCGCGCGCGCTGCTCTCTTTCGCTCCACTAGTGTATACTTGGCTTCGCTTTCATCGAGCTTTATTTACTCTTTCGCCTTTTTCCCTCATTTTCGCGCGAGCTTTTACGTAACTGTATAATTTCGTATTTTGCTTAATATAAAAGCAGTTATCATTCGCTCGCTGAACAGCGAGATTATTATCGACCATGGCTCTTAACACCGTGTGCTAGGTGAAATCTATCTAAATATTTGACTGATCTGTAAATTAATGCTAAACTACATTACATTACTAGTACTATAGCTTGTGTCGATTGAAGCTACGCTTTTCGGTAGTCGTCGGAGCCAAAGCTCGCAGCCATTACTTATTTAGTTAGTTTATTTACTGAGTACTACTTCCCGTTAACTGAAAAACAACCAATATTTACTACGTTTTTAGGCACAACCGCTCCAAGGGAGAACCTTATATTTTAGTCATCGCAAAAAGTGTGATATCTTTACGACTAACAAATTATTGCATAAAAACAGGTTTTAACACTATAGGAACCCATTTCAAGTATCCCTGTAGATGTATGTATAGATGTATGATGTATAGCGGCACATCGGCATCCCCAATCGGACCCACAGCTATTAGTACTGTAGTGTAGACTAGAGTGTGGATATACGTGTGTATGTAATCAAGTTTATGCAAAAACTTAGCGAGGCTGTGGTGAACTTGACTAAAATTTATAAAAGTTACTTGTCACATTTTAAGAAGCTGACGTATCTATTTTCAGCCGTATCCTATGAGTATATTACCATATCGGAGAACTTTTAAAGATGTTGAAAAATCGAATTTTAGCTGTATCTTGAATAAATTTCATATGTTTATTAAATTTTTCAACATTTTTTAGGTTAACATCATTTAAATAAAATTGGTCGATATTTAGACCACAATTGGATTCTAACACATTATATGTAAAAATTTTCTACGGTACACTTGTAGATCACAAAAAAATGCTTTTTTGTGTTTAACATTTTTTACAATAATGTCATTTATACAAAGTTTGCCAAGAAAAACGAAAAATAAAACATAAGAAGCATAAAAAGTCGAATTCCAGCCGTATCTTTAATAAATTTCATATTTTTACTGAATATTCTACGGTATTGTTACAGATCTCAAAGAAAAAAAAATTTTTGAAACTGAGATCACTAGAGAAAACAAAAAATATTGGCGTTTAAAAATGTTTAAAATTAGTTTGTTGCCTTCTTTAATCATGACAAAACAAGTTACCGAAGTTTTCAAGTTTTTAGACAAAGTGGAAAGATGTTTATTACATCAGTGGCGGACCAGCTTAAAGTTTACATTGTAAAAGCATTTTTCAGTCGGTTCTTTAGGACAAAAGCAGTGATATAAGACAACGGAATTGACATTCTTGTCAATTAATCTCTCATTGTTCCAAGTTATCTATAATTTTTTCCCTTTTTATATATCTCGATTTTAGAGTCTTTTATTATTTAATTACATAGATTAATATTTCCTTTTCTTTTTTTTAATATAATGTCAAATCAACGGGGAGCAATAAAAATAAAATCCGAGCGCGAAGCGCGAGAATTGATGGTCGTTCCTTACATGCAAAAAGCTTAACTGTTTGCATGCCTCGCATCGCTAATCATGTTTTTAAAGCATATAACCTTTGGTAAAAGTGCATTGTACCCCACTTCAGTCCCAAACTTGATAACCATCAAGTGATGACTCCTTTTCAAATACTATAATTAAGTATCTTAAGTCATGTTCTATATCTAATAAAATTTTATAGGAACTGTACAGTAAAAAAGTTCGGACACTGTGAAATGATGGAACCGGGTAGAGCAGGTACTGGGAACGACCTAAAATAACTGATCAATCGGGTAAATCTTTTTAACAGTGCTCGTTTCTAATTATTCATACTGCCTGTTTGTTCACAGTGCCTAGACTTTTACTGTGTTGAGAAAACAATTAGGTAAGTTCGTTGAATTTTCATAGTGGCGGTAAGTATAAACGTACCGAACAGCAGAAGAACCATGCCACTTGAGATGCTATACGACAAGTGGTTTTAGCATTCGAAGAAACATCTTTAGATGCATCGAAGCCTCATGTGGGCCTAGGAAAATAGACTGCGATTATCAACAAAGTATTATATTATTATATATCATACACACACGCACATTCACTTTAATATCCTAATTATTTTATAAGTTTCAGGAAAATTAGCTGTATATATAATAGTCGCTTTCGAACAAACAGCCTTATCACGTACTTTTGCGTTCCGCATAAAAAGAAACGGTGTCTCAAATATAACAATAAGACATTTAAACTTTCGAATTAAACATGAATTCAATTGCACACAATCCCTCACACATACCACAATTGATCCCGCAAACACAACAACTTTTCCCTGTACCCACGTACACCTTCAACTCGCGCATCAAGCTTATAAAAACGAATGCGGCGCAGCTCAGCTCGCGTCACGGCGTCGGCTGCGGTATATAAATATACAAGTATAACTCGGCCAACTTCACCGGCCCTCCGTCCATTGTCTCGTTAAAAAACTCTTCCTCGCTCAGCAGCAGCAGTAGCAGCAGCAGCAGCAGCAGCAAAGGCAGCGGCAACTCCGAGCGCAACAAAAGTTTTCAATAAATCTTGCGCCAAGGAAAAAGAAAGCCAAGCGAAGCACCGCGAGAGGCCAGAAGCAGAGGAAAAAAGCAGCCGAAGAACTTAGCCACGGCCGTCTACAACTCACGCACTTCATTCAGGTTACGGCTGCGAGAAGGAGAAGGAGAGAAAGCGTAAGAAAGCAGTACAGCGAGCTAAAAGAGCGAGAGCAAGAGGTAGCACACGAAACAAAAGCTGCAGTGTGTGTGCGCGCGCGCGCGTGAGGAGACGTAAAATTGCACGAGAGAGAAAGAAAAGGCGATACTCGCCTCCCCCCTTCCTTTCTTTTCCTTTCTCGAAGCTCAAAGCTTTGCCCTCGGATTCTCCCTTTGTCTCTCTCTCTCTCCTTTTCTCTCTCTCTCTCTCTCTCTCTTTCTCTCTCTCCCGAACTCGTTATCTTCCGCCGCAAACGGCCAGCAGCGGCGGCACATGCACGTAGCGGGCCGCAGGTATAGCAGTTACCTCTTCGCGCACGATTGCTGCGGCGGCGGCGGAGAGCGTCGCGCGCGGCTGTGCTCGAAACTCTCCGGAGCAGAGCTCCGACAATTAATTCCCGCCCTCCCCCTCTCTTCGCTCTACCGCTGGCCCTCGTGCACTTTCCAAATCGCCTGGCCGAGAAAACGGAGGGTGAGAGCCGCGCGATAATTAGATTTCCATTAGAGTCCCCCCCCCGCGCTCCACCCCCTCTCGCGAAGCTGAAACTAGGCGAGAGCGCGGAGTCTGCAAGCTCAGTCGGGTCATGAATAGAAATAACATTTTTACGAGTCGTGCGGCCGGGAGGGGGAGGGAAGAGTCGAGTGAGACGTAACTCGGGTAATCGCCAGCGAGACTATATCGGTTCGCTCGCTCGCTGGAAAAACAGAGAAGGACGGAGGCGGATAAACACGACGCGGGGCGACCATACCATTTTAATCCCTTGGCTAGAACGGGGGGGGGGGGGCGATTTCGATCCGTTCTCGGCGCGTTTCACTTAGCAGTCGTGCTCCGCCTTCGAATCCCTTCATTTCCCAGATGCGAGCGAGCGAGGCGAAGATCCGCGGCGAGGCGCGTGGACGCTCGGCCGCGGCGGAGCGCATCTTCCGCACTACTTGCGCTTGGTGGAGCCTTTTCTTCGAAGGCCCTCGTGGCTCTCCTCCTTCCTGCTGCTACACCGTTGCCCGTGCCTCCTTGTTACTTCCCGCGAGCGCGGTCCATTGATCACGCGGCGGCATCAACCGAGAGCCCTGCATTTATGACTATGAATCTTGGCCTCCGCGGGCCCCGCTTCCTGCGCTCGGTGTCATTTTTCTTTCCCTCTCGTCGTCGGCCCCCGTTCGCTCGCTGTCTGTCCTTGTCGGTCCAGCCGATACCCGCCTGTCTCTCTCCCTCTCTCTCTAAACACGTCATTTGTATGCGCGCCGGGTGCAGGAGAAAATTTGCATGAGTGTTTGGCCGCCCCACCGGCTTTGCGGACCGCGAGCGAGCGAGAGAGCGAAAAAGAGAGACGGACGAGAGAAGAAGAAGGAGAGAGAGACAGAGAGAGAGGACACGAACGGAAGTGGAGCCGGTAATTTAGCCGGAGGGGCTTGAAAAGGATGACCCCTGGATAGTGCAGCGAACCTTGTGTGAGAAGGAGAGAGAGAGAGAGAGATGGAGGGGTGGAGGTAGGTAGATAGGGTGTTATATGGGAGGACGGCAGCGGCGGCGCGAGTCGACTGAGGTCGAAGGCGAGCAACTGAGATTAATGAAATTTCGATCGGCCGGCGCGTCGTTGCTCCTCGCTATACAGACACGCGCGTACGTGCACAAACACAAACATACACAGCCGAAGCCGGGGGTCCGAGAGCGAGCCCAACAAAGGCAAGCGAAGCGCGACTTGCCGAGGAGAAGCTGTAGGTGTACGTGTGCGTGGGTGTTTGTATGCGGGAGATCGATAAATCGATGAATGCCGATAAATAGGATGGGAGACGGCATAATAAATAGAGCGAGATACCTTTGTCGCGGAGGGGCGGAGAGTTGAGTTGGTGCGCGCGAGAGAGAGAGAGAGAGAGAGAGAGAGAGAGAGCGCCACTTGGCTCTCGGTCCGGGAGAGATGACACACGGGAAAATGGACACCCGAGCAAGCCAGGACGTGCATGCAAAGCTTGATAAAACGTCTCGGATCCTTGAATTTTTCTCCCCGGCTGTGGAGAGCGACTGGAAAGAGTGCCGAGGTGAATTCTATGGCGTGTCCTCTCCTCGCCTCTCCTCTCATACGGTACGGGAATTGTAGAGAAATTCTTCCCAGGCAAAAAGGCTCTTTGAATATAGTCCCGGTGTAATCGACTTGGACGGCGCCGTCCAACTGTTGGCTTTTTTTCGCTTTCTTGTATACACTCGGCGACGCGGCTTATTGGAAAGTGAACGAGAGTGTGGAGATATTTGAGATTAGAAGTGTAAACGTTGCAGTAGCGTTGGAGAATGGAGGATCTTTCATGGAATACCTGATTTTGTCTTCAATTAATCAAATTGACCAATTTTCTTGAAACTTTTACAGTGAATGTTGACTTTTATTTTGAAAACATTTTTATTTTCATTAACTCATGTACAGACTTGACATTGTCATCAAAAAGTCTTACAGTGAGAATAAAAATATTTCCAAAATGAATGCCAACTTTATTTTGTAACATAATAACAAGTCTTCTACTTCAATGACAGAATGCAATAATTAGTATGATTTGCAAGGAACTTTGTAAGCTAAATACAGATATTCGATAAAATTACATATGAGAAAGTGGTTTTCACATCTGTCACATGGAACATACTTCATATTCTCCTTTCCTGTTTAAAAATAATGTAACTATAAATTACGTTTTGTTTAATAATGTACCGAATACCGGGGTGACTTTGAGCCATATGATTAATAATTTTTATTTAAGCTAAAATAATGATATATAAATTAATTAAAATTGATTTAAGAAATAGTTTCTATGTTAAGGAAACTGAATGTAATAATGTTTTTACCAATAAAAAAAAACGAATGGCGGAACAGCGGAAAGTTTGAATTAGTATAGGGGTAGTAAAGTATTCAGGTTTAAAAAAATAAGGAAAACTGAATTTATTAAGAGAGATAGAAATAAATAATAATTACGATTAAAAATTTCTCTAGTCGTATATTTTGTTTCTAGAGAACCTAACCTTTAAAATAGACCCCCGTTAATTTTTATTTATCTTTGCGAGTGTATAATATATAAGATAGTATTTTTAAATTTGGCACAAGGTCAATAGGTCAAGGTCAAGGAAACTGTCATATATTATCATCTATCGTCCATGAAACTTTGAAAATGCCACCGTGTAATTCTAAAACTAGCATAATAATGGTTGGTATCAAATATATCATCTATATGTCTGGCCCTTTAGAGTATACACTTAAAAAATAATAAAATATAATTTAGACAAAAAATGTCTAAAAGTATGTTTTTTGAATGTATAAAAATGTCACGTACCTTTTAAAGTCGATTCCGGATAGCATACAAATATTTTGTAATTAATTTTATGTAAAAGTATAATGCTAATTTTAATTTAGCAATGGATATTTGTTTAAAAAACGATTGGAATAATGTTTTCCATATTATTAATGAATATCTCATCCTGTCCCAAGGCTATTTTCATCAGTTTTTCAAACTAAACGATTAATCCGATTTCTGACACTTCTGTACTTTCTATAGTTACCTTTATATTACTTATATATTATTACTGAATATTTCGTTTTTATATCTGTGATAAAGTTAACGTAATTCAATTAAAATATGATACCACTTGAGTAACATTTTAACAGAAGACAAAATCTATCGTAATTTCACATTGATTCATGCTAAAATCAGAAGTCCATCTACTGTAAATATAATTTATATACTTTATATTTTTATATTTCAATATTTCAATGAATTATTTTTGTCTATTGTTTTATTTATTCATAAATGTGAAGTAATGAGAATGACACAAAGGCGCCGTGGTATTATTTATATGTTAAATTTTACTTTGGATATTCTGAAAAGGTAAAACCAATAAAAGAATTTCAATGCGCATTCACGTAACGCGAATTCCAGACTACCGTTATACAATTATTTCAGAATTAATTTCAGAACCAGTATAGAAAAATTAGGTTTTCCCAGAATAAATACTTTCATTACAAGCTAATATTGTTTGGCGTTCCTCATCACGTATCGTTCGTCCTTTTCAACTTGTCAATTCCCACCATTCAATTTTTCGTTAAAACTTCGTTAAATAAATTACTACTGTAGAAATGACCGAGTTAATCAACGGCAATAATGCAATTCAATTAAAACTAAATAATGTTAGGTGATCATTCATTAAAACATAAAAGAAAGTGAAGACATAGCGATACTCACTGATATATTGCTTCAAGATTGATAATCAGTATTTAATTAATCTTTCTTTTATATATTTCGAATTCATTTTTAAACTGTCCTACAATACAAAGTAATGAGATTATAATATTATGCGGAAGAATATAAAAAATTGTAACAGCCACTTTGCTATCAATTTCTTATGATAATTTTTCCAACTACAGTAAGCGTCAACGATAGTTGCGATTTTCGAAATGCAACAGCGGCATCGCCTTACCCCTCAACATCTTTTAATACAACACATATTATTGTCGGTGTTTGTGTTGCGCTAGAATAATGTACAAGCAAGATCTGATATAGATAGCCACATTATAAGCTTGGTCACATTACCTATATCTAGTGATCTTCCAGGCAGTGATCGGAATGCCTCACCTCGCTCGAGCAGTAAACCCGCCCGCGGGAATAATCTTCGACTTCATTCCTCTGTTACATAATGTACTATTATTCTATTTTATTTCTTCAGAACATAACCTATTTCTTAATATCACAAAACATAGAAATGTCTTTTGGAATTAGCACTAAACGCAATCATCATCAAGAAATAATAAATTATACAACGCGAATACAATATATATTTATATATTTAGTACCTATAGTTTCCCTGTTTCCAGAAGGCCCATTTAGTCTTCGTTTATATTTATGCGTATGCGTTTGCGCGTTTGTGTTTGCGAGTGTGCATATATGTGCACGGACGTGTATATATGTATAATCTGATAGTACATTTTATTTAATATTAAGATTTCTTTATGCTATTGGCAACATTTTAATGTCGTACTTTCCGAAAAAGAAAATTATGGATCCAAATTAATTCAGGAATGAAAGAGATAATATACATTTTAATGCACTTCAAAATTGCTTCTACAGTAATAATTGAAATCTTTTGTAAATCCCTAATGTGATGGGAGCTATAACTAAATATTAATCATCAGTCATGTTAAATGTATGGTATTACATAAAGTTATATTGAAAACATAATGTTAATTTTATTATTCGATGTAAAGATACTAAAACCGAATTGAATGTCATCTCGACACAGCCTGCCATGAATGAATTAAACCTCTACCGCAATAATGAAACATTAATTTTATTTGTAAAAGCACATAATTAAACCTTTTTACATGCACCCGCACACAGCGAACGTTTCATTCAACCTCCATCGCTGTAAACCTTCAAAGCCCGAATGCAAATAATCACACTCAAAGGCAGGGCTGCAAAAAGAAGTGCAAGCCGTCTGCGCCGCCATCGAGTTCGTTCACACAACAATAATTCGCGCAAGAGTGTCGACTGCCGTCGCAACTCTGCCACGTATAAATTCTCGCAAGTTTATAAAAGCGCAAAGTAAATATAATAACAACCGCGTTTATAACCCGCTCCCCCTCGCAACGCTAACGAGTTTCATATTCATCCGCGGCTCTCTGAATCAGCGAGAACCAGACGAGAGAAGACAGAGCAAGCACGACGGTGAGAAAATGCGCAGCCGCGAACAACGTAATTGCGCGCGAACGCGAAGATTGCGATCGCGCGCCGACTAAAAGCCATCGCCCGAGCTTATAGAGGTATACGCGCATGCGAGAGACAGGCTTTGCCGCGAAAGCGAGAGAGAGAGAGAGAGGCGAAGTCCCCGCGATAAAGGATGCCAAATCCAGCGGAGAGCACGTATACGCGCGCACGGCGCAAAATCCCACCGCTGCCACCACCAGGACATTGCGGTACGCGCCGCACCGATGGAAATCCAGGAAAAAGGAGCCCCGGCAACGGAGAGAAATAGAGATGGATCGCGCAGCGGAGGCAGCACGGGAGACATCGGGCATAAAGCGAAATTACTTCCCCGATGGAGATTACGCACGACGCGCTACGCAGCGCCGCTCAAGTCACTTTGACTCACTCGCTATAGTGAACGAGTGAACATACATGTACCAGCCGCTGAACTCCGAACGCCAAAGAATTTCCTTTGATATTGCGCTGCTACTGCTACTGCGCGTTCCGCAGCGCGCGCGCGCGCTACATGTCGAAATCGCCGAAACAGACGAGTTCCGGTTCGGTGCAGCGCGGTAGCGCATATAGTTCGCTGATTTCTCTCGCTCTGTGTGTATGTGCGCGCGCGTGTGTTTCTCGCTGTATCGGTACGTCGAGGAGAGAGAGGATTTGCGCGAACAAACGCGAACTGCCGGTGCAGCTGCGCTTTCGAGCTGTATAAACAAAATTCGATAAGCCTCCCGAACGAGAGCAACGTGTGTTACGTCGTGTACAATGCGACCGACATACGCGCCGTGCAGTAGCGCGCGCACGCGAAAAATGATTTTCGTCGGACTTTTACCCCCGCGAGCTTTTTTCCCGCTCGCAGCTGCTTTTTTATCGCTATGCATCCGGCTGATTGGGAGCTTTCGCGCTAACTCAGCGCGGCAAAGAGCGCGAACGCGCGATTACGCCTATTAATTAATGAAGGGATATTAGTTCTCCGCTGGGCGCATTTTGGCGCCTCGCGAGGATCACATTGGCTTGGCTCGGGGTCAATGGACCGGAGCGTGCGGGATTTTTTTCTCCCTTCGCGAGAAATTTGCATCGATACTAATGCGTTCTCGCGGCGACCTACATTCTCTATCTTTAAATGGCCGAAGAACTTGTAAATCCGTTTCGTCGCGCATTATTAACTTGCATTTGCATAGTCGCTGCCGTTGCTGATGCTGGAGCTAATGGAGAGACTTTTTACTGTGTAGGCCGTGTCATCCGCCGCTTACAGCATAGTGGCTGCTCGTGTATTACATTAGGCTAAAAATTCGATTAACGCGGAGAATTCTCGGAACGAGGGATGCATCAAGCTGTTGTATCTTGACCCTTTGAACTTAGCCTTCATTGCATAGGACTGTGTTGACTACTACTAGCGTATGTGCATTAAAGGAGTAGATTAAATGCTGCTTTGATCTTCTCAATCTGTTCGGGACGAGAATAAACTAAGAATTTTGTTACAATAATTTATACACCATTTATGATAAAGCTGTTATTTATTAAATACAATATTTGCCTTATTAGTATAACGCGTTTTGTAACTACCGATCTGTATAAAGGCCAGAGTGCATCTAGTCTCTGCCTCATTCTTTTTTGAGCTAGAATGAGCCGCTATTCGCGCCGCCGAAAGTCGCCGCCGACGACCGCCGAAAACATACATAAGAAACTTGAGAATGTTATCGCGTTAGTACTATACAGAAAGTCTTAGAGACCTTTTGCATAGGAACTTATTACATTATACACAGTTACATTTTCTCATTACAAATGGATACTATCCGTAACACAATCTCTTGATCGTGAAGCAAAATTATTATGTGCCTCTCATTTTGCTATCCCAAAGAGAAAGCTTTGTATCAATGGAAATTTACGAATCAGAGATTTCAATTTATTTCGAGATTTTTGAGGTTCCTGAGTTAGAAAAATATAGACAATAAATACTTAGCTATCAAAAGCCGAAATGCTAAAAAAATAATCTAGTTATCTGGTTGTAAAGAAACGATTTTATCACATTATTTGAGTATTTAATAAAGTAGAGAAATCAATTTTTAGATCTTAGCCGATTTATTAGTCAACTGAAAAAGTTGAGCTACTTTCTGGATACACGGCAAAAATAATGACTTATTTTAAAAGAACAACATTTAATTAAAATAAGATATCACGAATTTAAGAACACTTTTTTTCTTATATCAAGTCATGCTAAAATGATAAAAACATGTTAAGGAAAAAGTGCTTTGCTTACTAAATTTTTAGTAAACGTCAAAAGGAATCGATGGACCGTCGAGAAAGATTGTTGTTCATTATGTCGCCCAGAATCACGCCGCAAAGTTTTTCCGATAAATATGGTACTGACAATAGTAATTTATCATGACGTGTAGAATAAAGATTTTGAGGATTTTCAATGGTGAATTTAAAGATATGATCAAGTATTTATAGTCAATTTTATTTCCAAATGATCACTTTAAACATAAAAAGTCTCATGGACTCATAAATAAAAAAAAAATTATGGGATTTAACCCAGGCTTTTGCTTCCTTAAATACAAAAACATTTTAAGAAAGAACAAAAATAATCCTTTTTACTGTGTAAGAAATAAATACAAAACATGCTCTTTGATGAGTGACAGGGATATACAATGATTAAATAAACATTCTATTATTCATGCGAATAGTATTATAAATACATCTAATACCAAATACTGTTATTTTGCTTTTTGAATTAAATTTTTCAAATTATAATAGAAATACAAAATGAAAATTCAGTTTAAATATGTCGTTGAATGCACTAATTATTGTTTGTAATATGGATCGGGCTGGTCGAAGGTTGCTAAGTAAAAGAGCCATCCATAAATTACGTAAGGTTTTGAGGGGGGAGGGGGTCATTATTATTCTTACAATGTATACTAAATACACAGAAATATCAGTGAAAATGTCTTTCATGGGGACAGGAGGAGGAGTCTAAAAGTATCAAGAAAAAGCCTTACGTAATTTATGGACAGCTCCTAAATAAAATACTGAATTACATGACGAAATAATAATTGTTGTTATATAGATAATAGATAAGATAAGAAAGGTGAAACTGTGTCGAGTGAAATACGTGTGTATTGAGAGAAACGAGTGTGAATGCGAACATGAATCATAGAGATTAATTAATAGGGGTATCTGATATTCTGAAAGTTCAATTCAATAATAAAATTCCAACGCGCATGCACCCATCTAACGCGAATTCCATAGCACCAATATACAATTTCCTATACCTCTATAGTAAAACGTCGTTCGAATTATTTCAAAGCCATTCTTAGAAACCGTACACTGAAATGAGCTTTTTCCCCAGATTAAGACTTCCATTTCAGCTCAATATAATAGTCACCGTTCTTACCCTCGATAATGGAACACGAAGAGGAGCAGCTCTCAGGTACAAGAAAATTTGTTCGATGCTCGGTAACGCGCAAAACACCGACCAGTGCATTAAATCGTTATGACCGGGGCGTGATTTTCAAATCTGTCGGCTGGTTACACGCGGTTTGTTTGGCCTCGTCAAGCCGCACCGTAGCTCCCCTGGAGACGGAAAAAAAGTGTCAATGCCTCCTCTCGTAACGTATAAGGCTCTTTGAAAGGCCGCGAGACGCTTTGACCCTTCGCATTATTCAATTTCTCCTTCCGACTTTGCGCATAAACTACTCTTCTCCAGCCTTCTCCCTTTTCCCCCGGGGAGCAGCAAAAAGCGAGATAGAGCACGAGAGAGCAGGAGAGAGAGATAAAAAGTGCGGTGGAGGTGGCGACGCGCGTTTGCGTCGTAAAATCAAATGATACGTGCGCGCGTAAGCTCGGCGCTGAGAGCTCGCCGTGCAGTAGCTCATGAGGCGAGACAGTGCAAGAAGCCCCGCGAGAACGATCTAAATTGACTGCTTAATCAAGGTTGTGTAAAGATTGTTTATGTTCCTATCCAGACAAGAATGGATTTTAATATTATTTTACAATATTGATTTTAATTAAGAAAAATAAATTAATACTCTTGTATTGATTGCGTACACTAAAAAAGTAGTAAATTCAAATAAACGTTTAGGTATAAGATTACTACCATAATATGTTACTTGAAATGAACCATTTCTTGTATTAGAAACTTCAGGAATTTACGTGTGAGTTTGGTGCGGTATGTATCAATGTGTGTGCAATACTTTTCTGCTATACTGGCGGGGAACTAGTTGGTATAAAAGAAAGTTATTGGATGTGTGAGTGTGTGAGTGTGTGGGCGTGTGTGCGTATGTATGTGTGGGTGAGTGTGTGCATGTGTACGGATGTAAATCTGCATATCTCTGAATATACACGGTTAAAATTAATTTTACAGGGCTAATTTTTTTATCTTTTGACTAGGACAAATTACTAAACTGTCTAGTAAATATAAGTAAGAAAGGCGAATCTAAGTTCCATGACCAAAAAAGAGAAATAGCGTATGATTACTTAATGTATGGTAAGTATATTAAATGTTTTAGGACATAAACATATACAATGATAGTTGGGATGCATAAAATCTTCGTTCCTATGGTTTTTTCTTCAGTTATTATTCAAGAACGAAAATATTTGGGGTTATGCCACATGGGGCTATATATAGCATACATTACCCATCCGCCTTGAAATAAATCCTAGACATTTGGGTAATGAATCCTTAAATTTCTTATTGTATTGAATTTACTAGACAGTCAAGTGATGATTATTATTTTCTTTCTCCGCATGCATTTAGTTTTGAATTTTAATTTTACGAGATTTTATATCATAAAGTTTACTATGATTATATTTATATGCATTGTCAAATTTACGATATACATCGCGTCAGTTACAACATAGTTTTCTCAGTGCTATTATTAGTTTGAAGCAAAGATCTTTTTATATAAGAAAAAAATGTATTACGTATAAATGTTGTTTTCAGCAGTGTTAAATAAAATGATCATCTAAATTTTCTAATTTTTTTTCAAATTATCCTCCTCTGCATCAGGTACGAAGACGTCTTAATTGCAGAGCTCAAATCAGATAGGGATCCAGAAACGCAGATGTTCCACTTGCAGCCGAAACAGATGTGCAACAACACATGGCGAACCCGCTATCACAGTAATATCCGTAGCAGTGAAACTGTATTGCAATAATTACGAATTAGAAATTAAATTTAATAAAGAATTTATTAGTTTAAATAAATTGTAGTACATAAAAATGAAAGCCAAGAATAGAACGAACAACATATATTACGTGTTGTAAGATACAACACATACTAGGGCACTTCCTGAATATCATTTAAGTGCACACTAAGATAGTAGTATTCACAAATAGTGAGCTGCATTATGTTAATAAGGGGGGACCACGGAGTCCGGGTCACCAATTTTGATGACACTTTAGGGATCGTTTTCTGATACCTAAAAATAAAGCCCAATATTCGTGGTTTTATCCAATGGGCCTTTATATGGTAGATACGGCGTATTTCATTAACGTTGATAATATATCTATATATATTTGATTTTTAGCATTGCTCATGTGAGCAATGCTAATGTTTTTTGGCACTATCTCAGACTTAAAGACCCATTGGATAAAACTACGGGTACTGTGATTCATTTTTAGGTTCCAAAAGTCGATCCCCAAAGTTTTATCAAAATCCAAGACCCGGACTCCATGGTCTTCCCTTATAAGTGAATGTGTCACAACATCAAGCCGGTATCAGGTTTGTACTGTGTACCGGTTTTACGGCACTAAACGCAAGCTTGCATTTAGAACTGTTGAGCCATGCATGTCTTCAAATAGTCCGTTTGATAGTGCAACGATACTAAGTAATTTAGAAAGAAAAATTCGAATGTCTAAAAAATTACCTAAAAAATTAATTAAAAGAAAAAAAATACAATGTTTGTGTATTTACTTATTATCAAGTATTGTACACTTATTCAAAATATATTTTTTCTCGTAAGCACACTATTATACTATTTAAAAAAGTATCATATTTCTAGATTACAAAAATACATACTTTATGAAAAAATAATGAAGATTAAAATAAGTTACGACTCTTTTTTAGTGAAGACTCAATTATCGAAAGCTTCCATTTTTGCAATTATTAAACATTTGTTAAAATTAAAAGTTGCTTAAAAATGCTATTGATTGATGTTTTACAATATTTAAGGTGTTTAATAATATTGTTATAACCGGGTTCGTAGGTTATTTTAAATAACAACATATTATTTATAAAAAGGAGCACGAAATCTTAAATTTATTAGTTCGTGTAATCAAAATTAATCCATAGATAGTACATAGACTCAACTATGTATAAACAATATCAGCTGTTAACCTGTCGATTAGTACTACTGCAAATTCACGTGCATTTGAACATAAATTTTTGTAAGATTTTACGGTTTCATATTTACCATGTTAGTACAATAATCATTAAAAATGATTTGTCCCATATAATGGCCAAAACAGTCAACGGGTTAATGAGTATATAATTATTAATTATGTACTTCAAAAGAATGTCCCAAAAGAAAAAAAATGTTACAAAGCTTTATAAAATCAGAAAGAAACTGTTATTACCCCGCAAACCGTAGATCAGCACTCCCACAACACACGAAATTGAATTTTTCCCGCACGAAGCAACAGAACATCATCACCAGTGCAGCGAGCGAGTATATTACCCAAGGCCGCCAGCAGCATTCAAGACAATCCACAAACGAGACTCGGAGACGCGAACGTACGACAGCAGTACCACTATACGCGATTCGCAGTTATACCTCGAAGCTATACCTGTAACGAGGCCTGATACGAGATCGTTAAATCTCGTCGTCGTCGTCGTCGTCGCCGTCGTCGTCGTCGTCGGGGGCTTTATGGCGAGCGACGTGTCGCATTTCTCGCGGTCTAAAGTTTCTCGCGCCCCGCGCGTGTATTAACGAGCTCCGCGACACAAGCCGTCGTTCGCCGCGCCACCCACCCACACACGACTATTTCAACGACGAGGCGGACGACGACGACGACGACGACGACGACGACGACGACGACGACGACGACAACGGGGATGATAGAGGCGCGAGAGATAGGATCGAAGCGAGGGAGGGAGGGGTGGGGGGGACTAAACGCCAGAGCCGATTCTTGCGTGAGCGCGAGGGCGGGAACGAGACTCGCTTCGCTGTATATACGCTGCTTCTCTGGCACTGACTTGGATGGCGTGCGGCCTCGCCATTAAAAGGGAAACGAGCGGAAGCGCAAAGGGGCTACAAGAGCCTCCGAACCCTCTCCCCCCTACTCTACTCCTTCACTCGTCGCTCGCGTTCCACGCTAAATTAATTGAGAGCAACGCGCGTATAACGACGCCACCGCTGCTGATTTCCATTACTGTTTTCTTTTCCTCGCGTTTCCATCCCCTTGCCTCTGCTCGCGCTCGGCTCTCATAATGGCGCTGTCTCTCGCTCTCCCGCTTTTTTATTTTGCATCGATGAAAGCTTAACGCCTCGTTTGAATTTCAAATTTCGGCGCGCACACCGGACTTTTATTGCCCCTCGTGCGGCTGCTGCTGCTGCTGCTGGTTTTTCAATGTGGCCTGCGGCGCCCGCTGAGTCTGCAGAGACGGTGCGCGAGGCAAGCTTTGTGCGCCCAGAGCGAATAATGGCGCGGGTCAGGCGGGGCAACGATTGTCTCGCGGATCACTGTTAATTAGAAGAGTTTTGATTTACAAGGCGTGTAGGGTCGGTTTATTAAAGCAAGCCAGGCGATGCTCTTTTAGGGGAGAGGTGATGGAATATTGGAGTTGGCGAAAGTGGCGTAACTCAGACAAATACATTTTTTATTGCTTTGATAATGGGTGTAGAGTATAAAGCTACGGGAATGCCATTACAAATTTGAAAATTCAATGAAATAAAATTGGAAAATACACAACTACACTAACAAAATGTTAAATGTCCAAATTTATCTATCCATATCATATTTCTTTCTATTATTGTAGATTTCTTATTAAAAATTTTTATTTACTAATTCATTGGGATATAAGTAACTCTGGATACTGAATAGATCAATTAGTTATCATATATTTACAGTTGGACAACTTCCAGGAAAGAATTTGAAATACGGTAAAATAATACACCAGCTATACTGAGAAAAGTTGTATAGTAAAAATGACTAGTCTTGCTTAGTAAACAATCCTTTAGTAGGTTTAACTATTTATATTGTTTCTTTAACTAAATCTTAGTCATTGCAGCAAAATGAAAATAGTTAGGGGTTCGATGGTTTGAGAAAGTAAAGTAATGTATTTCATTCCGGGTCTGCCGGCTGGACTCGTCAGTATGACTTGGCACACTATGAACAGATCCTACCTTATAAGCAAAAGGGTAATAATAGCATGAAAAGTTCTAGTAAGCCCTTGCATGCATACATACATGAATACATGAGCGGAACATAATCTTGTAAGGTTAGGAAGATATCGGTAAACGCTCAAACATACTGCCCGTCTACTTACGGGAATAAAAGAATCTGCTAGCAGCTTCATTAATAACTCCTGAGTAGCTCTGAGTAGCGCGTATAAATATAACCAATTCATATACCCGAGAAGGTTGATGATCGCAAATATACATTGACCGCCATAGTAGCATCTCCAAGAAGAGGATTAATCAGCTACTGTTCCTACATACTCAATACAGGCAGAAGTGTACTATCAATCAGAAGCCTCGCAAGTAGAGACATCACAAGCAATTTCCAGTGCAGGTTACAAGACTCTGGACGCAAACGGCAAATTTTATTGGCCATGAAATCGTCAAAACAATAATGCTAACTAAAGCAGAAAATCACTAGAATGAGAGATGTTCCGGTCACCACAATTAGCAGTTACGGGAGTCGAAATCAACAATCACCACTCAGATCACCACCCCTAAAGGGAGACAGACGTAAATGCATGATCAAGAAAAAATCCGCAACACAAGGCTGAGTGACTCCATCATCAGAGACCCGAAGTAACAACGCATTACCGCCACGGACTCCTGATCCGGCCCGATGGACCAAAGATAATTCAAAAAGAAAATTACACTGGTTTGGGAAAGCGAATTAATTAATTTTGTCTCGAATCTGCTGGCTGGACTTGTCAGTATGACTTTGCACACTAAGAATAGACCATGCCTTATACGCAAAAGGGGTTTGGGTTATATAACATACAGAGTTCTAGTAATGCCTATGCATGTTTCCATACATGAATACATGAGTCCAACAAAATCTTGTAATATTAGAAAGATGTTGGTAACCGCTCAATCAGTTATTTTATCAGTTATTGGTTTTACCTAAAATATGCGTTATTTAAGTAAAAAAAACTATCGTTAATTCTAATCATAGGTTTGCAAGTTTTTACAGTAGAAAAATGATTAAAAAGTTACTAAGAGTAGATAGAGAGAGTTTTCATTTAATTTTAATGTTTTACGTGAAAGAATATTCAAAGAATATTCAGAAACAAAAGGCATCTATGTACAAGTATTAATTATATGCAAAGTTATGAACAATCGAAGATGGTGAAGAGAAATGAAAAAGCAATCACCTAATCTAAAAGTGTTGAAAATCCAAGAAATTTCATGCAAAATACTCGTAACTATATTTGTAATTTGAGACATATAATTTACAAAGGAACCAAAGTGATCACCAAAGTGATTAATCAGAAAAACAACCAACCATCCAGAAATCGACATCTTACTACATATACACCCAAGGGTATAACTAATGCGAAAATAGACGAGCGTTAGAATGACTCGTTAACTTCTTAATTAAAATTCAAACTATTAAGCTGATACTATGTTAGTGCTTGCGCGCATGCTTCAAAGGGTTACTTTGCAATCCTACCCTCCACAAATGCTTTCGAAAACTCCAATTAACGATCGTTGGCAAAGACAGAAAGAGAGAGGGGTAGTGGGAGAAGCAGAGAGAGAGAGTTGGAGCAAGAGAAAGAGAGAGAGTGAGAGAGAGAGAGGAGAGAGAGAGAGAGAGTGAGAGAGAGAGAGAGAGAGAGTTGGAACAAGAGATAGAGCTGGCAGCACTAAACTAAACTACATTCAGCAAACAAAGGGATAAGCGTCGTCGTCCATTGGAGCTCACGCTGCTGCGGCCGAGGCACAATATGCTCTTGCGCGAGAGATTCTAAATAATCCGCGGCGTTATAGGTATACATACAAATTCGTTATATAACTATGTACCCGCACGCGCGCGCAGCATCGGCGAAATGGAAGTTTCCGGGGATGCGCATCCGCGCAGGAGACCAGATCCGCAGAGACACCGAAGCTGAAGCTGCACCGCGGCTTGGCAGTCATCGTCATCGTCCGGACGCGAATATGATTTTCCCGGATATCGTCGCATCAATCCGCTCGGACGCGCCGCTCGCTCCGCGCATAATACACGACACAGGCTCTTTGGGCTCCATAGCTGCGGCTGCTACTGTACGTGTCTCCGATTCATCGAATGGTCTTCGTATCAGTTCCGTTCGAGAAAGAGCGACGACGCGCCGAGGAGAGAAGAAGAAGCCCGCGAGCTATAAGCTCGCGGGGATTATCCTTTTGAGAGCGATCAAGAAGGATTTCTCTTCGCAGTAGTGGCGAGAGCAGCACCGGGCATGGACGCGCGTGCGGACTCGAGCCATACGAAGGGGCAAAAATAGCTGCGCGCAAGCTCCGAGATTACCTCTAGCCGCAACCCCCGACGACGAAGAAGACGAAGACAGTCTATCCTCTATTTCTCGTTCTCTCGCTGCTCTCATTCTCTTTCCCTTGCATTCTCGCACAACCGTTATCGCAGCCGAGAGAAGCAGGGAGAAGGTAACCCCCCAGTCGCAGCTTGCGGCTTCCACTTTCAGACTTAAATTATATTCGATTTCACACCCACGTTGCGCTTCTTCCAGTTTTCATTTCTAGTTTTCTCCTTCGTTCGCCAGCAATGCTCCGGCATCCTATCTCTTATTTTTGTTATTACTGTCTTTCTCTGTATTTCCGTCGCGTTCTCTTGTGCGCCGGCTTGAGTTTATTGAGTGCACTGATGCGGTTTCTTGATTTATACTAATAATAGTAACATTTTTTAATAATATCTTAAATAACTTTACTCAATATTATCGTACAGGTTCCGTTCATATGCTATATTTGTTATAACATTACAAAATTGAATTAATCTCTCGCATTAATACAATCAGTCCATATACTTCAATACGTAGCTTTATAGAAAATCTTTCAACAATCCAGGTATTAAACACGAACAAAGCTTACAATTTCAATTAGTGGAATTATTATTCATGAAAAACAAAAGCGTAATCTCTACGTATATATATATACAGTATACATCAATTGCAACACAGCTATTTGAAATGAATTTGTCAGGAATCATTAATAACGGGATAATTTCTCACAAAGCCAAAATAATTTATACCTGCATACAAAACGAAATGGGGTTGATGCTTTTAGTGGAGAGTTCGTCTTGCATATCGACGTTCGTCGAACACTACCCGCAACAATGTTTCCTCCCACACGAAACAGCAGTCTGAAGTGTACGAAACCGCAGTGCACTGCCGCACAGACGTCTCTCGACCAGCAACTAAGTTGTCTCCCTTCCAATCAAACGCACTCGATCGAATCAATCAAGGGCAGACTCGACGAGCGCGCCGGTTGTATCGCCAAGCTGCACCTTCGACAATGCGAGCCTGCTCCTGCTGTGGTGCGGCTCGGTAAATCACGAGGTAGTTCGAGAAACTGCAGCAGCAGCAGCAGTGGCCTTTAATAAAAATTCTTCGCTGTGCGACGGTAAGCTGGAATTTCGCGAAGCCGGTGAGAGAGGCCCACAGTCTGCGTGTAACGGACTGCGGGAGCTGTGCCTGCTCGATTCAGTCTCTCAAACGACTCCGTTCCTCGCTCGCGCTCTTTTTTCCGATCCTTTTATCAGCGACCACAGCATCATCGATGCCGCTACTGCTACTGCTACATTCTCGTACTGCACGGACAGACGCGTTCTCGAGTTGCGACATTCGCGATTTCGCATCTGCTCTCCGTTTACCTCTCTCTTCCTCTTCACACTTGCGGGGAGCACCTCTACAAGCGCCGAGGACGAGAACGGAACCAGTGTTTCCTCTCTGTGCGAGCCGCGCTCGGCGGAAGAAAGAGAGAAAGCAGAGAGGGAGAATGAAATAGTACCGATAATTACCTGCAGGTTTTCCTTCGCGAGAGAGGAAAACAATTAGGGCTAATTATTGCGGTGACGCCGAGTAACATCTAATTACAACCAATCCCCCGCTCTCTTTGCGTCTTATTTTCGTTTGCTTAAGGCGACCCGTCTTCCTCTCTTTCTTGCTCTATATATATTTTCTTTTATCTGGGACGATGCCGCACGCGTGCGATGACTTATCGCGGGGACGATTGCTTCGATATCTGTGGGGCGATTTATTGCCGGGCGAATTGTTTCGAAGTTTTTTGTACGCCTGGATAGGCGATGCGTCGATATTTTGGCAATGTTCGAAATTAATACTTTGAGGATAATATATGAAGGTTTTTAATTCGATTTCTTAGTAGTTCTTCATAGCAACGTTAAGATTGTGAGCTCTGAAGTTTTTAAGTTAATGCCTATTCACGTGTAGTATGCAGAGAAAACCATTTCCAATTGTATTGGAATTCAGCTTACTCAAATTTTAATGATTATATTTCAATATTTTAACTTACAATTTATACTTTTCTATTTTTATTTTTATTTCCTCTGCGAAGGAAGCGAAAATTTCTCATACTTTGTTCCGGCATTTTCCTTAACTCCGAAATACGTCCGTTAATTTTAATATTGACAGGGGCAACCAGGGAAAAGGAGTTTGAAATAATAGAAGAAACTGATTGCGTAATAAAGCGTTTAAGTATTCGTAGCGAATAAAAAAAAAATAACGTACGCTCGAGTCGAGAGATGAGCGACTTACGCCATTCTCGCGAATAACAATGATTCGGTAGAGCGGATTAGAGTATTATGTGTGCATTCGATGTATGTAATAGTACGTTCGTGTATGATCGATTTGAAACGGGTTTTGAATTTATTGAATATACAGCGGAGAGGTGGTAAGATTTCATATAAGTGTGAATAAGTGTGCGTGTAAATTATTGTGTACACGTGTGTACTGAAAACAAAAATGGGGAAACTGCTCGAATATACTTAAATAACTGAATATAATGCCGGTTAATTTCCCACCAACATGCAGAAGAATCGATATAATTACTTGGGCTGCTACTCCACCAATCAGCGCACCACGTGGCGCATAGTGAAGGGCATGAAATGTGAGGCTTGGGTGAGATTCTGCAGAAAGTATCACACTACGGTTGTAATTAAAGTGAGAGACTCCCCCGACGAGGTGAAGAATCTCATTACAGAATGCGAATTCAAGAAGAGAAACTTACTACTAAGCTGCAATGCCAACGCGCATCATTTAGTCTGGGACAGTTCAGACTACAACAACAGGGAAGCGACTCTCTTGCAGTACCTTGCAGTGACGGGACTAGACCTACTTAATAGAGGTCGTGAACCGACTTTCAAAAATGCTGACATTACCCAGGTATCCAGGAGTTTGAGAAGACTGAGTTCATAATTGAGAGTCTCAGATGAGGTCTCTATGTCAGATCACAACAATATTCTCTTTGAAATCAAGGAGATCTAGGAGGAACGAAACCAATGGAGAAACCCCTGGAGAACAAACTGGGAGGGCTACGTAAGTGATTTGTCAATAAAATTGGCACTAACGGACTTGTATACCGCGACAAAGGATATTAAAAGGAATTACGAATCTATCCAAGACGCAATTATTGGTTCTTACGACAAGAACTGTCGCCTCCGCAGGCAGGACCTCGACAAAATAGGCGGCTTGGTGGAACCCGAAATTAGAGGATCCGCGAAAGCGAGCAAGGAATTTGTTCAACAGATCCGAGATAACTAAGGGCTATAGAGAGTTGATGGCTTTCAGATTCTCTCAAAAGAAATACAAGGAGGAAATATCTCTAGCACGGTGGAGAGGTTAAAGGAAGCATTGTGAACAATTTAACAGTTGCTCCGAAATGGCCAGACTGGGTCGCATCTTGCCACAAGAGAACAGGAATCATACAGGATCCATCAGGCTTCCCTCTGGGACGTCGGCAGCGATCGGAGATAAAGCTTTGGATGTCCTGCTCGGGGTTCACATTTCGGAATGGGAGCCGGATCCAATAGGCGTAGTCAGAACATTACCCGAGATTACTGGCTTCCCAGCGACTAATGGCCCACGAGGCCATATAGAGAGATGAAATCACATGGGATATGGACCTTTGGAATCTTACAGCAGGGGTTAGAGGTAGTTGTATCACCTTTGGAGAATCTATTTAAGGCATGCCTAACCTGGAGTTATATACCCTAGAAATGGAAACTTGCGATAGTAGTGCCGTGTAGTCTTGCCGAAACCCGGTAAAACAATGCATGAGGTAACCAAGGACTACAGGCCAATTTGTCTTACGTCCTTTGTACTCAAAGCATTGGGAAGATTGGCAGGCCGCTACGTCGGAACTAACGCTCTCGAAGAAGCTGTCAACCACATCCAGAAAGGAATGGAGAACAAAAGTATAGTGCTGGCCACCCTCTTAGATGTAGAGGGTGCCTTCAACTTTACCACCACAAAAAGTGGTTGCCGAAGAGCTGCTGATCATGACATTGACCACACGATCATCAGATGGATCAAGCATCAACTGAATAACTGGGAAATCAAGGCAATGGGATTATTCAGTTAGGAGGAGGACTGTCAGAAAGGGACGCCCACAGAGCGGTATTATATATCCGATCGTTTGGTCCCTCACGGTCATTAATCTTATTAGGTCACTCAATGAAGCAGATTTCTACGCACAGGCGTACGCGGATGCATTCCTTATAGTAGTAATAGCGGACGACGACAGTATTTTAACGGAACTAATGCAACAGACTCTCTCGATCGAGGAAGGCTGGTGCAAAATGATGGGGTTATCTTTAAACCCATCTAAAATTGTATTGGTGAATTTTACGAACAGATATAAGGTAAAACCTTTCAAGGAAATAAGTTTGTTTGAAAAGGACCTGACTGAACCAGGTTTTTAATGAAGAAGCAGTACCTCCACTTCAAATCATATCCCCGCAAGTTTCTACTCTGAAAAATGAATCTAAAAATAGAGGTACTATTTTTTACTAAAGAAGCGGGTATTTGGGACGCAATTGTCTATAATTCGATAATAGGGGCTCGTTAGCCTAGACGCAGCGTGCTGCGGTTAATTTTTAGGTACCAGAAAATATCTCTCAAACTTGGTCAAAACTTTTACTTCTTGCACTCTCCTTGTTAGTTTTAATTAAATTTTGTTATACTGTGTTAAAAATAATACTAAAACTTTTTCATTGAGACTTTTAAAGTTAAAATTATTCATCAAGTATAGATTTAATACACAAAAATCTTTAAATATCCCAAAGTGGATGACTGTCCTCTACAGAATGAATACAATATATAATGCCGTTAATTAAATACTACTAATAGGATAATAAAATATGTAAAAAAAGAATAAAAAGCCAGCACAAAAATTCCGTTAATTTAAATATAAAACTCAAGTTGAATTTATAAACCATATTAAAACGGTATGACCATTCGTGCGCAGAAATAATAATTTTCTTCTTCAAAAGCGCTCTGATTGTCGGGAGGTTCGGCAACAGTAGCGTTTGCCTAACGCGATTCGAAATTCGCAATTTGAATTATTCAAATTCGGACAATGCGTATTAAGTGATTATACTCGAGTACTATACGCACGTGTACTTTGACGATCGATTATGCGGTGACGTTATTTCTCTCAGATAATAATCCACGCTCGATGATTGGGTAAAATTATGAAAACGGCGAAATCGTGGTCGTACATTATCCGGCCGATATTACACCACACATTCACTGCTCGTTTGTACGCTCGTGTGAGCTTATAGTTGTCGAAACGTGTAACGTCCGCGATTTTCTACGAATTAATCACGTAATTGACGTGGCGCATAAAGCAAGTAGACGCGCGCCAGTGTAGCGTGCACTTGATACATATTCATTAGCATCAACGCAACAATTGATGACAAAAAATACACAATTCGTGAGTACAACTCGATGTCCACGCGCGAGCCGGCATGAAATTAACTCGCGCAGATCGGACAGCAGCAGCAGGAGCAGCGAAAGAAACAAAGCAGTGAGATAAAACACGAGTACACGCGCAATGGTCCACGAGTTGCGCGAGCTACGGGGATCGAGGCAATGATATCCCCGGTTAAAAAGCTCTGCAGGCCAGATAAAAAGCATTACCTAAAAAGCTATCTCTCTTTTTCGTGCTCGGCGGTGCGTCCCGCATACGTGTCTAAGGCAAATAAAGAAACGGCGCTTTTTGCCCGCTTCTCTCCAACACAGCAGCGGCAGCGGCAGCAGCAGCAGTTCGCGGCGCGTCCCACCAGAAAGGATTTCTTATATGAGAGCAAGCGAGAGCAAGCAAGAGAAAGATAGAGAAGAGCTGCGCTTCGCGCTCGTGGCATTCAGCCGAAAACTCGATAAAGCGCTTCAGCCGCCTCGTTTCTGTCCTCCCTCTCTTTCTACCAGGCACAAGCGGATGCACATATATACTGGCACAGCAGCAGTAGCACATCCATCTGGGCGCGCGCGAGCTGCCTGCCGCTCGTGAAAAAAGCTTCATTCGCGGCACGTCATCCTCTTCCGAGATCTATCGGATATACGTCGCGCTTCGGCGCGTCAAGCGAGCGAGCGCGGCCCAAGTTACACACTGCTGTACAGGAGTCCCCCCCCCCTGGCTTAGCATATATAACACACGGAGAACCAGCGACGGTAGTTTCGACGATTCTCTCTCTTTCTCTTTCTCTCTTTCTCTCTCTCTCTCTCTCGCCGCGTGCTCGTTTGCGTCAATTTTCCTCGGCCCCAAAGTCAAGCCATGCCCGTAAGCTCCTCCCGGGCAGCGAGGTAGGTGCCCGACTCTTTTTTTTTTCACGCTCGCGCGCGCACCCTCCCTCCAATTTTTCCGCTTTCACGCTCGTTTGCCGCGCCGCTCCCCCCTTTCTTTCGCCTCCTCACTCCTCACACACGCACACGCACACTCTCGTACATATACGCATGTACACATACATAGGTCGCAACGCTGCCTCGAGCGCCTATCAATTAATTTTTCTCCGGAGCTACAGCAGCATCCCCTTCCGTCGGTGTAACCCTTTGCCCTTTGCCTCGTAGAAAACTTGGACGTGCTGCCTCGTTCACCTATACCGAGGTGTTTACACACGTACACGGCCGCACACGCGCGCACGAGCACGCAGAGGGAGAGTTACTCGGGGCTACAGGATCCTTTTTGGATGTAGCGAGAAACGCGAGTGATCGATGCTTTCATACATAAATGCATGAAGCTCGCGATCCGCCGGCGTTGCCGTCAACGACTTTAAAGCCGCCGCCGCCGTTACTCCCCCGTTTACGTCGAACACGCCGGCGGTAGCCCGAGCGGATGAGCTACGAAATTTCCTTTCCCTCCGCACTCGCTGCTGTTGCCCTACTGCTGCGCGCTTGCAGTGAGTAAGAGAGAGATAGAGAGAGAGACCTACTGGTTTTCACAGGATGCGGATGTACCTTTAGACGGGAGCAACGCTTCGTCGTCGTCTCTGCACTATAGGAGAGATAAAGAGGGTTACACGAAAGAGCTCGTGCCGAGGTACAAACACGAGCTCGGCTCTAGCCAAAAATTTATCCTTCGAGTGCGCGAAGCCTGCTAACTTCTTTTTTGCGGCGTGGCATTTCGCGCGTACGAGCATTTACTTTTTAGCGCAGGTCCTGCTGCAGCTGCGATGTGACGAAACACCGGTTCGCGAGATATTGATTTATAACTGAGCGACAATCTGTAGTTCGCCGATTTTTGAAAGTTTTTGTTAAAGAATATTTTTTTATTGCCTGAAATGTTAATATATTTTTCGTGGTAAATAATGCTGTTGATTAAAAACCAGTTGCGAGTATTTAAAATGTATACGTAGTAGTTTTTAGATTAATTATCTGCGTAACCGGTTTAATTGATTCTACCGTGAAGTTTTCAAATAATGTTCTATTATTTTACCAAGAAGATGAAAACCTGTTGCAAATTACTTTATGATTTAGTTCTATACAGCATATTAATTACTCAAAATATTCACTTGAATAAATTTAGTAGGAATCATAGAATGTAACATAATAGCTAAAGAATTTAATAGTACTCTAAAGATTAATAATAATAATAATATAGTAGGAAAAAGAAAGGTATTCTATATTAAACTATATTTAAATGGTTCATTTTGCGAAAAAAATTCAAATAAATAGAAAAGTACATTTATATAAGAAATCAATTCAGTAGTAATGGTTATGCTCAAATCAGACGTCGTCTAAATTTTTCAACATTTTTTATACAAATTTTATTATTCCTCAAAGTAATTTTATATGTTTTTAACTTGAAAAAGGATCTCTGATGCTTATTTCGTAATAAAATATATATTTCAACATTATAATGTGATTTAAAATTATAATTAATATTCCAGAAATTCTCATTCATACATATATCCATTTCTCGAAACATGCGCACAGAAATACCAATTATATAAAACTTTGCACTACAATATTTAATTTTTCAATTATTCAAGTATTTCGTTTCAAAATATGCAAAATCTCATGTTTATTTTTCGTCGGCAGCCTGAGCAAACTGCATCTTCGCATATTGTATGGATATTCAATATATGGAACGCGCATACACCTCGCTCTCTGTTTGCTCTTCCCCTTAACCGAATAGTGCGTTGCGTACAGTAGCTCGCACTCCCGCAGCAACAGCAGATGGAATCTCAATACCGAGCGGAAGTGACTAACGAGTTACAGGACGTCCGTTCTGATGCACATGCGCACCCGAAACGTTTTTTTCCAACGAGCATTTTTTGTCGCTTGTTCGGTTTTTCATCTAAATTCTTCCAATTTTACAGTTACTCGCTGTACTGCGCCAATTTATTTTAGAACTTTTTCAATGGTTGATACTTTGCGTGAATTTTCTGTTTGTACCTTTTTTCGTTTTTACATACGATGATCCTTGATAGAAATTCGGGTATTAAAGATTATATATGGCTACAGACAGAATTTACTGATAAAGATTATCGTAAAAATCATTGCAAATGTAAGGTATCCCGGCTTCACGGGAAAAATTACACTTATAACGGTAAAAACTATCATAATCCACGGTAAAATGTACCCTACTGATGTATTTCATTCAAAAGTGACAACTTTTACTAAAAACATAGTATTTGTGTCATTCGCAGTCATTTTTTTCAAGTACATTTACGGGCATTACTGCCCTTGCCCACCAGGTAGCGGGTGTAGGCCCGATCCCCGCCACTGACAAATACGGAAAGACATTTTCTTTAAATGTCTCCGAAAAATTTGGACTAACGGGATTTCGAGCCCACGCCCCTTGAGCTTAGTAACCAATATTTCTTGAAAGTTTCAAAAAGATTCATTAAAACGTCGAGCGCAAGCCACTTTTTAAAGTTAAAGAAATTAGTTTCGAGAAAAAAACGTTTTAAGATTTAATTTTGTATATTATATAATGTAAATTGTTATCATCGAGCTATGGCATCTGTCAGGTTTTAAAGCATACAAAATACACTATTTTTACATACTATCTATTCATCGATCCATATTTATTTTATAATGATTTCTTTATTTCACGATATTTTACGATATTCTGAAATCGATAAGGTAAATTATTTCGTATTTTAGAAATAATATGATTATTTAATTCATTCTTTCTTTGTATGTAATGGCCATGTGTCCCCTCCTGTTTGGGACTCCGATATGTCAATGCACATGTGATTTTGTATTTTACATTTGTATTTTATGTAATTGTTTGTTGTGTTGTGCGATTTGGGTTGAGCGAAACCTATCACCTGCTTACTAGCGACTCAGACTCTTTTGAGAAGGCTATATGGGCGCATAGGTCCTGCATTAAAGCACAATGCGTAGTCGAAGATCTATTCCCAACGAAAAACGCGAAGAAAAAATTCTCAAGAATGTTCGCCGGGAATAGAGACCATCGACTGCTTAAGCGTCTTGTATCGGTAGGCAAGCGTCTTACCCACAGAGTCAAGGTGGTTCTATAATCGATTCATTTTGCATTTGAAAGAGTAAAAAATTACTTATAAACGATGATATTTCTGTATTTTTTTATAACTTTTCCATTGATATTTTGAAATATTGATTGAAAAGGTATTTGAAGATAAATGAAATAATGATTATTAGTGTTTTTTATGTTTTATTTCTTATAAGTCTGAGTAAAAATGATACGTATGAACTATTTAATTACACGCTAAACCCATTGGAGTGAAATAAATCACTGCGGAGAACTTTTTTGTCAAAATTTATTTTATTATTTTGTTATGGATATCAAATCGATTTTTTGAAAAGAAGTAGAAATACAGCTAAATCAAAAAATAGAAAAATGTTAAAAATGTTGTTTTAGCGAAGTGAAAATATTTAAGCGTATTTTAGTAAGCAAGAAGTGACAGAAACAGCGTTATGGGAAAATAAAGTTATTTTCTTCAATTTTTGAACAGATAACGGTATAACAGTATTGATTTTTCTTGGTATTTTGTTCGTATAATAAATTGAATCTTCTTCGAGTGTCGCTCTTTATCGTGAAGGTGCTCCACAATAATTCGATATTCTATATACATCTTCTAGAAAATCGAAAATAGAGTGCCTCAATCTGCCAAAAATTTGGAAGAACTATAAGCTATTTTCCCAGTGTGTAGAAACTATAAAACTGTTGTATTTGCGTACTTATCGAGGCAGGTTTACATAATTTGTAGCAAAGTGTTTATTTTCAACGGATATGCAGAAACTATAGGGAAATTAAAAGTTAATGAGTCAAATGAATTTTGCAAGTCTTTTTGCCGCTTAGCAAACTATATAGCGCTTGTTTTGCGATATTTCATCCGTAATTTCAGCGTAAAATTCTGAATGTTTTAGAAAGCAACGGAGCATCGGCGTAAAAAGGCCAGGCGCAAAATATAACGCGGAGCGCAGTTAACGGTTTAGTATCTGGTAGCAGCAAAAAGTTGCCGAGCTTGGAGCTAAAACTTTCTTACGACCAGATTAACATCTGTTAATTAAAACGCATCAACAAAATAAAAAAAAGAGGGGAAAACTGCCTTTAATGGCAAAAGCCATTAATCAAACTTTTATTGCTGCAGCGCGGAGTGTACGCCCGGTCCGGGCGCGCGCGCGGGCTCGCTCAAGAAAGGAGGGCGCCTCTAAAAGTATCCATATATCAAGGGAGTGAAAGAAGCAAGGAATGTTTATAAAAGAGCTCGGCTGCTGTCTCCTCTCCTTCTCTCCTCTGCTCCTCCTTTCCCTGCGCGTTTACGCGAAATTTTCGAAAAGCCGTTACGCGTCACGGAAGCCTATGACTAACAATAAGATATTATATTACTCCTCGGTGGCGTGGTGCGCCGTGTATATAGGCCGAGCGGGCTGCGGCTCTGGTTCACGTCTCATATCTCGGCTTTTCCACCATTATCCTTGTTCCGGCGATCATAAAGAAGCGAAGAAAACTGAAGAAGCAAAAAAAAACAGCGCAGCGGGAGAAAAATTCCGTGACGAGCATTTCGCGCGTACATCTCGGCTCGTGCTTCACCTTTTGATTTCACCTGCGGTGTTTATTTCTCCGTAACTCTCGCGCGGGCTATCTGTCTTGGTGCTGTCTGCGTCTCTCTCTCTCTCTCTCTCTCTCTCTTTCTCTGGAAAAGAATTTTTTCACAACTGTCCGCGCTAAGTCGTTGAAAGAGGGGAATAAAGGAAGCCGCTGCTGCTGCCCAGAAGAAAAACGTCCTCGCGCCACTGTTGTTAAAGTTCCGTCGAAATTGCAGCGGGAGAGCGAAAGAAAGAGAGACGAGATCTGACGTATATCGCGGTCATTAAGGCAGTTAAAGGTGGATGCGGCTCGCAACTCGCCACGCAGCGCAGGTTACCTCGGAGGATACTTTGGTCTTATATAGGAGAGTTTTATGGTTACGTGGAGAGAGGAAGAGAGAGAGAGAGGGGTGAGAGAGAGAAAGAAGCTGCGAGAGACACGAAGAGAATGAATACGACACAGCTTTGAGCTACCGTCGCTTAGAAAGCAATTAAGACAGTTTGCTGTATTGTTTATAATATGGGGTAAATGTCCCCTCTACTGACACATGAAGGTTAGGTGTAACATATTTTGGTAATTTATAACTTGATTTTTTGTTCGAACCACGTACTATTTTTGTGGATTCTGTTAATTAATTATGTTTGAATGCAGTAACATTTTCAATACCCATGCATACGATGAGAAAATTTAGAAATTCAGAATTCAGAAATTTAGAAAATAAATTCAAAATAGATATCTTACATATTTTAAATACAAAGCAATGAAATAAATTATTTTTGTTTTGATAAAATAGCTTTTTTCAAATAAAGGTTTAATTCTTCAAATTAGCGTTTTTTGTTAAAAATAACTTCAAAACAGGTTTTATAGACAAAATTCAAAAGGAGATCAGACGGGCTTTAAGAATTGTCTATTTTTCATTTATCTTGTATGTAAATAGAGGAGAAAAATTAATTTTTTTTTCAAATTCTTTTTTAAAACTGATTGTTTTTCCAAAATAAGTTCTGAATATTATTCATTTATCTCCAAAATCTGATCATTTCTTAGTTAAAACGTACCTAGTAAGTGTGCAAAATATCAGCTCGTGATATGCTTCTCTTGAAGAGTTATGGTGGACACAATTTCCATGCTACATTCTTTTATAAAAACCTTTTTTTTGACTCAGGAACACCTCGAAATAATCGAAATTTATCAAAATCTTTGATTCTAAAATTTTCATCGTTACAAAGCTTTCTCTTTGAAAAAGCAAAAGACAATCGAATTGCGGCGGTTTTATTATATGTCTCGATCATCGATCATTTACACTGTTTGAACTGGGAGGCAATCTGCGCCAAAGTTTTTCTTAGCTTTAATGAATCTCATCACCACGAGCAACAGTTTGCGTCGCATAGCCCTGCGTCTTATTGAACAGCGCGTAGGTTGTATTCTTTATTAGCGGTATAACATAAGATTTAATATTTCTTCACTAGCGCGAATAATATTTCCGTCACGCGATAGACAGTTTTATCATTGTATTGAATGTATAGATTTTTAAATGATTGTTATTGCCATAACGTTTAATGATCTCGACGTATAAAATATTTAATAGACGATCGTGAAAGCGTATACAATTTTTTTTTACCTTTATTCCACTGAACATTAATTTGACTGCGGCTACGCAGCAGTCATTTTCTGTGTATATATGTATATATTATATATTATATTATATAGTAAGTTGCTGTGCAAATTGATGTGATGATTTTGAACGTTGGTCTTAGTTAATAAAAATCTGATGAGTGTCGGTATAAAAATTTCTGTAATTAATCAAAGAGATCTCTTTTGCAAAAAGATGTATATTATGCTCATGTTCATATTTAAATAAATCAAATGAGGCATTTACGGTATTAGTTACAGCAAATCCTTGACTGAGGTCTAACCCATCCTTTTCTACTTGATTAATTACCGGCATTACGTCAAGAAATAAATAATTAGAATTAAATACTAGTTTTCAATATTGGCCGGAATCGTAAAAATTCATATTTTCCATTAAAACTTAATAAGAAAATATTTCTAAAAATAAGAGACGACAATTCAGGTTGTTGTGTGCTTGGTAAAATGCGGTGCTTTTGTGATACATTTTCAGCTAATTTTTTACACAGATATTCATAAATGAAATCTGAGTGTTGTCATAAATAATGTATATTTCTTAAGAGATGCTAAGTAAAAATGCTAGAAGTAAGGAAGAAGAAAATGCGTTTGAATAGCTTTGTAAGCTTTGACTTTGAAACCATTATTGAGGGGTATACCTATGAGTACGTTTGTGCGAGGGTATTATCCTTTGTCAATTTACTGCGGCTCTAAGCTTAGCGCTTTATAATTTCCAATCCAATTTTCACATTTACGTTGGTGCGTGTTGTTTGCAGATAACATGTATAGAAATGAAGACTCATGATATAACTCTATGACTTGATATTTTTGTTGAAATTCAGACTAATTCCAATGTGACATAGACCATATGAAACAGTATTGGTTTGAGAACGCATTCAAAGCTCGAGTCACATTTCATTCGTCAAATCATATAAAACAGCGAACAATAGAACATAAAGCAACGCTAGTGCACAGTTTATTACAGGGTTTATTTACATCGATCGCAACAGTTAATAAAACCGCTGCTAACTTTCTCAAAGAAAAGTCCTTATTAATCAATTTAAAGAATTTTATAATGAAAATTCACATTGAATAAATTAAACAAAAATGACTTCATGATTTCAGACTTCAGAACACTCAAAACCTCAAACTTCAGAAACCTCAAAAATCGGGGCTTCAACTTAAAAAAAAAGGAGTAGCTACTTTTTATAACCGGCTTCGAAAAGGAGGAGGTTCTATATTCTATATTCGATGCGTATATTTCTTGTATGTATGTACACCGATTACTCACAAAGAGAGTGTACGAAGTACGGATCGCGAATTTTGATGAGGCTTTGAGAGCTGTTTTCTGGTACCTAAAAATGAACCCCAGCACCCACCGTTTTGCCTAACAAGCCCCCGTTATCGAAATATAGCCAAATATGCCCCAAATACCCGTTTTTAGTGAAAAAATGGTACCTCTACTTCAGATCATAACTCCGCAAGTATTGACTCAGAAAAAATAATCTAAAAGTAGGTACTTCAAAAACATCGAAATTTATCAATATCTCTAATCCAAAAATTTTCATCGATACAAAGCTTTTTCTTTGAGATAGTAGCTTGATAGTATCGATGGCAAACATAACAATTCCAAATGTTTCCAACATATTTTTTTGCTTCACGTGCCTTTTTTAACTTTTTTTGATTAATATTATTCTTAATATTAATGTCCACTATTATATAAACTATTATACAATTTTTATACTTCCGAATTTTGCGCTCGAATTAAGCGACAAATCAAACGTCATTTAAAATCATAACAAGATGACGCGAGTTCTTTTTTAGACCCAGATGAGTTAACAATTATAAAAAATGCAGTATACACCAACTAAAGCAAGACTTTCGTCCAAATCCGATCACCAAATTACCGAGCCTCACAAATACGGTAATGAAATTAACAATTGGAACGCGCGCGCAGCAGCAGCAGTAGAGCAAACAAGTACTCAAGAGAATCATAGACCTATTAATGACCAATAACATGATCATAAACCGAGGAGGGTGGGGGGTGAGGGTCGAATCGTAAAGCTCCCCCCCTCCCCTACCGCGCTGTAGACCGCGTGTTTCGCGCGAATCTCACGGACACATTCGGCCATTATCGGGGGGCTGCCGCCTCGGAAGCGAGTACCGAGCGAGTGCCGAGAACGCCCGATCTCGCTGCAGGGCTCGAAGCATTACAGATCAGCCGCCATCGGAGGGTTTACCAAGCGTCGACGTTTAATCGCCCCCCCCCCCCCCCTCCGGACCCTCTCGGCTTCCGACATCGTTCACTACGCATCATTTGATTCTCGGCGATGGCTAAGCACACAAACAGCGAGTGACTGCGAATTTACTTATTGTAGCCCTCAACCTGCTGCAGAGAAAGGGAATGAGAGAGAGGGAGAGAGAGATAGAGAGAGAGAGAGGTCAAATAGATTTCGAAGCACTGCGGAATGCGAATTACAAAGCTTTACGAGATCGTAATTTTCGTATTAGTTTCGTTTCAAATTTTAATGGAATTAAGATTACAAGTGTTGTGTAATGGAGAAGTAATAGCGATGGTATTCACGGAAATAAATTTGTAGGCTTTATAAATAGCGACTCTGATAGCTATAAAGAATCAGGTTATGAGCGCTATATTTTTGTATTTGGACGTGTAGCGATTTGAGACTCGCAAAGCTTCCATTTCTTACTATTTATTTATTACCGACAAAGTACGTAAAGCTTTAAGAAGTAAAAAACTGCTAATTCTTTCAATTATTGTAAATAAATTATTGAAATAACGTCATAAAGACGTCATATTTGTTCATCAATATTTTTTAGGGTGTGCAGGGACTCGAATCAACTGTTTTGGAAATTGTTTTATACAGTTTGTGCAAGGTAAACAGATGACTTGGTTATAACGTAATTGTGAAGTGTATAGATAGTCAATTAAAAAATGTTACACGGTTGCGATCTCCGAATTCATCTGTAAATCGTTGAAAAATCTCATGATCATATATTGGATTCGAAAACCTGGACCCGAACCCGATCCTTAGACCAGACTTAGGTTTATGAGTTCTTTTAAATTTCTCAGGCATTTCTGTAAGTCATGACCACGTTTATTTATATAATTGACTATATTACTTAATAACTTAATAAAAATGAAATTTTTATCCAGATCGTACCTGCATCGAGCATTTTTTAACAAAAATGGTTTGGCTTGGTTCGGGTCTTTGCACAACCCTAATATTTTTGTTACTCGACTGACGTTAGCGTGGAAGCCCTAGCAAAACCGTGCTTGCTAGATTTCTACCGCGTTGAAATATAACAGTAAATGCATGACGTACAGTTTCTCTATTTTTGTTATAGTAAAATTATCGTGTGTTAAAATAAAACTACTGCCGCCTCAACTACAAATACACTTTCGTATATAAAGAAAATATTTCCATAAGTTGATTGCTGCATCAGGTACAATATTTTAACCGTGTAAATTATGGATGTTCATTCTACAAATGAAACTAGTTATTTTATAAATCTTACTTCTCTATGTATTCTATTCTCTGTAAGAATAGTCATCATTGAAATTAAGATTTAAAATATATTCAATCATGAAATAATCAATTCAAAAGAAAAGAATAATTAATAATAGTATGTGCAGGTATTCAATATAATTTAATTTAAATCATAATTCGTTTATTGTGAGAAGCTCATTTATTTCAGTAGCAATTTAATTTTATAGTGAAGCTATATAACCGTTGCTGCGCTGTAAAAATTATCCACGTATGTGTGTATTTTTAGCCTAGTAGGTACAGAGAATCGTCAGGATAAATTAAAAATATTTTATGCATAAAGATGTGAAAAAACAAATGAATACTTCGCTCTGCATCCATAAAACATTTTTTCGACTATTTATTATCATTGGTCGAATTTACATGCATCGACATGAAAAGCCTCACAGACACGACTTCATTTTTGAAACTTTTTCAACAATTTTACAAAAAAAAAAAACAATGTGACAAAACTGAATTTTCCCCAATTTCTCCGAGCCTCGCTTTTAACGCCGATGGCGCCGCGTACAATTCGTTTCATGATTGGAGCTCGCAGTGTTCGCTGATTAAGCCCATTGTTTATTCCAGACGACACGAAACACGCGCGACACGGCGTCCAAGTGGCAGAGTAGCCACGGACACATTCAAAGTGCGCTTTAGCGCGCCAAAGTCCACGGCTGTGCTTCGCGGACTGTGTTCTAAAGAGCGGGGTGCTCTCTCTCTCTCTCACCCTTCCCCTTTCTCTGTCGTTTCTCTCTCTCCCTCCCTCCCCTCTCCCTCCCTCCCCCTTTCTCTATCTTTCTCTCTCCTAGCTCCCTCCCTTCCTCCCTCCCCCCTCTCTCACTCTCTCTCTCTCCCTTGCTCTCTCCCTCGCTCTCTCAAAACGAACCTTGTACGTATTCAGTTAGGTACGTGCCGCACCGACCAAAGAGCAACCTACACACACGCAGCTCCAAATGGTTGCAGCGGCATCGCAACCATTAATAAAGCAAGGGAAATAAGGGCGACGGGGACCTTTACTTTTCACGTTTTTTCCTTATACGCTCGACGTCCTCATCGGGCTTTCTTCTCCTTCCGTAACTTCTCACTGGCTTTTCCCCGCCGCTGCTGCCTGTGCTCACCCATGTCCCGTATTTGCTCCCTCTAATTTTGCGAAACTCTCGAACTATACGTGTTGGGTGTACGTGTGTATGTGCGTGCGTGTGTATGGGTGCACGGTGGCCCGAAAATGGGGGGAGGAAGCTCAAGGAAGGCCTGCGGTAATAACAATGCCGAATTTATCGTTCATTTCTCTTGATTATGCTCGCGCGGGGCTGCTACTGCTGCTGCTGCTGCTACTGCGATCAGGTATACACGCACTTGTTAGTCATAAATATTGTGGCAAATCGGCCGATACAGAAGGCAGCGAGGGTCGAGGGTTCTCTTGGTAAGAAGGATATTTTTTTAATTAAACGACGGCTGTTCGTGATCGGGGGTTTATCCTATACGAAGAATGTAGCTTGCTAAGTATACACTTGCCTTTTCGAAGCAAGATTAATATGAAATGAAAAATGTTACTTCATTTTCTGATATTACAAAACTACATTTTCTTAGATAGCATTTTTACCAAAATCCGAATGGAGTTTTAGGAGCGAAATTTTGTTGTTACCGAATTGTTATATACAATGCACAAATTATATTATAATTTAATATTTTAAAATCATCTTCTAACAAGTTGTTATTGGATAAAGTGCGATATGATGTAAAAGTAAAAAGCATTGGAAACATCTTTTTTACTGATTCAGTAAAAGCGATTCTATCTACCAAAAGAGTAATTTGATTATTGATTATCGGGAAAATGGAAAAGACTGAACGTATTTCTAACAATAAGATTTTTTTAAACTGAACATTATTAAAGCAGATTTAAAAATTAAATGATGTAGACAGAATGTATTAAATTGTGAATTGATATTTGGCAATCTTTAAAAATTTTCTGTACATAATAGTTTATAATTAAAAGTATTGAGATGTATCAGCTAATAAAATCTAGAAAAGAGCAGTATAATCAAATTAGTATGGACCTATCCTTGGTAAACACAGATTTTATTTACTCGTCATTTATTGACGATTGGATTCTTTTGGAGAATAAAAACGAGCTTGTATTCTTAAACAATTTTTTTGCATTGATCAAATGCTTTTTATGGTGATTTTTAATATTTATCGGAGTGCATATTTCAAGCTGGTTTATAATGGTAGGTCATGCAAAAAATAAGTCAGAAAAGCCTTATTAAAAAAGATTATTAAAGTAATCCAAGAAATCGATAGTACCAGTGCATTGAAATTATTAATATTATTGTCTGTAACTATGGAAACTTTCTTTATTTATAAACGCTATAGATACAGGTTATTTCTTGAGTATCTCAACAAGGTATTCTTTCTTATGATATTTTCATATTAAATATGTTCAATATTTTTTACGCTACTAAATGTTAACCAAATTTGTCCTTTTTGAACACGTAGCTCATGATTTTCAGAACACTATATTTTATTTATTTCTAGATGAACTGCAACGTTGATTAATCAGACACAAATAAATTACTACTACACTTATTAAAGTATGGAAAAACAAACTCTTGTTGTAATCATAAATAGTGCAAAAAAATCAGTAATAGAAGCGGCTTCGATGGCGCACCCCATTATCTTGATACCTTTTCTGTTTTATGAGATGAAAATTAGCTTATTTTATTATACAACGCAAATTAATAGCAAATAAAAAAACCGTGGCCAATTCATTAACTCCCTCAAACTAAAGTAATTGTTCCAATATGAAATTCTTTGTTCTGATAAGTTAATTTTAACTTGCTAAAACTTTTAGAAATTTAACAGCTTAAATTAAATAAATTGTTCCAATATGAATTTCTTTATTCTAATACATTCTTTTTAAATTTCTCTATTTCTTTCTTATTAATATCTCAACAAGGTGTTTTTTATCATTGATTGTTGTCAAAAGATAAATTACAAAAAATTATAAGGTTATGGTAAAGAATTCCATTATTGATTTAAAAATATCGTAAATAGGTAAATAGTTATAAAACAAAAACGACTCCAGAAATTTTATTTTCTGATTTCCTATGTTCGTCAGAAAAACAGATAAGAATTCGTCTGTTTAATAAATAATTATTTCTCAATTTAATTATATAAATATATGGAATATTCTGCATAACTTTTAACTTTTAAGAAACTGCACATAAAATTCAATGCTTTTCCATCATAAATTATCAAGATATAACCTCTTAAACTAAAAATTACTTTTCCGTGTAAAGAAAAGAAGGAAGAGAGCCTATCCAAAATTTACAATTGTAAAAGATAGGTAATTTTATGCTCTTTTTTAATGCATTTACACTAAATTGATCATAATATTTCAAACATACCAAAAAACACGAAAATCTAAAACTCAAAAATCGAAAAATCGTTATAAAACAAAAAGAAGTCTGTTATGAATCTTGAAATTTCTTTTAATTTAAAATTATTATTTAAAAACTAAGAAAATGAGCCCTGTTTAGTAAAAAATAACCGCGCCATTCTCAAGATATCAAAGTTAATGTTTTTATGGTTAACCTCAAATATCTTGAAACATAAAAGATGTAGATTTATAAAGATTTTCCATCATATGGTTCCAAAATATCTCTGATTAAAAAAATGACGTTTTCGTGGAGAACAAATAAAAGAAGGAAAATAGCTTATAAAAAATTTCGTGTTGGGGAAGATAGGTAATTTTATTCTCTATCCAATGCATGTACACTGAAGAGATCATATTATTTCTATATACTAAATTAATTTACCTCATTGATTTCAGAATAACCTAAAATAGAAAAATCGTTGTAAAACAAAAACGAGTCGATGAATCTTAAAATTTCTTTTTAGTTCCGAATCCTTATTCAGAAATAACAAAAATGAGCTGCAGTTGACCGCGCCGTTCTCGAGATATAAGAGATCAAAAAATAATTTGAAGTAAGAATATAACCTCAAATATCTTGAAAAATGAAAGTCCTCATGATCTGGGCAAAGAACTTAGCCAAGAGATAGTTAAAATCTACATTTCTCGAAATTTTCAAAAAGAATAATGCCGTTTTACTCAAGTTATCGTTCGATATAGAAAATTAATTTTTTTTACAAAATGATTTTTTTCTCGGCATAAGAAACATAAAATGGCTCAATAACAAAAACAACGAACCCTGAAACATTAAATTTAACCGTGGATTACTCGAGATATGGTGGTACACATTTATGCATACATACATACATACATACATACACACACATCCATACGGACATTTTCTAAAAATAGTGTATTTTGATTCCAAATGTCCCAAAACATTTCTAATATGATTTTAAGAAAATTTTTTTTACTATTACATAGCTTCCTTTAGGAGGAAGCAAAAATATTTATATAGAAGAATATTTTCGTAAGTTTGAACCAACTTTGGTGTAAGATAGTTACTCGAGTTAAAGTAATTTTACAACCACTTTTATAAATTATTTTAATGTTAACACTTGAAAGAAATTGTTTTTTTTATAAAGAAATTTTAATTCATAATAAGAGTGCGCCAGCCAAGCCGCAAGCGGGTTGGATATCGCAATTTTTTGTATTCGTGTATATTCAATTATGTCTAAATGTTTAATAAATATGGGTGGGGTTCTAAATAACGAAAAAATAAAATTCCCCACGTTGTGCGCCATTTGTAATGAACGAGTTTGGAAATTTTCTCAAAACTTGTTTTTGAGACAAGCATCACAATTCTTTCTTTTTATTTATTTTATAATTATATTTTGTAGTAACCTTTCTTGAACTACGTAAGTTCAAAATAATGTAAGTTCATTCGCTATATCTGCAAATGCATATAGAATGAAAGCCGACTGTACAAGCCGTACAAGTTGATCCTATCTGCGCTATATTCGATGCAATCGAGCTCTTTGACATTCTGAGCAAGGTTGCAAATCTTATCAGGTTCAGAGGATCAAAGGTCTATACAGCATCTACAAGCAGTGTGCAGTTTGAGCTTACAGAAAATCCATTATTAATATCCCAGCAAGTAGTACACCAACACAAGTAAATCCATAAACTCTAAAAAAAAACCTCAACAGCAAAGAAACGTAAAACAATGAAACAACCCTTAAAAACGCGCGAAAACAAGTCCTCGACAACCCATCCCCGGCAATTTCCCAATCGGAGTGCAAAAAGCAGTCCCACGCAGTCTCCCCCCTAAGTCCAAGAACACGCCGAGCTCCCGCCGGTCAGTCGCCCCAACAATGCGGCTACCACCACCGACAGCAGCATTACCCATCATCAGCGGCAGCAGCGCGGACTAGCTTCCATGTTTCGGCCTCGACAACCAGCAGCCGGACTCGACCTATTCCTCTTCCTCCTCCTCCTCCAGCGTCGTCGTCTTCGCCGTCGTCGGCGACCCACAGAGCGTCGGCGTCTCGTACAACCACTACCCCCTGCGAGCCGCGGCGGCGGCGTCGGCGTCGTCGGCGGCGCTCGGTTCAATACGCATGCGATGTGCATGGGGGTGCTCGTGGTGCGCGCGCGCACCGTCGGAGCCGCCGCCGCCGCCGCCGCCGTCGGCGCTTCTCCACTCCGCTCCGCTCTGCCCTATGCGCGCTCGGTCTATCCAGCGGCTCGGCGCTGCTGCTGGTGCTGCTAGTGCTCCGCTCCGCTGCTCCGCTCCGCAACGCTCTCTGGCTCTCTGCTCGTGCCTCTTTCGATCGACGTGGCGACAGTAGTGCTGCCAGCGGAGAGGCTGCCAGCGATCGCGAAAGTGCGTGCACCCCGTGGCTCCCGCTGCTTCGCATTTCTAACCGCTCGTGGATCTCGGTGTCGGTGTGATTTTGCTTTCCCCGTCGCGCGGCTGGTGTGACGACTCGACTGGTGAATCGGAGCGTTGAGTCCCGAGAGCGCGCGCGCGCTCGCGTTTGTTTACGATCGGTTTTCGGCGTGCCGTGTTCCGCGGTGTACGTGCAGTCGCGACACGTAGACGATAGACACGAGCGGGCGCGGAGTAGCGGCGACACGTGTAGTGAACGCTCGTGTGCCGCGCGGAGGAGTACACGTTCGCTCGTTTGTGCAGTTCATGGTGATATTAATGTGCGAGGGGGGGTGAGCACCCGGTGGAACACGAAAAGGAGTGCAACCGCGAGGATGCGGAAGTGCGAGTAAGGAGAGCGAGGAAAGATAGAGATTGCGCAAGTGTGACGCCACTGCCGCCGATGCAGATGCTGCCAGTGCGGTACCGAGGAAGTACAGTGCGCGTAATGCGGAATTGAGAGTCCGCGGTGACGCACATGTGCACGCACATTATGCACGATCGCAGCAGCCGCTGGCCGGCTTGACCGAGACGCGGCCGCCGTCGATCATGATTTCGCCAGCGGGCGAACCAACGACGACAAGGAGAAGGAGAGCCAGCAGCGGCGGCTGCGACAAAAGTGAAAATCGCGATCGTCCGCCGGATCAGCGGCACTGGCGAGGAAGGAGAGCGACGGCGGCGTCGTGCCGACGGCGGCGCCGAGGCACTGGCCTCCTCGTAGCGCCGGTCTTATCCCTCTGGATTATCGGGGCTCTCTGCGTCAAGGACGGTGAGTAGTAGACATCGCGCAGCGCATTTATCTCCTGCTCCCCCTTTATCTGTTTTCTTTTCTTTGCTCTTAGTTCTGCGTTATATTTGCCCCTCCGAAGTGCTGCCTCTACGCGTATATACAGCCGAACGCGGCAGTCGGGCTTTGGCCAAAATATGCATAGTCAGCGTCGGCGGCGGATGCCGCACACAGCATCCGCATGGAAATTGACAAAAGCGAGAGAAAGAGGGAGAGAGAGAGAGAGAGATTCGCGGAGAGGAGGAGACAAGGGGCGGAAAAGTGACTTTTGCCGCTCAAAGTGATTCCATTTAGCTAAATCTGACTTAAGATTCGACGGCTTCAATCTGCATAGCGTTTGCATAACATCTGCGCGCGAGCAGCAGCACACTGCGCCAGGATAACCCGCGAGGAATATTCGTACGGTCGCGCTACGCGTACCCGTAGCTGCTGCTGCTGTTCCTCGCTCTGTATATTTCTCCTCTCTATCTCGCCTCGCTTATATAGCGGAAGCCGCGACAGCGGCACTCGGAGGGTAAATAAATAGAGAGATGCACGGAGCAGGAATAAAGCACTCAGCGATTCCATAATTCAGATGCGCGGCCGCGTTTCTCTCGGCTCTTCCGACGACTACTACTAAAAAGCAGCGAGGCACCGTCGGGGATTTCGGTATACAGGGGTGAGGAGATGGGGCGCTAATCGCGGCTTCCGGAAGTGGCCGCTGGAATTTAATAAGGTGGCCTAGGCAGCAGGGGTGAATTGGTTTTTGCCGCTTGCTGAATTGTGTCGCGCGCCGAGGGGAAATATGCGTGCGGTCTCTTATGGAGAGACGAGAGAACAAGCGAGAATTCCGAGCTTGTGTCGCGCCGAGGCTTGCAGCGACTGCGAGGGGAAGAAAAATTAACATAAATGCTTCAAGCGTGTAAAGCTATAACTGAATATTGTATGCCGGTAAATTATTTTTTGCTGTTGAACCAATAATGGGATTATATCGTTTTGAGAAGAACGGGTGAGTAACAAGAGTCGACGTTGACCCGAAAAACGTCGCAGAGTCGGCGCAATACTTTTTGCCGATATTGAAAGAAAACAAAACATCGCCAAATCGTCAAGCGTAACTTAATCTGATTTTTAGGCTAGGTTTTAACAAAATATTAATTTAAGGAACGATTATAAAGCTTACGTGAAATTTGCGGCCGCTCAATAGTAATCTGTATTTATGATTGTTACACTAAACTTGGAGTGAAGTGTCTCGAGTGTGTCTAAAAAGGTATATATCTTGTGCAATGGAGGATCCACATGACGTCCCCCGTGATGGAACTTATATAACCAACGCCATCGTTTAAAGCTCATTTTAATATGAATTTAAAAAATTATTCGACATCTTTAAGTGCGCGGAAAGCTGCAGAAAATAATATCTATGGATTTGTCCCAATCAAAGACATCTATAAAGTCTAACCGTGCACGGGACAATCTACTTACTTCTTTCAAATTTTCACCACATTTTTCTTAAAATTCATGTTTTAGTGAGTTTTAAATGATGGCATTGATTTTACGCGTTTCCCTTCAACGAATGAAATGTTATAAATCCGTGGGAATCCTCCTTTGAATATATTGAGAAAAATGTTTTGTACTGGCCAGTTCTTACATTCCCAGATACATGTCAGTGTTGGTCCTCTAACGTTTGCAAGTACTGGTAGTGTCGGCAAGTAATACTCGATTAGTCTTCTGTCGAGAGTAAACTCTTCCATGGGATATCGTCATCTTCTATTACCAGACGGTATTTTGGAATGTCGAGTTTGATCTCGAATCGTGGCATTTGATTTAGGGCTATTCTCGAGCAGCGTTGGCCTCGTTCTTCTTCGAGTGTCCGCGTGCAGACACGGGTACCGGAAATTAGCATAAATATTCGATGCACGGGGTTGTACATCTTGTCCATTAGAATGCCACATCGTGTTTCCATCGGCGCATCGGGCGAACGTCACCGCATGTATATTTGATGCACTCGGTTGGCACGGTCCACTGGAATCCCCCATCCTAATTCAATTCCCCTCCGCGTCTCGGGCTATCGATTACAAAGCACGCCTCCCACGGGATAAAAGTGCCGGCGTCTAATGCATCCAAAGTGCGACCGCGGACGCGAGACTCCGACTCGTGGCACTCTTCCGAAGCTATTATGCGCCGAGCTGTCCCTCGCATGCGCGCTCAAACGGGCAGAAAAAGAGCAGACGAGAGGGCGTGGAGGGAGGAGACGAGCAAAGAGAGACAGGCGCGCGCTCGAGATAGACGCAAAGAAAAGTAAGGTAAAGTAAAGAAGGCAGAAGCTAAAGAAAAGGTGGTTGGAGGAGGTGAAGAGGCGCGCATTCGCGAGGCGCCAAGCCGTCTGCTCGCTGCACGGCCGTATAAAGCGGAAAGAGGAACAACGCCGTCTCTGCTGCTCCCACCGGATGCACGATTCTACCGTCGCACCCATCTCTCTCTCTCTCTCTCTCTCTCACTCCCTCTCTTACACCGCGAGCGGCAGCTTGTTCGGAGGCCAGTTTCGTCCCCCCGGGAGTCGTGGGCGGCCTTTTCCAGCGCGCGGCACTCCGCTCCACACGTATACAGATATACCGACCGCGAGTAGCGGTGACATCACCTGGCTGCTCCGCGACGTTAGCCAGAGACGCAGGCAGAGGAGAGAGAGAAAAAGCCGCGCTCCCGTAGCAGCTGCTGCAGCAGCTTCCTCTCCTCCTCCTCGCTTTTCGCTGCAGTCGTTTTTCGCTCGAGCGCAGCTCCGCACTTTTCTCCCTCGTCTGGCCGCTTTTTATCTCGTGTTTCCTTTTTTTGCCCACGCGCCCGGCTCTTGATATTCCGCGCTCTAACGAATGGCGATCGCAATGACGCGGCGATCGCGAGAATTCCTGGGAGCGCGTCCGTAAGAAACGGCGGGGAGAATAAAGCGGGCGTCGGGGATGCAAGGAAATTTGTCTCGGGAGAACGAGAAGCAGAGGAGGCAATACCCCGAGCGAGCGTTGCGTCACGTAGCGGGCGTCGTTACTCTCCTCGCCATTCTATTTTTCCACTTGTTACGTTTTTTTTTTCCTCCGTCGCTTCTGCTCCTCGCTCCGCTATCCAGTCCCCGCTATTTTCATTCCTCCTTCTCCGCTCGTTGTCGTTTTTCTCGCGCAGACGGGGCGCGAGTTTTCCGCTTCCATTACCACCGCGCGGTCGACCGCTTGTTCTTCCGGACGACGAGTGAGCAAGCGGAGCGAGAAAGGGAGTGAGAGGGAGAGAGAGCGCACAAGTGCAAGGGGAGGATTCTCGCTCGTTCGTAGCTTGTTTACGCCAGGCCAAAAACTCCCCGCTACCGCTGCTGCTGCTCTCCGCGAGTAATGGTTTTTACGATTAGTCTATCGCTGTCTGCTGAATTATTCAGGCTCGCGCAAGCCGCTTTTTACTTTTTCGCTTTTCTCTCGCTGTGCGACGATGCTTTGTGTCTTCTGAGCCAACGTGGAGGGAATGTATATTTATAGGTGGCATCAGCACTGAGTTATCAGCTCGCGTAATTAAGTGGCTCGTGATAGTAGTTGAGCACTCGTTGATAATGTTGTTTCATTGCAAATGCGTATATTTTTCTTCGTTTTTTAAGAGTAGAAAGTTCACTTCACCTAGGTGGAACAAATACTGTTGGATGACAAAACTTAAATAGAGCCTTTCTAGATAAGTAACTGGAGGTATTAATGAAGTATAACATACGCAATGTCATATGCAAATCTATAGTGTAAACGTAACTATAGCTTTATACTCGTCAAGACTGGGGAAAATTAAATATGATATCAACTCAAACAAACGATAAAACTTTTAATAGCCACGCTACTGATTTTCAGAATTTTATAATAGTAAAAATCATATTTCGCTATCAGTATTTGATTTTAATTACAAAAGCTTTTAATTCTCTAAAAAATGAATTATACTAATTAGCAAACCAAATATTTACATTAAAAGTAGATTTCATTGTATACTTATATTTTTATATTGCAGTATGTAATTGTAGATTTCAATTTACAATATTTCATTGCAATGTTTAAAAACATTTCTTAATGTACAACATTTATTTGCCGTTTTTGTATTATTAAAATAAATGTGTGAGAAATTGAGGGAATACAAATTTTGCTACAAAATTGTTACTTTGCACAATAAACACTTAATCACAAGCACGCAAATTAAACGTTTAAGCAAACCCTCGCTAAGTTCGTTAAAATCTCCGGGTTAACTCCTCCACTAAAAATACTCGCCTTACAAAGGCACTAAATTAATTACAGCCCCGTTTTATTGCGGCGAATCAGCTAACCTTGCCTGCCGGCCAACTCGTTAACTTTTTCGGTAGCAAAGAGCGAAGCGCGCCGCCGAGCCCTCCGCCAGCCCGGGGAATATCTGATTTGGCCGTTCTCGAACAGTATCACGCACGTGACGTCGCTCTCGCACGCTCTCTCTCTCTCTCTCTCTCGCGCACACCGCAGCAGCGAAACAAAGTGTAATGGCCTTTTAAAATTAAATTTTCGCGGGTGGTTTCAATTGCAGCGGCTCGCGTGTCGCTGGAAATGGAAGAAGCATTACATATATATATATATATGTATATATATACGGCAGCTGCAGCTCGAGGATTTCTAACTGTTGATTTTCGTCTCGAATGACATCGAGTGCGTGTAAGCTTCCGACGATGCGCGCGTGCACTCGATTTTCATTTGATTTACTACGAGGCTCCCGCTGGCCCGCACTGCGTAACGATTGGTTATTTAGGCGAAATAATTGCGGGAGGGCCAAAGTCGCGCGCTCTCTCGGCAAACGCCCTGGATTTGTAACGCGCACCTGTGCGGAGTGCGCGACAGTGAAGCGAGGGACTAAATAAATTATAAGCGCGGCACAGCTGTTGCTGCCTGCCACCGTGCGGCTAATAACAGGAGAGCTTAAAAGCGAAACGTCGAATAAGTGATGGATCTCGTGTATTCCGAATCGTCCTAATATCTGGTATGAAATTTGGTGAACCGTTTAGTTGTCCTGGCGCTCGGTATTGGGCGAATTGTAATGGGGGTGTAACACACGAATACTGATCCGACCAAACAGTTCGACTCCGCTAAATCGATTGAAGTTAACTCGGAGTACAATTTACTTTAAATTACTTTGGTGCAAACAAATTGGATTGATGAGTGTTCTTTGTGCACAAGATCAAACGATCATTGCCATTGATAAGTTAAATTGAAAAGTAAAGCTTGGTCGATCAAATTGTTGAATAATAGAGAATAGAATGAATTTCGTCTTTAGACTTTTAGTTATTTTTATAACGAGCTTTGAATACGTAATCGTATTTAAATTACATAAAACCATATGTCGAGGGAAAAAATGGCATGTTATGGACCCATGAGGATAGGCGGGCTGTAAGTTGTTTTTTTAATGATTGACGATATTCATCCTGAACAAAACTTGGTATGACATAGCAATAAATTTTTATATTGTATTCAGTATTAATCATAATATACATTAATGTTTTAAAAATAAACGGTGTCTTAAGGGAGGAAGATACAGCCAACACTAAAATCCTTTAATTTAAGAAGAAAAATATTTTTTCTACAAAACGTGTTATAATGCAGAAAAAGATAACATTTTAGACTGGTTTTGTTCAAATTCACCACCCTTTCAAGTAGTCATTATGAAAAAACCTGTAAAAACAAACATATGTTTCATTATCACTGTCCGCAAGGGGTTACATTGGATTGGTATACATTTTATTATGAACATTTCATGTTAAAATTAAGACATTTAAAGAGCAGTATTTTCAAATAATATTTTTAAACTATTCTGAGGTTATATTCTATATGAACAATTTATTGTTTGCGATATAAGCAGTATTTTAATATTAACTTATATTTTTAAAAATGATATTTTAGGTAATAATAAATAGAACCTCTCTTTAAATTTGTTCAAAATATGTTAAAAAGAAAGTACAACAATTTTCAGCGTGATTCACGAAGAACTGTTGCGCGGGCTTACAAAGTAAGTTATGAAAATTAAGTTTTGAGAAAAATGAGTTTAAACATAAATATCAATAAAAATAGCATGATCAATCATTTATCTACAGCTTTAAATGAGTCGAAAAGAAATTAGTTTTCGGGTAAAACCTTCTACTTTCGAAAGAAAAAGGGTTAAATAAGTGTTTTACCACTTAAAAAAATCGATTTTTTACCAAAAATCGGTAGCTTCTTACCTTAAAAACACATTAAAAATCAAGTACACAAAATGTAAGCAACGTATTTATATTAAAGAGTAAAATGTAAAAATAAAATTGTAGAAACTCATGTGCGAAAATAATACTTTTACAATTTCATGCAATTAAATATAAATTTCCTTTAATATTAAACACAATGGTTTGTTTTCTGCTAGTATAAGAATCGTAGTAAAAAGATTATGTTATCTACTAATTCCAAAAATTACCAAACCGTTTCTTGATTAATAACGTCAAAACGTAATTTAGGATGAAGCATGTTATTGAATTAAATGCTTTCCAAATAATTAGGATGTTACATCAAAATAATATCTGAATATATCAATTGTAGGTCAATAAAAATAATTAGGTCATACTTTTTATTTTTTGTTCAAATTCTAATTTTAAATTTAGCGTATGCAGATATTACATTTTCGGTGTGACGACAGTAAAATATATTGCTTTGGCATCACGCGAACATGAACCGGCTATATCTTCGTCAATTTTTTATGTCATAAAAACAACAACACGACCCGCGTTTTTGCATACGTAAACTACCAAAATAATAAACAAAACAAAATCATACATCATCCTAATTCTTTCAATTATTAGCCTTAAACACTGGTCACTAGACACGAGTATTCTCGGTCGGACAATGAACGACCAAGGGTTGCTTGCCATTCTCTCCCTCTTCCTCTCTCCAGCGCTCTCTCACCCGCGCGTATCGACCTACATTCCCCCGGCTAAATATAAGCGTCGCGTAAAGTGTAGTGATTGCAAGTTGGTCTTTAAATAGTAACGGCCACGGTATACGTATACAACGCATGCGCTCGTGTGCGCGCGCGCGCGGCTCCATGTCCGACAATTGAATATTAATCGCGAGCACGAGAAGCGGCGTAAAGCGCAATCGTAAAGCGATCGCGGAAGCTACCGGAGCGGGGGTGGGGGGTCGACATTCTCTGCGAAAAGGAAGACAGATAGAGAGAAAAGGCGGTAAAAAGAGTTCAAAAAAAAAGGAAGGAAAAATTGAACGAACGCGCGGTAAGCGAGAATCGGAGCTTGCAGCGCGAAAAGGCCGCCGCTACCGCCGACAAAAGCACCGGCCAAGAGCGAGAGATTTAAAAGATCGAGAAAGGAGGGGGGGGGGGGATGAAAAAGGAGAGCCGCAAAAAAGAAAATTCAAAGGAAATCCGACGTCCAGGACCGGTCCCCTCGCGCTCCTACGGGCACAAAGCGCGAGCAAAGTGCACAGCTTCGCCCGCGCAAAATATACGCCGTTACGTACACGCGCGCTTAATCCTCCCTTCGTTATACTCTGAGGGAATTCATTACACCCTGCATGCTTTAACCGTGCACCGCGAGCGAATCTCGCGAGAGCCTGATCCTGCCCCGCACCGTATGACGCATGAGAGGATCGATTTTTCTCCTCTCCCCAAGATTTCCACTTGTTTCGCGATGAAATGGTCCGAATTAGGGCAACATTATATATATAAAAAAAAAGCTCACGTACGAACTTTGCAGGTCAAATAAAAATTACCCACCCAGGCGGAATATCCGGATTGCTCGCGCAGAATAGAGTTTGATGTTTCGCCGAGAGAGCGGAATCATCGGATAGCGGAGCAAAAATAACTATACCGTGACGTTCGAAAGTTGGCAAATGAAAATTGTTAAAAATAGAAAAACAACGATAGCTGCCTAAATTGACCGAGCCAGAAAAAAAGGGCCAACTCCGATGCAGCTCGAATGAAGAAATAAAAGTATATTGGCTGACGGGTGTATCGGCGAGTAATAGCTCACGTCTGATCGCTCGCGGACGAAAGGAAAAGCACTTGGACGCCGGCTGCACGAGCAGCAGCAGCTACTACCGGGGCGTTATCGCGTAATCCTCAAGTCGCTCGTAGCAGCTATACGTGTATACACACAGCAGCGTCTATACCAAGGGAGGCAGGCATCGAGCAAGAGCGCCAGATCTTGATGTTTCACCCTTGCCTCTCTCTCTCTCTCTCTCTCTCTCTCTCACTCTTTTAGACGCGGCTGCACGCGAAAGCCACTTAAAACGCGGCCAGTCGTTGCCGCCGCCACAGCTTTATCGCGCGCGCAGCCGGGCGCCGGGAGTAGTAGTAGGCTCTTTTTCTCCTTTACGAGACACACGGCGACGATCGGGGGGCTGTCTCGCGCGGCGAAACGAGCCCGCGGAGGAGGTGCCGCCGATGCGCCGATTACGAGGAATTAACGGGAGGAGGCGCTGAAATATTATCGAGCTTTCGCGCTGGATTGCACTTGGTTTCTTTTCTTTGCCCGTTTGAATTTTTCCATCAGTTAATACCTTTGGCCGCAGTGGAATCGTCTGTCGAAATTAAAATTAAGCTGCCTATTCCTTGAGAATTTGAGAGGGGAGTTTAAGTTTTCTGTTATGATACTTCTGGGTTTGAGCTTTATTACAATATTAGACGTACAGTAAGTAAATGGCATAGCATTCAATCGTACGACTAAACATGGCTATAGACATTTATATAGTCATTACAGCATTAGCCTACATACGTAATAAAATTGATTGCACGAACCTTGAGTGTATAAAGTAAGTTTTGCAAATGCAATTATCCCCATTTAGTAACTTAAACGTTTACTCTATTTCATTTTGTTAATCGATTATTCTGAAACTTTACAAACTGAATAATAAAATGTGTTACTCAATGCAATAATACTCGTTGTACATATAGATACACTTTGCTTTTCAGAAGTTATATGTACATATAATAGCTTTTTCACGTGTCGTGCTTCGAAGAATAAAACCATTATACGGTAAATATTTATTTGAAAATTTTGAACTCTCCCGCTTGTAATAAATGTCGGGCTTCGAAGAATAAAACCATTATACGCTAAATATTTATTTGAAAATTTTGAACTCACCCGCTTGTAATACACACGACCAGGGGTAGCATTTCCAGCCAAAGTTTTTTACAACTTTTTCAGATCCGACCTTTTACTTATGCTAAATAGTAACTACCAACTCGTGGGGTAACTTTCTCGCGCAGCTTGAAAACGTTATCGCCGCGTGCTCTCCCTCTCTCTCTCTCTCTCCCAACTTGCGCGAGAACTTCGGGATTTCAGCGCTGCGTCTCGAGCGAGAAAAAATTACCGCTCTCGCAAAATGTTGTCCATTTCAATAAGAGAACGAGAAATAAAAAACTCATCATCCGACTCGCCAAAGCCATGACTTATTCATGCGCTCGCCTCCTACACACGGCGCGCCACTCTCCAACCTCCTCAATTATTTAGCCCCTTTCCGAAGCTCTTTCCCGATCCCCCCGCAAACAGTTTTCGCGATTTTTACGGGCGGCTCGCGCGCGCGCGCGCCCCACCCTCGATCATAAACACAGTCGTCATCGGCCCGCGCCCCGAATCGGATCCAATCGAGAGCACCGCTCGTATAAACTGCGCGACGAAGATGGCAAATCAATTCGCCGTCGATAAGTCGTAAAATAATTGCGCTCGCGCGCGGTGCATCGGCCTCCGCTCTTCTCTTTCTCTCCTAACCTAAAAAGAAGTTATCGAGGGAGCGCCGAGAGGGCCATTATCCGGGGAAGATTTCGAAGAAGGGGGAGGGCAGAGCGAGAGAGCGACGAACGAGTGCACTTCACCCACTTTCACGTGGGAGAAGAGAGAGAGAGGGAGTGGAAAGCACACGGCAAGGAGTCGGAATTAATTTCACGAGCAAAGAGACAGGGAGAAAATAGCGGGGCCGAGTCGAGAGGACCGGGCGAGCGAGCACGATACCGATGAATCTATAATGAATTGTCTTGCGGGAGGGACACTCGACTCGGCGCTGAGCTCGTTACGTGTGCTCTGCATCGAAAGAGAGAGAGAGAGAGAGAGAGAGAGAGCACATCCGGCTGTATACGCGTCCGAACAATGAATTAATGAATTAATTAATCCAACGGTGCGCTCCGCGTCAGGGAAGATATGCGCGCGCGCGAGCGCGAGGATCCGCGTGTACGTGTGTGTATGCGAGAGGCTGGTAGAGAGAGGAGCAATTTCACTTGTAAATCGAGTACGCGAAATCGATGTTTCTAGCGACTTGTCGATGGCGAAAAATACGGACTGCTGCTGCCTCGTGTCGACGAGCGCGCTAGCTGCACTCCGTTATTTCGCTTTGCATTTTTCGGGCATACGAGAATTCATTAAGCCTGTAGCGTGCGCACGCGCGCGCCGCTGTCGCTGGATGTGCGAGCGAAAAAATGTAGGGCAGTATTTCAAGAAGATCCCCATTTGATACTCACCGCGCTACAGCTCCAGCCCCGGGTAATTTCGCTCGGGAAATCGAGCTGTACGCAGCGGCGATATCGAATTTCGTATGGGAAATCAGTCGGAGCGCGCGCTTTATTTCGTTGCATAATAATAATGACGAAGGTTGTTATAATTATTTTTGTTGTTTTGAATGATGGTTATTGAATATCAACTGAATTTTGCATTTCGTCGAATTGTCGGGGAGCTTTCGCCTCCGGGGATGTATTATGTGTTGTAGATGTAATAGTTCGCTTGAATTATTGGACAAGTAATTCAATGTGAAATATTCAGGGGATTCCAAAAGTATGAAAATGCAATAGTAATAGTAAAAATAGAAAAGAGGTACCTAGAGTCGTCAACGATAGAGACGCGTGTATGTAAGTGTGGGTGTTTTTCGTTCTCAAGATTAATTAAATTTTATAAAAAGAGTGAAGCGTGGGTTATGGGTGTATGCTTGGAAACTTTTGATGGAATAGGCTGAAATAAAGTCAAATAATAATAATATTAAAATACATACAATTGGGATGTTCCATGAAAGAAGAATTTTTAAATTTTAAAACATTTTCTTTTTTCTATGCAACATCCCAATTGGCTATAAGTTAATGAATTTTTAAATTTTTGTTATAAACAAATACACTATTTTTGTTTTCTCAAGGAGAAAGCTATGTGGCGATGACATTTTTTTTATTAGCGATTTTGATGATTTTTTATGTTTACAAGATTCTTAAGTTAGACAAACATGTTTTTAAAAAATTTTTGTCTGTATGTATGCATGTATGTTACAAAATAATTGTGGAACGATAACTCTTCAAGAGAAATATGTTATAAGTTAAAATATTGCAGACATATGAGGTATTGTTCAAATTAGATCTGATTAGATTTTGGAGCTGATTGGATAATAAAAAATACAATTTTTATTAAAAATAATAACTTAAAAAAATTTCAAATATCGAACTAATTTTTTTTCTTATATTTATACTTTAAATATGTTGAAAATATGCATGTTTTCATAAGATATACGTAATTTTCTTTTAATTGATATATCTAGCAATTTTTTAAAAGTTTTTTTTGTAAAATAAAAAGAGAAATATAAGTTTTACAAAATTTGTAAAAATCAAGAATTTTTTTTCTTTCATACGTCAAACATATTGAAAATATATACGTTTTCTTAAAATAGATATAATATCTAACAATTACCTGAACGCTATTTTAGTGAAAGAAATTAAATTGAATTTTGAATGCGTATTTTACGAAAATCGGTAATTGTAGTAAATCTAGAAATAATTTATTTATTCTGGTAGACCTCACTAATAAACTATTCTATTAAAGATAATGATGTATTGAGTATATTATTACTAATGAGTGTATTACTTTTGAAGGAATAACATTTAATAAAAAATGACTAAGAAATTTTCGTGTAGAGATATGGTGAAAATTATTTTAATTAAGTTTTAAGATTATCTCAGACTGGCAATAATACTCGTTGTACCTATAGATACACTTTGCTTTTCAGAAGTTGTATATATATATATATATATATATATATATATATATATATATATATATATATATATATATATATATATATATATATATATATATATATATATAATACTTAAACGCGTGTGTCTAATGAGTTAACTTTAGCTTTACTTTATTTAATGGGAATTTCCATTATTAAATTCTCAAATTTGGTTTATTAGGATCTCTCTTTGTGAAAGCATTCTGCTAATGCAATTAGCAGCGGTTTTTATAAAAAGGTAATATCACACGTGATTTTTAAAGCTTTTTAATTGTTAGATAAGATAAAACCATGCGTTTTTACTTAATTTCGAAATATCAAATGAAACTATACTCAATTTTAATAATGTTTCGGGAAAATGTTAAGTGATGTCCAACCATTCCCAACAGGTGACAAGATTTATAAGGCGTGATAAGGCTCCCCTTACGCTTCGCCCTGCGTTTTGCTTTGTCCCACTCTCCGCTATAACTATATTTCACTCTATGTAGAGTGAACTGTTTATTTTCACTCAGATTGTGAATGAAATATTTTTTCACTTAGCATTATTCACGCTGCCGCTTTGGGGGGAAATGATGACTATTTGTAAAAGTTAAGAATGTTTACTTACACAAAGTCAATATTCAATTTAAAAAGTAAAAACGTGAAAAACGATTTTCACTTTAAGAAAAGTGAAAATTAAATCATTACTTTTAATAATGTTAGGCTGATGCACTGCTCTACCCAATTTATGAATATAGTAGAAAATTACTCAAATTATAATGGAAACTCACTCATAGTAGAGGGAAAACGTTAAACTTATTCTTCGAGTGGAATTTCACTGTAACAAGTTTAGTGTGTATGTAATTACTAATATTACTTGTGATTAGATAACTAATTCCTCTTTTCGAATAATACATCACGTAATGAAATACATATTTTAATTAAAATTCTGCTCATTAAATTTTTACAGTGTGTGGAAAGCAATGCTTATTTTGAGAAATTAATTAAAAGCTTGTATAACTTTATTAATTTAAGATACATTACACAAGTATAAAATGATTTTACAAAGTTTATTTCTTTGACGATACTCACGAAAATATGCAATTAGCTTATATTAGTTTTTGCATAATCGCGTATTTAATATCGCGGGTATTTCACACACGTAATGGAGTAGTAATATCGTGTGTAGGTATTACGATAAATTATTCAAAATAATTTTAATACAGATTATCGATAATAAGCTAATATTGACACATTGCCGATTTGTCCGATTCTATAATAAATGATCCGAATATCTCTATATCCAAGGGCTATAAATTACCGTACATCGAATGTGACTGTCGATTATTCAAGATGTATTATTTCGAGACATTGTGGTGCATTATCTCGTGCAGTTTTCGTTCCTATCGCGTCCTGCATGGGGATATTGAACCGATGTTGGAAGGTTAATTCCATGCCGCTATCCTGATTTGTTTATTCTTGGACGTCCTGAGTAAACCTATACGGCTATAGACATAGTATTATATGAAAATGCTGTTAGATAAGAGCTCTGTATTACGCGCATACTGTCCTAGAAATATATTTGCTGTACTATTTCAATACTTTGCAGGGTTACGTATTATTTCATTATTGGAAAAAATAATAAAAATAAATTGTAATAAGTAACAAACTATATATTATTGTCTTTAGATTATAGTAAGGAAATAACCGATTGATATAAGAACTCGTATCAATTAATACTTTTGACTCGGCTCGATACTTCACCGCGACTGATTGACTGTCAAATTCTTTCTAATTCGTGTTGACGATGATACAGATGAGGCTAGAGTTCCTTAACCCTTTGTGGCTTAGTGGCTATTATAACAGCCACCTCTTTCGTCTAAGATTTTTATGTATAAAAATTTTATTTATAGGTGTATATAAATGATTTTACATTCTTCTATTAGCTAAGAGGTTTCTCTATAATACTAATTAACAAAAATTCAAATCCGTAATCAGCGACCCCAAAAACCCCCGAATAACAATTTTCAGCTTAAAGTATTGAACAGAAAAATGTGGGCCACAAAGGGTTAACCCGCTAGCGCCAAACGTGCCCTGAGAGTAACGCAATCTTTAACAATGTGTAAAATGTTGTTTAATTATTATAATTATTTCTAAAATGTATAATTATTTGGTTTTGATAGACATAATCAATGATACTGTTAGGTATCAAAAATATATAATTATTATTTGCTGTAAAATTCAAAATAACATTACCGCATCGATAAAACATGGAAAAAAGCAATTAATAATTTAATATTAAAAATCTTTTTCGTAATTTTATGAATTTGTAATTGTTTAAAATCACATAAAGTAACAAATTAGTGTGTTCGTTATAAAATATATTTACAGACTCACTTACTTATAATATAGTTTAATTGACTTTTAATATTTAAAATTTGTAATTTTTCAAATTTATAAAAAAGTAGGCTACTGTCAATAAAAGCAAATTTTCAATACATACGAAAAAATGCTTTTGCACGCATCATGCATTATCGATGTAGATGGGTTGATGAGGTTATGAGGCAATGCTGACAACTTTCCGTTTTTGCACACCGCTCTGATCCATTCAACGCCCGGCCCGGTACAAAAAGTAACGCGATTCAAAGTTTTAGACAACGAGTATCGCAATTCAGAGTTTGCGACTAACGTGGTTTCGAGAACCAGAATTTATCACAGTTCTTTAACGCGTAACAAAGCTAGTAACAAAGGAACTTGTTTTAACCCTTAAACATGTGGTATCATAAGGATTTTATCCTCATGTTTAGCGGGGTAAACAAAAATTTTAGACCTTTTTTACGCATTTGGCTAGTGCTACAAATATTTTTGCAAATCTTTGAATTGCGTTATGCTCTTCGCCGCAAACGTTGAATCGCTATTCTTTTCGCCGAAAACATTGAATTGCGATACTCTTCGTATGCGAATTGAAACGCGTTATTCTTTGTATTGGGCGTCGCATTATAAGGTATCCGTTCCGTCGTCATTTTGAAGAACCTTTAAGGTTAGCGCACAGACACAGCAAAAGGTGGTAGCGGCGAGCGATATGAATCTTCGATTGCTCGACATGTTCATAGCGTTACAACATAAAATATTATAAAACATTAAAAAAAACATTTTGATAGCACTTTTTTATTACCTACTTTTTCCCGACCGCGCATTTCCAGCAGCTTTTTTTGAAATTAATAAATATTAATAGATTTTGATAGTTTATATTTAAACACACACTCACCCATCTACCTACACACTCAATTACTCACTCACATACACCTGAGCACCCATCCACTCACGTATACTTCACATTTTCAGCGAATTTAAAAAAAAGGTGAATATTTTGAAGAGACTGGAGGCCGCAGACTTTTTAACATTTTAATATTATAGAAGATTTTTCATCAATTGTAACTGAGTTTGATTCTTAAAACTCTTGAATAGCATTACAACCCTGCGTAAAAAAATGTATATATAATAATTAATATATTAATTATATATAATTATATATAGTTATATTTCGATTATGTCCCTATATAACTATAACTCAAGACAAACTTCATATATAACTATATGTAACTATACATAATTATATAAAATCATATATAAGTTTATTTTACTCGGGTCATCATGTTGACAGTCGATAAATAAGTAAGTCAAAACTGACATAGTGGCTGTTTTTATGACGTCGTTTCTGCCCAGATTACCTAGACGCTTAAAATGATTAGGGGTCGTATTTTTTTTATCTTTCTAGAACATATTAAAAAGATTTCAATTAGTCTTGTTCGACGCAATCATGTACAATATATAATTGAACAGGTATTCCATTTTTCCTACATTTTCGTTAATTCGTACGATTCGCAAACTTCATAATTTAAATTTAATATTTTTCTTCTACATAAAACGGCTAACTTTATAATATATCCGTGCTGCACGTAACATTTCTTTACTGTATATATCAATATTTTGTATTATTTCATAAATTTCAATCTTGATAATAAATTAAATTTAATTCCAATTAAATAATGATTATTATAACGATGCACATTCACAATGAAAATTCATCAATATCACAACTTCACGAAAATACACAATTCAGTAATAACCACATTTTTAATATTAAAAAAAAATGTACAAACAAAACGTGATTGCATGTTTGAAAATGAAAATGGAGCAAACAGAGCGGGCGCGCGCAAGACTCCCCGGTAATGCATCAAAAATAAACGAAACAATTCATACTTCGCGGGAGCGGCGGCACTCCCCGTTTCCCATTTCCCGCTCGGATATTTAAAATCCTTAATGGCTTATTCATAATTCATTCGAACAGCCGGGCTCTTGCGCCCTCGCGAATGTCGCAATATAAATTCATAGTCGACTCGCGCCCCCGCGAGCGCGAAAAATACGCCGTAAAAATATATATATATACATATACCCGCACCGCGAAGAAAAAAAAAACGTTTAAGTACATCGAGAGGCGGCAGTGGTATCAGCTGCCGTTTGACCCTCGATACCCAGCATCGCGTCGCGCTGCAGCTCTTGGCACTGGTCATGCACAGTCGCGAGGAAAATCGCGAGCTCGAGCGACACCTATACGTTTCTTCCTACACGAGGAAGAAGAGTCCCGAAGAGAGAGCAATCGCCAAGCAGATGGACGTGGAGGACGATAAGTCCGAGAATCGGACCGCTAAAGGGGTCAAGTATAATACTCGTCCACGCGTCTCCAGCTCCACTGGCTCGAGGAGTATATAACGAGCGGGAGAGAAGAAAGGAGAGCCCGACGACTCCGCTTGTACACGGCGCGTAGGCGCCGCTTTTTATCCCCTCTTACAAATGAAAATCCCTCCCGAGTGGAGTACACGCACTTCTCGGCTACTACCGCTGCTGCTGCTCGACGTCGGCGTGGGAGTTATTGGCGTCGTATAAAGCTCGCGCTGCTTTATGCGCGTTACATAAGGCAGGAGAGGGCGCGTGAGGCCGCACATGCGAGCGGCGGTTTCTCTCTCTCTCTCTCTATCTTTCTTTCACTCTCTTTTTATCCTCCGCTCCGCCGCCACAAAGTAGATTCGCGTGTGCAGCGCGGTGAGGCTCGCCGCTGCTGGCCTGCGATTGGTCGAGTGGCCGTTGTTTCCGAGACAGCGCTGGGGGCTCGCGCGGGCTTACCGGGAGACACGGAGGGAAATTTACACGACGGCAGTTACTACGCCGGAGATGCTTGCGCGAGGCTGATTTTTTTTTGTTTTTGATTTATTTGAGGATAAGCGTTGTAAAAGTATGGATTTGGGGGGTTTTCAAGGGCCCGCTATAGGTCTGCGATAGGCTACGGACCGGAATCGATCAATAGAAAATTTCGATTTTTGGAAAAACTGTACGTAGCAAAATCAATTATCCTCTTATTCCACAGGTAGGAATTCCAAGGAAATAAAAATTCCAGAGTCGCGTACTGATGTTGGCCTGTACTCCTTCAGAGCCCAAGGTACTCGCCTCTGGAATTCGCTCCCCTGCGCTATTAGTCATCTTCCGTCTCTAAATAAATTTAAAACGGCAATACGTAAGCATATTTTTGAAACCTGCGACGAACGAAATGTGTTCTGTGATAAAAATTAACTGTGTTATACTGCTAAGTAAATTATTTAATTTAAGGTTCTATATTGCGACGCGATAGTTAAGACTACTGACATAAACTGTGCATTTATAATAAACCTATGTGATGAAATCTAACGATGAATCTATAATACGGATACCAATTTAATTTAATGTATCGAAACTATGTATATATGATGTATATTTTTAACTTGTGCAAAATAAATCTTAATCTATCTATCTATCTATCTATGTTAGAGATCACTTTATATATTCGATAAATGAAGGGTGGAAATGTCTCAAGAAGGCCCAAATCGGTTAATATTTGGGAGAAATAAAAATATCTTTTAACCTTCAAAAACTACGCAATCAATGCAATTTCCTTTTGTAGATCGCTTTATTTATTCAAAATGAAGAGCGCTCTGGTCAAATTAATACCAAAATCAGAGATTAGCATAATAGGTTGATGGTTGATTTTAGTATTAATTCGACCAGAGCGTCCTTCATTGTTAATAAATACAGCCATCTACCAAAGAGAAGTGCAGCTGATGCGTAATTTTATTAAAATATTCATTTTTGAAGGTTATAATTTTCTTTCATTTCTCACAAACATTAACCGTTTCGAACCCTATTAGCAACTTTCCGTCCTTCCTTTATCGAATATAAAGTGATCTCTAATGTCTCGTCTTCATTGGCAGTTTAATAGAGTCTCGCTTTAACTTTCAATATTGAATAACATTTATGTTGTTTATAAAACAAAACTTTATAGTATGACAAAATAGCAGAAACAATGCTCTACACAATAGAGCTCTTTAAAATATACTAGCAATTATCATTGCAATGTTGTTTAATATTAAAAGTTAAAGTAAGACTGTATTAAAATGCCAGTGAAGACGAGGCATACGAGGATAATGATTCAGATATGAAGTATTTACAAAGAAAAACGAAATTTTCGACTGATCCATATACCGGCCATTAACATAGACCTAGATCAGGCCATCAACATTGTGAAAGAATAGAAGAAACTCTGCATGATTTACTGCAGTTTCTTATTTAAAAAACCGCTGCCAATTCATTGGTACTTAGGTTCCTCAAACTAAATTAATTGTTTCAATATGAAATTCTTTGTTCTAATACATTAATTTTAAATTGCTATATCTTTTTCTAAATAATACCTCAAAAAGGGTGTGCTTTTCTTATCATTGATGGTTTGACAAAAGATAATTTTATATTAAAATTACATATGATAAGTAATAATCCTTATCACAGAAATTTTTTCTCTGTACGTAATTTATTAAAATTATTTAAATATGTAAATTAACTGTAATCAGATGCTAATACGTAGATCCACTGAATTCCTAATCATCTAAAATTTTGTGAACAATTTGCCATCATAGATTTCTGAGATATAACCGTTAAAACTAAATATGACTTTTGTCGTGTATAACAAAAGAAGAGAAAGAGCCTATATAAAATTTGCGGTTGTAAAAGATAGGTAATTTTATACTCCGTTTAATGCATTTACACTAAATTGATCATAATATTTCTAACATACCAAAAAACTAGAAAAACTAAGACTCAAAAATCCAAAAATCCAAAAATTGTTATAAATAACAAACAAGTCGATGAATCTTTAAATTTAAGAAAAACTAAGACTCAAAAATCCAAAAATCCAAAAATTGTTATAAATAACAAACAAGTCGATGAATCTTTAAATTTATTTTTAATTTTGAATCTTCATTAAAAAATGAAAAGAATGAGCCCTGTTTGATAAAAAATGACCGTGCCATTCTCAAGATATACTGAATAAAAAAAATTAAAAAACACATAACCTCAATTATCTTGAAATATAAAGATCGTTGTGATCTGGGCTTAGAACTCGTTCAAGAGATACTAAAGAGCTACCGTTTTAAAAAGTTTCAGATCAAATGCTGCTGATTCACTCCGGAATTCGTTACTGAATAAAAATCGATTTTTTTACAAAAAGTTTTTTCTTCCCGAAATATTAATTTTCACCGTGTATATTCAGAGTAAAGTTGATCCACATCCATACACACACACGCATGCACATACGCGCATACGCACACACACATAACAGACATTTTCTAGAAATAGTGTGTTTGATTCCCAGTATCTCAAAACATTTTTCTAATATGTTTTTAGCAAAACTTTTTTTTTACCATCACAAAGCTTCCTCTATGCGAAAGCAAAGGAAGGAATATTTAAGTGCATCTTATGCAACTATAATCAACACAGTAGACACTGATTTCCAACATCATTAGAAACTTCTGATAAGCTACTGCTTTGCGAACTACTTCATTGAAAATGTATTGATCACGCGATGCATTAACAGTATACGATCCGGTAATTTCAATTTAATTACAGTCATGTAGTAAGTTTCTTATAAATTAAATGTTCATTTCATTGATTTTCAATAAAATCATTAAAAATATTCATCTTTATTGCTATTAGAAATATTTAGATTCTTTTTCGAGTGCTTTTTTAACATTTCACAACATTATATTCATTTATCAAATTGCATTTTTACTTTATATATACATATAAAATTGATTGAAAATTACATTAAAATCATAATTTAAATTCCAATATGAAGTTTGACGTAATTTTGCAGAAACCATTCAAGCAGCAGAAGTGGCATTCTGGTTAAATTAATTAATTTAGGTACAAATTTAATATCCTCAAAAAGTACTTCCCGGCAATATTAAACTTGCTCAATTTCGACTTTGCTGATAAATTATTACCCTTAAAACGTTAAGAATGAAACTAAAACAAACTCGAAAAATCTGAGCAACTAATTGAAATATAATATCGTACATCATTGCTAAAAACTATCGTACGATTCATCAACGAAATTTCCACCCGACCATTTCTGAGCATCATGCAGCGAGTCGTCTATTTTCTCCCTTAAAAATGGATCCAATTTTCAGTAGAGCTTATTTATCCGCGATTCCGTCGGGAAACCTCTTCGAATTTATCAAAGTTACGATTATACGAAGTATTCTTTAACACGCTCGTAAAGCGCATTTTTTTCCTCGCATACCTCGCGTCAAACTTTATTATCTCGATTTTTTATATCCGAATACTTTTATCGCTCCGAGCCAACCGGCGGCCCATAAGGATGTATTAATCAAAGTCGACAGAATTTCTCCGAGGCCACACACGCGCACACTTGACATTGAAGCTAAAATCATTTAAGATCCAATTCCCCGGGCCGTCATCATACATACATGGGGCGCCGCGTCGATTCTCGGTATGCAAAAGCCTCTGGCGCGCGCGCGCGCGCTTTATATATCGAATCCATTACACTTCAATTTCAGTCTCGCGGTAAATTAGATTTTCTCCTGCATAATGCGCAATAACAACTTAGAGCGCCGCGCGCCCGCGAGTGCTCCGCTTCGCGCATCGGCGTTATGTGTAGTGCGCGCTGTGCGGCGGCTCTGTAGGGATCGCGCTTGAAATTACACGTGATAAAAATTGAACGGAGCTCGAACGCACTGCAGCGAGAGGAAAGCTAAATATTTTTTAATTAAAAATGCTTTGAAATCGTTGACGCGTATAAGGACACGATGACTAACTTTATTTTTATATTTAAGGTTCTTTATTTAACCCTTTATTCCCCCCATATCACTCAATATGGCAACAATATTACACGAATACCACATGCAATATTAAATATTTCTGTGATATAATGACAGTAATATTTCAGTGATATTGTAGCAATATTTAATGTTCGCGTCATTTTCATCACAGGAATATTACGGAAATATTGGTACAATATTTTGGTGACAATCAGGTAAAATTTCAGTAACATCACAACAATATTATTATTGTTTTTTTCGTAATTGTGGCGATAGTGGGAAATATTGCAGTGATACTGTTGGAACGTTATAGTCATGTCACATTTAGTAATGGGAATACTGATTGATATTTCAGTAACATTCGAACAATATTATTATTATTTTATCGAAAGTATGTATAATTACATATTTCGCCGTAACGGTAGTACAATTTATTAGTATTCGTAATATACATATAATAAACGCATGTCAATAATCGTTCATACACAGCAGCTTCGAGATGACACTCATTATTGTAACATTTGAACCGTCCTTATATAGTAACTGATGACGAATTTTAGCACTTGCGAGAAAACGCCAAAGCTCCATCTAGCGGCAATCTTGAAAAAATGGACTTTCAAATAATATACAATGACCATGATCGGTTTGTCTCGATTTCTTTTAGCGTAAACCTTGACTAACGACATTTTTACAGTTAATCAAGGTTTCTGGCAAAATAAAACGATAAAATAAAAATGTTATCGTTAACGAATGATTATTTCAATAAATTCGACCTGATTTATCCCCATACGATATAGTAGAAATATTTCGGCAGTATTAATCTGAGATGCATTGAGAAATATCATCCTGTAAAATTGCACGAATATTACTGCAATATTTCAATATATGTTACATATCAATATTACAGAATATTTCGCGTATATTTCGGTGTGATGTGTCACAGTAATATTGTAGAAATATTTCTGCAGTATTAATGTGAGATGCATCTAGAAATATCATTCTGTAAACTTGCAGGAATATGACTATAATACTTCAATATGATATGCCACATAGCAATATTACAGGATATTTCACGTATATTTCGGTGTGATTTATCGCAATGTAATATTGTAGAATTATTGCAGCAATCTTACATTATTGATTAATTTGCGAAAAAGAAATAAATAATATAGTTTAAATAACTTATGCGTATTATACGTTATTTATATCCACAAAAATACGCATAAAATATATTACGTTTAATATTAATCTATATTATTTCATTATTTTCAACCCCATTCATTGCATGCATCTGCTTCTTATAAGTGATTTCGGAAAAAAAAATAAAGGTTGGCCATATCAAAAATTTTATATTGGTTGTTATGCTATACTTTGATATTCAACCATCCCGTATAAAATTTTGTTCAATAAATCAACGATGGTAAATGCTCAAAGCTTAGATAGGCCACATTGGGTACACTCACCTTATATTATTTTTAAGTGAATACCAATAGAAATTAAAATAGAAAATAATGTTCAATAAATTCAAATTCAAAGGCAATACTAGGAACCAATGGAATTTCGCTGTTAACAGGTTAAAGTAGTAATTAATATCACACTGCATTAATGATACGACGTATCCTTCCTGGTCGCAATCAATCGACAGCATCGAAAATCACAATTCCGATCTTCGAGTTTCATTCAAAAACAACAAGCCCCCGACCACCGCTCGTTAATTAAATTTCGGTACAAAGCACAACACCAACGAAAAAAAAAAGAAGAAGAGAATAGCAAAAAAGTTCTGCTCTGTACCCCCGCGCTCTTCTTGCCGTCGAAAAATCAATACAACCCGCTAACAACGGAAGACGAGAATAAAAAAAGCAATTTCCATCCGATATAATGGAGAACAGCGTCGGCTGCGGCTGCGGTGTATAGGTATATAGCAGCGGCAGCGGCAGCCTTCGAGCGGTCGCCCTGTCAATGGACCGCCTTTCATTATTCATCTGCTCCTCCTCCTCCTCCTCCTCCTCCGGCAACAGCCGTCGCCTCGTAAATGCGCGCGAATTTCCCGCTCTCTGGTCCTCGCAATTTCCATTGCTCGCACGTAGACGCGTACGCGTCTGAGGGGACACGCGACGCGCGTCGCTCCGTCTTTCCACGCGTGCGTTCACGCGCTTTCATGAACGTGCAGCTGAGTGGCTGCTCTCCGCGCTTTCTGCGGAGATACACGCACATAGACTGCAGAGACGAGCATACGTGGCAACACTTTCTGGATTTCAACTCGACGTGGCGTGGGAACGTGATACAACGAGGTTTTCTTGGGTGGTTGATATTTTGCTTAGCGCAGGGTGAAACTAATAATTCGTAGTACCGTTGACTCAATTATCTCGTCCGTTTGTCTTTTCTTTGTCACACGTTTTATAGTTATACTAAGTAGATATCTAATGTAGTCACAAAATTTAAGTGTATTTATATTGTCATATGCTTTAATGGCATCTGTCGAACTTACAAATTACTTTGCAACAATCACGCTCTCAATATGTTTTAACAAAACTGTAGAACGCTAACTTATTATTCAAAAGCAACATGAGCCGCATAAGGAATCGAATATTAAAATTTAAAAAAAATATAGATAATAATAATAATAATAATAATAATAAAAATAATAATAATAATAGTAATAAAAACAATATTTAGATAAAGGGACAATATATCTCTAAATAATAACTCTAAACATGTTTCTAATGAAAATCTCACTCCAAGTGCGTGGAGTGGCTATATTTACCCAATGTTGGAGTAGCAAATCACTCCAAAGGTATGAGAATACTGATTTGCAGTAATCATTTCACATTTGACTTTAAGAATAATTAAAAAACAAACTACAGTACAGATGTACTTATATGTAATTAGATAATTCTTTCTCTCTTTAATGAGGTATCCGCTAGTGTTAAAAATGCGATAATACTAATTTTTTTTCTGCAAAATATTTGTTTTATCCAAATATACATGAACTATTTTACATATTTTTTGAAATATATTTGAAACCTAGAAAAATTATATTTTTAAAAGTCGTATATTGAGAAAGTAGAATTTTACAGTTACGTTTAAATGTTCAACTATATTCATTTTTCAATTTAAAAGTTTGAATTTAGCTCATTGTACATTTATCGGTATATTGACCGAAGAAATATGACGAAATAATTAATGGGTGCAGAGTAAAGTTAATTATTTATACATGAATACGTAAGAACTTTAAAACAAATCGGTTTCACTCTGCACACATTATTATTTCATATCTTCCCTTCGGTCAATGTACATAGGTAAATGTTCAATAAGCATAATGAATATTTATGCTTTAACAGTTTCAGTGCTGCTAATATATAAGCCAACCTTTGTTATCATTTAAAAAATAAAATAAAATTTCTAACGTTTAATAAACATTTGTTGTTTCGTATGAGAAGTTAATAAAGGTCCTAAAATCGCATGAGAGTTTATAAAGATCCTATGATAAAACTAATGATATACATTTAATAATAGTCCAAAATTACATGAAATAAAAATCGATCCAAAAACATCGTGACGTCACAAGTGTAAATATTGTCAATTTAGAAAATATTTAGATAAATCCCAATTTTTCCTAATTTCTTAACCAATTTTAATGTTTTGGGAATTATTTTTTTCCTTAAACATTTCTCAACAAAGTTAACGAAAGAAAATTTAAAAATTATATATCTGTAATAAGAGAAAGATAATTATTTATAAGTAACCGCGTAAAATTTTATAATCAATTGGCGTTCTCTATTCACAGATATATTATTTTAAAATTTTCTGTCTTTAACTTTAAGGAAAAGATAAGTCCCGAAACATTAAAATTGGTTAAGAAATAAGAAAACAAATTGGAGTTGAACTAAATATTTTTTAAAATGACAATATTTACTCTTGTGATGTCACGATATTTTTGTAACAATTTTTTTTCTCATGTAGGTTTGGACTACTATTAAGTACATATAATTAGATTTATCATAGGACCTTTATAAACTCTCATACAATTTTTGGATTTGTGCCCTATATCTAGCGAAAGACTCTCCTTAAAATCCATAGAAATACAAATATCAGTTTCATGAATAGTTATATCAATTTTTCCTTTTCAGTGATACAAAATGCAACTAAATTTGCAACAATTCATGGTACGAGTACATATATGTAGTAGCATGTAGCACAGAACCTGTTAAATTGAAGAAAAAAAAACGCCATCTAAAAATCAGCAATATCTACTATTGTAACATCGTAATCGTAGTTTTAAATATTTGCCTCTATACCTCACAGATTTGATCGCAATCACAAAATAAGAAAGTTTATTAATTGCTCGGTAACAAGGACGTTAAAAGTTCGGGGAGATTTACTGATATATACGGAGACGACAGTGTGCGCCGCGGCATAGTTCGTTTATAGTCGCGGTCGAACGCTTTAAAATTTCAACTAAAGGAGTGCGGGAGAGGGAAGAGTCAGTGCGCGAGTGCAGCGAGGTGGTCCTAGATGCAGCCAGAGCAGCTCTGCCGCAGCCTCGCAGCGAATTACATCGCAGTGATAATGCTGTTCCGCAAACTAAGCTCGCTCTCTCTCTCTCTCTCTCTCTCTCTCTCTCTCTCTCTTTCTCTCTCTCTCGGTCGCGCGAGCTTGCGCTTGCACATATACCAGCACCGAAAACTACGTAACGGAACAGACTTGTAATTTCCGGGAAATGCAAATTGCTCGTTCAGCACTGCGCGACACTCGGCGGGCCAGTAATTAAACGAGTGTTTAGTACAATTTATTGCCGCAGATACGCGCCCGCGCCCACGCCAACTCTCTCTCTCTCTCTCTCTCTCTCTCTCTCTCTCTCTCTCTCTCTCTTTCCCACCCTCTATCTCTCACCCCTTTATACCCCACCCGCTCGTCCGCAGCTCGTCCGCGCTCGCATTGTTTTTACGCGACAAGCGCGCCCAACGTGTGTTTCATGCGTTTTCGCTCTCCATGCCCAGCGTATATATATATGTACGCACATACGTGTAAACAGGTCGGCAGTAATAACCGCTGGGCTGGCCGCTACATTGTAGCCCGAGGGGGCTGGACTGGCAAAATCTCTCTCGCGCTTTTAGCCGTTTTTCCGGCGCTCCCTACCGCGTCCTTCCCGTTTCACCGCTCGGTGCTCTCCTCTTTCCTCTTTTGTCCCCCCTTCCCCAGCGGCAGGTTGCTTTTTCCGTGTATCTCGACGCGGATCAATCGCGCGCCGCGTAAAATTACACGCCGGAGAGAGCTCGAAAGGAAAGAGTGTATACGCCGGCGTAAGTTTCGCCGCGAGCGGCGACTTTGGCTCCGCAGTTTTTCGACGTGGCTGGGCAGCGATCGCCGAGAGCCACAAAAGGACGCGCTCTCGACTCTCGAGTGTACGGGGCTCGAGCGCGAGCCGCTCGGCCGTGAGGCTAATATGATTTTCATTCCAGCGATATTCATATCGGGTATCTGGCGCACGTGCTGCTTATGGAGAATCAAAATGGCCGGGGAAGCTCTCTGGGGATAAAAGGATGTTTCGCGGTGGCGCAGCCCGGATTCGCGGCTTCTTTCTGCGGCGATAGGGTATTGTTTTCTTATTCTATATCAGGATTCAATAGATTTTTTATTATATATTGCTATTTCGGTTGAATTAAGTAAAGCAAGTGTATCCAATATGGCCTACCTGAGCTTCGAGCGTCTCCCGAAATTGAAATTATAACAGAAATCTTATTCGGAGCTATTAAATATCGAAATATACGTACAAAAATATAGCTTAAAAACTAACGAAAAACCGTTTGATTAATTTGTAAATATGTATATGAGGGGAATATATAAAGATTTAATAAAAATATCACAAATGGGTCATATTTTGTTTTACGTATACCTAACACTACCTGTTTTTATATTATGCTGTCACACCTCCAAAATAACATTGTTGAATATTACAAATGTATACATTTTATTTATTTAATAATTAAAAAGGTTCCAATAGATATGTTGAACAAAAAAATTCTCTTTTTCAGTATTACAAAGAGAGTATGACTGAACAACGGATTTTGATAAGCCTACAGGAAATGTTAGCTGGTGTACCTGGAAATGAAGCTTAGCACTTAAATTTACTCCAAATATACATTATTTTAGTGAAAATGATACCTCTGCTCGTGATTATAATTATGCATTAACGTTAACGTTAACAATTGAAAGTAGAAACTGGAAATGCATTAAAAATGAGTCAATTTAATACTTAAATTTCCATGAACATTGCTATATGATATTATTTGTTATATTTTCTGATCGATTTATGACAAGTGTCAATACCTCTTCAGTTTAATCAATAAATAAAAAAATAATGAATCAATAAACAATATCCCTGTAGGTAAAATGATAGTTTTTAATTTTTTATTCATATTTCAAAAAATGTCTCGTTAAAATATAGCACGAAAAAGAAAAATTTCTGCTCGAATAATTTATTAATTTTTTCGTTTCAGGATTTTGTTTATAAAAAATGTTAAAAAACACTGCTACTAAAAACTGCTGCTAACTGTGCTTTAGCAGAAAGATGTCTCAAAGCATATGGTTCTGAATCATCAAGTAATCGGATTAGATAAAATAAAAATCACCCGCATCTTGTAAATGTATACATATTGTTTATATATTGTCAACATAAAATGCTAAAAAAATTATTTTCGATTTTCTAAAATAGCTACCTTTTGAAAAAACTGCTGCCAAGTGCTTTAACAACATACTTTCTTAAGGAGAAGTCTGTTCAGAATATGTGTTTATATTTAATATACTTATCTTGAATACAAACTAACACAAAAAATATTTTTGTGTTCATAAAGAAACAATATGAAAATAATGGTTTCATTATTCAAATTGGCGTTTTTTTCTTAAAAATTACTTCAAAATAGGTTTCAAAGAAAAGATCGATCAGGCGTACTTAAAGAATACACATCTATTATTCATGTAACCTTTATGCAAACTGCCGAGAAAAAAATTGATTTAAAATTTGTTTTCAAAACTGATTATTCATAATAAAAATTTTGAAAATTATTCGTCGTGACGTACATACACGTCTATTTCCAAACCTCTAAAAATTCCTTACGTACCACCAAAATTTTTTCCAATCTCTAAACGGGCATATCCTTTTGTCACATTATCCTCGAAAGTTCATAGACCCATAGAGTTTCATCTTCAAATTCATCAAAGCGTCCAACACCTCATAGAAACCCAAAACAAGGAGCGAGCACGAGGACTTGAACTCCAAGACACACACACACCTCCAGCAGTGTCTCCTCGCAGCAAACGTACGCGGCTGCGTTTCGCCGCGTCTCGGTTTCTCTCTTCAACCCGAGCTCAAGTGTACAACAGACTCTCTATATACACGAGTAGGCGGCTCGCGTAGCGCGCGCGATTTTTAATGCTCGCGCACTTCGCGGCAAGACAAACAGAGAAGTGCGCGTTGCGTGCACGGCGGTGAGAGAGCATAAGGGAGGGGGGGATAGAGAGAGAGAGAGAGAGATGTGATGTTGTTCAGCTTCAAGTTTGCGCCCCTCGCTCGCTCGGGCGCGGTTTACTTACGTAGAGAGCAAGTCAAACATTCGAGCTAAATTACCGATGTTTGAGAGCGCGCGCACCGACGCTGCGCCGCTCTCCCGTGTATATGGACAATTAAACAAAGATTAATATTTTTATGAAATCGGTGTACGAGTGCGATCAAAGTTCTGTTTAATTTGCAGCTTTGCTGGGGGGGAATAAATACAGATTTTGTCGGGAGGCGATGTATGTATGACGAGCTGATTTATTTCATTTTGACAGTCGTAGGGGCTTTATGCTCACTTGCGCGCACTGTATACTGGCCTACTTTTCTGTGTAGTTGAATTATTCGGAAATTATTTACGTACACTGCCGCAAAAAGTAAATAACATTTGTTTCATATATTTGACTGAAAAGTGCTTCAACTAGAAGATTCCGTTAGTTTTTAGCGGTACAGGCAGTCCATAGGTTAGTTTTCCTTAATGTATCGTGCAGGATGCACACGGCCTTGGGGGTTCTGTTAAAAATTTTAAATTTTTATTGTATTGAAAATAATTATTTATTGAACGATAATCAATGTATGTAAAATGCAACAATATATAAAATATATTTTTAATGAAATCAATCATTCATTCATCCATACAGAATAAAAAAAAATTGCTATTCATACTTAACACAGTGTTTACATATGGTACACTCATTTTTGTATAGTACCCAGTGCCCTGTAGTATTAAAACGTATATCTGATGGGTCTGACGTTTATATATATATATATATATATATATATATATATATATATATATATATATATATATATATATATATATATATATATATACACACATATACACTTCGTAAAACAGGGAGAAGCCCAACTGAAAAAATCCACACATACCCAATCACATACACACACGCAAGCACATATGCGCGCTCACACAGACTTCTTCTTCCCTTTCATTGCGTGTTCACCTTTGAAATGCTGTACACGTCGCACTGCTCGTACATGATAATACATGGCATTCAAATACAATGCAAATTCAAGCCAAAGGTTGAAATTGAACTTTACAACACATAAATCGATAGAATTTTATCTCATTTACAAGAATCAACAGCTTTCAATCCGATGAAATAAAACATAATATTTTTTATTTTAATCGAAGGAGAAATCCAATAATTGATTTACCAAAGATATCCAGTTTCTATTACTGAATAATTTTTAATGTACTGTACAATAATAGCAAAAAGCGATGGATTTGTAAACTGTCTACGCTTATGTATTATTCTTACAAGGGGAAACCACGGAGTTTGGATTATGAATATTGATGAAACTTTGGGTTTTCTGGTTGGGCTATAAATGAAGCCCAATACCTATCGATTTATCCAATGGGTTCTGAGAACCTGAGATAGAGCTAAAAAGATTAGTATTGCTGATGATATACCCAATGCTTAGAAAAGATATATATAAATCTATGGCTTCTCGGAATAACCACTAATGTCCAATTTTTTAAAAATTAAGTTTTCAGTGATTTTGGTGTCTATGCATGGTAAACTTTCGTATACAAAGTCAAAAATTGCAAAAGTTCATCTATTAATTTATTTTTTTCATAATTTATGCTTTTCTTTTACATATAAATTTAAAGAGCAATTGAAAAATTCAAATTTCATTATTTCGCCATTTTCAAAAATGGTCTTAAGTGATTATTTCTGGAAGCCACAGAAATATACTATCTACGTGTATCGGACTTTACTTTTAGATATCAGGAAACAATCTCCAAATTTTTATTAAAATTCGTCACCCAATCTTCGTGGTCTCTCCTCGTTCGTTTAAATTTCGTATGTGACGCATACGACTATAACGGGTTAAATAACGGATTCGAAACTACTCCGATTTGAAATGGTATTATTAAATAGATCATTAAACTAATTCATTTTATAATTAATTTGATTTTCATTTCGTTATCTAGAGACATTGTTATTGTATTATGTTAAGTTTATTTACATGAAATACGGTTTAAAATATATATCATAATGGAAGTATAATCATAATTGATATAACTAAGGACTAATATACTTTCAATATTGAACATGAATTATTCAACGTACGAATATTTGAAACAGAATAGGAAATTTCGTCTACCACTAGAGTATGGTACAGTATAATACCAAACTCGAAACTTCGACGATCTGAAATGTTATTATTTACAATTATTAAAAATAATGCATTTTAGAAGTAATTTGATTTTGTATATTTATCTTGACAAATGGATATGTTCATATTTATTCGCACTAATTATATTATAGTAACCATACACAATACCAAAATTATCATTTCTGTCTGATAAAATGAATAATAATACACACAATTGTACGGACTTTAATTAATAAAGAAAATACGCATAGACTGGTATAAAACAGACCAATCGATGGATATTTTCTTTATTAATTAAAGTCCGCATAACTGTACAAAAGTGTAAAAGCAGAAAGTAACAAATAAATCTAATGAAGCATATATTTGGGCTTTGTTGCCACTACAAATAAATGTCTATGTTTAAATTAACGAATCCATATTAACGAACAAAAAATTACACGCTACGACTTTACCTTCAACCACGTTTCAATTCTACATAATAACATAAAGGACCTGTGACCATAATTGTTAAAAGCAAGGCCCCGCGCTACATTCAATATCGACCATAAATTATTCAACGCGTACGAATATCCGAATCGACTTATCAACCAGCACCGAAGAATCCCCACGAACTCTCCACGGAAAAAAAGGGCGCCAGAATCAACAAATGTTCCTCGAGTCGTATCGACTCGGCGCAGCCCTTCCCCCCCACGCACGCCCGCAATTCGGCTCGTCGAAACTCGAGGCCGGCGCGCGGTGCTTCCGAGCACGCGCCGCTGTACCACTCGGCAATATATTTCGCGCGTCCCCCATCGCTCGTAAAGTAAAAAAAAAGAAAGAATGGGGCCGGATAATAGAAAGCAAAGGTAGAGAAGGAGGAAGCACACGCGCGCGCGCGACGAGTCAGAAGTTCGCTGCGGAGCTCCGGTCACGCACGGAACCGCCGGCGCGCGATTCGCGTATATAAGAACAGCCGTATATACGTCCGCTATCATAAGCGCCGGCGAGCTCGGCCCCGGCTGTTTTGGCATATTAACGACGCGTTCCCCGCGTCACCTTGGATATTATCTCGCGCGCGGGTGTACACGTGTGCGCGCGATACACGTACGCTCGCGAGTACAATACGTACTCTCTTAATTTGAAATGGTGAACTTTTCACTATTTTAGATAGTGAAATTAATTCCACTGGCGAAACAGTGAAAATTACACTATTTTGTCAGTGAAAACTGTATTTACTAGAACAATAGTGATTTTTCACTAGTTTGGTAGTTAATACATAAGTAGAAAAACCGGTAAAGTAAGGATTGAGTTGGTATTTCATAACCTAATTTCAGTTAACATTATTTTTATTTCATGAATTTTAAGTATTATTTTTATTATGTAATAACGAAATAATTAATTAATGAACTAATAAAAAGGGTGCAAATAATCTCTTAATTATGATAACAATCCATATTTTCTTTGTAAGAATTTGAAACATGCCTAAAACTATTCATTTTTCATAATTAAATTATAATTAAATTGAACATTAATGTTTGTCGTAATGTGCAACTAAAAAATTTATTCAAGTATCAAAAGTACCTTCGTATCAATATATGTATATCAGTTAAATTCGCAGCACATCATAAGAGGTATAAAATTTACTCTATGCAAGCAACCTACGTAGGCAAGTGGTGAAGACGTTGAACTGTAAACCTTATGGACAAGGGTTCTTTTTTTAATTTATTTCTTATTTTAATATATATAAATGTTCAAATGAAAATCTAATACATAATCAATATCTAATACATCTCATATATATTTACATACGCGTTTAATAACAGCTTTATTTTTTTAATTTACTGAATGTTAAAATTTCACTATTTCGACAGTGAAATTTCACTGTTTCAAGTAGTGAAAATTTATTTCACTATTTCAAATAGTGAATATTCACTGTTTTTAGTTGCCGAGTTATAACTATTCAAAATAGTGAATATTCACTGTTTGCCAGTGAATTTTCACTATTTCATAATAAGAGAGTACATACCAAAGCGAAATCATATATGTACCTGACAAACATAATTGTGATTATCTAGTAATGTATTTGACGTGATTTTATTCTTATTGAATCCGAATGCGTTTTTATTTTATGAACATACTTCGCTTTTACAAAAACAAATTGATATGATATTATTATGATATAATGTCAAAACAAAATGAAAATTATTATGACATTTAGTATAACTATGTAAATCCTTTTAACCCATTTCTTCCCAAGCGGCCATTTTATAGTCGATTGGTTTTTTGCCTAAAAAATTGTCAAAAAAATTTTCCAACGGAAATTTCAAAATTCTGACTTCAGAATCAGAAAGAGCGGAAAATTTTACTTCAGAAAAGTGCTATTGGTTATTATTATTTTTTTTTTCGACAATTTTTTAGACAAAAACCCAATCGACTATAAAATGGCCGCTTGGGAAGAAATGGGTTAATGTACATATTCTTTTGTAAATTCAAGCAAATAAATAAATATCTATCTATCTACACATATCCACGGCCACGTCCGCGAGCGCAAAAAGTGGGGGGTGGTTTTTCTTTGGCACGGTGTGTATACCGGCTTTGTTGCCGCGGCTCTGCCGGTCAGCGGCGCTCCTGCAGCCGCGAGATATGATTAATGGCCTTATTAGTGTGCTCCATTCGAGCGCGAGTGCATGCGCGAGCCTTCGGGGGCTTGTCTTTCTCTGCGTTTCCTCCCCCTTCTGCTTCTCTACTCTCTTTCATTTCGCTTTAGCCGGAGCCGGGAAGAGAAATTAAAGGATTCCGCGTCGCGGGGAATCCCGGCGAAAGGAGGTAATCCGTTTAGCGAGCGAGCTCGCCCGAAGAAAAAGCTCTTTGCGCTGCCCCCCCCCCCCCCCCCCTCCCCGAGAACTCGTCGTTCGCTCGTATACGTGTATGCGCTCGTTCGCCGGCGGCAGCTTCTTTACAGATAGCGACGTCGTCGTCGTCGTCGTCGACGCCCGAGCTCGACGTAGATGTACGGCGCGCAAAAAACATCGACTTCTGGTCTCCGCAGTGTGTTTGCTCGCGCTGCGGCTGTCGCGCGGAGCTTTGCTTCTGCGCGAATGTGACTAGCGGCAGGGTCGCGCTTGCTAATCATATTTCGGGATCGTTGATTACGAATCTGAGGTGAAAATTGAGAAAATATTAAATTACACGATTTTTGTCGGATCTTTTGAGTCCGTCATTTTCAATTTTTTATATTGAACCGAATATTCGTAATCGGTAATCCAATAAACCTATGAGTACAAAGATTAACTATAAATTATTATCAATAAAGGAAAACGTGTGCTTCGAAGTGTAGGGATGACCGGGTTACAAAAGAAAACGCAACATATTAATATAGAACGTTGTCAGGTGCATTTATTATACGACTGATTGACGATGGAAAATGACGGGGGGTACGACGATCCACTCCACATGAGTGTACACGGAGAGAAAAACTCGGCTACATCTGACGGTAACCCCGGCATTTACAGCCTCAGTGGCTCAAGCAGTAGAATGACATGATCACGAAGCAGCGTCGGCTGCAGAACACAGCAGTTATAGCATAGCGATTCAAAAAGGGGTTACTGTTAATATACTAAGTTTTGCAAATTTTTCATATACTCTTACGATGAAAATCAATAATTTACGTTGGAAATACATTTTTCAAACATATTAACCATTAATCTTTGCAAAATATAAGTTAATAGGTACGAAATCCGAATATTCGAAAAGCTAACCTCAAATATCTGTCATTTCGGCTACTCGCCTTTGGGGAGCGAATTAAGCTAAAACTGCTTTGTTTTATAGCAGCGCTGGAGGTGTGATCCTACCGCCGATTTGACGTTACCACGACAACGCTAATACGGCGGAGTTTTTCTTTCCGTGTAGACCCCAAACAGCTGTCGGGTCGGGGCTACAGGCACATTATATGCTGTCGCAAATACATGTGTGTGATAATCCTTCTCAGTGCTCGTTCATTTACACATATACAAGACTAATATACATGCATACTCCGAAATTGCACTGAACTCATCGACAGCGAGTCCGCGCCGACTGCTTATCAAAAGCGGCGCATATGAGCAATATCTTATTACGCGGCCGAAGTCGATCGACGATTGGTTTTCTGTTGAATTCGGCCGACAGATTACCTTCCGCGATTTCGACGACGGTTACGCATTCGTAGAATACACGTGCAATAACAATATTCTCTACAGAAGGTTTAAAGAGATCGGCACATACGTGTATGTTTGACCGGAAGCTTTTATCTCTACGCATAGAAAATAGACGATTATGAGTACCGTAAAGAGAGGTGACTTATATTTGAGCTGGTGGTGTGACTTATGTGTATCACAGTTTTAATTAATTATTACAAATTGAGTCCCGGTGGAAACGAATTACATTTTTAGACAAGTACACGACCAGGCAAAATGCTCAAAAGTTAGGTTAACTTAAAAAAAGTTTATCTTATTCCTGATTAGGAAATAAGTGGCATGCTCACTGGTGAGTGATAATAGCAACTTATCACTAAAGATTTAAAAAGATCTAATTTCATGCATTTTACCGGAACGTTGTTGGTTGTAGCGTTTCAATTGTGCTCCAGGGAGGTGAACGCATTGGGAGACGAAAATTCTCATTGGGTGACAAAAGAGAACAATGGCAGCATCACCTGAATTCTCAGAGCATGGAGTGGGGACAATACACGGAGACAATGATAATATTGCGATACGCATAGTAAATTGGCAATTATGAATATTGAAAATATCAACTCTTTATTCATTAAAATATTAATACGTTCGAGATATTACGCGCTTTACCGTAAACTTATCGTTACGCATAGTAAATTGGCAATTACGAGAATTGAAAATAGGAAGTATAATTTTCAATGCAGGAAAACGCGCGGAAGTTGGAAGTCATATTCCTGTTTTATATGACTCCATAATGGCCGTAAGCCTTCGGGAATGTACAAGTAAATCGAAAGCCAATAATGAAATGTCTGCGTGCATCGTCATAGCACTACTTACTCCGCCGTACGATATAGCATAGCAGTATCCCATGCGATAGCACGGTAAAAACTATACGACGACAAACTGTAAAATTTTTACGTCTTTCGAAGCAAGCTGAATTTTCAAACATTATAGCTCACTAGTGTTACGACCCTCGTTACTGCTCGTCAAAGAATGTCCTCGTAACAAGATAACGTCACGAAAATTCGCCATAACTATACCAAATACATCGACCAATCGTCCAAAAAGTAAAAAAGCCACCTCGATCTCCCATCTAACGTATCGCATGGCCGAATCCCTTATTGAGAGTGCACTTCGGTAAACCCTTTCGATCGTTAATTAAAAGAGCAGCAGCAGCAGCAGTAGCCTCGTTGAAAGAAGAGATCGCGTACGCGCGTGCACGCGCAGCGCCGAAAGCCGCAGCGGCAGCGGCAGCGAGCAATCGCAGGTAAAAACGCATCGCCCAGCGCTACATCCTCATTTGCCAGAGTGCACGCGCACAGCCATGGCCGGAGTGTGCAGAGAGATGGAAAAAAAAAGAAGAAATAAAAAAAACAGCGAGCAGCAGTCCGTGCTCGCAGCCAAGAATTATGGAAATGAAGCAGAGCCGCCGCCGCCGCCGCTGGCCTCGGCCCCGCTGCGGTTTATGCGCAGGGCTTCGTTCGACGCACTCGCGCACATTTTTCTCTCTCTCTCGCTTGCTCTCTTGCCATCGTTTTGCTGCTGTGGAGGGGAGGTTACATTGGACAGCGTAAGAACAAGCGTAAGCCAGTCTCAGTTATTAACTTTGTAAGAAAGTGATGAAATATGCATCTCAATTCGAGAATTTCAACTCTATTAAATGCAGTGATTGTTCGTGAAATTTTCAGAACTTTCTTTCAAAGTTAATAACTTTGGCATGTTTTTATTTTTATTTACGTTTGAGTCGTTTTGTCTAGCATAAAAACTTTCAGATTTATCAACAGAAGTAGAGGCATCATTTTTTACTGAAATAACGCACAATTGAGATCAATTGGTTGATATCTCGAGAATAAGGGCTCATTGGAAAAAACTAAGGGTGCTACACTTCATTTTGTTCAAAGTTTCAGCAAATATCGGTTTCCAAACCTGCGACACTCTCCTAGTCAGCCGTGATGATTTACGAATTTTGCGCGAGCCGACTTTCAAAGGATGATTCGTTGGTAAAGGGGGTGATTATTTTCGAGAGTTCTACAAATATGAATTGTGTCAATCGGTGATAAAGGCAATGAATGCCAATTGGCAATCTGTTCTATTAGCTTCGGTTTCACTCTGCGGCTATAATTCTGGTTATTGCTACTGACCGAGTGCTTTATCGGATGAAACTTTAAAGTTTTCGGTTTGATAGTGCTGAATTGCATTCAGGTGTGATAGTAAGCGAGAGAGAGAGAGAGAAAGAGAGTGAGAGGACAAGCAAGTCCAATTTTGCGCCAAGTTTTTCCATCTTTCTCCAACTTTCGACCTCTGCGCGCTAGTAATTGTGTGATTTATCGATCAAATTAAATTTGTCCTCTGCGGAGGGTCCGTACAGCGCGCGGCAGCTCCAGTTAGACCGTTTTATTTATAGCACGAAGAAATTAATTATAATAATTAACGGCCCTAGCTAGATGATGCACGATATGTTTATTTTCAATTATGCGCCCGCGCGTGTATATTAACAAACGGTGTATCTGAAAACAGAAGTCGTGCCGCGCATAAATTTTGGAAAAATATATCGTTCGACGAATAAGCGACTGTCTATCACTGTCCTTTTTAATGATTGATAACTTCGTTTTACAAGCGCTGATGCCCGTGTGTAATGGTATACATGCGTTCGGCGCAGTCTCAATTGTCGAAATGCATCATTCTTTTGTATAAATGATTTTGTTCGCTAACAGCTATGAATACTGGACAATCGAAGCCTGTGATGCGTCTGTACATCGTCGACTCTCTAAATTTCATGAAATGAAAACTCACGCTTTTGTTGGGAATAAATCTTTTTGAGCGAATAAAAATTGTTTTTACAGTTATGAGAAAAAAATACTGAGTTTAATCAGATATAGTATAGTGTATCGTCCACTACACTTGATTAAATAACACGGGAAGAATAATTGAATAGAATTACCCTATTAGAAAAAGAATCATTTTAATCTTAGCAATCTGTACTAGTTTTGTTAAAAATGCTCATTTTTGTAGAATTCATTTTTAACGATCTTATTCAAAATATGATCCTAATAGGTAAAAAATGCAAAGAAAAATTATTTATTTTAAACAAATAGTATTTAACAGGATTCAAACGGTTCTAATTCATTTTAAAGTATCTACATATACGTTACTGACATAATATGTTTAATTTTACAAAGTTCTGCATGATACAACTCAAAAAATTGAGGAAACAGTTATGGAATACCAGTGACCCATACAGCATTACTTACAATTAGTTAATTATCAATTTCCTTTATCAGTAAAAGATTGTTATTTACTATCCAACTAGCATTTTAATTAAAAATGCTGATAACCTGTTCATGAAAACGGATTTATTTCTACCAGACTACATAATACCATTAAGTAGTATCAGTCTGGTCTGGTAAGACATACTTACAAATGCGTAACAAACCCAAGATGATTGAAATTTTAAATATAATTTGAAATCCAATACTTACGTACACAATGAATGATCTACTAAATTAATGTCACTTTAAAACAGACTCTTATTTATTATTTCTTTCTGACAATTGTATTACGTATGTAGTAAAAATATAGATTTCTCTTCGACATTATCAATATTTAGTACGTTAAATTAATGGAAAAAATATCAGTAAGTCTTAAAATTTTTATTTTCAAGCAGAGATTTAATAAAATACAATATATCTTCATTGAGCGATTACTGACACGACAGTTTTACCGACGTATCGCTGACCTCCCAATTACTGACACCCTACGTATTTATCAAGTTTTTGTTGAAAACAAATGATATAATCAGGTATATCGTGTAAACATAACAAATGACTGATCATACTTATTATGCACTTGCGAATCATGTCTATAACAGTTATAATATTATGTTAGAGTTTGTGTACGTATTAATTTGAAAGATTTATTTGTTTTTAAAGGAAAATGACGTAAACTGTCAGTAATTGCTAGGCGGTCAGTTGTAATTAAATAGATCACCAATTACACAATTCCTCTGAAAAACACACTTTTCAACACGAACACGAACACGAACACATCTCATTCATATATTCGCAAACTCTATCGACTCGAAGCTCCATTTAAAAACGCTCGCCAAAAAAAAACCCCGTAACTAAACACTCGCGCTCCAATCTTCCACCACCGTCATCAACTCGCGCTTACCGACGCCGCCACCAACGCCCTTAATGAAGTCCAGGCAAAGTTCCACGCGCGCGCGCGCGCACGCACGTGTGTCGAGTGTCGAGCGCGCTGCCGGCGAACAAGAGGGCGCGATTCAACGCGAGACTCCCGATCACAATGGCTCCATTTAAGCGTCGGAACGGAATGCGATTTATTTTCCACGGACGCGCGCGCGCTCGCTTCATCAATTAAGCCGGCCGATTGAAAAATAATGAATTAATTCCCAGCAGGAGCCGCCGCAGCATCCCGCCTATAGGTAGCGAGAGAGAGAGAGAGGCAGTCGCTCGCGCCTCGTGAAATCAACAACCTGTAGATATCCGGCGCAGGCGAGAGGCTCGCACTGCGGAGCCCTTTCTGCTCCTCCTCCTCCTACTCCCCCGGTCGCTTCTTTGCAGGCTGCGGGCCGTCGCTTGTTCGCTCTTCCTGCTCGTGACTCGACGCGCGTGCGAGCTTCTTTCCATTTCGCACGCCGAGTGCCGTATTTGTTATTGTAGCTTGGTAATCGCGAGGATCCGGGATAAGAAGACTTTTTCGAGCAGAATAATGAACGAATACGCAAGGCATGCTGAGGGAAGTAACGCACGGAAAAAGAATAATAGCAAGTATTGGACTGTCTGGAAAAGATGCGATAAGAAATTGAGGGATTTATTAGTCAAATATATATGATTCAGTACAAGACAGATGGGCAGTGGATGCTATCTGTCATAACCGTCAATATTTATGCATCTATATTGTTATCGTATGTGTTTACTATCTAAAACATGTAGTATTTTTGCCATATATAATAGGATCTAACGTTATTTATCATTTTTAATCCTAGCTCCTGATAGTGCGTTATTATCTTTATGTCTTCGTGATAGTCGAGAATTTCCATATATAGTTTCTGATAATATTTTAAAAATGTTACTTCGTTCTGCAGCTCTCCATGCTTCATGTTATGCTCACATGGCAATTACACTAACAGGATTTGTTATGGTTTTGTCCGAATAAAAATAATAGTATTTGACTAAGGCTTTCGTTGATAAAAGAAATATCTTTTCAGTATTTCAGGGAGCTATGTTATCTGTTGCAACTAGGATTTTTAATAAATGGGCATGAAAAGTGACATTTTAATATCTGGGATCACTGGAAAATCTAAGGATCCAGTTATTATGTTATTTTGCGCGAGTTTCGAAGCCCTGTGTACTCTCCCGAGAGCGAGCTTTATGAAATTTCCAAACTACTCGGGGAGAGTTGCAGATATTATATACGCGAGAAGGCACTGAAATAGCAACAGTAGTAGCAGCGGCAGTTGTAACTTAATTCGTATAATATGCGTGTTTAGCGATTATTTCTTAGACCGAGAACAATTTCGGGTTTGCGAAATTTGTTGATGTACTTACGTCGCTGGTTGCTCGCTATCGGTATGATTCTTCCATTAAACTCGAAAATTTCATTTTCCGATCCTCAATAATATCATCTGTTCTTATAAAAAATACATGTAAGGTATTATTTTAATTTCAAAATACTTTATCAATTTTAAATATTTTAATATTGCTGACGAATTTTATGAACATTTTGTTCCATAACGCTCAGTCAACTGCTTGGCATTTCAAATTTAAAACTTTCTATTCGCTTTTAGCAAACTGAGAAACTTTTTGAAACAAAAGGTATCTCGTGGGATATACAGCATTTCTGACGCTAAAAGCAAATCTATGTAATCTCTACGATCCCATAAAAAATGAAAAACGGAAATTTGATTTAAAAATTCAAGCAGTTCACCTAAGAACTAAAGTTTTTAAAAATGTAGCTTAAGTTCACTATTATGTTCAATCCCAATAACTCTTTCAATCCACATTCACCGTAATAAAACAAATAGACTTTCTTACACCTCCCGAAGATTAGAATATAATTCAATTATAGCTATGAGCTGGCAGCAGAAGCAGTCAGGTAATTTAAATCAGAACGGAGTAAGGGTCTGGAAGAAGAATGAAAAAAAAGAGGAGTTAGAGATAATGAAGAAGACCCGTATAATCCTGCCAAAGTGGATAAATGAGAATGCGGATTCTTTTGATGCGACTTCGCGAACTAATGTACTTTCCTTTCAGAGCGTTTAAATGATACTCAATCAGTTAAATCTCTCTTCAATTACTTTTACCACCACCATTCGAAAGTGCGACTCATCTACAGAGCTGAAGTTTTTGACATTCGATGGGCGATCTCTGCTACTGAATTATTTACGTCAATCGTCGGGTACGAGGTTGCGCAAAACCAACGCAAACATTCGCACAATAACAAACACAACGTCGAGAGATAGAGACATACGTCAACCAAAATGATTGCATCACATTAACGTCCAGCGCAAATTTCCATCATCGCAATGATGGAACTGATTCCTTTGGTCGACATTCTTTCAATTAGCGGGCTCACACAGTCCCGTGACCGCAATTAATTAACGAGCGAAACTCCGCTGCACGCGGAAATAGAACGCGTGCAGTTCCGCGAACTCAAGCTCCCGCCCTCGACAAAAAAGCTGCGGGCACACTTGCAGTCACTTCATTATATCGCTAAACTGCAGTTAACAAAAAAAAATACACGAACGTTTTGCCAAAATGAAACAATGGCCCGCGCCGCGTACTTGATGCAACTCGAGGACGCGACAAACGTTACAAACGTATTTGAACAAATCACTCTACAGACCTTGTATTTTAACCGATCTGGACGAAACTTTTATTAAATCGACGGGTGAAATGTGTTTCTGGCTCACGATAATAATTTGTGGGTTATAAAATATAAACTAAGTAAAAAATTGTTTTGCAGGCCTTTATTATACAGATATTAAAGAGTATCAGGTATTTTTTTTTTGTTTTAATAGTCCTGCACGTGAAAATATTTTTTCGAATAGTGTCCCGAGGCTTGCAGCATAAGTACCATCGAATTGAATTTAAAACAAAAAAAAAAACATTTTTTGTAATAGTAGGTGAATTAAATGGGGATTCTCTAAAATAATTTCTTTTTTACCTAGGTGAATAAAAAGTGTTATTTTCAGCTGACGAAATTAGTCGAAAAAATGTTTATATTAGAAACACTTTAAAAAAATACTACTACTTATAAAAAATGTAAGTACATCGTGAAGCATTTTAAACTTTTATGACCATAGTAGATTAAAACAGAATTTCATTTTAGCTTATATTTCAAAGTTTCATTAACATTGAAGAAAATTTACGCTCTGCAGAGTGATTTGTCCAATGGAATGTTTTTTTATTCTCTTTCACCCACTGCGCGCTGCCCGAAATACCGCATTTTTCGTCTCCCGGCTGCAGTGGTGGCGAAAAAGGCAGCTACATAGTCGTTCGAGCACTCACTTCGGTTTTTAATTATGGGCCGGGCACACTCGCGCGTCACTGTCGCCGACGACCGTACCGAGCTGGAAGAAAATAACGGCATCACGGTGTAGAACGCAGCTTCGACCGAGAGACCAAAGCACGCCGAATGAGAAAAAGAGAGTGAGAGAGAGAGAGAGAAGCGTCGAGAGCAAAGCTAGCTCAATTAAAACGTCGCGCGCGCGCTCATTGTTCCAGAAGTGTCGGGCGCTTAATTGAAGATCCGGCAATATGTAGCAGGGGACGCTGAACGGACGCGGCCGGGCACAGGTGAAAAAGTGAGACGGAAGTGGCGAGAGTCATCGGCGTGCGTTTTCCGCCCAAAAGTCTACACCGCGCCGTTTTAATGACGTTATTACGACTTCGACGGCTCCAGCTAGGTGCAAAAATTTTCCGATCCGCAGCGGCAATTAGCTTTCCCTGAAGCCCGATAGACAATTCTAGCGTAATTTTTTTTTCTTTTTATTTTATTAAAAGTAGGCTCTAACTTCAGAGAGAAAGTAGTGTATTGTGCACCAAGGGTGAAAAGTAGCACACAGACGAGAATTGCAATCTCATAAGGGCTGCACACTCAGAGAAATAAGCTCTTACATCAAGCGGAATTCTTCTGAAATATTAGCCAACATGCAAATCTGCTTGATGCAAAACGATTCCCGTTTGCTTAAAAAGATTCCATTTGATTGAAAACCACTCACTAAAGCTAAAAATATCCCTATTGTCGACTCAAGAGGATTTGTTTTTGAATCAAATGAATTGTTTTTAATCATAGAGGAATCATTTCGAATCAAGTGGTTCTTCATTTTAGCGCATATTTAAGAAGAATTCTGCTTGAAGTAAAAACTTATTTTTCTGAGTGCAAAAAAGGCTTTTCATCCAAGGTACACATCGTACTTTTTGTCATATATGTCTTAATGTCTAAACTTTCTTTTTTATGTCATAGACTTAAGTTGTTGCGGCCGACGTTTAAATCCTGGGAAGGGAGCCCGACGCCTCCCTTCCGCGTAATTTTTTCCACTACTTTTGAGGCGGCGCCAGGAGAGCAAAACTCCTTGCTCGCCCGGATTTCGCTCTGTTCCGCTCTACTCGCGGCTCTATCCAGAGCACCTTGACGACCGTGCGCGAACCACCAGAATTCTCACCACGCCTCGGCCTTTTTGAGATTCAATCTATCTTCCCATTTTTACACATTTAAACACTTAATCAGACATAATTATAAGTAGTTATTAACAAATAGAACTCGACGTGCAATAAATGCTATTATTATTTTTTGCTCAAAAAAATAAGTGTATTTAACCTTCACTCGCCTCACACATTCCCAACTCCTTACGCACGCGAATTAACCACGGCAAACGGTGTCTCGCTGCACCCGCTCGACGTTAACACCTCGCTGGAATAACAAGATCAAAGTTCAGCCGGTTAACGCGCGATTCATAAGTGGACGACTCGAAAAACTCTATTCTCAATCCACTTTGTAGACGACAAAGAACCTTCTTTATGCCCTTGTTATAAAAAATACGGTACGCAACTTGGGGCAAAAGGGTATTTCCAGACTCGGACGATGATTTTGAGCACTCGACTTCCACTCGTGCTCAATCATCATCCTCGCTTGGAAATACCCATTTTCGCCCCTAGTTGCGTAATATACTATTTCGCCCGCTCCTCATAGACCCGATATTTTTTTATTTTATTGCATGTATAACGCGAAATCGTGTCTTGACACGAGTGACAAAAAAATACCGTGTGTACCACGGGTGAAAATAGGTTTTCGTTAGTGTGGATTGCAAATAAATGCTATTACACTAACAAAATAGTACCGAATCATGTTTTCTTTTTACCCGAGTGCGCTCCGTAAAAGAGGGTATTGTTTTTTTGCGTAGGGGAGAACGACGATGGGGTGGGTCAAACCGATCACTTAATTATAAGAAATATTAAGTTTATTGAATGGTGGAAATATTTTTATATTCTTTTAACTTAATAAAAGCTAAAAACCAAACATATAAAAGATTTGTATAAAGATATATTCACATCCATAGATTTTAGCTACTTTTCTTATAAGAAATGTTTGCGTTAAAACCATTTTTACAATTATTTAATTTAATTATTGGAGGTTTTAAGTGCGAGACAAAAATGTAGCATTTAAACTTTCAAATTCAAAATTTTTTATTTTCCTAGTGATATTTAATTTAATAAATGAATTTTGAAATTTTTTTATTTTCCTAGTGATATTTAATTTATTAAATGAATTTTGAAATTTCTTAGTGAAATGGGGTCGTGTGTATTTAAATGAGAGAAGCGCAAAAAAAGGTTAGGATTACCGTATATTTTTATGAGGTGATGAAACGTTTATAAACATAAGTGCTTTTCTTTTTTACTTTGCTAGTGCAAAATAGTGTCTTGTACATTAAAATCTAACATTATGAGCATGAAAAATATAAATTTAAGGTAAATTGAACTTTATTTTATGTTTTGTCTAACTAATCAGAAGTGATCCTTCTTGTACGATTAACGTTGAAAAAAAGATTTTTTTTATTTTAATAAAAAAGAACGAGTTTTATGTATTCCTGTCGCTTAAAACTATTAAAATTGAAAAAAAATAAAGGTTTGAGCGTATTTTTAAGCGTATAAAAAACAGAGAAATGCTAATATTTTTCTATTTATATCTATTTTTCCTTAAGTAATCGGCATGACTCTGTACTACCCTATGTATATATGTATGTATGTACGAGTATGTATGTGCGTTCCCATGCTATTCTTAAAAACACAATGGGTTTTGAGGTCGCTGATTACGAATCTGGTGTCCAAGTTACCAAAAAAGTAATAAACAATATATTCAAACAAATTTAAACAAAAATAAATTTTTACACGGTCTGGTATTTTTTTTTATTGTTATTTATAGCTCTATAATGGTATTTTTTGTCTTAAGATTTGAATGTACATTAAAATGAATTAGTTACAGAAAAGAAAAGCAAGTTTCCTATGGAAAGTTAAAATTTCCCTTCAATATGCTGCAGTATCACGTATTGCACTCTGCTTCGCGCGACCCGAAAAGCCCATAACATATATGCATTAACTGGAATACGAGAGCATTTAATTTCATCAAACTCCATGAGCAGGTCGCAGCGAAAGCAAGGGCCGAGAATACGCAGTCCTCTTTTAACTTATTGCACGCAACGCTGCACAAAGTGGAAATTAAAGTGTCCTTTTTAACTCGACTGGCCGAGTGCGCAAATGGGCTGCGGAAGAACAACACTTCATTACTGCCCTACTCTCTCGCCTTAATTACCAAAAGTTTCTCGCATTCTTACATCTCATTAGCGTAATTTATTTAAAATCGCTGCACTGCGCTCGCGCCGCACTCGCCCACTTCCCGGCAAACATTTGCTCGTCTCCAGCGCGACGATTCCCTCTCCCGCGCTCCCCTCCAAGATCAACTTGTCCGGTGAACGGAGCAAACACCGGCCCCGAGGCTTTGGCCAGTGTCGAGCATGTTCCCGGGGAAAAAAATACCTTAATACACTCTCGGCGCGTCGCGTTTCATTTTACTCGAGCTCACCGCCAGCAGCGACAAGGGCGCGCGCGTATACGCCCCAGACGGGCAGAAACAACGCAAGAGAGCCGAGATAGAGGGGAAGAGCTGGAAGAAGCGCGGAGGCGCTTTTTCTCCGGGCGGCGTGTTGTGCACCGAGAGCCGAGCAGAGCACAAGAAGCGCCCGAGATCGCGAAAATGTCGAAAGCGTCCCGCACGGCTAAAAAGAGAAAGAGAGAGAGAAAGCGAAAGAGAAGCAGCGCCAACGCCGGCAATCTCGAAAAGTTGGGCCGCGGCAGTGGTCCCGAGTCGAGTTGCGCCGCGCGGCGAAAAGTTGGCGCGACGAGGAATATCAAGTGGCGCGCGTTCGCAACGCGTATACACACACGTATACACACAGAGAGCGCAAAAACGCAGAGAGCCAGAGCGGGAAAACTGCGCGACGAAGAGAAGAAAAGAAAGCGAGAAGCAGCAGCGGCAGAGGCAGCGGCAAAACTTTGCGGCGAAACGTCGCGCCTGGCCGCTTAAAGCCCGTCTCGCTGCTGCTGCTGCTGCTGCTGCTGCTGCGATATTTTTCCGCGCTGTCTTTCTATTTTCCTCTTTCTCTCGCTATCTCTCTATCTCTCTCGATCCCGGGCACAGGTGGATACTCGGCTGCTGCTGCTGCGGGACATGTTGTCTCTGCAACGGCGGCAGCTTCGCCGTTGGACAGCTCGCGCGCGCAATATGTTGCGGACAGTGATGGAATATAGTCGCGGGGGGTGGGGCAAAAAATGTATAAACGCGGGCGCGGATAAAAAAGGAGCGCCGCGAAAATACCAACAACGCGGGTTTGGCCGGCGAGCGGAGGCTTTCCGGAGTTGGATTGTCGATGGACAAAAGCTGGCGCGCAGAGTGTCCAGGGGTCGAGCGCGTGGAAATGAGCGGAACGGACGTACGCGCGACGCGTTTTTTCGCTCTCGGTGCGCTATATTCTTCCTCTTTTTTTTTGTTTTTGCGCTAAAGTAATCCCCGCGTACGGCTTTGTGTGTGTGTTTGGCGGTTGTCGGCGGAAAATCCCCGTCAGACGGTTCTTACCTTTTGTTGCCCCGCGCAGTGCTTTGTGCAGTCATGTTTTTTACGCGATGTTTCGAGCGTTAACCAAAGTTTGGGGTCTGTAAATTTGTAAGCGCGGTTTTCGTATCTCTTTTTTACATTCTATCACTCTTCTGGAATTGCGTAAAAGTCCGATAGAACTATATATATATATAAAATCTGTTTTTGAATAGTCATCTATTTACAGCGAAAACAATTCATTTCTTTCGAAAATTGTAAGAATTTTAAAAATTGATTACGAATATGCGAACGCCGCGAATTCCATCGCACGCCAATGTCAGCACTGAATTTCCCATTTATTATTTAACGGAAAAAAATCCCTTCTCTCTCCCCGCCCTATAATTCAAAAAATAATTGTTACCATCGAGCTCGCACACCCGCGCAGTCGAGTGTTTTCCTATAAATCACTCGGAAAGGTCCGCGGCACGGTGCAAAGTGGAAAAAGTAATTTCTAATGACGCGCCGGGCGCGCTTGTTGATCAAAATCGTCGGTTGCTCGCTCGCTCGTTCTCGCTGAAAAACACTTTGACGCGGAAAGCACGTATAGCGCGTGCGCGCGCTTCAATAAATACATACATGTATCGGTTGAAAAAAAAACGCGGGATCGATTATTCATTACCGCTCGAGCCGGGCTGCTCCGCTGTGTACTCGGCGCGGAGCATTCGAATTCCGTCGGCTGGATGGGCTAGCGGAGTAACACGAGTGTGGATTCCCGAGTCGGCTCACGTCGACGGAGCGCCATTTTTCTCTTTTTTTTTCTTTCTACCACCGAGATCTCCTCTCCCTCCCCGACGCACACTTTTTTGTATATTCTATTCCGGCGCTCGAGCCGCGGACAAATCCGGGGCCGGTGCGCTGGATCGAAAATTCATATTTATGAGCCGGGGCGCCGAGGTGCGAGAGAGATCCTGTCCTCCCCTCGTTCTCAGTCGAGAGGAACTTCAATTATCGCGCTCGGGTTAATCGCATCTCTCTCGAGCGCTTAACGGCGACGAGTCGTCCCGTCGTCGGGAGGCGCGCGCTTTTTTAAAACACGCAGCGGGACGATCGATTCGCGCATATTAAATCGAAAGCTCGATTCGATTAAAGCGCACCGGTCCGGCACTGCGGCAGCTACTACTTCCACTACCACTGCCACGAGCTCGAATGTCAGGCACACACGCGCCCGTTTAGTTATGTATATACGCTGAGTTCTAGAAAAATGGGAGTAGTGTGCTTGTGTGGGCGAGAGAGAGAGAGAGAGAGAGTTTTGCCTTGTATCTGGCAGATAATTTAACAAAACATGCTGGTGGCACAGTTGGCTCCGCATAGAGCGAGAGTACGAGAGTTTGCGCGAGCGCAGAGGCGGGAAATTAATTTTCAATGTACGAATGCGTCGCGCAGATGTGGCAACGAGAGCAGCGGCACCGGTAGTTCCGCATATGCGCGGTTTTCCAAATTTTCCATTATACCGCGCGTCATTATACGCTGTGTGCCGTTCGAATAAACGCGGCCGGCGCGCGGAGCGAAAAGTATTTACGACTAATTATGGACTGTATGCGTCGGGAGAGAATGGCGAAATTTTGTCAGTCGACGAGACGCTTTTTATCTCTCGTTTGCGCGACTGGCCGTACGTATTCGGCTCTGGCTATTATTATTTTGTAAATTGCAACAATGACAATGGATATTGTGGGACTTCACGGTGATATTGAAATTCTGAAACTTGTGAAAAATTGTAGCTAAATTTTAATTAAAATTTAAAACTTCGCTTCTCGTCGTGTCGTTATGAATTTGGATGTGAAATGTTTAATTTAGCTCGTCTTTTTATATTCGATACTCATTATGTTTTTGTTCGAAGCAGAAGTCACGCGAAGGGGTGAAATTCATTTGAACAGAATTTCATTTTTGTCATTTCTATATGCAAAAGGGTATTAACCATAAAAAATACTTACTAGAACTCACGAAAAGAATTGGACTGAATTACTTAACCAGTTTACCAAATCACTTGATCGCTTAGGCTGATGTCCCATGGTCAACGCAAAACCGAAATGGCCAAGCCGGAATGGCAAAGCCGAAATGGCATTGACCATTCAGCAGACAGACTGAAGAGGACCAATCACAGACATTCCGATAAATCCGTTTCGGTGTTTACAAGCCGATAACCACCGGTCGCTAATTTATATTTGTACAAGTTGTTATGTAAATATAAATACGAAATACATACGACATTTCATACTTGAAATATTTATCACGATTTAAAGGGGGCATACAATTAAAACATTTTAAAGTGAATATTAGTTGTGAGAATTTTGATGCTTAATGCCATTGAATTCCGGTTCCGATTTGAAATCCCTACTGTCCCATGAAGCATCTTTTCCGGAAATAAGCGTCACCTTAACTTCACTTTCGATCACTAATAATCCAAATTTTATTAAACTCAAGGGAATTTAGCATAAGATTGCACGAGAAAATTACTATCAAATATATTTTCATATAAAGAAATGCTTTTTGCACAAAAGTTTTACAAAAAATTGCTTTGATGCATCATCAGATTGAAATTTTACCGAATTAATATGCTCCATTGGACATATGGGGGTTAGAATCGGAACCGAAACGGTCGATTTCCCAGAAAGGCTGTGATTGGTCAGCCATTCCGGCTTTGCTATTCCGGTTTTGTGTAGGACACGGGACAGCAACCTTACTTGCACCAACTATTGCGTATTGCGTAGCCCTTTTGTACGATACATGCTATTTCTAACACAATCATTATCTAATTGTCAATTCTCTTTTATGTTACAGGTGAGTACAGAAACTCTGAGCTATTGGGAACTCTACGCATGCGTAAGTAGATATATAGCGAATCAGGCCAGACATCGACATGATTTACTTGTGTCTTGCGTCACTGTAATCCCAGTTTTTCTACTATAGACTCTAGCTCGCGTCATCGTCCACCGATAGCCATAACAATGTCCCGATCAGAAGACGCAGGACCAACAACGCAAAAACTTGGTCCAACTCGAGTAAGCAGATAAATTAAGAGATAGCCGTATATCCGGCGTGCCCGTATTGAGCCGCCGCCGCGCCATTCCTCCTCTCCGCAGGCTCCGCTGCAGTGCGCGAAATTACCATTTTAATTAAAACATAAGTTCATTAAAGCCTTTGAAAAACAAGACTACGGACGCAGAGAGAGAGAGCGCAAGAGCAGCAGATAGCTCAACGATAGACGGGCGACGGGGCGCGCGACGAGTCTCGCAAAAATTGAACTTCGAGCCAAGTCGGAGCAAGCTCGCACTGTATTATACCATTATACAAGTACGTCGACGCGGAGAGGAGCGCGAGCCGGCGCACAAGCCGAGAGCTACCTATATACAGGGCGGCGCGCTGCTCTCGCGATAATTGCAAATCTCGCTTAACGAGCTCGCCCTCGCTAGCGGCTTAATCCGCGCGCAGCCCATGTATCCTTTAATATTACATTTTCTTCTGTATCGGCGGAGAGAGAGAGAGGCAGAGGCAGAGGTAGAGGAAGAGAGACTAGGCCGTGGAAGATTAATCAATCTCGCGTAATTACAGTGCTGCCCTCGTTATGCCGATTTCCCGGGAATGCAGCGGCGGCGGCGGCGGCGGCGCGGCGGCATTAAGCTGCCGCGCGATCGAATCGCTCCCATTGGAATTCGCCTTGGCAAGAGAGCTGCTGCAGTGTAGTACAGTACGGCGGATACAGTAGCGACACCCCTGGCGCTAGGATTCGAACTACGGAAGAGCTGATGTTTCCAATCTATTTTGCGCGCGCAAGTTGAACCGCGAGAGAGCTTTGGATGATCTGTCCGCCCGTGGCACTGGCGCCACCACCAATCGGTGGCAAGTCTGAGAAACTTTGGCTTGCTGAAGTGTACAATGTGGCTTATATGGAAGCTTATATAAAGTGTTTGGTTTTCTTCACAAATCACTATTATTTCAACCCGTGTAAAAAAATTAGTCTGGCTCAATAAGTCTGGCGAAAGTCTTGCAGAAGTCCGGCAGAAGTCTGGCTTTGGCCACTATGCCAGAATTTAGACAAAATGTGCAAAACAAAAGCATCGCGTCATGTCAAATTGACAGTAACCTAAATTGTTGTCTCTTTTTTATAAATATTCATATTTTAAACAAGATTGCAATATGTAAAGGAATTTTTCTCCTATTTTATCGAAAAGTACGTATTTTCACTATTCTAGTCGATACTAATAATTAATGTACTACTCTAATTATTTACTTGTGAAAAATGAGTTTTCTTGACGTGATTCCAAAAAAAACTGGCATAGTGGCTTAAACCAGACTTCTACCAGACTTTTGCAAGACTTTCGCCAGACTTGTTAAACCAGATTAATCCCAGACTAGTCCCAGACTAATTTTTTTACACGGGAAGTAACAGGTAAACTTTTACTGTAAGAGAGTAAATTAAAATTTTCTACCGATTTAGTTAGAATGTGTTAGTTTTTGATGATCTGCAATACATAAGCTAATACATACTTGTGCTCACCAATAATTTCGAGATTTACCACCGAAACACGTGAAACACTCGGGGCGCTATTATGACCCTTGCAAAGTACATTAACCTAATATGCTGGCTTATCTCTGCAAATGGATTCGCGCTTGGCTATGAATATACGCAATCACTGCCGAATAGGAAGTTGGCCAGAAAATAGCTGTCGTCGCATGCTCACAGGGCCACGCGTGGACTCTTTATGTATACTTTTCTTGCGACGATGCGATGACGATTTGGAAGGATTTAACGGCAATAAGTTACACGAGGTCTTTCCCCCAAAGCATAGATATATGTTGACTATAATATAGAGAATGCCGCTTGCAAGGAACTAGCGGATTTTGTTTGTTACAATCGGATGTTTATAATGAGCAAAGTTATAAGTGGAATACTTTTATTTGTAAAAATAATTCATTTGGCTTTTGTGTGGCTTCATATATGACTTATGTGATAAGAACTAGATTTGGTTTTCTGAACGTCAAGCATTGACAATATTCTTTAATTGACATTAATGATGAAAAAACTATTATTATTCATTTACTTAATATGGTTCAAACAAGTAGAAAGTGTACCTAAACCAGTTAATGCTTTGAACGTCTTTCGAACCGCAATACCTTTTTCGTCATGTGAGTCGTTATTTCCGTTCAAAACCACATCATTAAACGTTTCTGTATTTTCTGCCATCGCAATTCTTACTAATAGCAGATATATACTTAGGAGAGTATAGGACAACAATGAGTAGGATTTTATGAAAGGCTTACTAACATTCTAGATTTGTTTAAACAAATTCGGTAAACATGTAAATATATAGATAGTAAATGTGACTATACGATACAAACTGAATAACCAAGTCCACTGAATTATTTAACTAATGTATTTTAATGTATATCTACTGTGAACCAGGCCGTATGATAAGTGTTATAAAATCATATAGTATGATGAAGAGTTATTTTTCCGCCCAAAGGGTTTTACTTTCCGCCAGTTTTATATGCATCAAAAAGTAGGTATACGGTCGATGCAGGTAGAACACAATAGTATATTGTGCATCAAGGGCGGAAAGTAGACGATTACCGCGAGGGCGTTGCAGACCTAAGGCAATCCGGGCAGCCGAGGCAAGCCGAAGGTGATCCGAGGGATGTCGAGGGGCTACCGAGACAGGGTCTGTAATCAGCACGAGCGTTAATCGTTTTCCGCCCATGTTGCACACGATACTTTTTGTCCTACCTGGACCAAAAGGATATTTTCTCGTGTATTATATGAAGCGGGCGCAAAGTAGCACTTTTTCGCCCAAGGGCAGAATTCACGGGCGGAAGGCTCGTCTACGACTCGTACTACAAACTCAAACTCGGTCAAAAACTCACTTAACTCACTCGACAAAAATAAAATATTTCATTCAAAATGTATCAAGTAAATTTTTAAAAGAAAAATAAATTTGTTCTAAATTTTTCTAATGGAAAATACTATAGCCATGTTTCGGACTAACATTTTTGTTGTTGACTTGTGAGTTGTTTTGCTGTGGAACATATAGCACCTACAATTTTCATTCAATTTACTTAAAAATTTTACAGAATAATGCTTGTACACTATCTATAGCGAAGAACGTAGGATTTAAAAAAATGTCATGGTGACCATTTAAAAACATCATTTTTTATAATTGTGAATACAAATATCAATTGCAGAATGAGATTATAAATTTCAAAAATAATAATCTGTTAAAGAGTAAATATTCTGTAAAATAAAAGTGATTCGAAAGTAATACGTACGTTTGTGCTATATATTCTACCAATCTTAATATGAAATATTGAATAACAGATCTAACCATTTTAAGATTGAAAAAAAATGGATTTTTCTCTTGGCATATTGTTTAATAAAATCATGACATTGGATTTTCCACTTACTTTATTGTTTAATCAACAAAAATCCTCAAAAGCTTTATTCAATATATATACATATGCTATCGTAGCACGCTAATTCATAGCCGCGGTCCAAAGCGAACGCGGTGAAAGCTAAAAACTGTCGACCTAATTGAAGCTCGACACGGTTGAATACTTAATCTAGCTGGCTTCTCGAAGGGAAAATGTTGGACTCTGAAGGACCATTTTAGTTGAGAGAGGCTGATGAGAAAGCCAAATAAGACATGCCCCAGCTGCTGCCTTCGTCACGTGTATACAAACGTCACGAAAAGAGAGAGAGAGGGAGAGAGGGAGAGAGAGAGGAGAAAAGCGGAGAAGGAGCGAAAGCCCGCTCGGCAGGATCGAAAGTTTTGCCAGGGCTATTCATAAGGAACCCCTCGGCGGAAACTGTCGCGTATACATCTATATACACAGCCCTAAGTGTATATAGGATAGACGCTGTAACTCTTTCACCGCCGTCGCAGCCGCTGCTCGAGCAACCCATCCGTCTGCTTAGGAACACCTCATCAACATTCTCCCCCCGAACATCCGCAAAATTGTTCGCCGAGTGCCGCGCAAATTACGACTCATCAGAGAGCCTCCCCCCTCCTTCTCTCCTCGCTCCTTTCCGCTCCTCTTTCGCCCTATCTTTCATCAGCCGTCTCTCGTTCCCTCGCTCCCCACCCCCCCCCCCCCCACTCCATTCGCTTCTCGAGTAACTTGCAATATTCAAATTATATCTTGCCTCGTCGCACCTAATGAGAATGTATGCAAATAATACCCGCTCGCTCGTTCGCCGGCGCGTCGTTCGCGCGAACACCCAATCCCTCATTTTGCGGGGGATGCGCTGCTGCGCGCCAGCCCCTCTACACTTACCGTAGCGAGCTTTCGCGCTATCTCTCTGGCGCTCGTTCGCTTGGAACAATAACAACAAAAAATGGTTGGGAAAGAGTACGGTGCAGCAGTGGCGCGGCGGCGGAAAGCAGCAGAGCAATAAACTGGCGATTCGAAAATTTCCCATTTGCGCTCGAGCTAAATGATTTGTGAGAGCGGTTGGGGTCGGTGGGTTATGAGCGTAGCTTGTTAACAAGGTTAGAATAATTAATTAGAACAGTGGGATTTTGCTGTTTTCGGATATGGAAGATTGCTATGGAAACCGGTTGGAAATTGATATAAAGACTTTTACAAGGCGATTTAGGATATTATTACATTTTTTTAGGATATTATTACATTTTTTTAGGATATTATTACATTTTTTTAGGATATTATTACATTTTTTTAGGATATTATTACATTTTTTTAGGATATTATTACATTTTTTTAGGATATTATTACATTTTTTAAGGATAAAGAGTTACAAGTAATTACAAGATTGTTCGAAGCGTACAACACTTTTATGTTTACGTGTGTTACGGATGAATGGGAGACGAGGTAGGCAGCGAAAAAAGTAGACGACGGGACTAGAACCCAGGTCCCCAGTGTGCGGGTCTCGTGCTCACACCACGGAGCTAGCGTCTACGATGCAGGCCAAGTGCATCGTAGTCCGGCTCCACTTATCGCTGACTGACTCGTCTCATATGCTCGCGCTGCAAGCGTTGCAGACGTGTGTGTCTGTGACACGTGTTTAGTGTACACTGAGAAAAAGGATTCTTTGCGGCAAAGAATATTTCTTAATTGTTAAGTTTTGTGGATTTGAATACAGTCAAATGAATATTTCTTAACAGTTAAACGCATCGTCTTAATAGTTAAGTACTGAGTACTTGAGTTGCTTGTCAACGGCTGATCGCCTGACTATAAGGTTGATTGAATTTTTCATATTTCTAAGATGTTTATATGATCTTTATATGTTAGTATAAGTTTTCACCTGCCACTATTTTTTAATGCTTGAAAAGCACCATTACATGCTAGAAAATCGTCAAATAGCCTTTCGTACTCGGCATGTTTATCTTACTCGTGCAGACTTTTCTCAAGTTCGAGTTCTTAACTAGTAAGAATTCAACATTTGCGGCAAGTACGTGAGAATTCTATTTCGCAAGTACACGATTCATTTGCGACAAGGAATCCTTTCTCTCAGTGTAAAGTTGTTCTACGCATCGAATACTTAGAATAATTTACTGGAAATGACAAAATCATCTGCCCAAATATAACATAATCAAGTCAAGTTTTGTATTCTACATGAATCATTTTTAGTTATAATCAGTATCAAATCAATGTATCTTACAATTAGTCCAATCCTTCAACGAGGAAGTAGTAATAAGTATAATATGGATGATATTATGAAACCAAGTACAACTGATAAAAGAAAAAAAAGTAATTTACAAAGAATACACTACTTTGAAAATCGTAACATTTAGTTACACCTGTTCTCAATCTCCACTTCTGCCAAAATAGAAAAAATACCAATAAATAATTTTAACATATTCTAACATATTCATTGGTACCTTCTGTTATGCGAAAGAAATGTCCCCCCTTTAGCAAAAAAAACAAGAGGAATGTAGCATAAAATGTAACAAACGATCACTCGAGCGGGGATCGCCATTCTCCCCATACACACGAGAGCAGCACTCGCGCCGCGATAAAAACAGCAATAAAAGTACACAAGTCAAACAGAGCTAACGCGTTTGAATGCGCGCACGCGTCGGGATATCCGATAAGCAAGAGGAGATAAAATAGGAGCAAAGAAAGAGAAAAAAAAGGCGCCGCGGAGAATCCCCCATCCTTGGCGTGTATTTTTCGCCTCGCGCGCCGCCGCCGCTGCTACAATGATATTTATTCAGCGATCGTCGTCGTCCTCCTCCTCGTCGTCGTCGCAGTCCTCGGCGCTGCCGCGAGTTTGAAATTCCAGTCCGCTGTACGTGCGATTCGTATCGCGCGAGCCAGAAATAGAGAGAAAGAGAAGGACGGAGGGTACGAAGAGCGAGGCAGAAGCCGCAGCCGTTTTGATTAATGGCTTATGTGCGCTCCCGAGAGAAGTTTATTCGCGCGAGCATACATAATTATCCGTGCCAATAGACATTCGCGAGCTGACATAATTTCCGCGTTTTCGAGCTCGCGGTGTCGCCCCACACCCGCCTCACCCACTGCAAAGGTGTTTATTATTGCATAATTACGCACAAAACCGTACGAGCGTGTGTAGGCGGCGGGCGCAGCTCGATGCGCCATTAGACGAGCAACTGCCGGGCATTTAACGCTGTACATTTGCATGTAGTACCGCGCCGACGGTGCCGGCGCCACCGCTTAGGTTAGGGATCCACGTAGATCATTAAGTATTCATTATCAGCGTTGGCTAAAGACGCCGAGCGGCAGCGCCCTCTGGCAGTGGAGCGACCCAGAGCGGTAGCGGAATTTCGTCGTATGATTTGTAGCTACGTCTGCAGCTACTGTGGCCAGGTGTGTCTGGGACGAGAAGGTAGTAGCCGCGCAGTAGCAGATATTCTATGTGTGTGTCTATGGTGTATGTGTGTATAGTATTTGTGTGTGTATGTGTATGTGTATGAAAGGGTCATTTACCAAAAAGTGGAAAGTTTATGTGACACCGACATTTAACAAATAAAATCTATTCCTACGAGGTAGCTTCTGGTTTTCAAACTTATTAAACTATCAGAAATAGTTTCTCCCCTATGCTGTATGAAAGCTTGCATTAAAAAATTAATAATATAAGGTTATAACTATCATTACCGCAACCAAAATCGGTGACAGGTGATGGTAATGGCATTTCAACTACATTTGGTACGAATAAAGTATTAAAAAACTTGTATGCCCATCTAAATGAAAATGGCCACTTTTTTCCCTGAAAAGCGAGACCAAAATTACACTTTATTCTCGCATTTGCGGGAAAAAGTGACTTCACCAGAAACTAGTCCAATTTCTTTATTTCATCAAGTTCTACCAATAACCCTGATTTTCGATTGTCTTTTAACAATATTGTCTTTTAACAGTCCATTAGTCCCGCTTTCCAAGTCAAAATGTGGCCACAGTTGAGATAGGCATAAAGTACTATATGTAAATCGAGGAAAAAGTCGATTTTTCCCTTGGGTGATACTGCCCTCGCTTCGCTCGCTCGGGCAGTAAACTCACCCACGGGAAAAATATTCGACTTTTTTCCCTTGTTACATAATGTACTATTAATGCAAGTTTATTTGGATAAAAGTAAAGGAAATATTGCATGTATGTACTCGTGTGTGTGTGTGTATGTGTGTGTGTATATTACTTTTCAATATATTATTTATTCTATGAGTACAAGAAATTAATTTTTAATACGTAGACAAATTTTTTACATTCATAAATATGGTAAAATTAATTAATAGTATTAAATAATTAATTAAAAAATCAATAATATGTATGTAAAAATGCTTTGCAAGCATGGTGTGTGTGTATGTGTGTGTGCGTGTGCGTGCGTGTGTGTATGTGCGTGAGAGTCTGTGTCTAAGAATGCCCGAACACTCTCCAAAGTCCAAACCTACAGAAGCAACAAAATGGATACTATACTGCTAGGGTCGTTGCTGGCTCCGTTGCCTTCATGAGCAACGTTCATGAGAATTGAAATTTAATTAACTGGCTGGCGCCGTGCACGCAGAGTCCTTCCCCCTACTACATTTCCCAGCGCACACACACACATACACATACACACTCTCGCATACACAGCACGCAGATACTACAAGCAAACACAAACATACGCACGCTCTAGTGCCTCCTCTTTCCCGGGTTCTCTCCCTTCGCTTAATTATATACGGACGCAGTAATTTGGCTCGAAATGCGCGCGGGTTTCGGTCGTTTGCGAGGCTCGGCGGCGAGCACGTGTGCGTGCGGGAGGAAGATACAGCGAAGAGAGATGGCCGCACGCCGAGAGGAGGAAAATTACGAGGAAGAAGAGAAGGCAGTCCGCTTTTTGCCTTAGATCCGAAATCTCGGCGCCTTTTTCCATCCGCGCTCTCGCGGTCTGTCTTTGTTCGCGCGCGTCACAGAGGCAGCCTCAGCGGCAACCAGCGCAGTCGTAGGTACCGGGGTGGGGTAGGACGGCAACCGCGGTGACGGCCTCGCGAGTGCTGACGACTCCATCAAAAATGCACCCCTTTGCGCGGCGGGCTTGTCGTCGTCGCGGCGCACGGAAGCGAGAAAGAGAGAGAGGGAGAAACGAGCTTTGCTCTTTCCGAGCGGAAGTACTAGGGCAAACATCGGGTAAACGTCGTTGACACCCTCTCTGTCTCGTCGCTCCCGTTTTCGCTCGTTTTCTCCCGCTCATCCTCGACTGCACACCTCTGCTGTATATCCATTTTCCCCCCCGCGCGCGCTAACGGATCTGCGAGCTTTTCTCTGGCTCTGTCCCTTTCTCGCCGGTGTTTTATCTCCCTCCGCGTCTTTCCGCACAGAGGCGAAAATTGAAACGCACCACGCGCGCCGCGGAGCATAGCAGGGCAAAGCTGCCGATGTCGAGTGCGCGTCGTCGGTGGCGTCGGCGTCGCTCGCACTCGAAGTCTGGATAATTTGCTCCGCCTTTGAAGAAGCGCACCGCGTAATGTGACCCTCTATACGCGCGCTCGTGTATACGCGCGACGTACGTGTGTGTGAATTGTGGGTTTGCGCGCGTGTCTGCTTGGCAACCGCTCTCCAATTTAGACGATTTGCGAACGCAATACGGTCGACCCGTCGTCTCTGATGCTTCTGCTGCAAGAAGAGAGCGAGAGGGAGAGAGAGAGAGAACGTATTCACGACATCGTCGATGATTAAAGTGTCTCTCTTGCAGCCGTTGAGAAAAATCTTCAATGACATCAATGTAGGAAGATGTCAGAACCGCGTCAAGGATTAAACGAGTAAAACATGCAAGTATTTAGTTTTCTCCTGGCGCGTCGTTTTGTGTAGATAAGAATGTTCACAAATAATCAGGAATAAGTGGGGGCTAGAACGTTATTTTGGGTAGATGGACCAATTGCTGTGATATGATTACCTATTACTGCTGTACCTCACTTTGCTCAACTATTTCTCTTTATTAATAAATTAATATTAATAGACTTATTTTTTACCTAAATGGACAATATATTGTAATTATACTTTAATAATTTGTATTTATTATAACAATATACATAAGAAAAAAAATTTTTAAATTTAGAATTAAGAGACAGATTTCGCGCATTGAATAGCGATGTACAAATAACTTCATATCGATTACTGCGGATAAGTTTTATTCTAATAAACACGTAATAAACCCTTTATCGAAAAAGTGATACTCCGTACACTTTCCAATGGATATTACTTACCTACAATGAAACGAAAGGTAGTGTTCCCATTAATACGTCCTACTACAGAGAACACATTTTGATAAATAATACCGAAAACATTATTGTAAACGTGGGACATCTTGACTTTAGAGAAAAATTAGTCTGACGAACGGTAAAAATTAATTTTTATAACGCGTGCATGAAAAAGACCCCTTTCCATGCCTGTAAAGCGAATGGAAAATTAAGAATTTCGAGCGTCTTCGAGTAGCGAGAGGAATAAGTTTTAATTAATTTTGAAAATTTTTGAAAATATTGAAATCTATGCCTATTTTAAAATTTTTGAAAATTTTGGACACTCGAGAATTTTCAAAATTTAAACAAAAATTTAAGTTACTGTCTACTTTTTTTTATCAAAAAATTCTCTCCATATATTACTGCGTATATACAATACATGCATCTTACAGTACGTAAAAAATCTTTTTTCGCTCGTATCACGCCGAAAAAAATTGGTTTATTTACATACATGTACTGCTAAGAACTCAGTGTTTTGATGCTTTAATGCGTAAACATGACACTATCTTATAATTAAAGAGGGCGATGTTGCCGCATCCCTCAACATCTCTTACATAAAATTTAGTGTAGATGTGCATTAAATTTCAGTAACTTGATCATTCATTTTCATTTATATCATTAAACAATTTTAATGTACATGTATAATTGTTGCTTCCGTTACTCTTACATTAAAGTATTGCTTTATTCACAGTGAATACAAGTTTTCTTTATATTTATTCCATACTTGTTCAGAAATACTTCCGCAGTAATGCGAACACCCACAGTAATATGTGCTTACCCTACATAGTAGATTTATTTGTATAGAATGCTTTGAATGATTAACTCATTACTTTCGAAGCGACCATATTAATATCGAATGATTTGTCACCTAAGTTCTCGGTCTAGAAAACATTCAAAATTAATTAAATTAACAATTAAACGTATGGTTTCGGAAAGAGAAGTTCTTGATCCTCTCTGAAGATATTGAATCTGAAGGCAAATTTTTTTCATTTTTCGAACGAAATTAAATATGTGCGCCCAAAATAGGCAAAAATTTACATATTTTGAAATATATTTTACTTACTTTGAGTGGCAAAAATTGTCTATTATATGACTGTGAAATGAAAGAGCAAGTTTTTCTCTTTCAAACAGCATATTTTTATCGTTAATTCGATCCATTTTGCACTTATTCTAGACAAGAACCGAATCGACGTTCACGTGGCCACTTCGCAAGTAATAGGTTGATGCGTGAATTACGCATGGTAGTATTTATGAGCTTGTAATTGATATTATCCTAAACCGCTATTCAAATTACTTTACATTACAATGATAAATATTGAATAATATTATTCAATTCGCTGACGTTTGATTAGTATTACATATGTTCATTGTATAAGGGAGCTAATCAGGGAATACCCGTGGGATGTATATTTCCCGAAAGCTTCATAAATTCATATATAACTTTCATTAGAATCAATGTGTGATTCACGATAATTTCTCGTTTTAACTGGTATTAAAACCACTGTGGAACATGTGTTTGCTCCATTTGTTACGTAAATACAATTACATTTGAATTTGTAAGTTGAAAATAGATGGGAACTAACTGAAACGAATAGTATAGACAAGGTTGAAATAGTGTGTTTATGTTTCGTCTGTTACTAGCTGAACTAACCACTGACATATTATAGATGCCGATGTCAACTGTCAAAACTAATAGGTGTTTTCGAGTGGTGCCAAATGTTCACTGACAAACTTAGATTGGATTTTCACTAATCAATTCCAATTTGGATCAGCGAGGACATGTTCTGTATTAGACAGTTTCTGTAGAGAACAGTTTCTGTACGATTAAAAAATGATGAAATATGCACAAAATATCACACTATTTTTTCGAGTTAGAAACTTGTGCAATATTAATTTGTAATAAATAAATTAAAAAAAACTTCAATTGCATACGGGAAAAGTCTTGTAAATAGCAAATATAATTGCTATTATAATAATATATTACGTATACGTAGATCATAACTCAATTTATTAACTTTCAAAAAATATTATAAATCAATCCATCGTATAAGCCTGATTTATATTTGGATTACTCAATATCGTATGATAGCGTTTCTTATTTGAAAAAAAGAAATTCTTATTTCTATAAAGTTAATTTTTCCCAGTAGTCATCAACATTGAAGCTTCGATACAACAAGGAAAAATTAACGGTTTAAAATATGTCATATTAGGTCAATCAAGTGATGCAAGTTACGATAAATAAGTTTGCGAACTTTAGTCAGCGAAGAATAAAGCTCGTTCGCCGACTAACTTTCCTTCCTGTCGTCTTCTCCTCCTCCTTTTTTTCCCCCGTGCCCAACAACGAAACACATTTTTCAGTCCAAGCGTGAAAAAGAATCGAGAGCTCGAATACGTAATTATAACTTGAAAGCGAAAGAAAATCAACTGCAAAGAGCAAGACTTTCCGAGACCAAGAAGTGTCCGGAAAGTTTTTAAACGAAACGACATGAAAGAGGGGTAAAGAGAGAGAGAAGTAAAAAAGTGAGAGATCCAAGAGTAGGGGGATGAGATGGAGGAAGTGGAAGGAAATCGAGGCTTTTGCTCTCCTTTCCCAAATCAAAAGACCTAGAAAACGCGGGCGTTAAAATCGATACTACACGCGCCATTCTCGTTCTTCTGAGGGACACTCTTTTTCTCCCTGTTTCTCTCTCTCTTTCTCTCTCTCTCTCACCCTCCTGACACCCTCGCGTTTATTACAAGTGGCGCGCGAGCACGAGCGCGAGAAAAAGAAAGCATGAAAAGAAAGGAAGCACAGCAGAGCGCGCGACTCTCTTTCTCTCGTTCGCTCTCTCGAGGAAGCGAGCACAGAGGGAAAGGGGGTTAGGTTTGAAAAGCTCGCGGAGGCACTCGAGTCTTTCTTATTTTCTAGCGCCCAGCGCGCGCGTTCCCTCGCATACTCTCTCACACACACACACACAATGAAAGAGAGCGAGAGCGACATCGAGGGTACATCCAGCGGAGTTTGGGTACAGAGCCGAGCGAGCAGGATACGTTTTGCGATGGGCCACGCCAGATTATTCTTTCGATTTGGCCGTCCGCCAATGTATGTGTACAATTTACAGTTCGCGAGCGTTCCATTAAGCGCGTTCCGCGGACGCGCGCGCGCCTGCTATGAAAGAGAGGGAAAGAGAGAGAGAGAAAGACAGTGTAGTGAGGCCTCGAGCGCCAGCGGCAGCTTTTTTCATTCTGATATTTCTCTCTCTCTCTCTCTCTCTTTCTCGCTCTTTCTCTCTTGCATCAACGTGTCGCGTGTATATTATGTGCGTATATGTATGTGTGTGTACCGAGCCGACTTAATGCCTTCCATTTGCCGGCGTTATGACCCGCCACTCCGGCTCTATTTATGTTTCGGCGATATGTATACACTGGCCTTCCGCAGCGCGGGTATTGAGGATCGAGAAGATTACCGGGAGATGGTTATTATTGCGGCTTGTAAATATGGCTATATTTTGTAATGCACTTGTCGAGGAGAGGGGAAGAGAGAGAGAGAGAGAGTCGGAAGTACTTTTGTGGAATATTGCGGAGGGATAAAGAAAGACGGTGGAAAAGAGGGGAAAGAGAGAATGAGATTTCGATCATGGAAAATTAAGCCCGTTATCGCTGCAGCTAGGCGAATTGCGGATTCGCTGCACAAGCTTTCTTTGGAAGATTACACGAGGAATGAAGGGTTAGTTGATTCGAGCGCTAATTTACGCTCGGATAATATGTCACGCTCGCGATATAATTCGTAAGTCAAGAAGAACGAAAATCAATCAGCCATAAAATCCTGATTTATTCCTTTTTCTTCATATTTTCAACAGCATAGAAGTTGTAAAATATATTATTCTTTATAATGAGAGCAGGAAAAAAGATTTTAATGTGCATCATTAAATCATACTTAATATGTATGAAAACATTTTCAATACGTATCAAAATAAGTGTATGATTGCATAAAGCTTTCCATTGTTGCAAGATCTGGTATACTAAATACATTCTCGTAAAAGGTTGCTTCATGCACAATTTCATTATACGTCAGTTCTTTTAATGATCCCCATATTTTTGCATTTTACAGGTAATTTGAATGCACGTTATCAGCGCCAAACTTAATTTGTTAGAGCAATATGAATGTTTGTCATAAATTATTTACGGTGATTGATAATAATTAATTCGAAGTGTACAAACATGTTGATTCTATTAAAACTGTCTATGTATAATACATTAGTTTATTACACATCGTGGCTTCACCCGTGAAAAATATTGACTCCAAAACTAGCATGCCGCTATTGCTCAGATCATTCTAATATTTGGTTGTGATATTCAAACTTTATAAATTATAGATTGAATCCTTCAATAATATATCTTCTACACATTGACCAATACCCAATCACAATCACGGATTGCGAGAAGGGGACGAAGATACGATTTTCGAAACTGATTTCCGGCATATTTTGTGACTCAAGACGATTTATATATCTATAAGAGCCGAAAGCAATGGCTTTAATCTTGGTTTTGTTCAGTCTGAGCGCGGTACCCTTGTCCCCGTGAGAGAGAAAGAAAGAGAGAGAGAGAGCAAATCCTGTCCATGCCGCCATTCCAGTCACTCGCAAATCTATGATTCAAGAATAAACACACATAAATCATCGTGTCTCTCTCGCGGTGCTAGCTGCAAAGTTGCTCGCGGCCGATGAATCTCGTGGAACCAAACTATATTGAATTGATTTACTATGCTCTCTTGAAATAATTAAATCCTGAAACATCGTCGAAAAGAAAGAAGTAAAAATAACGAAGATCGAAGAAAACGTTATGAGTGTGAGTGAGAAGAGCATTTTATTGTAAAAGTGTAGTTTACTAATTTATAATCGGCCCCCAACCACGAGAGATCTTATAATATAGTTAGCTCTAACAAATCTCCGAATTTTATTTATTTTTCCAAAAATCCTCTCATATAGTTCATTACATTCATTACATTCATCAATGCGATGCTCGCTAAAACACAGCGCGGCAAATCCCTCGTTTGTACTCCACCGAAATGCCGAGATTCTAAAGCTCAAAATTCAAAATGAAATCTCGGCAAGCGCGCTATAACTAACTGCACTCTAAAAGCTAGAAGCGAGCGAAAATACGTTAGCCGCGCGCAGGCCAAAGCGTTTATTGCGCGGGAGAATCGCACTTGTTTGATAAGTACTATAGAGTGCATTCCGAGAAGTGTACGACTACTTTTCAGTCGGAGATTTTCAGCGGCAAAAATAGTTAGCTAGTCTTTCCCCTTTCGTGAATTACGAAGCTTCTTCCCAAATACAAAAGCGCTCGTTCATTACCAGGGAAATTACGATTTTCTATCTCTGTATTTCTCATTTCAAACTTTTCGGGCGCATTAAAACAAAACAGTTACCATTTCGCATGGGATTGCTAAATACAAAGTATTCCATTGTAAAAGTTATTTGTTTTCCTTAACATAACAATTTATAAATTAACAAATGTGCATTAAGAATTGTTTACAAAAAATGCTTCATTGCTGTTTTAGTATGTACGCTGAAATCCTTGAGGTTACAGTCACTGTACAATCCGTTTCAGCTTTACAGCTTAAGGGTACATTCTACTTCCTCTTCTGTAGAAAACATATTAAAATTTCAAACCAATTGAAAGAGTTTATGTTATTAAGCCCGCCGCATAAAAAGGCATTTAGAGAAAATCTAAACGCGTAAAAAAATATATAAATAGTATAAAAATATATACGCGTAGTTGGAGACTTCACTATAGCTCAATTTGGACATCAAATGGCAATCTATAAATTTTGTATTACATTCTCCTCATTACGATCTCTAGCTTTGAGAATACATTCTTTACATGAATTACTATTTATATAGACAATAAAGCAAAATCAATTTTTTAAAAACGAGAAAACAAAATATATCCTTAAATTTATAAATAATTCAGCGTACAAGTATTATTTTTTAATGATGGTGTTAAACAATCACGGCAATTTCGCCAACATTACTGTGTTTATTTTTTTTTGTGTTATTTTAATAAGTAGCTACGAAGCAAGAGAAAAAAGCACGCAATATTGAAATTGCTAGCCTCAAGGTATGTACCATTTTGACGTATGCAAATGTATTTGATAATGTCATTTTAGTTAGCGAGAAGTTTTTTTTATATATTTGTATGAATATTTTGTTTAATGTACTTTTATATTTATAAATTCAAATAACATGCTTAAATTAAAAAAAAGAAGCCGCGCGGAGCGCGATCTATATCGTTAGTTAATTAAAAATATTATTTAAAAAGATAGCAATGTTACATTTTTTATATGATTTCAATTTTTACGGCTCAATTTTTTCTATCAACATTTATCTTCACAGCCACCGAAAACAGTTCAATATTCTTGTGCATAGCTAAACAACTAATTGTTTATAAGTAATCACAATGATTAATTTAATTGTTTAAGCGTGTTTTACAGAAGTACAGCGTTAAAAAACCGAATCTGTTTTGGTCAATGTGAAGATATATTACATTGACAGAAAGAAAACCTGAAAAATTGATATAGAATAAAAAATAAAAAATGATTATATTCATCTTAATTTAATACAATCTTTAAAGAAAAATAAATTATATGATTTGTCAGCAAGCTTATCTTGAGTTAGTCTTTTCATCCCGAACTAAGGGATGAATTAAGTTTCAGAATAAAGTGCAGTGACACTCTTGAACGCGAAAGTTTACGCTGTCCAAAATCCATGCATTGTTCCTCATACTTCGATAACGTAGCACGTCGATCAAAAAGATTATATAACACCACAAGCTTTTAAGCCCAGCAGTACAACTCGGCATTCTCCTTCTCCGAAAGCCGGCAGGCATCGATTCTCAAAGTCAGCGGCGCTCCTTTCGCATCTCTTATACCACTCGAAAATCTTCAAGACAACTTAGCCCGCGCCCCGCGTCAAACTTGCTAATAACCGATACACAGACTATCGAGCCTCGCCGCTCGACAATTCACTCTCTGCGCCGGTAATAGAGCGTAATTCTCCGCGGAGGATCTTTCGAGTGGAATTAAAAGAGAGCGCGAAGGAGAGGTAGAGCAGGGGCGAAATGCAAGGAGGCGAGGAATGAGAATGGAGCCGACAGTTGCAAGCTCGGCCGAGCCTGTCGATATCTTCGTGAAATTGATCAGAAGCAGGTTTAGCGGTGCTGCTAGTCGTGGTAGTAACAGTGCTGGTGGTACAGTGACTGGCCGAAGTGGTGTGAGTCGCTTTTCGGTAAGTCGAGGAGGCGTAAGATGAACCAGCGCAGCGCGACGCCACTCACCGGCCAAATCGATCTCCCCATCTCTCTATATATCTATCCTTTTCTCCTTCTTGCTTCCCTATCGTAGTCTCCCGGATGTGCTGCCAGAGGCTGCTGCCATTGCTGCTGCTGCTGCCGCTGCTGCTGCTACTCGATGCATAACATATGCCGTGTATAAGATATATATGCCGCGTTATAACGTAATATAATGCACGCGGTGGCGATTCACTCGGCTACTGAGGACTGCAGCAGCGTCAGGATTTCTCTCTGGATATCGTCCTTTATAAAAGATGTGTGGACTGCTAGAATCCGGACCTGTTATTGAAAAGTTTCAACGCGTGAATTTTATTTTGTGTTTAACGGTGAAGAAAAAAAAAAGCTTTTTAGAAGGTAAATTTATTTTTTTATGCCTACGCGGTACAAATGTTAATATATTCAACTAGGTTAGCAGGCGTTTTGACAGTGAATGACAAAATGTCGGTGAATGAAGTATTTAAAAACTGCCTTTATGTTTACAAATGTCATATCAGTACTAATTCAGTTACTAAAATCCCATACTTTCAATAAATACTATACTTGTTACTAGTTTTACTGATATATTTTTATTTTAAAAAATAAACATTTAAAAAACAAATCAATTTGAATGATAAAAAATGGTAACATTTTACATGAACATTTTTACCGCGAAGGTTCAACTTTGTTAGCGAAAAGCAATACAAGGACGTGCACATGCGTATGCAAGAATGAAATTATTACTTTTTTTATAAGAAGATTACATAACATTACTTCAAAATAGACGGCTCTACGTGACACAATAGGCATACGCATGCGTGCATATACAAGCTTGAATATAATAGCATGCCTCGCGTGTAATACATTTAAAATATAATAATGGGCTGGACGAGCGAGGTAGTTGCGCAAAATAAACAAACTATAAATAGGGAGGAATTTCATGCACAATTTTTAAGCTATCTTTTATTTATTTTACCAACAACGCGTTTTTTCCGCTGGGATTTCAGTTTTCCCCGGTACGGCAGTTTCTACGCAAATGGACTAATGTTTACAAATTCTGCTTTAGGACAAAAAATAATGAACAAAAACTACCCGAGTTCTCTAGCAGAGAAATACGGATTGAAAATATCTTCTCCAGTGAAAATTTACCTCTATATATATATTTATGTAGAATATTCCAATGTAATTACCCACGTAAATCCAGTACAGATTCCCAACTGACTTGACGAATTAGCGCAAGTGTAACGCTAGTTATCATCCGTGAATAGATCAGCTAACGACCATTGTAGCCTCCAAGTTTTAACCCGATAAGTAAGCCGATAGCCCGATAATATAATAAAGTTAATGTTTGCTACTGGAAATCTGATGAAAGCATCAGCAGCAGCAGCAGCGAGCAGAACCAAAGTCATTTCAAGAAGCCGCGGGGACCGAAGAATCGCATTACGCCGCCGCGGCAAATTGAATATAATCCTGGGGTTCGACGCGCCGCTGAGAGCCACCGCCTCGTACCCGCAAATATTGTCGACATAACCGGAAAGCAGGAAGCGCGCTGACCGTAAACTTCGATTCTCGAGACAAATCGCGTGGCCTGCTAAAGTTTCGCGGAATGTCTCCGCTCGAAACCACGAGCAGCGGAGCCCCATCACCATTTCGCTCGTCCTTCATTCCCTCGGCTCGTTTCCTGGAGGGAAAATGTATTAAAGAAAAATAAAGAATTCGATCTATTCGTCGATCGAAGGAAGAATGAGAGTAGAAGACGAGGACAATGAGAGGGCGAGCAAAGAAGAAGGGGAGGGAAGAATCGCGACTCGGCTGGTCGCACAGCTGTCGTCGCGCACTGCGCCTAACTGTCGTTAGCGACGGCGGCTTGCTGGCGCATAATGAGGCGGCAACCAGTCCTCGTAGTTATCGGAGTCGTCGAGTATCACGCTCGAATGACGTGCAGAGAGAGAAAGAGCGGAGCAGCTCTCAATGCAGATTGTACCGATAACGATTCGAACTCGCGTCTCGCATAAAGCATTCTTTTACCCACGCTAAATCGCCCTGCTCACATTTCCCTTCTTTATTCTGCCGTTGGATTGTGAGGAATGCGCATGACGCGAGTCAGTCGAGCGTGCATACGGGCGTAGAATGCATCTTTCGTAGAAATCGCAAAGCTGAGCATATCGATACTGAGAACTCTAATAAGTTGACTGAGAACTACAGTAAAATTATTGATTTCTCTTCGAAATCAAAAGTTCTTTATATTCTCAAGGGAAGTAAAGAAAGGGACTTGGAATAGAGAAGAATGCCGATATTCAGTTAACGGTGTATTCTTGTAGATCACGGTTCAGTTTCTTTGTAAATTTGCAAAATTTGTACGATATCTTCAAATTTGAAGAAGATATAAGCAAAGCTTTAAAACTAAATCACTTACAAGGAGAGTATCTCACCTCCGGATCACGAATTTTGATGAGGCTTTGGAGATGACTTTTTGTACATGGAAATAAAGACTGTGACTGGTTAGAGTGGCTAACGCTTCCTGTATTTTAAGATACAACGTGTTTTCTTAACATTGCTAGTAATCTATATATACAATATTTTTTGAGTTGCCTAAATGAGCATTACTAGTGTTTTCGCTGTATCTTTGATTTGATCAACGTTATCTCGTGGTATAGAGTTCATTCATAAAAACTACTGGTGCTGGGCATCATTTTAAGGTACCAGGACATATCCTTAAAGTTTCCTGAAAATTCAGGACCTGCATCTCTGATGATTTTCTTGTTAGTGGATCACAAGAATCAATCAATTTCCTCATTTCCAATTTACTATAAATAATTTTCCTGTTCAATGTAACAATAAAGTTGACAATATCGAGAGTTTTAATGGGACTTAAGTTTGCTGCACATAACTGAATAACATTTCTTTAAAGTCGCATCCAATTTGAAACGGATCATTCTTCCCTTCTTCCAGAACCTCCTCTCTATTACAAACTACAGCGCTCAATCCCGAATGTCAATGCACCAGCAGCAGTATCAGCGTGGAATTAGAAGTTTGCATGGCACTCCTGTTTATTTTAACGTTCGTTTTATTTCCCGTAGACCGTGCGATCTGCTTTTATTATAAACTTAGTTTCGCCCTCACCGAACGTATCTTAACTATCGGAGAAGATACAGAGCAGTTCGAAAGTTTAGTGTGCCATGACGCAATTCGAAATAGCAGCGAGGCCGACACAATGGAACTATTATGTTCAAAAACTTCTCTCTTCTGCTGGAGAGTTTGATGAACTTTACGAAGAGAAAAAGAAGGCACGCGAGTGAAATTTATTATTATCCACGTGCGCGCAGTTTGCTCATTAGTTTGTTGCTCAAATTTGCATGTACACGGCCGGGGAGAAGAAAACTCGCGCGATGTTAACGGAGAGTCGAAGCAGCAGCAGAAGCAGCACGTAACCCCGGCACTTCTGTTGAGTCAACTGTAGTAACTTCACTCGCGAGAGCCGGCAGAAGTTTTGTGCTTCCGTGGACTCTGCGCAGACTTTGTTCAGGTGTCCGTTGCTGCGCTGCTGCTGCTGCTACTGGTGTCGTACTGCATTTATTTCAATCGTTCGAACAACAACTCTGCAAGTTATGTTCATTTCACTTAAAAAAATTTCTGCTCATGCAGCTAATAAATATTTCTTTTTTATACGTCCTTTTATGTTTGCGTAATCATACTAGTACACACAAAGAACAATAGCATTTGCCGCTAAATGTAATTAGGATTGACAATGAGTACAATACATAATGGGTATATCAAAGACGATGAAAATTACTTTTACTGAGTCATAATGTATGCTATAAGTAATCAATAGTCTTTGCATAATTAAAAAACATTGAATAAATATTTAACCATCGGACGGAAACGAGGGGTCATTTTTGATCCCGGGCTTATTTCTTATACATCAGAATCAAATTAAGCGAAAATGTGTATCTAGAGATCTTCGAAGGTGTAGATTTCGAATGTGAAGTCAAAATTAAGAAATAATTTACAGAACCACCATGACGGCCATGTAAAGTATAAACTATTACATGTATAAACGGGCTATGTAGCCCTTTACAAAAGTATACAAAATACGGTGGCGCATACAGTCACAGACTGACTCCTAAATATTATACAAATCATAATGTATCGACAGGCAAATGCGAACGCAAGGTATAGCTTAGAAAACAAATGAATTGAGAAAATTGAAAAGCATTAAGTAATATAAGAAATTAAGTAAGTTCCTGAGCATCGGATAACTAGATCAACTAGAGCGAACTACTGAAACTGTATATTAGTGATTTAACCCTTGACTTAAAAATTTCAATAGATGATTCATCTCTAATATCCACAGGAATAGAATTCCACCTAGGCTTTACTCTATTCATGCAGGAGTTAAAACTGTAGTTCGTTCTAGAATCACCTTCCTCGACTTCACAAGGGTTACGTAGCAAATATGATATGTTTCTAAGTACTATAGAGCACTAATTAACCCATTATCGTAAATCGTACATTAGTGGTAGTAACGTCATAAAATCTATTTTGTTCGATTGCCTGCCTAATTTTTTACTTCCTTAGCTGAAAAAACATTTATATAATTGATCATACGTTACTGAGTATACATGAAAAGTAAAGTTATTAAAATTATAATTCAGCGTTTAAGAAAATGAAGTAGAAACCATGATTTACTAATACCAACGCAGGTCACAACGATACGGTTTCGGCCGTTGTTCAAGTTAAAGGGATAACGTGTCAGAATCCATGGTTCTGTTAATTATTTTGAAGGCTAGAATGCAATCGTAATATTGATGTAAAGATATTTCACCGTATTTGTGATCAAATCGATGCATCGGCCGACCCTATTAACTATTTTGTGCTTCGACTAGTACTCCTTCGTATTAATGGCATCTATTTCAATTGGTTTCCGGCGTCGCTAAAATATCAATTTTGCAATAGTTCGTTAAAACACATTATCTGAATAAATTTATTTTACAAATTTATCTTTGGATTTGAATTCTGCGATATTCGAAGCCAGATAAAAAAGATTAATTTCACACAATTTCCCAATTTCTTTTGTACACAAAATGATGAATAGTCTTCTCTTGATACGACCACCATTGTGGTTACGCTAATTAACAAAAAATAGTAGATTGTGCATCAAGAGCGGAAAGTAGGCGATTACCGGGAGGGCGTCGTAAACCTAGCCGAGGCAACCCGAGCAGCCCGAGGCAACCCGAGCAGCCCGAGGCGAGCCGAGGGATGTCGAGGGCTGCTGAAGTAAAGGCTGTAACCAACTCGAGTGTTAATCGCCTTTAGCCCGTAGTGCACACGATACTTTTTGTCCTACCTGGACCGAAAGGATGATTTTTCGTGCATATATGAAGCGGACTAAAAAGTAACGCACTTTCCGCCCTAGGGTTTTATTTTCCGCCCGAGGGCGGAATAGAAATACCTTCCGTCTGCTTTATATACACGAAAAAGCATACTTTCGGTGTAGGTAGGACAAAAACCTATTTTTTTTTCTTCATATTCATAACTTACACCTTCGAAAATTACTGTTTACACAATTATAGTTATTTTTCATTTGATTTATACGTAATAAGCCTGGTGTCAAAATTGACCCAACGTAGTCATCCACGTCGTAATCCTTATTTTGGCCATCCGAAGGACAATATTTGACTCATTGTATACGCTGTATTATACATGTATTTTTGAAGAAAAATGTATTAGCATTTGAATAATTATCCTGAAATTCTTGTGTACTCACACACATTTTGTTAATATAAAAACATGAAAAGCCTAATAATCGGAGGTTACGCGAAATTTTATTCATTCCTATCCAGCTTAGCACCGAGTCCTAACTTGTGTAGTCAACCCATTTAAAGTCCATAGCACAAGAACTAACGTAGATGTCGTACGACACTTACGACAGTGTCGCAGGTATCGTAGGTCGTTGACAGGGGTAACGCACAAGAACTAACGTACTGTCGGACGACACCTTTGTCAGTTCTTGTGCTATGGGCCTAATTCCCGACTGGAAAAGGGATTAGGTATCACATCAATACTTTTATATTTATTTATTTATATTGTTGTCTTAGCTGTATTATGGTTGCCGGCGATATTGTATGGTTACCACAGCAATATAATACAGCTGTGAGAGCAATTCCAAAGTATTGTTGCAACCGAAATACGCAGTTTAGTTCGAGCAACCAGAATCTGGATTCTGGAGCAATACATTTCTTTCGGTGCCCATCTCAAAACTACTAATCGCATACGGTATCCACCACAACTCTACTTTCTCCCTGTAATACAATTAAAGTATTCTCTCTACTCGTCCACGATCTCTATTTTCACCTAGTAAACATTTGCGCTCCCGGAATCTTTCCCCGATCTCGGTATCGCACGCCACAAAGAAGCGGCCGCACTCGAGGTCAATATTTAACGCGAGCATCGTGCTTCCTTCCCCCCATTGTTGGTAAATCGCGTTTCGAATCAGGACTGCTCTCGGGTCTGCGACACTCCGGCAAAGCCCTCGCGCGCCAACACAAATCCCGAACAAGAGGAGCGGAAGAGCCCGCGACACACGGAGATAGAGAGAGAGAGAGAGAGAGAGAGAGAGAGTGTAGAGATAGCCCTGCAGAGGACCGCGTCTCAGATGCTGCGGCTCGCTCCGAACTGTACTAACTCTCGGCGCGCCAGCAGCGCAGCGCACCCCCCGAGGCTATCCCAAGCAACAGCGGCGGCGTCGACTCTGGCTTCTGAGTTCTGTCAAAGGTGTCTTGACAATTATCCCGAAATGCGTGCGCAATTACTTAACGGGCGAGAAGCCAGGAGCGGGCGCGTTCTTCTCTCCCGCTCCCCTATTATCGCGACGAGATTGGCAGCAGCTCCGTCTCCGGCTATACCCACTTGTTCCCATGCACTCTCTCTCGCTCACGCTTGCACCTCTCCACTCGAGGAATTCGAAATTGTTCCCGCTTAGTTAATTTGGCTGCTACCAGCAGAGAGCGAGAGCGAGAGAGAGATAGAGAGAGATTCGTACTCCAGCGTGCAGTCAATCTCTCCCCTAGGTACCGTTCCCTCGCGCACCGTTCCTGCGTTTGTCTTTCTCATCGTGTCCGTCTGTCTCTGGTTGGCGCGCTTCTATACTCCGCTCTTGCGGGCCCGTGAGCGCCGGAAACTTCCGACTCGCTCGGCCCCGCCGGTATATATGTCAATGGCGCAGACTCTCGGTATACTCTTGAAGCTCCAGGTGGTCGATTGCCACTTCGGCCAAGTTACACGAGGCCTGGGGGCTGCTGCCGCTGCTGCGGAACTGCTCGCTCGAGGAGCAGCAATGGTAGATGTATATAGAGGAGGCTATTGCGTAATTAAACTTTTCGCGAAAATCGCGGCCGTCGAGCTGCAGCTGTTCCCGGTATATGGTAGTCTCTTTACGCGTTGTATAAGCCACCGTGCGCTGTGTCTCATGTATTTTTTAGTGCCACGAGGATTGATGCGCGAGCGGTTTCTCGGACAGTCTGCGTATATAATGCAGGCTGCGGCCGATTCGGCCGGACAAACGCAAGCTCGTCCATCAAATATTTGGCCCCCGCGAGCGCGCGCACTCGCTCTCGGATACTTCATTAGCGCGGAGAGCAAAGGACACGCGGGCCAAATGAGAGAGAGAGAGGGAGAGAGCTATTTATGAGATCTGCGCGAGCTTCGACTGAATAGTTTAGTTAATCAAGATTTATGAGCTGCTGCTGTTGCTGCTGCTGTTGACTGCTGGGTTATTGAAGTTAATGGTTGATTTCTGGTTGCGATGAGCGAAATGTTATGGAGTTTAGAGCCGGCTGCGAAGCTCGAGCGGTGGAGGGTCTGACCGTACTCGGGCTATAACTACTAACCGACTGTCTTCGCTCTTGAGTGATTTTTATGTAAATTCAGGAGATGTAACGACGCAGATTTCAGAAATTAGTACTTCACGGAAGAAAGCCAGTGTCCCGTTATCATTTGCCATTATTTCCAAGTCTGGGAAATCTATCTTAATTTGTAGGGCAGAAGTTGCAGAAACTACTGAGATAAAAAACTTTTTAAATATAACCTTCTCCAATTAGGTATTTAAGGTACGCTTTTCCCTCGCTAGCCATTTATATAATAATATAAACGTAGTTAAAAAAATAGCGTAACCAAAAAAATTTAATTCTGCGAACTTCTTTATATAAAATACGGTACGCGTTTATCCTGCACGTGTCAAATAAAACTAAAAGTTTGAAGCGGCTTCGTGAAATTACTAAATTAACCAGCCTCAACGAAGTATGGCTAGAAATTACATGAAGAAAAAACCCTGCATGCTCTCACATTCGTTAATTAAAGATAGAAGTGCTTTATTTAATTCCCGTCAGAGTTCACATGAGAGGTGTTGTTACAACACTTCGTATTTAAAGAAAAAGCAAAAATTTAAAACCATCATCACAGGTATTTCATTACGCAGCATTGTCGATTTAAAAACGTTGAAAAGAAAAACGAATCGCTCTCTACGAATTGTTCAAACCCTTGGAAAGAAACACCCTCCATTATATTTCCAAAATATCAAATCCCCCCAAAAAGAAGAAGAAAATAGCATAAAAAGCTACCGACGACCAAAAACAATACTTCCCTCGCACCAATATTTTCCGCATCGAAATATATAACCCTCCTTGATTTGTCGCCGTTGCGCGGGGCTCCTTTGAAAAATGCATTATACGCCCCGCACAGCTCGAAGCTCCGATTGATACGTGCGCGGCTCTATCACGCACACACAAAAACAGCCAAAAAAAAACGAAACGGGCCGAAATCGCAGAGCGCAGAGAGTCGAAAGAGCGGCGCAGCCGGGAGCTCACAAACCGATGGCCGCTTGCGCGACGAGTATCCGCGGAAGCTCCGTAAAATTGCCACGGGACACATTTTTTTTCTCTTTTTTCCTTTTTCCGAAGTCGCGTTCTGGAAAGCCGATACGCGCTCTGTCTCTGTCCCTCTCTTTTTTCGCGCACGCGGAGCGCTTCGCACGCGCGATTTCCTCCCCGAAACTCGAGAGCCGCCACCGTCGCTGCTGCTCGTGGCTTTTCGAGAGGGAAATGTACCGGCGGCGGTAGCGCTCTGGTGCGTCTCTCGCGGATCGATAAACGGGGCGCATGACCGCTGCTGCTGCTGCCATGCGAGAGAAGGACGAGAGAGAGAGAGAGAGAGAGAGAGAAGCTGCTGCTGCTACTGCGCGGGACATTATACTTGGACCGAAGACGTGACGTAATCGTTGCCAGTGTTTCGTGATTTTCCTTCTCGTTTTATAACCGAGAGGGGGCGGGGGAGTCGTTTCTTGCTGCTGCTGTGTTTCCCGCTCGGACAGAGATTTCGAACTTTCTTTTACCGTATAAATGCTCGAGGAAAGTTTTTGCATTATGCGAAGTTTAATCGATCACTCGTTGATGCAGTTGTTCTCTGCGCTCGAGTGGACTTGCGTGGCGCGCATTTGGAATCTAAAGCACTGGTGGTATAATATTGATAAAAAAGAAATAGCGCTCTTGCAACGCGAGAAGTATTTCAGCGTCTTCTTGGAAGCGAATTACAATCAAATGCAGCGATTCGAATTACGTTCCTTACCGCGGAAAATCTTGCCGCCGGAATGCATAATGATAATATCTTGATACAAAATAGGATTATTCGCTTTGCATTCGTACCGACCGAGCTACCAAGGGATTTGGTTTCTCGTGAAATCCAACTCCGCGAATATAATACGCTTTAAAGTGAGCACATTTTACAAACTTCCACGTTCTTCACTTAGGTTATAATAGACTTTGGAATAACAGAGTAAAGTTACGCGAGACAACTTAGGTCCTCGGACGGGTTCAATTTTAGCGAAAAAAAAGTTCCTTATGCAAGACTTTTAGATGCTTTATTGGATTACAAAAGCATACGCGAAACTTTGTTGCCTAAAAAAGCTCGCCATTAAAATGTGATTAATTATAAAAACACTCAACGTGTCCATCCCCTCGAAGTTTTAAAATTACAGCCCAGCTTCGAGGGCAAGGGTTCATTTTCCAAAACTTCCAAAGCTCTTAGAAATCTTTCGCACTTATAAAATATCTATACTACACCCTACTTAGCCTTAAACGTATTTTCATGATGCCAAAATCGCATCCCCAAGTTTGCGTATAATTTCCCAAAGAAAACAAACTCTCCTAGCTCTCGAAGAAAAAGAAAATCGCCCGAGTTCATCAAAGCTCTCTCTCTCTCTCTCTCTCTCTCTCGCTCTTTCGACAGCTAATCTCGTTCGCCCACCGCCATAAAGACACGCGTGATTAATGAAACAGCAACAATGTATAATTTTAGCGGGATTCGGCGAGAGCTCGAGGGAATCGATTCATCCTCCCACACAGCTAATAAATTGAATTTCAATCTCGCACACACACGCGCGCGCCCGCCTGCCTCGGCATTATATTTTCTTCCCCGCAGCGGCGGCGGCGTCGGCGTCGGCAGCACAATTAGCTAATGTTCGCCAACGCTCGCGGATGCCTCCGCCTCTATATATAGCTCCGCCATGCTGCAGTTTTCCCGCAAAAGCTTCGGCGGCGCGCCGAGAAAACAATTTCTGCGTTCATAAGTAGATTGATGCAGCTCTGCGGGGTTATTAAATGCCGCCGAGGATCGAAATTTGGATTTGTTTTTCGCCGCGTGCGAATGCGGGAATTGGATTGGCTTTGCCCGTGGAACAGGATATACCGAGAGTCACGATTCGAGTGGCCGGGGGAAAATATTTGCTTCGTCATAGTACGGTCTTCATTATTTAACGCTTAAGGAATTGTGGTGAATAGGGGAGAAATGTTTTTCAATGAGACGGAATAGTGCTGAGTAATGGAGCGGTGTATTTTTATTGCCAAATTCAATGGCGCCAACGATAATCTCTTTAAAGAGTTAAAAGTGTTTGCGTAACCTACATTCTTTATCGGCGTGGACTAGGTTGAGCTAGTTGCGAATAATTGAGACACTGAGTAATTGAATTAGTAAAAAGCAATTTTCCATAAAAGTCCATAATCGACCAGACACCTGTTTGATTGATATTGTTTTTATAGAATAATGAACATTTTAATAATTGAATTTTTTGAAATATTATTTCTAAGTTGTATCTAATTATTCTATTGAGTAGTACTAAAATAGCAATCATACAAGAAGTAAAAAAATATTTAAAAAAGTCATTGAGAAAAACAGAGAAATGTAATTTTCAACCAACTTTGGTTAAGAACGTTACACGAGAGAAAGTTCAATAAACATCTTTAGGTATGATGATAAAATAATTAATTAACTTTGCAGTATTTATAATTATTAAATTAAATTCACCATTACATTTATTACTTATTTTAATCCCAACATTTGAAAGAAATTATTTCTTTTATAAAGAAATTTGAATCATCAATAAGAGTGCGGCAACCAAGCCGCAAGCGGGTTGGATGCGTGCAAATTTATTCTTCTTTATTTATTCGTTCACGTTCGACTATTTATAAATGATAAATGAAAAACAAATGTTAATTCGAAAGAAAGCATGTCAATCTAGCATTACGTAGAGTTACATTTATCATTAATGCTGTTTTCATTTAAATAATCGATGATCAAGCTTAGGTGCACCAGTCATGCCGCATCTCCCCTAATAGAGCTTGTAGAATGTAAACAAAAAGCCATTATTAATGTTAAATTGTACAGCAATTTGATCTATAAATAAAGAATTGTTAGGCAAAGCTTTGTTCCTCAACCCACGCCAACGTTATTGTTGCTCAACAGAAACTAAAAATTCATTAAAAGTATAAATTTACCATACCCAGGCGCACTGTTTACCATCCGCGCGCAGCAGCGAAATTCGGTCTTGCGATTTCCGAGCTAGCTTTATTTGTTTGGCATTGTTTGAGAACTGAATAGTATTTTGCGCAAACTATATATACGGGCGCGCACGGGCACCGCTGGCTGGTCCCTGCAAATTGCGAATTCAATAAGACTAATTGAACCTCCTCTATGAACGCAGCTCTCTTATTTTCGTATCAGTTCGATATTCGCGACAAGCCCACGCTCTCCGCACCTCTCCAAAATTAATAAAGCACGCGCGCGCGAAAACAAGATAGGAGAGGAGAGGAAGAGAGGCAAGCGCTGAAAGCGAGCTTTCGTTAATTTAACGGAGTGACGCGCCCGGCCCGAGCGCGCAAGATTGAGATTGTAAAGTTTTAATGGTTCCCGGAGACGTCGGCCGTCAAGACGTCCGACAAGACGCCGCCGCCGCCGCCGCCCCCACCCCCTTACGTGCCGCTGCTGCACGCGAGTGCGAGCCTCTTTAAAGCGTACACATACACACACGTAGAGGAAGAGAGGAAGAGACGCCCTCAAGACGCGCGTCGAAGCCCTTGCAGTGCCGCCGCCGACGGCGTCCATTAAGTTATTAAGAAATCTTGTTAGCGGCGATGCCAAAGTCGCGCGCCGCCGGGTATCTGTTTTACCCGATATTATACCTATATAGGTTTTCCCTCAATTATAGACGAATCTATTTGGATGGCGTTGCGAGCCCATTGTCAGTCTTGGCTTAAAAACAAGTTTTGCAATATCAGCGAAACCCTTGTGCAGCAATTTTCATTGAAGAATTCCAATTATTCTTCAATTTACACAGGTTTATATTATCCTGGGAGTTTCCTATTGGTAAAACGTGGATTAAATTTTTGTTATGCGATCTCTGACAATGTATAGAATATCTCGTGTTAACAGATAAAAAACATGGTGGATGAGAGTATATACATTTTCACTAGTGCCACCAGTGATAGTTTATTTTTGTCAATACAACATAACAAGCACTTAGATATACAGTGCACATCCGTAACGAACAGAAGCAGTGTACATTTCATTTAATAATAGAAATCAATATGTTTAAATGAATTTATAAAATGTAATTAAATTATTAAGAATGATTTAATAACTGTTATTATGAAAGAATAAGAAAATTCAAGAATGAAGCTACTTTGGTTACTAGCATAAAGAACTGATAAAATGTTTGTTTAGAGAACACTTCCTGGAAAGGAATATGTAAGAGCCGACGTTGGTCTTCCGTCGGCGACAAAAAAGCCAGTTCAGTTGCGAATCGAAGCTCGAGATGTACACATCGGACCGAATTATTTTCATTTTGATTTTTGTACGAGCACGTCACAGGATAATTATGATTTAAAGGTTAATAAAAATAAACAGTAAAGGTGAAAATCAATTTGAGTGAACTTATTTGATCTCCTTCGCGAAACTTCATTTGTTAAATAACAACATCACTGCACTCACCACAGTTCTATATATGGATTGAAATTCATAGTTGATACAGACGTATTTCAAATCTACTGTTCATAGGAGGGTATTCGTCATTGTACTTAATAAGTTAATAAAGACGTGAACTAATAAAGACGTATTTGTGTCATCGAGATAAATAATTGAAAGCGCGATTGATTAACGATTGACACCAGCACAGAAGAACATTTAGACAGACTTCCCCTTGCATTTATTATTATAAAATATGAAATATTAATATTAGTATACATTATAAAAACCAATGTCTCTAACAAATTAAAGTTTATATCATTTGTTTCTTTCTATGGTTAAAATACGTATTTGTTTGTCACAGGAATTAACTAACACATCCTTATAAATGGGGAACATTACAGCTAAAGTTGAAAATAAACTTTTATATTTTACTCATAAACCACCTATGATCATCGGGAAGAAAAGTGTCATAACACTAACTTGTTTAGGTCGCTGTACCTGAATAGGTAATATTCATATTTCATATTTTTAACCATGCTTTTTATTATTTTATTTTATCTTTATACTTGAAGACAAGCCCTATGCATGTTATATGTCTCAAACGTACTTGCGATTATATATTTTATACGTTAATTTTAATTCAAAAATAGATTTTCAATTTTAAATTTTTACCACTTTTACAAAAATTAATGTTTTTATAAATCCGTACGTACTTTGCCACTTTTTGACATGTATATGCTAGAAACGTGTTGTTTCTTTATATCTCGTTAAAATGATTCACTCGAAATCATGTCTATTATTTTGTAAGCCAATAAAGGTTGTTAAAAAATAGGTCCTAGCGACGACGTTTAAAAAAAATTGTTTCAGATTGCAGTAATAATTGCTGGATTGGAACTGACGTTCAAGTAACACAAAATAATAAAGCACTAATTGCGTGGTGAAATTGCAATAGGTATAATATTGTAACAAATAAGCAGTAAAAGGTAAACAATTAGTGTGTTTATGACAAAGCTAATATAGCGGCTTTACAATGTATCTGCTTATAGTAGCAAATGACTGACACGTCCATTTCCGAAATGCGCGAAAATCAATGTAGAATGCGAATGTACAGTGTACATGTAAGCACAAGTGTGCGTATGCGTAATTAGCAGTAGAGAGTAACGGAACGCAAATCTATTTACAAAATCGGATAGTGGAGAGGTGGTAAGATTCAGTGTGTGTGTGTAAACTCTTATGCATATATAAATAAGGTAAATGAGATCGACTGTAAAGTGTGCAATAATATGCGTGTATAAAATTGTGCACGAATAGTGCAATGAATCTCGAACAAATTTTCATAAGAAAATTTGTTCGTATCTTCAATACATAATATATTACACAAAGAGAAGTATGTAGTAAAATCTAATAAATTTCAATTAAGTTTGCAGTGGTAATTTGATACAACTAATTTATTTTTGTTAGGCTGATTAAGGGATGTAACTAATAATACAGTAACATTGACTAAGCTTACAGTTTACCTTCTCGTCCGATTGTCTATATTTGTCACATGTGCTAGGTATATTAGACAGATTCTCAATTAAGCCCTAGCAATAAACCCAACATTCAAGTGTATTTACTTCACGTGATATGTCAAGCTTCCAAAATACGTTGAAGGTGATTAATTAATTAAGTAATTACGCTTTCAATTTGGTTCATCAAAGCTAGAATTCTAACCTTTCATTCTAAACAGCTGTCGTATAAAAAGAAAAGCACGAACGTCTATGCGAAATAATCAGATGAACTAATTTACTTAGTTGAGCCCCCGGCTACTTCTATTTTGCAGTAATAATCAAAATATAGTAAAATAAACAATAAAAATTTTAAATTACTAAAGGCTTTTTTACTGAGCGTGAATAGCCACTTTTAGTACACTACTTGCATCAATGTAAGTAAACATATTGTAATGGTACATTTTACATGAGAGAGGATACTGGAGAAAGGCCAAGCGTTAACAGCTGATCTAGATGACTGGGAGAGAGGGAAATTTTGAAGAGCACCGTCTTGATCTTGCGAGAAAGGTGTGAAGGGAATAACTGGCTATCGTTCGGCCGGTGGCCGAGTATTTCTCTCTCGCACTTTTAAACTTTACAGACTGTCTCCCGGATTGAGGGACATATCGCCGCATTGAAAGCTTCTCTTGGAAACGTCCGGTGAGGCATAGACGCCTTGTATCGGATTCCTGCGTTTCCGGGGCTCCAAGAGCAAAACTATACGTGTACAGAACAAGATCCATCCTATGACACCCACTACGAGCCCGGGCAAAATCATAGAATCTCGACGCCGACAGCAGCTGCGGTGAGGACTACGAATGAATCTGCAAGGTGTGTTATATGCGCGTGAGAGCGATTTGTATGTGCGTGTAATTATTAGGCTTCTTGAAGAAATTTAGGTCTTAGTAAGCGTTCGGGGTAAAATCCACGCCGTGCATTCTTACTTTAAAAAATGATACTTTTCTCATAATAAATTACGTCGTACCTTATTTGCAAACATAATTTGTATTTATTCTTACTTAATATTCCCACTTTCTTCATTATTTGTCAATAGTTTAAATACCGTAAACAAAGTACATAATTCATAACGTCATGCCATCATAGCGCGCCTGGTTTTCCTAGGACGCAAAAACACATCAACCAAAAAGACTGCATCTCGCTTTTTCGCTCATGCTCATCCATTTTTGCGTGTATCCATGTAACACTAAACGAAAACGCTCTTCAAGCATTAAAGATTATGCAAAAAGATTGCGTTTCACGAACAGCGCACACCACCATCCAACAAACTATATATCACACGCGGTTCCAGATATGTGTAAATGTGGTCGTCGCTTCGTCTTACACCACGCGATGCTCGAGAATGTCGTCGTCGTCGTCGTCGTCGTCGTCGTCGTCGAGGGGTAGTATAGTTCACGCACGGCGCTGCTGCTGCCGCTGCTACTGCAGCTATAGGTAAGGAGGGGCCTTTGTTTCGCGGCCTTTGACTCGCTCTCCTCTTCTCTCGTCATTGTCGACGACTTTGAGCTGCTCGCGCGCAGCCAAGAGCGAATTTCCGCGCGGTTATAAGGAGCACCTACCGGCTTTAGTGCCCCACGTAGTATGGAAATATGATGCTTCAGAAGATTTATTTCCAGGCAGTTGTGGCATCGATTATTTAGCGATTTGGGTCATGAATTGGATTATCTTTAGGGGGTGAGTTTGGATGGCGAGTAGTTAAGATCTGATAATGTAAGTGATAATGTATGTTAATGACGAATACCTTACAAGCTGAAAAATAAATTACAAACCAGAATTATGATGTCGAAATCGTAGATAGTTGTTGGAAAATATATTAAAATCCTAATTTTGTTGTTATTATTTATCCGATTTAATGCTTAGATACTTATTTTGTTCATTCAACATTTATCTATAAAGTTATCGAAGGAAAATTATGAATTATAATTAAACTGCGCAGAGGAAAGTCTTTGCGGTAAGGTCTTGTATATTTAAACAAAAATAATTAGATTTTACTCTGCAAACATTAATTATTTCATAATTTTTCTTCTATAATTTGTTCAATGAGCAGAATGAGTATTTAATAATTAAAATCTTTCACTTTAATTTCGAAATATTCATTCTGCTCTTTGAACAAGTTATGAAATAGAAATTATGAAATAATTAATATGTGCAGAATAAAATCTAATTATTTATACCTAAATAGACCAGACCAGATGAACAAATGGATTTCACTCTACGCACATTAATTATTTCATAATTTCTCTTGGATAACATTTATACATAAATGTTTAATGAGGAAAATATGTATTTAAATCAGGGACCATTTCGTAACTAAATGATTCGGTAATTACGTTACGTTATAAATTCGTTATTTATTAACAATACTTTCGTTATTTTTGTTTCGTTATAAAGAAAAACACTGCCAACTGTTTTGGCACTATGTTTTCTCAAAGAAAATTTAATTAAAATTATTATATAAATAAGGGAGAGCTGCGCAGCACCGTCCGCCATGGCTATTTTTCTAACTATTTTCATTTATTGGTTTGTGCCCTACTGAAATATGAATATTTTTCAATAAACATATTATCGTACATATTGTTACGAACAGAAGTAATGATAATTATTGTAAAGTAAAATTGACGGCGAGTATAATAATGTTAAATTGATAATAAATGAATATGTAATGTAAAACTGCTGAAAAGCAATAGCTACAGCATTATGAAAGAAAGAGAACCAAAAGGAATCGACTACGCGTAAAGGTTGAGCATGTGTTTTTGTCTCAAGTGCATTTTCCCGAAAGAAAGTCGTAAAAAAAGGGCCAGCGTTGGCGCTCTCGACAACAAGGCAGTGTAGTTTTGACTCTCGCATGGTTCAGATCGTGTGACTAGTAGGAAAAGCATCGGCATTTGGCGTAAATGCGTCACAGGAATATTTCGGTTAGACATTTAAATAAATATAATTTTGAAAGTTTAAACTGTGATTGAATTATTTATTCCTTCTCGCGTGACAACGGCTTTGTGCCGTAACACATATCGTATATCAGGATGTCAGCGATGTGTCATTGATTCTAAGAGCTATTTTTATCTGTAAAATCAAATGAAATATATACCTACAAAAGATTGAATTAATGTTTTATTTCTTATATTACAAAAAAATGCATAAGGCTCAAAACGCATCATTTTTTAAAATCACTCATTTAAAAACTTTACTACTATTTAACATATACTGGATTAAAAATTTTATCATCAAAATAGTATGAAAATTATAATTTTTATATGCTCTATTATAGATAGATACAGATTCTATATTGCAAAAATAAATTATGTCATTAATAAATCATTTTTAAAAAATCGCAAAATAATATTTTTAATATAACATTATCTTTCCACTTTTCGGAACTTCTTGTGTAATATAATATGTAAAGTTGTCTAGAAGTGTAGAATAGTAAATATCATATATAATAATGCTTAATATCTACTACAAAATGCACAACTATAAAGCTTAGAGATGTCGTGATATACAGGATGAAAAAGTATTGTTTAAATTGAATAATTTCTAATACCTCAGAAGATTATGAATTGGCTCAAAAATATTCAGTCAATAACCTGACACCTGACAAATATTCTCTGAAATTCATCTCAAGGCATTACATCAAGTATTACACAAGTTATCGGTGTCAAACAAAAATTGCAATTTTTTGACATTTCATTTTCTTTCTCAGAAAACAAACCATCTTACGACCTTAAACTATACAGGAATATACCTGTATATGAAACAAGTATTTAGTGAAAATTTCACTGACTTTTATTGTATAATTTTTGAGTAATAAATGTTGAAAAAAGAAATTTGTCACACAGTACAACAACTGAAAAGCGACTCATATAAAATCATTTCCGGTCCTAAAATGGAGGATTTTATTTACTTTATTGGGTCAAAAGTTTGCTTCCCAAAAACCATTCCTACATAGAAAAAAATTTAAAGAAAACGAAATTTGGAAATACTTAGATTTTGAAAAATGGCTGTAAGAGAAATTTTATTCGATCATTTTTGCAGAGACATTAAAGCGCACATCGGGTATTAAGAGCAAACATCCGTGAAAAGTTTGGGAAAGTTATACCGCAGATTGAACGAGTGGTAATATGCCACACACCAACACACACGCACGCACGCACACACACACACACATACACACACACACACACACACACACATACACACACACACACACATACACACACACATACACACAAACATTTTTTAAGACTAGTGTATTCAGACTCCCCAAGGCATAAAACATGTAATTACGTTAAATAAACATAAAGAAATTGTTACCATCACAAAGCTTTCTCTTGGAGAAACCAATACCAAATTTATTTCGTTATTTTTGATTTGTTATAAAAGAAATAGCAAAATTATTACGTTATTTTTTTTTTCATTATAAAAAAATAACAAAATAATTTCGTTATTTTTGTTACGTATTTTATAAAATAATGGAATTATTAATACTTTTACGTATTGTATAATTTAAAAAAAATTGATTAAATCTCCACAAAGAAAATAATTAAATAAGTATTAACGAAGAAGCACTTCGGTTAATTTTTAGCTTATGTCAAAAGGAGTCGAATAACAGTCGAAAACAAATTTCGTTGATTTTCGTCACCTAGAATCCTGTAAGGTACAAGGTTCCTTTAATAAATAAAAAATATGGTATTGAAAATAGTGATTTATTTTGACGTGTAGGCTAGAGACAGCCTGTCTCTAATCGTAACGCGCAAGATAGGTCTTTTCTAATCGTAACATGTGAGATAGGCCTTCTCTAATCGTAACGGGTAAGATAAGTCTATTCTCTTAGGACCCATCCTGATAACCATCAAATATAACCTCAATTAAGCGATTTTTTCAATCTTTAGTAACTAGTTAATTACTTTAGATATCGTTGTTTTAACTAACCAGAACAAATTATAGCGAAAAAAAATATGTTTTAATAGGTCAAAGTTTGAAGAACATTTATTTTGTCGTACGTTTGGGTAGGTGCCTTTTGTTACGGCATTGGGTCTGGGCTTGATGTTCCCCGTAACATTCGTTTTTACTCGGGTAGGCCCACCCCCTGTACCCCGTGCGACGTTACGCAACAATTACTGACTGCCATATGAAGGGGACGCCTGTTAACTCATCATTTTCATTACCCACATCTTCGTTTTTGACAAGTTATCAAAACCAACTTTATTTATTTCAATTTATTATTTCAATTTTTGTTACATTATCAATAAAATAACGAAACTATTTAATACATTTTATTTATGTACATAAAATAATTAAATAATTTCGTTATTGTATAAATAATGTAACAAATGTAACGAAATGGTTTCGTTATTTGTTTAATAATGTAACCAAAACAACGAAATAGTTTTGTTATTTTTAAAATAACGTAACTAAAATAACGAAATAATTTCATTACTTTATAAATAACGTAATGAAAATAACGAAAGTTTCGTTATTTTCTAAATAAAGTAACGTAACGAAACATTTAGTTATGTAATGGTCCCTGTTTAAATATTAAATCGGATGGAAACATAACCAAAAAATTAGGATTTTAATCTTTTCTTCAAACAACAATATCTGCGATTGCGAAATCATAATTCTGCTTTTTTATTTTCTTTTTTTAATTTATCAAATCTTTATCATGCATTATTCGCTATCGGATATTAGCCACTTGTGATATAAATTGTTTTTAGAACTTATGTATATTGCAAAAGACCCTCCGTAACGATGGAGAAAAGCTTCTTTGACTAAAACTAATATTAAAAATTGATTAAAAATTTATAATAATTAAATTATTTCTCAATTGATTAAGGACTGATAATTTTGCCTAGAGCTTAAAAATATCCTGTTAAACTGCACTATACATAATATTGTATACGATCTGTTTATAGCATCGGATGATCCAAATCTCGGATTATCTACTCAGTCCAATCCCGCTTGATCACTAGCGCTGCATCTACCAGTTATCGCTGTTCTGTATCATTCCGATAATCCTGCAATCAAATCATCCTCTAGTAGGGCAGTGGCACAATTATCATCGACCTCTAATAAGCAGCAGCTAAACGTACACAGAACCAAACATAAATAAGACAATTTCAGAAAGCAGTTTAAACACAAAAAATACATATTAATCAAACCAAATAACTCAGCTTAAAAAGTATACCGTCCGATTTCGCGGTACAGCCATAGTCAATTTCTGCACTCTACTTCGACTCTCCAACCTCAAGACTCATCTTAAAGTATATTTCTCCAGATCATTTTTTTTTTATTCGAATGTTAAACGAGCCCCGGACCGTCATTTTACACGTCGTCGAACCGGTGATCTCCGATCACTCCCGCCGATTTTTTACCTCCGACCTCTCTGGTGCGCGCCCCTCGCTCGATAAACTATCTATCTCTCCCTCGGCGTATATACGTATATACCTACGGCTGCCGAGCGGAGCAAAATCGCAGCCGGAGGATCGTCTTTCCCGTGCAGCCGTATACATATAAGTCGCTCGCTCGCGCGCGTCTTCGTCTCGGTGGTCTACGAGATCGTCCGCTTCCGGAGAGAGCAGGGTATATATAGCGCGCCGCGTTTCCTGTAAAAACGCGTCCGGAGCAGCAGCCGACTCTGCAACGGACGATAATGATCGTTCGACACGTGAGCCAGAGCAGCGAGACGCCGTACATACGTATATACACACGCTGTCCCTCCTCTCTCCCCTCCCGTCCCGCTCTATCGCATTATGGATCGCAGCGCAGAGCCGCAGAGGCATTGCTATAAAGAGGAGTTATGGGGGGGTGGCTCGTATTTCGAAACTAGCTGGCGTTTGCATTCGCTGGCGGGGCCTCGCGCGTTGTAGCTGCGTTTCTGCTGCACCCTGTAGATGGGGGGCAAGAAGAACCAGGCCATTTTCTTCCATAAATCGATGAAACACAATTTCCGTCGGACAAAGTATGAATGCGCGCGAGCGCGATCATCTCCGTGACGAGCGCAGCCGAAAGCGACACGGGCACGCGCAGAGAAGGAACAACAACAACGAAAACAACAAAAGGAGAAGCACGATCGGAGCGTAATGCAGTACTGATGCAGCAGCAGCAGCCGGGGATATTCCTTTCTGTCTTTCTTTTCTGCTATTCTCTCTGTGTGTTTCGACTCTTTGTGCAGCGGATATTTGTTTCGCTTTGGAGAGAGAGAGAGATGGAGAGAGATGAGAACGCGGGAGCAGCGGCAGCACGTCGGAGAGGAAAAATTGACTGAATATCAGATGCCGCCTATACCCACATCACTCGCGAACCTTAAATCTTCGCTTGCTCTTCTGCTTTTACGTTGCCGCTGCTGCTGCTGCTGCCGTTAGCGAGGTTTTCTATTGCGAGGACTTCTTGTTTTCCTTTCGCCTTTGTATCGGGTTTCGCGGTCTTTGCTTTTCGCGTAATACGCACATTTACTCACTTATTCATAAATAAATGACGGAAGCTTAGAGAAAAAAAAACATACGAGCGAAGAAAGAAAATGACGTTACCTAAATATTGATCTTTCGAGTATTAACGCAGTTTTGCGCTACTGCGAAAAGTAAACTTTAGCACAAGTGTGTCACGGATGTTTCGCGAAACGAGCATCATAGAAGAGAACAATAAAGCGCAAAGTTTATAATATAGACACGCAGAATACATTGCCGAATGCGTTTCATGATAAATGAATTGTTAATATAAACTACGGCCAGCGGCTATTCAGCGAGACGGCCGAAGAAGCACAACACCGATCTTTATTGTACATTATTAATTCGGAAATGTTTAGCCGCGCGCGCGCACACGCGTGACAAAAAGGGCCACCGATAAAATTAACCAGAAAAAAAGAGGATAAAAGAACGAGAAAGAGCGAACGGCACAAAATGGGAACGCACTCGACGCGCCAGCTGCAGCAGCAGCAAAAAAGTACATCACTTAATCTTGTAAACTCTGAAAGAGCACAATGAAAGAGAGGAAGAGAGACAGAGCTGAAAAAAGGCGAAAAGAAGAGCGAAAGAGAGTAAAAAAATAAAAAGCAAGTTAGAGAGAGGGGGAGAGAAGGAGAGAGAGAGAGAAAGAGAAAGTAGGGTCGGCCGCATAACCACACTTAATATTATTTTTTAATGAGCCTGACGCATCGCAGTCATTAGCAGAACAAAGGGACAAGTGAGGGCGAGCGTGTGCAGTGCGCCCAAGCCTTCCTCTCTCTCTCTCTCTTTCTCTTTCTCTCTCTCTCTCTCTCTCTTTCTCTTTATTCGAAAGCGACAGTACATAAAACCCGCTTGCCGCGGTTGTGGTGTGCCTAGTCCGATTGACAAAGTGGCACACGCCCTCTTCCCCTTGCCGCTCCCTCATCTCTCTCTCTCTCTCTTTCTCTCTGTATCTCTCTCTCTCTCTCTAGGCCTGCGCCGCTGCACAACTCACAGTCTGCACGTCTCTCAGGCTAGTGCAGTTCCCGCTTGCTAGCTCGCTCGCTTGCCTCTCTTGATCCACGTGTCTGAAACACGCGCCGAGAGCCGCTCAAGAGCATCTCCTTAACCCCAAAAGGCAGAGCGAGCGAGCGAGCAAGTGCGCCCCTGTACACAGGCAGCAGGGAAAGAGAAAGAGAGAGAGAGAGAGAGAGAGAGGAGAATATGCATTTGCTAGTCAGCAGCATTAGGCGGAGTGGGCCGCGGCGCGGTGGTCCGCTGCCTGGTTGGGTGGTTAGTTGGCTGCTGCACACTTTCTCTATACCCCCCCTCTCGCTCTTTATCTTCCGGCTCAGTGTGTATTTCGCGAGCGCTCGCTCGCCTTTGGCGCGCCGTATATTTTAACGTGAAATGACCCCTGCGAACTGCTGCCCCCCCGCTATATATGTATATCCCCGTCCGTCTTGCATCTCTTTTCGTCCTTCTGTCTATCTTTCTCTTGCTCGCTCGGGAGCGCGCGCTTCGTGGCCTACGTGCGACGTGTGCTAAACCACCGACCCTCTTTTCTCTCTATCTCACGGCCGCACCGGTGCCAGTAGTTTACCCCGCAATGACTAACTTTGCGCTAATCCCTTTTTGAGTTCCCCTGTTTTAGGGAAGATAGACCGCGCCCCGGTTCAACTTCCTTTTTTTCCCCCTTCCGTTCTCGGCTCTTTCTTTTGCCTACTTCGGCGTACTCTTTCTTTTTTCTTTTTAAGGTTCACCGACTCCTTTCTTGAGAGAGAGAAGGAGAGAAACAGAGATAGAGTGAGAGAGAGAGGGAGAGAGAGAGAGAGACGGAAAAGAAAAGAGAAGAGAACGTATTATTATGATTGGTTGGTTATGGCGTAGCGCTTAGTCCGGGTCTTCATGAAGTATTAAGGTATTAAATGGCCATCACGATATATCCGGAAAAACGACGTGCGAAAAACATAAAGTAAGGAGAACGAACTGAGTTTCATCAGTCTTTCACTATGTCGTGTGAACAATGTAGATAAATTGTACGCAATATGTTCTGCAATTAAACTATGAAAAAGGTACGACTTAAATTATAGAAGTCCATAGTAAATATTCATAGCGCATGGAAGATATTAATTAAAAAGTCTTTTTCTACCGAGGAGCGTACCGTTTTTACTTCTTAATGAGTACAATATTTTTACTTTGACCGCGCCAAAGTACCTGTTTTTCCAAGGACGAAAGTTAATTTTCTTTATAAATGTATGGTCTTCTACGATTTGCGCAAATATTCTCATTTATATAACTGCATTTTAAGGCAAACGAAGTTTTATGCAATCAAAATTACAACTCATTTCACTACTTTCAGTCGCTGGTGCTCTTCTCAGACTAACTTTTTTTAAACCAGTTTCTTTATATTTTACAGCATGGTTATTTTCCATTTTCTTACTTTTTCCGCTCCTAGATTATTACACTATTTACAAACATAAAATATTTTTATGTTCATAAATTATTAATAAAATTATTACTATAATTATACGAACAATTCAGAAAAAAAGTACTTTTTCAGAAAAACTTCGCGAGTCGACTGATAAATATCTTCCCGCTACATAATAAATGCAGCGCCTAGCCCGTTTTAGCATTTTAGCATATTTAATACCCCTCGACCGGTGTTATTTTTTCGAAAATAGCTTCTATTCTCGGGTGCGCAGCTGGCGGGAGGTAAATACATCCGTAAAGTGCATTACCAGCTGACGTTCCGCCCAGTAGTAGTGGCCCACTCTCGCCGCCCTCTCTCTCTCTCTCTCTCTCTCTCTCTCTTCCCGCCTCTGGAATTTCAATACCCTTAAAAGTATCCATCCGAGAAAACTGTCACGTTCGAAATTTCCCAACCGGAAAAAAACGGCCATCCTCCCCCTACCCCCCAATCTGCATGAAACTTTCAATATCAAAACTTTGCGGCGCGCGGAGAGAACAAAAAGCGGCTGTCGCCCGCGTGCGTCCCGCAACTGCCGTTAAAGTGTAATCATCGTGTACCATATCGCGCGCGCGCGCGTTTCCCCCGGGGCCAAAATTGTCCGGATTGATCGCGAAGCGCTTAAGGGCGGCTTTCGAAATCGAACAACACGGCGGTCCGCGGCGACGTTGGGGTGTAGGATGGGGGGCTCGCCACCGGCCCGGCGCAAATGTCTCTGAATATTGCAAGAGCTTGGCTCCCGCTGGCCGTACATAGAGAGCGACGACAAAGAGAGGGTTGGTCGGTCGCTTTGTGCGCGAGCTCGGTGGAGGGTCCGAGAGCGCCCGAAAGAATGTCCCGCCCCGCCGGCTAAGTTGTACGTATACATATTTTAGGAGCGATAGCGGTGAGCGGTATTGCGGTTTTACTGGGGTAAGGATGGAATAGTTGGAATAAGCCAAGGAGCTTTTGTTTTACGCCTTCAATAGCATTTACGAGCAATTTCTATCTACAGAGCTGGCAGTAAAAGATTTGTCAGAATTGGATAATAAGGTGAATGTCCTAATTTTTATTCACTTCTTATGTTTTGGGATGTCATTGATTTTTTATAGAAACTAGACATTTCGACCATGCTCCGAATGGTTTATCTTCTCGCTTTAGACGTGGAATTTCGTTTTATTAATTTAAAAATAGATTAAACAGAACCTTCATATAAGTTTATAAATATATATCTTTGTGCTAAATAAAATAATATTTTCAAATACATTATTATTGTAAAAAGGTTTGAAAAAGTTCATTTTTTGAGGTTAGTAATTTCAATATCGCGCGCGTTTTTCTCTTTCATCCTGTAACGTGAACATAGGTAGCTGCTTATGTAAAAAAGACACTGATAAATAAATAAACAATAATATTGATAAAAAAAGTAGTTGATTAGAAGAGGGTAAGCTTAATACGATGTTGAAACTCAAATCACAATGTTTATAAGTAGGTCATATGTGTTCAGGTCGAAACTCATGGATTTTTTAGAATGAATTATTTATATTCACTGAACGATAACGACTTTTAAATTTAAAACAGTATATTGTGTACCAATAGGAGGAGAAGTAGACTTTTTGCCAGCGTATGAATGTGTGATACTTGGAGTTTCCATCACGCATATTTTATACTTATAAAGTGGAACGAAATGTGACCGTTTTGCGGTACGGTGTAAACGCGCTCCTATTATAGATTGGACAATTAAAGTACATAATCCAACATTTGTATTAAAAAGAAAAGAAATTTTATATATATATATCAGTATATATCAGTATATACATATTGTTTTGTTACAAGAAAAAAAAGTCGCTGCCAATTCATTGGCACTTAGCTTCCTCAAATTTTATAAATTATTCCAATATGAAATTATTTATTCTATTTAATACTGAGGTAAAAAAGATAACAAGTTTATTGCTGTCTAATGTGTCGAGATATATGTATATATTTAAATTTTGTAATATGTGAATTCAAATTTTAACACAATTAAATATTATTCCTTAGGAATTGAATTCGAAAAGAAAATATAAAATGTTGAGGAGCGGACAAATGTCCGGACCTTCAAAATTTAGGCTGGAACAGACTAATATTCCTCTACTTTCCCACAATTTTTATAATATTGAAGATTAATTTATACTTCAAAATATGATAATGAAAATTTTGTATAAAGCACATTAAAATGCGCCACTCTTTATCATAAATTTCTAAAATATATTATTTAATACATCGAGAAATCTGAAATGTACTTTTATTCGTCTGGAATGATTGAAAAGTATCTTTTTTCGTCAGGAATTGTTGAAAAATGTTAACTTTTCGTCGGGAATCGTTGAAATGTGCTTCTCTTCGTAGTAAGCTTGAGAAATGAGTTCCCCTTGGTCGGGAATTTAAAATGTAGTATTCTTCGACGGTAACATAAAATGTTATCATCTCTCCCTAAGGAGCGGCAATATAATGCTGTAATACCCTTTTCCGCGAAAAGTACGTGATCTTTTCACATCGAGCATTAGTATTTATTTAACGGTTCTATACTATTCTACATCTAAACATCTTGACTGGATTAATTATTATTTTATCATTGAAGTCATTGCTAAAGAGAAAATCTTTTTTATTAAATCTTTTATTAAAAATCTACAAATTTTCATTTTAATTCAGACACAAGTAACTTTAAATATTAAAACTAAAATGTTAACGTCAAATTAATTAAGGCATATTAAAAAAGTAAAATCGACGTATATTATGGCGCCAGAGCGCTCGCTCAGCTTCATACCGTTTTACACTTATACTTGCCATCCGACGCTATCGCGCCCCTTGATATTTCAAAATATAATGAAAACGGTTAGTTAGAAAAAAATGCATACAGAATGTTTTTATCCCTAGTCTCGGAAAATAGCACTATCATTGGGTAGAATTGGAGGTTAGGTTATTTGTTTACATACTGACGGGTGCATTTAAAAAGTATTATCTACACAAAAAGTATCAAAGTCCCGAGAAAAATTCAAGTATCAATATTAAATAAATGTATGTTATTAATAACGTAAAACATGTAATCATATAATTATTACTTTAAAAACAATTGTAGAAACAGAATAATGTAAGTTTTGAAAAATTTTTGGAGGAACAATAATTGATAAACAGAATTTTGTTCACTAAGTTATGATTGACTAATTCTCGGAAGGGAAATATTTATAGTTATCAAATATCTTTAGTATTGCATATACGTATCTCTATATGGTCGCAAGTTGGTATTTGTTGATAAAAATATGTATATTGGCGTCATATGATATTGAATATTCAATAAAGTATAATAATGTTCAAACTATTAAATTGTAGAAACAAAATATAAATAGATCAGATTTGCAGACAAAATACGTACTTGCTTAAAGCCTACTCTTACGCAAATTCTAGCCAGATATTAGCTATAATTTGGCTTATTGGTAGTTATTAATCTGGCTAATAATTAATAAGCTAACCAGACATTCTAGCTAACTTTCTACCACGGAACAAAGCCGGATAATTCCACTTTCAGTAAAATTGACTTTTGTACTCTTTCATCATAAGTTACACAGTACTCTTGATAGTTATGATTTTATTTTTAATCCAAACTCATAATTTAGTTATTAAAAAAGCATCTGAAATACGTTACCCCATTTAAACAAATAGAAAAAGATTAAAGTTTGTCTCGATTTTGTCAGAATTAAAAAAGTGGAATTATCTAGTTTGTTCACCCCTCCTCATTTATGCAGCAATCCGTTTAATTAACATTAATTAATATAAAATCTTGTGAAATCCTTTTATGTCAATTACTTCATACATCATTCAAAACCTTTCTAACGAGTTATTTCATATCTTCATTAAATAGACACCAGAATAACTCTCTTTGTACTTTTTACGCGTACTTCAATACTTAAACAAGCAGAAATGCGAACATTCATCCGAACATCCGATCGAACTACATCTACTTGGGAGCAAATCCCTCGAATCTTCCCATCAGAAAAGCATGAAATCGTAATGCACGAAGTTTCCAAAATTAATCTCTTATTAATTCCGTCAGCCGAAAGTGCATTGTCTCGAAATCTCGCCCGTCCCTCCGCCCGTTCTTATCAAAGCTCCGTGAAAGCCCATGGCAACCCTGGAAGCTCCCGACTCCTTACTACGGGCGAAGCGCTGGTAACTGCACTTGGACAGTAATGGGCCGCAGGTAGGTAGAGAAGCGCCAGCCCCAGGCCGAGCGCGTATCCTATAGTCCTTGCTACTGCTGCTGCTGCTACTGCTTCGCTTCGTACGTGCGAAATATCGACCTGAGAGCAGTAGTAGCTGGGTCGCCCGTACCCTCCCCTCTCTCTCTCTCGCTCTTTCCTCGGGGAAAGGCTGTAGAAGCAGCAGCAGCAGCAGCAGCAGCTCTTACGATCGCATTCCGAGTGCTCGGCTCCAACCTCCTTTTTTCTCCCTGCCGACGCCTGCCATCAGACTTCCTCTCTCTCTCTCTCTCTCTCTCTCTCTCTATCCTCTTCAAGACATCTCAGCGCGCGGATATTGCGGACGTTTTACGAAATAATTCCAGGAATTCCGCGCTCCCGAGGCCAAGAGAAAGAGAGCGAGAGAGAGGCAGCGAGAGAGAGAGAGAGAGAGATAGAGAGAGAGAGAGAGTCGGAAGTACCTACGGGTTGAAATCTCTCTTACATGGTAGCGAGCGAGCGCTCGTAAATTGCAACAAGGTCAAAGTTCTGCAGCTCGTTTTAGCTGCTGGTGCAGCGAGCAATAGCTATAGTAATCCAGTGACACATGGGAAATCTTCGCGACTGTTATACAGTAGTTTTCAATAAAACTTTTGACTCGAGCGGGCGAAGGGTCCGCGCGCGTGTCCGTTCCCTCCCCCCGCCCCCGCTAGCCGGTGTACCTAGCGAGCTCCGCTCTCTTATATATACCTCGACCTTATACTCGGCGCATTCTTCCGATTGTCCGCGACGACTTGAATTCTGTTCTCTCTCTCTCTTCCACCGTTCTTTATTTCCTTCCTTCTCAGCCGCTGCTCCCGGGACACTTTCCACAACGAGCGAAGGAGCGAGAAAACTGGGCGAGAATACTTTTGCGTTATTTCCGACGCGATTCGCACGCCAGCAGCCGGATCAACCGGAATTGTTCTTCTTCCCCGTAGCCCCGACATCCCGAGCTGTATCGCGACTTGACAAATTATTTCTCTACTTCCCGGGGCTCTCGCGCAAATGGGGGAGAGATCCGCGACCGCCGAGCATTTCACCCTATAAAGTGAGAACGTCGATAAACGGCGGGCGAAAAGTTAAGGCTCGTTCAGAGGCCGGCTAACTCGGAGGATTCACCGGCGACGAGTCGCCGGGTTCGAGTATGACAGGGCTCGAGTTAGCAGACCGGAGTATTCGCTTTGCCCAACTCCGAAGACAGTCGGTCTCTAATCCCGTTGATGAATCTTGGACTTTCCGTCAATCAGCAATCTCCAAATTGCACTCTCTCGGACTTCGGCGCGCCGCGAGCGGGACACTATAGGTACACTGCGCTATGCGCGAGCTCCCGGATTGTCCCGAAGATTTAATCTGCAGAAGCCGCGCCGTCTCCGGAGTTCATCGCCGTCGCTGCAGCTGAATTCCGCCCTAATGAATAGCCTCGCTTATATAATATCGAATTAGGGGAGAGTGGGTAGCCCCGAACACCTAACTTTTAATGTAAATACATAGTTGGATATTGTTTAAAGTAATATTATAAAAGGGTAAAACCCATGCGAGAATGTAAATAAACCTAATAAATAAGAAATTAAAAAGTTAAATTCAGTTTATGGGTAGATAAAGCAATTTGTTTGAAAAGTCATTGTAGGTTATGCGAGGATAACCTAAAATGGTGGGTAATAACATAAAGTGGCAGGTAGCCCGGACCACCTAATAAACAATAATGTTTTTCCGTTATCATATTATTAGGGGATATAAATTATACAACTATAGGTTAATTTTCAAACGCATTTCTCCGAGAGTTAATAATGAAAGTTTTTGAAAATAACTGAAGGTTCCTGGTAAAAATACGGAGGGTATAGTAAGCCATTTTTAAAAAATATTTATTTATTGCAGAGAAAAATCTATAAATGTGATGCCGGTAAGGTAGGGATTATTAGTTCACTTTCACATCTCCTTAATGCAAAATAATAAAATTTATTTGTTCTCACACTACTGAAAAATATAACTTCATACTTCTAGTTTTATACTTTAAGATAAATATGCATTTTGCTAATCTGGTTTTTGCTGTCTGACTCTCCCCTACCCCCCTTGAAAATTAATTCGTAAAGAAAAATACCTGGCCGAAGCCCTGCGCGACTAATCCCGCGCCGAAATAGGGGATAACGCATCGGTGGTGGCGGCGGCGGCGACACTCGAGAGGGCGATAATTCGTCCAATAAGCCGAACGCGCGCCTCGTCCATCTCGTAATCCAATGGGAGAGTGCTCTCTCTCTCTCTCTCTCTCTCGCGTGCGCTCTTTGCACGCGTGACCGCGTGGCAGATTCTGTTCCCAGGGCTGAAATAAAACCCAAATCAGTAAACGTGACGCTCTGCTCGTTGCCTCGATCTTGTGTGTGTGTATATCTACTCGGGGGAGGGGGGGGGGGGCTCATCCCACGCGTATACGAGCGTTTTACGATGGTTGAGCTGATTTTCTTTTTTTTTTGTTGAAGGAAAAAGGTTTTTTAACTTGGGATTTGGCTTTTTAGTTTGCTCAGGTAGCGTTGAATACGATGTATATTATACGGGAGAGGAATTTCGACTTATAAAATATTAGAAAGTGTCGAGTTCAGTGTAATATTTTTCGAAATATTTTGGTCGATTTGGCATTCGTGATGGTACGAGAATTATCAGGTCCATTACAAGGTGAAACTTTTAATTTCTTCTTCATAGTGCGCGCACTTATCCGATTATGAAAATTTGAGTGGAGAAAATAAATAATAACCATTACTATAGATTATCTAGTAAATTTGATTAAATTTGAAAATTTGGGATTACAAGACACATGGACAATCAATATTTTCATTTTTAAGTTTGTAAACGTAAAATTATAGGAACGAATATTTGTATGCACCTATATTGTTACTGTACATGTTTATTTACTAAAAATATTTGTATCACATACAGAATAATCTAATGCGATTTATCATTTTCAGTCATGGAAATCGGTTTGTCATATCTTATGTAGATTTCCTTTAACAAGAAGAGTCCACGGCCTTTTTGAAAACGGATTCCGATGAAACTTTAAGAAGTGTTTTCTTTTACCTAAAAATGAAGCCTAGCACCCATAGTTTCCACTCATGAGCCCTTATTATCAAAATATAAGCTATTGTACTCCCAATGCGCATCATTTTAACGAGAAATGGTACGTCTACTTATGACCCTTACTCGACAAGCTTTTATGCTAGAAAAATCCAACATGTTATACATAAAAGACGAAAAGAAGCTGATATAAAGATATTAATCATTGGAGATGGTGATTGAAGGAAAAGGAAAAATTAACGCATGAGTTACATTTTCTTGAATATTCATGCTTTTTCAATCCCCATCTTTAATGGTAATAACTTTGGATCAGATTAATATTTTCGTATGAAAATACTTTTATTTATTATCGTTTGGATAGTTTTTCCAGTATGAAAACTTGCGGAATTATGGTGCGCATTTGGGATACAACGACTTATATTTTGACAACAAAAAGCCATTAAACAAAACCACGGGTACTAAGCTTCATTTTCAGATGTACCAGAAAACACCTCTCAAAGTTAGATCAAAATCCATTTTCCAAAACTCGTGGACTCTCCTAGCCCTCTGCAAGTAGCCACTATTATTATTATTATTATTCGCCACGGCCATTATCCCCGCAGATGCTCGCTCAATCCCATTTCTCGGTTATTCACGCTCAAATCTCCCCAAAGCCCTTACAAAAAGCACAGTACACTCGATTCCAAATGACCCGCGAACAAATTGCGTCAATTCCCTCAAATGAAAAAAAAAAGGAAAAAAAAACATTCGCGAAAAAATAAACCACACGCCGCACGCGACAATAAAAGTCTCACGCGCGCACTCTCCGCTGTCGCTTCGTATATAACACCACTGTAAATTCTCTCATTTCCCGCGGACACTCTGCCCTCTCTCTCTCTCTCTCTCTCTCTCTATTTTTTTTTCCTCGCACGATCCACAAACGGGCGCCGCACGACCTCTCGGTCTATATATGTACACGCGCGCGCATGCAGCGACAGCCGCCACCGCTGCCGCTTCGTCAGTGACGAAGCCAAGTATCTACAGGTTGTCGATTCTGATGGACGTATAACCGCGCGCCGGCAGCAGCAGCAGCAGCAGCGGCTCTGGCTGGATACTCTGCGGCGGCGTATCCAAATCCATTAGAGGTGGGGGGAGGGAGGGAGGGAGGGCGCACCTATCAACGGAACGTCCGTAGCCTGCCCACCGAATTTGCCACGCTATCTCTGCACTCTGGCCCGCGCGCACTCTACCTCTCTTTCGATCTAGCTCTATCGAGCTGTGGTATATATGCAGTGAGAGTGAGGGAGAGAGAGAGAGAGATAGAGACAGGGCTTCTCTTTTCTTCCTCGGCCAGGGGCTTTGAAACGAAGATCCAAGACAAGTCGGTTTCTGGGTAATTGAAAGGGAAACGCTCTGGTCTCGTCGACTGACTGGGAGATTCGATTTGAGATCGACTCCAGTCAAACAGAGTCCAGAATTTACGGCGCAAAGTATGCCGATATTGACTATGGGGAACAGACTTGATTTTTCAAATAATCTTTCAACGAAACTTGAGGTTAATTTATACACAAAAGTAAAAGAAATACATTTTTTAGGCCCATAGTTCATGAATAGCAATTATTTGAAAATTGTGGTGGCTAAATAAGAATTTAAACGCTGTAAGAGATCACGTGATTAAGAAACGCAATATGGCGCCCCGGACCTACCGTATATATATATATATACATATATATAGATATATTCTTGCGCGACGGGTCTATTTAGGATGTGGGAGCGGTAGGTTCATTCCGCCATTTTAAGTGAATATCCAATCACAAGCATGATGAATTATTCGAAAGCTACTGAAATTTATAATTTTTTAATTAATTATACTAAAAAGTAGAAGCATTAAATCATCAAAAAACTCATGTTTAATATATTTATTAATGGTTTTCTATTGTAGAAAAAAAGTTAGTCATATTTTTGTCATCGTGTCTGTTCTCTATAATGGGTTGTCAGAGTCAATTATAAGTTTCGATTTTATGGACGAATCTTGCCGACCGAGCGATGATGAATAATTGGTTCTACTGGCGTTTGAATTACGTACACTCAAGATTTCGCTACCCTCGTTATATAATAATATAGGATTGTACAAAGTTTGAATGACATTCATCGAAATGTTGAAGTATTTACTTGAAACTTTATATAATAGGACAATGATGTCCTGGTTTCGTTTATTCCGTTGAAACTTCCGAGCCTCCTCAGGTATTCGGAAAGTTTTTTATTCGGATAGTTAATTTATCGGAGGATTAAAAATTTGGATATTCGAAAGTTTGGATGATCGTAAAATCGGAAAAAGAAAATTCAGAAAGGCTTCTTAGCGACAGTGATAAATTCGGAAAATATTCTTGGCAATGCGGCGAGAAATTCGGGAAAAAGAAATTGGGAAACCACAAACATCGAGAAGAGAGAATATGCAAAGTAAAATATTGGAGATATAGAAATAACAAAATTTGTGTGCGTTACGGATGGGATGGTAAACGGAGGAAGGAAGGAGTGAAGGCTTGCTGTGTAACTTGGTTTATTGGTTCAGAGGACGAGCACCTACGCCTACGACTATTGCCGGGGATCTGCCCGCTCGGTTCCGCGCGCAAAAGTGCAAGCTCGGCACCTTTTCAGCAAGGGAACGCTGGAGCGGCGACGGGTAGAGCTGAGTGCGCGTCTAGCGCGCATCCGCTCGGTCATCGGAGCCTGGTCGCACGGAGAGCTCCAGGATCATCCGTGACACGTCCTAGGCTCGCGTGTGTAACGCCTACGTCGCTAAAAATAACAATGCCTTCTATATGAATCTAAATGTGTGATTGTTCTTAAGTACGTATACATGTATATGCGTTTAAATGTGTGTCCCTATGAGGTAAGCATTGGCTGTACTCTTAACAGTTCTATCCTAATCCTATTTCTAGAAAAAAAATTTGATTTGAATTCTTGTATGTTTTGTGTTTGGGATTTCTTTGAATTTGGTTTTGGGCGCTTGTTTGACATTTTAGCAGCCGCTGCTGCTTTACATAATGTTTGTCAGGTGCTCGCTTTTACAAAAATACTTATTAATGGCGGTTAATACAAAATATTCGTATAAGACTCCATTTCTCTTTTTTTTTGCTTACAAGTTTTAGTTATTGCAACATATTTATGTGAAACTTAATTTTTTTTCTTACAAATCTTAATTATTACGATATAATTATGTGAACCTTAAGTTTTTGCTTACATTTTATCATTTTCTGCATCTTGGCTCAGGGCCTTCACAAGATTCTATTTATTTTACTGCTACTTTCTCTCAACTGAGAGTGGTTTGTAAAAATGTTTTTTATTATTCTTTTAAATTCTTTAATGACCCAAAGTGTTTTAATCTGAATTATTCATAATATAATGGTTTAATCTACTATTTAAGTGCTATCACCTACAACGCGCATCACTTGGATTTAAATTATAAAATTGTATTGACCTAGGAAAATTAAACACGCAAAATAAAATTTGATATTGGCTTCTAACGCAGCTTTGGCATTTGGGGCGTACATGTTTGTAATTTTCTTTTTGTAACCTGTCTAATATGAGTGAGCATTAAAATCGGTGCTAATGGCGTGATTTAAGCTCGCGACGTAGCTTGCGCCCGGTGGCGCGTTGGACTAATTGTTACTCATTTTGACGGTTGGATTTTATTTTTACGCGGCGCATCCGGGCCGCGTAAAAAAACAATAAAAAAAGCGAATGAGCCCAGCGGTTACATAACCTTTTCGGCCTATTTCGCTAACTCGCTCGGCCTCTCTATTTTATTTATGTGCACGGTTTTAATAGTCTCGTTATTTTGTACCGTGACGTTATTCGTTTCGCGGTTGATTTTGATTATTTCGAAAGGACCGAGATATTCTTTCGCGAACTTTCCTTTTATTGGTTCTTTTAGCACGTATACTATCTCTCCTTCGTGGAAATACTTAGTATTTAATTTCCGGTCGCAGTAGTATTCAGAGCGGTATTTTGACTGCATGAGATTCATGGCTTCTGTTGTTTGAAGGGGAGTAAGGTTCGCTATCGCGTCTTCTACATATGCGTTGTAAGATAAACCATCCTCGCCCCTGGGGAAGCTGGATGGAGTCCTAGGTTTGGTCCCGAACAGTAGCTCATGCGGAGTGTACCCCGTACTCACTAGTTCGGTGCAGTTATATGCATGCTGGCAAATCGCGGTCCACTCATCCCAACGTTCGATATCGGTTACGTATTTTCTTAGGTATTCTGTAAGAGTATGGTGCATCAATTTCGATCGAACCGTTTGATTGAAGGTGATACGCGGTGATGTTGAATTTTGTAATTCCAAAAATTTTCGCGCACTCTTCCAGTAGGCGGTTCCGAAAGTGCGTGCATGCCTTGGTCCGTGACTATCGCCGCCGGAGGTCCGAACACGCATATGATTTTCTCGGTTATCGCTTGCGCCACCTCTTCTGCGTTCGCGTGTTTCGTCGGCGTCAGCGTTATACATTTGTAAGCATATCCAGCGCCGATAGGATGTATTTCGCGCCGCGTTTCGAACTCTCTAGTGGACCGTAAAAATCTAAGGACATGTACGCGAAAGGTAACGACGGTGTTACACGTACTAATTTATTGCTTTGGTACGTGGTGCAACGCGCGACGAATTGTTTTACGTCGGGTCTCATAATGTGCCAATAAAAATCGTTTGTTATTTTGTTGTATGTTTTATTCATGTCGCGGTGTCCTCCTATCGCTGCCTCGTGGTATTTCTTGATTAGTTTGAATCTTTCTGGCACCGGGACTTCCGGTAGGTTCTTTATATACAACACGGAAACTATGCTTTTGTTCATAAACACGTTGTCGAACGGATCAACGAAATTCGCCCACTCGGCTAGCGTGAGAATAGCTAAGTTGCGGATCATCGCGAAACTCTTTATGTCCTTAGCTACAATGACGCTTTTTAGCGTACCCAAACATTTTTTAATATCGGCGCGCATTGACCTTGCGTCTATGTGTTCTTTTGTGTAAGCTCCGACTAATTGTATACCCTTAGTTTCCGTTATATTTATTTCGCCTGCTTTGACCTCCTTACTAGTTAATTCGTCGGGATTCAGATAACCGCGCTCGGTGAGAGCTTCCGGTGCCTCGGTTGTTATGAATTTGTCAGCAATTGTAGATGTACAAATGGGGATGGCTCTTGGCCTTCGGGGATTGCCCACGGCGGTTTCTCGAGGGGCGGTCGCGCAATCGCGACTACATACCGTTTCAAATTATCGCTTTTTAATGCGGCCACGGTGGCGACATTGCCGGTGTCGGCTGTCTCGTTGCTACCGGAGCTGCTAGCTTGCAACGGTGTCGCGGGATTTGGAGGCAAATCGCGGTCTTGCGACAGGTTTGCGCCGCTTAAACTCCCATTAGCTGGTGACAAGTCACGTTCTCGGACACTCGCATTGGCGCGAAATTGCCGGGACTCTATGGCTCCTGGAAGGACGGGGTCTCTGGTCCTGCCTCGGCACCATCGTTCAACGTGTTTTTGCGTTTCCTGGACTGGCCATTCTCGTTGCGGGAGGGCCGCTCGTTCGGTTTACCTGATCTCTGGCCGGTATCCTTCCTTCTCCCTAAGATTGGGGATATGGGGTACGATTCTTCGGCATTGCTCGACGGCGGTGAATTATATGAGCGTCTCCCACATTTTCCCGACTTTGGCAGCGCATTTACCCGTATGTGTGGGGTAAATGCTGGCCTATCTATATAAGATTTGAACTGTTTGCTATCAGGTGGCAATAACTTCTATTATCATCTGGCAAATCGTAATGAATACATATGTTTACGTTAAATTCTTGCATGAATAGGTACGCACAGTCTACGGCTCCGTATTCGGTTTGGGGTTTTAGTATCGCTTTGGTCCGGTTGGTTCGCCGCAAGATTTGAGGGCGTCTGAGGCGACTAATTTTATTACGGAGAAAAATAAACAGTTCCCAGGAGGTCATCCCGGGATATTGTCGGACCGGTGCAGCTTCGCGAGAGATTCGACACAATGCTTCTTACGGATGTATGTGTGTGTGTCAGCACATTACCCGAGCTGGCTGATGAGTTTTCGTCGGATGGGTTGGGTCTGGGATCGTAATTCAGCAGAATTCCCTCAAAATCTTCGAAAGGGCCTGCGTCTTCGATCTCCGTTAGCACTGATGATTCCAATGATTGATAACAAACATATTTTCCGGATTTTCAATTTTTGCTAAACGTAATTTCCAGATTTTCTCTTTCCGATTTTACAATCATCCAAATATTGCAATATCCAAATTTTGAATCCACTGATAAATTAACTATGCAAATAATATTATATTATTAAACGACGTGCACAAAGCTAAATTGTTCGTACTGGTTTGCGTGTGCAAAGCTAAATTGTTCGTACTGGTTTGCGTGCACAAATTACCCAATTTCCGTAATGTTCCAAGCGTGTGCAAAGAAATTACTTTGTGCACGCTTCCAACAGGAAGAGATTAGACTACTTTGCACTGTTTAAGACTTCGGCATATTCTGACATTTTCGTTTTGATCGCCCAGAAGTAACTGGTTCAGTTCCTATCTTGATGAAAGAACAATTTGCAATGGAGACCTGAACCGCGAATGCCTGTAGACACAGTTGGAACTTAAAGGGTAAATTAACGAGTTTCAGTCTAGAATTTAAATCTTGTTCGTTGACAAGACGTATTCACAAAAAATTGTTAACAGTTATATAAACATTATACTTTATTTCATAGAGCAATAAAAAAAAGAATAAGCAATATCTTTAAGTGTAGATAATTAATTATCGTGTGTAGAAGACCACTACGGCCAGTTCATATTGTTTATTTTCTACCGACCATATTAATTAATTATTATTACCTCGACAAGCGCCGATCAAGCCGAATTACCTATCCGCATAGTTAAACGCTTTTATTTTATCCACAGACAATTTACACGACTATTGAACCACTCGCACTCATTGACGGCATCTCGCCGGAACTTTTTTCGCCGCCGCCGTCAGTAACTCCGGTTTTTTTCAACCGCTTCTCTCTACTTTATTAGCACCGCGCCAAGCTCTCTATCACACGCTATTTTTGCACCGAGCCGCGCGCTACTGGACACATACACACCCACACTCTGCCAATACCACAACTCAATAAATTTACCTAAGCGCGTCGGTGCGCGGTCGCCGTCCTTTGAAGGTGACTGCTGCAACAGCAAGAAAAAGTCTCACAGCGGGATCAAAACGCGCGCGAGCCAAATTAGTTTTATCCACGGCTTCAAAAAGGTGACGAGAAGGAGCGAGTGCGTTCGCCGATGGGATACGTAAACGACGGCAGTAGCAGCGCTCGCAACGAGATTTCACAAGCCCGCGGCCGTGTTCTCCTCGCTGTTTGTTTAATCCTTCTTCCCGCTACCGCGGACCAAGAGACACAGAGAGAGAGAGAGAGCACAAGAGTTCTACGTTAATACCACCCGACAGCAGCTCCTCTCTCCCTGTCCTCGGGGGAAATCGCTGGCCCATTTCTCGGCGAGCGACTCGATCGCACGACCTACCGCCGGATACATGTACACACACGCGCACACCTCGAGCTGCTCTAGCCGTACAGGTGACGACGTCCCTCGTACGAGCTCGGCGCCAACGTCCCGGTGGCCGTGTGTGTGTGTGCATAGTTTTCCTAATCTCCTCGCGCGCGTCCCATACATGCAACGGAGACGCAACGATTCTTCTCCAGAGATCTCCGAGGAACCTCCACGCGAAGCGGATAAATAAACTCCACGCTACCTACGAGGGGTGTATCGTGTATCGCTCTTTCGCTCGTTCTCCCAGTATCAGCAGCAGCGGCATCAGCGGAGTCTGCGTGTGTGGCTGGCTGTGCAGTGCCCGGCCTCGCGCGCTATATATACTCTCTGTGTCTTTGTCCCGTGCATACGTAAACGCAGCGGTTCCGTACGCGTATGTACAGACATACACACACACTCACATACTCGCGCGCGCGCAGGTGGCCCGTAACTGGTCGCGCGCACGTCTATCGATCCATTGAACACGGCGCGCAGCAGCAGCGAGCTTCCGCCGAGCGACCCCTTTACTCTCGCTCGGTCTCTGCGAGCTCGCCCCCCCCCCCCTTCCCGACCTCCTCTCTCTAACCTTCTTTTTCTCTTTCTATTTTTCTCTTATATCCCACTGCCCCCCCCCCCGCCCCTCCCACGCCACGAGCAGTATGTCGGTATAGAGGCCCATTTAATTTATTTTCATCATTTTTTTTTCCTCGGCCGTCGCTCCATCTCCTCAGACTTGACAAGCCTCACCCTCCCTCCCGAAGTTGGCTGCTGGTTTGATCTGCAGGGGGGGGTTCTCGCAGCTGCCTTAGACGCTGTTATAGAAGACGAATGAGAGAGAGAGAGAGAGAGAGAGAGAGAGAGAGAGAGAGAGAGAGAGAGAGAGAGAGAGAGAGAGAGAGAGACGTCTTTGACGCTATACAGAGAACGAGACGGAGAAAGGCAAGTGCGAGCGTACTGATATATATATATATATATATATATATATATATATATATATATATATATATATATATATATATATATATATATATATATATATATATATATATATATATATATATATATATATATATATATATATATATATATATATATATATATATACACACGTTAGCCAGGGCAAATTGAGGCTCTAGCTTGGGCTGCTGCTCTACTGTTGCTACTGCTCAGACTCTATCTGGGTTTCTCTCACTATCGCCTATTCCCGCAAAGGAGAAGGAACTTTATCTCTTTTCCCATATGGATCAATGTCTGCTTATTACGCGAGAATGTCGGGAAAACGGGGCACGCGGGGGGAAGCTTTAACTAGATTCGCGCCAAGGATATAGCCCGGCTGCTACCTATATCCTATCATACCTTGTACATTGTGCGTATCCGAATCGACGTTACTAGCGAGAGAGACGGACAAAAATGAGACCGAAAGCGAGCCTGGCTTTTTTTTCGCGCGAAAGACCGGGCTTTATTTGCCGGGGAACGACGATATAATGACGTATATACGTGCCGAGGGATATATATATATACACACACACACACGCGCGTATGGGCTGTGGGCTTTTCCCTTACTATCCGTGACCTATCGCTTATTCAACGTCTTTCTTCTTTTGGCGATGAGACGTGCGCGGCCCCCGGCTCTTCCTGCCACCGGCAGCGGGCTCCACCCACGTGGAAAAAAGGCATTTCTCTTGCCGGCTCACGCGCATTGTATTAGCGCGTGTTTCGGAAGTGAACGGCCGCGAGTTTATGACCGTAGTTATAAGCCCGAGAGGGGGGGTAGAGAGCTCGTGCGGATGGCCTATTTAACGACGCTCGTAGCGCTAATCGTTCGTTTAAGAAACCGACGGCTTCGTCTTCGCCGACCGACGAAGGCCTTGATGCCGCGGCGTGACGTAGATCCGTCAGCGCGCATCGCCCGTATGGGGAAGAAGAAGAAGACAACGACGACGACGACGCGAGCGAAAGAAGGTCAAGCCAATATCCGAGTGGAGATAGATCGCTATATATAGACCGCCGGCGCTTAGTTGTTTACCCAACTGTTCCGAGTGCGAATCCAGCGTTGAATATTACAGTGATTTTTACGAGGATTGACGGGCTCGTCGCGGTAGCTCTTGTGGGTATCAATTTTGCAGTGTTATATAGGAGACGACCTCGTCGACGTGTCGACGCGTCGACGCTGAGTTTTGGGAGGAAGTTCCGAGAGCTGGAATGGAAATGAAAATGTCTATTTGGGTGGGACGCGGAACGACGCGCTTGTGTTATTCGAAACACCGCGGGATTAGCGTATTAGGAGCTTTGATGCAAATGTACGAAGTTAAACGATTAAAATGCTATTCCTGATTCTCAACTTCGCTCCATACTTGGACTGCGAGCGAGTGCCTCTCCGGAACGGCGGTCGTGCTTGGAGCACTGCGAAATTCTAATAATACGCCTCATCACATTTAAGTCCATTAGAGTCTACGGTATTTATAAAGACATTTTCCGGGCTATAAAAGCGAGGATTTAGATTAGAATACTATATTTTGAAGATATTCATAAAGCGTATATATACTCAAAAAAATATGTATAAAATGGAAAATTGAAATTGAAAATTTTGATAAATAAATAGTTTCCATTATTATTAGAATTAAACATTCATAACGAGGAATATCTTACAACGTACCGAATGAGTTTTAAATAACCTAAAATCCAATCCTATTTTAATCTTGAAAATGTTAAATATCATGAATATATTATGAAGAAGTTCCATTAACGTTTCAGTACGTAAAGTAAAATAGTAATATAAAGAGAATTGTAAAATAATTACAAATTTTAACAAATAAAGTTTGAAAATGTAGATATCGCCTTATCTCTCTGCGCCGTCTGACTTGTGCGCGACATTATCTACTCGTACTGATTCTATAGTACTTCGTGCTTTATGTAAACACTATGGACGTATTTCTGAACTATTCCAGGGAACAATGAGGTCAAACAAGCACATCTTAGATTATTTTTAATAATCGAGTTACGCAAAGGCCCGTCATATTCTATAGCACAATTGTTTAAAAGAATTTAACATCGCGAAACCGAGCGAGTCCAATCGAATTAACCGAGCGAGAAAAATAGACGAGAAAAAAAAATTCTCCCTCCAGCTGAAAAGTATATTGAAACGAGCGCAAGCTGTCTACCACCTGTGACCATTGGGAAAAGCCGGCGCTGCAGTAACAGCGGCAGTGCGGCATTATATATACGCGGGATACTCCCCTTTGCTCATGGCTGATATACGTGTGCGCGGCTCTTTAGCTTTCGCAGCAGCAGCTCTCTCTCTCTCTCTCTCTCTCTCTCTCTCTCTCTCTCTCTCTCTCTCTCTCTCTCTCTCTCTCTCTCTCTCTCTCTCTCTCTCTCTCTCTCTCTCTCTCTCGACATAGCATGGGTGATTCGCATCGCGAAGCGAGCAAGTGAGCGAAAGACCGAGAGAGACAGACGGAGGAGAGGGGGATGAAAAGAGAGATAGAGAGAGAGGGATGTCTAATACAGTCCAGCGGCCTACGCCCGGGGGACTGCGGTCCGTTTTCCACTTGGTCGAGTGGCGCTACGCCGCCGCGTTAAGCTCATCGTCTCTCTCTCTCTCTTTCTCTTTCTGTATTCCTTCATGCAGAAAGCGTGTAGATCACAGACACAAGAGCTGCTGCTGTTGCTGCTCGTAGTTTCGAGGAGCTCGTGTCTATGCACGGAGGCTGTGCACTCGTGCCTACAAGTGCGCGCGTAGGCCGTAGTATAGATGGCGAGAGGAGTGGCGATTCGATTTTCGATAACGCCATTCATTATTTGTTCACTCGTTATCGACGACTTCATCGTTTTACAAGCTTCGCATGTGGCTATTTCTCGTTTTATTTCACCTGATTTTAAGTGCCGTAGCTCTGTGGCTGTTTACGTTAACGGCACAAAGCTACGTTACGCGTCGTTACTCATCCGGACGTTGATCGGCAAATTTTTCGATCACCGCGGCCTTTATGCTCGGTAATTTTTCCAAGGACGGTAAAATCGACGACTGCAAGCACGTGCCTCACAACTGCATAATCCGCAATAATAATACCTTGTAATTAATAATTACGCTCGCTAATGAAACCGTGAGTTTCGCATTGCTGGAATTCGCTTTATGAATCAGTAATGGCCGGCCCTTTTATTCCCCTTTATATTCCGCTACAAAGTCAATTTACTTTGCTGCGCGCTCGTGAGGCCGCTCGCGCCGGCGTACAATACCGTTGCCAGCTGCCCCTGTTATACACTCACATTCCATAACCGTTGACAATGACATTTTTCCTCCACACGAAAGCAAATAAAATCCCGCCTGCTCCGCTCCTTTCACATAAAGCGCTCGCGTAAAATAATCAGGCGACATTTTTGCAGAAGGGGACGGGGGGCGGGTGAAAAACGCAATTCCTCCTTAAAATTCTCGTGGTGCGAGCGATAAATTCAATCGCGAGCAAACATGACGGGAGAGAGTGGAGAGAGAGAGAGAGAGAGAGAGAAAGAGGCGAGAGGTATAGGCGCCCGCCGATCGTTTCCAATCTCGAGCAAGAACACACGAGCACGTGCACTCGCGCGCTCTTCTCTATATACACACATACATCGCACCGGCTGCACTCTCGCACTCTATATTGCTCCTTCTCTCCGCTGGTCCAAAAAAAAAAGAGGAAACACCGTCGAAGAAATACATCGAAGCTACTATATCGAACGTCCAACTACCCCGGGGCGCAATCTTTCTCTCGCTTTCTCGCTCGCTCGCACTCTAGTTATCTCTTTAGCGGATAATCGAATAATCGCCATTTACTTAGCGCTTCTGCCGTTCGACGAACGCGCCCCGGCCCGACTCGACGAGATATTACCCGGCTATTCGGCCTGTATTACGCAAGAGCTTTTCGCCAGAGATAGCGGAAATTATAACCGAGGATTACGTAAAGAACACCTGATGGGAATCTCATGGATATGCGCTCGAAGAAAAATTCGACATTTTAAAAAAAGATTAAATTTATCATGTGGAATACTTTGCTGGAGATTAGATGAATCGTTCTGAGTTAAGGAGATTAAATCGTTAACAGTGTACAAAGAAAAAGGTGTTTAGATAATATTTAAAGGTAATCCAGATTTAATAAAAATAGTCCAATCAACTCTAATCAAAAGATCTACAGTTGATAATTAAAAAAAAATTTTAATTGAAATGAAGTTATTGAAGATAATTTGTACATTTATACATACTACTTGAGTAGGTTCTTCTGGTTCATATATAGCTAGTCAAAATGTACGCTATTTTTATTATTTTGTTTGTATTAATAAACATAAGAATTTATGATTATGCATACAACTCGAGCAATTATATTTATCTTATTGTTATATAAAAAGTTCAATGCAAACAATGATTTGTTTTTGAGGTTAAGTATGTTTTTTATATCAATTTATTTATTCTTACATTCAGAAAGACCTAATGCATATTTTCAATTGTAATAAATATTCGTCCAATATTTGTTTTATAACAAAAATTTTTAAGAAGAACTTTCTCTCTATTGCTTTGTAATTAATAATTAAAATGTGACTATCAATTTCTTAACCAGATAAGCCTCCTTAATTGATATGACTAAAATTTTCATTTAGTTGATTTTTCATTATTGTTCAAAAAGTTGATGCAAAATTTCGTTGTCATTATTGTTGCTTCATAGTGGAACAGAACATAAACATAATGTTAACCTTTTAAACAATTGTGATATTAAGTTGCAAATATTGTAGTGAAAGTTTTTAATTGAAAGAATTGAAAGAAGTACCAGTCTTTTGGAAGTTCAAACTAATTAATAGTCTTAACATCAAGCGAGTTCATCTGTATCTTTATTCCATCCAGGAAAAGATGAAGGACCCGTCTCTTGACTCTTGACTTTTCTTGAAATTTCGGACTTCCACATCTCTAATCCCCGCTCTGACATATGTCTTCAAGCCCATGGGAAAAATCACAGTTCAAAGATCGTAAGCAAAGTAATCTCCATAGTGAATTTAGTGACTTATACATGGATGTAATATTATATCCACGGTTTAATCAAGAGTTCATTCAAGTCAACTTAAGAACGTTCACCGGATAATCGATTAATTATATATTTGCTTTAAATGTTGACAGAAAGTTATTAGTAGTATTATCTATGCACCCGCAAAACTGTAAGTACCGTGCCGGTACTAAAATGGAAATATTCAATGTCAAAGTTGCGAACTTTAACACGTAAGGAATATAGGTTAAGCGTGTGTTAAAGAGACATTTTAATTTATAGCCGCAGAAATTAATTATATATTTCGCTGAAAAAGTAATATGTTGTAAAGGATTGCTACCTATATTACGTAAAACAAGAAGAACTATATTAACGGTGCCCTTTCAAAGATATGGCTAAGCAAACATTGTTGTCTGTGTTATTAGTATATCTATATTGTGGTACAGTCTGTAAAAAAGTTTATACCGCACCTTAGTTTTCTGCCTTATTTCAAAACTTTTGGGTTGCTTTTCATATCTTAACAATTTAATCTATGAATTGAAGACATTAAGTTATAAGTAATGCCATTTAATAGTGATCTGAAATATAAATTAACTTTTTAACCTTATTGTCCCCGGTGAACTACCCGAAAATTTTCAATTTTTAGTAAATATCTCTGGAACATTGTTGTCCTAATCTAAAACAACAACGCTCCAGATTTTTTTCTCAAAATTAAATGAAAATAGTGGTTTGCCGTATTTTTTGGTAACAGGGGGTTTAGCATCAAATTAACTGTTTACTCAAAAGAATTTTTTAGTAAAAGTAATTATTCTTAAAAAGGGGAAGGAGTTCTGATCCCCTAATGGGATCGGTACTCCTCTCTAACGGTGAGCTTCGTAAGCTGACAGTAAAGGCTCCTTTTCTACATAGATTATATATATAGTGATAGCCAGTGGCCAAATGGCAAATATTTGAGACTACGAAAGAAGGCTACTTCAATTGTTTTATATTATATCTATGTATAGTAGCAGTTGCGATCCCAATAAGTACATATGTTCATTTTCCTCCATGCCAGGTTAACCGAAGGCGACGCAATGATTTAATACTTATGTGCACGACAAAGGTTTTACGTCTATGAAATATGCCTTACATTTAATAATACCTTAAGTGAGTGAAAATAGTTTTACGATTACTTTACGAAAAAAGGGATTACTAAAAAGTGGCTCACCATTCTAATGAACAATAAAGTTCGCGAAAAAATTTTTAGATGATTTTTTAAATACACGAAAAATAAACACGTATAACAAGCGAAAATCGATATGTTCACGAAAAAATCCTCCCGTGAATAGCAGCCACGCCAATTTAGTTCATAGTCATGCATGTCAATCGTTTACACTTAGTTGATTTTTCATTAATGCAAGATTATCAATGTAAAATCAGATCTTACTGCCTGCATGACGTCTCATCATACAGAGATCTATACAGAAACCGTATAATTTTTTCGAATCTTACAGATCTGTAACTGATCAACCCCAGCGACGGCAGATTTTCTACTTTTGGTTTTATTTGGTTTGGATAGTGTTAAGGAACACTTAGTCATCTATATTAAGGTCGTTTATATTTCTACTTGATTCCAATTTTCTAGGTACGTCAGAACACGTGGCATTTATCACTGACAGTTATGTACCTAACTTTACTTGAGTTAGTATGGGTGCTAAATAACTATCAGTAACTGCAGCATTTCTCTTCCTAATGGATCTTTTAACTCATTAAGAAACATGCAAGCAACTATAGTATTTGCCACTAGCATTCCCTTGCTGTTCTCAAATATAATCTTAGGCACATTAGATGTTTCATGTGTAACTGTGTTTTTGTATACATTAGCTTTTACATCTTCATTTCTACTATATATAATATACTAAAGATGCTTATTTTATGAAAGTCGTAGGTTTCTTTCTCTTTCGTTACGCGTAAGTGTAGCTTTCGAAAGAACTCCAGCTCTGATTTGTCGCTCATTCGTCGCCGCTAAATCGTAATGTCTCAGCTTATGGTACAGCATTTTTCTGGCTATGTCCAATTTGTGATAACAAATTCACGCTTGGTCCTATCCAACTGGCTATGACACATCCAACTCGCAATGTCGTATCCAACTCGTGCTGTTGAATCCCGGACGAGCCCCCAAAATGTGAATTGCTCGTTCGATCTTATTTCAGGCTCGGTTATAACAATATTTAGCTAAATTTTCGAGTCTACCGTCATTTTTACAATTAAGGCTAATAAATTTAATAAGATTATACAAAAAATATTATCGTATTTATAACAAATTGACCCTTAATAAGATCTCGGAACATTTTATAACCTAAGATAATTGATTATGAATCTTTATCGCTTGTGTGTATCTTTTAGATTGAAACGATGAATCAATTTAGGTTTTACAGCGGTGTTCGCGACTTTTGCGCTTTTTCCCTATTAAAAATAAAGCATTCAAAGATATTACAAGTATATTTTAAACTTATTCAGTGCTACCAAAGACTTGGCTTTTAAAGTTTGATTCTCTTAGACTTTCTTATAGCTAAACCCATTACATGTAGCTTGTGAAGGCATTTTTCCAGCGGTTAAATTTCACAAAAATAAAAAATCCCTCCACGTAAAACTTCCTCGAGATTATCTTTTCGAGTCATCTAACCCGCTTTCAAATTAAAAGTGAAACTACGTTTTCCAGCGAAATTTCAAAAGAGCAGAAACCGTCAAATAAATGCAAAACTCGAGGAACATTCAGCTTTACGCATCCTTAAAAAAGAGAAAAAAGCAAAGCCATTTCACGTCGCACTGCGGAAGACCGAATGGCAAGGCAAGCGGCAAACTTATCAGTCCGCAGTCGCCGTACTTTCCAGCTCGCACGTTTATACCGCTTGCCGCCCCAACGTCCATCAGTTATGTGTAAACACGCACGCAGCGTATCGTCGCGATCGTAACTCAGTAATGTTTAATGCCGTAATTCCTCGGTATCTGCGAGCAGGCTTACATCCGCCCGTACGCGCGCGTAAAACCAAAGCTCGCGCTAAAGCTGCCCGCATGCACGCGAGCGTAGATCGACAACAACGGCGCGCGACAGCGCACGTCCAGCGGCAAAATAATCGAAAACTCGCCCCTCCCGGACAATAAGCGAACGAGCACTTAACCTTTCCCGCGCGTTTAAGCGCGCAGGCGCATCGACAGCGTCGGGGCCAGCTGACGGCGGCCGTGCGGTGCGGAGATTATCGGTCGATTTGGCGTGAAAGGCGCACGCACGCACGCACGCACACCGCGGAAGAGAAAGAGCGATCGCGCGCTCGACGCAACCAAAATAGCCGCGCGCGCGCGGTCGCGTCGGCGGTGGCGGCGCAGTGGTACAAGCGCGCCGTCTATGCGCTTATCGCGGCCTTTTGACGCACGTATTGCCAGTGGCTTATGCCTGCGTTCTATGCGCGTATATACGTATATGCATACGGGCGCAGTATGCATAGTTAGGTAGGAAGAGGGGGGGGGGGGCTGGTCGAGCGTACCGGCATGCGAGGTCATTAAACGCGAGAGGGTGAGAGACAGAGTGAGAGCTGCTGGCGCGCGACACGTCACGCGGGGGACGTGTGCAAGCAACGCCGCGGTGTATACGTCGCGTTATACCGCTACTGCTGCTGCTGCCTAATACAGGCTATGCGATATATACACAAGCATGTATATGTATATACGCGTATCAGTAGACGCACGTCGTATTTTCCCGTGTATGGGAGCCGGCTCGCGACGAGAGCCTCTTCTTCGTCGCAGGTCCGCGCACTGCAAAAGACGAAAGGCCGAAGGGACGGGGGAGGTTGCGATGTCGGGCTCGTTGGGATATTACGGTGGGCGGCACGTAGATGAGCGCGACGGCGTGCGTTGCGAGTATACGCGGGCCGCGACACATTTTGAGGCGAGAGGAGCGGGCTATGTATAGGTGTCCGTATACCAGGGTGCACGCGAATACCTGGGAACTTGTGTGAAGCTGTTCTCAAGTTGTTGGCCCGCTAGGGGGGTGAAATTAATTTTGACGAGCGGCTTGGGATGATTTATTTTGGAGTAGTTTTTGGTATGACGCTGTAGGAGGGAATTTGAATTCATGCGGAATTTCGGAATTACGTTGTAATTGGTTTTAACTGAAACTGCTTTGCGTATGAGACATCAGAGAGTTGTGGTCTTTATATCGTTATATTATGACAATGAAAAAGGGTATGTGATCTTGGTACGAATGAATAAAATGCATAAATAACAAATACGTTATTCTATATGTAGGATATAGATAGCTAGATAGATATGATATTTATTTTTGTACAAGATAAAAAGTATATATACAGTAGTTCAAAGAAAGCATTGTTCAGAAACATAAAATAATATAATTATTTCGTACTTAAAACTAAAATTTTTTCGCATCACAAATCATCGTTAGTTTGAAACTGAAATTCTGCGGTGATAAAGGGGATTAAATACATCTTCCTGAGTTTAGGTAACTCATTTATTTGTACAGCAGTTTAGTGATGAACCAATAGTTTTCTAAGTATACAATTGTTAGGACCTTGGTTTGAAGGGATTGAATTATAGGAGCTAATTCGATGCTATATTATACTCCACCCCATCAGATTATTCCATAACTGAATACAGAATGAAAAGAGCATGATAAATTATTGTCATATTCGATTTATGAACCTAGAAATTCAATGTCCGAAAGGGATCAAGTTAGTTTTGGTAAAGTTAACAAATCAGCGAGAGAATTGTAAGCAAACCATTAAAAGATGTACGTTAGATCTTTCTTAACTATTACTTTTAGCTCTATATATTATGGTGGCATCATCTGCACTCTTTTTGAATTAAATCATCAACTCTCTGGCGCAGTATCCCGAGACATCTCGTCCAAACGAGGTTTTTACCAGGAGGACGAGATATCTCCTCCTGACATTTTTGGCCATAATTTTTGACTGGTACACTTTTAGAGTACCTACGACAACGCAGATTAAAGCTGACAATTTGCGCTTTAAAATAAGCTTAATTTGACTTACAAATAGTATAATCAGTAAATATACTACAATACGAAGAATAAGCCGAGAATCGCAACAGTTGCTGGTTATAAGGAAATGTTTTCGGTTGGTAGTGAGATATCGCTTTGCGGCAGCTCAACAACCATATCGATAACATAGGGAGTAGCGACGACCATGCGAAGGAATCGCGAGAAATTGAACATGTGAATCAAAGGGCTCTGAGTATCACCGAAATGGCCTCACAGTACAGGAGGATTAACGAAAATTTCCTCTTGAACAGCAGGGAGTGTAGTGCGTGCTTTGGCGACGATATATGATAAATGATAAATGATAAGTCTGTCAATTTTACTCTCCGACGTCGAGTGTGCGACGTCGTGATCCGCCACTATCCACTAACCCAGTGTAACGTCTACATATTTCTTACATAAAGATCTATGTTTATCATTACATTGCGGATTCATTTATTTTTGCTCTCCAATCTACAATAGATAAGGTCCAAGAATGGTACCTTGGATTAGTCCAACTTCTGTAGCAGTATTCTCATTCATGCAATTATTAATTTTGACTCTCTATTTTCTATTAGTCAGGTAGCTCCTGAAGTGTGAACATTTTTCCTCTAAACCCATATCTTTCCAATTTGTTCAGCAAAGTCTTATAACAGATGAAATCAAAAGCCTTTGCAAGATCAAGACCTACTGCAAGAACTTTCTGTTTATTTTCTAACAACTCATGGATGTTAGTAACAATGACATATATGGTTAACCTTCACTTCTTAAAACCAAATTGTTTCTTCGATAGTTTTTTTAACTTTGTAGCAAAGTTTTTCCATCCTTATTACGATATATTTCGTTCAGAGGAAGCCGTATTCGCTGTCCTTGTCTAAGCACAGTTTTGCTATTAACTCAAAAAGTAGTTTATTAATTGAAAAATTAAGAGTTGACCCCAATTCGTTCTTTTAGGTCTCAAAATATTGCTTATTTCAAGAAGAATTGCAGTCGACTCTTAGTTTTTCAATTAACAAATTACTTTTTGAGTAAATAGCAAAACTGTGATTAGACAAGGACAGAAAATGTGACCTCCTTTTAACACTTTATTTAAGGGTGAGGTTATAGCTATAGGTTTATAATTATCACACAGTATTCTGTTACCTAATTTGTAAATGGATATTACTACAACTTCTTTAAATTGATCTAGACATATGCATGACTTGAAACAAGGGTTTATAAGTTTAATGAATTGTGCTGCCAAAAATTCAGCTGCAGTTTTAAATGTTCTTGGAGAAACTTTATCTGGTACTGCTGTATTTTTTAGGATCGAACGTTCTTATTATATCGTATGCTTGACTTATTATGACTTAATCCAGGTGAAAGGTATGTGGGACATTTTTATTGGACGCACTTGTGATTCGGCTTGGTATAGACTCTATCAGTTGCTCGCAACCGATGCAAAGAATTCATTTAAATAGATAGCTATTATCTTTGCCCGTGATGTCCATTTTGTAAATACATAATATTGCATCCAATTTAACCTCTATTTATTATAGTGCCATTATTTTAAGATGAATCCATACTTCCGAAGTAAGCAAGCACGACGCTGAAACTTAGCTCATACCTAGTAGAAGTCATAACTTGGATTTTTTCAAAAAGAGCCACCAACTATGGGAATTGCTCCATATTGATTGCTTTGTAGTATAATAATAATAGCACCGTCGCAAAGTACGCCATTTCTCCCTCTACATTTAGCCAATTTAGTATTTCCCTGCAGGAAGCAATGTGCTCATCCTTCCTGATACTGTTGTCTGGCCTGGAGCTCACCTGACATATCAAGATACACCAGTGAGCAATAATCCTAATTAGAGGCACAGTCGGTGGTGAATAATCGCATCTACTTGCGGCTTCCGCATCAACTTCGAATACATTACATAACCAAGATTAGTTAAAGTGTCGGCAAAAGGAACGAAAATACTATCCAGCAGCAATGCCAAGTAAATTCAACCCCTGAACTTTATTGACATTGTATAATAGTAATCCATAAATAATTGCCTTTGTTTTGCCGATATTGAGTATCAGGTCATTCTCCGCAGCTCCGTAGGTCAACGCGACACTGCTCGCGCCGCAGCCGACGAGCGCCGGATGCCATCATGAATCCCCCCCCCCCCCCCCAGTGACTTGACTGCAGGTTTGCAGGTTGTCCGCGTAAAGCAAGTCTGCGACACTGGCATCTGCCAGTGCGTCCCTCAAGACACTTATCCACAGACTCAACCGGAGCAGTCCAAGGATCGAACCTGGATTGGTTGTAAGCCAGTCTGATTCGTCATTGGATTTTGTAATAACTCTTTGGTTACGGTCCATGTTCCTGGACAAGCTCATCCTAACAAGTTTGTAGCTTTACTATAGTCGAACAATATTATAAAATATTGAAAGCTCAAACTTCATTCATTTTCTAAATTAACAAGACATTTTAAGTGTTACCTTAGTATATATTTATCAAGCATTACACGTATTGGCTTTATCGCCGAATTATGACAAATAATATTTAAATAATGTTACCAGCATCATTGGCAGGACCCGTGGTTGCTTTATAATAAGTAATTAATATTAATTACGTCTATAGAAATGTTCCAGTTACGAACAAAAATAAATTTTACCACCGAAAAAACAAATTAATGGATAAGCTTATCAGAATTATATGCGCTGCGAAAGTATTCGCAAACAGATATAATTAAAAACATTACTTGATTATTGGGAAAATAATGCTGGCTAATATAAAGCTCTCTTCTCGCCGAGAAAGCAATAATCCGAACATTAAAAAAAATCTGTAAAAAATGCACATAATCCTGCAACTAGAACAATGAAATGCCCAAAATACGGAATTCTTCCCTTGCAACGTTTCAACCAGAAATGCCTCTCTTCTAAAAAAAAAAGAAGCGAATAACGAATCCACGAAGAAGCGTACAGGCAATACGGGCACAGCCCATCAACTCCAGGTATCCATCGACGATATACCGATCGCTCATCGCTGCTCCTTTTATACGCGTATATTATAATAGAAGAGAAATCCCTGTGCAATCGTTGCCTGCGCGGGTCTCGCCAGACTTTCAGCGCCGGGCGCGCGCACATATCCGGCGACATCTCACGTTATTGATACAAGAGCTTATCGGCGTCGCAACGCGAGGAATCCAATTTTCGCGAGCGCGCGCGCGCGCGCTATTCCGAGCGAAATCCCGACGGCACGTAGCACCTACACACGTACTGAAAGCCGCGCGTCATCCTCGCGCAGCTCCTCGCGTCGTGTCATTCTTCGGCTTCATTCGAAGCGACGACGACGAAAAGCGTGAGCGCTCGGGCTTATATTCGCTTACGCGCACCCGCGCGCTCTCAAGAAATGAGCTTTTCAGAGAATCGAGAGAGAGAGAAAGAGAGAGAGAGAGAGTTTTTTAATTTGATTTATTGACATTGGACTCGTGGTCCATTTTGACACAAAAACATACAGTTGTTTTACAAAATAATAGGATGGTCGATGGCTCAAGTGGTAAGACACTTGCTTCTTAAAACAGAGGCTGCTCAAGGAACGTGAATTCGTTAAGAATTGTAAGAAAAACATTAAATTGTTAAGAAAAAGAAATATTACAAAGCTAGAGAGAGTGAAAAAGAGAGAAAGCGATAGAGAAGAGAGAGAGAGAGAGTAGTTACGAGGCAGAATCGAATGAAATGTCTATCAAGATGCTGCTCTCTTTTATCCTCTTCTCTCCTCTCCTCTCCTCTCTACAGGCAGCTACCGATGAAACACGGGGTATCACATACCCAAGGGCGAATTTCTGCATGTAGGCTACAGTACCTGTACATGTCCATTGCATCCGATCGAGATTTGCGTCTTCAAAGACAGCAGCAGCAGCAGCAGCAAGTACAAAGTTTCTTTGGTTTTCTTTGTCACCGGGTTCCCTCTCGCTTGTTCGTCCTTTCAGCGCGGAAATGTCGCGCCGCCTATAGCCTGCAGCTCGGTTTCTACATTACGCTGCTTCTTTGAGACGGGCGCGACTCGATGATGTGTATTTGCCTATCCTGCCCGTCAGCAGAGCCGGATTGAGAAGCTCGGAGATCAAGCGCGCGGATCGCGCACGCGAGGGGATTGCTGCGACGCAGTTGAGCAACAATACCAAGATCGAGCGATTTTTCAACGGGGTTAATCCGTTGAAATTAAGAACGGGCGAGGATCGGATTCTTTTTCACCGAGAGAAACATTATTGAAAATACCGCGAATCCTAGACCGGGAAATTAACAATTTTTAATAGCAAATGGGAGACGTACTTTGAAAGTAGTAAAACTTCCCGTGCAAAAAATAAAGTCCGGGACAAGTATTGAGAAAGTCTGACTATACCAGACGATGTATAGCAGACCATACGCCAGAAATTTTTCAACATTGCATAATAATAATTTTTTAGGGTGCCATTGTTGATGAGGTCTAAAACTTTGTAAATAGGTTTATTAGTACTCAAAGAAGGGTACGCGAGTTTTGATTTTGTCTAAATCTAAGTATTTTTAAAATTATGAATAATTATTCATTTCTCGGACGGTAAAAATCAAGGCAGGAAATTTGAATTTTTTATTTACTTTCGAACTCTCTTAAGACAACAGCCACACAAGCGGTGTGGGTTCAGAAATATCTTTCCGGATTTTTCGGGGGTGAAGATCGAGCCTGCAATCCGCTAGCCAGGTAAAGGCAGTAATGCCCGTAAATGTAATTAAAAAAAAAGAAAATATGGAGGTTAAAGATTTATTTATTATTTAGTTATTTACTTACTTACTTACTTACTTACTTACTTACTTACTTACTTACTTACTGACTGACTTACTTACTTACTTACTTTTAGCAATTATTACCTAACATGAAATTTAATATAGTAAATTTTCGCACTCGGTTTGCAATATTTCCAATACAATTTCTCTCAATGTTTTACGAGGCACTAAGTTCACGGAATTTTTGCATTGCTATAGAGTAGAGGCAAAGTCGGTTCTTGCCGCAACGAGGCATGCTACGCTTCTTAGCGCCTTGCAAGTGAAATTGAATTCGTTCCTCCCGCCAAGTGCATCCTCACCGCGTAATCACTCGCTGCTCGCTCGCTTCCCACCTGCAGTACACGAACGTTACCTAGTGAGAAATTGAAGCAGTATAATGACAAAAATAACAATTGTTGTATTTAGTATATTGAGGCAATATTCGAATCTCTATAAGAATGTAATATTTCTGGACAATTTTTACTATAAATACGGTAATTGTTCATGATCTACACAAATGACATATACAAATACTAATTTTTATGCTATCTTTTCTTTCACCGTAAAACCTAATAAATGAAAAAATACAAACAAAACGCTCAACGAAACTATATTTCAGCAGATTCAGCAATGCAATTGCTGCGTCAGGTGCCCCTTGTTACTCATTTCAGAAGGAGAAACGTAACATTTCAATAGCCACGAGCCTCCCACCCCCCGGCGAACTAAGTTTATTTGCCGTGCGGCAATTTGCGCGGGGGCCCCGCCCGTATAGCCCCCGACTATCGGCACTAGTCCTGCCGCTAATACTAGCGCTGTCCGATGAGCCCAGGCCAACCTGTTCGCGCCTGCCGCGAGCCAGCCAGGCAGCCGCCCTCGTCCTTTGCCCGCTCCAGACTGGATCCGTTATTTGATTGAACGTGTTGACTTATCGGGGGAATCCTATTCTCTCGGCAAAGCGCTGATCGGCCCCGTCTTCGTCGCCTACTCGTGTATGTGGATGTATGTGTATATAGAAAGCCAATGCGCCACCGCTCCCTGTTTGCCCCGGCAAATAGTTGGGCTATAGACTTAGCCTCGCTAACTCCCTTACACAACTCCTCTCTATATATCTCTCTCGCTCTCTCTCTCTTTCACCCTCTCTTGAGCTTTAGCTTCGTTAGGACGCGCGCTGGATGCTTGTGTGCGTTTTTTTGCTTTCTCTCGTACGCTGCAGCAGCGGCGGTAGGCTAATGGAGTCTCGCGGTGCGGGCGGCATTTTTCTCGCTCGCTTCGTAAATACTCGCGTGTTTAGCGTGCCCCGCGCGGCAGTAGCGTGCTTTTTTGAGAAATTGCGGTGGCTTGAGGAGAAAGAGCACGTTTCGCGAGGCGGAAGTGCGGCGGTGTATGGCTGCGCGTTGATTGCGACAAGAAGGACAGTTTTTCTGATTGCTGAACGCGGGTTTATGGAAATTGCGCTCTCTTTATTAGGAATTAGTATAAGACAAACTTTTGTTTGTGAATCTTGTGAAAATGTACTGTGTGCGTTTCAAAATTTTTTATTAAGATTTTCCAGAACTGCGGGCAAAGAGAACTTCAAAGTGTTTGTGCACGGGTATAAAAAAATGTTGTAACTGTAGATAATACTCTTCAATATTTAATAAAAATGTAATGGAGACTAGATCTGGAAAGCTTCGAGTAATTTCAATTTTACAAAATCGGAAAGTTATTTTTGACCCTTGGGTTCGGATAAAGTAAATCGCTTTACGAAGAAAAGCGAGCTTCCATAGAATATGCGGATACTTTAGATTGGTAATAAGTTAATCTGCTCTAGTAAATTTTTAAAACAAAACTTAATTCAGTATGTAGAAAGAACTTATTGATCTCCACGAGTTAAACAATTGTAGAAATAAGCCGACGATTCGGACGTATAAATATATTATATAAATACATTATTAATATAATACATTATTAATATAAAGAAATACATTCGGTAGGATTTAAAAGTGGAAACAGCTAACTAATTCAATTACTAACATACAAATTTAATTAGTCAGCTGCTTTCACTTTTAAATCCAACCACATGTAGGGGAGAGTCACCCACTTTGGGACACTTAAGGATTTTTGTGTATAAAATCTTTCTTTGTTGATCAAATTTAATTTTACAAGTCCTTACAGATAGTTTTTAGTACTAGGAAACAGTGTACCAAAGTTTGATTAAGGTTAAGAAATTACAGTGATTGCGATTTAATATAGAAATGAGGCTTAAGTGTCGCCTATTTTGTGACACGGTCCTCCACTTTGTAGTAAAGTGACCACCTATCAGTTTTTATGGTAAAGTACACAGAGAGAATTTTCTAATAAAAATTATAACGAATTTCCGGGTAAAAAAATACCGTAAATAACTATAAAGCTGGGACACTCCTACTTACTGGCACTTTTTACTGATATTTTACTAAAAACTTTACCTCATTGACTACAAATTTTACTGCACAGACTATAAATTTTACCGCACTGAATGGTAAAATTTGCCTGATTTGAGAAAAAGAAGACAGCTGATAAAGGAAACAACTGAGCGTGTACACATTTTAGGTTAACTCAAATATAAATGTGTATAATGTACTACTTATTTAAGTATTAATGATACTGCTACAACAATTGGAAGAAAATCCAGATTTTTAAAAAATATTTCGTACAAATTTTACCACAAATTTTGGCTTTCTCTAAGATTCGTACAGTGAACTTTTACTCTGCGGCAGGTAAATTTTACCCTTCAGTACGGTAAAATTTATCGAAAATATCAATAAAAACTGCCGGAAAGTTAGAGTGTCCTCGCTTTATAGTCATTCAAGGTAATTTTTACTGCGAATTTCATCATAATTTTTATTAGAAAATTCTCTCCGTGTAGTCGTATATTAAGTGCTTCAGAAAATCAAGACTAGCCTAGTAGAGACTTCGCCTAACAGTGTTGATAAAGTGGCCATCTATCAGTTCTTATGCACGAAGAGAAAAAGATAGTAACGATTACTGTATATGTATAGTAAATTGGGAACGATGAGTCGAGTTGGTAATAAGTACTATACAAAATAAGGATTCTGTATACTGATTACTAACTATTTGAGTACTGAGTCTCATTTTGTATAGCACCTCTTACCAACTCGACTCATCGTTCTCAATTGACTATACGTGTATAATAATCGTTACTATCCCTTTCTCTCAGTGTGGTAAAGTCGTATAGTAAGTGCTTCAGAAAGTCAAGACTAGTCTAGCAGAGACTTCCTTTATGTGTTATTTAACTACATGGTGCCGTAGCGTACGCCTTGGTGTCGATATTTTGTAATTAGTAGGCCTCGGAATTTTGAAGAAGCAACCGCAGTTTCTACCGGCGTCCATTGCCTTTTGCCTTGCAATGCATTCGTATGGCTACTTTACCAATCGATAAACGTCAACGAAAGTTGCAATGTTTACATCGAAAATATACTCTACGGCAAAAACTGGCACATGTATCTTAAAGTACATAAAAAATCTACAATTCTATGTACCGTATGATTTTTCTTTTCTCACTGACAAAAGTGGTTTCTTTACATGCATGCCCTGCTAAGAAATCAGAGTTTCGATGCTTTCGCGCGTAAACATGGCCCTATCTCATAATTAGAGGACGCTAACAGGGGGCTCACCGAACCTCTCACCATCTATTGTCACAATACATATACCGTAGGAGTTACGGCGCCCCAAAATACCACATACAGCGAGATCTTGCGCAGGTGGCCACATTACCCGCGCCCACCTTACTTGAAAATCATTGATTTATGAATTATGCACTGGTGAATGTAGTACAAATCCTTCATTTTATACATTGAAATAAAGCAGAAAGCTCACTTAACCGCGGCCTCCCGTATCCATTGAAAAACTCCGAGCTCGTCCTTCTCGTTCCTCGCTTATCAATTTTTCAGCAACTCCCCGCTCCCCGGTGCGCCCTCGCAAAACCCGTGAATCAGCATAATGGTCGCTCGCCAGCGCGTAAACGTGTACACGCGCCCACTCGCTCATATATATCCATATGAATACTTGATGCGTGACGGCGGGTGGGGCAAGGGGGTTAGAGCGCCAGCGACCCGTAGGTTTGCCTAGGCAATAGCTCTCGGTCGAAATAATACAGCGAGCGGGCGAGCGAGGGAAAATGGCCCGAGCCCATTTTTACACCCCATAAGAGAGTCAGTGGGCCATTGTTCCTGCGCCGGCTCTTTGTTTCAGCGTGAAGCAGCGGCGGCGGCGCCGGCAGCTCCATCTCTCCCGGCGTCGCTCGCTCGCTCGCGCAGGCCTGATTTAACGAGGAATTGTGGAGCGATAATACATCACCGCACTGAAATACCGCAATGGCGCGCGCGAGAGTGAGAGAGAGAGAGAGAGAGGGAGGGAGTCGAGCGACCGCCTATATGTGCGATAGCTCGGATAATATTGTTGAAAGGCCTCTCCTCTCGCCGCAACAACGCTAGCTCGCGAGCGACAATCGACGCCCGTGCGCGCACACACCCACGCATACACGCTTGCCTCCCACGCTCTACTGTGCGTCGGTGTATACACACACACACACACACACACACGCTTGGCTCGCATTCACGCGACAAAAATTGCCTACGCATAACAACCTGCGCGAGCGCGCGCGCGCGAATTAATGAAGGGGGAAGGCAGGCGACGACGAGCTTTTATTTATCTAGTGTAGCGCGGGTTGCGAGATATGGCGCTGCGGCTGTTGTTGGCTCCGCGGGGAAAACATTTTTTCGAAAAAATCGCGCGCTGCACAGCGCAGAGCAAAGGGGAGAAGAGAAAGGCCGACGCGAAAGAGAGAGAGAGAAAACACACGGACTATAGAGACGGTGTTGTGGAACGTCGCGCTGCACCCGAGGGGGAAAAAATCACGCGCGCTTGTATTAACGCGCGCCGCGACGAAGATGCATTTGGCATTCGTCGATGCGTGAAATTGTCAAATGCTCGGGAGTCTGGATGCCGCTGCTGTATAGCGCGAGCGAGACGGTTGAACGAGCGCGACGCGCTGCGCCGATATCGATTAATGACTCTACGGGGTTCGCGGGAGAGGCGCGGGATTAACCCGGGGGGTGTATGTGTGTGTGTTTCTCTTTCCGGTTCGCGCGACGAGTTCTTTTGAGAGCGCGATGCGTTCTTATTTGCGAACGTCGGTGTTATTGGAATGTTTTGACGCTGCTGCGGCGGGGATCCGATGAGGATTATTATTTGGATTGCTTTCGAGTCTGGTTGGGAATTTTGTGAAAAGAATCATAAAGACTTCGACATTTATACCTCTTGTCGATATATAATATCTTCATTAGATAAAGTAATTGGAGGAAACACCAATTATTGGAATTATACATTAAATTTCCGATATTCTGTTTTCAAAAGGGTTAATAGTAACAAATTTTACTTACTTGCAGAAAGAATCTGTACTTAAAAGGAGAAGCAACAATTTTAAGAAATTCGTTGTTCTGATTATAAGAAACCTCCACAGTTTCTTAAGAAGACTTTTCTCTTAAATTTAAGTAAATTAACACATTTGTTCTTAATTTAAGTAGATGTTGATTCGTGTATGAAGCAATCTTTTGTTCTTAATTTTAATACATTATCTTTCCTAATTTCAGTAACGCTCTTTCTTATAATTATTCTATGACAAATCTGAAGTTATTACCTCAATTTGTACTAATAAATAAAGCAGGTATTTTCTTAATATGTAATTTGAGTAGAATATTAATAAGTATTAAAAAACAACAGTTTCACTGAGATGTTATATTTTTTTGAATCAGCATATTTAACTCACTCAATCAGTTTCTTAAAAGATTCACGAATTATTATAAAAAAAATAAGTTCAATAAAATTATCCATTCACATAAACAAATTAAATACAATCGTGTAACGGAAGTTGAATCTCTCGAGAGTTCGAAAGTTAATGGTCTCTTTGGATATGTATGTGGGTGATTCTAAGTACAGCTTACTATTTGATGTCCCAAGTAAATTAAGTACTTAAGTTATAGAAAATTGTATATTTAATATTTTGAAGAACTGGTCTTTTTTAGAATTTTTTTTTGGTTTTCTTTTTTACAAAAATTGCGTTGAAAGGGTCTAATAGTGCGAGTTTTGCTTGCCTCCGGCATAGTTTATACGTACAAAATTCAATTTATTTTATTTTTATTTTTATGTTATGATATTTTACTGTTTTTAGTGGGATATTAGTCTTTTCCGAACAATTATTATATTCCTTTATAAATGGAAGTAAACAGTCATAACCTAAAAATTACGGTTCCAAAGATGTTCCTAAAATTGAAGCAATGGCTGAGTCTTATTTTAAGTAAATTTATTTCTTACCATACAGTACGCTTGTTTCTTATTTTCAGTAGAAACATTTCTTACTTCTCTTTTAAGAAATGCGTTTCTAAAATTCAGAAATTTCGGTTCTTATCTTTATAACCTTCTTTTGTGCTTTCTACTTTTTAAGAAACACTAGTACTGAAAATAAGAAGATAATTTATTATAATCAGTAATGCTTTACTTATAATCAGTAAAGCTTTATTTATAATAAGTAAAATGAAATTTTTTAATTGCTGACTTTAAGTAAAGGTAATTTTTCATATGCAACAATTTTCAGTAAAAATTTTTGTAGTGATAGAGATAAAGCTGGTTTTTGATTATTTTATGAGTATAAGATTTTTAAATAACTATACAATTTTATATTAGAATAAATTTAATCTCTTTGATGTTCTTGATCAAACGACCTTGCTAACGACTTTAGTCCATTTTTTTAAAACTTGATTTTATGCCAAATTGTATATGATTAAACAGGTCTGTTTTATGTCAAAAGAAGCTACAAAATGCTTTAAATGCTTTGGTACTGTGCTTTTCCAAACAAAATTTAAACGCAAAGCAATGTTTAAAACAATCTGGTTTAAAATGGTAAAACATCAGTGAAAATCATAAAACTCTGTTGTAAAAAAATATATGTTTACATGATACACTATGGTTCAAAGAGTTAATACTCGCTTTACCACAAGGATAGAAATACCTTTGTAAATTCAAACCCGTTTTAAAATTTTCAAATTTGGATAGGAGATTCGTAATCAGCGACCCTTTGAACCATTATACATACAGAGAGAATTTTCTGATAAAACTTACCATAACAATCATTGTAAACGTCGGACATCCTGACTTCAAGGGAAAACTTTACAATGATTTGTATGGTAATTTTCTATTTTTATTTTATTAATTTCTACCAGAGGGCACACGTACGATCATCTGAATTCATCTACTCGAGTTATAGGGCAAGTTCCAACCTTGTCAACGAATATCAACGTTCAGATTTGTCTATATTTTAGCTTGTTTTCTTTATCCGCAGATAAAATACAAGCAATTGCTTAAGTTTAATACTGTATTCCGTAATATAATATTTAATACCTAATCGAACAGGTATAGTTTTAATTACTATCACTTATGTTTCGATCTAGCACATTAGTGCAAACGCTAAAGCCTCAATATTTCGAGGACCCGAAAAACATACATATTCATATATTTCGTAAAAGGAAGCCTAAATAAAGAAAGCTTTAACCTTTAATTAACACTCTTCCTACAAACAATACTACATAAATGAAAAACTTATCAAGAAGCAAAATTTAACGAATGTACTTTGATTTTCATGTTTCAGTGCCGGTGGCGCGGGTGGTGGCGCTGGTGGGCGAGCCGACGTATCTGCCCTGCGACATCACGCCGAGCCAAGAAGGGGACGCGGTTCACCTCATCCTCTGGTTCCGCGAGGGCCACGATGGCTCGTCCTCGGCGATTTACAGGTGCGCATAATTACACCCAACAGCCAGTCGGTCGGTCAGTCAGTCAGTCAAGCCAAGCCCCAACCACAGAGTCTAATCCAGCCTCGAAATATGGCTTTTCAGGGCCGACGATGCGTGAAGCGCTTCGGCCGCGTGCTCGGCCGAGCGCGGAAACCTACCTTTGCGGGCACGCGCGTGCGCCGAATCAAATCACGCGCCACGGACTTTTTTCTAATCGGAGGCTCGTTCAATTTTGCCCGCGGTAAACACAGAGGCGCGCCGCTTTTATCCCGGCGAATCGTTCGCTCGGCACTTTTGCACACCGATTTGCGTCGCGGCTGTGGCTGGGTGAGTTAGCGCGGCGCCAACTGACGCTCAACGCTTCGCTTGTTCTTTGGTTTGAATTGTAGGAGATCAGAGAGGGGAAAAGAGGGGACCAGAAATAAGTGGGAAGAGGAGCGGATAGACGAAAAGCTTTTGTCCGGAGGAACCGAGGGAGTAACTCTCTCGCGCGAAGGCAGGCCAAGCATTGAGCATATGAGCTTGCGTGGTACCTTTGACAGTATTTGCCATTCTCGAGATCATGCTTTTTTTTGGAGCAATGCGCAGGTTTGCAAAGAGTTTTTCAGATGCGTCACGACGCGAGGTAGAAAGGGAAGAAAGTCAGCCAGATCGACAACTGCTGTTCACGAGAAGTCAATAGTTTTTATTTAAAATCTTCGTGCTGTTTGAAACTGCGAGAGTTTTTAAAGAAAATTGTAGATAGACATTTGAAAATAAAAGAGCCGGGACTGAGATGTCTTGTAAAAATAAGTAGCGACCTTTTTTAAAGAAAAACAGAACACTTTGAAGCTACGCGTATGTCATATTCGAAAGCTGAACTTTCAACTCTAAAGTAACGTATGGAGCGAACGGAACGAATAAAAGTTAAAAATCTTCTTCAAACTTTAAAGTCTTTGAAAAGACTAATACCCCCTGAGATTTGTAAAATCAATACAAATGTTGCATGAAAATTATTGTTGCAAGAACAACCAGTTTTTATGAATTTTACGAGTAAAAACGTTATTAATGCAATTGTTTAATAAGCTTTTACACAATTTTCTTTCTTTGCGGCAAGCTCAAAGGGATATGATGGGTAATTGCATTGACATCGTTATAGAGTTCATTTACAAAGGAATGCTACGAGAATCCGCAGAAAAATATAGAGATTCAGTATAAAATTGCAGCGTAATTGCCCCGTTCATTTTACTTTGATGAATCAGCGTTGTTCAACAAAGAACTATTTTCAAATATATTTAGCCTCCACGTGAAAAGCTTGAAGCAGAAAATGATTCCATGATTACGCGAGCCAACAAAGCCGGCGTCTAGATTCCGAAAAATTTAATACAATTGCCCTCTCGCCTCCCTCTGCGGGTAATCTCGCGCAAATAAACACGGCGACTTTCTTTGCAATCGGGGGGAAAACAAAAAGCAGCAGCGAGCAAAAGAAACTATATCGCGAGAGCGGAAAAATCGAGCCAGAAGGGGGGGGGGATATATATAGGCGAGGAGCAAAGAGCAAGAGGCGCACGACGACGGTACTCTGGGAAATCTCGTCCTATAGTCGTCGTCGTCGTAGTCGTTGTCGTTGCCGTCGCGGCCTCTTTTCTTTCCTCGCTCTTTTCCTTTCCTCTTCCCTCCCCCCCGGCCCTCCCGCGCCCGACCCCCTTTTGTTCTGCTAGTTTTATCTCGAACGAAGCTAGGATTTCTTGCGCGCACGAAAGCGAGATAGATAGACGGAGGTGTGCGCAAGGGCGAGACTCTCGCCGCACGATTTTCCGTATTTACCGCACTTGTGTCGTAAATCGCGCCTCGACACTGTGCTGCGCTGGCCGACGAAACTCGCGCGCGCGACTCTTATCGGCCTCCCCCCTTATATTAAATTTTCACGACGCTCGCGCTCCTTTCTTTGCTCCTCGTTTTTCTTCTTTCTTTCGGCGCTCTAGGTTAACTTGGCGCAAAAGTGCGGAGGCGGCAGAGAAGAAAAAAAAGACAGAAACGGGAGAGGGAGAGAGAGAGAGAGAGAGAGAGTGAGAAGCTAGTTGTCGAACGTGCAGAGAAGCCGTGAGGCCATCGACAAAAGAAGTCTTGGCGTTCTTTGGGCGACGAAGACGACGACGATGACGAGCAAGAGGCCGTGGGTAATTTCTAAAGACTGAGGAGAGGTGATAAAATCTCCTTGGATCTGCAAAATAGATGCCGTTGAGATCTCGCGTGCTTGCTCAACGGGCTAAAAGTGGCGGATTAAAGATACAGTTGAAAATGAGGAGGAGGGATTGATGCATGAGTTGGAGTGGCTTAATTTATCAAGAGTCTTGAATCTTTCACTAATTTTGAAATGATAGAGATTGTCAAAATATGAATACTATAAAATATTTATCCCGAGGATATAAACGTTTATAAAAAGAGGATCAAATTCGGCAAAATAAATGAAAAAATTCAGATTTTATCAGACATTCAGTAATAAAAATTGAAACGAAATCAATTTCTATTGGTTGATTAATTCGTGTTTGTTTTTCAGTGTTTCTTCGATTGTTGTGGCGTATTTTTTCGGATTTTTTTAATATGTTAAAAATAATATTGAATCAGTGGAAATGCGCAACTTATTTTAAAGTCGCTGTAAGTATTCGTAAACGATCATTTTATGTAAAAAAGTCGATTTTCCTATTCGAAATAGTAATAAAAAATAATATCTTCTGTATTATCATGGTTTCTTTGACTACACATTGATAAAAACAAAATGCTCATGATATCTCACCGAAAAGCTTATATTGCCCCACTAATGGGGTATGACGGGCTATTTCAGGTCTTCCCTGCTTACATTTTTTAGGTGTATATAGATGGAGTTTTGGATTAAAGAGTTACTAAATATAATTTTTCAATAGTATTAGAAGATTTATCATTATTTAAAGTTTTATAAGCCCTAAAAAATTTTATGTATCTGCTCTCAAAGTTGAAAGCGCGAGCAAAGGAGCCCGTATCGCTTAACTCTCCTCTACGTTGCCGTAGTTTTTTTATTTCTTTTTTATAACTTCGTATAACAATTCACTTATTATAATTATGGAGATAAAAAATGATCCAATATAATGTTTCTTTTTTATTTTGTATGCAATATAATATTTTATGAAAACCAGATTTATAATCTTTTAACAAAAAATTACTCAAGAATCTAATTAGCAAATTAGTAAATTAATAAAAAAGTTTTTAATCGATGACCGGTTAATTTTTATATCATAAAAATGGACGCAAACGATCCACTTAGTTAATTAAAAACTGTCTCTGTGAGCGCACTGTTCGTGATCGTTTATCATAATATTAATTATTAAAAGGTAACGTCATGATAAACGTTTAAACATTGTACCTAGTATTGAAATTTTATAACGAGCTAAATAAATAAACAGTTTTATAAAAAATCTCTTTGAAGACTTTAATATACATGTTGTAAGGAATAGAGACTAATTTTTTGTATACAAAATGGTGTCCTAGTAGCCCAATTGCAGAAGGATCCTTCTTTGAAGAAGCAAAACGGTATACATGGTCGTATGAGTACGGTTTATCCTCACGCTTTAGAATATTGATTCGTCGAAACTTTTACATATAAAAATAGTTAATGCAAAAAAGGTTTCAATATATTGTTAAAAGACTATGGCCGTCCTGTACAGAAGGTATTAAATAATATACTGTTAAAATTTCAAGCCAATCGGAAAAACTGTAAAAATTATGATGTACATCATCTTTAAAAATGATCAATTTACAGCAATAATTGCATCGCTATTTTCTACATTATAATGAAAAACAAAATTTTGTTGCCCTACCTGCACCGAAAGTATACTTTTTCATGCAAATAAAGCGAGCGGAAAGTAATAGCCTTGGACGGAAAGTGCGGTACTTATCCGCCCTAGGGTGGAAAGTGAGTATTTTTCACCCGCTTCATCCCATAATCTTCCTTTTAGTACAGGTAGGACAAAAAGTATCATGTGCACCACGGGCGAAAGGTGATTAACGCTCGTACTGGTTGCAGACTCTGCCTCGGTAACCCTCGACATTCCTCGACTCGCCTCGGGCCGCTTGGGTGACTTCGACTCAGCCTGCAATGAGCACTCGCGGTAATCGCCTACATCCCGCCTTTGATTCACAATATACTATTTTTGTACTTTCAAGCATAATATATGATATGACAGCATCCTCTATAAACAGATTTGTATTAAAGTAATGTGCTTACCATCAATAAATAATGGAAGCTAACGCACATTGGCTTCCATAAAATACAAAATTATTTAGACTATCAAAATGAAAATGAAGTATTAAAAAAAAGGAGAAAAAACATAACGGCTCGCAGAATTAGAATTCAAGCTCCCATGTAGAAGAGAGCCAGGATGCATAAACCACATTCCAGCGACTGCCTGGCTTCAATATCTTAAACATCCGAGATTTTTCCATTTCCCCGTTGCGAGAGAGGCAACTGTGATGAAGTACTTACGCATACAAAAGCACGGCAGCGCTGCACTGCGCCACTACTCGCTCGCGCTCACCGGGGCATAAATAAATATCCAAGAGCAAGGCGATACGCCCTACCTCCTGCACTTTCACCCGCTACACGCGCTACGGATTTCGAGGTCGAATGCCCCGGAGGCCAACGGCGCGTCGGCGTCTCTCTCTCTCTCTCTTTCTCTCTCTCTCCCGATGACCGCGAGCTACGATCGCGCGCATCTTTTCGCACCGCGTCGCCGTGCATCAAAGAAGCTCTCCAGTATACGCAGAGCCCTCGAGGCCTTTCCACGAGTGGTGCGCCGGCGTCGTAAACTTGGGCAAAAGCCCGAGGGCGCATTGTTTCTCGCCCGACAACAAGTAGAAGAAGAAGAAGAGAGGAGAGCATTTCCCGGGCCTCCATCACTTATCAAACTTGTCTCGAGCGCGCCAGGCTGCGGTCTATACGTACTCCTCGCTGGAGTACATATATAAAGATATATATATATATATATATGTAGACATATATATGTATATAATAAGCGGGAGGCGAGGGGTAGAGACGTGGCCTGAAAAAAAAGCTGCTACCGCGGTGGCAGGGACGACGGCGGGGCTAGTTTTTCTCGTTTAGCCCGCGAGCGACGTTGCGCGCTCGCTCGCTCCTATATGTGCATGCTGCTTTCTCGGCCAGCTGCAGGCAGTCGTGCCTCGCTTATCCGGGTCAGCGCCTCAGAATGGCAAAGAGTCGCTGATTTTTTTCGCATTTAATCCTGCAGCCTGCCCCCCACCCACCCCCTTCCGCTCTCTTTGTATCACAGAGCCCTTTCGCTTTTCATTTTCATTATTTTTTGCATCGAGACCCTCTCTCTCTCTCTCTCTCTCTCGCTCTCCCCCCCCCCCCTCTCTCTCTCTCTGGGATATACCGTTTTTGTTTGTTGCCAATGTGTGCGCGCGATCGCTGTACCGGTCATTTGTTCGCTCGCGTTCGCTTTTCCGCGATGTTTTATTTCGCTTTCGATACCGACGCCGCCCCTCACGCTCCGACTCATTTTCATCACACTTGGGAACGAGGTAGGAGAATTCCGGAGCGGCGAGCGCGTGCGCCTCGATCTAAATCGAATGCGCATCGAGCCGTGTTTATTATGACATTCTGCTGCCAAGCGCTGGTCGTTTTGATGCTTTGTGCCGGCGGAAGAACCGCGTCGATATTGAAGGGGCAGAAGACAGCCGGGGAGTGGACGAGTCGTATAATTAAAAGGGTCGATTGTGTGCTGATGTTTTGTGCGCTTCATCCTACTCGAAAGCTTATAAAAACTTCTATATAAAGTAAATACAAGTTGTTTAAAATGTACGCGGCTTTGACTAAAATAATCTAATGTAGGATTCATTTTTCTTAATTAATTAATGAATTAATTCATTCATTAAAGTTAATTAATTCGTTTAACGGTATACTTTGCAAAATAGATTTTGCACAATATCTCTGATGAAATCTAATTAGTATAATTTATGATAAGAATAATTAATTTTTTCATTGTTCAAACTCGAGGAAAGTAAAAATATTATAAAGTTATACAATAATGAACGTTGGAACATATCCCAATAGGAGGTTTTAATATCATTTATTTAAAAATATAGAAATTCAAGTAGCTTTTAAAATGTAGCGCACAATACGGCTTCCGAAACAACACCTATTAGCAGTAACAGTATTCAACCATGTGGTATATCTATCTATATATACACTGTATTGGCGCAATAGGGGGATGGTATTGATCGCCATATTGATCACGTGACCCTATATTAGTTTAAATTTACGATAAGCAATAACACGTTTCAAAAAACTCTTGCTCATGAAATATTGCAGTAAAATTTCTAGTTTTTTCACTTTTGTGTACAATTTACCCCTAACTTTATTTTAAAAAATATTTAAGAATTATTGTTCCCAATTAACTTTTGAAAGCTTGGAAAAGAACGCTTAATTAGTTTTGTATAACTTTATATTTTTATCGTATTGCCATTTACATTTATTATTTATTATTTATTACTTATTATACATTTATATTTATTATTTATTATTTTTTACTTATTATACATTTATATTTATTATTTATTATTTTTTACTTATTATACATTTATATTTATTATTTATTATTTATTATACATTTATATTTATTATTTATTATTTATTATACATTTTCTGTATAGATAAACCTTCGGTATACAAATTAATTTTAATACTGTATAAGTACATTTTTTATTCTTTACTCCTTCTTTTTCTTGTATATTCTGTCTTATTTAAATTACCGCCTATTTTATTTACATTTATTATACATTTTGTATTTGTACTACTAATCTCTGCATCAACTACTAAAATACCTTTTATTCTAATACATGACGTCGGATGTAAAAGTTCTTTTTCAATTTCAATTCAACTGCGCTTGAACTCATTTCCATTACACTTGAAATGTTTCCTATCGAACGCGAGCAACGCGGCTTCGCGAACGCATCTGAATATAGCTTTTTGTTTTTGCCTTTTTTTTTGTTAGTTTCATCGAGCATTTTTCTCGTATCTACCCCTTTTTCACCATTGCCATCGTCAATTGAATTTACACAGAAGCGCGATACGACGTAATCGAAGACCGAAGCACAAAAAAACGCAGGATTGCAAAAGGGTATCGCTGACGCTTTTTCGGGAATTTTCAGATTTTTTCCCTATAGCTCTTCTGTATATGAAAAGCGAAATGGAAGAAAATTCAACAATATTTTAGTTTGGAGAAATTTAATCGAACAAGGATGCTTCACTTCACTTTGCGTGCTACATGTTTTTACAATAATGAAAATCGCAGATTCCAAGAATATACGTTCTAAGATAAAATTCGTTCTTCTATATTTCAGAACAAATATTCTTAATTAAAATTCCTACGTATAATAAAAATATTGAACGTCGTCGGGCGATTCTTACACGTAAATTTAATTTCACACTTCGTCGCCAACCCTGCAATCTACAAAATTCCCCAAATACCTCAAAATAACCTGCTGGAATTTAATAGGTTAATTACACGCGGACACCGCCAATAGTTTTCAAAGAGCATCTAAGAATAAAAAAAGGAAAAAAAATAATAATAATAAATAGCCGGCCGAACGACACCGATAAAGCTCGAAAGCGCTTTTCGGCTGTTCACCAAAACGCGCCGTACGTACGTGTCCAGCAGTCGCAGCGGAGTAATTGAATGCTCGCGGTATTAAGAGCCCGTGGGAGTAGAGACGTGTCGAGGGTGGGGAGGAAGGGTTCAAGTGTCATTGGCGCGCGGACTGTGTTTTCCCTGATCGACCGCGTGCATTAACCCCGGCAGTGGCGCAGGCCAGCGTTACATGCGCCTCCCCGTATATACGCGTCCCAAGTGCCTTTGGCCGCAGCGCGCCCGGAGCTAAAAAAATAGAACGACTCTCCCCGGCCCGTCCGTGCTCAACCTTTGCCGGACTTTGTGTAAGCCTTTTTCGCTGTTTAGTGTTTTGCCGGGAAATAGGAGTTTGGGGATAATGCTGGTGCATTTGCTTGCTCGAAAGTCCAAAATAAAGCTGTATATTAGATCGGTCTGACGTAACTTGTATTGTTCTACTTGCGCGGCATGGGCGTTATTGGGGGCAGAAAACGTCAACCGCAGGTAGAGAGACGCAAAACAAGTATGGCCGCAATTTAGATGTAGTTTTTATATTGCTTGTACGAAGAGAGGTTTAATAAAATACAAATAAGTATATTAATAAACATAAAAAACAGCTGCCAATTCACTGGCACTTAGCTTCCTTAAACTTTAAAAAATGTTCCAATATGAAATTATTTATTCTATTTAATACTGGGGTGAAAGATAAAAATGACAAATTTAATGCTTTTTATTATGTCGACATAATTTAGTAATTTCAACTTATGCAAAAATATAGCATAAATTATGAAAAAGTATTGTTTAAAATATTTTTTAATATATATAATACATACAATTTTCATAAATAAATTTAAGATGAGATAATAATATGTAACTAAGAAAATCTTTAAAATGTTCCTTATTTGTAATTATTCGAGTTAATTATTCAAAAAAGTTTATTGAAACCTAAATTTTAACTCTATTAAATTTTATTCCTAACAAATTGTATTGGAACATCAAAGATATATTGATTAACTAAAAAATGCTCTACAGTCTTCTTTTATTTTGAAACTATTCAACACAAATTTTTTTACAACTAATGGATTAAAAGCATATTTGTGTGATAAAAACAAGAGTATTAAATAAATGTTTTACGCACACATATTACACAAAATTTATTTTGAAAACTCAAGAAAATTCTCAACTATAAATTATCCTATGCCAAAGTATAGCATTTAAAAGCAACTTAAAAAGTTTTGCATATCAAGTTACATTTTTTTCCAATTGACAATAATAAATTTTGCAACACTATAATTGTTGATTAAATTTTATTTATAAATATAGAATATATGAAAATTTTTTGAAAAAAAAAGATAAATATCATCTATATGAAAAAAAAGTTATGAAAAAAAAAATTTATAAATCTTAAAAGTTCTTCTTCTTTTTAAATCTTTATCGAAAATCATAATCAATGATCTTAGAATGACCAAAAATTACCGCATAATACTCGAGAAAAAAGCTATTAAAAATATTGTGTTTAATAAATGAATATCATAAGAATATAAGTTATAAAACAAAAACGAATCGATAAATCATACAAAATTTTGTTACTTTTAAATCTTCATCAAAAAACGTGTACAATGAACTTTGTTTGATCAAACATTATTGCGTAATATGCAAAAAATCTAAGATCAAAAAATTTTTGAAAAAAAAATATAAAAAATGAAAAGACGTTATAAAACAAAGACGATTTGATGAATCTTGAAAAATCTTTTTGATTTAAATTCTAGATCAAAAATCGAAAAATAAAGCGTTCATTAGTAAAAAATTATCATGTAATAACCCAAGAAATAAGCAATAAAAAAATAATTTTTTTTTAAATATAACCTCGAATAAATCGAAAAATAAAAGTCTTCAGGAACTTAGTTGAGAGATAGTAAAACGCTACTTTATGGAAATTTTCAGGAGGAATAATGCCGTTTTACTCAAGTTATCGTTTACCATAGAAAATCGATTTTCTTTACAAAATGATTTTTTTCTCAATCACAGAAAAATAAAAGGTCTTAAAATTTTTACAGAATAATATTCTCCATTTTTCTAATTACCTCAATTTTTTTCAAAAACTTTCCATAAAAAATTAAGAGATATCACCGTTCAAACAAAAAATGACGTTTTCGTGTATAACAAAAGAAAGGAAACACCTTATCCGAAATTTCGGGTGGTAAAAGATAGGTAATTTTATGCTCTTTCAAATTCGTTTTCACTGGATTGATTATATTATTTCTAACGTACCGAAAACCCCGAAACACTAAATGCCAAAAATCAAAATACCGCTAAAAGACAAATAGAAATTCAAAAACTATAAAAATTATTATTGTGCTCCCTTCGTTTAAAAAGAAAACAAAACGAACCCTGAAGCATTAAATGTTACCGTGGATCACTCGAAATATGGATGCATACTTATATCTCAAAATATAGTTCTAACGTGTTTTTAGCAAAACTTTTTTTTTACTATCACAAAGCTTCCTATTTGAGGAAGCAAAAATGTTGACTTTACGCATGAGCACAACGTGTAGAATGCAGCGTACGAATTCAGGGCTGAACATGAGAGAGGGCCACAGTGGCATTAATTTGAATGTGATTCTGATGTATGGTGCAAGGTGCAACTGTTCTAACTGATAAGAAGATTGATTTATGCAATTTGAGTTAACAAACAAATGCTTAACATGAGGAACACGTGTTATTCTAACTGAAACTTAAAAATGTAGTATTGTTAATGTGGGGCTATACCCAAAACATCCAAATTAAACCCGCTTCCCAACCAACACTCTGAATTTCAAGTATGTTAAATATAAGTATATCAAAAAGATATTTGTGCATTTTGAACTTAATTTAATCAATATGATATGGTTTCATTAACAGATAGCCATTTCAAATTCTAAAAAATAGGATGAAATAGACGTTTTTCATCGCGTTCCATGCACATACAATTTTGTCAAAGGCTTTTCTATCACATTTTTTTATACTTTTGACACGAAAATAAAAACATCGTAGTTTACATTTAAAAAAAATTATTTTGGTATCAAGCAAAACAAAAAACATTAAAAAGAACGTAAAATGGACCTTTTTTAACTGATTGAAGCTCCTATCTTTCAAATATGAATTTTATGAAAAAAGTAAAATATACAAAAGTTTTCAAACATGGAAGTAATAGGTGTACTGAACTATTTTATCAAAAAAAGCTTGCAAAAAATCAAACTTTGCGCACGTTGTATGGGAAAACAGTGTATGCAACTAGTGCGCGCAGGGGATCTCACACTCATGCGAGATTACCTACTGCGTGCACGCGTTCCGTAATGTATTAAAACCTCGTGCGCATGCAGCATCATGAACATGAAAAAATGTATGACCAGAAAATTTTTAATTTTTGATTTTCTACGCTACATAACGTTAATTAATTTATTAAAATCATTATCACTTTATTTAATTTTAGAGTTATGATGTTTATGAGTTCCTAAAACATTCATTAAATTATAAACTATAATAAAACACAATAAAAAAACCGACTTTTTGAGTGACTTAGAGTACAGCCCCACCTTTAATTGAAAGTTATTAATCATAACTGGTTAGATAATATTCGTAACATATAAGATTACATTTTTCTTAGGAATTACCAACTTGATGGAAACTTAAGATTATTTTTTCTTCTTTGAGAGTCACAATACTTTATATGACAATTTCTCTACCACCTTTTGTTTTCTCAAAGAGAAAGCTTTGTAATGATGAAAACTTCCGGGTCAGAGATTTTGATAAACATCTATGTTGTCGACGGTGTGCGTGTGAGTATGAGTGTGAGTTTGTACGCGTATATAACCGAATTTTGTATCCACCATAAGTCTTGAAGGGAAGCATATCCCATGCTATTATTTTGCAAATATACTAGGTACATTTTAACTTAGAACTGTCAAGATTTTGTAATTGAATGGATAATATTAAAAATATATTAATATTAGAATCAATTTTGAAAAATAATTCTAACTCAATTCAAAAACGATTCTGCAGCTATTTATAAGATAAAATGCAAATTTGAAGAAAGTATCAACATTTTTCAACAAGTAGCTAATTTAAGAGGGAATTCTTATGTATCGGCTTTAAAAGATCAAATTTATTTTATTGGCTTTTAGAATATCCTGTCGGGAAAATATTTTCTCTGCGCTTCGTCAGAAACACATTTAAAATTGACTGAAGTCTTCTCCATATTCCCAATCATTTAAAAAATTTTACGTCATATGTTTCCGATATCTAACCGATTAAACAAAAAATGACGTTTTCATGTATAACAAAAGAAAGGAATAACCTTATCCAAACTTTAAGGTGGGAAAAGTTAGGTAATTTTATGCTCTTTCAAATGCCTTATCGCTGGATCGATGATATTATTTCTAAGGTATTAAAAACCCGGAAAATCTAAAATACAAAAATGGAAAAACCACTAAAAAACTAAAACTTATAGAAAAACAAAAAAATCTGCATTGTGCCGTCTTTATTTACGAAAAAGAAAAAAATGAGCTCTGAAACATAAAATATTACCGTGTATATGCAGAGTAATGCTGATCCACGTCCATACACACGCACACACACGCACGCACGCACACACGCACGCATACACACATACACACACACGCGCGCGCGCGCACGCACGCACACATAAAAAATTACTGTAACCTTGCCTTAAATGTCTGAACACATAAATTAGAAGTTTAAATAATGGAATACCGTCCCGAAATAGTGAAATCATCCTTTTCTTTTAAGTCCAGAGAACTCGCGTCAGCCCCTCACGCAAAAGTTCTAATTTAAACATGTACTTTAAACTTACCGTAAAACCTATACTTAAACCCGCGTATAAACAAGTCGTTACCGAAGTGGTTAAAATAGGGTAGTAAACAAATTCAAGATGTCTCCTTCAACAAATATTCCGAGTCATTATAAATATAAAATGGAAAAAGAAAAATAACTATTTTTTTTAAATCTGGCACAGTTCGAGCATGTGAACTCCCACGAGTCTGCACGCTCGATAGCATATATTGAGCTCGTGGCTCGTCTATATGGATCTGAGCTCGTGCACGTAACTAGTGAATTACTTTGAGATCTTATCAGACATGTAGTACTTAAACAATCACATTTAGTGTTAGTATTAGCTTACTCTTATTCAGTGCGAATTTCGATTCTCTGACTTGTTGATTTAGAACCGTTCTTTGATAAATTATTCTGTTAAACCAGTTAGCAACGGTTTTTGAGTGTTAATGTGAAAAATCAATTTTCTTTTTACTATTGTATTTAAATATTTCAAGATTCTATTTGTCTATTTATTATAGAAAAAAGAGTCACACTTATATGTTGATAGTGCTAAATGTATCTGTTTTACGGTCACATTTATTAGTTTGCTCATCCACCGCTGGGGTTGCATGTTATATTTAAACTCCTAATAGGGGAGATGTGCCCAGTACCGCCCCATTGCTATTTTGTCTTGTCGTATTTTACTATGTAGCGGAAAATTAAAATTAAAATACAGAATGTATTCCTTAAATAGACCTTCTTTAAGTACATGAATAGTTTTTTCGCCTTTAATCATTTGAATGAATCATTAATAGAAATAGAAAGATCATAATTTTGAGATTTTCAAAAAGTTGTGCCCAACACCGTCCGCTATCAGTTTTTAGTGAAATTTCTTATTTAAATGATTAATAATCATACTAAAACAACATTCACATGTTGGAAAATAGTATTTTTATTAAGAATATGTACTTTAGCATTTGTTAGAAACACATTTCATTTATCAGTCGTTATTTTATGGATTTTTTTACATAGCTTCCTCGTGTATTTTTCCTTGTATTAAATTGTAGACATTTTTCAGCTGAAAAATAAAAAGAAAAACTCAAGAGTATCTTACAATATAATTTAAGTTGCTAATAGGTTAAAAAAACTTTAATTACGAAAAATATAATATATATAATAATATATGGGTGGTCCTGTGCATAAGTTCTGCAGGCGGTACTGGACAAGAAATACATTTTACGAATTTAGATAATATTGCGCGAGAGCTAGGAATAATCGGGGCATCGAAATCTTTTTAGCCGATAAAGTTTTAAATATCGTGTATAAATTACTACAAAGATACAAACTTATTTGCACAATAAGTACTAAGCATTTAAAATTAACTTTTGACGCTGGCAAAATCAGCCTAACGACCATCTGACCGAACAACTTTTGCAGCTTTGAATTTTAAACATAGATCTCAGAGTATGTTTAATAGCACTATAATATGCAACAAATTACCGTACCTAAGGAAATAGTTCGAGTCATTAATATTACTGTCAATTACTTTACTTTATATTGTTTTCAAATTATTCTTTCTATATTAATCTAATACATTGATTTTGTTATTGTAAATCAGACAACGCTTAATATTACTATTTTACGACCCTATAAAATTTTTAATTTTCATGACAGAACGTTAGTAATACTTCTTAAAGTTGAACATTGAATGACGTGACAATTGTGGCGAACTTTTTCACATGACCCGTAAACCATGCTGACACATTTTATTCTAGACATTTTATATCGAAAGCAAACATCGGATATACGTATGTTCGCGTTATAACTAACCAACAGAGCGTAAAATAACGTTTTTCCCAGTTTACTCGATGACATGTGTGAGAATATATATATATTTTTTGTATTTCTTCGGTAAAAATGTTTCTATATATAAATGGATAACTCTCTCAAAAATCGAAAACTAGAACATTTTTTTTAATTTTAGAAAAACTGTTCATTTTAGTATGTAGTATGCATGTAACTTTTTTTAGATTTTTTTAAGCCCTTATATGTAAAGTTGTTTGAAGCTAAATATAACTTATTGCTAAAATGTGCATTTTAATAATTTTTTTAACAATATTTTTGTTATTTTCCTTTTTTTATATAAATATTGCACTCCCACCATTTTGCAACTGTGACAGTCGTTTTTGTACTGAGCTATCTTCATGATTTATGGTGTAATAGTTCGAGTGATCAAACTCACTTTTTTTAGGATTTTAGTTTTAAAATGAGTCTAATTAATCGAAAGGGGCATTAAAAGGTTTTGGAACCATTTTTTATGAAAAACTCAGAAAATTTGCTACAAAATCCTTTGTTGCTATTTCTTAGAGATTTAATTTTGTTGAATAAATGGAGGTTAATATTTGTTAAAAAATGTAAAAAATGGCTACATGCTCTCATATTTTTAGCCTTGATCGACTTCAAACCAAAGGGTTTGAAAAAATCTGAAAAAATTCACATACATTGTACAAACTAAGAGAAACATTTTTACCGAAGGTAAAAAAACATTTTTTTATCTCGATTTCCCAGAGAATTACCCATATATATATATATATATATATATATATATATATATATATATATATATATTCTATAGCACAACATGCTCACAGGCTGACAAGCAGGCAGGCAACAGTTGAAAACTTTCTGATACTTTTACTGTGACGCGCGTCGATTTTCAAATTGATTCACGCAGAACGGAATGCTAAATGAATTCCAGGTAAATGTAGAAAAACATATTGACATCGAAATTATTACTTTATCATTCATTTTTCTTTCACTTTTAAAATGTTACCGTGTACAGGAAATATGAATTCAATATTACAATAAATATTATTAGTACAAATAAATATTATTCAACACAATTAATAACATATCAAAACATTAATGTACTGTAACTATTAGTTGACTATATAAATATGAATTAATTGTTACAGTACATTGATCTTTAGAAACTTTATTAGTTGACCATATAAATAAGAATAAGAATTAATTAAGTTTCTAAATGACTTAGGTATAATCAATTAGCTATTTCAATTTGAAAGCCATCATATTTGAAATTATTATTCGTATGCCAATTGATCAAAAGTAACATTTCTTATTAATAGAGAAACACATATTGCGCATATATATTTAATTTTATAAATAAATAATGAAAATCCAATTAAATTATGTGCAATAATGAACAAAATATTATTTTAACATCTGACTTAACGTTTTAAACTTCAGTTTTACTATAGGATCATTGAAACGCATAAAATTAGCTAGATTAAAAAAAATCTAAATACGTAAGACAAAATTTGACACGAGAAATAATGCGACACTTTCAGATTAAGACTATGACAGCTCGAAATTAGGTCAATATATTTTTTTTCCACAAAATAGCTCGTACAAAAATAAAAACCCTTTCTGCACTTTTATTCGAGAATTGATTTAAAAACTATAATACAATAATAAAATTATGTATAGACATTTTATTTCTTGAAAAATATCCGCTACTTGCTTGGTTTAACATAAACATAGAATTTTAATTATTTAATTTCAATCAGGATTTCAAATTGCAAATAAAATATGGTATGATTCAAAAGTTATCAACATATCTAATAAAATAATAACTTATACAATTTTGTTCTATTGGCAAAGAAAACTACCACCTTTCCTACAGGGGCGCTGCTGTTCTCCATAAGAAAACGACAAAAAACATGGTCGCCTCCGGGAATATTTCCTATAAGACATACACGGGGAACATATTTATGAATGGATTTATGCATTTTATTTGTGATAAATAACCCGCTACTATAGCTATTATATACTATAGGAACGTATACAAGTTTTTCTGTCAGTGATTAACCTTGTATTTTAATTTCCAAATTATGCTTCTTGCGTAAATCTTATAAAGTATTTTCCGCTCCAACCACGCTAGAATCCGCTAGTGATGCATCGCAACTTTAAACTCCCAATTGCGAAAACTTTTACCCAGAGAAACAGTAAAATTATACTTACCTCGAGATAAAATTGAGAATACAAATGCAAACTTTGTAATTTCTCCGTACACTTAGACATTAGACGCGGACAAAAACATCTCAACCTCTTCGAGTGCGCACACCTACTTAAACAAGCATTGCCGATTCACCACTGATCTAACCGTTCTGTCTCCCCTTGTCTCTGTTGCAGCGTGGACGCGCGTGAGCGGGACTTCAACTACGCGGAGCGCTGGTCCGACGAGAAGGTCTTCTCGAACCGGGCGCACTTCATGCAGGACCGCCAGCCGGCGGAGCTCGGGGTCGATCACATACGCGAGGAGGACGCAGGCGTCTACAGGTGTCGGGTCGAGTTCAACGTCGGCCAGACCCGCAACTCCAAAGTCAATTTGACCGTTATCGGTGAGTGTTTAAAATGCCCCGCGCCGAAACCTCCACTCCCCCCCCCCTTCGATCCGTATCACCCTCGTATCGCAGGCGAAGAAAAAGAGGAAACACGGACGAGAAAAGCCCCCGAGAGCAAGAGAGAAAATACACAGAAAAGTTTAAAGAGCGAGAAAAGGGTACGTATCCAGCTGGATGCTGGGGCGCCTTCGCAGAGCAAATACAATATTCTCTCTCTCTCTCGCTCTCGGTTCGTCGATACATAATTCCAAACGACATCGAGCCCGGGCAATAGCACCGATAGGCAATCGGCAGTCTCTCAGCGGTGCGCTGCTGCTCGCCTCGAATATCGAGCGCCCGCTATACAGAGCTAGCTACTCGCCTTATGTGCGCCGGCTTCTCTCCTTTGGTCCACACACGAGCTGCGCGCATCACGCATGTACACGTGTACATACAGATGTATAAATGTGTGTGTGTCTGTGTGTGTGTGTGTGTGTGTGTACTCTCGCGGGAGTCGCCGATACATCGCCGAGCGGATGTTCCCTTCTTTATCTTCCCTTCCTCCCCCCTCGCTCTCCCGTTCTACCTGCTTCCTCCTCTGCCTCGTGCGCGCGCCCTTTCTCCTGCACTCGAGTAGAATCGTTTATGCACGCACATCGGCGCCGCGCTAACTTATCCAATCTCTTTCTGTATTCTGCGTTCCCGAGTCGAGGCCGCGCAGCGGCGCAAACGCAAATGAGGTCGATATGAGAGAATCTACCGGTGCGAGCGCCTTCTCTTTGATCGGACTTTTTTTAACTCTGCTCGCTCTCTCGTTCCCTCGAGTTTTCATTTTTGCTCTAGAAAGAGAGGGAGGGAATGCGTTAACATTATGGAGAAAGGAGTTTGGGTAACGCAACAATGATGAATATATTTAGACGTGGAGTTGCTGTAAAAGATATTCGTATAGTTTCGAGGCAAATTTAATCTCGTTATCGTGACTAATATTATATTAATGTTAGAGTTATACACGAACCACCACTAGAGCTTGTTTACGTGATTTTAATGAATCATATGTGCATTGACAGACGGAAAGTTCACAAATAAAGCTGAATGTCCTGAATTAGAATTACTCTCATCATTGCTTTTGATTAGCGTTTTTATTGGTGTTTTGAAAACTTGGGTGTGGTTAGAATTTCAACATACTAAAACATAAACTAACTTTACGACTGATATTGCTGCAATGACTATACTGTACATATACGAGAGAGAGAAATAGTCATAGGAAATAATAGTTTAGGGTAATATTGGGTATTCCGCAGATGCCCCGATTACTGCGGATTTACAAAGTCGACAATAATACTTTTGGAAATATGAATATTTATGAAGGAAAAACCCTATTTTCTTTTATTTATTTGTATAAATACAGAACTCGACCGCAGTAATACACACTACGACTATGCTTGTATTTCTGCGGGTCCTAACCTATGAATTGTATATACAGTAATCGGCATGCAGTAAATGCATGCCGAGCAGCAGTAATATAAACTAGCGACAGTGAATATTTCTAAAGCATTTATCAAAAAATTACACGTTCTGGAACCTTTCTTTTTGTATAAATCGACTCTTGAAATAGTTAGAATTGATCCAGAAAAAGAATCACATCATTACTCGTTCGTAGTGTAACCAAATTCTGGTTACTCCAGCAAAACATTTTTCTGAGTGTGCACGAGTATATAATAAATGTAGTGCAGATAAAGAAGGCACTTTGAATTTTGTTTGTCGCACGTGGATTATTGACACTTTGATGAAACAGCTTGATTGGATCTTTTTAGTGTGAGTGCCGCAGTAGCTGGCCTACAGTCAGCCTACAGTCTTTCTGTCAGGTCTAATTGTTCCGGACGAGTCGCGGAAAGTGCGCCCGCATCGTCTGCGTTAAATATTTTGTTCCTGCTTTTGCTGGAGCTTTTGTGTCGTATGAATGTATAAAATGAATTAAAGCTTTGTTTTTCACTTTACGTTCGTTGAGATAACTGGAGTATAGTGTATACAATTTAATATTTACGCTAAAAAATAATAAAAGAAACTGTTGCATTAAATTGTGATCAGATTAAGCACGAGTATTTTTGGAGATTTCTACACTCAGATGCTCTCTGTGTAAATAATTCAAATAGAAATTTCGTTTTCTGCTAATGAGGACGAATTAGTTATGCGGGTATTATATAGTTTTATTATATTTACAACTTTGTTCCTGAGTGCTTGGTATTAAATAATCTGTGCACGGAATTGCAAATACTTGACGAAAGTTTTTAACAACTTTTTCATTATTTGTACGTATAAAAAACTTTTGGAAAAATTTAGTACTCTAAAATGTCAATAGGAGTTACCGACTTTTAGAAGAAAAGAAAGCATTCTGACAGTTTGACTTTTTTCCGATCGCGGTTTATTTGACAAATGTCACGTAAAAAGCTTTTTATATAACGTTCAAGGCATTATTTGCCCGCCAAATTGCAACGCCAAATTAGTACGCACAACTGTTTTCTAATGAAAAACGGCGGGCCGCGAAAGTTCAAACGTCAAACTCGCGCAAGCTTTCGTGATAAAACTGTTATGAATGCTTTTCAAGCTCAAGGAAAATTGCATCACGCCAGCGTCGGACGTACTAAAAATCAAGCTTTTTAATATTTCTTTTCAAGTAAACATGTCACAAGCTCGTACCCAAGCGACGTTGTTAAATGCAATTCAATCCTACTGCACTGCATTAAGATAACTTTGTACGCGAGTAACGCTAAATTACGAGGCAGCCGCATATATTTACAGACGAGAATCAAAGACACGGAAAAAAAACATTCTCTCCGGAAGCAGAGAAACACCAGCAGATGACTAATAATACTAGAAAGCAAACAATCTTATTTGCCATAGTTCCATAAGTATATTAACCGACGGGGCAAAAAAGTGCTGTAGTACGGACATCGGCCACTTAAAATAAATTAGGTATTTACATAACCGAGCCGCGGTCTCCCCTCAACGTCAAAGGGATGCGTGCATCTCGTGCCTCCGCGTTTCGCGAACGTTGCGCTTTTAGTCGCGATTATAGCCCCCTTACCAAGCGGCGCCGCGTGGCCTTTACAACTCGAATGAAAAAAAAAGAAGGATTCTAAAAGAACGTGGGCACCCATTTAATTGCGAGGGGATCCACGCAAGACGACGCGGATGCCTCGCAAAGAAGAATGACGCAGCCCAGCTAGGCAAGAAATGGCCTAAGTAAGCAATTAAAAAAAATAAAATAAAACAAGCGGCGTCGTTGAGAAGTTATGCCCGCGCGGACTCGCTCTTCTTCGCCCCCCGCGATAAAAAAGAGGAGCGGCAGGAGACAAGAGCGCGTCTCTAAACTTCCGACTACGTAGCCTTGAGGAGGGAAAAAACCGGAGCGCGAGACGTGGAAGAACTTATCCCGCGGCGCGAGGAGAGGCGCCGATGAAAAACGGGCGGGGCTGAGTGTGCTCGCTGAAGAATTTTTCGCTCCCGTCGACCCCTCGCTTCTTTTCTCCTGCATAATTAGCGCGCTTTTCGTACGCACGGAAAACGCCGAGGCGTCGCCAATTAACGAACTCGACAAATTTATCCACCTCCCCTCGAGACTCTTCATTATGGGTCTTGCAGCTGGCAAAGCTGCGAGTTATATCGGATGGTGCGATCGTATTCACTCGGCTTCTTTCTCCTACCCCCCCCCCCCCCCCTTCTTTCTATCATTCTCTCTCTTGGCGGGATAGTTATATACAATGACCTATGTGCAATTTTTAATATATGAAGTACTTGACGAACCCAATGTGATATTCTACTATATGTGAAGAGCCTTATGTGATATTAAATTCATTGTTTTACAATGTTTTGCGAAAAATATGTATATATCTTTATCCTGTTCGTGTAAAGTTCAATCGAAGAAAGAGGGAGAGCTTTCTATATTTTTCTATGCACATAAAGTCACAGCTTGCCGCGTTTCTCCCCAACCAGGCTGTCTTTATCTTCCAGTTCTGAGTCTCCAAAATTAATTTGTATATATACCTAGGTACGTTTAAAGACTTATGAAATATTAATTTTAGTTTCTCGGCTTTGTAAGTATCACGTTCGTCGGCAAGTTATCATTGCGTTTTACCAATTTATATAGTTCTATGGACTTTAATGCGATTATTCTTGTGAAGTCTGTTTTCTCGATACGTTAAACTTTAATGCTATTAGTTCTACGAATCGATAAATTATTAGTACCAAGAATATGCTTTGTCAATTTGCATTAAATATTTACTTCTATCGGAGAAAAACTAAAAGTTTGTACTATACAAAGTATATACTATACACATAGAGAATTTACTAATAATAATTATATCGTAATTCAGGGTAAGAATTACCGAAAATAATTATAAAGCTGGGACACTCCGACTTTCCGGCACTTTTTACTGATATTTTAATATAAATTTTACCGCACTAAATGGTAAAATTTGTCTGATTTGAGAAAAAGAAGACAGCTGATGAAGGATAACAACTGAGCGTGCTCAAATTTTAGGTTACCTCTAATATAAATGTATATGAATGTACTTATTTAAGTATTAATGATACTGCTATAACAATTGCAAGAAAATCCTCATTTTTAAAAATTTTTTCACAAAAATTTTATTGTTCCATGAATTTTATTGTGTTTCTTTATACGTTCCACTATTCTATTATTTTTCTCTAAGATTCGTATAGGGAATTTTTACTCTACGGCAGACAAATTTTTACCTATAGTGCTGTAAAATTTATCGGAAGTATCAATAAAAACTGCTGGAAAGTTGGAGTGTCCCAACTTTATAGTCATTCACGATAATTTTTACTGTGAATTTCGTTATAATTTTTATTAGAAAATTCTCTCTGTGTACGTACATACTACGCAAACTAGATGTGTACAGGGACCCGGCTCTTGTGTCTTTGCTTGTGCAGGGTAAACAGATGGCTCGGTTATGATGTAATTATGAAATGAGACACTCAATTGAAAAATGTAACATGGTTCCGATCTCAGAAAACTTTTTTACAGTTGAGAAAGCTCATGATTGTATCTCTTTCAAACTACTCAAGCGTTCTTTTGAAGTCATAAACACGTTTATTTAGATAATTAACCCTCAATTACTCCAAGTATATGACTTCCGTCATTATCCCATGGGGGTCCTAATGGAACACCCAGGGGGGGGGCAGCTAGTCCCGAGTTTCACAGTGTCGGTAGGTTCGACTGTACACAAAAGACACAACCTCTCTTAACAAGCGTCAGCGACAGACATAACTATTTACATAACAATATCAGCAGTTAATAACAATTAGTAGGGGAAAACCGGGTATTGCTGGTCACCGAAGCAAACGTGCTTGTTATTTCCACTTTCAAATTGTCTTTTTAACTTTGAATAATTATTATGTTAGTTCAAACCATTGACTTTAAATATTTCTTATTGGTTTAATATAAAAATTTAAGATATCGAAGGTATAAGTCGAAATAAAAAAAAACATTTTGACCGGATTTACCCCACAAAGGGTAATACCGGTCAGCCTGGGTACAATTCCGGTCAATATTAAAAAGTTTTTTTTATAGGTGAAAAATTTCTTTAAATCAATTATATGAAGCTTCATATGATCCGTCGCACTTACACAGTGAAATATATAACAACATAACCACTGTTCAATCAAAAACACGTGAACAAAGTTGGTCTACCTGAGACCGCAGCGCAATGGTCTCTTAGCCTTACTTTCGGGAGCTTCATATAAATAACATTGTGACCGGGATTACCCCAATTCTACTTAGTAATTTAAATTGAAATGGCAAAAAAGCAATAGGTTTATACTCTTTCTTCTTTACTACTTCGTATTCTTAGATTGTTCAAATTAATAAAGTTGCAAAAAATAACTACATAAAGTAACAGATAATATGCATAAAAGCTTATTTTATAGACTAGATTTCTGATAAGAAACTTTGTGTATAATTCCTTAATAAAACTGAATAGAAGGTTGTTTGGACATTAGATTAATCGCATTTTATGTTGCGTTTGATATACTATTCGAATTATTACATACAAAAGATTATTGAAAATAAGGGTGACCGGAATTAGCCAGTAACTGGCATTACCTCGTTCTCCCCTATCACTGCAACTTCATGCACATTCGAACATTCGAACGCCCCCATGCCCAGACCTTTCTATCCTTGTGTCTATAGAAATGGCGCGACACTTTTAAACACGCTGTTCCCTTTCGACCCCCATGAGGTAACTGAGGGTTTACTACATAACTTGATAACTACCCAAGAATCAGATGTTAATCGGACTCGAACGACCTGCTTCCAGCAATCTCCAACCTAAATCATTAGGCTAGATTCACGTCCTTGCACACCCCGAACGCAAACGCTTGATTTATTTAACGTCGATTCATACCGGGCTTGCACTCACCTCAAGCTTCACAAGAGTTTTAAATCTGTTTTTCCTTCCGTTCCGCTCTCGTGCGCGCCCCGGAACATTCTGTGCACCGCTCTCGAAGCTTTCCTCTTCTGCCTCATTCACCTTTGCGCGCGGTTTCTTCTCCTCGGCCTCTTCTTCCTCATCTTCTCGTGGATCGCTGCTGCAGCGCATTCTACGCGGTACAAAGAAAGATGAGAGTAAGAGAGAGAGAGAGGTAGAGGTAGAGGTAGAGAATGAAGAAAGGCAGTGCAGGCACTCGGGGCGCTCCTCATTGATGAATTCGCTTTCGAATGAAAAATCAACGCTGCGAGTGGTTGCGCAGGAATGAGAGCCAAGAGCCTCACGATGGCTCTTGAAAGAGTACAACTTCCTCGCTGCCTCCTCCATATATACCTATACACGCTTTATACCCCCTCTCTCTCTCTTTCCCTGCCGTTCTCTCAGTGTACACAAGCCGCAAATCGCCTCGTATCCATCCTCGAGAGCCCCGGAGCACGCGAGCGCCGCCTCCTCCGTTTTTTCCGGTCAAATAATCGTTCCTCCTCCTCCTCCCCCCTCCCGCGCCGCGCTATCTCTCCGTCCGTCACGTTGACACTTCCGTCTCTCTGTTCCGGCGCTCTCCCGCAATCGCGCGCGGCTTCTTCTTCTGTCCCGGCCAGATAACCGGGACGAGGGAGCGGGAGAGAAGAAGTTTCCTTTTTTTTACCCTCCAGGCCGCCTTTGTATCGGTGCTCAATACGTACATATATACGCCGTCCCTCCTATATGCGACGTTTTATCCATCGTTCTCCATCCGTCAGTCGGCCATTCCGCGCTTCTTCTCCCTCTCTTTTCGCGCGCGCGCGCGCTGCCGCCTCATTCCTTTTGCCCGGCACGTCGGATGCTTAAGTACACACTATGTTCTCTGCCGTATATATTTATATCTATATATGTATGATATATATATATGTATACGTGCACACACGCCGCAGTCGCTCACTCGCGCGCGTATTATATATATAGGCGATCGATCGTCGCGGCGCGCTTTACCAGCTCATTCTATCTTTCTCTGCCTCCGGCACACATATACTGTTTCCCCTGGATTCTGGAGCACACACGCCAAAGACGGGAGAAAAAGAGAGAGAGAGAGAGAGAGAGTGATAAAGAAAGAAGCGCGAGAAACAGTGCAGTAGAGAAAGGAGAAAAGCGACCGGTAGTTTTCACTCTTCTCTCCCTCTGGCCACGAGAATCCAAGTCAATATATGTCCAAGAAGAAGGGGGAGAGCCGAGGATTCATGGCGAAAGCTATTTTTCTAATTACCACGAGCTGCGTTTCAATTTATCGGCTTTACCGCGCTCCTTGCTTCTCTTCTACGGCAGATTTTCTCTTTTTCTTTCTCGTTGCTCTTCTGTCTCCCGGGTGTCCGTGCAGCGGCAGGGCGCACGCGAGCGAGTGTACACACGGGCGGAGAAGTAGACGAGGTGAAGGAGGTAGAGCGCGGAGGCGGAGGAGGAGCACCGGAGACGATTTGTTCAGTCGAATCACGCGCGCATTTTCGCTCCGACCAAGAATATCTCCTCTCATTCAATATCAATTGTGTAGTGACGAGAATGGAATTGAAGATGCCGCCAGTGCAGAGGAAGCAGCGCGCGCGCTTCCGAGTGCTTCTTTAACTCGCTGCTACTGCCGCTGCCGCCGAGGTGGGGGGGGAGAGGGAAATGATAAAAAGGAGAATAAACGAGGAGAGACTCGATCTTATTTCAGGGTGTCAGCGTCGTTTCGCGGCGCGTCGATCGACCCGGGGTTTCCGCGAACGATTACCAATTCCGTAAAATAAGAACGTGACTGCGTTACAATCCGGAAAGTAATTATATGCAGCTGAAGGACTCGTTATTCATCGGCGTTCTATTAGCAAAATTAATTCCAAGAATCTCGTTTTTCTTTCCTAATGGAATTCGCTGGCAAATATTTCTGTAATAAGCTGAAATAAGAGACTTTATGCTTTTAAATCAGCTATTATTCCGGGACAAAAAGATAGTCCGAGAGTACCGATGAGAAAGAGAGACAGAGAGTGAAAGAGAGCCGACGAGAATGCAAGATAAAGCAGCTTAAAAAGCATCAAGAATGCAGAAGAGTTTACAAACGGTTTTATGCGAGGGAAGAAAAACAAAGAGAGAGAGGGAGAGAGAGAGAGGCGGGAAAGTAGGGAGCAAGAGGGCAGAGATGCGCAGGGAGAGAATGGAAGAAAGGGAGGCAGAAAAGAGTATTAGGCGCTCTCCTTGCCACCTGCTGATCCACCGGGGCTCTCTGTATATAGAATGAAGAGAATATCTCCTGGAGGAGTGGAGGCTTGAGTCCATCCGCGCGAGTGCGCATAGAAATGCACTTTGAATATGCTTGACTCGAATTTAAGAATGCATTGCATTATCCGGTCTTATCGCTCATTTCTTTCCTTCCCTTTTCTTTTGGGTATTACACTGATTTCTTTTTATTCGACGTTTTAAAGGTAAGCCTTTACTTGCAAAGCGCTCTTAAATTTAACAATGCCGGTGTCCCTTGCGTTCTAAGGGTATTTTTGTAATTCCTATTATGTGCAGTACTACTGAAAATAAATAATATGTTTTTATAAAATGCGTTTTGACAAAGTAATTGAAAATTATTAACACGCCTACAATTTTTTAGTGAAATTTTGCTACTTCATTTTTTTTTGTTGAAGTAAATTTTCACGCTAGCTGAGTAAATAATTAACCAGCACAATATTGAATTTTTCACTAAAAATATTGAGTGAAATACATTAACATTAGTTCTACAAGAAACTTTTTACGTTAATAAACCTATTTACCTATCTTTACAAAATACTGGTTCTATTTATCCCGGACCTTTCAGAACGGGGAAAGTAAACTAGAGGATAGAAAAAATTAATTTGAAGATATTTCACTAGTTTTTGCACAAGAATGGATAGAAATATTAATTTAGATAATAATGAATATAAAAATAAAACGACATCTTAAAACCTTTAAGGTACTGTGAAATACAAAACTGTTAAATATTGAGGTTACGTTGGCCCATTTTAGTCTAAATACGGAATGCGTTGCACCGAAGGCAACTTGTACACTACACTAGCACGAATATTTAGTCGAATTTTCCATATTACCGCGTACAAATTAGTGCTATCGCATTTTCTTCAAGGCCACTGATACGAATTTATGATTCGTGATATGTGGTTCATGGTATCGCTTGTTTCGCAAATCCGAAGAGACGCGAGATGAATGTAAAGGGGAGAGTTAGGAATAAGTACGCAGGTTTGCGGTAACGATCGAGTTTATTCGTTGTCGTTTACTCGAGAGGTGAGAAAGACGTGTGACGCGGCGCGGTCGGGCAGAGTGACGTCGTCCGGGTTCGCTGGTGGATTCCTCTCTCTCGGTCGTGTCTAGCCCGGGCTCTTTAAATAGGCAGAAACAGCTGATGTGAATCTGCTGATGTCTAACCGCGTCTTCGAGTCGTCGACCTGGAGTTTCGGTCATTTGCGAAACTCTGCATTAGCGAATGTGGCTTGCGCCACACTGAATATTGGCCCATGCGAGGCCTCGATTTACTTACCCCGAGACGTCGATTCTTGAAAAATAAAGTAATTAGAAAAAAAATCTAGCAATAAAACTGGTTATAAACATGTTTAATCGTTATATTAAATTCGATAACCCAACTTTATTTCATGGTCGAAAAATACAATTTCTTTTTATTTCGTATAAAATATTAATTGTTATGTACTAAAACTTTTCAATTATCATCCTCGCACAAAAACCTTTTACCAAAAGTAGAATTAGACATACATATATGTTGTAAAATAAGCATAATTCATTTATCCGGTTATTCACTTTACTCCAGTTTCCCCTATTATAAGGGTTCTTGGGGACTCGGATTCCAAATCCGCTGTCAGATTTTCAAAATTCAAAATGGTGGATCCAAGTTGACGAATTAAAGTGGTATTTCTGAAAAACCAATGAAGATTCGAAATCATAATAAAATTTATAGTGCGAGCACTTTTGTTAATAATCATGTTAATACTCACCGTGTCTTTTCTTTATAGAGGTGATTAGATTTAACTAAAAAATTATTAACATAAAATTGTTTTTCACAATTTGTATATTTCTTAATTGGATACTTGATACGCCAATATAAGCAACAATATAATTTTTTTCAATAATCTCTCGTTGATCCAGTTCTGCTGAGATTCCGCTATTGCTTTATAATGTAATATAATTGCTTGTTATTTTTGAGACGTATATTGAGAGTTTAAACATGCTATGCATAATAAGCATATCATATTATATTATATTATGCATAATAATATGCGACACTAATGATCGCCGAGTAAAACTAATAAATATGTCCACAATGTAGATACATTTAGTACTATTAAAATATACGAGTGAGTCGTTTTGCAACAGTAAATACAGTTAACTGACAAAAAATAAGTAGCGGAGCAAGTGTTATCAGAATCAAAAAGTAGCATAAGCACGCAATTGAGCTCATATTCGATTTTGACAGCAATTCCAATGTTCCCCCATATATGTTTTCCACGGATAAAGCTCTCCCTAAAAAGTAAACTTCATTCCGATGCTTACTATTTCAGAAGAGCAAAACTTTCCGACATATTTATCGGCAGCTGTAGTGCGTCCGACCCATCTGCAGCTTGGAAACCCACCTGCGCCACCTTTGAAACGATCCTCGCGCAGCCATTGTCGCACGCGGCACTGCACAGCGGCAAGCGCGTATATATTAAACGCTCGCTCGCGACAATTCGCGCAGCAAGGCACTCGCTCCAACGACCACCTGCCGATGCATTGTCTCCCGCTCGCTAATAAGATTCTCCATATAAGACGACGGCGGGGGGTGGCGCACAGAGCTTCCTCTCTCTCTCTCTCTCACACACACCCACACCGTCTTTGCGAAGCGGCCGAAAAATCGGCGTCTAATAAACGCGACGGGAGGGCGCGAGCGCGAATTAAAGTCGACGTCGTCAGAGATAGAGAGAGAGAGTCCAATAACGTCGAGGAGGACGCGCGCGCGAGCTCGAAACAATAGCTGTCGCGCGCTTGCACATCAGCGATACGCAAGCGAGCAGGGCCCGTAATTTTATCGGGACAAAGGCCTCCCGCTTCCCGCACACTTGTTCATATACTTTTGCTTCTTCGTCGCGCTACGCGTACACAGCTCGGAAGGGGGCAAAGAGAGCGAAGGGAGAAACGGAGCGGTGCAGGAACGAGCCGGATCGCGCGAGAGCCGTATGAAAGCGCACACTGGGGAGTTTGTAAGACTCTGTAAATTCAACTGGAGCATTCCCCGGAGCGAACTTTGTCAAAAGATCTCCTCGCTGGATTATAATTTCTGTTAGTAGCTCAGCCGCAAAGCGAGAGAGAGAGAGAGAGAGAGAGAGAGAGCGTGGAGGCGGCAAAGTACGAGAAGCCCAAGTAGTTTTGAGGTGGTATACGCGAGTGCGCACAAGTGTAACACGACAGTGGGTCGAGAGCAAGAGAGAGAGAGTAGAGGGAGTGCAGCAGTAGAAGGAAGGAGCCAAGGCGCATATATACCCAAGGCATCTCGGGCACGTACAAGCCTTCTCTCTGTCTGTCTCGCTCTCGCTCTTTATCCGTTAAGACGGGCCGGCAGTTCGCGTTTACACAGGCGAAGATGGTAGGGCACATACCTGCCGTATATAGCCTCTTCTCTCTCTCTCTCTCTCTCGCGCGCGCGCGCCCGAGTAGTAGAGATACCAAACTTATCATACATCAAGCCGAGCGCGTAAATGCGCCCGAGTGAGCGAGCGAGCGAGCAAACGTGTAAAGGAACGTCGCGGCGGCCCCGTTCTTCGGTGCCTATATGCACGAAAGTCGATGCACTTAATATTATCCCGAGCGCGATGAAAACAACTCGGGGCTCGGAATTTTCAACGCGCGCCCGCGCGATATCGTCTTATCTATACGGCGGCTGATGTTTATGCGAGTTTATCTTGGCGCGCAGTTTGCTGCGCGATAGAGTGCACTTGTAAAATTCTGCCCCCCCTCCTCCTTCTCCCTACCCGCGGAAAAAAGAGGAGGAGAATTACGTTATTATATTTTATTATTCAGATATTGCGCACTCGAGAAATACACACTTGGAGAAGGTATTAATTGTATTAAATATATTTCAACTAAAAATGAATTAAGGTAAACGTATCAATGATCGGATACGTCCCTACGGTCGGACAATATTGAAAATAAGTGTTTATTAGATACATGAAATAATTCGTAATCACCCCAGATCTATAGACAAATGATCGATTAAGGTGATGCTAAAGCCACCGGTCACCGATAAATACGAGGAACCACTTTTCTCATTTTATTTTCAATTTCGAGTAAATATCTCTATGAAACGTTATTGCCCCTATAGAAAACAACAACTCTTCAGAGAGATATTTTATCAAAAATTGAAAATTGAAAGAAAATAGTGGTTCCTCGTATTTTACGACAATAGGGGGTTTAGCATCACCTTAAATGATTTTTATCATAAAAATATCCAGAGCTATGAACAACTGTCCGATTATTTGGCTTAAGCATCCGAGCATTGGTACGTTTGATGGTGGTTTTTTGGTAATTTTCACTATAGCTTCTATGTATTTTTATTTATCTCACATAATTGTTATAGAATGTTTGGTATTATTGCAATCGATAAGGTAAAATAAAAAATGCGACGTACGCTGTTTCAATAATATACAGTTCATAAGTAGTGGCAATTTGATAGTGAAAGGTAAAACTAATAGTTTATTAACATTCAATAAATTTGCAGTTAATTTTGTTGTTCGATTGTCTATCTTTGTCATACATTTTATGCTATACAGATACTGAAGTTGGCGTTGCCAATAGTCGTAAAATTCAAGTATATTCTAACTTTATGTCACATCTGTCAAATTCCTAAATTACATTGAAAGTGCATTACTTACGCTCCCAATCTGTATCATCAAAAATATACTGGTAACCTACATCATTCGAGAGCCACAGCCACGTTAACAATACACGAACGACTACTGTACGTGAACTAAATACGCGGAATAGGTCGGAAATAATAAGTAGAAATTCCCGAGTGTGGTCAGACTTACATTGCTTCAAATATGATAAATACATGGGGATTATTTTTTTAGCTTTCCACACACTTAAGGGTATTCGTCTTATAAAATTACTAAGTAAACAAACTTTAAGCGATAGCTCTGGTCTCATAACTTTCCTTGAGGCAGCCAACACGGATATTTTCCTCTAGTAAAAGAAACAACAATAATAGTTACAATTTCCAATGACTTATTTAATAATCGGGAACAATCATTTTAACAACATCGCTCTTCTCAATGCAATAAATATTATTCAATCAAGGGATACAACAGAAAGACTGCAAAGAGTTCAAAACAACCACGAACCCTTAATCAAACACCAGTGCCTCCTGTTTATAAAAGGAACGACTCCTGGAATATATTCATACCCCTCAAACTCTGTTGCTTCTCTGAATATTTTTCCCGCGCTACACTGCTCTATAGCACCGGCAGCCGGCGACGAAGAGCGGTATAAGTGGAGTGTCCGTGTCCTCTCGGCCCTCCCGCGCATCGGCTTATCCGAAGAGGCCGGGCGTCCGCGGCCGGCCACTCGAACGTTGAATTTCAATCGCGGCCGGACGATCGGAATGAATCTATTTATCTTCGTTGGCCGGCTATTCGGGCCAGTAGAGCAAATCGAAGTGGACTGGAGTAATTGAAAAAGCGACGCATCGGGGCTGCCCCCGTGCAGAAAAAAAAGGAGGACACGTGTCCGCGAAACTGCGGGGGCAGGAGGGACCACCGGAAACAACAGAAGCCAAAAAAAAGAATAGCCGAAGGACGATGGAGAAAAAAAATAAGGAGAGAGAGAGAGAGAGGGGAGGGCACGCGCGGTCTCGAAACAAAGCGACGACACGCCGCCTCTGTTCCCTCTCTCCTCCGTCTAATGCCTTTCCGCCTACAAAGTGGTTTATTATATCGCCACATTACCAACTGTCTCGTTCGGTTCTTCATGAATAATTTACTCGAGCTCTCTATTGGCTGAGCGCGGGAGGAGAGCTGGATGGACTCCTCCGCGCTCCATCTCCGTCTCCTTTCTTTTCTTTTCCATACTCGCGCCCGCGTTCCCCTCTTGATCCCCCTATTTCCTCTCCGCGAGCGCAGACTCTTTCTCTCTATCTCTCTATCTCCATCTCCGTCTGCTGGTACTGAAATTTAAATTTTCCGCGCTCAACCCCCGGCGCGCATAACCGAGTTTACACATCTCGCGGCCAGAGGACTCGACTCGCTCTCCCGAGCAATTGTGTTCCTCGGTCTGAAAAAAAACTCGGTCGAAACAGCAGCCGCGACGACGAAAAGCAGCTCTGCGCGGCAATGTCCGATCGATCATTCAGCTAGGGGTGGGGGGGGGGGAGGAAAAGTTCGTCCGCGTCCGCGAGATGAAATATTGAAAAGTTCTCGCGTCCCGAGCGAGAAATTAAATATCGAAGAGACGCGCGCGGTGTGTTCTCTCGAGCGATTTAACCGTTGAGTATGTGTATTCGGTCGAGACTGACGCATTATATCTGGATGGAAAGTTTGGAGTGTTGAAATTTTTGGCTTTGGGATATATGACGTCTGCAGCTGCGGACGCGGTCGACGAGAGAAGTTTTTAGTGCTAGTGTATAACGCTGGAACTAGGTTTTAATTGACGTATCGTTGGGAGGAAGGGGAGGGTGACGGCCTAGGGCCGGGGATTATCGGAAAACTGATTATCAGCGGTGGATTATCTTTACGTTGGGTAGAGCCGTTAAATATTTAATATTACGAGGATCGGCGGTCTGCGCTCTGAAGTTATTTAAGAAGAAGAACGTTCGAACTCATTGTTTGGTACTACGTTTTTCTGCTACATAAATCTCAGAGTAGTCTGAACTATTTTGAGCGAAAATATAGATTTCTTTGACTTCGCAAAACTTTGAAGGAGTCTTTGACCTTTACTCACATGAAAAATACATTTACGTACTCAATTCTCGTTGTTTTATTCAGATAATCACATTTTCCCCATAAATTTTTCATTTAAAAAACGCAATTTTGAAAATCTATGATCGGTCTCATAATATATGATGGGTTTTTAATTATTTACCATCATAAAGTACGGGCAATATTAAAGGAAGCGGGTACCGAAATTTAAAAAAAAATTTATTAATAATGTTTTGAAAATGTGAACGAAATGTAAAAATATTTTTAGCTGACTATTTGAAAAACTAACTTAGTGCCAAAAAGTTTTATGGCAGAGCTCTTATATGAATTATGTACATTGGTTAGATAAACTTAAAATGCGTTTTTCACGAAATATTATTTTTCAAAGTTTGAATATGACTGCGCAACAGCTTAAATCGAAACGGCTTGAAACTTTTAATATAGTTTGTCGTACAAAATCTACAATTCTAAAAATTTCTTGAAATGCACAAAAAAATAAATACCGAAAAGATTTATTTATTTTCATTTCGCATCAAAGTTCTCACAAAATAATTCTGAAAAATACAATCCTTCTTGTATATACATAAGAATTTATCCTTAGTGACAATACACAGTCACGCTTATGAGTGATTTACTTTGAAATACTTACAATTATTATATTGATCTATGTTAATTATCCGTAAAAAAGTAAAAGAACACTCTCACGCTAATGACACATTTCACTTTACAAGATTCGCAAACAGTATATTTTCACTGGGAAAATTGAGATGAAAAAAATTCCCATTGGACTGAGACGGTAATTTAATTCACGGCTTGCCAGATATACGGCACCACGCTGACTTCAGCTGGAGCATAGCTACTAACGCTATTCTCACGTCTTTCAACGGATTGCACTTGCTCGCAAACGCGCAAAATCCTCGAGAAATTCTATATTACTTTCGTGAGTAAGGATCTCATTCGTTACAAGCTAAGTATGGATGTTCATCCTGCCTCTAACTTCAGAACTTTAATGTCCCCTTTTTTACATAACGAACTCAAAGAATTTCTCTTACATTTTAAATTCTCTAATTTTCCGTTTCTTCAAAAGAGTATAAATATAATTAAAATAATTGTAACCAATAAATATTAATTACCAGAAAAACCATACCCAGAACGAAGCGATTGCGAGCAGCAAAACGCAATAGTTCCTGGTTTCCTGAAAGTATTTTGGGTGGCTACAACGATATCGATTACTTGTAGAATAGCGAAAAAGAACAAAATTATCTATGTATAAATAGTAATGTTATTTATAAGCTCTGAATATTTCAGAGGTCCAGTCGTACCAATATAGAAATATTTATTATTAAAGATTGATATTTTAACTTTTGTCGAGATTTTACATTTAAATGTCAATGTTTGATATAAATAGGGAAGAGTCACTCACCCCTTTGAGATATTTACAGATTTCTGTGTATATAATCTTTCTTTGTTGATCAAAGTTAATTGTACAAATCTCTTTTGATATATTTTACTACTAAGAAACAGTATAATAAAATTTAAGCATTAATCACCCTAACATGTTTTATTGATAGTCTTTGTAAGCTTTTAATGACAATACTACTGTTACGAGTTAATAATTCTCATATTTGATGGTAAAAAGTCGGACACGTTTTTATACTCGCGGTTGGATTCGATCTCGGGACTTCACGAACCGAAAGTAGGTGTTTTATCCACTACACCAGGGCCGCACTGACTATTTCTTTGCGCGTTAGTCTTCGTATTGCCTCGAGTTGCATTTCGGCTGACTAGGCATACGTCACACGTTATACGTGATACTATCTTTTTATAATTATTAAATAAAATTAAACCACATAATATATGACTTTTTGTCCTATCTACACCGTAAGAATGTATGCTTTTTGGTGCATACAAAGCGGGCGAAAGTGGTTCTTTTCCGCACTCGGGCGGAAAAGTAACTTACTTTCCGCCCGTTTCATATATGCGTGAAAACTCATCCTTTCAGTACAGGTACTTTCCGCCCTTGATACACAATATACTATTCTTATCATACAGTCTAAAAGTGAACGTAATGTTTAATTTCAATATTACATGAAAATGTAATTAAAAATGAACAAATATATTTTATTTTATGAAAATACAACAAAATACAGTGGAGCCGCGCTATATATCGCCGTGCGCAGGGCTGTAGGAACGAGAAGTTTTTAGGAGTATATGCGACTACAGGGACGCGCGGTAATAGTAGAGGAAGAAGCACGTGCCTCTGTTTTGCGAATTGTGGGGACCGCAGCTAGTGTGTGTGCGTAGGAGAACTCGTTCCAGCGGCAATATAACGCGGGACGATATAATGCGACTTCACTGTACAACAAGACAATTGAATCACTATCATCCAAATTCACCCAATTCAAACTTTATAATGACTTTCAATGTAAGTATTCTAATAAAGAACAAAAGAATAAAAGAACAAACCGAGGAACAAACGTAATCATTTCAAAATTTGAAACAAGTTTCGTCAGTCAAATTCATCTGTCCATATACTATATTTATTGGAAAAATCATCAAAAAAATCTATCATCAAAAAATATTTTCCGATGCTTATTCGTCTCCTTTTGACATTCACTAAAACTTAAACAGTACACATTTTCGTTCGTTAGACCCGGTTTCGGTACCGTTAGATCCTATGAATCTGCTGGGCTTGTAGGTAATATTACTTTTTACACACAGTAAAATTTTCAAATGAATCCGAAAAAAATTAGTACGTACAAATCTGATGCTAGTTTTAGGGGATAGGACTAACGGCTGAGATTATAAAACCGAAAGGGCCAGCGTGCCCAGGAGATTTTCTGCCCGACGTCGAGTGAGTGACACGGTGCAAAGCCGTGATTTATCGTCGTGCGTAACGTTCTATTCAGCTACTCCGCTCATCCTGTGCCACTTTTCCTATATTTTACATAAACTCATTTTATCCCTTTAATACAAAATTTTCTCATTCATTTACTTCCCCGCCGGCATAATAACACAGTTTCAAAGTGTCAGTGCCAATCAGTCCTCAGCCAGTTGCTCTAAATCTTCGAAAACAGGCAATTATCCTGCGGGTAAACCAATCTCGCATGTAGCTAGCTATTATACGCCAACAATAGTTTTTTGTTGCTAGCATTGGCAATTATACAGATTCTGTTTTCAATGTACTGCTTATGAAGTTTTTCTATAGGACAGGAAAACATCAATAAAATCTTATTCTGAGTTTGCATTTTTCACTCATGTGACAGTTCGCTTGATTTCTTAACTTCTCCGAGATCTTAAGGTGATGTTAAACCCCGTGTTATAGGTAAATACGGGGAACCACTTTTTTTATTCATTTTTCAATTTTAAGAAAATATCTCTATGAAAAGTTGTTCTTTTTGGTTAGAATAACAACTTTCCATAGAGATATTTACTCAAAATTGAAAATGAAACGAGAAAAGTAAATCCTCGTATTTGTCGGTGACAGGTGGCTTTAGCATCACCTTAACTGTTAATGAATCTGTCATTTGATACGTGAATAAAAAGTGAAGTGAAAAATAAATCAAGCAAATCATTCATTAGATGCAAGAAATCCTTTTTCTCACCGGTACACATGCAAACAAAACTCACTTATCCTAAAAAATATAGAAAAATAAACTCTATTCTACATATACTCAAGCCAGTCTCGGACTCATTGCCCGAGCGCCATCCAACATCGAAAGTCAAACAAGAGATGGAACATTATGGTCTGCACTCGACTCACCTCTTGTAGAAACCGCCGACGCCTCGTCGATTGACGTTATTAAGCCGTTAACGCGGCAGTTACCCCGGACCTTCGAACTCGCGATAACCGCGTACGTCGGCTAGACTACCGCGACGCAGAGACAGAGAGACAGAGAACCAGCGACGCGAACAACAACAACAACAACAACAACAACAACAGCGTACAGGGCCACGCGCAGCTCCTGTACACACAGACGCACCTTATCGAGACATACGTGTGTTTGCGTCGCGAGTTTACGAGGTCGCGCACAATATATATATACATACATATATACATATATACATATATATATATACACATACGTAGACGCGGAGGAAGGCTATGGTAATTCCGCGTGGCGTGTGCACGCTCGGGTCGGAGGTAGCTAGATTTAGTCGCGCGACAATTGTGCACTCCGTTGCGTTTCGGCGGCGGGGTGACTTCTCTCACTGTCTCTCTCTCTCTCTCCTAGAGAGGAACGTTTCGCTCGTTAGCGCTCGCTCGAGCGCCGGGAAGTTATACATCGATTGTTCGCAAGGAAGGCGCCGCAACACGAGAGAGAGAGAGAGAGAGAGAGAGAGAGAGAGAGAGAGAGAGAGAGAGAGAGAATGAAATCGTCGCGTGTTTGCAGAGACGAGACGGCGTCGGCTTGAAAAACAGTTTACCCCCAGGCCTTGTTAAGCGCGATCCCCACGCGCGGCAGCTGTAAGGTGATTGCGCGTGACGCCGCGCGGATGCGGCTCGAGCCCGGCTTGTATATCGGTTGTGCGCGAATAATTGGATTTGTCGAAAAGCCGCGGCTGAGTTTTGCGAAATAATAAAGCTCGCCGCCTCGTTAGCGGGGCCGCGGGGTTGTATCCTTTTTTCGCGCTCTTGGAGCTCGCTGCAGCTGCGGCGTCGTCGTCGGCGCTTATCGGCAAAAATCGCTGCCGAGGTAACGAAGCACTCGTTCGCCCCGCTTCCGAGGCTGGAAAGTCATCTTTGCAAACGAGATATTTGTATTACTGCTTCGGGGGGTTTTTATTTTTTCTTCTTTTTTTTTTTCTTGATTTATTTTTGTAAAGAGGATAATGATTGTTCGGAATGTAGGTTTGCGCGGGAGGTGCTCTACTCCCCGTTGTTTGAGAGATAAGGATTACGAGTAAACTTGGAGTTTGTACAGCTGCCTGCGGGACAATTTAAAGTTTGACCTCGGCTGAAAAACAAAGTTATAATAAAACTCGCTGAAGGCATTGATTTTACTTCACTTTACAGTTTCCTGAGATTTTAGAATTCTGGAAAATTCGATGCTACTTATTTTCGTCGTGGATTATTTGAGCTATTGTATAGAGATAGCATTGAGGGGATGCCGGATACAGACTTTCCAGTTTTTCGTTTTATTCAATGAATAAATGAGATTTTCAAATTTCGCGAACATACGCACGATCTATCTATCATTAAGAATGTGCTTACGTTCGTAAAATTTGACTGCGTAAAACGAAAAATCGATAATGTCGGTAACTGGGTATAAGGAATAGGACTTCGACCTACCCTTACATTGTGATTAAGAAATTAACGATAAAACCTACAGTCTACAGAGATCATATTGAAAAAAAAATAAGTCTGAAAGTTCTCAGGTTACGAAGTCAAATATGGAGCATGATTTCGTACTGTATTGAAAGATAACAGAACAGCTCTCGATAGTTTTATAGCTTGGGGAGGAAGAATAAATTTCAATGAAAAGACACTTTTTCTCTTATACTGTGAAAATGATATTACGTTCTTATCCACTCGATGTTATTGCAAAACATTAATCGTAGCTTTTATATAGGATTATCAAATGTGGAGGGCAGATAACGTGTTAAATAAAAAATTGCTTTTACAGAATATATATTTCCGTACCATATAGCAAAACAATATTAAACATTTTTTAGCAGATATCAGGTTCCAAAATTTCAGTTTGATTTATATCTACGCCAGGTATCATCTTCAAACAATATTTTTATTTTAATATCCATCATAATAATATAAACGTTCTGTAGATGACATATCGCTTTGAAATTACTATTTGAAGAACCGAATATTGTTTGCTCCGTGACTTTTATAATTTTCTACCCAGTAAACATTAATTTGTATAAATAATCCCGTTGAAAAGTTCAGCTCAGTGCTGCGAACGACGTGGCGCACTGCAGCGCACTCAGCTAACCGTTAAATCCGCGTGTTATTTTTTTCGACCAATTTTTTTTTGCATCCGCGCGCGCAGTGCGCGATTCCTCATGCTCGGCCCCCGTGCCAAAGCCACGTTTTCCGCATAAACTCCATTCATTCATTCAGTAATCGCAATAACGTCGAATAAAAGGCAGCTAGGGAAAAAGAGCAGAAAACGCTCGGCCGGGATGTTATGCAAAAGGATAAGGCCGGTACAAAAATAAGATAGCCACTCGTAATTACAAAAGTAAGCAAAAAGGAGGCAACGAGGAATCCTTTCACCTCGCGGCATCTCTCGAGCAGCAGCGAGATTCGGCCGCGCGGCTAACCGCTCCCACGCTCGCTTTCGCCTCTTATTGTTACGGGAAAATTCAATAAGGTCGAGGAAAGAGGAGCGCGCGCGCGCGAGCGAGAGAGAGAGCGCATTTATATAATACGGAAGCTCGGAGAATAAAAAGAGCCAGAGCCAGAGCTGGTATTAAAACAGGCAAGGAGGCAAAGAAAAAGAGAGAGAGAGAGAGAGAGAGTCTCAAGACAGGGCGAAAGAGAAGGAGAGACGGATGAAAAATGAGAATACAAGCGACAAAGCGAAACGGAGAAACGCCGAGTATACAGTTATACACGCGCGCGCGCGCGCACGTATATACAGCGAGCTGCGAAAGGGGCGAGCCGGCCGTTATAAGGCCGGGGCCGCGGAACTGTCGAAGCAATTATTCTAATGGGCTTTTTGCTCGACGACTGCGCGACGTCTCTCGAGTGAGGTTTCAGCAGCCGGAACGTTGTTTCGCCCGATCCTCCTTATCGGCCTGGCTTTCCATCTCCCTCTCTCACTGTCTATATATACACACCTCTGGGTATGAACGAGTGTGCAAATCGACCGGACGCCAGGACCGAGCTCGCTCTCTCTCTCTCTCTCTCTCTCTTCTCTCGGAGAGCAGAGAGTCGATCCCGTCCGTCCGTCTGTCGAGGCTGTACGTACGCGCGCGCCTCTGGCCGCCGACCCTAATCTACTTAGTTCTCTCGGGATCTTGCCCGAGTCTTGTCGGAGCGGAGCGGACACCGTCGTCCTCCTCCTCGTCGTCCTCTCGGCTGTGTAATCTCGCGCGTTTCACGAGATGGAAATTTCTGTCCGTTTCCCCGAGAGCGCGCCGCTCGCACGAGCAAGAGAGCGTATTTCATAATTAAGCGGCTTCGGAGAGTCGCGAGCGCTGTATCTCGTGTCTCGGACTCGATTCCTAGATTTACGCGGTGGTCTTGGAGATTTCTTGGGGATTTTCTTTTTAGTTTTAGTTTTTTTCTTTCTCGCGAGGACTGGGAGACTCGAGGTGGCTTATTGGGTTTGAAATTGTTTTACTGCGGGGGAGGGGGGATTTAATCATTCGGTTTTCTTGATTGAAACAATCGTTTTCATGTAGCGTTAAGGTAGTTTTTGCACGGAAGTGCGTACTCTGAGGGTTCTTTTGTGTGCGGAGAAAGCTATATCTTAACTAATACTATAATAGAAAAGAATATTTTAGAGCATTTTTAAGGAAACTTTCAAACAAATTTTGAGAGATATTCAAAAATACGGATTTATTTAGTTCTGTATAAGTAATTAATGAATTTAGGAAAGTCAAGATGCTAACATAAATAAAAGTTACTTGATTAACAGAAACATTTCTTATTTTTATTTGACTGCACGACGTTTACTTTGCCTCGAGAAGGTACTAATATTTACGGAGCAGCATGCTATCAAGAAGTGGTTTGCTTAAAATGCAAAATTCATGCACTGTTCACCTTCAAATATTCTACAATTAAGTACACTTCTTGATAAAATGCAGTATCAAAAACATTTCTAGATATTATGAAGTCCTAGAAAGTGTTATTAATTTTTAGATTTAAAACAACGAACAGAAATGCAAGTTTACTTTATCTTATAATAATAGTTGCAGGCTGTTAAAATACATATTCTTAAATGTTTCCGAACACTAATTTTCAAAATTGTTAAAGAAAATCAGTAAGCTCTCTTTATGTGAAGGCTCCCCGGGTAAAAATGGATTTCAGGTGGGTTCGTGAACCATCTCAAATTATTATGAATTATCGTGAATGTTCATCCATGATCATAAGATAATGCTAAAATTTTTTTCAATTTGTACATGTTTGTGCAGAATCATGCATCATTTTGCCTGAAACTTGACGTGGGATATACAGACATTGTTATAGACATTCATGCGTTTTTATAAAAGTTCATGATTAACAATTCACTAACTTTCATAAAAATACATAGATGACTTTGACCATGCATATGTATATCCCCGGCCAAATGTCAGGCATAATGATGCATGATTCTGCGCAAACATGTACAAATTGAAAAAATTGGATGGTTCACGAACCTACATAAAATTTATTTTACTCGGGTCGCTTTACCCCGGTCTCCCCTATCGTATAATTTAACATATGCATGAAAAATCATACAAATAAAAAGTCATATTATAAACTCTATTTTCACGAACATGTTAGATTTTGCATCCACATACCTTATGAGACTAAAAAATAAAAAATATCTTGTTTTTGTGTAAGAATGTATATCATTAATAATATTATAGTTTACTAAAATTTATAATAAATAAAATGAGGTAAACTTATTAATCTCTTGGACAGATAAAGGATTAAGTGTAAAAAATGTCAGCTTAGTGGTGTCGGTCTTATTTACATAATTGTGATTCACACTCAAATCGCTGGATAAAAATGTTCTTAGAAATTAAAGTTTATACATAAATCTACAATATTATTTTATAATGTTCAGGATGTGGGTGAAGTTTACATCGATGTTACATCGATTTTCTTTATTACGTAACTATTTAGGAAATTGTCTGAAAAAAGCGTTCCAATACATGAAAAATTGCCCCGACCCCTTATTAAGGTTCAAAAATACTCTTAAAGAAGTAAACTTTTTTTCTTGCCGTAGTACGGAAGAGTATCCCGCTAAATTTTGTGAGAATGCAAAGGTGAGATGCAAATGCGTATTCATAATTTTTTATAGTCAAATTAATGACTGGGAAAGTAATTTGAAGAAAAGGAAACATAAACCCGATATCGACTTTTATTGTTCATGGATCTAATAAGCATAACATCTCGCTAATATTTTAACGTCATAAATATCATGTAAAATTACGCATTCCTGATTTCAGCTTAGTTTACTACTGGGAAAGCAATAAACACATAAGCTTGAAAACGACTTAATTTTTTTTATGAATCTTGCAAGCGTAATATCCCGCTAATTTTTAAACGAGACAAAGCTTATATAAAATTACGTATCACTAATTTTTTTAGCTTGATTAATTACCGGGGAACTAACTTTTTCTTTAATAATCTTTAACAATTAAGGAGTATAGGTTATGTTAGATTGTGCTATAACGACTTATTTTGAATGGTTCTTACTGTAATTGTAAATTTAGTAACTACTCCTGATGTAAATATGCAAAAATAAGGTTTTGCAACAAATTTATTGATTTTAACTAATTAATTCGAGAATTAATTATAGTTACAAGAAAGAAAATAATTATAAAGAAATAAATAATTCTGTTATATCTGTGAGATTTAGAACGCGGCTGGTTTACAGTGGCAATATAATTTCCAAAAATATGATAGGGTGCGTAAAGACTCGAACTTGTATTATGATCTTTTTAGGAAATTATCAAAGGCAATTTATGAGACCAATAAAGCAAGACGAAGGGGTTCTATTGGTCGATTATCTGCGCATCAAAATTCGTAATGTTTCGACGGTCAAGAGCAGTTTGAATTGCAATCTTATGGTACACCTGTCTATCAAGAAGAGCAATCATTATTATTATTTGAATTTACAAACATATTTTTTTATTAAATTTATTAATCTCATATTTATGCCTCATATTTTCTCATATCTTTTTCTCATATTTTCTCATTAGCCGCATTCTAGTGCTTGCAGCTATAACAGAATTTTTCTACTGTATTATTATTTAAATTTATTTATTTCTTTATAATCATTTTCTTTCCTGTCACTATAATTAATTAGTCAAAATTAATAAATCAATCATTAAATTTGTTGCAAAACCTTATTTTTGCATATTTACATTAGGAGTAGTTACTAAATTTACAATTACAGTAAGAACAATTAAAAGTAAGTCGTTATAGCACAACTTAACATAACCTATACTCCATGTTGAAGATTATTAAAGAAAAAACTAGATCCTCAGTAATTAATCAAGCTTAAAAAATTAGAGATACGTAATTTTATATAAGCTCTGTCTCACTTAAAAATTATCGGGATATTACGCTTGTGGTATCCATGAAAAAATAAAGTCGTTTTCAAGGTTATATTTTCATTGCTTTATATATTGCTTTCCAAGTAATAAACTTAGCTGAGAAAAATTAGTAATGCGCAATTTTACATGATATTTATGTCGTTAAAATATTAGCGGGATATTATGCTTATTAAATCCATGAAAAATAAAAGTCGTTATCGAGGTTATATGTTTTTCTTACTTTATATTACTTTTCCAGTTATTAATTTGGCTAAAATAAATTAGAAATTTGCACCTGTATGTCACCTTTGCACTTTCACAAAATTTAGTGAGATACTCTTTCGTACTGTAACAAGAAAAATGATTTCTTCTTTAAGTGTATTTTTGAACCTTATTAAGGGGTCGGGCCATTCTTTATGCATTGGAACAATTTTTCCAGACAATATCCTAAATAGTTACGTAATAAAAAATTATCAATGTAACATCGATGTAAACTTCACCCACATATGTTCAGGTATAAGTTCAAATTTGTATAAAGGTCAATAAAACCTTATAATTCGATGGTAAAATAATCAACTCTGTGGCAGCACCTGTGTAAAATAGTTATCAACCTTTCGTATTGCAAAGTTTTACAAATTTGTTCTAAAGTAATTCAGACTGTATACAACAACAATACATGTTGGTATAAAGTAAAATAATCGTACAAGACATGCATAATCTTTTTTATTTTTGTTTTTATTTTTTTTTAAATTACATATATGGGCATTATTGCCCTTATGCCTCGTCTCCAGGGCACTTTAATTGAGTCTCGCTTTAACTTTTAATATTAAATAACATTACAGTGATAATTGCTAGTAAGTTTTAAAGAGTTCTATTGAGTGAAGAATTGTTTCTTCTATTTTTTTAAACTAAAAAAGTTTGGCTTTTCTAAACAACATAAATGTTATTCAATATTAAAAGTTAAAGCTCTATTAAACTGCCAAGTAAAAACGAACCCAGGTAACGTATTGTAGGCTCGAACTCCGCCACTGAAAAATCCGAAGACATTTTCTTAAATGTCCCCGAAATTTTCGGACTGACGGGGATTCGAACCTACGCCCCTTGAGCAGCATTGGTCTTAAGAGGTACACGTTTACCACTTGAATTATTAAACGCTCCATTTAATGTAAATTTTATGAAGAAAACTAACGGTCTCGTAAAAATCAACCTTATTTCTGTCACGGATATATGCATCCGCGACGCTCGTAGTACGAGCTGAGACGAGTCAGTGATAGGGAAACGCTGAAGTCCCGGGGTCGAATCCCGTCGTCTACTTTTTTCTTCTCACTACCAGCTCGTCCTTTTTTCGTACGTAACAATTCAATGAGTTGTATTAAATTACTTTTCATTGGAAAACATTTTTTGTAAGGAAATTTAATTTACAATATCTATGCAATATCGATTTTAATTTACAATATTTTATCAATACTTATAAAAAATATAAAATTCTTCGAATTGTTGAAATTTTTCATATTCGCGTCTTCACATCGACGTTCATCTATAAGTTCAAATAATCCCTTCGAACTTTGATTGAATTACAATTTTTCAAATGAATATAAATTTCCGATAATCCACAAATCTGCCGGAGAGCTCGATTTTAATTTTAAAGTAAGTTACCAGAACAGCAGATATTTAAAGAAAAAAATAATTCTGTTTACCAAACGGCAAGCAGCCACACCCCTCCGTATCCGAAAATTAATGAACGCCCGATTGAAGCTCGTCGGAGCGCGTCCACTCCCGCAATCACCATCCGGTGGTCCGTCTCCGGCAGTTCCGACGTTTCCCAATAAAACCCCGTATCCTCTTCCATTCGGGCTCGCGCCGGCTCCGTGTACACGGGTCCCTCGGTCGGCTGATTGGCCGCGGGAGAGCAGCGCGCCTCGCCGAAGCGGACACGTATGACGCGTGACGCCGTCTAATTCCGGGGGACGGCCCACGTAGCGCGGGATAAGCATTCGCGCGCCCGCTCGCCCGCCACCGAGTCAAATGATCCTTTTGATTTATGGCCGATGGGGATTCAAAGGATCATTCCATTTGCGAGAATCGAGTTTTCTCGTCTTTTGCCGCGAGGAGGGAGAAAAAAAGGCCTTGATTCAAAGCCTTTATTTTTCTGGAACGTTTTATTCGTTGAAATAAAGAAAATTCACGAGAGGAGAAATTAATAATTTAATCACAGTTTAAACTTTCAACATTATATTTATTCGAATGCCTAGCCGGTATATTCCTGTGACGCATTTACGCTAAAAAGCCGATGCTTTCCTTAATAGTCACACGATGTGAACCATACGAGAGTCTAAACAGCACTGCCTTGTTGTTGTCGAGAGCGCCACCCGTGTAAAAAAATTAGTCTGCCACTAGTCTGGGATTAATCTGGCTTGACAAGTCTGGCGAAAGTCTTGCAAAAGTCTGGAAGAAGTCTGGCTTAGGCCACTATGCAAGACTTTTTTTGGAATTATGTCAAGATAACTCATTTTTCACAAGTAAATAATTAGAGTAGTACATTAATTAGTAGTATCGACTAGAATAGTGAAAATACGTACTTTTCGATAAAATAGGAGAAACGTTTTTTTACATATTACAATCTTGTTTAAAATATGAACATTTGTAAAAAAAGAGACAAAAAAAGAGGTTATTGGCAATTTGACATGGCGCGATGCTTTTGTTTTGCACATTTTGTCTAAAGCCTGGCATAGTGGCCAAAGTCATACTTCTGCCAGACTTCTGCAAGACTTTCGCCAGACTTATTGAGCCAGACTATTGCCACACTAATATTTTTACACATAATTAAAAAAATGTAATTTGATAAAATTACAAATAATATTTTTTTATATAATATTATTTAATAAATTTATAATATTATAATAATATTATATATTATTGTAATATTTTATTATATAATATTCCAAACTAGTTTTTTTACAAATACGCTGGCCCTTTTTTTTACGACCTTCTTTCGGAAAATGCTCTGGAGACAAAAAATACATGCTCAACCTTTACGCTTAGCCGATTTCATTTGGTTCTCTGTCTTTCACAACGCTGTAGTTAATACATTGCATCACTTTAGCTCTGCATATTTATTTATTATCAATTTAACATTATTATATTCGCCGTCAATTTTACTTTACAATAATTATCATTATTTCTGTTGGTAACAATTCGTGACGAACGATTGAAAATGCGTTAAATTAAAAGCCCGGAGATGAGAGCGGCGCGGTAATGTAAAACCCTCTAATTTCTCCAGGATCTTTCAGAACCACAAAAATGCCGTTTGTGAAATATTATTCTTCCTCTCTCGCTGGCTCGCTATGAATGATAACAAAAAAAAAGCAAGAAAATACTCGGCCCGATGCGCAAAAGGCAGAGCCGCAATCTCCGAGCTATGCTTTTAGCCCAGAGTAAACGCGCGTGCGGAGGGAGATTCCCAAAAGGGGGTGCGGGGAAAAGCAGCTCTGGAAAAATAGTGTACACCCCCATTGTGGCCGGGCGCTGGAGCCTCCCGCTGACTTATCTATCGTCTATTCCTATTCAACGTTCTAAGATGAAAGGGGAGAGAGAGAGAAAGGGGGGGGGGAGAGATGCAGAGAGGCTGAGTCGAGATTCCACTCGCCCACGAGGTTTCTCCTTTAGCCGATCCTGCATTTCGATTAGGAATCACATCCGCGGGATTCCACCGAGATCCCATTCACTCGCGTGCGCCGTTCTTATTTTTTCGACTGCCAAAGCCGCCCCCCCGTATTACCGCGCTGGATTCCTATCTGCAAAGAGGAAGAGGAAGGCGAAGCGCGAGACGGACGTTTATGTATATACGCGAGAAGAGGGAATGTGGGTCACGTAGGCCGACGAATCCACTTCGGTGGATTTGTCGCAATTTAAAAATGACGACCTTAAGTCCGCGAGCACGAACGAACCTTTGCGCGGGGGCAAAGTTCTTCCCTCTTTTGTCTGCTTCTTTCGTTTTTTCGTTCTCCCCCCTCTCTCTCTCTGTCTCTCTCTCCAAGGCCTGCAAGCTTGAAAGTTTTTCAGCTTCATAATTAATAAGACTTCTTAGTAGCCAAGAACTTTTGACTTAATAAAATTAAAAAAGCAGATTTTTTCCGCTGACTACAAGAGGTGAAAATCTACTTCCTTAGCATCTGAGAGAATATTGTTATCCATTTCTTTCGTTCGTTATAAGAATTTTACTTGAACTCAATTTTTTTTTTCTTAAAATCAATTTCAGAGAAAATATGAAACTTTCCTTTTCAAGAGCTGCGTCTATTCAGTTGTAAAAGGATCCAATAAATCCTGCAAAAGTCTATGTCTGCATGCCTATACTACGTAATATGAACTTTTCTTTGATCATATTAAAAGGCTTCTGAATGCACACAATCCACTACTCCATGGATTTTGAGCTCGTTTAAATTTGGACAATGAAAAATTACTTTTCAATCATTGTGAAGTATATAAGAGTATACAAAACTAACGAAACTTAACTACTTTTAGTTTATTTAACTAGATTTATTTTACATAGTCTTATTTTTAACAAATTTTAGTAATTATTTTAATTTTAAAAGTGATAAATAAAAATTAATTATATTTATTTATTTAATTATTTATTACAGGCCGACAGGCCTAAAGTATACAAAATACACAAATATTGAATAGTTACATATAAGTATTTTTCGCCTTTGCATAAAATAAATTGTTAAATATAAGACTTTCATTACTTAGTAATATTTTAATATAAATTGTTTCATTTCATTTTTAATAATTAATAACATTGTTCATATTTTATATTTCTAAATTTCGTCGAAATCAGGGAAATACAGAAAAAAATTATGTCACTGTCATACTACATAAAAATGTTCTATTTAAAAAAAATTAATAACAAAAAAAATAAGAATAAATGTGCTTCTAGCTTGAGTATGAAAAAATATACGCGCATTTACAACCCAACAAACTTTCATTTTCAAACGTATGATTTTTTGTAGATGCTTTTTAGAATCATTAGACAATTTACGAGACCTCAGTTTTTAAAACATACGTAATCAGTGAAGAACAATATGCATTTGTTTGTAATACTTTTAATCATAGTTCTTACTATCGTGCGTCAGATGTTATAAACAAATGTACATTGTTCTTCACTGATGGAGTACTTTTTAAAACGTGAAACGGTAGAAGTATTGTAAATTGTCTATAAGGATTCTAAAAAGCATCTAAAAAGAATCATAAATTTGAAAGTAAAAGTTTGTTGAGTTGTAAACGCGCGCAAATTCTCTAATATTCCAGGTAGAGCATATTTGTTGTTATTTTTTTTGTTATTAATTTATTTTTATAAATAGAATAATTTTATTTTAACAATGCTGTGTAGTTATTTTGCATATCATATATTTTATTACAGAAGAATTTTTTCTGTATTTTCTTTATTTTTACGGAATTTCCTCCTTAAGGCGCTATGAAAGCATAAATATCTGGGTTCCCGGAAAGACGGCTTAAGTCCATTTTTTTGAAAATTGAGTTTTGAGTCATTTTGGTATCCTTACATAATATATTTTCAGATAAAATTTCAAGAAGTCAGGAAAAGTATAGAAAAAGTTACTATATCTACTATTTCTGATTTTTTTAACATTAGTTTAAATGAAAAATGAAAACTTTAAACGTTAATATCTCGAAAACATTAAAAGTGGACTTCAGTCATTTTTCCGGAAACCTACAGATATATGTTAGGTATGAAAAATTATCGATTAATAAGTATCTTTTTGTAAGTAATTACCGCGGAAGCGAGCTCAACGCATTATTTCTACGTAAACCTTAGAAAATAATCATTGAAATTTGGTATGTAAAATGTTTGATAGCTATATGTATTGTAAACAAAAACTTTTCTTTTCACAATTTGACAGCTGTGCTACTTGCAGCATTTAACGTTTATTTTCCAAGGATCACGTAAAAATAATACATTGAGCTCGCGTCCGCGCTAAGTACTTACAAAAAGGTGTTACACTATAATTTTTTTAGTATCAAATCCAAGGGCGCAAAGGTACTAACCTTTTTTCTCAAGTATTACATGTATAGTATACATATATCTATGCTTTCGTGGTGTCTTAAGGGAAATCTATTATGTACATCGATAAACTTGATATCCGAATAGACCTAATTGTTGACCCTTCATATTTCAATTTATTTCTGATACTAAATATAAATCTTCTCGAGTTGATGCAGCATGAATTTTATCTCATGTTTGTACTTCTCGCATTTGTTGTGTAAAATCATTTAAAAATAAACAGCTTTCTATGCCCTAAGAAATTGTATTAGCATTGTCTCATTAAATTTTCAAAAGTGTCCGTTATTATTTGCAACCAGAGAACAGTTTTAAATATTTTCTGTGTTAAGCAATGCACGCGGGACCTTTTCACATCGCCTCAAAACAATTCCTTCAATTTTAGTAAAATATTTATGTATCGATGTTGAACCTTTTCCAAGCATAAGTATTATTTTCAGGAATGTTAAACACCACTAAATTATTGGATCTTCTTTATTTGTCCCTTAGTTTACCTTCTACTTTTTCCATGATGTTCATCGTCTCACACGTATTTACTTGCGTTGAGCTAAATTGTTCTTCAGTTAACTTTTTATATTTAATGGAAATAACTTCTTTCTTCTTTTTTAAGTTATTTATATTTTAACATGAGTCTTCCACAAGTTGTTCTATTTCACTGATTCTGCCAGTAACGTGTATTGAAGTATTATCATAGTGTTATCTGTGAATTCTACCTTCATTGGAACTACGCTTTATGGGATTGGCATTAGCTGCGCTATCGTCTCATTATTCTGATCCCACCTCACTGCCCCATTAATTAGAGTCACCGTTGTCATCATTATCACTAACAGGAAAATCGCAACATTTTGCAAAACGTTCTTCTAAAATTGTTATTCTTGTTTTACATTCTGGGTGAGAAACTAAGTTACAACCCAACCCAGCGCATTTGATTGCCTTGAGTACACAAGCATCCGATATAGATTCTATATTAGATTAGATTAGATTAGTTTAGTTTATTTGTATAAAATTAAAAAAATAGTGGTAAGGTACAGTCAATAGATATAAATATATACATACATTTAGGTTGAGTCTACCAACAATAATACTTTTTTGATTTGAGTCGTAGAATTAAAAATATTGCACTTTCATCACAAGATTGTCGTCAATTTAAACGTGTTACACCCTATCTTACTTTAACCAATCTATCCCGTCAATGTTATAAAATACACAATCATTCCAGTAACAACACTATATACAATACATGACACACCATACATTCATACCGTTCGTGTTGGTAAATACACTCATAGGTATTACATAAAACGCAGATAGTACATAAATAAATAAATAAGACAGTAGATACGGGCAATGGACACAAACGAATATCAAAATTATATTAAAACAGACTACACATTTATCTTTCGGTTTAATGAGACATTACTAATCAACACTTAAGGTAAGAGTAAATTGAACTACAAAAACAGAACAAACTGAGAAAACATGTGTAACTTTTTATAGGTTAAATAGACACTGATCTATCGTTTCTGTGAATAAATTATGATTTTCGAGCTCTCGAAAAAACTTTTACATTCATTTAAAAAAAAACAGCGTTTATATTATCCAAAAATGTAACTAATTGTAACTAGAAGGATGACTAAAATTTTGCAAAGTCAAATAAGTACGTGGGTGTAATCTAAATGAAATTCTTCACAGCAACGCTACTTCATTTTCCCTTAATTACACGTCAAGTTTGATAATAACCCGCGCGGTAACTTAATCAACGACTTTATCAGCGGCGCGCTTATCAAACCTGTCAAAAACCTCCTTATTTTTGGCTCGAAACTTTTCATTATCGGCGAGTAAAAGGCTCTCGCCCCTCGGATATACCCTCCTTCCGACGAGCGAGAGACGAACCGTATTTCCCCCCTCAGACGTGACAGAGAGAGAGCGAGAGAGAGAGAGAGGCAGGGATCAAGCCTGCAGATAATCGCGACGACGTTGATTAGAAGCGCGTCAAATGTCCCGTTCCACGTTGCCTGGCGCCGACGACTTGTCCCTCCCTCCCTCTGCGGCGCGAGCCACCGCTTCTCGACGCGCTCTCCCCGCGCTATACACAGCCGTGTGTAGGCGCTCTGCCCGGCAGGGACGGAAATTCGGTATTTCAAGCCTAATAGCGCACCTCGGGATGAATTTGCATCAAAGGCCAGCACCGCTGCCGGCAGCTGGAAGCTACGGCCCACCGCCAGCCGAGGGAAACGGAAGTATGCCCGGCCAGAGCGAGAGGAAAAGAGAGAGGAGAGAGAGGAGAGCAAACGAGGCAAAGCGGCAAAGTACTTTGTCACGAAGGAGCTTAAATCGATTTAGCGGGCAACGCGCGCGAACCACACACACACACACACACCGAGTCTTCCGCGCCGCGTTAGCGCGGGTAACACTGCTCGGGTCCGAGAAAGAGGCGAGAGAGGTCACCCAGCGCACGGCTCGTTCATTTTTACCCAGACCGAGCTTATACGGCCCCTTCTTCTTCCTCGTCCTCTCTCTCTCTCTCTCTTTCTCTTTCATTTGCAGCCACTCTACTGCGAAAACTTTCGACTCTTCCGCCGGTGTCCCTGCACACGCTTCGAATGCTCCGTTCCCTGTTAAACTCGTTTTTACGCGGAAATTCGCGCGTTCCGCCGGCTGGGAAATTTAATTTCGCACCCGCGGGTCCTGCTTGATTATAATGTTTACTGTTGATCAACGCAGCGTCTTTCATTGTTAATTGAGTGGAGAGATAAGGGGTCGCTTTTACTGCCGCACTATTTCGCCGTTTTACTACTTGATTTAGGGCTAATAAAACATTCCTCGATTTACGCGAAAAACAGTGATGTATCTGTTGCTGGGATCTATTTACAATGTTTCTGTAGAGCGAACTCGTTAAAGGCATGCTGCTAGTCCCGGCAAAGAAAAACTACCTTTTTTCAATGGCATTATCCTTGCTGTGATCTCAGATGGACATTTTCGTAAACGATCAAAGGTGTTAATTAACTGTTTTGATCATTCAAAACCTATGGCTCACCTAGTAACTATATAATTTTATAACATTGTAAGAATTTGGCTTACAGTCTAAATCATACGTTCTTAAGGGGAGATCGGAGTCCTATACCATATTCCCAGTTACCAACAGTATCGATTCTTCGTTTGACGCAGCCAATTTTTGCTTTCATAAAATATTACGTGCGTACGCATATTCTTAGTCATGAATAAATTGTGCGTATGTTCGCGAAATTTGAAAATCCCATTTATTCATTAAATAAAACGAAAAATTGCAATGTCTGGCATCCCCTTAAGGCTAATATATGTTACCATATAATATATATGTATATGTATATATATATATATATATATATATATATATATATATATATATATATATATATATATATATATATATATACAGTCGAACGTCCCGGCACTTTTTCCCCATGGCTTCCTTGTGATTAAATACAACAACAATTCATTGTAATAAAGTTTTATAAAATTCTAAAAAAAGAATATTCTTCATTTCTTTCGATAAATTAATGTACACATAATTTAGCGCAAAGTTTTTGGAATGGGGCCCCGCACACATATAAAGCCGGACCTGGGCGAGTGTCAGTACCGTGAGGTTAAGACAGCATCAGTGCCGGGGGAGAAACACTGCCGTGAGTATCAGTGCTGGGAGCTTCGACCGTAATATATATTATATAATAAGTTTAATAAATTTCCTCTAAAAAACGAGGCTAATTTAGAAAACTTTTATTTACATGAGACAATACAAAATTGATAGATGCGATGTTTCCGAATAGTTGTAGTGTAGAATAGTTTCTTACGTATTTAGTTTTAACATTACAAGCTAGCATAAGAAATGTGGATTTAAAAGTTAATTATTTTTATTCTACGTTCTTCTTTTCTTACGATCATTGCCCCCCCCCCCCCCTAGTTAAAACACCTTTTCTTATTTTGATTAAAAAGTACAAAGGTTTTGTTTTTCTGTCGGTATTAGCTTCAAGGTAAACCGTGGAAGATGCCCATAGCAGCCCCCTTAAGGGAACGTACGAAACCAAAACCATTGTTTACATCTCGCTTAGATATGAATTTAAAATTAATATTACCCCTCTACGTGTGGGTAAAAGTTATAAAAAATGTTATATATTGATTAATGCAATTTAAAGCAACATGTAAAGTCTAACCATACTCAGGAATTTCTACTTAATTTTCCGACTTCTTTTATCACGTTTTTCTAAACTTTCCCCACACTTTAGGGGGTCAATTCTTTTGTCAAAAATAATGTTCTGATGAGTTAATTAACAGTTTTTGTCTATCAAAACAGGTTAGAGGCATTTTATAAGTAAAGGAGGATGCTCATAGATACGTAGAAAGCAGAGGTACGAAAAAACGTACAAATATATATATATATATATATATATATATATATATATATATATATATATATATATATATATATATATATATATATATATATATATATATATATATATATATATATATATATATATATATATATATATATATATATATATATATATATATATAATATATATATATATATATATATATATATATATATATATATATATTATTTACAGTTTGTAAAAATATGAAAATTAAAAGAAATTTAATCCGAAAAAGTGATGGAAAACTTTGAAAGAGAAGGGTCAAATTCGATAAAATAAGTGAAAGAAATCAAGATTTGATCAGCCCTTCAGTATTTTTGTTTACATGTTCAATGTTTTATGAATCCTTCATGTGCATATCAGTTTGTAAGTTCCCTATTAACGTTTTACCTGAGGCTGGCATGTATATCCATGAATATCTACCTTTGATGAACAAAGTTTCAGTGAATGGAGTATTTATTGCGCCAATATTCGAAGTAAATATTATATATGTATTAATTAAGTTACTAATATTAGTAAGCACATATAAATTAACTTTTTATGTAGCAAATATTGTACTAAAAAGGAATGTCAGATCGTCGGTGAACAGAAGCTAAAACTTTCAAAATAGTTTATTAGTAATTTTCACTAACAAATGATTTACTTACAAAAAATGTTAACAGTTACAAGCGTGTGTTCACCGTGTAATAATTAAAAAATTAAAAAAACAACAAAGAACTAATATCCTTCTTTATTAGAAAAGACGTGTCTTTTTTCCTGTTATTTTTTGCCACTTTATAATACTGTAAATTATTATAAAACTGATTGAAATCTTACGTTTAATATCATAAAAATAATAATCGTATAAATCAATTAGTATTAATAAATAAATAAAACTTATATTCTAAACTGTTTTGTAATAGTTTTATGACCTAAAAGTTGGTGTAACAAATAACCTCGAAAAAGATACGTCTTTACTAATCGGAGCTCACAAGATTGATCTTTCTTATTAGGACCCATCGAATGAGTTATCGAAAGTTTTACAGTTGAGCATCGATATAAAATTCATTAGTTAGTTAAACTTCAAATGTTCGATAAAAGCTGTTTGCGGCATGCAAACTTTTAAAGTCTGGGAAATAAGTTTTAAAAAAGGCATTTTATGAAAATTTTTATTTTTCATTTAAAACTCTTTTGAGATTTAATTCAAAATCTGTCCGACATTTTCAAGTATTCCTATCAACCGACGTATATTCATGACCCCGGAGCACATTTCAACGCACACATTTATAGTGCAGTAGATTCTCCCCCCAACTTTCTATTAAATATTCAATTCTCTAATCCTTAAATCACAGTACAAATTAATACAAATACACGCCCGAGTCCCCCGCTACTCTATCCAAGCGTCATCAGATTGAAACTTTAGGTCGACGCATAAACTCTCCGAGGCCCGTGTATATACACGAAGACTGCCCTCGAAATGAGCTCGTCGCCTGGACTACATACACGGATATACGCAGATCCCCGCGCGCTAGCCAGCCTCGTCCACGTATACACACACAGACACCCACGCACACTGTCGTCGAGTATAAGCCCGCAAGATCGAGTTCAGGACAGGATAGAAGGGGGAAGGGGTCGAACTTGGGCCGTTATCGCCTCGTGGCTATCTCTCCCCTACCTCCAGAAACGCCAATCAGCGATGTCAAGACGAGAGAGAGAGAGAGAGAGAGAGAGAGAGAGAGAGAGAGACAAGTCTCTCGGAGGGAAGGGATAGAGGTAAGGGTACTTGGGCCGGATTAATCCTAATCGAAGGCTACCAGAAACGCCAGAGCGCCTCACCCTCTCCATCTCTCGGCTACCTTAGAGGCGGCGCTGCTTGTAGTGTTGCAGCCTCGGCGCTGCATTAGGGCGCTGCATGCGCGCCCGCGTAAGATCGCATTATGGCAGGCCGGTCTCGTACGCGAGAGAGATGCCTCGAGACACACACACACACACTCTCTCTCTCTCTCTCTCTCTCTCTCTCTCTCTCTCTCTCTCTCTCTCTCTCTCTCTCTCTCTCCGACAAAGAGGCTTAAGTACACCGCATAGTTGGTAAACAAGTTAGAGCCAAAGTTCCGGAGCTGTTGAGCGGCGCGAGCGAGCGAGTGATATAACGAGATTTATCTGATCTACGACACGCGAGACTCGCCGAGGCTCAGCCTCCTCCTCTTCCTCCTCCTCCTCCTCTCTGCGCGGTAATTCTTCTGAGGCTCGTATATATGTATATATATATACAGTCGCGGACGCCGGATGCGCGGCACTGTAATTTATACAAAAGCGAAGATAGCGGAAAAAAAGTGTGCGCGAGCGGGGTGACGAGACTTACGGGGGATTATATATACGGGTTGGGGGGAGAGCGGATGTGGATGTGTGTATATATATATTCGGGCTCCGCGGGGGCTGATTAATTCGTGATAAGGGGTTCGGCTTTTTTCTCGCGCGAGTATAAAAGGCTGCGGGAGGGAGGGGCGGGGGAAGAAAGATTGACGGGTAAACAGGTGATAGACGGTAAACGTTGACCTTTTTCCGTGCGATACCATTGTGTGATGGATGTTGAGCTGGGATTCGAGGCTGCGCGCGGCAGAGGGATTTTTTCGTTTCTTAGGCCGATGAGAAACGATGCTATCGTGGGTGTAATTCTTCGTGTTGTGTTTTAGGTACACGTGGGAAAGAAATGCTACACGTTTCTGTTCGAAGATTTGAAAAATGTTTCTTTTTTCGGCATACCGAGAATTGTTACTTTTTTTAGATAGGTTGCTTTATGCTGCTATCTAAAATAATTATGTTGACTGTCCACGCCTTGAAAAACGATGGCAATCAGTAAATAAATATTGACTGCAAATCAATATCAATGATTGGATAGAGTAGGAGTTTTTAATCTTATCATAAGGTCGGCTCGAGTGCGACGGGTAAGATTATGATTTCTACTCTTTCAGATTTAGAGAGCAAACTTTGCGAGAGAATACAGCCGCTTGTCGCGTCATAGTGTCTAATTTACCAAAGTACTTAGGATTCGTTACTAGACTCGAGTTAATCACATTTAGTTACGCAGTTTTGTTTGTCTACAACGGGGGAAAAGTTTCGCGTTCCATGTCTAGCTGCTGCTTCCGGATTCCTTCACGACTCGGAATTGCCGAGACAACGTGACGACTTGCCGTATTTGCTCGGCGACGACGTGAAATCGAAGGCCCGAAAATTTGAGAATGATAATTTATACTTCGATTTATTATACACTCGTTTGCGCGGCGATTAGGTAAACACAATAAAGGCTGATAAGGAAAAAAAGAGCGTGCGGTGAACTTTGATTCGAGCTAATTAGCCGCACGATTCTTGATCAAAGTTACGTTTGTTTTTCCACCCGTTGAGGAAGAATGACGGCAAACAAGAGATCGTGACAGTTTGACATTAATAGCGACGTTATTTAACTTGCTGGTAGAGTCTGGACGATCGATGCTTTCGATTAAACTAGTTTTTGTTTAGCTACAGAATAACTTTGGTATATTATACAGCGGTAGATTGGTGCGCGTAATAAAATGTTTCGGTTCCTGTCCATATTTTTTATTGTACACGAAATTTGAATAAAAAGAGACAGTTTAGCGTAATACGTGTTGCGGAATACGATCAAAGTTAAAGCTAAAGCAATCTGGGCCTAGTATAAATTATGCTTCGAATCTTAGTTTTCAAGTTCCTATCAACTCAACATTAAAAATTTAACAACTCTTATAACTGAACGTCTACCTTTATACAAACGCTAAGTAGTTGCTAAAGTTAAAAATATGCTCAGCTGCGTAAGCATAAGACCAAAGTTTTAAAACCTTCTAAAGAATTAAACCAGAAATCTACTTAGCAAGAAAACGGTTAAACGCGCGAAACAAAAACGCCATTCAACAAACCAAGAACAAAAAAATACTCGATAAATACAAGAAAATTCAGTCGTACGTCTCTCTATGGGGAATTCCAGGCGCGCTCGCGCATTCATTGAAGTTGTAATCAACCCCAAACACTACACAGGCACGATGCGTGTAACATTATCAATTATCGCGGGATCCTCTCGATCAAGCCAAGCGTTACACGCGTAATTCCACTGTGTCGCCCCGGTCATTCACACCAGACAATTCCGGCATTCCGATCCTCTCCGATTATACGCCAATGGAGTCCCCCCCGGGCGCCAAACAAAAGCGACGGCGCCACCCCCGCGGGCGCCCATTCACGTGTGTGTTTTCCTTTTTTCTCACCGAGCGTAAACTCATTATCCGGGGAAAACGCGGCTCTCTCTCTCCCCGGGCATTGTGATACCTTTTTTTCAATTGTATCCCCTCAAGCAGAGGCGCACGAATACAAACACGAGGAGGCGCGCGTGCGCGTGCACGTGTGTGTGTGGGGACGTATAGAAAGGAGGACGCGCACCCTCCCCCCATAACGAGACTCTCTTCAGTCCCTTTTCGATTTGTGCCCGCCACCCTTCGCGACTTCCTCTCCCTCTCTCTCGCCCCCCTATACGTATACACGTGTATATACCTCCGCGATACTCATACACGTACATACGTATTCTCGGAGGACAAAATCGATTTCAGATTTCAATTTAATGCCATCGCGATATCCGCCCAGGCTCAGCAGAGAGCGAGCGAGCAAGGCTGAGAAAGAGCAAGAGAGAGAGAGAGAGAGAGAGAGAGAGAGAGAGAGAGAAGGAGAAAGAGGCAATAGCAATCTAGGCGATATATATATACATACATACATACATACATATATGGCGCTCTCTCTCGCTGTGTTATCAGCTTTTCTCGATTGCCGCGCGAAGAGTGAGAGAGAGAGAGAGAGAAAGAGAGAGAGAGGAGTATATATATGTACCATTATCGCGAGACCCGGCGTTGATCATTCGAGGGTATATATATATATACACACACTGGCTGCAGTTAGCCTCTCTTGCCTTGCACGTAAATGACGCTCTTTTGTCGTTGCTCCTGTTGCAGTTCCGCCCCACAAGATCACGATACTGAACGAGAACGGCATCGTCCAGGGCTCCAGCGTCGGACCGTACATCGAGGGGGACGACCTTAGACTCTTCTGCGAGGCCCACGGCGGTAAGTACAGCACACTACAGTACAGTACAGTACAGTACAGTACGGTACGGATTATAGGTAGTAGTAACGGTAGCAGTGCGCTTATTCTTCATTATAGGCTGGTCCTCTTATCTGCGCGATTGCGCTCCCGGGGGAGAGGCTCTCTCCTCGCTCGCGATAAATCGCCTCTCCTGCGCCTCGTCCACTTTATTTTTGCTTCCTCTTCTCTATTTTGTTTCTTGTCTTTTCGTCGAATGGGCTTATTGATTTTCGGATTAGTCGCTGACCTATTTTAACGAGTGGTTCGCTGCGCTGACTTGACTGCTTTACGGCTATCGAGCGGAATTCACAATCTTATTGGATCACTGTACGATGAATCTGTTGAAATTACTTCGATCTGACATTTTTTTTGCGTTTTTAAATATTTATGCTACATGTACCGCTCGTTATTAATTTATCGATGTTTTTTGTAATATAGATTACGATTGCTTTTGGCAGTCAGTCAAACAAATTACATAGACATTGAACCTAGATCCATAAACCCTAAACCGATACATAGACTTATCAATCCTAGATCTTTAAATCCTAGACCCATAAACTCTAGACCCATAAACCCTAGACTCATAAACCCTAGACCCATAAACCCTAGACCCATACACCCGAGACCCATAAACCCTGGACCCATAAACCCTTGATCCTTAAATCCTAGACCCATAAACTCTAGACCCATAAATCCAAGACTCAAGACCTATCAATCATTGACCCATAAACAATAGATTCATAAGCCCTAGGATTTTTTAGTTTATAAATATGCCGTTTGAGACACTACTTAATTTGTTTCCCTTCCCGGTCTTAATATTGCACATTGAGAATAGCGCGAACTCATTATTCAAGATTTTGTAGTCATCGTTGACTACAATGAGCAATATTAAAACCTGAACATAACAACAAATCATTTGCTGAAAAGTAGAAATAAACTAAAAGATTTCTAAATTGACCCACGAAAACCATCGTACCCTATACGTATCCCAAGATATTTAAAAATAGTATATTTTAAGCTTAATTAATTGGACTTTTGCATGTATAAACTGAAATACCTAGCTAGTAGCAACTATCATTATTATTAATACTCAGTACGAAGTAAATAAGCTCTTCTTTCGGCATTATTGGGATATTTTAATTTAATTTTAATCTCTCCTGGATTACCCCCGTTATCGCCACAGTGTCTCTCCTCGTAGACTCAAAAACTAAATTAATCCAACATAACGGCGCCACAAAACCCGTGTATTAATTCCCAGGCAGCACATTCCAATAATCCCTTTCGCCGAATTCCCCCCGGGGAAAGGAAAAAATAATAAAGAGCACCCACGTACCCTTTACGAGCCATCGAAATTTTTCATTAATGCAACAGTAATACATTCGCGCGGCACGAGGATGGCTTCTTTTTACGATTCTTCATTGATTCGGCCGGGCCGGATGCAATTAGCGGCAATTTTACGATTTCCCTCTCTCGAAACTCACGCACAGCACGCACACACTATCCCCGATACCTCCACGCACGTGCATTCTCGTGCACGCCGCGTCACATTAAACCTCCCTTCCGCTCTCCCCTCCTCTTCCGATATAATTAGCGACGCGGTACCGCTGGACCTTCCGCTCGCCCGGCGCCATAATCCGGAATAAGCTCGCGATTGTCCCCGTTTTACGATTAGCAGTATTGGTCAGTTGCTGCTGCTCGGCGAGCTTCGGAAGTTAGCCAGCCGCCATTTTTGCATTATCCCCGAAGTAGGGGAGAAAGGGAACATTGGCGAAAGGAATTATTGGATGAGTTTCCGTTTACGAGGCATGCGTGCTGTACTTATATATCGAAGGGAAGATATAGCGCGTATCGTTAATTGAATTAGAAGATGTGACACAACTTGGTCGCGCATCGGTTCAAATATGAAGAAAATTGTTATTAAGTTTAATACAATGTTCTTTTGTGGTAGGGGAGATGAGGCATAATTGGCGCACCTAAGCTTAATTGTTTATTATTTAATGAAAAGAAAGTCTTAACTTAAGAAAACTATACGAAATACTAGTTAAACCGGTTTCCTTTAAAAATAAACAATTTTTATTTATATAACATTCGTAAATTATTGATATTAACGGTTATAAAAAAATGTATGCGCCATCCAACCCGAGAATGATGGATTGGTTGGCGTACGCATATTATAGCATCATAATTCTTTATATAAACCGATTTCTTTTAGTAAAAATGGTTTTAAATCAAATTTAATAGTTTATACATACTTTATTGAATAGATTATAAATATTATATAAGCAAAACAAGTCATGTGCAAAGGGAATACCATATGTTATTTAATCTAACCTCAAATTAGGACTTTATTTTTAATTTTACTTAATTTCTAAATATAAAGTAAAAAAATATAAAAACAAATTATGCTGCCGAAAAATATATAACATAAACTATATTTTAGTACGTTTATTTTAATTATTCTATAATATATGAAAGTAGTTATTAATATTTCTTCCGTATACTTTTCTAATATCAAAGATGGTTCAAACGTATTTTTTTGTGATTTTCTCAATAACTTTCGTGAATATTTTTGGATTTCAATAATTTTTGGTATGCTCTCTATTTTTGTACTACTAAATTGAATAAGAACTCTTTCAATATTGAAAATTGAACAAATATTATAGATAATGAGGTGGGCCATAGAAGCCGATGCGCCAACCAAGCCGCTTGTCTCCTATAATTAATATGTTTATAAAGAGGGTCTTGTATACGTAGCTGTTTTAAGAAAAAATTATATCAGAGTTAGCGAAGATCTAATAATGTAGGAACGAATGCATGTTAAAGAAGAGTACTAATAACAACCTGCAAAAACTTGAAAACCAGAATCACGAGATTTCAATGGTAGATATTTTTTATTAAACAAAAAATCACTTATCCATCAATTTTTTCTTTTCTTCAGTTTTAATGTTTAAATACTCGTTTTGCTCATTGAGTATTTATTTATAAATTGACCTAATAAATAATATGAAATAATTAATGTGTGGAGAGTAAAATTCCATTTGTTTATAAGCTCCTGTGCATTTACGTATTTATAATTAACTTTACTCTGGACACATTAATTATTTCATAGTTTTTCTTCGGTGAATTTGTGAGTAAATATCCAATGAACAAAACAAATAGTGCTCTCTCAAAGAGAAAGCTTTGTGACAGTGAATTTAGTTTAACGTTTTTTCATAGCATAAACATGTTTTATGCCTTGTAATTCGAATATACTAGTCTTAAAAAATATCTGTATGTAAGTGTGAGTGTGGGTGTGTGCATGCGTGTGTGTGCGTGTGTATGTTTTTGTAAAATTATTCTAATAACTCATCGGATGCTTGCAATTCAACTCTCGTACTGACAAAATATAGTGTAGCTTTCTGTTAGAGCCCTTAGCTTAAGTGGTTGTGGGTTCTAGTCCCGCCGAAAACTCAAAGATTTGCAATGACTGTGTTCTTAGCTTTAAGTATAACCTACTACAAGAGTTCTTGTGTACATGAATTTGCGTAACTAGTTGAATCTTAATTGTCATCAACTACGATATTGGTCGGTTGTTATTTTTGTAAAATTATGTTTCTATTTTTCTTTTTCTTTTTCTTTTTCCTGTTCTTCAATCAATCAAATCTAACCTGATTTTAGCTGGACTTAAGTCTACATATCCTTCAAGGTTGTTTATATTTTTACTTGATTCCAATTTTCTAAAAAAGAAATTTCAAGAACAACGGTATTCGTCGCTTTTTCTATACGTAATCTCAATCGTGGGGACTATGCATATTCTACATATTCAAATTGTACATTTGTTTTCGCTATTGTTCTACATGGAAAAATTGTATATGGTACAATAATTCTCTACACCTAATTTTGATTCGAAATATGTCGATTGTAAAACTCTACATGAAAAAATACTATACAATAATTCTCTACACGTAGTTTTTGTTGAATTTTGGCTGGTTCAGAGTTTTCCGTTTGACACAATTCCAACAAAAACTACGTGTAGAGTATTGTTGTGTAGTATTTTTTCATGTAGATTTTTACATCAATCAACATATTTCGAATCAAAGTTAGGTGTAGAGAATTGTTGTGCAGAAATCTGCTGTATACAATTTTTCCGTGTAGAATAACAGCGCACTGTACAGTTTGAAAATGTAGAGTGTATATAGTCCTCACTCTTGCTGGCATTAATGCTAAAGAAGCATCAATATCTACAGTATTCGTCATTGATATTTCTCTTCTTATCGGTTCTTTTAACGCTGAGAAGTATAAATAACTATTCCCTTGTTTTCCTCGGAGTTAGCCTTTGTACATACCTTAGCTTTTACATCTTCATTTCTATAATATACAACATAATAAAGATACGCTATTTACTTAAATCGCCATGCCTCAGCTTATAGCACACCGTCATTCTGGCTATATCTAATTTGTAATATAGAAATTAAACTCGAGATGTCTTATCCAACTGGTGATGACGTATTCAATTCGTATCGTATCCCGGGCGAGCCCCCAAATATTATGACCAAGCTTGGGTTTATTAAAATAAGAACTCGTTCTTTTTAAAAGGAAGTCTAAATTAAACAAACAAACGTTTGTATGCCAACATGTATTGCCGGATAAAGCTGACAACAAAAATTGTGTCCATTCGATTGTATATATTGATTACAGTATAATTTATATTACTTTGAGAAAGCATAATGCAAAAGCAGTTGGCAACGTTTTTAAACATTACAATCAAAGGAAAAATAACAAAATTGACAAGGTTAACGTTAATAAACAATATATATCATTAGTACATCATAATACTGGTTTTCAATTTTCTTTCAGATTGTAAGATACTCCACTCATACATTACCTCGTGTACTCCCGAAGAGTACTTAAACACATTAAATTTTGGAAAAATCGAAATTCTTTATTGCTATTTTCAACAAAGTATATCGAAATAAACTTAAATTTAAATTACCAATACCTAAAAAGTCATTTTCATGTTCAAACTGTCAAGAATACATTGTTTTACATTGTAATGCTTTGGTGCGAAATTTGAAATTGCATATGTCTGTTACTACTAACTTTAAGCGTCTCTCTCAGAAAACATGTAATTTACAGGTGTATGTGGGAATGTGAAACATAAATCTTTTTGCCAAAGTTACAAATGTCTTTCATATTAAATTGCAGTCGTTTGAGCTACAACGCTACCTCAGGTAATAAAATTTGACAGGCACTGAAACAGAGAGATGCTCGGACTCCACACCATTTCTCCTTTATTTATCTTGATCTGTCGTAGCGTTAGTCGCTCTTATTGTCTGTGCGTGCGTATGTGCGAATCGCCACGCTATCATTGGCCAGCTGGTAGGTTAGGTTGGTGTTGCAATACCCGAGTATTTGCCTCCCGAGTCGTTACAGTGCCTCTCAACTGTACTCATACCTTTTTTACATAAAAAAATTATTTTTTAAACTCCCATGTACACCTAAAAATTATGTTTTTTGACTAAAATGAGAATTATAAAAGTTAATTTCGTTGATGTTGACTATTGGAATCTTTCAGTAGGTACATGAATATAATGAGTGTTCAGGAGAACCCTTTTAAGATTTTCTATGTATTACAATGTAAAACCGCTGCCAATTCATTGGCACTTAGCTTCCTCAAACTAAATTAATTGTTCTAATATGAAAATTTTTGTTCTAATAAATTAATTTTAAATTGCTATATTTCTTTTTAATTCGGTGCTCAGAAATGTGTGCTGATTTATCATTGATGGTTTAATTTATAACATTTAATTAAACTAGCTGTAGCCATAATCTTATTTTTATTTTATATTTATATTTTAATTTACATTTATATATAAATTGAATCTGTTTCAAGCAGTTTTCGGTAACATTATTTTTTTTAATTAATAATTTTCACATTGAATTTGAATTCAACGACACCTACAATCACAGAATTATATCGTTCATACGTATCATTTTTACCTATATTTATAAAAAATAAAACAAAAAATATTGATATACATTATTTCATTTATCTTAAAATACTTTTTCAATCAATATTTCATAATAGCAATGGAGAAATTATAAAAAAAAACAGAAATCCTCCTGCTCGCATCACTCGCCAACCCTCGGTATATAAATTAATAAATAAAATATTACTATTTTCTTAACATTTAACGTTTTTAAATTTTTGTATCTAAATTTTCAGTTGTAGAAGATGCATTTACACTAAATTGATCATAAAATTTCGAACATTCCCAAAAACCCGAAAAACTAAAACTCAAAAATCAAAAAATAAAATAATCACTATAAAACAACAACAAATCGAATGAGTCGTAAATTTATTTGCAATTTTGAATCTTCATTTAAAAAGGAAAAAAATTAGCCCTGTTTGGTAATAAATGACCACGCCGTTCTCAAGATATAAGCGATCACAAAAAAATTAAAAAAACAACAAAATTCCATATCTCAGAAAGTAAAAGATATCATGATCTGAAAAAACATACAGGTCATGAAATAGTAAAAAACTATCTTTTTGTAAAGTTTCAGATAAAAGTCTGTCGATTTACTTAAGTTATTGCATCAGGAAATAAAGCAATTTTTTTAACAAAATTATTTTTTTCTCGACAAAAGAAAAATATGAAGCTTCAAAAATTTTGCAGGATATTATTAATATAGTAAATATAAATTATATGAATTAGAGGAATCACAGACGTTATAATATTAATCTTAATATATAAATTATTATTGTATAAATAGAAAATTGTATGCAGGTTCATCATACTAAAATTTACAAATCATATATCTACAACAGTAGAACTACAATAACTTTCCTGAATTCAGTAACATAAATAATACAAATTTTCATATTCTATAATAAATACAAACCTCATTGAATGCATAATGTTAAAATAAGGAAAAATTTTTGAAAGGCTTCGTGAGTTGATATATTCCTGGACATGGAATTATATTGTAACAGTCTGTAGGTATTGAACCGTAACAATGCGCAGGGGTTAACAGTGCGCGAGTTAACAGAGCACGAGGTCTGACTGTATTTTGATTCCAAATGGCCCAAAACATATTTCTAACACGTTTTTAAGAAAACTTTTTTTTTTACTATTACAAAGCTTCCTTTAGGAGGAAGCAAGAATAATATAGCTTTGTCAATTTGAACTTGAAAATTACTTTTATTGGTATGGAGGATCTAAATTTAGATTAGTTTCAATATTCTTTTCTGAAAAAAGAAATGGAAAAATCGATTTTCCAAAGAATCAAGGCAGCTCCGACCCCCTAAAGCATCAAAATACTGAGCGGAAATTATTGGTAATTTAAATTTAGGTTTATTTCTATATACTTTTTTTAAAAGGTAATAAAAAAATTCGATTTTTCAAAAATTAAGGTGGTGTTATTGCTCTGAAGGTTTTTGTATATTTTTTTTCAAGCTTCATGAATTATATGCATTTTAATTATTGGTACTTAATAAAAATATATAATCTGTAATACACGATGGTCGAAATTTAATATACCTAATAATGACAAACCTGTTGTATAATTCCGAGAAAATTTTAATTTTATTTAAAAAACAGAATCATCACTGGAAATATCAGTGAATTATATTTCGCGATTATAACATGTAGTTACTGGGAAATTCGTTATGGAATTATAAATTTATTAAAATATTCAGTGAAAACATACTATGTTTTGTAAATAATATGCTTTTGAAGAATATAAAGTATTGTAATATTATATTCCAATTACTGGGTACTAATAATAAGTGAGAGTTCACATTATAAATACATTGTAAATATATGTAATGTAATATATTGTAGTATTTCTACGAACGTAATATGAGTCTTATTTCAACCAATATTATTACAGAATTTCAAGAAAAGTTATGAAAATTAGAACGTACAAATGCTCAAGCAATTTAACAACATTAATTAAAAAGATTTCGCTTTTTTATCTTTGAGGAAGATTGAGAAATTGGCTGTTAAAGTTTTTAAGGATATAATAAAGGATAACGTTCGGGACTATAAAAATAATCGAGCTAATAAAATTACGGCATAACCGTGTAGGGCATGAAAGGAGCTTGCAATTGACCTAATTTCAAACCCCATTATCACAAGGGGAAGCCGAGATTTCGGTCCTTAAATATTTGTCGTCTTTCCGGTCACGGAAGTGATCTGCTTTTAAATACTTCCAAAATTACCAGAGGAGCGCACACATACTTAAAATCTCAGATCTCCTTTAATAATAACATTAAAGAACCAATTTAACTTCAATTTCTTTTCCCCACTTTGAGCAATTATTTTAGAAGACCTTCGTGTTTATAATGTACCTATAGCTGTGTTTAATAGTATACACTGCGATTCGTTAAATATGCCAGATCTTGATTTACAGGTTCCAAATGATTTTACAGACCACAAATATTTTCCATTTCCACTACATGCATTTTCCCGCAATAAGAAAAAAAATAAATAAATAAAAAGGAAGAATTGCCTTTCATACTTCACCGTAAGTACTGTGCCATTCTACCTCGCTTTCGCATACCAGCGAAAGACTATTCTTTTTCTTTCCGTATGTATCTTTATCACTTTACGTGTCTTGAATCATTATTTATAAACGGCTTCCTATATATAAGGGGACCTACAGTTTACAGCGGGTTCCGAACCATTTCCCCCCGCAATAAATACATCAATGCCTTTTCCGTCGAACGACATCGTAAACCTGCTCATCCTCTAACGCTCAAAAAAGAACCACACACCGCGCTCAAAAATAATCAGAACGTATGCAAATACACGCTCGGCCAGCGCCAATAAACCACGTCCCGGAGAGCTTCGTCGCAAAACGCCGCGCGGCCGGTGCTTCGACCTGTCCCCCCCTGCGGAGATTATCATCGAACGCGAGCGCGCTCGGTTCTTAATGAAAAATAGCCGCCCCAAAGCTCTCCGCTCTCCCTATCTTTCGTTCTCCCCCGCGGCCGCGGCTCGAATCCGCCGCAAAGCCATGTTGAATTACGCACCTACCCGGCCGCGCGCACGCGATAGCCAAATGAAGAAGAGCCACTGCGGAATGTACAGAAACAGAGAGAGGGAATTTGAATTCCCCATTCCCAATGGGGAGACAGTTGCGGAAGCGTGGGATTGACGTGGACACGCGTGTGGTCCGTGTGTTTGTGTCGCAGGCAAGCCGGCGCCGTCGGTGAGCTGGTACAGGAACGGCAGGTTCGCGGGCAACGCGAGCAGCGCTGGCAACGGCCGGGCTCAGCAGCGCGAGGGCCTGGTGCGCAGCGAGATCGTCCTGAGGAGCCTAGGCCGCAAGGACGTCCAGACCGAGCTCACCTGCAACGCCACCAACAACAATCGATCCAGTCCCCTGTCGGCCAGCGTGCGCCTCAACATGCACTGTGAGTACACACCTTTGCTGATCATGCGGTTTCATTGCGCGTGCACTGAGAGAGAGGGAATTGCTTGGAGGGTTGGGGATTTGTGTGATTGGGAGTTTTAATTCTTGAGGAGGAGTTCTTGACTGTGGAGTTGCCAGATATTTGACCATTTTGTTTGTGCTAGAATCATAGAATGTAGGGTTAAGGTAACTGTTGGAATGGAGATAGAACATGACATTAAAGTACGCGAATTGACATTACGAAATGCTAGTCGCGGCAACCATTTTTTCATAGAAAAGAAACGTGGTTTTTACCTTACGCCTTACGATTAGAAAATACCTATCTTACGCGTTGAGATTAGAAATAGTCCAGATCTTTTAAGGTCTTTTTACATTCATTTTAAGGTAATCTATTCGTCAACACTCTTTCGGATCCAGTAGAATGAACACATTTGAAGAAATGTAAAAATAAATATTTAGTGGTATATACGGTTTGATATCTCGGTTTAATCAAACCTACTCATGATCCATATCATCAGGATTATATTTATATAATTATATATGTGTATCCATGTGTTATATACATAGTTATGCATGAATATGTTGACATAGTTATGCATGAATATGTTGACAAAGAATTTGTTAGCCACTTTAATTTAACCCATTTCTTCCCAAGCAGCCATTTTATAGTCGATTGGTTTTTTGCCTAAAACCGCCATTTTGAAATTTTCCAACGGAAACTTCAAAATTCTGACTTCAGAATCGGAAAGAGCGGACAATTTTACTTCAGAAAAGTGCTATTGGTTATTATTATTTTTTTTTCGACAATTTTTCAGGCAAAAATCAAACGTCTATAAAATGGCCGCTTGGGAAGAAATGGGTTAATATTTGTACCATAATAAGTCAAAATACATTTTGAAAAGTGGTATGTCATGGTTAGATTTAATTCGAGTCTGAAAGGTATTTTAGACAATTTTAACTTTTATTTACTCTTGAATGAATAATTTATAAATTATTATTTTTCTGTTTCTGATAATACAGGCCGAATCTGTATTATGATTTTAGTAAGGCAATTGTCTGATGTATTCAAACAATAATATTGTTTACAATACATAAATTTGTCATTTACGAAAATAATAGTAATATAATTCTTATACAAACCATACAGGTTTTGAATCCAAGTCTGTAGTTAGGATAGAATAGAATCAAATATAAGAAAACTGATTTAAAACAAAATAAATAGTATGCACTAAAACTTCATGTAGAGATTATTTAGAGCTTATTTACTACTGTTAATTGTTACCGATTTGACATATACTTGCAACATAAATTAAATTTATTTTCTTAAAAAATAACCTTTAGTGGTTGTTGCTATCGAAATGTCTCTTATCCAGTGTTATCTGGGAAAATAATGCGGGAAAATAGAAGGGACTACGGATACAAGCCTTTATAATAACTAGATAGATCTATAAAGGGCAGAGATAAATTTCTAGCAGGGTAGGTATGTTCTAATTGTCTTTTCACTTCATATTGTCATGAATATTCAATTTCATTTTCTTAACAGAATATATAGTGTATAAATAAACTTATCTATTAAACAATGTTTTATTGCATGCTGTTAAAAACTGCATATTTGGCCATAACCACAGTCATATGTCTTTATATATATAGAGATAAGAACTCACATTTAATGGTAAGAATCCTTTCTCTCAGTGTACATATATTTACACTCGCACAGTCTGACACGTATACAGTACACATACAGTGGCAATACTATCCAATCGGACGTGACCGCGAGATCGCGGTTTTAGTCCGCATCCATCTAAGTGCGCGGGCTTGCATCCCCCGCTTTTTTTCAACCTCGTTTTTTCAGGGACTTTTTTCCATCTCCCTGTTTGTTAGGCTATAACGCCGCAATACAAGCACAGTTCGAATTTTTTTTTGCCAGCGTCATTTATCGGACGTTTGGCTGGGCCACGGCTGCTGCAGCCCTACTCGCGAATTGTATTTTTTTTTCTTTTCATAAACAAACGGTGAAATGTTGCGGGACTTTTTATTAGGGAAGCAGCGTGGTGAAATGTGGGAATGGATGTTTTTTCAGCGTTGTTGTTTTGCCGGTAAACATGCTTTTCGGCAAATTTTGAATGCAAAGCAGCTGTTTTTTTGGAAATGCGTTTTAACAACGTCGAGTCTGATGGACACATGTTTTTCATGAATCTGGGCATTGTATGATAACGTTCTGGATATGTCAATATATGTATTTTATTCGGAAATGTTTTTTCTTTAATACGTGAACCAACACACTCGATGTTATTTAAAAACAAAACATTGAAAAAATTGAACAGAATGTTTGTACAATATCAGTTATGGAATAAAACATTTATTCTCAGAATTATGAGTTATATGCTATTGTATCATTCGTGACCTACATTTCTTGCTCAATATATTGGGTTCTATCTTGACCCTGGTTTTTCGTGTATCAGGACGATAAAACTTTGAGCAATCATATTTATGGCCTAAATATGCGAAAAACAGTATCCTAGAATAATATTATTAACTAATTCTAAAAATTAAAGCCAACTCATTATAATATTAATATCACCAAAGCACGAGAGACACTTTTTACGAGTGGCATCAGCTAGAAAAATGCTAACTAACTCAATTATTCACAAAGTATACTTAATTCATTCGTTTTAAATTGCAAGGAACTTCAGCATAATTTAAGCAGACGGCTTTAGCATTTCAGCGTGAAAATTCGCTTACTCCAAGAGCCCGGCGCGCAGAAAAATTTTAATGACATAGCTCGCGCGCGCTCGTTCATTAAGCTAGGTTTGTATAATTGACATTAATGCGTGCAAGGAATACGCAATTATTATGCATGAGAGAGATCGGCTCGATTTTTTTCCATAATACACCATACATCCTCCATCCGAGCAAAATACCCCCAATCGAATTTAAAACATTCATCAAACTTGGATAATCTAAAATACGATATAATTTCGATCGATCGGTCGGAATCCATTATAAAATCAACGCGACTCGACAAAAAAAACAGAGGAAAAAAATGCTTCCGCAATAAAGGCAGTCATTGTTAATTCCGATCGAAACTCGGCACGCACGCGCGCGCTTGCAAAATTATTGCAAAACCATCGCGCGCCACGCTGCATGTTAAAAGCGACGAGGCAGCAGCCGACGAACGCGCAAAATTACGTCGAACCGCCGATAAATCAAAAGCCCGCGGCCCAACGCAAAAAAAAACGAACGCGCCACGAATTTTCTCCGCGAGCGGAGTCGGTGCGAGATTGGTCGTGGACGTTTTGAAAAAAGAGAGTGAGAGAGAGAGTGAGAGAGGGTCGTTGCGCTCACCGCGAAATCAAGACGGACGACACAATTTGCCCGAAGTTACGCTTCGTGGGCTTCTCGCCGCGCGGCGCTCGTGGGATTCCCCGCGGGTGTTTTGCATGTCTCGTGAGGTTCGCCTCGCGCTCTGGCCTTTCTATATATACATGACTGCGATTCGTGCTCCCGGGTGCGCGAGGGAGACAGTCTCTCGACCTTTTCAAATCGCTGCAGTAATCGTGGGTGAAATTGCCTATTTTTTGCCTTTTGCCGGCAAATTTAACGCTCGGAAGCGACTTCTGAATATTAGGATTTTGCTGGGGATTCTTGTCGTGGATGGGAAGTCAATTTTGAATTCGGATATTTTGAGGAAAAACTTACCTAGCTCGATGGTAGGAAGAAACTATAGATTTTAGTGTTAGTAACTTTGTGCAGACTAACTGAGGATCGCGCGAACGAAATCGAATGGTTTCACATTTGGTAACAATTGATTGTATGCTTTTTTGTCATAATACATCGCTTTTTTCACATTTATGGTATTATTTGTGAATCAACCTTTAAATGAAGCCATTGAACAGGCATAATCTTTTAGATGCAACTAAAAAATTCGTTATTCCATTTAAACTAGACTGAGAGAAGTATGTAGTAAAACCAACTAAGTTTAAACTAAGTTTGTAGTGGAGACAATGCAAGATTTGTTGCAACTACTTTTTCTTTTGGGCTCACTGTTTCATTTAGTAATGGTTGTAACTAAAAAATAGTTGGTTGGCTAAGCTTACCCTAATGTGAGAAATCACAGAAAAAGGAATTAATAGGATTTAATAGATTTCTCACACTAATACAGTTGACATTATCGTCCAATTGTCTATCTTTGTCACACGTGCACGTGCCATGCTACATAGAAATTTAGCGCTAACAATAGTCAAAACATTCAAGTATATTTAATTAATGTGATTTGTTGAGCTTCTAAAATACGTTGAAAGTGCATTTATTGACGTTCTCAATCTGGTTCGTCAAAACTAGAATTCTAGCAGTTGACATGTAAACAAAATACGAACGACTAGGTATACGAAAGAGTTAGATGAACTAATTTACTTACAACTTACTTCATGAAATTTTAGGAGTTTTTTTGTACATAAAAATGAAGCCTAGTACCCGTAGTTTTTTCCAATGGGCCTCGATCTTTTTTCGAAATATAAGTCATTATATCCCAAATATGTATAATTTTAGTATAAAAAGCACGTCTTCTTTTCAACGTAACTTTGCATATTTTTACAGTAAAAAATGGCCCTAAACACACAATAAAACTGGGCGAAAAGAGCTTTAATTTAAGCTTTGATGCGTATAAAATTATTAATCCGAATAAAAGATATTAACAGTCGAATATGATGACTGGAAGTTCATGAATATTGGACGTCACTTAATTGTTATAAAATCGGTGATTTTTCATGCTTCTTTAGTCACCATTTTTAATTGTTAATAACTTTTACTGGAATTAATATTTTTATACGCAATGAAGATTATATTAAGGCTCTTTTCGCCTAGTTTTATTGTGATTTAGGGCCATTTATTATTGTAGAAATTTATTTACTGAAATTATACGGATTTGTGGTATAATGACTTATATCTCGAGAAAAAAGGCCCATTGAAAAAAACTACGGGTGCTAGGCTTCATTTTAGGTACTAATTAACATCTCCTAAAGTTTCATTAAATTTCGTGACCTGGTAGGTATGGACTCTACTTGTTAGTAGAGCTCCTGACTATTTTCATTTTGTAGCAATGACGAAAATGTAATAAAAAAATGAATAAAAATAGAATTATTAAAGGCTTGCCTACTAAGTGAGAATAGTTATTTTTACTACTTTACTTGCCCCAGTGTAATAAAAAAAGATTAGGTACAGTTTTTTCTTAATTTTCTCATTATCCGTTTTTGTTCGCACCCTTATCATATATCTTGTTTATAAACAGTAATGAATGCAATTTGAAAAACTCTATACACGGTAAAGAATGTTGACATCACACGTTTTGTATTAAAACACATCAACAGGCATTTTTTTATCAGTATTTTTTAAGAGACAACTGTCTGCAACTGAGGACTATAAATAGATATAGTTTCGTATAAATTATACAAATTTTTGTCAGCCCATTTAATTGACAAATAATACACTGACAAAAATATTAACAGTTTACACGCGTATTTTTACCATACAGATTTTTTAAGAAATGTGTACGTATAAATAATATTAGACCGATCTTCCAAATCAACAGGCCTCTTAAATTATGCCAAAGCCACACGGAGAGATGTATAAATATTTAAGATACTACCTAAATTTATACGAATTTGGCACAGTTTTTACTACTTTAGTCATAAGGTTATTTATTTATAATATGATTTACAGCAGTATACCAAGCTCCACCACCAGCTAGGACACTTTCTTTTGGGTATTCTATAGTAAATTTGCACCAAATGTTTGTACGATTTCAATAAAGTAGTGAGAGACTATGTTCATGTTCTTATTGATAATGCAGTATATTACATGACTATTATACATCATATTTATAAATTTCGTATAAGAAGTATAAGAAGCTATAATTAAGTGCGCTAAAAATAAAGGCGTTCTAAATATACTCTCTATGCGGATAGTAAAGAAACTATCGCGTTTAAGACATAACCTATTATCTAAGATTTTATAACTAAACTTTGAAAAATAAGGAATAAATAATTAATATTTTCTACAAAAGAAATAGAAAAAAGCAATCGTTTAAGTTAATTTCAACTCTATGTAAATTAAAGAGAAAGTAATGAATAAATTAAACCTTCCTCAACGGATGCATTCTTATATTAAACGCAAGTTAATTAATTTACATAATTTTAATTCTAAAAGAATTAAAATACAATTTCCGTTGCCAAGGAAAACAAACGAAGCACAGAACCACCACTACAAACACTCCACTATCGACCAGCTTTATCAATTCATTCTAAAAAAATAAACATATATACACCGAACAATGAAGAGGGAGAGCGCGGCCGCGCCGCGAGCGTAAAAGTTTACGCGGCCAACTGCAGAGCCGGCCGCACTATTAAAAATGTTGTCGGCGGCATTTTCACGGGATTTACGTCGGGCTGCCAGCACGGCGAGCCGAGCTCGGCGCGCACCAAAAAGGAAAAGAAAGAAAAACGAACTCAAGAACCATCCGCGACTTGAGCCCTGTAAAAAAAAGAAAAAGAAGGAAGAAAAATAATCACAAAACGCCGAGCAAAAAAGAAAACAATAAACGAACGCAGAAAAAGAAATAACAAGCTTTTGAGCGCGGAGCGGTGCAAAACAAAAAATACCCCCAGCATCCAGAGCGCCGTGTAAAGAGTAGAGAGCCAGCAGCAGCGGTGGCGCAAAAAAGGCCGAAACGGCGAATGCAAAAAAAAATCGCATTAAGCACCTCCGCAGCCGCCTACGTGCCTGCGCTTGCGCGTATATAATTAGTATGCATGCGCGCGCGCTCGCGCTCGGCGATGAAATTTTTGCGCCTCGGCGAGGATTTAACGAATATACGCCGCGGCGAGTAGGGACGAGAGAGAGAGAGGTTTTGCAGGACGAACTATTATTATCCCGAGAGAGCGCGCGCGCGGAAAAAGCGGACGTCCCGCGCGCAACAACCCGTGTGACGCGCTTCGCCTCTCGGCCGCACCGACATATTCATACACGGAATTTCATCGGCCAAGCGGCCACGGCAGTTCTAGAAACCTCGAGGAACCTCGGGATGCACGTCTGTGCATCTCTCGCACTCTCTCCCGGAGCCAGGGCGATAAGCTCATCAAAATTCCGCGTTACGCCGTAGCCTGAGCCAGTGCTTCCGGTTAGCCGCAGTCCGACCGCAAGGGACGGAAGCGAACCTCGCGAACGTGCGCCCTGCCCGCCGGCCAATGTGCTTTGAATTTGCAGCGACGGCGGCGGTCGTGGTGGCCAGTGTTGCCGTGCACGGGCGAGGAGAAAAGCACTTGCGAGCCGTGCGCGGAGTAGGCGGGCACATGTGCTCGTAGGCTTATTCGCGAGGAGTTGAACTCGGGGGCCGAGTCAGTTTGCGGTGGGCGCGCGGGCGCGAGGGCATCACCTACTTTTGAAAGCTCGCGCGGGCGAAACGACTCTCGAAAAGGGCTGCGGCCGCTTGTTTTCGAGGGCTTCCAGTTGCTTTGGGGAAATGTTTGTAGTGCTGGGGGGGGGGGAGGGGGGAATCTTGTTTGGAAACGGGGGGAGAGACTGGCTTTCGAGTGACAACTTTGTTTGGAGTAGCTTTTAAGTTTTGATGGATTTTAATTTGGAGGAAATATTGATGGGGGTGAGCTGCAATTGTGAAAGTATATACGGAATTCGCGGAAAATGAAATTTTATTTCATTTCGACAACCCTGTATCGAACTCTCAATTAGTTTTTCCGCGATTAAGCCCGTTACAATATAGATACTAAATATGTTTTATTGAGATTTAATTTAAATACATTTAACCAAATTTACAATGAAAATTCATTATTTACAGCTGAAATTTTATCTGGAGCGCTAATTAGCAGACGCTTTCAAAACTTGATAAAAAAGCTGTATAATTTTTAATTTAACCATTTTGGAAATACGAATCTGTAATGATCAAATAAATTATTGATTTTGACTGATAGACTATGGACATTATTCACTACGTTAAAACATATTTTTAAAATATTTAATATAAACTTTACATTATATAAGTACTACGTTTTTAAAGGAATGCATTATTTATTGAACACAATTTATCGATACAATTTATTCATAATAAAAATGTATTCATTTTTTATAAAACTTGAAAAAAATTATAATTCCGGTATATAAAATAGTTCTATCAACTACAGCAGATCTGGACAAAGTGTGACTTAAAATGCTTTCTGATCAAAATAAAAAATATGTATGAAGTAACGGTAAAAAGACAATTAGTTAAAATACACATTTTACACATTTTTGTGGACACCAAATTTCAAAATTGTGAAAAAAAAAAGCTCTCTTTATCCTTGTATATTCTACGTAGAATTGATTTTCGAAAGTCAATATGTCAAAAAACAAAGAATCATTTCGAGTTGCTGCTGGATTATGCAGTATATCGCAAGGTGAAAAATTCATGCTTTCTTGAATAATCAAGATAACGACTTCACTCAGCTTACACTTCAAAGAGTAATGGATTAACCGAACGAATGAACCGGCTGCAAAAAAGAGATATAAAAAACTGTATCGACATTGAATGCTTCAATTTTTCATCGCGCATACACACGCCTTGTCAAAGAAGAGCAAAAAAAGAGCAGGAAATCACAGTAATCCGCTCAAGTGTAGATTTAAAAATTATAAAAACATGTTTAATGAATCCATTTTATAAAAATTGTATTGCAAAGGATAAATATAATTTTCAAACGTAAAAAGCAATATTTATTTTAATATAACTAATAATAAAAACGAGGACGTTTATTTCTGAATTTAGAATTTCTCAACATGCAAATTATACATACATAATTTATACATACGTAAATATAATACATTTATGTACTTATTTTATATGCATTAAAGTATTATAGAATAATGTAGGGAGTGCAATGTTTTGATCTTAGTAAGTTCTTATGATTTTCGCATGCAATTTTTCTATCATTAATAGTAAATAATATAATAATAAATAATATAACATTACTTATAACAATATATGTATGTAAAATAAAGACCGTTTAAAATTAAGAGTAGATGTACGTTATCAAAAATACATACTATAAAAGTGCTAATACGCTTATATTATTGTTTCTTATATGTGCAGACAACCAAATTAGTTTATTAATAAACACGCACGATTTTATTTCTAGTTCTTATTAAAATAAAAATTGTATTTGACTTCTAAACAATTTATTTTCCTCCTTTCAGTGCAATTTTTATGAAGGTCTTTGTTTAAGGTGATGTCAAACCCCGTGTTACTGGTAAATACGGGGATCCACTTTTTTCGATCATTTTTAAATTTTAAGAAAATATCTCTCTGAAAAGTTGTTCTTTTTGATTGGAATAACAACTTTCCATAGAAATATTTACTCAAAATTGAAAATGAAATGAGAAAAATGGTTCCTCGTATTTGTCGGTGACAGGTGGCTTTAGCATCACTTTAAAGCAATGAAATTTTTTTATAATTTAATTTTGTATTTAAATCTGTCAGGCACATTGATACAATTGACAATGAGAGTTCACATCCTCTGAAAACCGGATGTTGATAAAGCTCTGGAAGACTAATCTTATTTTAATCGTAAAATAAAATTTTCGATATTCCTTCAGTGTCTAAAATATTAACGTTTTATGACAAAAAGTTATCATACAACAAAAAGAAAGAAAAAACATTTTGTGCGAAAAAAAATGTAAAATCAAGCTTGAACAGGCATGGAACTATCCGGTTTCGCTCAGCCACTTCGCAAATATCGTCATAATCTATAGTTCTTTTGCTTCCTCAAATAGAAAGCTTTGTAAAAAAAAAACATATTAAAAAGCAATAGACTTATTTTTTTCTCACCACAGTATTAAATAGAATAAATAATTTCATATTGGAACAATTTATAAAGTTTGAGGTAGCTAAGTGCCAATGAATTGGCAGCGTTCTTTTATGAGATAATATTTTCGAAAAATCGTTCCGGGTTACTGCGATGATTTGACTTTTAAAAGAATTACAAAACTCACTCTCTATGGACACGACCAATATTCTTGACAGCAATATTTACTGTGTTATGTGGAACAAGTTACAAGCTGCACTATTAATTTTTCCCATGCTGCATTGGAAAGACCTGTATCTGATCCAGCATTTTGAACTTTACAAATAAGAATGATAATTTTTCTACATTTTCTTGTAATCATTACAATTCAAAATAGGAATTTTTCCAACTGGTAAAATTTACCATGCTACCTAAGTACATCTCTCTACAAGAGACTCATGCAATAATTACTTCAAGCATTGTAGAATTTCAAAGGTAGCATAATAAATAGTATCCTCTTACCGTATATTCCAAACATACAATGAAAAACTGTGAATCTTTCCCATGGTTAATTTTTCTCAGTGTTCTAAATTTATGAAATGCAGTCTCGTAAAATTCACGCAACATGAAAAATAAGAAAAAAAATACAGCTCAAATAAACTCTACAGCAGAACGTGCAATCAAGCATCGCTACCTCGCTCTCCTTCCCGCCCCTCGCTTCCGCACTTCAGGTGCGCGCGCGCGCGCCTCATTTCACGACGGCCACTCGTCGCCTCGCTTCGCACTCTGCCTTAAACGCCTCTCCTCTTATACTCAGAAAATGAGCTCGAAAATGAGAACAAAAATACAACCGGCGCCACAGGCGGCAGCTCCTCGCATTTCATCATCAGTGGATATAAGGAAATACGATCCGGCGATCGATTAACTCATTCAGCAATGCGCGAACCAGAGACACAGCGTATAGAAAGACACATACCCCCCTTCCACTACACGTATGTGCATGCGCTCACGTACTTATAGAACTCGTCGCGCATGCGAAAACGCTCTTACAGGCAATTAGCGAGGGAATCCGAGCGCGCGTGAATCTTAATAGACGCTTCGTCGATATGCAGTCGAGCGTGGGAGAGAGAGAGAGAGAGAGAGAGAGAGAGAGCAACTCTGTGTATATACATACACACACAAACACACATAAACACACACACACACGCTCACACACACATACACACACACATACACAAGCACACACATACACAACACACACACACACACACACACACACACACACACACACACACACACACACACACTTACGCGCACAGACATACACACACATACACAAACACAGACACTCTCGCCCACACAGACACTCACACACACAGACACTCACTCACACACACACACACACACACACACACATACACAAACACACACACACTTACACACACAGACACTCTCACACACTCACACACACACACACACAAACAAACACACAACACACACACACACACACACATACACACACACACACACACACACACACACACACACACACACACACACACACACACACACTCACTCACACACACCCCATGTGCGAGGAAACGAGCGATACGTAGGCTATATATCCGCTCGCGCGCTAGTCTAAATATCCTCCCTTCTCCTGTACGCGCGAGCGCGCTGGATGGATTTCCCGAGGCAAAGACAGAGAGAAGAAGCTTAGCCGGATTCACGAGGCCGCACGGATATACATACATAAACGCGCGTGGCAAAGCTCGCGGATTCTCTCATCGACGCGCTGCCGGAGTTCGCGCGGGCGGTTTTCATTCGCTTTGCAATTCAAACGCAGTCGCCACCGCTGCGGAGGAGGAAGAGGAGGAGGAGGAATCCCTGCGCAGCATTGCGCTTCGTGCGAGTTGAGCCCGCGCGCGTGTGGACACGTACGTACAGACGCACACACGCGGGATATTCTAATGCGGCTCTTTTGCGCGCGAGCTGCATCGATATAACCTTGTGCATTAGGGTGAAATCACACATCGCGAGGCGTGACGAGCGCCGGGGAACGAGAGCGCTTGAGCTTGTCCGCTTATACGCGGCTTCGCGCTCTTGCGTTTACGCGGAGCGTCGCGAACGCAAGAGGAATAAAATTAATTGGAGATTTTCTCGATTTCGTCTGTATTATGATCTCGATTGTAATAGTCGAAGTCGAATGAATGATAAGGACGCGTTGTGTAAAAGTAGGTGTTAATTTCACAGTTAGAAATGAAATCGTAATGTTTTTTCTCGTTTGTTGAAATTGGCTTGTATATTTGTAATATACATTTGCTTGTAAAAGTAAACAAACTTCAAATACGCCAAATCAAATGTATGTGTTACTTTTTTCCTTTAACAAACAAGCGTTAATTGCTACTGCAAATTATTCGCATATAATACTCTCTCGGGTTACTGACTATGTACACACAAGTAACAAACATGTGTTTTTTAACCTACGAATGTTTTGATTGTAAAGGTAACATACAAATTGTCTACTGTTATCCTTCCCTGACAAACAGCGTGTGTTACTTTTTTAACCGTGTAACAACTATCTAGTATACATGTAAACAAGCTGAATAGATTCTAAATATACTTATTGTTATCTTATCGACATTTGTCAACTTAACTATTAGTTTTAGGAATATAAATTTTGTAAAGTTAGCATATAGTCTACGCTAAGCGTGCCGATTACTGTGCTCTGTTATAGAAGTACGGAGAGTTAAAAAACTTGAATAATAGTTCACATATTTTTAAAGCTTCGAAGTCACATTATGTAACTTCTTTTATGGAAAGCATTTGTTTTTAGATGTAGATATTGAATATTTTTATAATAATAATGGAAACATAAAACATGTATGGGTTACTTACTGTTGTTTGGTTGCCCTTACAACCCCGGGAAATCAATTACTGTGCCCCCTGACCGAACACTGTGCTCCAGATATTATGCCCCCCGATCGAACACTGTGCTCCAAATATGGTGCATCCGAAAATTATTATTGCAGATTACAATTAAATGTATAATTGCTATAATTAAGCACGAAAAATTAACTAGGATAGGATATTTTAATATAGGTAGGAATTTATTTAAAAATAGTTTATTAATTATTACGGTTATTAATAAAACTTGTATTACATTATTTAATAAAGAACGTATTACATCTCTTATAAAACACAAAATTATTATTTTGTAACAATAAATAATGATAATTTATAAACTTTGGATAGAGCACAGTCTCATTTGGTTTTATTATTTATATTAATTTTGGCAACGATCTTTTTATTATGCAACTCTTTTAGCAGGAACTTTTTTAGTTTGATTTTCTTTCGCTTTCTCCTGTTATTATTCTTTTGATTTTTTTCTTAACCTTTATCTCCTCATCTTTTTCTTTTTTAATTTTTACGTGCGGTTAAGAGAGTTTTACATTTGTGTTGTCAACAGGAGGTTATGGTGAACAATGGCACAGTAACTAGCGGATCACGAAAGACTTGTCCAATTACTGCGCAAAAAAATGCAAAATCGTACAGTACAAATCTTAAATGATCATTTTAGTATTTACAAAAGGAAAACATAATATATACATTCAGTTCTTACACATAAAGGAGCACTTAAAGATAATTTAGAAAATATAATACGTTAATTTTCATTAAAGGATAATTAGTTATACGGGAAACTAAGCCTAGCCCACAGTAATCGGCTACCCCACAGTAATCGGCACACCTACCCTATCTACTAATACTTGAGCAGAATAATTATTAAGATTATTGTGTTCTAACTGCATAAATCGGTCAAATAAAAGGTTAAATATAGTTTATAACTACTTTACTTATCAATATGTTTGAAAGAATCTTATTTTAACGCATTAGTCTGGATATTGTGTAAACCTGGGTAAACACCTTTGAACATAAATTTTTCAAGTCGATCCCGATGCTACAAGTTCCATTTGTACGAAACATTGAAATAATTAAGCAATAATAAATAATCTGAGATTCAAAATAAAAGCATTTCTTGCTATAAGCGGTCGTAAGGGGACAATTCGAGAAACTCTTAAAATAAATTTATTTCACTTAGATACATGACGCTCCATGTAAACAAAGCAGTGCGCAGCCGCATATCTAACATGCTCAAACGCTCTCATTGGTTAGCACTTGTTACTCGTGCCAAATACGCGCACTCCATTACGCGCCCTGTGATTTCACCCTTACAGAGCGAACGCTTCGCAGATGAGTTTTGCGCGCGCACGGGGGCGCGCAAGGTGAAAATATTTTCCGGGGGCCTGCGGCAACTACGCAGCGCGGATAAATTGCGGTTGCGAGCTGCGGTTTTTTGCCCTCCACCGGCGCACGCGCGCGCGCGCCTTCTGATTAATGCACGAGAGCCCGGCGCGAAGAGCTGCGTTTTGAATGGGAAATTATTAGCTGGCGCTCGTAATTGAAGATAATGGCGTGCAAAAATAGTAATATTCATTAGGGCGGCGTTACATTGTTTTCCGGATAAATCCCTGCGCACCGCCGCGTGATGTAAAAACGCAGGCGTTGCTCGTGGCGAAGAGAACACTTTTTTCCGGGGCTTTTAATTTGATAAATCGACGCGAACGTTCGTTGAGGTTAATATCACACTTTTCAGAGCCGCGGAGTTCTCCTTTTTATTAATATTCCGTGCGTTGAGCGCGATAAAAGTGTTTGAAATCCCGCACGACGCGTCTTTTACAGCAATAATAAAAAAGAGTGCCGATTTTATCTCCCGAGCAGGCCATAAAGTACAAGCGAGCACCTCGGCAAATCCGAAAACTGTTAGAACACGCTCGTGGTCGGGGCGAAAATTTCAAATTCAAAATCCACCGCACGCGGGCGTATATACTCGCGACTTTCGAAATATATACATCCTGCCGCAATGCAAGTGGAGCAGATTTAAAAATTCCGCGGCACTTCGAATTCCTTCCCTCCCCTCTCCCCGTCACGCGCGTTCTAGCAAACTTGCGAGCCGCGGCAAGCGAGAGTAAGTTACGAGTTCGTTGAGATTCATTGCCACTAAATTATGTAATAAACTCATATTCGAGGAGCGGCCGACAGTAACATTATCTTGGGAGAGCGAGACTTGTTAAGGATAATGTATCGTCGTGTCTGAAAAATTCACGCGAGTCGGCGGATGGTATAGCGCCTTTTTACCGAGGCGCGTGCAACACCGACACAAGAGACCGAGATAGGATAAAATAAACGTATAAATAAGTAGTCGCTAGCGCGATTAGATTAGTTGTTATACAGCCAGGAAATATGTAGCTACCAGTGTATCTACGATTTATTTACATAGTTGCCTTCAGTTCTTGGAGGGACGTATTGTTGCATGATACGCTCGCATAACCGAAGCGCTATCGCTCTCGTCGTTATTATGCTATCAAAGAAAATTTCCGAATAACGTAATAATATGATGAATCTCGCGATAACACGAAATCCACATTCCCCCTTCAATTTTCACGACTCTATTTAGTATGCACCCAAAATGCTTTGAATTCAATTATTATACAATCCCGGCCGACTCAATTAACTGCTCCTTCCGCCGTGAAGCCCTGCGAGCGCCTCCCCGCTTCAGTGAAATTTCAATGAAATTCCCTGCACACAAACTCCGAGACAAATCCCCCCGTCAACGGCAACAAAACCATCCACAAAGAAGCAAAATAAAGAAGAAAAAAAGTGGTATTCCCGAAAGGCAGTGAAGCCACAGTGAACGATCGCGAGCGGCGATAACGAGCTTTCGGCAGCCGTGGCGACGTTTGACGGGACAAGTCACGAGCGCTCGCGCTTATGTTTAATAAATGTCCCCCGCATTGCGAATTAACGAACGGCCTCGCTACAAGGGCGAGAGAGCGAACTCGCGAGCCCGCGCTTATCTCGGCGCCGCGTACACACTCGAAACAACCGCGCCGCACGCTCTCGTATATATATATACCCTATATACACGTACACACATCCACCCTAGCGCTGTAAAAATCGGCGTCACTCACTCGGATATGTATACGATATGTACACGTATCGCGCGTAACATAACGTCGGAAATGGAGGGAAAAAACAGCGGGCACGAACGCGTATAAATATATATTATGCATTATGTATATGACGGAGGGGGAGGTTATAATAGAGCGACTAAAACACGGGGAGCCGCGTGCCCGGCGTGTGTATAGTTTAATCAATTTGGTATCTCCGCGGTGCGATGCGGACAGTGTGATAATGGCCGGCGCGGCGTTTTCGTGAGCGATCGCTTTCGGATGTGCGTGGGGATACACGGAATGACGATAGGTCAGAAATAAAGGGGCGGCTAGTGGCTGCATTAACGAGGTATGAAAAATGACGGAGGGATTCGTCGATTAGCGCGACTATTGGCATGCTTGACACGTGCACTATAGAGCGACACGAGAGGTCGAGTGTGTTTATCGAATGTAACGCGGTGATTTTCGGGCAATTACGGGGGGATTTTTACTTTTTCCATTTTCCTAATTGTTTCTTTGCGTTTTTGCGGGAGAAGTGGTTTCAGTTTTCACGCGGGAGCGTGGAAGTGACGGGTAATGTAAGGGATCGAGTCTGATCGGGGTGGGAAAACAGTTGTGCATGGGCGAACGAAATATCATTTGCAGAACGCAACGATGTTTCGATCGAAGAACGAAATTTGGTGGAAATAACCTTTTGCGGGTATGCGTTTGTGATGTTGTAAACTGTTGTGTACTTCGCTAACTTTGTATCGCATTTAATGCTACTTACCCAAAGTGAATAACTTACTTGTGGAACGCGTCCGAGCATAAAGTAATTTTGTATCCAATTGAATAATTGTCAATGAAAATGTAACTTATTATATATTTTAATGTATATTTTAATTTTAGTACAGACTATTTATGATTTTCAATTAACAGCAAATCAATAAGGATTTTCAGCGGTGAAATTACAAATTAATAATATCGATTAAGCCTTAAGATCGTGTCAGAGCATCAACCAGCAACATAGTTAGCGCACGTATAAACAGCTTATTGCAAAAGCGGATCTAACTTATATACATAACATTTAAATTTTGCATCAATCGCTGTCAATAAACGTAATCGTATAAAGTTATGTTTCGGTTTAAAAATGACTTTGCCGACGAGAATTTCAACTATCTATCAGCTTAACTGCATAAAATCTGCGCTTTTATTAGAAAGATGAATCCGAGTAGTGTACCTAAAACCATAAAATGATCACATCATTCTGTACTTAACTGCACAGTAAAAAGCACGCGTGTTGTAACTATTAGCATTTTTAGTGAATCGTTTGTCAGTGAACATGACTGACAAATAACTGTAAAATTTACACGAAACTATATATCGACTATATATCAACATTTTTTAACTTGTGGTTATTATAATTTACAGAGAAAGGGAGCAATTTAATATTTATCAAATCATATAGATTAGACAAAAAAGGTGTAACAAAGCAAGAGGGTAACTTTCATACTGTAATTGTAACTTTTTATTGGGGTTTATCCACCTGCAGCCTCTTGGCCTAGCAAGTGTCTCATACCTATTTACATACCTTTTATCTTATACCTAATTACATCCTGCATTTGCCAAGGGTTATGCACCTGTGAAGCAAGGAAAACCTGTATCGGTAGAAAACCCGTTCAGGGGTGGTCGGTGTATTTGGCATGTTCGAATTGGGTAACTTATGTCACATTACGTAGGCTTAGAACACCGAATCCGATTATTCCACACTTCCTCGCTCACTTCGTGGAGTGTGAAACATCACCTAAGTAATGAACAGACGAAGTTGCATTGACCACGGGGTTCAATAGCTCCAATTGCCTGAGGTGTGGCTCGGCCACCCCGCCACAGCGTCGATTAAAAAAGATAGAGAAAGAGAAAGAGAGAGAGAGGAGATCGTATACGCTGTCGTTGTCTAATGATAGTTTTGCTATTTTTTCAAAAAGTAGTTTGTTAATTGAAATACTACGAGTTGGCCCCAATTCGTCTTAAAATAAGCAATATTTTGAGACCTATAAAGGTACCTAATATTATATCCTTTTCGAGAAAACTTCAGAACGGAAATCCTAACCTTAATTTTCGCGTTCCGAAGTTTACTCGAAAAGGAAATAATGTTAGGTACTTTTGTAGGTCTCAAAATATTCCTTATTTCAAGACGAATTGAGGTCAACTCTTAGTTTTTCAATTAACAAACTACTTTTTGAGTAAATAGCAAAAATGTGATTAAACAACAGCAGTAGATACGGCATCCTCTTAGCCCGGCGCACAAACTTTGCCGTGAGCCGCGAGCCATAAAAAATGTAGGTTATTTGTATATCTGTATATATGGTTGCCTAATGACGCGCGGATCATGAATCATAAATATAGATATACTTATAGCAACGTTTGTCGCCGGGCTTTAAGGAGGTTTGGTAGTGTCACTGGCTGCGGGTAAGAGAGAGGGACTCACCCCTTTCCCCCGCGCGCCACCTCGCGCAGCCGACAAGTTTGAGTTTTTGTTTACGTTATCGCTGATTACTACGAATTAAATGCGGTAACGCGGGTTGAAATTTCGCATGCAGCTTTCTAAATATTCACTTAATAAGTATGTAGTTTGTCATTATTGTCTCTGAATTTTTACACACATCGCATCCTATGTCAATCTGATTTTATGACTCGAGGCCCACAAGAGCCCATGTATAACGGGTAAACTTCTACTCAAAATATCTTCAAAATATGTGCGGTATAAAATATTGAAAAAATTCAAGCAACTTTATGATTCTCTAGACAATTATAGTTTTTAATTTTATTAAGTACTCTGTATTTTTTTATAATTTCTGAACCTCCTTAAGAATAGGTGTCAAAAAATGCAATAATGTAAGCCAAATCGACTCAGCCAACACTTAGTGGTCGATTATAAAGTTAAAAACAGAATACGTACTCAGCCAAAAATCCCTTTTCGTAGGTTAAAAAATAAAATTTTTCTTCCTCAATTTATTTATTTATTATACGGGCATTGCTGCCTTTTAACTTTAATTTTTCAATGGTACAAACATTGATCAGGATCAAGCTCGACTTTCGCCATCGATAAATCCGGATCAACAAAGGATTTTTGTAGCCTTGCGCTAGTAAGCAAGCGTTTTACCCCTTGATCAGTAATAATAATTTAATAAATTAAAATTAACAATTTAAATAATAATTTATTTTTTCATTTTTTTATTAAAAAATAGAACACATTACATGCATTACTTCTTAAATGATAGCTCTATTTGACACCATTTGGCATTCTGTACAATTTATAATATAAGAGTTGTGCAGCACTTACTTCTTTTTACTTTTCTAGAGTTCAACGCCGACTTAATTACAATTCCACCAAAAAATAAAAATTACACAAACAATCTTGGCTTCGCGCGAAAATTCTGAAATCCAAGCTAGATCCCCCTCGTGAAATAAGCTGGCCATGCATATGCGCATTAACACGTAGCAGCGCACGAACACGAACCGCACGAGCAGCGCCTATATACACTTATACACGCGAGAAAGAAAAAAAAAAGTGGAGCGTCAAGTGGATGGTGTATTCGCGTGCGGCAAATTGACGGCCAAATCGGCCGCACGCGCAGCGTTGGCCGGCTCCGGTGAATTTGACTGATTCGAAAATTATATGTGCGCCGTCGCCTTTTACCGCGCACGATACGAGAGGGAAAACGCGCGAATTTTTAGGGCTAGGCAGGTCGGAAAAATGGAGCCATGCATAGGAGGCGAGTCGCGCGCGGGGTCGACGGGAGTGAGAGAGAGAGAGATCGTTAAACGGGGACTTTTCAAAACGACAGCAAGGACGGAAAATCGACCCTCGGTGTATAGCGCTTTTCCCTCTCTCTCTCTATCACACTCACTCTCTCTTCGCTCAATTGATTTCACTAGTCCGAACTTATTCGCCCTCGAATGGGATGGGAATGCAGAAACAACATTTTATTGATTTAGACTATAGTTTGGCCTAAGCTCTTATTTAATTGTATAAGATATATTTAACGTAAGCGTTCATTCAAGTTAATTACCTTTAATTTAAAAAGGATTACGCCCAGAAATGACAACAGTAATTAGAGATAATAAAAAGTATCGGAAAACAATCTGCAGTTTTTTTTACTGAAAGCAACGAGGATGGCTGAAAGCTTCAATTGTACAATCTACCGTTCCAAGCTTTTTCTCCTATATTCACAGATGTGTTTCACATTTCATTTGTATATTTTCGAATATTTTCAAGCCGTGGCACCACAGCTACGCATGCTTTGCAAACTCATTAATATTCGACAATCGAGCACAATTTATCGGACGGGAAAAAATGTCGAAACTAAATGAGATCCCGTGTAGAATTCGGCGTACATACTTTGCGGAGTCGCGAGTTTTCACTGCGAACAGCTGCTCTCCATGTATTTTCCTGTTTTTCTCTCAATGTTCATTATAAACTTTTCAAAATACCCGTGTAAAAAAGTATGGGGCAATAAAGCAATGTCCACTCTTGCGTATCGCATCAAACGAGCTCCTTCTTTTTCGATGTTTCTGTACATAATATATATAAGTATATGCAGAATCTGTTTACTTTTTTTACAATGTTGCCAAATTTAATATTTAGCGAATAATTATTTGCTGAAAAATTATTCGGCGAAAGATTTTTTCGGTGAAAATACCTAGTCCCTGGGGAGGAGGGAGGCGTATTTATTTTTTCCCTTGTCGCGGCTTCGAATCTTCGATAACGCATCGACAGAACGCGACCACGCCGGGTTATTATAAAGCTTTTACGCGCGTCCGCGAGCTCGTTCATCATCTCCCCTCCCCCTCTCTCTTTCTGTGTCCCCTCGTCCTCCAAAAAAGAACAGTTTTAATGCATAAATAAACGCGAGAATCGAGCTGCGATTAAAACAGTTAGCTATATTATACGTAGCCATTGCCGGAGCTGTGCTGGCCACTGTCCGGCAGGTTAAAGGACACTAAAATTAGCGATGTATGCAGATAATTTCGAGCTTTGTATAAACGGCTCATTCGCACTAAGGGCACGTATTATCGAGTAACATGAATGCGAATCTTCTTAGAATATCTAGGTGGGTACAGGACAATGGGCTAAGAAACCAAATGGTACGTGGTTTGAATCTCGTATTTAACGGTACTGTATTTTAAACTAATGACGAAAACAAACAACAGCCACGTCGAAGAAATGTTTTGCAGCGTGACAACGAAATTAAGAAATTTCACCAATTTTCGCCAATTTTATTTATACTAAATTAACGCTAGTCAAGGCATTTGTATTTCCGGATCTTGACTATTGCGCCGGATTATTTATTAATTTATTAAACGAACTGACCGAACTAATTTTAGTAGGTATTAAAACACTGCCTTTTAAGTTTTATGTATATAAAATACATATTTAATACAGAAAAACGGAAAAATGGCGATTTTTAACAAAATATCGTGAATAACCGAATGTCTGTCAATTTTTGGGCTCGGTAACCAAGAAATTCGGAATCTCTATAAGGTGTGTGTAGGTAATGTGGACATGCAAGTAATGTGGTCACCTACACGAGATCTCGTTGTATGCGATATTCTGGGGCGCCGTAACTCCTACAGTATATGTGTTGTGACAATAGATGTTGAGAAGCGCGGTGACATCACTGCTAGCGCCCTCTAATTATAAGATAGTGTCATATTTACGTGCGACAGCATCAATGCTCTGATTTCTTAGCAGCGCATACATGTAGAGAAATCACTTTGTCAGCGTGATATGAGCGGAAAAAAATCATACGGTACATAAAGTTGTAGCTTTTCTTTACGTACTTTAAGATGAACGTGTCAGTTTTTATCGTAGAGTTTATTTTCAATGCAAAAATTGTAACTTTCGTTGACGTTTAACGGTTGGTAAACTGACCATATGATGCATTACAAGGCAAAAGGCAATCGACGTCGATATAAACGGCGTTTGCTTCTTCAAAATTTCTAGGCCTACTAATCCCAAAATATTGATACCAAGACGTACGCTACGGCAGCATGTAGTTAAAGAACACGTAAAGGAAGTCTCTGCTAGGCTAGTCTTGACTTTTTGAAGCACTTACTATACGACTTTACCATAAGAACTGATAGATGGCCACTTTACCAACAGTGTTGGTAAAGTGGCCAATATTTAATAACTTAGAACTTCTTTAATTAAAATTTGGAGAGTAATTTTTTTTGCAAAAAAAAACTTATGAAGTATTAGAGTTAAAGGTTCAAATAACATGTCCCTTATATTAAAATCCATCGCGAGGTATCGAATCCAGGTAGGAATATCGAATTTTCGATTTCTAATTTCGATATTTTGATTGCAAAATAATTGAATGGTTGTAAAGATAACCTCGACCGCGGAGCGAGTCATAATTATTTCTAGTCTAAATAGTTTCCGAAGACCTAAAACCTGATATATATCTACTGGGAATCGAAAGTTCCTTGTGGTGGACACATTACTTGCACCACCCCCCCCCCCCAGCAATCGGACTAATAATAAAAGTATTAAAAAAGAGGTACAAACAGAATAGGTATGAGACACTTTCTAGGCCAAAAGGCTCCAACAGTTAATCACTCGATGAATTAAGATATAATCGTAGTTATATCTGAGAGAAATCTACTCATATATGATTTTAACACGTTATTATGAAAATTGCTTTTTTATCGAAACTACAATGCTTTGGAATATGCTTCCACCTAAACTGCGTGAATCATATATAAATCTGTTTACGTTTACGTTTAAGTCAACACGGAAAAAGGTTTCCATCAATAAAAAAAGGTTCTAAAACTCGATAACAGCGTAAATGTACATTCTAGTAATAGCCAACACTCATATTTCAACTACTAACATAGAAACCCTTTTTATTAATAGTTCGCATACTGTTGTCATGGTGATACCACAATATTTTCGGCTGGTCTAGCACATGCGCGCGTGGCTCTTGGAACCCGAAAAACGGGTTCTAAGCTCCGGAAAAAGAGATGCTAAAGCAAGAAACTGAAATTTCGGTGCTAACAACCATTTATATTCATTCTTTCGCTACTTTTTTTTAATGAATAGTACAATAATTTATACCGCTGAAAACCTTTTTCCGTGTACACTTATTACTCGTTTTTACGTTAAGTAAGGATATTTTTAGCTCTACAGCTTTTATCCAGCTTAGTCTTCATTGTGTGATGGATGCTTGTTTGAACAAATTTTAAGTTAAACGTGCATAAGTTGTTTATCTCCTCAGCACTTTTTTATATATCTTGTTTTAGCTTTTAGTTTTAAATATATACTCATATATTGTTATGATTCCGTTTTTCTATATATTTATAGTATTATGAGAGATATGATGATCAATGAAAGCTTATATATCAGGAGTACGCACCACAGTGGTGCGAGTATAAGCACAAACCGTGTATTTTTATAAAACTGCTATGGCTTAAAGAACCTTAAATCCAATGTCAATAAATCCAGCAAACATTTAATCTGTCAGCCAATCAATCAATCAATCAATCCCTCCCTCAAAAAATCAGCTTTGACGCATAAATAAACGCGGCAACTGAGAATGCGATTAAACCGAGCGGCCAAACATACACTCTGCTGATCAGCGTCCGGCGGGGTAAAAGACACGGAAATTAGTTATCACGCAAACATCATGTCGCATTCGAATCGCCCTCCTGCACCGGCAGCGGCAGTGGCTGCGAACCGCAGCGCCGCGCTCGCGTCAGCGCGAATTACACGCGTCGGCCATTTGATTATATAATTAAATGCTGGCGCGGAAACGCGAGCTGCTGCTCCTGCAGCGGAAGGACCGTTGGAAAAAGTAAGGCAGTTAGTCAGGTCGTTGCGAATTCGAGCGCTCGTAAACCGGTGTGTCGCGCGCTCGTTTTGCGCTTTATACACCTATGTGCGTTTTTCTTTGCTCTTTTTTTTATCTCGTTCGGTGCGGCGATGCGTTGTAAAGATAAGTCGATAGCGCGGGAGTTTATTCGGCCGAGCCCGGATATTCGGGGTCGTTGCGAGGCGAGGTTTTATGTGTGTTTTTCGCGAGATGCATGCTAGGTCCTAATTGTGTTAGTTATGCTTTATGAAATGGGATTAAGATGCCACGAAACCATACGTGTGTGTTGATTATAAATATAGTTGGTAAAAAGTTCTTCCCATCGCGCCCTTGGATTTAATAAATGAAACAATTGGCAAAGCCGTGCAAATGAAGAAAGTGGGTGTATTATACAAGGTCTGGGATTAAAATAAAGAGAAAATTAATTCATATTAGCTTTCTTTTAATTGAGAACGCAAATCGATTATTACAACGTCGTGATTTTACCTCTATGAGAGCAGCCAGAACAATACTGTCGCGTGTGTCGCACGGATCTCTTTTAAAGACTTGCCCTCCTCTCGCGCTTAATTTCGACGAAAAATCTGCGACAACACTCGCGCGTGCACCCCTCCAAGCTCGAGTCTTTGTCTTGCAGACTTCTAGGGCCCGGCAAACATGACTTATTTTTGTCACTTTTGGATTTTCTCAATCCTTGCCTATTACTTCTTTTGAAAACCCTCAGATTTTCCGCGTAGAAAACAACGCTCTCGAGAAAACTAAGTTTTCCCGTCTCGGCACGGAATCTCTCGATTGTATATGTTTTCGCACCTGCGGAAAACCTCGGGTTTTCCCGACACAGCACGGATTTTCCCGTCACAGCACAGATCAAACGTGTTAAAACGGGAGGTTGGAATTCATAATAATAATAATTTATTACTATCGATTTCCATTGAACTGTATAAATTGCTTCTGTCTGCTCTTTACATTAAAATTCTAAATTTCTTTTACTTACTTTTATGTATATCGACGCACAATATTTAACTATGCCAAAATTATACTGAATTACAAACTAACTTAATAAATAGTTACAATCAAAATATTTCTTATATTCTAACTCACAATAAACTTAGATAGTAATCGAGTCCGATCCAGTGGGTATCTGCGTTTGAAGTAAATCCCAGACACTTCATAACATTCATTTATATTTGGATCTATTTGCATAGGATTTTTACTAAAAAATATCTATCCTTTTCTAGAAAAACGAACTACGTCCAGTCATCTTTCTTAAAGAAAAATAATGTTTCAAATAATTTTTATGCGAAATTATTTATATGGTTCGAATTATTTTGTGAAATTCAGATACCCACTTTCTTCTTTTGCACGGCAGTACTGTTCCCCATATGAAAACAGCGAATATTTAGATCACACATATAGAAAATTTTTTTTTAACATCTTTTGTATTTATTGTTGGTCTATTGTATTTCACAATACTTTGTAATTGGATTGTATTATGATTGATGATCTATATATCGTTTATCGAGGTGCGCGGTCTTGTTTGGGCGCACTTTAAATTCTAATTTGAAATTATATATTTTTAAAAAATTCCCATGCACTAAATACTAACTTAAAAAAATCATTTCTTTCAAATTTGTGTGCAATTTTACTTAAAGTTTAATACAAGAAATATTGGAAATATCATGTCTCTTCCCTATTATAATTGAAGACGTTCTAAACAGTTAAAAATTGGGCACTTTATGCGACTATTAGTGGTCACCTATTAGTTTTAATGGTACAGTCGTATAAAAAGTGCTTCTGGAAATGAAGACTAGTTTAGAAGAGACTTCCTGTTCTGTTATTTGAGTATCATGGTGCCGTAACGTTCGCCTTGGTGGCGATATTTTTGGGATTAGTATGCCTAGGAATTATTAAGGAGCAACCGACATTTTTAACTGAGTCGATTACCTTTTGCTGTAAACACTTTCATATAGCCACTTTGCCAACCGATAAGCGTCATAGAAAGTTGCGATTTCCGCATCGAAAATGCCGTGTATGGCAAAAACTAATACATCTTAAAGAACGTATAAAAAGCTACAATTTCATGTACTGTATGGTTTTTGGTATCGCTCGTATCGCGCTGACGAAAGTGTTTTCTTTTACCTGCATGCTAAGAAATGAGTGTTTTTATGCTTTTGCGTGTAAACATGACAATATCTTGTAACTAGAATGCGCTAGAAACACGTCAATCTATAATTTCTTTTAGTACCAAATATTTTTCCGCTTACTAAATCCAAGGGCACAAAGGGGATAACCTTTTCTTTCTCTTCAATATATAGTCAACATATCTCTATGTTTTCATCGCGCCATAACTTCGGTATGTTTGTTTATTTTCATCCAGCATGTTATTCCTCTGATAAAGTAATTTTGCATTCCTGGGAAATGAAGTGTATATCTATAGATTATTTATTGTACAAAATCTTACTATTTCATCATTTATATTAATCTGCACTACGATACATCAAACGAATGAAAGATATCAAATCTATATAGAATTTTCAATTTCTCACTTCAATATTTACATTTTTTTTAATTGAATATCCATAAATATAACTTCGGCATATATGAACAATTCTACAGAAAATTGGAAACAACTCGTCCAAAAAAAAAATAAATATTTTTTGAGTGCACACTTACCAGACCCGGTTTTTCCGCATGCTTTTAGCATTCTAAAAACGGGAAAAATAATTAACAATACCCTTTTAAATGTCAAGTTTGATCTACGGTCACATTACCATTTGTGTTTAATAAAGGCTTTTATTGAGTCGTTAATAACTTGGCTTCCATTGGTCAAAAAATAACAAAATTGTCGAAAATGACGAAAAAATACGAATTCTTTCGTTTTCACGTATTTTTGACGTTATTTTATCACTATCTTTATTTGTGTATAACTTTTTATGAAAATAATATTTTTTGATCTTTGACCTCTCAAATTGAAGCTCTTGACGGCTACTTTAATTTTCTGATTTGAAAAAAAATTTTGACCAAATGAAGCCGAGTTATTAACAACAAAAGCATGTGAAAAAACTAGATCTGGTAAGTATGCACTCAAAAAATTTTTTTTCTTTTCTTTTGGTCGAGATGTTTCCGATTTTCTGTAGAACTGCTCATATACTCGCGCACAATCTCTCTAGTAAACAATAAAAGAATGAAAATTAAATATTCTACAAGCTCGTTAAAATTCGAAATTTGTCACGTATAGCGCCAAAACTTATTATCACTCGACTACGACTTAAGTATGCCATCATAACTTAATAGAGACGTCTAATCCACGGAAAACTTGATTAAACATTGAATGTCTTAGGTATGCACGTGAAGTTTCTTCGCGATCGATACCTATGTATTTAAGCAATTTATTAAGACTCGGTTCTCTCGTGTGATTTTGATTAACTTTTAAAGTAAAGATGGATATCTGAGCTAAACTTTAATACTGAGAAAATCCCTCCTGAAAAATACGGGAAATTACATTCTTATGGTTAAAAATATAGAATTAATTAAATAAAACGTTGTCAATGAACAGATAACAATTGTACTAAAATTCAACTTTTCAAAACTTCAATTTTTCTTTCGATTTTTCAAGCCTCCTGTATACATTCAGTCAAATATATTTATCCAAACAGTTGTTTGCTTAGTCAGAATAATAAATATATTCGTCCTAGCATTTTGTCTATACTTTATAAACTATCATAATAAACGTACAGTTCAATCTGACTACGGTAAAAACTATGTTGATTAATAGTAAGATTTACGAGTCAGTAAAATAAATATTACCGTGAATTGCGGTAATTTTTATCGTTCAACAGAGTAACTTTTCTGCGAATTTAGGATACCCTACGATTGTTATGATTCTTATGGTAATTTTAATAAAAAAAATTCTGTGTATCCTAGTTTACAAGGCCTAAGATCCCGCAAATTAAAGCTTAAGTTCTAGCCTACATCATTACAAAGATCTAAATTTCAGATTTTTAAAAAGATTGCTGCAAGTTGGAATAAAATTGAAGAAAAGTGACTTCGTGGAATAAAAAATGATTGCATTAAGCAGCGACTACTTGGATAGAAACTTTTACACAAAGAGGCTAATCATAAAAAATAATAAACAAATAAATACGAGTATATACCATAATATTCCATAAGCCGAGTAGCATCAAACTCCAATTTTCCATCCAATAATGAATCGCGAAATTCGCTTAACTCTGCACCCTGCTCGCTGCGCGAATAAAAAGCGAAAAATTCCCTCCGTTTAAAAAAAAAAGCTTCTATCCGAAATATTTTTAAACAAAAAAGAGCGTAACCGCGTTACGTCGATTTTGCATTATTCCGAGCTGCAGCAACAACGGAATTGCACGCGAAATTCCGTTCAACGCGCACGCGCGTACACACATAATCAAAGCTCCCGCGGTCTCTCGCCTTCTCTCGAATTCCCGGCGTTTTTGCCGCTGCGGGCAAAGCTCAGAGTGCGAAGTCCTATATACACACGCGTCGTCAACATCGGAATATTCATACTGGAGGCGCGCGGCAACACAAACAACAAGCGAACTCGGCTGCGATGAATTCCGGTAAAAGGTGAAATCGTCGGCGGTGAGTATACGCCTTTCCTCGTAAATGACGCAACGTTCCGGGCCGTGTCTTCATTACAGAGACAACAGTGATGTTCTGGATTTCTCCAAATATGGCTCGAGGTATTGGTATGGAAATCCAGATCTGGAATCCAGAGCAACACCAACACACAGATATCCACAACAAGGAAATGGATGGACTAACGGTATAAATCGAAAAATGTCGTTTTGAGCAAAATGAGAAAAATGTGGGAACCTTGGTATAAGTTAATTTACATTTTTGTAATTTAACATAGTCTTTCAGGACATAATTTTAAATTGATTCCGTAAAAGAAAAATACTATACCTAAATATATGAGCGAAAATTAAAAAATGAATTTATCAAGTCTGTTTTATGGTGTTCTAATGGATTTATTAATTACATACGAAGTATGTGCTAACGAAGAGTACTAACTTTATATTCTAATGACAAACAACACTCAGAGGATTTTTAGATTATTTACTCTTATTTTTATATTTATTTTACACTTTCTGTGTAATTTTTTAGTACGTTATTTTTTAGTAGATTTAACATTTCCAGCAACTCCTAAATCAATACTTTTAGCTTTGATTGAAAATTTGTTTGCCTTTCTCCTTTTAGTACTTTGTTCAGTGGTAGGTTTTACTAAATTTTCAGCATCTACAGCTTTAATATTATTTTCACCATACCCTGGCCGAAAGTGCATTTCCGCCCAGCTCCGAAACTGAAATGTGTCATTTTCGACCCGGGTATGGTGAAAAATAGTATACACACCATGGGAGGAAAAATGGTTACCCCATAGCATGTGTAAATTGCCACCCGAGCCGAAGGCGAGCAATTTACACGTGCTATGGACTAGCCAATACTTTTCCTCCCTTGATGCGTAATATACTGCTATGAACACTTCACTATGAAAAAGACCGCTGCCAATTTATTGGACTTTAGCTTCCTCAAACGAAATGAATTGCTCCAATATGAATTTCTTTATTGTAATACATTAATTTTAAATTGATATATATATATATATATATATATATATATATATATATATATATAATGTAAAAAACACACAATTTTTTATCTAGTAATTCAAAAGAGATGTATATATATATATATATATATATATATATATATATATATATATATATATATATATATATATATATATATATATATATATATATATATATATATATATATATATATATATATATATATATATATATATATACACATCTCTTTTGAATTACTAGATAAAAAATGGTGTGTTTTTTATCATTGATAGTTTGTCAAAAGATAAATTACAAAAAATTATAAGCTTATGATCATAAATTGCACTATCCATTTTAAAATATCATAAAATATAAAAATCATTATACAACAAAAACGAATCCATGAATGAATTTCCAATATGAATTTCTTTATTGTAATACATTAATTTTAAATTGATATATATATATATATATGTAAAAAACACACCATTTTTTATCTAGTAATTCAAAAGAGATGTGTATATATATATATATATATATATATACACATCTCTTTTGAATTACTAGATAAAAAATGGTGTGTTTTTTATCGTTGATAGTTTGTCAAAAGATAAATTACAAAAAATTATAAGCTTATGATCATAAATTGCACTATCCATTTTAAAATATCATAAAATAGAAAAATCATTATACAACAAAAACGAATCCATGAAGCATTAATTCTTTTCGTCTTCGTATCTTCATCAAAAAACCAATAAAAATTCGTTTGTTTGATATACAATGACCGCGACATTCTTGAGATATAAGCAATCTAAATTAAAAATAAATATAAACGAACTGATGATATTATTTCTAACGTACCACACAAACCGAAAAACTAAAACTTAAAAATCGAATAACTGCTACAAAAACAGAAACGCACGAACGTACGTACGCACATACACACACATATACACATCAACATTCATATAGACATTTTCTTAAAATAGTGTATTTTGATTTCTAATGTTTCAAACATATTTCTATAATAAATTTAGCATAACTTGTTTTTACCATCACAAAGTTAAAGTTATGAAAAATTTAAAATAATATAATTTACACGATTAATGCCCTTATACTTCACTGAAACCATATGTTATTAAACTAATCTAATATATCGATTTAACTATTTATTGAAAACCATAAAGTTAATTATATTACACATATGACTACAACGTCACAATATGTGTGCAGTAAATGAAGAAAAAGATTTAATTAAAATCTGCGGTGCTTGCGTTAGTTGGGTATAGGGTTTACGGTTTGATTGTCTAAACTTAATTTTTTAATTGCAAATTGCTGTACCTGTGTACTTATTATTATGTAAACATTTGTTTATTGTAAATTCTGTTATAGGGAGTGTTGTGTTTACGATTTTTCTCGTTCCCTCAGTTACCAATTTTCTAATAAAGTTTACTATACTTTTTATTATACTAAACAAATGCGTTTAGTAAAACGATTATTTTTTCAAGCAACTTTAAAATTGTAAGTACGGACGAAGCAAAGTAGTACATTCTACGTATACGTAACTAACTTTGTTTAGTCAAAGTTACTCCTAATTTGTAGTTATACCCTTTCCGCGCTAAAAACTCTGGTACATTTTTAGTAAACCGATACCATAAACTTGTCTCGGCGCAAACACGCCAGATGACGCCCTTGTGACTTCACGCGCACAGAAACTTGCCTCAACTTTCGCCGTTGAATAACACTCGGCCGAACGCCGTGAGGCTACTTTGAGTATACGTACACTTTCCTCCATTTTTTTGCGCGCACACATAACACACGCCAGAACGTGGAGGCGCCAGCCGCGACGCGGCAAAAACCTCGGGGGCAAATTCCGCGGCCGACGGAGAAGAACAATGCGACACTTCTCTCTCACTTTTTTTTTTACCTAGACTACTCCGCCGCCACTCTTGCGCTTGTCTATTCTTCCTCCGAGCGCGCAGCTTCTTCGTTTTTTTTTCTTTCGTTTGCCAATCCACCGTCGGAGCAGAGACGGGCGCTTGATGCCGCTGCCGCTGTTGCTTTTCCACGGTGTGATTGAAAGGCTCTCGGTCTCGCTCCCGCCCGTTCATCGATCCGCCTGTCTCTCTATATACCTAACCTGCGAGAGTGAGAGAGAGAGAGAAAGACAAAGAGTATAGTAGTGCCGAGGCGAACGCCTTCCTAAATTCATGGAGGAAATTTTCGGCACTTGGGAATAGACTGCACTCTGACAGCGCAGCCGGAGCTTGAGCTTTCTGAGAAGGCTGCGCGGTGAGAGAGGCGGTGATGTATATATAGGGAGCGAGCATTCTCGTCATGCACTATAAACATGCGGTGTGCAGGCGCATAGTTGCCGAATAGCAAGGTGAGATATCTCGAGAGCTGCGAGTCGAGATGCTGCCGCCGCTGCTTGTGGTTACGCGCGCCTCCGCGCTACCTTCTATATGGTACCGACGCATTTATTTCGCGGTTTCTACATCGTTAATTGCGCTGCATGCGCTTTTCTCCTTGGGCTACGGAGGCGTGGCGTGTAACGTTTTATGGCTGGTAAAATGCCAATTCATGTTTCCGTATTTTCTGTCAATGGCGGAGGCTTTGTTGGGATGTGTCGAGCGGCGTGAAATAGAAAAGTAATTAGAGAAGTTCGTTATAGCCTGGAGAATTTTTGAAAATAGCGAGCATAACATTAAATTAGTTGTACACGATTGTTTTACCGAGTGCTGGCTCGAAGTATCTCACGTTTTGAGTAACATATAAATTTTCTGCTATTTTTTAGTTGCAATCCAAACATATTTTTCAAATTTTACATGAAATTTTTCAAGCTAGCGTGTACGATACTTTTTTTCGTCGCGCAAACATGCACTTTACATTTATTTTTTCGACCGTTTTGCATAGCTCGTTCGCTGCATGTAAATACGGCAAAAACAGAGTGTTTCAAAATAGGTGTTCTAAAATAGTTTACTGCATACAAAGAAAGATGCTTTTTATAAATCTAGTATTTGTATAAAAGTAAAATTTTACATTTTTGCGAAATTGGAAAATAACAACAATGAAATAGGATGTACCAGTCATTTTGAAACGAAAATGTTTCTCAAAAAGTAAAACCATTGCAGTGAGTTTGTAACTTAATTTAAAATGGCATTTTAAATTTGCCTAATAGAAGAAAAATGAAGAGACCTCATTAAATCGATTCATTTCAAACGAAACCTCGTTAACTTTTTAAACGATGCTTCATGTTTAATTGCCTTTTTATGGTGATCCAATCAAACGAATTTACTCCAATTGGAAAATTTATGCCACTCCCCGGTCAGATAAAACGTCTGTTTATGTCGGGGAAAGTTATTTCAGCCATAAGACAAAATGAAAATATACAGCCAGCGTATTTGACAATTCGCCCCTTTAAATAAAGGGAGGCAAAGAGTTCTACAGTGTTTAACGAGCCGAAAGTATACATCCAAAATGGGCAATTTTAAATTACGAAGAGTCAGTGATCGTATAAACTGGCTCCGCATGAAAAATAACGCTTTAGCGTTAATACGCTTTTAATCTGCCTCGCTAATTTTTGCGTGAAATGCCCTAGTGACTGCCGTATTTTTCCATTCAGAAATAAATACCACCTTTTTACCCTCAATGCATGAAACTGAAATGCCAGCATAAAAAAGCTTTTATTCGAGAAAAAAATTACAAGCGTTCGCTTCAGGTTGCGCGTACACGCTATAATATAAGAAATAAAAAATAATTGGTTAATAATCAATTATTTAATTTAAAACGATATCGAAATTTAATTTTTCAAATTGTTTGCCAATATAAGGCCATTTTCATTATTAATCGAATTTTATAATTATCGCTTTTATTTCCCCACATAATTATTTTCTAATTTTACTCATGTAGAGAAACGCAAAAAATGCACACGCTCCATCAGACGCACATGCGCGAATCGGTCGATAAGTTACCATTAAAACAGAGACTCTCTTAAATTTTCAGTAAACCAAACAACCACCTTATACATAAATATTTTAAGAAAAAACTACTCTTGAATTGATTCTTCCGCTAACTTAAAAAGCAGTTTTCGCTCCGAGATACCGATAGAACAATTTTCCTAGCTTCCCTGCAGCGCATAAAAAATTCATCCTCGAAAGAAGCGCAGGCGTCAGAAACATCCCCTCTGCCCCCCTTCCTCCCGATAAACTTTATGACGGGTAATTCTCCCGGACAAGGAAATTCCCTCGGCATCAGCGACGCGCGTCCTATCCATTGCACACGCAACCTCCGCAACTCTCTCTCCCTCTCTCCCTCGCTGCTGGCGCAAATGTTCAAAAGTCCCGCACAGCCTCCCGACTCCTTTCCTCCGTCTTCCGCGAACCGGAGTTCCGATCGGCCGGCCAAAATTGCACAGCCGTGTGTCGCGCCGTTACACGCCGTCGGCCGAGTAATGCGTTTTAACTTGTCCCGCGCACCTACCTTCCCTGAATATTGAGTTTCACGGGGGCTTTCGCTGTCGCTGCCCGTGCGGTGCCTCTCGCGTTGCACGCGCGTGGGCTATACATGTATACACTCGGCCACGGCATCGGGTGGACTCGGCGCGGCTCTGTACTCTGCAACTTTCGGCGTTGCCGGTATTTAATCAAGCCCCTCGACGCGCCCCGAAGCTCCTCCCCGCGCGGCAACAGCGAGGTTGGGATGAGCGGCCGCTGGCTTCAGCTTCGGTCCCCTCGTAGGTATCCGGACCACGGAGGAATCTCGACGCCGAGGGCGCGAGGATCGCCCAGGGATGTGCTAACTTGATTTGGCTAATTGTGGAAAAATGAATTAACATTTCGCAGTGCTGATGACGCGCGGGGCGCGGATCAAAAATAATACACGTGGTAACTGAGTTATTAAAATTACGTAAAACCGGACTTGACAGCGATTTAATCGCCTAATGTGTTATGCTTATAAAAGTAGAATTTTCATAAAAATTGAAGTTATTTCATTCCTAATTATTAAAGTTATAAATTTAATTTCATTAAAATCTTTGTTCGGGACGTAATTATAGTAAGGATTTTGTTAATAATAATTTATACACAATTTATGATAAATTCGGTTATTTCTCCAAATTTCGCCAAAACTAATATTATTCTGTTATTATTGTTGTTTTTAAAATAACAATAATTATATGAATACATGTATTGCATTATTTATAACATAAATATCTTTAATAAAGATACTTTAATTTTACTCGGGGCTTTGGTACTCTTTGTGTAAATAATACTTTGTAAATGCACGCATCATGTAAACAAATAACCTAACCTCCATTACTACTAAACATTAAAGGTACATTTTTAACTTTAATTTAATAAAATACTTAATGTAGTATGATTATAGAAGTGCTTATTACTTCTATTTTAATAAAACTGTTATTATTTCCATTATTAATTAATACAAAAATTACTTATTTTATCTACTAGAACTAGAATATTAAGCAGAATCTAGATAGAAATTAGTTAAAAAGCATGTCGTTATTAACTGATTTCTAGCTAATTCCTTAACCAGAAAATCTGGCTAGAAACCAGCTTAGATTTCTACCATGGAAACAATCGTTTTACAAAAGAGACTTAGCGTCAAGTCTCTGGACGAATAAATTTCGAAAATTTCTAAGCTAGATTTAAACTAAATCTAATAAAAGTGTGTTTTTTTTACACATAGCTCCAGTTAGATTCTTGACGCAAAATCATTTTTAATGAGGTATACGCGTAATATAGTTTTGACTCAAAACTATTTTTAAATCGTTAAAAAAAATTACACGAATCGAAATTTTTAGCATAGGTTACCGAATATGTTGAATCCAGATAATGTATTTTGTGTTATTGAAGTAAAAATATGATGCGTTTATAGAGAACTTTAGTAGAATATTAAAATATCAAATTAATCCTTAACTTTAGTAGAATATTAAAAAATCAAATTATTCCTTAGCTTTCAAAGTTTATGTATGTATAATATAAAAAGTAGGCTCGCCTGACGTTCCAGAGAGACATTTAGAGAATAACACAAAAATGTAGTCCATTCGAGTAGTATACCGTTCGAACCTCCCAAAGTATGGCCTGGCCGAGATTTGGGAAAATCGGTGAAAGTATAAAAATTGTTTAATTAATAATTTTCTAGTTTGTAATTATCTAGAATTACAAAAAGACTTTTGCAATTTCTTTGACAGTGTCTTCTTAAGGTGATGCTAAAGCCACCTGTCCCCGACAAATACGAGGATCCACTTTTCTAATTTAATTTTCAATTTAGACTAAATATCTCTATGGAAAGTTGTTGTTCCAACCAAAAGGAACAACTTTTCATAGAGATATTTTCTTAAAATTGAAAAATGAATCAAAAAAGTGGTTCCCCGTATTTACAAGTAACAGGAGGGTTAACATCACCTTAAGAGATTAATGTATTAAACAAACACTTTTTATAATTCTATTTGTTTATATAACATTATTTATAACTTTTTTATTTTAATATATATAAATTTCGATGGGAATTTGGCGATGAATTTTACAACCGATTCTCTCCAAACTTTTTTTGCTGATTTCTGTATATATAATTAATAAATTTGTAGCACAATTTTTATTTACAGTTAGTATGAGGAGAGACATTAATTTTTTACTTTAAAAAAGCAGTAAAAATCATCAAAAAATCGTATTAAAGAAAAAATTGTTAAAAAATTTGATTAAACGCACAAATTTGAAGAAATCTGGACTGCAACATTTTTTATTTTTGTATATATTTGTAAAAAAGATATTGCTGAAGCGAAAAATTAAATATGTCATCGCCAAACGCGCACCAAAGAAGACTAGTTTTTACCTATTTTTTACCTGTTTTCATCATATAGATCATTATTTTAAAATTTAAATATTGTATTAAATTCTATTGTTAAAAAGAATAGTCATGTATTTTAATCTTTTGTTATGTTTTATGTACATCAAAAATAACTTAGCCATTTTCTAATATTTAATTACAGCTATTTTTTACTGAAAAAAACGTACAAAACGCACGTAAATTCGAAAATACAGATGTTTTAGAAGTTGTTTTCTGGTACCTAAAAATAAAGTCCAGTTCGTAGATTGATAGACCTTAATTTTTAAGATATTAACAATTTTACTACAAATACTTATTATTTTAATATGAAATGACACCTCTACTTTTAGGTATTGAGTCCTAGCCTCCATTCTCCCGACAAACCACTTTACTCTTGTTCTCCGAGTTCTCGTCAGGGTGGAGTTTTCCAAGTGCACGGTCCTGTTGCTCAAAGGCAAATCAGATTGGCTTACAACTAATCTTGACGTGTCACAGTGCTCAGTTCTGGAATCGCTCCTGCTCGGTCTATACGTAAATATCTTACGTGACTTATTTCCAGATTACAGTGTCGCACACTTGCTTTAGGGCGGATGACTTGCAAACCTACACCCAAGTCACTGGGGGGAATATTCACAAGGGCATCCGGCGCTTGTCGGCTGTGACGCGAGTAGTGAGCAGCGTCACGCTGAACTATGGCGAATGACCTACCTCTCAATGTCGGCAAAACAAAAGCAATTACATTTGGATCAGAGTATAATATCGACGAAATTCAGGGACTGAACTTTCCTGGCATTGAAGTGCAGAATGGTATTTTCGTTCCCTTTGTCGACACTTTAAGTTTATAACTAACTTCGGTGTTGTAATGGATTATAAGTTGGCGTGGAAAAAGCAAGTAATTGCGGTTAGTAGAAAAGTAAACAGATAGTTATACAGCCTTCAGGCGCCACGAAAGAGTAGATATATGCTGACTATAAATATAGTAAATGAAAAAAATGAAAACAAGTCAAATACAAATTTTGAAGTATAAAATATCATTTCGTTTATTAAATCCAAGGGCGTCGAGGACTAATATTTCTACCCGTTTATTATACTTCTGGATTATTGCTCACTGGAGTATCTTGATGTGTCAGGCGAGCTGTAGACTAGACTGCAGAGAGGGACTGCGGATATTGCAGAGTTTCTGTATGAGATACATAACCTATACGGTCTACGGTCGTGCCTGTATGTCTCTGAACAATGATTAAATAAATGAATCAACTCTTTTTAATTACTTTATATATATAGAGTAATTAAAAAGACTTCATTCATTCATTTAATCATTGTTCAGAGACATACAGTCACAGCCGTAGACCGTATAGGTTATGTATCTCATATAGAAACTCTGCAATATAGTATAGTAGGAGTATCTTCATGTGTCAGGCGAATTGTAGACTAGACTGCAGAGATGGACTGCGGAGATTACAGAGTTTCTCTATATATATATTATATATATATATATATATATATATATATATATATATATATATATATATTATAAATGACCCTACAGATTATAAAAGTAGTTTGAAAGAGCTTTAAATTGAGACATAATAATGATAGCCAGAGACACAGATATTGCAATTTAAAGCTCTTTCCAACTACTTTTATAATCTGTAGGGTCATTTTTAATTATAAATACATACAGATATAATGCACAGTAAATAATGCCTATTTGACAAAACAAAGCGTATAGCGCTGAGAACTTTTGCTTGAGAATTATTATTTTAATAATTATTATTTTTGCTTTAATCTACCGATAAATACTGGTATAGGAATACTTAAACTAACAAATTACTATGTTAGTAAAAAAATGTATTTTATTTAAAAGTAAGCTGACATAGTCTTAGTTATATTAAGAACTTACATAAAAGCTATTTGATAAATATATTAGAACCATTTTGGACATAACAAAGCGCTTCTCATATTTTTTCGATCAAATAAGGACTTTAGTCATAGCAGCGATAAAAAATACACCACTTTAATAATACTGAAATTAAATTTAAATACAGTTAGTGCTATTTAAACACTATAGAAGCGTTGATATGTTATTATGGCTATAGTATCAAAGTATAGTATTTTTAGTAGTTATTGCTATAACATATATCACACATTTAATATTATAAATCAATTATTATAAAAAACGATATTTTATAAAACAATTACTTTTAAGAGAAACCCTCTTAGTTGTTAGTAATAAATTAGTATTGGAAAATTTTCAACGCTCTCGAGCGTTCTTTGTACAACCTACTCAGGAAACTTCAAACTTGCCGTTTAATTAACTTAGTGATGATAGTGATGATGATCGTTTTAAAACTCTGCATTATACTGAAAATATATTTCCAGGCCTTTATAACGAAAATTTGCGATAATTTCATAGTCAATATTACTTCTGAATTGTGAAAATATTTGATTTTACAAATTTATAATTAAAATATTGAATTTCCACATTCTGCACTTTGACGAGTTATCAGATTTGTATACTAAAATATAATAATAAACTCAATTAACGAAATCATACACAATTGCGTTTTCGGTCCAGTGTATAATTAGTTAAAATTTGATTAAAATACATCACTTATATTAAATTGCATCGTTCATTTGATTGAATTATATAATTTTAAATAATAATATTCATAATATGCACGAAATTTCATAGCTCAATATTCCAAAAGTAAAAAATGAATAGAACCATTATTAAGGTAGAATAAAATTCAGACTATTCACTTTAGTAATACTAAACACAATCAAGAATATACCGACGAATATAATGTTGAAAAGTACCCACTAGAAAAAATTAAGCGCCACTTTCACGAACACGCTAAGGCATTTCCTCTGAAACCCCCAGTAGTTGCTATTCGTCGTGAAGCTCCTCAGCAGTCCTCGTACGTCACCGAGCACACTGCATTTCAATAATCAACCGAGCTGTGTCACGCACAAAGCTCACCCGGAGTAAAAGACTATCAACGAAGCATAACGGGATAACGAAGCCAGGAGGGGAAACTCGCATTTAGTCGCGAGACGTGAACTCCGTCCTCCTTGCAATCTTACAACAGGCCGCGCCGTAAGCGCGGGGGGGCTTACATTAATTCCGCGAAATTCCGTGTTCCGGCTCGTCTGCGAGCCCGTGTATACGCGCGACCGCAGCGAAAGAAAATCCCCCGACGTGCTAACTGCAAAATAAAGCCCCCCTCTCTCTCTCTCTCTCTCTATCTCTCTGTGTATATAGTCTCGAGAAGAGGCGAGGAGCAAAAGAGAGCCAGAGAGGCAGATGTAGATAGAGAGTGAGAGAGATAGAGAGTGCATATCTACAGACAGACGAACCGAGACGAGAGAGAGAGAGAGAGAGAGAGATACTCGGCTCATTTCGCTCGGAGGCTTATGCGCGAGCGAGCGACGATGCAACTTGCGACTCGTCGACTTCGTTAGGCGCTCTTAGGCAAAGCCGAGGCGTCGAGAGACGATGAAGAACCCTCTCCCCCCGTTCCCCCCGCTACTCCTTCCCCCCTTTGCATGCATCAACTCGCGACTTTCCTATCGCGTCTGCTTGCCACCTTTCGCGCTAATTGTCACTCGGCGCCCGCCCGACGTCCCTCTACCCTCCCCCCACTTGCGGATTACTATGAAACTTGCGAATTTCAACGAGTTTCTACTTGTCTTTTTTCCTATCTTTCGTCTGTCTTCGCCGTTCTTTGCGCATCCGTTTCGCGGATACAGCATTCTGATGCGCGACTACGAGTCGGAGAATGATTGGTTGCATTGTGCATCGTTTTGTCTTTGATTGGAACTATTGTGCAATTATTTGCATTGTTGCATTAGAAAAAGGTGTGGGAATGATATTTACGTAGGATATAGATAGTCAAAAAGATAGTCGAGTATAGATATAGTAACAAAACTAATATTTAATTAAAGCGCGTTTGTTAACTAGTATGAACTAATAAAAAGCACACAACTTTTTTCAGTATTTGTTTTGTAGTTGTAAAATATATCAACCATTTTCAAATTTAATATTCCTTACTTTAATGACTTTTTAGTTTGTGTTTCAATAGATTAGTAAGCAGAATTTATTACTTTTAATAGCGATAATAAAGTTAGTTCATTAATTATCGAACAAACAACGAGTTCACTACAAACGATATTACCTGAGCTAATATATGTTGCACTCGCAGTATGGTAATGCACGCCATTCAAACATAACAAACTAGAAAATTATAATTCCCGAGAATGAGAGATATTGCTATTCCTTTGTGTCGCGTCAAAATCATATTAGCTAGTATTCATAAAAGCATAATCATTGCCGCGCGCATAATAATATTTAAATGAAATATAATAGATTAAAATTAAATATTTCCCATTGTCAGAGTCAATCCACTGTAGCAGACATCTGTACAAACATTATTTAATATTATGAGTGTACATGTGATTATTCTGCAAATGTTGCGTATGTTACTGTCATAACACAATTAATAATACAAGGTAAATATTTAAATATGCACATGGCACACTGTTCTACTGATTTTAGATTTTAGAGCTTTCCCAAGAAAGTAAAATGAAAGTAAAAATATTGACAATAGAAAAGACAATAAAATTGAAAATGTAATTAGATCAACATAAATCGAAAAGCAATTTGCCTCTACCAAAAGATATGTACATTCGTACTTCGTGAAATCGTATATTTTACAATAATACGGAAGTTGGACGGGCTTCGGCGCTACCCCAATCTGTCAATACATTTCCACTGCGCTCCATTCGTTTCCCGATATTAATAAATTATAATTAGCCCATATATCAAAAACTAATTAAAGGAGAGTAGTATTTCCAATATTACTATAAACCAAACATTGGTTTAATATATTTATAAAAGTTCTTTATATTAAAAATCAGTTAAAACAAAAAAGTGTTCACGTGGATGTGTCGAAAGTAGAAAAGACCATGTTTAGTCAGACACGCAATATGTTGTCTGTGACATTCGAAATGTTCGGTGTCAAAACAACATAACGTCGGTCAACTTGTTTTTGATGAAACATACATATTCGTATTCTACGTCGCCTAATTTAAAAATATTACACAATCTACCATTTTTTTAGAAAGTATACTGCAAACTATTTGAAAATTTATCGCACGGTTATTCGCATTGGCAAACAGTATACGGGAAAATTAGTTTCGCAGACCTCACCAGGTGCGCTACTGTAAAAAAAACGCACGCGCAAATGTAATGCTACATAATTGAAAAATTTAAGTATATTATGCTTATATAAATTAAAAATGTATATATATGGTGCAATGTACGTACATTCCTTTTGTGAATAAGAACTATATCTATTCCTTTTTTTTTAAGAAAATAATATACTATACAAAAAGTATACCCGTTCTAGGTAAAAACGACTTGAAATAGATTAATTATTTCAGGTCAATTAAGTAATTTATTTCAATAAAATATTCAACACCCATTATTATATTCTCCAATAATAGAACTAATAAAATAAATATGAAAATTTTCATTATATTACTCATTTATTGATAGACAATGAAATAAAAACTTTAAATGAATATTTTATTCAAAACTTAATCCGGCTCAAGTTATTTTGTACCCAATGCCTCATCTATTATGCCACGTATATAATAATAAAAATTGATACGCAAATTATATTTTGTTATAGGTCTCATCAGATTAATTATTTTAAGTTAATGAAGTAATTTATTTAAGTAAAATATTCTACGCTCATTATTATATTCTCCAATAATAGAACAAATAAATTAAATATGAAAATTTTAATTATATTACTTATTTATTGAAAGTGTAAAGTACACAAGTGTACGTTGTCACACAGACATGAGTGTCCCTCTATTATGCCTCTCCGTAACAATAGACAATGAAATAAAAACTTTAAACGAATTTTTTTATTCAAAACCTAACCCGGGTCAAGTTATTTTGCACCCCACGCCTCATCTGTTATGCTACGTATATAATAAAAATTGATAAGCAAATTAGATTATGTTAAAGCTCTCATCGCTATATTTTTTCCATTAGCTTCGGTAATCCTATAATCCAGTAAAGGATGTACTTAAGAGTGAATAAAAATGTTAAGTAGTAAAAACACAATGTTTACAAATCTTTAGCCGCGAGAGAGAGAGAGATAGCAACACCAATGAACTTTCCACCTAATAATAACCCACACCATCCTCCACTCACGAGAGCTCATTCATTAACAATTTCCCTCCCTTAGTATGCACCTTAGTATACCAACAAACAAAAGCACCAGCTCCAACCACCCGTCAGAAATTACCCATCGCACTGCCACTGCGCAAAGAAAACCTACCGCTTTACACGTCAAAATTCCGGCATTAATTTTATTGCAATATAATCCCATTGTAACTCCCCTCGGAGCCGTCTCTACTCTATATACGCCGTGCCGCCGCAACGGCGTGCGTCGGTACCCCGACACGGGTTTCCACGCGCATAGCAGCGCACCTCGTACCATATATACCCGTCGACGCCGAGAGAAGCAGCGGCAAATGCACGCCGCTGATGCACATCCACGCGCATATATATATATATACACGAGAGGCCGCGCGCGCGCGCGCGCACGGGGAACCTTCGGCAACTATGTATCGACTTTCGGGCTGATTACATTATAAAGTGAGCAACGTTTCAGCCCGTCAGCGGGCGCTTACACGCTTGCCGACGCCCGGGCGCGCTCTCACACACACACACATCCACGTGTATACACGTACAACGCCTGCAGTATTGCTCTCTCTCGCTCGCTCACTCGGCACATCGACCGCCAGCTGAATTAGACCACTCGTGAATCATGCAAATCAGTCCCTTTCTCCTCCCCCCCCTTGAATTTCCTCTCTCTCACCGCTCGGAGAACTAGACGTCGTCTCCATCCTCCCGTTACCAGCGGAACGTCTGCTCGACACGTCGATTCGATGTGTGGGGGGCGGGAACGAAAAACTCCTGGAGCAGAGTCTCCCGGGAGATGAATGAGCATATGCGGCGCCGCGAGCGAGAAATGATTAGCCGCCGTGGCTTGTTGCTCGCGAGAAATGAGGGGGAAAAGATAGCAGGAGCTCTCGGGGGTTTGGAGCCTGCTGGGCTGGATTTATCGAGGCTCTCTCTTTGTATATGTGAATAAATGTCGCGTCGATATATATATATATATATATATGTGTGTGCGAGGTGGGAGGGAGGCACCGAACGAGAAAAATAACGAGCCCACCCGCGCAAGGACGTGCTTCTTCCGCTCCCCCGCCCGAGCCGCGGTACTGCATGCAGCGCGGTAAACAGAAGATGATTCTGTGGATTATAAACGTCGAGTGTGAGTTAGAGCGTCGTGTGCTTATATACAGGTACGTGGCGGTTTATAGGTTTTTTGCTTAAGATTTCGTCGATCGTTGCGAGTGAGAGTGCACGGACGTTACTCGAGCGCGCGTATGACTGACAAATTGGAGTTCCATGCTTGACGTGAAATATCGATCGTAATTTTAAGTGACGATATGCGTGAATGATTATTTTTTAAATTTTGTACTTCGTTTTATTATCTTTTTAAATAAAGAACTTCCAGTAAACTCTAAAATGACCGTTACTGAAGATTGTTTTTATTTTGTTTTATAACGGACTAAAGATCCAAAAAATAATGAAAAATTTCATATGTCCCAAAGAGCTTTTACCGTAGTAAACTCTACAAATTAATGCAATGAATATAATAAAATGAAAAATAATAGCTTATATCATTTTTTAATTTTATGCGATAACGCGAATAATTTTCTTTCGTCGTTTTAATCTTGTTTGGAAGCGCCCTACATGTAGTTCGACATCTCGCGGAAGCCGAGCTTCCCAATTACATCAGCAAATTTGATGCGCTTAACTAAGAGTTAATGGTTTTAATGGATCCGCTATCCATGCGAGGGTAACTTATAATTTTTATAATAACCCCTCACCCAATGCTTACTCAGACACGAAGTAAATAATGATAAACTTAGTATTAAAAACCACTAAAGATCTGTAAAAATTTAATTAAAAAAATTGTAGAAAGTTTTTAATAATACCAGAGTATAACAGAAGAGCAAAATAATTAAAATTGTCAAGAACAATCACTCGTGATGCTTCGCAAGTAAATACATGGGATGGAGGAAGAAGAAAGAAAATAATAACAGATAAGAGCTTTGCTGACGAGGCGGTGGCGGCTTTTACGAGCTCGAATGCCTGTGTAAATAAAAATGGTTTGTCGGGCAAGTTGGCAAATTTATGTTTAACAGCAATACTTCATGCTCGACTGGAACATTATAATCCGCCGGGCTCGCATAATGAGGAGAGCAGCGCAATAAAGCAGTGAGAATGCGTGAAGGATCCGTGATATTAAAAAAGTTACCTTTTTACCCGTTTTAACGTATACATTAAATGTTCGTCTCTTCTCTGCCTCAAGTCAAAGTTAAGATATTCCGAGTTTGAATTAATTCATCCGACTAGTCGGTACCGTCGTTACTTTTTAATTTAACCTCACCCTCTCGTTTCTCTTTCCTTTTTTCATTAGCATTCATTATTGAAACTTATTTGATAGTTCTCGGCGCTTTCGAAATTAACTGAATATTCACCGCGGTTTAAATAATTGAGAATCCACACAAGGATTCTTAATGTCGTTCTAGTATAATAAGTCTAATCATATATTTCGATTTATCTTGAATTATAAAAAAGTACCTTATAATTACACTAGAATCTCGCTAAGACGACGAACGCGGGACTAAAGAATCTCGCTAAAAAGATGACGTGCAATATAACTCCAAATTGGCGATTATCTACGTAGTACTAATAAGGGTAGACCATGGAGTGTGGGTCTTGGATTTTGATGAAACTTTGGGGATCGACTTTTGGAACCTAAAAATGAAGCACAGTACCCGTAGTTTTATCCAATGGGTCTTTAAATCTGAGATAGTGCCAAATAACATTAGCATTGCTCACATGGGCAATGCTAAAAATCGAGTATATATAAATATACTATCAACGTTAATTAAATATGCCGTATCTACCGTACAAAGGCCCATTGGATAAAACGACGAGTATTGGGCTTCATTTTCAGGTATCAGAAAACGATTCCTAAAGTTACGTTAAAATCGGTGACCCGGGCTCCGTGGACCCTCCTTGTAAGAGAAATGTAGAACTTCCTACTAAAAGTATACGCGAAAATTAAGAGAATGACGACAATTAAGTATTAAGGGACGACGTAGTATTAAGGGAAATGATAAAATGATTTTTTCGTAACGAATGTTTAATCGTTATCTTAGCGAGAGCATCGTCTTAGCGAATGTTGTCTTAACAAGAGTCCAGTGTAATAATATTAATTGTGTTACAATGCGATTTTGATGTAGCAAAAATTATTAATCGTGCATATATATATATATACAGTTCTTGGCTGCAAAATACATCACCAGCTATAACAACTTAATGATCGAACGATGAAAGCTACTGAGCAGCTAGGGTATAAGCTTTTACGCGCTAATCAAGTACGTAATCAAATAACTATCATGAAGCGTTTCAGCTCTCTATATTCGCTTCTTATAATCTCTATAATCTGCAATACGTATACTATTTACGCTTATACAATTTGAAGAAATGTTATTTATTATTTCGTATAATTCATCCTCCCGTTATTTAATCACAATTTTGTTTAATGGATTAAGTATAAAATAATATATTATCATGACCACATACAAATATGCTATATTGAACATATTATTGAAATATGTAGCCAGAAGCTATGTTCACTGTAATATACTGAATTTTCACAATAATATTTATGCATAAATTTTATAGGACACTAGTAAATTAATTTGATTGAGAATTAATTTGAATCTTTGACTTAATGAAATACACAAATTGAATATTCAGCAGTGCTCATGAAATAATATTGTTATAATGTTAGAAATATAAGTTAATCTTAATGATCAGCTTCTGTAATACTCTGTATACATAAATAAACGTGATTTTTTAACAGTCTGCTCTTTTATCTGCTCTGTATGAAGAAAATACTTTTATCGATAAAAAATTCCTGCTTCTTCAATGTTGGCGTTTAAAAATGTATCAAATAAGGGTTAAATAACGCTTAATACGTAAATACAACAAAATATTTAATAATTTAAGTTCGCTTTTAATATAAGTATTGCCTGCTAAACCCCCTGGTAGAAAGTTAGCTAGAATGGCTGGTTAGCTTATTAATTATTAGCCAGATTAATAAGCTATTAATAAGTCAAATTATAGCTAATATCTGGCTAGAATCTGCTTAAGACTATCTGCGAGAACGTATTTTGTTTGCAAATCTAACCTATTTATATTTTGTTTTAAAAAGTTATTAGTTTTTAAAAATATATATTATTATACTTTATTGAATGTTCAATATAGTATGCCGCCAAAATAAATATTTTTATAAACAAATAACAACTTACGAGATTATAGAAATATGTATATGCAATACTAAAAGTATTTGATAACTAATAATTTTCTTTCCGAATATTAATCAATCATAACTTAGTCAACAAAAATTTTGTGATTGATGTCGAAAATAAAATTTTGTAATGAAACTTCATTGTAAAACTGCAAATATTTGTTTACCAATTCTCCAAATTTCGTCATAACTTACATTATTCTGTTTTTATTTCTATTTTTAAAATAACAATAATTATATGACTACATGTATTCTATTATTTATAACATGAATTTCTTTAACAAAGACAATTGCATTTTACTCGGGGCTTTGGTACTTTTTGTGTAAATAATACTTTTTAAATGCACGCGTCGTTATGTAAACAAATAACCTAACCTCCATTACTACTATACATTTAAGGTACATTTTCAACTTTAATTTAGTAAAATACTTAATGTAGTATGATTAAAATTGCGTATTACTTTGATTATTATAAAACTGCTATTATTTCCATTATTAATTAATGCATAAATTACTTAGTTTATCAATTTTATATTAAACTAGAATATTAAGCAGAATCTAGCTAGAAATTAGCTAAAATGCATGTCGTTTTTAACTGATTTCTAGCTAATTTCTTAACCAGAATTAAAACAGATTTAGAAAATCTAGCTAATATCTGGCTAGAAACCAGCTTAGATTTCTACCAGGGCTGCTCGTATTTTGAAATATTGCAATAAACTCAGCACTCACGCGTTGAGGCACGTTCGTACGGGCGATCGTACCGAGAGTAAAAAAAACGTTGCCCAATACAGAACCAAAAAAAAACAAGAAACAAATAACCCAATTGATCGTCTCTGACCTGTACGTTAAGCAAAAAAAGGGATCAACGAGTGGTTATAAATCACGTAATGAGAGTTGCTCTTATCCCTCTCGCATGCCCTACATATTTTTAAACACGAAAGAAACCAGCATACCAACTCGAAGCAGCAGCAGCAGAGGCGGGTATTAGGCAGAAGCCAGCGGCAGGTTAATCAACCGGTAACTAATTTCGAGCGCGTCGGCGCGTGGAAAAATTCCAAGAAGCTCATCTCGCACTCACTGGCGCGCCGCTTCATCTACGGGGAGCACGTGGGGGTGATGGCGGTGGTGGTAGTAATAGCAGCTTCCCTCGGCGTCGCGTCTCGACTATATACCCTCTCAACTCTTGATAACTCGCGAGAAAATAAGCGCAAAGACGCGCCGATGATGTATTAGGCCGTTATAACGAAAGGCGATTTGTCAATGTGGCTTTCCATTACCCGGGCGCGCGGCCTCGACTCCGCCACCTGTCAGCCTTCCTTTTCTTTTTATTTTCGGGAAATCGACTTGGGCGGGGAGAAAAAGGCGAAAGCAGACCGCGGGTTGTTGTCGCCTAATTTTGCCCGATGACAGGCGATCCGGCGATGTTTTATACTGATTTAGTATTGATGGAAAAATTAATTGATTTGCTAATAGGGCGTCTCTGTCTATTTTGAGCGAAAAAATTGATTTTATACCACTCTAACTTCAAAATCATGACTTTGATATGATTTTTCGGCGCTCGTGGTATAAAATACGGTTCGAAACTAGTACGTAAGTAGATTATTTACCTCGTGTGACTTTTCAGTCTCGCTTCGCTCCAGCGAAAAATATCACATGCGGTAAATAATCCACTTCTGCACACGTGTCGAAATGTACTATTTTATAACAAGTGCATTGAAAAGGTCTCTTTTCAATGCGTGTTAAAGCCCATTGAAAATCGAGAATTCCGAGCGTCTATGCGTAGCGGACAGAAAATATTTTTTTTCATTATCAAATTTGTGTGTAGTGGGCGACTCGAAATACTCCATTCTCCATTGGCTTCACATGCACAAAAGAGACCTTACGTGAACTAGGTAAAAAAAATACGGTGTAGCAGGGGGAGATAGAGTTTTCCAGACTCGGATGATGATATTGAGCACCGTGATAGTCTTTGGCGCCTTTGGCGAAAACCTGATTTTCTCTCCTTGTTACACAATGTACTTTTACATTTGTTTTGCTTCAATTGCACTGAGAAAATCAATATTTTCCCATAAATTTTTCATTTTAAAAACGCAATTTAGAAACAACAGTTGACATTTGACATTCTTTCATTTAAAAAAGTGTCACTGTTTATGTTGTTTACTAGTGTCATAGTAAATTATATTACGTACGATGTTGTTTTATAAAATTCCACCTGTTATCATAAAAACGCATAAACAACATCCTGAAAGTTTCATTAGGATTCATCAAATTTATAGGTATGAGTGTACCGCTTTTTCAAAATACTTAATACTTTTCTGAGTAATTAAGCATTTTATATAACAAAAATACCTCTTTTAAACAACATTATATAATTGTAAGAATTTTGTATTTTATATTTCACTGGGAAATCCAGTCAAATATAAAATATAAACCATCGATGGATGGGCACTTCATGTTAATTATTGACTCTACTAATACTCCACGAGCTATATCCCTATATATAGGGATATGGTACGTAGAGATCAATAGAGTCAATAATTAACATTATATAACGTTTGTAAATTATAAGTATTTATATTTGGAAATGCAAACATAAAATAACTTTATTTATCAGATTTATGATCAGACAGATTTTTAGTAATTGATAAAAATATTTTAATTAACCTAATTTGTAGGTTTGATTTGTATATATTGTACATGCATTTTTGAGCATAAAAAAATATTTATTAAAAAATAACATTTTTTTATGAATACGTAAACAATTATTTGAACAAACTTTTTCTGCAATACATTTTTTTTAATTAAAAAAATACCACAAGTAGGAAAGCAAATACTAATATGTAAATAAATAATATAAATAAATAAACGTAAAATAAATAATATCAAAACTGTTTATTTAAATAAAATGTGTGTTACTATACCTCATAAACCTTTGCTTTTCTTGAAAGATCGTTATTCTTTTCAGCGAATTTGTTCTTGACTCCTTAGTAATTAAAAAAAATCCCTGAACCAGCAAAATTTTTCTTTACTCCAGCAAATATTTTCTCTGTATCAAAAACAAACAATTTTCTTATTAAAAAGAAAAAGCAAAAATCTTTTGTAAGGTAACAAAAAGTATCTCTAAAATCCCCACACGCAATATATACAAATGTACACGCACATACACACACGCTACTACTCTAGCTTCTTAACTCGCACCCGACTGATGTCTGTTTATTTTGTACAATTCCAGTTAGTCCATTAACGGTCAATATTGAGGGGGCGAATCAGCCGCTGTCGGCCGGAAAGAGGTACGACCTTGTTTGTACCACGTCCGGTAGCCGGCCGCCGGCCCTCGTCACTTGGCTGAGGGAGAGCCAGAAGCTCCTGCATTCAAAGGATACCGTAAGTACCGGCCCGCGCGAAATTGACAATTTACCCGGCCAAGAACCTTTATATATATAGACACACACAAACACCCGCCGTATACATAAGTTGCTTCAAAGCCTTCGGGCAACGCTGACTGCTCACTCTCGCGAGTATCATTCGATCCTGGATCTTATCGGTGTGCGGAAGGAAACCCCCTGTTTCTCTTAGGGCGAAATTGTCAGTTGCTTGTTGACTGCTTAATTCGGTCAGAGAGATTGCGTAAAGCTGCTGGAAAATCGTGTAAAAGTTTGGTGATGAGTGGAAGAGTTTATGCGTGTGCTAATTATATACAAACATAAAAAGTTTCGATTCCTCTACCGCGTACCTTTCAATTAATTTAACGTATTTTCATAAACTGTTTCAGTTTCGAAGTATGTCGAAAGCAGCAATTTCGAAAGTAGCAACTAAATTTCGTAACATGAAAGGCTAATAACTATAGGTTTTCTTTTAATAATACTGTCCGAACTTTACGATAAGCAAATTGAAAACAAAAATTAATTAAGGATTAAAGAACACTGGGTAACAATATAATTTTACGAAAAATAAGATCTTACATCTATAACCTCATTTATTGTTTCTATGCTACGAGAGCATACTCTCGAATTTGCTGGATTTCTTTTTAATGCAGCGACAAGAGGCATTAATTAATTATGCACCGGACGCACATTACGAGGAAAAAACATATTATCATTTAATAGCGCTTGCACGATAATTTTCTAGAGAATGTAATACGATTTAAAGTGACCGTTGAGTGAAAAGGCCGATTAATACATTTTTATTCTGACTTAATTTCCGTGAAAAATCCGGACAATGTCAACGAGTTCACGTGGTGGATTACGGTTAGCTTACAAAAGTAGAACACTTTTTTTGGAACAATTTAAAGAAAATTGACCTTTTGACTTAGAAAAAAATTAGAAACGAGGCTACTTAAGTTCTTGAGGTTAACAGTTTTAATGTTAAAAAATAGAATGAGAGCGTAATAAAGTATTCACGTACATAATTGAGGTTTTGGCCATGAACTTATTTATGCACATTTGAGCAGTAAAAAGCATAATTTATTTTTAATTTTGCGGAGGCTCCTTTTGGCGGTACATAGTGCCAAATCGAGTGTCTCCAAAAAAGTGTTTCGATGGTGCCAATTTTCGAAAGAACTCTGCAACTAAAATCAGCAATTCAAAAAGATTATTAATCTGCATGACTGACGCTATTGTCAGAACTATAATAAAATTTTCGCTGAAAACTTTTCATTTTATAGCTTACCAAATGCGTTAATAGTGGAATGAAATTTGATTCTTCAACTTTGAGTGTCCGCCATTTTGTTTATACGTAGCGAAAAAATATGGTTCTCGTTCAGACTATTATAGCAACCGACATACAGATTAATAATCTTTTTAAATTTTTGGTTTTGGTTACAAATTTTCTCCGAAATTACCCGCACCATCAACGTACCATCTTATCGAGGCACTGCATTGGACGATACCCGCCGCCAAAAGGGTGCACAATAAAAATTACATTATAGTACATTACGCAACAAGTGCGCAAAACACCTATATTGCGCACACAGTTTGAAAAAAAAATTGTCTTAATGAATAATTCCAAAACCTCAATTTAATATTATTACATTTAATATTATTATGTAAGTAAAACAAATGCTTGAAAGTAAGGGTTTTCTTGGCCCGTCACAGTGGACTACCCCCTTACGAACTTTTCTACAGTACTAACAAGGATACTGCACAAAACGAACTACGGGAAACGAATTTCGATCAAACTTTGGGAGGTAGTTTCTATTACAAATATGCTTTATTTTAATAAAACAGGCACTGCTTCTTTCGAGCATAACTTGGTCGTTATATACGAACTCGAGTCATAAAAACAGAATGATAATTTTAACCGTATCAAATTCTGAATAATCAACGAAAGCGCAAACAAAAACTCAAGCCTGTAGGCTACGCGAGGTGGTGCCCGGGGAAAGAGGGAAGATCCTATTTTCTTACCACACCCAGTAACACTCATAAACCTACTTAACCTGATCAATAATTATTAACCATTAAAGATGTTGACTGAAATTGCATGAATAATCGAGAAAATTTAAGATTTCTCTTAAATTTAAAATTTAAGTTCGTTGATTTTCATGTATTTCATTTTCAAATGTTAATAACTGTAGATCAGAACGATATTTTCATGTAAAACATAGTTAAATAAAAGCTCCATATCTGCCAATTTTATTATCTTTTGGGTACTTTTATTGTAATAAAAAGTTAATTGTAGATTTAGACAACAAGGGCCCATTGGAATAAATTATGGGTACTAATGCTTCATTATTGGGTACCAACAAACATATGTCAAGTGTGCACTCTCCTTGTGAGTACAATGAAAAGAAATATGCCTTAACAGAATGCTTTATCAAAGAGAAGTCCTGATTAATCGATTTAAGGAATCTTATAATGAAAATTAGCAATTAATAATTAATGCTATAATTAACTCATTAGACACAAGCGTTTAGGGCTTATTCTCAGTAGCGCATACCGCATGAGTACCCATATACAAGCCTATATAATTATTGTTAAAAAAATAGTTTAAGTGACATTAAACTTTGTCTGAAACAATGTTTTGTTAAATGTTAATCAAATAAAGTCTCATGGAATGTAAAAGACCTCTTATTAGGCCGTTTTCGTGATGCTTATACACGGGTACCTGTGCAATGTGCGTTACTCAGACTGTGCCCTTAGGTATTGTCAGTAAAAAAGTTTAAAGTATTAAAGACAAAAAAATTTTCAATCTAAAAGTTTTTTAAAAACCAATATTTTGTTATTATTTTACAAAAATAACTTTAAAGTTATTATTAGATATATCAATCGAAAGGAAATTATGCCAACTTTATGAAAACGTACATATTTTTGACAAATTCAACGTATATAATGACAAAAAATATTTTCATTGCTTTTTACAATTTTTGTGTACTATTATTTTTCGTTATTATTTCACGAAAATAAGTTTAAAGGTATTATAAGATATATCAACCGAAAGGAAATTACGTCAACTTTATGAAAACGTACATATTTTTTACAAGTTCAACGTATAAAATAACAAAAATTTTTTTTCAATATTTAAATTTTTTTAAAAATCATTATTTTTGCTCAAAAATGAGTTTAATATAATTCATTCATCTCCAAAATCAAATTAGTTCTAAATTCAAACATATGTACTATGCATGCAAAATTTCATCGCCTGATATGCTTTCCTTGCAGAGTTATGCTGGATACAAATTTTGGTCGCATACATGCATAGACACACACACATACACACATACATACCTAAACACAGACAGACATTTTTTAAAAATCTAGTGTAAACCTATTTTTATGACTCAGGAGCCTCAAAAACATCGAGATTCATCGAATCTCAGACAAATATTTTTATCATCGTTACAAAGCTTTCTCTTTGAAAAAGCATATAAGGCTATACCGTATCTAACCTGACGTGAACATTATCTACTTAACATTGTCGTAGCCGAGAGAGAGGGAGAGACAGAGATGGGGGCCGAGGAGTAAAAAAAAAGTTTAAAATATTCATTAAACAACTTTAAACAAGAATTATTCAATACTATTTTTATGAATAATAAATCTAATCGTATGCATGATACTTCAAACTTATGCTTTTAGTTATATGAATGAAATATGAAACTTAACAATGTATGAACGTATTCTCGACAAAGTAATTCAACGTAAATGTGTAATAGTGTGCTATTAAAATTTAAAAAGTATCGAACTGGCTCATATTTTATTCAGGAGGAACAGCGCCCGAGTGTTGGCAAGTGCACTCTCCGATAATACACATTGCCATTATTATTTAAAAAAATTCAGAGAAACGCTCGATATAAAAATTGTATATTAATGTCGGATACGACACTTGCTTCTATCAACATTACCGAATCCGTCATGTCGCTACTTCATATTTCACTTTTATACGCTTGATTCATCGCAATATTCGGCCGATAAATAATGTTTAACTATATACGAGAATACGTCTCTCGCGCGGCCGGTGTACATACTAGAGCAATAAAAAGTAAATATCGATTTCCAGTGCTCACGCTCGCGCGCATCAGTAGCAGCAGCAGCAGCAGCAAAAACATCCCCGAGCTTATTATCTTTTCGCATTAAGCGAATATCGAGAATCTCGCGGACTCGTTGTCTTCTCGATTTTTCGCCGAAAATAAAGTAAAACAGGAGAAAGAGCTCATGGCTATGGAGAAAGCGACGCTAAAGCAATAAAACCCCACAGCGCGTTCTCTCTATAAAAACGAAAAATTGCCGCGTCAGGATGATTCTACCCGCGAGCGCGCGCTCCGTTCATAATTCGATAAATAAATAAATAAAAATTCCGCGCTTCGCCAGCGCGAGCGGCCGATTTTTTTTTCTACGATGCGTTCCCGACCATTTTTTTTATCCCCAAATTTGCGGAGAAAAAAGATGAAAGCTACGCACGGTGGTCTTGCGTTTTTAGGTTTTTGTTTGGTTTTATCTCCGCTGCGCGTGTAGTACAACGAAGGCGAATTATCGTTCTCTTTTTTCCAGACGACGAGCGACGGGAACACGACGACCAGCGTTTTGTCCTTCACGGCGAGCAAAGAGGACGCGGGCAAGCAGCTGTTTTGTCGCGCGGAAAATCCAGACATGAAGAGCGACCCCATCGAGGATGTCTGGCTTTTGGAAATACAATGTAAGCTCGTAATTTACAGAGCTTTCTTTTCATTTTCTCGCTTTATCCATTGGGTTTTCGCTTTCCCCGGATAGAGAACTATCAAAGGGTCCATTTTTGCGGACCTCCAGGTATTGGATAATGCAAAACCAATTTCAATCTTTGCTTGAAAATGTAATAACACGAATTCAGTACGGTTACTTGCTTCAAAATGAGTTTATAAGATTTATAAAATCAATGACTATAAATTTAAAGCAAGAAATGATATTAAAGTTAAAGCAACGGACTATATTCATTATATTCAACATTGCAATTTAAAATTTGTTTACTACGGTATAATGAAATGTACATGGTAAAATATACCTCACATATTTTAACAGCTCGGGACCGAAATCCCTCGTCTATTTTAATTTGATAAGTTTTCAGATACTTTCTCATTATATCAGCGTATGTGCGAGGAAACATATAAACTGGCTAAATTAAGTTATGCCCAAACGAAAATGTGTAAATTAACATCATGCAAAACATTTGGAAATTGAGTTTTTGTTAAAAAAGGCTTCCCGCGAGTTAATATAAGTAACGAAAAAAGTAGACATAAAGTTCAAATAGATGAGTGTTAAAGTAGTGGAGATGTTAAAATAATGGAAGTATTTGCAAAATTTAAAATTTTTGTTGGCGAAATTCCCACAATTCCGACTTCAACGAATCTGAAAATAAAAGAGAAAGAACGGTATAATACGAAATGATTATACATCTTTATATAGTAAGAAAAACCCAAACTCGAGAAATTACCAAAGAAGAAAGAGAAAAATAACATTAACCGTAGCCCATTACGCTCTACTTTCTCCGTAAAGCCCCCCCCCCCCCCCCGCCCCAATGGATTTGCGCAGTAAGCCAAGAGCGAGTGCACTGCGCCAAGCCTCTAAACGCATTTTCGCAATCGAACTTTTGCAGATACGCCCGAGACGAAGATCCGACTGGGCACGAGCCTCGACCCGAGCGCCATCAAAGAGGGAAGCGACGTCTACTTCGACTGCCTGATACAGGCCCAGCCACCGGTTTATAAGGTCGAGTGGACGCATCAGGTACTTATCGCGACCTTTCATCATATTAATGAGCCGATGGCATACTTCTAGCGCACTTTTTTTTTTTCACTCGGAACTCTCGAGTGCAGAGCGTGGACGCGGAGAGAGAGAGAGAGGGAGAAGTAACGGCCTCACGAGGGCATAGAGAGAGAGAGGCTTTATCGCTTTAATTATTCGCGCCGCGTGTATTAATTACTGTGATTGCGATACGGATATACGCGAGTTTAAGCTCCCGTGAGAAACTTGATTTCGCACGAAGGACTCGCCTGCACGGATTAATAGTTATAAATTTTCTTTATCGGTTTCGCCGGATTATTCATGACCTGATTAGGTCGGCAACTTTTGTAATTCTTTCGAGGAATTACCGACTTCCAAACATGACGCTCTAAAAAGTACAAAATAATAGTGTTTTAAACAATTAGATTATGATTATATTGGGCTCATGATGAAATTTTTATTGAATATATTTTAATATCAACATTATTATCTGTTTAATTAAAACTACAACTTTTTGGAGTTGGAATAGCTAGAATCTACGTTCAGACGCTAGAATTAATAATTGAGTTTAATCAGGTTGTTTGTTCATTTGCTTATTGTTTACATTTTTTATACCAAAAAGTAGTAATTTGAATTAAAATAACTAAAATGTTGAGTTTAAAAAAATTAATTTAATGAAAACCTGCTCGTACGAGTCCATTAGGATCGTAACTCAATTTTTTTTTAAAGGATTATTTTGTATTTTTAAACCGTTGTATTTACAGGCAGTTCAATTTCTTTAACATTTTTTTCACGTGTTTTACTGCTTTTAATTAGATATCTATTCATTTGCAATTGAAATTTGTGGTCTGAATTGCATTCCAAACTAACCGGTGTACATTCATTATATATATATTGAGAGATAAGCCTAAATTCCTATTTTTTAGCCAACACTAGTGTATTGTTATACCAGCACTGATTAAAAATGAAATGGGATCAGTTTTGTGTAATCATCTATTACCTACAAAAAGAATCATTTGTATAGGTGCAAATAGAGAAAAATCATGCCCGAACAAACACAAAAAATACATATAAATCAAATTTATTTTGAAGTCCTTTTTGAAGTCGGTTAAAAAAATGACGAATATTCCTTGAGTGCATTTATTTATTTAGGAAAGCTTTTTTATTATATTTGTAATGGATCTAGCAGTACCTTTATAGACAAAAAATTAATCCGGGCCATTATAGGATTTCTGGATATTTTTGAAATATTCATAAATACTTTTTTTGTATATTACAAAAGAGTCACTTGACGAATATATAAGTGCACGTCTTTTTCCGGGACTCTTTCAAAAAATTTGTTTCAAAGGGTTAAAAAAATTCGACCGAAACAACAAAAGTGACTTTTCTCCGATTGGTCTAGAGTGACCTACTATTTGTGTTTACTCTTTGGAAAATTGAAACATCACTTCGTGTTTACCCTTGCATTCATCAAACACTGTATAACTTTTTCAGATTTAGAAAGTATTGAATATTCGATATCAAAATATAGCAAACACATCAAAGGCATAGTGCGCTTTTCACATATTTTTTCAACCTCTCGTGACTATAATTCTCTGACCGTAGTAACGATCGCGCGAGCTCGCATGCCGGTGAGCATCGCACGCGGCCATAAAATAGGAGAAAAAAAAGCAGCTTACACCAATCTTAATCCAATGTTTCGCGAATAATAATCGTGACGATCCCGCGGAATCTCGCCTCTAATTTATGCGCTTAATTAACAAAACAAAAACTTTTAATTTCCCCGAGCTACAACGCCGCGCATTATACCGGTACAGCAGCTTATACCCCGACGGGTCGAGCAAAGAAAGAAGAAAAAAATCCTAAAAGAAGCTAAAGAAAAAGGCGAAGAAAGAACTTATCTCCGCCATACCGAGCATCAACGATAATCAAGCTGGCCTCATCCTCCTCCTCCTCCTCCCCCCTCGGATCATATAATCCCGGCAACCGGAGGCCGAGGGAAGAGAGCCGAGCGAGCTAATCCGACTCCGGGAGCTTTATATACACCTCTCCTCCTCCTCCAACGGCAGCGATCGAGTCTTTTCAACGTGTCAGATTTGACTCAAGCCCCGCGCTTTCCTTTCCATTTACAGGGGAAGACCCTCAATCACAACGTCTCGCGCGGCGTCATAATAAGCAATCAGAGCCTGGTGCTGCAGGGCGTGGATCGGAAAAACGCCGGCAACTACACCTGCGTCGGCTACAACACCGAGGGCGAGGGCGAGAGTCTGCCCTTTTATCTCAACGTCATGTGTGAGTATATAATCCTGCCGCTGCGTACACGCGCGTACGCGTCTCTCTCTTTTTTTTTCTTTTTTGTTCGTCCCGATACGCGGCGCTCTTTCATTTCGGAAGAACACAGAGGGCGAGCGCAGGACTCGGCTCTTTAATCCAGCGCGTCTCTCGCTCGATACAATTTCGAAAGAGAGAGAGAGAAAGCCGCCGGCGGAGGTTCGGTTTTCTCTTTTTTTTTTGTTGGCAAATTCACCGGGCCGTTCTCTCCCATTTTCCTGCCAAATTAAAGGAGAGGGCGGAAGAGCGCGGGCGAGCAAACTCCATTTTTTCGCTCTGATGGATTTTGTGTCCCGCGAAAATTTTTCGGGGCCGTGTACGCGATGGAAATAAAAATGGGGGGAACGCGCCAGCCAGAAAAGACTTTTTCCGTTTTGTTTCCTCCGTGCTGCGAGCGCGCGCGCGATTCTCTTTTCGCGAGTTTGACGAAGAGTTCTGGCCGTGCGAACGCGCGAGAGCCCAGGTAGATGGGTTTTCTGCTTTTTGCGCCGAACGGCAGCGGGATGTAGGCGAGCGTCGTATATAATGGAAGTAGCGGGACTGAATAACTTCGGTGTACTTTATAATTATTGCGAGGAACAATGGGAGTGATTAAAGCGCGGGAGAGGAGACTTTTGCTTGGATTATAAATAAAGTTTTTTTTTAAATAGCGTGGCGCGCGAGGTGGGAGCGCTGAACGCGAAGAAATGATATAAGTAGGACGTCTGAAAATTGAATAGGGAAAATTGTACGTAGCGAAGGGACTTTTCTACGGAGCTTCTTTTCAAATCGAAAAACGATAATCGAGGGGTTATTGAAAATTTTCAAAATGTTATATCTCGTGACCCCGATACTGATTTAAGAGTCTTTTCAATAATTGGATTTAAACTTCAAATTGAAATATCTCTTAAATGGTAAGATAATATAATTCTTGCAATATGTAATTTTTTTTTTAAATTATTAAAACAACGGTGCCGGAATAATTATAAAAACATTTGTATATGAACGCTCCTAATATTCGTTTAATATTTTATGTGTATAACTTATTGGATCAACTTATTGGATGATAAAAAATAAATCCAGACTATCAGTATTATGAAACTTTACTGAAGTAAAAGCAAAACGAAATCAGATTAACTTATCAAATCGTAATTCGATCTGAAACTGAAACTTCTCAAAGTTATTTATCTCGAAGTCAGATGCTATTGGAATAATAATTATACCAGCACATACAAATGCTTATACCTTACTTATTTTATCGCGTAACAATTTTATCTCGTAACTTTATTTTACTATCGGAAAAGAAAACCCTATATATTCCAGAGCGATAATATTTGTTAAAAGAAAATTTGAATCGCCGGTACACATTCCCAAATAAATCAATCCCATTAAAATAAAAAGCAGCGACGCGGAAAAATCACTAATGCCATTCAATCGTACACCCCAATCGAACCAAAGTCTCCTCCTCATATCATTAATTCAAAACAATTCGTGGTGGCGACCCCCGTCTCCACGCGCGCGCGCCCGCCACCCCCGCAAAAGGAACGCAACGGTATATACACGCTAAACTACCCGGCAGTCGGTGAGCGTATAAAACCTAAAACGATTTAACGAAAGAGCGCGCGCTCGCACGCGGGCAAAGTCCCTCCGGCGTTGATTCCCCCGAGGGCCGAGAGCGCGCGAGAGGCAACCCTCGAGAGTTAGCCAGCTATCCAGCCAACCAACCAACCAGTCAACCAACCAACCAACCAACCGACCGACCGACCGACCCAACCCCTCCGGCTAATCCCGCTCCCGAAAGAGCAAAGAAAGAAAAAGGAGAGAGAGAACCCGGAGAAAATCAACCCCCGCGCTCGCCGCCGAAAATACACGCGCGGCAAGCTGTAGCGAAAGAGAGACAACTACGCATCAGAAAGAAAAAGAAAGTAATAATAATAATAAGAATGTGGCCCTCGCAGTCGCGCCCACGTGCAAGCCCAACCAGACGAAGATCCACGGCGTGGCGAAGGAGGAGAAGGCGAGCATACCCTGCGAGGTGGACGCGAATCCGACGGAGGTCGAGTTCCGCTGGACCTTCAACAACTCGGCCGAGAGCATCGACCTCGCGCCCAGCCACATCACGAGGTCCGGCACCTCCTCGACGGCCACCTACACGCCGGTCATCGAGCTCGACTACGGCACGCTGCTCTGCTGGGCGAGGAACAGGATTGGCCATCAGCAGGTGCCCTGCGTCTATCACATCATACCCGCAGGTGAGCGGCGCCGGCTGAAGCGCGATGGGGCGAGAGGTGGGAAGCGGGAGAAAATTGTATACGCATTGCGTGCAGTCGAGAAATACGGAGTGTGGATGTGGCAGGGGTGAGCGGCACGCAACGGGTGCTGACTCGCTGGATTAAGGATGCGGAACACTCGAAATTCATTATAATATATATATATATATATATATATATTTCTGACCAGATTCAAAGGATTCATTTTAAAATTTTACGTAGAATTTAGTCAGTTATGCAATATCAGCAAAATCACCATATGATTATAGAAACTAATGCGATTTAGAAATAATAACATAAACATTTATACATTAAGGAGCCACGAAAGTATAGATATATGTAGACTATAAATATAGCAAATGAGGAATAATTTTAGCACGTTTGCGCCCTTAGATTTCATGAACGAATAAATATTTAGAACTAAAAAAATTATAGGTATAGGCATTTTTTTGTAAGTAGTTACGGAAGGTGCTTAACGCATTAGTTTTACGTCATCCTTAGAAAATAATCATTGTAATTCGGTATGTAAAATGTTCGATAGCTATATGTATAGTAAACAAAAAACTTTTATTTTCACAATTTGATAGTTGTACTGATTACAGAATTTCAATGATTATTTTATAAGGAGTGCAAATGGATAATGCGCTCAGCTCGCTTCCGCGGCAAGTACTTACAGAAAGAAGTCAAGCTTTAATTTTTATAGTGCAAAATATTGTTTCGATTGCTAAATCCAAGGGCGCAAATAGGCCAACCTTTTTCCCCATTTACTATATCTATAGTATATTTGTATTTATGCTTTTGTGGCGCCTTAAAATTAATTTAAAAAGCACTGACATATGGGCTTTTTATAATATTGTACGTTCTAATATCTGTAACATTTGTTATCATTCTTCTAAAGCAACTCTACACTACAAATCGCTTTATTACATGTATGATAAATGAAATATCCAAGGGGAAATGTTACCCTCGAATCCTTCGTCGTCTGGACTATATTGAAAATCTTCATTTTTTAAATCAGTTTTAATAAATTTTGAGGCATATCTAAGCTTTTATGGGTACTTTTGAGGTCTTCCTAGCCACTTATTCTTAGTTTTTGTATATAATATATGTTGATAAATTTTTACCAGGTTTAGTGTTAATGGACAGAAAATAGAATCACGTCTGGACTGTATCCTTAGTCAGGGTGTTACAAATTGATTCGGTGCATGTCTGGCTGAATTTATACCAAGTTATTAATTCTTGATATTTTAATAATTGCTTCAGTTATTTTATTCGATATAAAAAATTAAGGCTACGCTGCCCATCATATATTTATACCTACCACTCTCCTATACACATAATAATAAAGCAGCTTTTTTGCCGACATAGAATGAAGCAAAACTATTTTTCGCGTGAATATTATGAATAATAAGTTCGAGATGAGCAAATAAGCGAGCTTAAAATACATACCTTAGTCAATTCATATGATTACAATATTTTTAATCATATTATTAATTATTACAATACTGACGAGGTGAAAAAAAGTGAAGTATAATATAAATTTCCATAAAAATTTGACTATTCGGACGATTTTGGACTTACAATAATATTTTATGCAGAAGTGAGTAAAAAATATACTCTAAGCTGACTTCTGGGTAGAATACTTCTCTCGGAGTTTGACACGGAAGTTAACAGCTTTTTCGTTATTCTCGCGAGAATCTTCGGAGTTATGATTTAACTTGAACCTCCAAGAATATTTAATAGAACTATAACATGCATCTAATCCAGCATATAAAGTATTGTCAATTAGCGGTATGAGCCCAATAGCCATGGGTGATCATATTGGATGACTCTCCCTTACAAAATTTGGCGTCACTGAGAGTATGGTTAATAAAGAGTTTAGTAAGAGGTAAACACAAATCTGTGAGATCCCGGAATAACCACTTAAATCCATTTTTTTAAATTGAGAATTTAGTAATTTTGGTATCTACGTATAGTGTACTTTCAGATAAAAAGTTAAAAGTTGCAAAAGTTCATCTAAAACTTTCTCTTTTTCATAAGTTATGCTTTTCTTTTGCATAGGCTTAAATGGCAATTTTAAAAATAAATCCTCAATATCTCGAAAACACGAAAAATGGACTTAAGTGGTTATTCCGGGAAGCAACAGAAATACACTAAGTGCAAAAATGCATAATGAGATAAAAATACTAAAACTGTATCAACTATTTTCGGCTTTCGGCACTCTCCTAATGCTTGGTGCTACCAATTTTAAGCAGTAATTAATCCATCTATATAATATACAATGTAGATGGTAGCCTGTAAGAATATAGAAGATCTATGCACATTCACAAGTCTGAACCACGCACTGAATATAAAACATATTTTAATGTACTTGAACAAAACTTTTTTATAGGTATGTTAAAGTTATAATAATTGTTTTAATTTTAAAACTGAATGAAAATGGAATTTATAGAAGCATTATAAAGCTTGTACAAATAGTTATTATACGTGTACTTAAAGTAAAATATACGGAGTAGTAAACGAAAAGGAGGTCAACAATGCATAACCGAGTTTGTTATCACTTTCTCTCCATAATTTTAGAGAGCATGATGAACATATCCATTACTAAATTATTTTCATTTTCGTAGTTAAGAAAACTTTTAGCAGAATTTCTAGATTTCCATGGAATACTAATACCTCTGAACTCGCTCTTTAATGGAAATTCAATTAAACTTTAAATTGATTTAACTAAAGTCAGACGTTTCCGAAGAGTTGAAACTCAAATAATAATGTTTTCATTCTCGTCTTCCAAGTTTCGTTATTGTACGATATATTCAAATCTTTTTTTATAAAATAATGTACGATATATTCAAGTATTTTTTTTATAAAATAAAATGGACTGTCTTTTCTAGAAAATTAAACCGTCAACACCTCCAATAGAGCGTTGACACCACCTGTGCCCACTGAAAAACAATTAAATCTTTCCATTGCTGAACCTGAGTTACATGTTTGTTTACAAAATCAATAAGAGCAGATTTAGCTAACAACTATTAGAATCATTACCATTAAATATTAGATTCAAAAACATATTTTATTTCCAAAAGGACATAAAATAATTAATATAATAATAATCATGGAGTTATAATTTACACTAATACACAGAGAGAAATTTCTAATAAAAATTATGACGAAATTCGCAGTAAAAATTACCGTGAATGACTATAAAGCTGGGACACTTCAACTTTCCGGCAGTTTTTATTCACATTTACGATAAATTTTACTGCACTGAAGGGTAAAATGTGCCTGCCATAGAGTAAAAATTCCCTATACGAATCTTAGAGAAAACTAACAGGATAGTGGAACATATAAAGTTACACAATGAAATGGATGGTAAAATTTGTGTGAAATATTTTAAAAAATGTGGATTTTCTTCCAATTATTATAGCAGTATCATTAATATTTGAACACCAGAAAATTTCACGTTTAAATTATACCTTTTTTTTAAAAACCAGTAACTTTGGAAGCAAAAATCCGAGGATAATTTTACAAAAAGCAAATGAAAGGAAAATGTATTTTCTTTAAAACATTACTAGAATATTTATTTCACATCAATATTAAAGAAGATATCATTATTTCATATCTATATAGAAACTAACTATTGAATTTTTAGACCCACTTCGATCAATCTAAATTTTTTTATCTAGTTTTCAAATTTTGTTTAAACCATCTGTGAACTTATCAGAAGTTAATGTAGAAAAAAATCTGGTAACGTTTTAAAGAGAATACAATTTCCTTTCATTTGCTTTTTTTAAAACTATCCTCGGATTTTGTCTACCAAGTTACAGGTTGTTTAAAAAAAGGTATAATACACACATTTAAACGTGAATATTTCTGGTGTTTCTATAGTTATGAGACGCACTGTATTAGAGTTAACCTAAAATTTGTGCACGCTCAGTTGTTATCCTTCGTCAGCTGTCTTCTTTTTCTCAAATCAGGCAAATTCTACCATTCAGTGCGGTAAAATTTATAGTAAAATGTGACAGAAAGTCGGAGTGTCCCCGCTTTACAGTTATTTACGGTAATTTTTACCGTGAATTTTGTTACAATTTTTATTACAAAATTCTTTCTGTGTACAAATAATACTGCTCAAAACAAAGTATCTTGTTCTCTATATTATTATATTAAGCAGCTACGACTCGGATATCGCTATTGGTTTGATTAACTACCCGTATTGCTCGATTGCTTCACATTTTTCTTTATTATCACTCCACATACACCTCGTTACCTCTATACTAACACGGAAGTGGACCACTCTCGAAATGGAAGTCATCTATAGTAAGCCGGAAGTGCTTCAAAGATTACCGGATGTTATTGCCAACTTAACTAAAAATTGACTACTAATTGTTTGATTTTATATTCTTTACTTATTTAAGCTTTATTTGCTTAAATTTCATTAAATGCGTATTATAGATTTAAATTCATAATAAACGCAATCTCATTTGTTATTTTAGTGTGCAAATTCGAACATCCTGACTTTATGGATTATCATTATATTAATAATTAATTAACTAATTATTAATACAATGATAATCCATAAAGCCATAAATTAGTTGATTAATCAATAGCATAATGATAATAATAGTTAAATATTATACGAAAGCTGTGAAATGTAAGCACGAATCGGCGGAATAAAACCGTCGAGGCAAGAAACAGGTAGAAAGGTAAAACGCCGGTCTCTCCACGTTCGCAGGCCGACCCGACGTGGTGCACAACTGCACGACCTCCAACACCTCTAAGAACTCGTTCGTGGTGCGCTGCAGTCCGGGCTTCGACGGCGGCCTCCTCCAGTCCTTCCTCCTCGAGGTCCGCGAGAGCACGAGCCAGGAGCTCAAGGCGAACTTGACCTCGAGCGTGGCCCTCTTCAGCGTGAGCAACCTGGACGCCGGCTCGCTCTACCAGGCCTGCGTCTACGCCTACAACGACAAGGGCCGCAGCGAGCCCATGGTCGTGCAGGCGGGCACTCTCAGCCCGCCCGAGAAGCAATTAACGTCAGACTCAGGTGAGTAACCACCCTCTCCCCCACTCTCCTCTCAACCTCATTACCAGCAATTACGATTTTAATTCTCTCTCTCTCTCTCCCTCCTACCTCCATTTCGAGCTTGCGCTCTGCTGCGCCACCTTAATTTTCCGTGCTCTCGCCACCTCTGAGGGGAGCCAGAGGAAGAGAGAGAGAGAGATGTTAACTAGCTGCGAATATCGACTGGTGACTGCAGCGAGCGCGGGCGCCGCTCGCTCTCTCGAAGCGGCTTGGCAACTCTATTAGACCCGCGTCTTATGTCCTCGATTCACCTATGTGCTCTGTGTACGTGTATGTATGTAGACGCGAGATAGATAGAGAGAGAGAGGGGGGGGGGCATGAATTATAAAGGAGAGCTTCTACTCTAAAGCTCTATATGCGAACACGAAATATTACGGGTATTAGGAGCAAGAGTTGCTGCTGCTCTCGTGCCTCTGGGGGGGGGAGAAACTTTATTCCTGGTTTAATGGGCCGCGAATGTATTATCAAATAAAGTGTCGAAACTGCGGGTTTGCTTAGAATAATTATGGGTTGCGCGTTAGTTGAAGAGTTAGGCCTATACTAGCAATTTACGTTCTTGGTTAATCGATTTGTTTTCTTTGTAGAAAATCTACTGATCAATTTTAATGAGTACGAAAACTTTCATAAAGAACTGGGTAATTATTACACGACAACTTTCTCACTGTAGCGCTATGTATTTAGAAAATTGAGCAGCCTATCGCGTGAGTATAGTATGTTGGCTTTTGCTTGACAATATTAGAATTGATATAAAGGTGGAATTGTAATCTGCAGTAATAAGTTGTAGAATGTTTTTTGCTACGCGACCTTTTTCTGCTCCATTTACGTAGAGCCCACAATACAATGCTACCCGAAGAATTACAATACAACTCGGTATAATCTTAGTCTTCTATAGGCGCATCATAATAAAAACACGAATATTCCATCAAATACAGCGTTATCACAGTTACATAACATATTATGAGTCCACGAGAATATTTTCATGTCTCAGTTGTGAAGCAAATAATTTATTACATAACAGAATCGTGCTACCTTGCCTCGAAAATTGTACTCGGTAAAAACAGGGTTTATTAAAATAAATATAAAATTCAAACAAACGTTGGCAAATATATTTACATAAAATTAAAAACATCCTCAATATTTCAGTGTTACGTTTACGAAGTATGTCTGTTAAAATACGAGTTGTTATTCAATTTCAGAATGCTTTTACGCAATATTTTATATTTATATAGCCTAAAATTTCGTTTTATGTATTTATATTGAAAACATTTGATTTTTGCTAAAATCTATATCGAAGTACAATAAAAATTCGGTTGTCGGGGGAAAAAACGTACTGCTAACCATCAGCTATAAGTAAACGTACTTATCCAACTCATCTGTACAATACCTCTGGAAAACATCTCGTACCGATCGTTCGCTTGCAATACCATCACGGACCCAGTTTCTGATCAACTAAGAGTAATTCCTGATCAGCTCTTGTTTCTATAAAAAATAATTTTACTCGAACTTTTAAAATTTTAAATTTTAAATGTTAAAATTTCAATACTTATAAATTATTTCTTGAGTCTTAAAACAATATTTTCTAATAAAAAGTTAAGGACATTCTGTGAATAAAAAAAATCCCTTCTTCTGTTAAACCCAATGAAAATGTTATATTCTAGTCAAATTTTAGCACAATCCATCGAATTCAAACAGTTATTTAATAAAGTAAATTCATTATTGTTAAAAAGCAGACACCTTTAAAATGTTGCTTGCGCATACCATTTCGAGGTACGGTAATGTAAAATCTTTATAGATCCAATAATTTTTAATAATCAAAAGTTGCTCTTGTCCTTGAGTTAAAATAAAACATAAGAAAATAATGGCTCGTGTAGACCGATAGCTTTATTACATATGAATTATCATTAACGAGCGATGTAGTCTATATACATATATAATATAAGAGTACTTCGTGTAATGGAAGAAAAAAATTTAAACAGAAACTTCAATGCTGCAAGACTAAATATTGCTCGTTAAAGAAAAGTCATTTATTAAAATCTTTTTATTTTACGGTCGATTTTAACGTTTCAGAGCTCATTTTTTTCCTTGCGCGATCTCAGCTAGGATATCCACGGGAAAATTTCGGAAATTATGAATGAGATTAGCGATAACGTACAATTGTTTATACAAGTTGCTCTATCCAGTTATAAACAATCGCACTTCAACGCTATTCTCAAACATAATTTCCAAAATTTTCTTGTGGATACCCTAGCTGAAATCGTAAAGGAACAAAATAAGCCCTTAAACGTTAAAATCAACTGAAAAATAGAAAAGTTTTAATAAGTTTATTTGGTTTTTCTTTAGTGAGCAATATTTACGCCTTCAAATTTTTGTTTAAAAATGTTCTTTTCCATTATACGAAATTCTCTTATTTTACACTGCAATGTTATTTTAATTGTGAGGGTTTCATAAGAATTATATAAAATTTAATATGGTCGATTTAAAACCCGAGAACTACCTTTAAGGGGACGCCGGATATCTCTGTCCTTGTCTAATTGAGTTTTCATTCATAATTTTAAGAGAAATCATTTTTTTTTAAATAATAGTTGTCCCCGCTTCGTTTTATAGTAATCTAAATATATGTCCAAACTGGGTTCATATGATTGTTTTGTTTTCGATAAAACTTTGACACACTATGAGGGCCAACTACATGGAGTTTAACCTTTACATACTAAGTTTGTCAAAGTTTTCTTGAAAACAAAACAATCATATGAACCCAGTTTGGACATATATTTAGATTACTATAAAACGAAGCGGGGACAACTATTATTTAAAAAAAAATGATTTCTCTTAAAATTATGAATGAAAACTCAATTAGATAAGGACAGAGATATCCGGCGTCCCCTTAAGGAGACGTCAGATATCGACAGTAGATTCCTACTATCCTACACACGTATTTCGTTATTTATTTACAAAGTAAATTGTTTAATGATAAAATGATAGCTGTCCCCAATTTGTTTTACAGTAACCTAATTATATGTCCAAGCTGGTTTCATATGATTGTTTTGTTTTCGAGAAAACTTTGACAAACTTAGTATGTAAAGGTTAATCTCTAAGTAGTTAGCCCTCATAGTGTCAAAGTTTTCTCGAAAACAAAACAATCATATGAACCCAGCTTGGACATATATTTAGATTACTATAAAACGAAGCGGGAACAACTATTATTTAAAAAAGAAAAATGATTTCTCTTAAAATTATGAATGAAAACTCAATTAGACAAGGACAGAAATATCCGGTGTCCCCTTAAGGGTACATCTTCCAAGTATCAGAAATATCCATCAAAATGGCATGCGCGTACAACAAATGTAGTTTTAAAAACACAAATGTTGAGAAAATAAAATTTAAAGAAAAAAGTTGTACTAGCGTCATATAAATAAATTAATGTTTAGACTTTGAAAGTTGAATTTAGGTTAAATGTAAAACGTCAAACTAATTACATTAAGACACACACATAAACAACACTTTAAAGCAAGAAAAAAACCTTTCCTTTACCATCGAAAATCCCAGAACCTCTCCTATCCAATTAATATAAAAGAAACTATCGGAAACTGGGTCCACTCCGCTCCGACAACAAAACCACCCGAATAACCCGAACAAACTCCCGGTGCGCAGAGCGTCCCCGGCAGCACATGCGACTGACGCCGATGCTGAGCGTGATGATCGGCGTGGTGGCGGCCCTCGTGATCGTCGCCGTCATCGTGATGATCGTCCTGCGCATCCAGCACTCCCACGTCGACGACCAGTCCAAGTCCCACGTCGAGGACACGAGCAAGCCCCCGAAGAGCGTGCCCATACAGCGGGAGCTGCGCTTCCGGGAGTGCGGCAGCCTAATCACCGACGAGAAGCACCCGGACTCGAGTCCCTTCGGCAAGCTCGACACGATCAGCGCGGGCGACTGCAGCGAGTCCGACGAGAAGAATCCGGATATCATTCCGCAGCAGATAACCGGTGAGATTGTGCTATGTGTGTCTCCGTCTTCCTCTTCGCGTGGAGTAGTTTATAATGGCGACGTTAGGGGTGTATATCGTTGGGGATTTGCGTCGCTGGTGATATCCGGCTCGTTGAAAAGAGTTTCTTGTTGTTTTTACGGGCTTCGGCACTTCGGTGCTCGCGCGGATTTTCGTGTTATTTCAAGTTTTGTATTAAAGATCCGAAGTCGGGGAGGGAAGTTTCGCGGAAAAGTACGCGTGCGCGGGCGTTTTCGGAAAAGATCATAAATTGCGCGCACGGAAAAGGCCATTAAAGTGTCGGCTGCTCAACTATTCGAAGGAAAAGTACGACTTTCCATGTAAAATACGCTATTCGGAACGTGAATTATTCGTGGGGATATACAACTGGAAGGCTGCTTAGCCTAGCGGAAAATATTTTCAGTTAAAAATGTCGTAATGTTAAAATTAAATGTAAGCTTAGTCGTAGAGAAAACAATGATGATGTATTTATTTTATTAACGATTGTATTAAATGTTTCTTCTCAGAATTTACTTTCTCTACAGGCGAAGAAGTGTCCGAGTATCTGAGAAAGAGACGACTGGTATCGACGATAGAAACTTCGCCGTCTCGAGGCCTACTTGAAAGATCCGCGGTCGCGGCGGCCGTTGGATCGCGGGGCAATTACGTCGGTTACTGTACCATACGTAGCAGCATGCCTCTACGCGACCTTTCAAACACTGTCAAATTTAAACACAAGAGTGTAAGTATTAACTCCATTCAAGATATTTACTGTTTTTAATCTTCGGACGGTCACTATCAGGATTAGGACGCGGGCGGTTACGTGGGGTCTATTGTGCGGCCAGGCTCATTGCTTATAGATCGAAAGCAAAAGCAAAATAAGTTAAACTATGAAGATAGTGATTTTCGAAGACGTAGATTTCGAATCTAAAGTAAAAAGAAGTTCTTTTCAATTGGCGTAACTATGGCGACCCTGTCAAGAATGAACTATTCATCATATCGTGCACGAAAGAAATGGGAAAATCATATGTATGAACTGAATATACTTTATGCGGCTTCTGGTGTCGCTGAATTTCAATCTAAAGTGAATATTTTTAAATAAATAAGTTTAAACACACTTGAAATAGACTCCATTTATACGTAGAATGGCTCTATTTCACCAATGCACGAGAAGATCGATAGTTTTCACTTGGCATGCCCGCCATAATAGTTCTGCAACTTTCATTTTTTTTTAATTTTTACTTCAGATTTGTAATCAATACCTTTAAAACCCTTAGCTACGCGCATTCTTGCTTAATTTTCTTCTGATTTATGAGAAATAAGCCTGGAATTAAAATTAAGCTTAGGTGGTCGTCCGAGAGTTAAAAGGATCATCTTGTTTAATTACTATAGAAGAGTGTCTGATCTCCGGATCATCAACTTGGGTGATGAGGCTTTGGGAAATATTTTCTGATACCTAAAAATGAAGCGGAGCACCCATAGATTGATTCCATTGTGCTCAGCCAATATAGCATGGTTTACTAACGCATGGTTTACTATCTCATTGTTAGGTATCAATACCTCATTGTTAGGTATCGAATTAAATTCCCTAAAGCCCCATCAAAATCCGTAAGTCGGAGGTGAAACGCTCTTATTTATTAAAAATTCTACTGATTACCTTTATTCGTACACATCATTTGTAATATTCACATTCATTAAAAAAAATGATACACCAAATGAAATGTAATGAGAGATAAAATTTATATTTTTATCAAGATATTAATATAAGTATAACTTTAGGATGACGTTTAATTTACATGATTCGCACAATAAACAAATCACTTATTTTATATTTACAAAAAAATAAGAGATATTGCAGGTGTCTGGAACAATATAAATGAAAATTGTAGGTAACTAACAAAAATCGATTTTGTGAATGTAAATGTAAGCATTAATTGACAGTTTCATGGTTATAAACGAGGTGCTTACAGTTGTTCATTCATTTGATAAAGCTTGTAAAATATGACCATGTAAATAAACGCTTACAAATGAAGTATTATTTGCAAAAAATTACAAATCAGTTAAAAAAAACTTAAGTGATAATAATAATTCTTTAATGATATTGATTTTACACTTGAATCTTTATTCACTATGTATTTGGGTACAATTATGGAGGAATGAAAAACTTTTTTATCTTTGAGCCTATTGAGCTCAAATATTTTAAGACCTATGAAAGATGATATAGATTATTTACAGAATTATTAAAGGTATTCCATTATTTTAAACGAAAATTACCTGTTTTCAAAATGTTACTCGCGCAAGGTATATGAAATAAAGCTGTGAAAAAATCACGTTTAAAGTTTCAAATTTGCATGCTGTCTAATATAAATTTTATTACTTGCATATAATTATTATATGCAAGTAATAAAAGTAATAAAATAGGTCTTAAAATATTTGAGCTCAATAGGCTCAAAGATAAAAAAGTTTTTCATATAAGTTTATATTATAAGTTACTTAAAATGTCAAGTTTTTACATGACAGGTTTTAAAACATTTTCATAATTACATAGACTAAAAAAATATAATATGACTTTGTTTAAACGTCGAGTATTTACATCTGACGGATCTTAATACCGCTTTATAATTACAAAGATGAAAAAAATATAATTAAATTTTTTTATATGTTAACTAACAAATAAGAATCCTACCTTAAGAGAAGGCATTACTGAAAATTGATATTTTAATCATTAATGTTTAATAAATTAATTTCTTTTTCTTTTATTTATGTTTTATCTTTGCATCTATTTTATCTTTACATTTACAAAAGATTATGTCAAATCATACAAGAAGTTTTAAAAAAGTATCTAAGAAACATGTAAGAAAAGTATCAACAAGGAACATAAAAAACTATTGAAGAAGATGGATTTCTTTAAATTTTAAATAAAAATAAATCTTACATACGTTAAACATTCTTTTTCTACAATTATTCATATTTTTTGTTCATCATTTTAAAGAGTAAAAGGTTGTCTAGGCCTACAAAAAGAGAAAATTTATTAGTGTTTATGCGTGACATGGATTAAATGTAATTCAAAAAATGAGTTTTGCATTTAAGAATATATTTTTAATGAAGTATTTTACACTTATTAGAGCTCTATATGCTGCAAATGACTCAAATCATTTTCACTAGTTACTACAAAAGGAGTTTAGGTACCGCAGGTTTTCTTTGCAAGGGGTGGTTCGTAGAAGTTTGTCCATCGGTAACATTGTGAAAAATAGCGGTATTGATGGCTGTGACTACTAAAATTGATAAAAAGTAAGCAACTACTTCAATTATTTTATACTAGTTAAATTTTAATAAAAAATCGATTTTTGCAGTAATTTGTAATATTCTTAGCTCTGCGCTTAAATGTTTGTACATATCAGTAGTCACAGACATGAAAACCTTTATTTTGAACAATGTTACCGATGGATAAACATACATGAACCATTCCTTGCAGAGAAAATTTACTGCAAAATCATTTTGGAGTGAAAGTGATGCGTCAGCACTTGATCATTACTAATTTAAGTTATGTACAAGATATAGGGCTCTAAAAAGTGTAAATAATTTATTAAAAGTATATTTTTAAAGCTTGTTTCTTTAATGACTTTAAATGCATGTTACACCTTAACTATTATCATTATAAAAACGGCTAAAAGATATATTCACTAGTCTTTTTATAACAAAAATATAAAAATCGCGTATTCAATTCATCAACCGACTAACCGTAACTTTATTATTAAAAAGTTTTCTATGCGGTGTGTATCTTAATTTTTATTTTGTCTAAAACAACTTCTTGGCATTTGGTATGTGTAAAAACTTCTGCTAGAGTCTCCCCCTGAGTTCGTATCCCCGCGGCTACCCACTCCCACCTCTAAGCGCACGTAAAATAATTTTACTTATATGTTTTACCGAAGTCGTTTCAGTATCACCTTTCAAAGCTTATGCTGATGTTCAAAAATAAAGTAAAATAAAATTATTTTAAAAAAGTCTACCTATATAGAATTTTGTAATTTTTAACCTAAAGATTTTTACTAGTTTGTTCGCGAAATTTGTATAAGAACTTGCTTAGGACGGTCGATAGCGGCGTATATAAAGTGGTTGAAGGAGTAAGAGTTGGATATAAGGGGACGTTTATGCAACACTTGCGCATACTCATATTATGTTACAAAATTATGGTAAACACAAAAGAAGGAATTTTCACAAAACTTCAAGAAAACAATTTTGTAATCTATTACGTTAAGTTTTGTAATATAAGCGCCTGTAGAGATATGGACGCTGTCATTTTTAATAGAAAATTCATTTCGCGTACATTTAAAAAAAATAGATTCTAGAATTTGAAGTAGAAAATTCTCTTTTTTACTTTCTTTTGGATATTCTACCCACGTATAAGATAATATATTTTGTTAAATAATTTCGCAATTTATAGTTAAAATCTTGCTTGAATAACTAAAATTTTCAACATATTGGTATGAAAATTGTTTAAAATAAACTGTTTAATAAAATTACATGAAAGTTCAATTTAACGCATAAATCATATCTGTCGATTCCGCTTGGGCGTAATTATATTGTACAAAGGAGTACAGTCATGCTTCTGTAGTTAGATAATTGTCGCGTGATTGTCTGACAGTATTCGGCCACTTGAACTCAACTTGGGCTACGCCTGTACATTCGATTAGTGGTAGTAAGTCTACCGTAACAGAACGCGAGCATATGAATATAACTACTCATGTGTTAAGTGAATGGACGAAACCAAGCATGTTTACACCTGAGTATTTAGCTCTGGTTTCACTATTGTTAATTAATGATAGAATATAAACATTTTTATTTTTCTAAAAACATTATATATCGCACCCCCTAGAACAAGAATATGCCAAATCAAAATTTGATATTTTTGTAAAACCAAGACAATAGAATAAATTTTTCATGAGTAAAAATGTTATTACTTGAATTTTATTATTCTATTATAGTTTATTAACCTTCTTCAACTGAATTTTGGTGTATCGTAGGTTTTTATTTACGTATGATCTATTTTATGAACGAAAAATTCAGCTAAAAGAATGTTGAGTTGGCATAGTCTTGTTCTGGGGGTGCGATATCTTTTGATACTCTGAATGTCTATATACATACTACGTACGGAAAATTTTTTGTTTTTGTTTTCTTTGGTGACTATTTGACTCATGGCTCTACCATATGTCGACTTTGTATACAACTTTAGCCTTCAACTTTTTTATTATTAGGAATGAAAACTTCTCTGAAGTTCTCATCTGCGTTACTTTCTCTTTCTGACAAATCGTCTACCCACGTCGGTGGACGTTTCATGAAATTTCTTCCTGTACGCTTTACGATATAAAAGTAAAGGTAAAACGAGAAACTACAATCCTTATTGTTGACCTATAAAGCCTCAAACTAGATCAATAAACGTTCTAACGAAATGAAAATGTTTTGCTCGCACAACCAGAACAGAAAAAATAACTGTAAACAGAAAAAAATTTGGTAGGAAATGGCTACCATAAATGGCGTACACCAAATAGTAGGGTAGAGTCCGCCAGTATGACCTCCTTCAGTATGACCACCCATGGCTGTTGGGCTCAAAGCGCTAGATGGCAGTACTTTATATGCTGGATTAGATGCATGTTATAGATCTATTAAATATTATCGGAGGTTCTTATTTTTAATTTCCATGTCAAAAGTTATTTCTCGAGGGTTAAATACATGCCCAGTATATAAGCTAATTAAATACTAATTGTTTCATATATGATATGATTTAAATTAAAATAGAGTTAAATAACATAGTATTTTTTAACTTTTACCTATCTTCACTGAGAAAACCATATAGTAAATTGCATATCGTAAAATTACGGTATCGTACATTTTTCGATTCATGTATCGTAGATCGAATTCGTTTCGATTCAATGTTGTAAAATCATGAGTATGGGATCGGCACATAATATTTCGCCTATTTAAAGAAATTAAACTATTTAAAATTGTATTTCTAATGTAGAAATTAAGATTTCAGTTTGCTAATTTGACGACATCATATCGCATCTAACGCTGAATAATATACGATATCGATACATAAACTTTTACGACATGATGTTGCGTGAGTTACGATACATATAGTGTACGTCACGGCATAGTTTTCTCAGTATTTGAAACACAATTTTTAAGCATTTAGAGCAAAAATACTCTGCTATAAACGTTAGGTGGTCATGCTGGGAGACACTGTATCAAGAAACTCAAAACTTCATTTTACGTTGTTAATTAATACTTAACTCAGATTATTAACTTTAACCAAAACTAATTTACTACATCAAATAACAACCATACATACAACTAATACCATTTTGAAAATTTAATTTTTACTTAGGTACACAATAGTTACAGCTAAAATATCTATAGGTGGTCATACTGGGACAGTCTCCCCTATTTATATAGTTACACTTTTCAATGTTAATTTTTAGTTGATTGTACAAAAACACACTCAACTTAGGAGTTTCTTTTTCATAACTTTAATGGAGTAATAATTCCAATAAAGCCTTTTCCATCCAAATATGAAGTTTCTTTAAACTGGATTTATTTTCACTCTAACTCGTATTAATTTTTGAAAACTAGTCGTTCAATCAAAATCTAGAGTAGTCACATCACTCTCAGAACGTGACATACACTGTAAAAAAAATTAAAATTTTACTGCTAAGTTCTCGAAATAAAGTGTCCAAAACTGAAAAAATAGATTTTACACTACTTACAAAAAGAGTACACCCTGCGGGAAACGAAGTTTTATGAAACATTATGAGAGGGTTTCTAGTACCTAAAATGGAAGCTTAGCACCCGTAATCTTTTACAATATGCCTTTATTCTCGAGATATGAGGTATTTTATTCTAAATAAAAGTTATTTTAATAAAAAAAGGTACCTCTTCTTCACTGAAAAAAAAAAATTGTTAAATCTAAGTAAACGTTTCCTTGAATCGTACTAAGAAAAGATTTATTTGATAATAGTAAATATTTAATTATGTTTAGACTGGTATTCATCAATTCAATAAATATTTACTAAATTTAAGAAATATTTACTTTATTTGAGTAAATCTTTTCTTAGATTACTTACATTTAACAAATTTTTTTTCAGTGTTCTCTCCATAATTCAGCAAGTATTTTTATAGAAAAATTAATCAGGGGGTAATCAACTCTTTCATTTACATCTAGCTTCAGGAATCAAGGTGTGAGGCCGGCGGGGAGTATATCAATGTGTGTATCTAACGCTTAATTGTTTAGTGTACGTGTGCCGTTCGGTGCGCTGATTGGCCAATCGGCGACACACGTGACTATATTGGTATGTGTACTACGTTAGTAGGAGAAGAGTTATAATTTAAGCTTTGTTTCGGACAAAAATATTATTTTGATACAAAGTTATTAACAATTGAAGATGAGGACTAAAAATGCATGAACAGTCGTCAAATTTAAAAGAGTTAGCATCGAATATTCATGCTTTTTTAGTATCCATCTTCAATTATTAATAACTTTGAATCAGCATAATATTTTTACACAAAGCAAAGCTTAAATTAAAAAAAAAACTCTTTCTATCTACATTGATTATCTTTTAAGTCAATGTTTCTAGCATAAAAACTTGTTATTGTCAAAAATAGAGGCACATTTTTCATTAAAATAATGCATATTTTAAGTAAAACACCTCATTTATCTCGAGAACAAGGGCCCATTGGAATAGATTACGGGTGCTAGGTTTCATTTTTAGATACCCGAAACCACCTTCTGAAGTTTGATCAAAATTCGTTTCCCGCAGGCTGCGCTTTCTCTTTGTTAGTTATGTAAAATTATACGTACACATTGAAAATTATACAGCTCAATACTTGAAGTTCAGCCAACTAAATAGAGTAGACACCACCTTTTCAGCCGCGTTTGCTTTATTTCCGAAATTCAACAATAGAATTTTACATTTTTTCTTTCGCTTTAGAACTTGTGTAAATAATTGTGTTGAAAATTTACACAAAATGTGTGTTAATATTTGCACATAATTTTCTGTAAAAGTAGTACGTCTATTTCCTATGCCAGGTACAACATACACCGTACAATTACTCAAATATTCGTGTAAAATCCACCACTATACCCAAAATGCGTGTAAAATTCGGAAACTCGTATACTTCGCACAAATTACACAATTCGAATCCGACTTTCTACCCTGCGAGCGATCACCCCTCGGCCACCTCTCAAACAATCCTAACGTCCCGGGGCCCTGTGGCATTCCTGTTGCAGCAGTTCCAGCCGATGGCGAGCGAGGTGTACGAGAGCGGAATGTGCACGCTGCCGCGCAGTCAGCACTGGCCGAGCCACGGCATGGGAATAGGCGCGGCGACCGCCTCGACGGCCTCGCTGATGAGCATGACGCCGGGGATCATGTACACGTCGAGCGGCAGCAGCGGCCGCGAGCCCCCGCCACCCGGAGTGAATCTCTCGGTGCGCACCGGGCCCAGCGGCTGTCCAGTCGGCGTCGAGGCGCGCATGCAGCAGCAGCAGCAGCAGACCGCGGCGCAGTGCTGCATGCAACAGCAGCAGCAGCAGCAACAGCAGCAGCAGGCCTCGCCGAAGGAGATGCACGAGGTAGCGGCGCTGCAGCTCGGCAAACTCGGCACGCCGATACTCGTCACGAAACGCGAGAGCTCGGTGTGACGCTGCAACAGCTGAGTTGACGCTGCTGGTGTTGCTGCCTGATGAGCGAATGCGTGAGTGGGAGGAGAGGATGGGTGTGTTTAGTGTGTGCGTGTGTGTGTGTGTGATGAGTGTGGGGTGCTGTTGATGAGTTACGATGGAGGATCGGACGGGGGTTGGTGGGTGGCGATGGACGGGGGACGCACTGGAGTTTTATCGTGGATGTGGCAATTTCTATTAACAATTTCAGGTCGTTTTTAGGTGCTGAGAAATCTAAATAAGTGAACATCACTTGGTATAAGTGAATAGGTAGTTGTTCTACGGACAGATTCAATTACTTATTTAATAAGTGAACGAATCTGGATGTAAAATAAGTTTACAACGATATTTACTTTTTTTTTTACTTGTCAAGTATTCAATAAGTGAGCTTTCAACTTAGAATAAGTGAATATTCACTTATTCTATGTGATATTCACTTATACAGAATTAGAGAGTGGAAATTCGAGTAGGTACATCCCAAAAGCCAAGCGATAGTAATAAATTATGCTATGCGATTGGTAATTTTTGCCATATCTTATTTTCAATGTGGGAGGTTTTCGTATTATTTTGGGTAAATGTAAACTTCGACAAATATAGGTAATTTATGAAACTTACTTTGAAAATTTGCATTTTACAGAGCTTTTTGTGGTTTTGAGTGTTTAAAATTTTTTTTGAAGAATTGAAAAAGTATAATTTGTCTGCAGATGAAAGTTTGCTATAAGATCAGACATGTTTTAAAGTTTTCTTTTGTGGAAGCCGTACAAGTTGAAACCGCAGCAAAGAAGGATTACAACTTTTTTGTTGTTTACTTTCAGAGTTTGTATGGCATTATATAAATTATTTTTTAATTAAATAAAAAACATCTGTTTGCAAAGAATTATATCATTTTTGATGTTTAAGAAATTGTTTAATGGTTTATCAATGCCAACTGTGATTAATCAGAAAAGGATCAGGATAATAATAGTATTACCTTTTTAAAAGAAAGTTTGAGTAAAGAATAATTACATGATAAATTTACTTGCACCTTCGACAAACGATTGAATGGATTTGGCAAAATCAATTTGAAAAAAAGAAATCAAATCAAGGATTACCGTACGCACTATTCCGTTTGGCAGCCGTCACTTTCGACTGGTTTTTTTTTTATATACGTTGCCTACATTTTCCCGCGCATCAACGATATTACACCCGAACTATTCTCTAAGTCGGATAAAGTATCCTTTCATCCATTGAAGTAAATCCGGCGGATAAAGGAGAAAAGGGAAAAGCCGTTGTGCACACACTTTCAGTTGGGGGGAGTAAAAGGGGAAGGCAAACGTGATTTTTTATCGGCGATAAAACGACGCAATCGTAACGAGTCGCACAAGGAGCTTTCATTACTCTCAAGTATACGTCTCTTTTTTTAAATCTCCGTTGTGTTCCATTAATATTGATTAGTCTACCGAAAAGTACTGCGCACACACGCAATTTTTATTCATCCGACAAATATTTATTCTCGCATTCGAGTAGCGGCGAAAAAACGTTAATTCAAATAAATGCGCGCTAACTTGGGCGCAAGGTAAAATATTTATTCAGTTCGCGTATATACGCGCGACTTGCCACACATTCCGCGTCCAGGGAAAAAAACTTTTTATCGCCGCGTAAAATCATCCATTATACCCGGGGTAAAGAGAGTATGTATACGGCAAATCGTTATTCAGCTTCTGCATGGGCGCGAATTTTCCTATACCTTCGCTCAAAGCAAATCTCGAATTCAGTTTCGCAAAAATATATCACGAGCGAAATGGAGGAGCGAGGGAGAGAAGAACGGCTCTCCACTTTAGAGGCTGCATCCTCGATCGTAACTCAAAAGCGAGCGAGAGAAAGAGAGCTTTGGGAGATGGAAGGAAGGAAGGAAAAAAGTCTAGAGGCGAGAGATATAGAGAGGACACGCGAAGAGAAAATGAATATTCCGGGACACGCGCTCACTCGCGCTTGTAAATACATACCTTGAATATGAGAATATTTTATACAATTGCTAGGAAGAATTATAAAAAAAAAGGAGACGAAAACGACTTTGAGACAAAAAAAAATAGTAGTGAAGAAGAAGAAGCAGCGGAGAAGAAGCAAAAAAAAAGCAGAAAACACACTCCTCTTTCGCCGGACTGTAAATTTACATGGTTGACTCGAAAATATAAATGTAAATGTACATGTATAAATATCTCGCAAGGCGGCGCGGTGGATCCCGGCAACCAGGACGAGGCGCGACGCCGGCCGACACGAGCCCCGGCGCTTATGTAGCTTATATATACGTATATAGTCCGGGAAGCTCGCGCGCGGAGAGAGAAAAGAAGAGGGATAAAAAAAGACAGAGAGAGAGAGAGAGAGAGAGATGGATGGACGGAGAAAAACGGCCCACCGGGGCAGGGAAAAGGGAGAGCGAATAAAGCGCGCCCGGCCGCGCGCGAGCGAGCGGAGAAACGAGAGGGCGGTAAATCATGCCCTTCGAGAGTCGATTTGTCGGAGTGGAGAGGGGAGGGGAGGGGAGGGGGGGGGGCATGGATAGAGAAAAGGAGGAATGGAAAAGTGTTTTGAAGAATTGACAGAAACTTTTATTTCCTACGGTCCCGTTTAATCTCGATAAATTCTGAGAAAATTTAGTCGCCCGACGTTCGCGATGTTTTTTTCTAGCTTGTTCATTCCCGAGCTGTTGTTGGCTTCCCGTTGATTTATCTGTTAATCAGAGCGTCGATTTTAATTTCTTGTTTACGGGGGTTCGCTTTGTTTTCATTAGTTTTATTTTTAGTTTCGGGAACATAAGTCGTTAAAAAATCGAATACCATTATTTTATTCTTGAATTTTTTTTATTTTTTCAAAGGAAATACGCGAGTTTTCATCAACGGTTTAGTAACAAAAAGAAATTATTTTACAATTTGCAGTTTGTACGAAAATAATTTATATGGTCTAGTTTATTAACTTTTGAACAATACTTTCTCGTTCCCGTAAAAGCTTCAGAACTTTCAAGCGCTAATAGCTCAGAAATGCCCAGAAAGCGAACAAGTAGTAACAGTCGTTGTGGAAAGACATATCGTAAAATTTCCATCGGGAAAACTGCAGGTTCCTACAAACATACGCACATGCTTATGTGTAATATATTCAAAGAAGATTTAAAACGCAAAATGTAAGCCTTGATCCGCGTCGTCCTGGTCTCGCGATCCATCATCAGCCGAAAAAAAAGACAACTACATCGTAAAACTGTATAAAGTATAAATTTTCTTCAACTAACTGTACCAAATAGGCATATAAATAAACATTGTTTTCGATCTCGAATTCACTACTAGACGCGCCGACTAAAGTTTCCGACTTGTTGTACATTATATCGATATTTATATATAGTATTTCTATTACTGCCCGTTTAAAACATAAGGAGAAAGAAAAGAATCGTCATTGAAAAATTTGGAACTTTGTCTGGACACTGTAACCATTAACACACCATTTGCTTAGCGTTAGATTCGATAAATAATGAGAAAAAAAACGAGAGCAGAAGTATATAAAGTAAAAACGAAAAGGACAGAAATAGCGAAAAAATGAAGAAGATAAAGAAATAAAAAATAAAAAAAACATCGCCATATCCACGCAGCGAGTTGTATGTGTGTATCTGTCCATATGTTTGCGTGTGTATACGAGAGCGAGGAAACGAGCGAACGAGTGCGATGCATGAATTAAGTTTCCGTCGGCATCGAATGCATCTACCTGTTTTCGTTTATTTTGCGCATTTTCCGTTATCGCCATAGGTATCCTTGCGCGACGATCCAACCGAATTTATAAGTAAAATAAAATAAAAGTGAATCTCGAGGGACAAATCTATTGTACGGTAAAAGAATTGCCGAGTGACCGAATGAAAAAAGCCGTGCTCACGTATTTATAAGCACTCGGTACGTATCTGTTAATAAATACACACAAGGGACAAATAAAAGTACTGTAACAGAAAATGTAACGGTATAACGTGTTTTAAACGAATCAATCGCGTAGACGTTAATTTGTCTATCCGTGTCAGCGAATAAGAAAACTGAGAAATCCTGAGGCACATGGAACAGTTTTTCTTGCTTTCGATTGACTGATTATAAACTTGCATCAATTTAATTTACGCAGAAGAAAGAAAGCGAAAAAAGGGAGAAAAAATTATGTTAGTTCGAAGTAGACACTATTGTTTTGTTTTTCTTTTTCGTTAAAATTCCATTTTAAACAATGTAATCAATAAGAATGAAAATCGTTGAGACAAATGATGAAAAATAAAAATATTATAAATTTGTATATTCTGTTGATCAGTTGTACAAGATTATTAATGATGAAAAAATATGGCATAAATAAACAAATAGTCTAATTCGAGTTATCTACATCTGACAAGATTACATTATAGGTCAAACGTTTAAACTCGTATTGTTATTATTCATTGCCATTGATGGAATTGATGCGAGTATGAATAAGTGTACTGTTAGGGAGTTTATAAAAAGGATTTAAAAAAGATTATAAAGCAAAACAGGAAGCGAGTAACGTAATAAGCTGACGAATAACCTCGAATTAATAGGTGCATTCGAAATCAGTGCGATTGGCAATGCTGACAACTATTATTAAACGAGGGTGAAAGAATAAATAAAACGGATATTGTCTACATGTAACAAGAATAAAAAGGTCTGACAAACGAATTTGATTAGGAACAAATACACAATATGTAAAATACAAGAAACTGCCAAATCAGATTTTATGATTAATTTCTGAGATATGTCTGGAGTATAAAATATTTTGGTTTGGTGTATGCATGCGTGCGCGTATCATCGAATACCTATATCTGTATGCGCCATTTAATTTTTTTACCTGCAAGCTTGAGATAATACACATGAATATTAATGTATATATTATTATAAGTAATTGCAGACGCGAGCTCAAATTTCGAACAAATTCACCGCGTGTACGAGTGATATAAGTTAGTTTTCTTAAGATGCACCTGTCGATTTTCATGTGACTGCCATATACATATTAGTGTTGAAAATTGACAGTTGAATAGTGCAATATTTTAGCGAATTTTCTTAAGACTGTAAATTTTTTTACATTAAGTAAATTGAATTTTATCGACAATGATCTCTTAATAAATTACTATATTTTTTGCATTTCTCTTATGATCTTTTTTATGAGAAATTTGCTAGATTTTTTATAAACATGTGAGATATTAAATATAAAACAAAGCACATCTTATGTATTTAAATCTGAATGAAAAACTGAAAGCTTTTGTGGATATTATATATATTCAAACAAAACCCAGAATTGGGTAACTTTATTAAATGCACTGCTGCCCATCAATAATGAAATAACAATCAATTATAACTGTATTTAATTTGACATTACTGACCTTATGCTTGCCTTTGCCTTTGCCTCTGATCAAAGCGAAAAGTATGGGGAACTAATCCATATGCTGGTGGCCAGATTCGATCTATCATAATAAAAATATTATTAAAATATTGAACATAACTGAAAAGAAAACGATATAGTAATGTATGTTTTAGTGTAATTCTTTTATCAATCAAAAAAGTTATATTTTTATTGAAAAATAATATGTATACACGCGTCTTTTAGTTTAAAAAACGAGTTCGCGTCTAAGTACAATTTTATTATTTGAAAATGCATTTACAAATTAATCATGATATAAATGAAACTGAGATATCCTAAAATGAAAGACTTCTAAATAAAATCGAAAATTAAAATCGATTTTATACTTTCATTTTATATATTATAAAGATTTGAAAAAATATTGTTTCTTTAAATTTTAGTTGTTTATAGTAACAAATACCCACAAGCTACGCAGCATGTGTGCAATCTAGTACAGAAAACTTTTTATCGACACTGACATTAGAGTGAAAGAGTTGGAGAGAAAAATTAGAAAGAGAGTGTAAAATATTTAAGTGTGAATAATAAAAAGAAAAAATAGAAGGACAAGAGAAACAAAGAATGATGAAAATCTACTAATTATGTTAGAGTAATTAGCATCAAAACTACAATCAAAGTTCATAACAATCTTGAACGCCAGACAAATCTCGCACGCGATTATGTACACTGCTAAACGTCTATACATTGTATATTTACTTTGCTTCCTTCATTGGGATTTTTCAAGTTTTATGAGCAGACTTTCGTGTACCAAGATCCCATCCCCCAGTCCCCCCACAAACCTACTCAACCCCTCGCGCGTCACCTTCGTACGTACGACAAAACTGTTGTTTTGATATATTGTAAATATTCTGAAATAAATGATCGTTTTTATTCGATAATATTGTCTTCTTTTTACATTTAAACTGTTAATATTATTCATTAAAAAATCCCCTTTGAATTTATGATGAAAACTAATTTTTCAAAAAAGGATAATAAGAAAATATTTACCATTATAGAAATTGATAAATGGAATTTCTTTAAACTTCTTTATGTAATTTTGAAGGTCTTCTAGTACTGGTGATTTGAGCGAGAGTAAGTATTCAACTATTGTGACCTCTGGTAAATAGTAAGGTACGACTCTGCTTAAACTTTTAAGGGCTTCATTGGTTTTTTCATACTAAAATAAAAATTTTAAATATTAGTATATGACCACTTTATGTATAAAATGTTTTGAAAAAAAGAACTTACAGATCCACAACCAGCAGTCATTAAATATTCACTTAACAAATAGATTTTAGATAAACAATTTTTAATTTGTTTTTGTATTTCATCTAACTCAGTTATTTCAATTTTATCCAATAGCACAGGTGGATTTGCTATATAAACAACATACCAATCAGAAAAATACATCTATAAAAAAATATTTAATTTAATTTAATTTTACAAACATGAATAATATATCTGTAGCTTCGAGGCATACCAACATAATGATTTTGGTATTTGGTTTTTCATGGTATATTTGAATATGAAAAGAGCCAAGTCAGAAAACATTATTTACTTCTATCCTAATCTTTTTCATAATCTAGGCTTTTCTTTTGCATAGTTTTAATTACAATTTAGAAATTCCAACTTCAATATTTTAACATTTAAATAAACAAATGAGCTTAAATCGTTTTACCTTTTCACTACAGTTATTATATAAATAAGAGCCAATAAAATAAACTATGCAAAACATACTTTGTACACATTATGGTATGCTGGCAAAGGAATAACACATTCTAAGATTTTGTCAAAGCATTGTGGAAGTACACCATCCAAGTGTCTGTAGATTGTCTCTTCTGATCCCTAAAAATATTCACGAGATATATTTCAAATAATAATCATAATAATAACTTCAACTTTTACATCTTTACTTTTGAAATGATCAAGAACTTTTCAGAAACTATGTAATAATTTTTTTTCAATACATTTTCATTTTTTTAATTAAGTTTAATATAATTATTATAAACATTTTACTGAGACTCTATACATTATACGTGATATCTTTACGTGATAATTTATTTACATGAATTTTTACTATACATATCTAATATAATATAATATCATATATACCTCTATTAGGTGTAGAAATATCGTCGGATACAAGAGCAAAATCCCGGTGAGAGCGCCATCGCCATATTCTTCGTTAATTTCCTTCACATTTTGCTTGAACTTCTGTTTATGAAAAAGTTAACATAAAAATGAATTGATAGAATTACAAATTAATTGGAATAGATTCACAAAAGTTTTATGCTCATACTTTTTGTAAACTGTCTTTCGATCCCCTGTACTCGCCGATGTACACAAACCGGGTGGTGAAGGCCAACTACCGGACGAAAAAAGCTTTTCGTTAGTTTCTTTGTCTTTTACCGTTACACACGCGTTCTAATTTTCAAAAATTTGTTCACCCGATCAGTCAAACTAAAAGTCTTTTTCAAGACATCCAAGAAACTTTTCCTCTTCGGCTCCTCCATAACGTTTTCTTTTCAAACTTCCACGCGAAATTCAGCGAAATTCACCCCGCGCAGCGCGTTGCACCGTCAGAAGCCCGATTTCTGCCAGAACGCGCTCAATCCTGCCGAGGAGTAACGGAAAAATCTGAAGAACGAATTTGCAGCGGCGGCTCGCGGCGCGCGATTCCGCGAATTCTCTTCCCCTCCTGCCACACTGATATTAAAATAATTAAAATCGTGGGTAATTCGGAATTTAATGTAAAAAAGTTGAAGATGATGGATCTTTGGTAAGTGAAAATTGGTTTTCAATAAAATGAATATATCTAGTTCTTTTTAAAATTTATTATACGTTATATTGATAAACAATGTTCTTTGTACAGAAGTTTGAAAAGTAACTGAAGTTATTTTTTGTAAGGTAAAAAGCCTTTAATAAAAATTTTGTCATATAAAAATTTGTTCTAAAAAAACATTTATTTATCTTTAGAAATGAATAATTATAAATTATCTTACAAGTTGTAAGATTTCTCTCACAATTAGGAAATAATCTAAGATTTTTTATCAATTATAGTATTACGTCAAATACAATACCTACAATCATTGATTGTTGTTTTCTAGTCGCTTTTTTTCTTCGTTTAATCGTAAATAAATGCATAAAGGCACATCACAATATTATGCATAGGAACTTTTATAATAAAATTATTTAGAACTTAAGGTTGAAAAATTAACATTAATAAATATATATGGTTAAGTGTACTTACAAGTTCTTAAGTACATTAATGGAATACTAAAAATAAAAACGAACTTAAGTATATAATAAAGCCAAATGATAATATCTTTTTTCTTAGGAGTTCAAAAAAATAAATAAAAAATGCCTTATAAATGAGAGATCACATACTCATCATTAATAAAGTCGCAATTAAGATGTTTTGAAAGCTAAATAGTATCACATTTGTTTCTGAATGTGTTGCTTAATTCAATCTCATTTTTTGTATCTCGGTCTATCTAAAATAGGTGTAGGAGGTGCTGGTGTGACTTCACTAGGGTTTCCTAGCCACACTGATTTACTGAAACGACCTTTAATTACTGGGGCTTGCCATTTGCTCGAAGACATCGCACTATTAAGGGCTTTATCAGACTCCATATTTATTGTTGGGATATTAACAGATCTGAAATTAAATGAGAAAATTTTTACCATAAAATTTTTCAAAACTATTGCATTGAAAAAAGAAAGACTAAGCTTTTTGTGTGGGAAAATAGGATGAAAATAAAAAAAGCACTTGCATATATTAGAATAACATTTATTTCTTCACAAAAATAAATTACAAGTCTAAAAATTTTCATAAATTGTTCAAATACTTAATTATTATACCATACAAAATTTTTTACTGTATATTACCTTTAAAGAAAGGATAATCAATGATTTATATAATACGATAAATCAATTCATACCTTCAATAAAGAGTAATAAGATTCTATGATAATAAAATTATATTCTAGCCTGAATAAAGCAAATAAAGAAAAGAGGTGCAGATAAACACAAGCAAGTGTATTTATAATTACTCAAAGTATTTAATATATAAAAATTCATCCATATATACAAAGTTCAGAAGAGTGTACTGATGCGTTCATCATGTTTAAATTTCTCGAAATTTCACTATTAAATACTCTGAGAAGAGGAACTACTATTATTAGTGCCAAGGCACTTGATTCGGATGACTGATGGAACCCAGTTTGTAGTACCTTGTGGTCGAGAGTGGCTGTTGTGCTCCTAAACTTGAATTTGGTGGTGTTGACATGACTGTTTCTGCACTTTGTGCAGAGGTTCCATCACCTTTCAATACGGCGACGCACTTCCAGTTATTGATGTAATTATCTTTCCATAATCTTACACAGCCATCGTCTCCAGAACTTGCAAGTATTGTCCCCATTATATTCCAGCAGACCCGCCAAACTGTACAATAGTGATCGTCAAATTGCGCTATCGTCGTTATCTCAAATCTTGATAAGCCACTTTGTGCAGATTCCCTGAAATTATTTTTAAATATGATTAATTATATTTAATTGAATGTGAAAAGTTTTGCTAGAACAGCAATATAAAAGAACTTACGGCAATGGTTTTATAGATACTATTCTAACATCTTTTGTGGCAATAGCCAGTGTATGATAACTTCGTCCTAAATTTGGGGCAAATGCTATGTCATGAACTGCATCAGTAACACTAGATATGGTTTCAGTCTTTGCCCAACGTCTGCTATTTTCTGCGTATTCATATATGAATACTTTTCCCCCACTTGATGAACTAGAATCATCACTTCCAACTGCAATGATAGGTGGATGAAGCCTAAAAAAAGTTTGTAAAACGTTAACTTTTATTTCAATTGGATAAATTTTATAAATAAAATTTAAAATAGTACCTAGAAAGGGATGGGTTCCATGCTAAACAACTACAGGCAAGTTTACAGCTAATATCGTGTTGCAATGTCCATTGACTCAAATTCATAACGTCAGGTGCTTCGTATATCCTAATTACGCCATCAGCACTACAAGTTGCTAATAATAGTCCTAGAGTTTTTGGAGCAAATTTAACATCTGTAACTGAAGTTCTAGAATCAACTAAATTTGTTCTACGTATCCAATGCCTCATTCCTCTTTCACCTGGCCCTGATCCCTCGCCAACTGTAAACAAACGTTATGTCTTTGTTAAAATTATGCAACAGTTGAAATTTATTGACTAGAAATAAAAATATACCAATTTCTTCCCATACTGCTGCTGTACGATCAAATGAACAAGTGGCTAAAACCTGTCCAAATTCAGGATGCGCCCATGTAACTTTCCACACAGATCCACTATGCGCCTTCCATGATGCTGTCAAATGCCAATTCTCGTGCTCATCTTCGTCCCAAACCTGTTTTTAAATTTCATTTTTAATAAGCAAATTTAAAATTTTGAATTATATACAAAAATTATGAATACGTTATGTGATCAGTATTTATTTGACGTTTACCTTTACAAACTGATCACTGGAGCATGTGGCCATGCGCTGCCCGTAAAAGTCATAAGCTATATCATGTATTAAATCTTTATGTTCCGCATTAATACTGTGTGCCTCAAACATTGTTGAGAATTTCTCAAACCGTTATCATGAAAAGAAAAAACAATAAACAAAAACAATAATTATGAAGTACTCCGTAGTTTTGAGGTTAGGAGAGCGACGACTCCGCAACAACCGCGCAACAAAATACACTGCACAACTCACAAGACGCGCGCGCCAAATCAAATAGCTATAGGTATGTTCACATATGACATATAGGTATAGCGAATACTGCGGGAACACGTTCAAATTTACCATAATTTATTTTCAATAAAATAAAATACGTGCAATCATTTTAAATAATTAAAAAATAACCCGAAAATCTTTCATATGCTAAGTTAACAAATTAACGTTTGACCTACTAAACACGCAGTAAAAAAGTACATATTTTAATTAATAAAGTACGCGTGATTAAAAACTGTAATCGAAAATTGTAATTTATTTGGCCTGAATTTTGGCAGTTCTTATTTTTTTGAGATTACTTTGGCTAATTTCATAGATTTTTCTGTGATTTCTATCAACAATAATACACTCGACGTGGGAAATTTTTGGTCGAATGCGTTTGAAATCCTCCAATGAGCTTAGCGAAAACGTCTGTTCGATCTAATGTGACCCAATGAAATTGCAGTATTTCAAAACATTCAAACGCATTCGACCGGAAATTTCGCACGTCGAGTGTACAATATATGAAAATATAATACATACAATCAATTTATTGTATATTTTATTAATTTTAGTGTAAAGGCTACCTTTTTAAAAATTTATTTTTCATATACTTTTACAAAATACATTCCATCATGTTTAGATGAGAAATAAAATAAATAAAAAAACTATCGTTATCTGTTATATATTTAGCTATTATACAAAATTAGCAAAAATAACCTCAACAAATAAGAAGAATGGCCGGATTTCAGTGTATTTATTTAAAAAATTCAAAATCATAAAATTTTAAACATTATTTGCTTTATTAGTTTCACGTATTTTTTAAATTCTCCAAAATTGTATCCTGGTCAAATAAATTACAGTTTACGATTACGGTTTTTGAGCACGCGTACTTCATTAATTAAAATAAAATACTTTTTGGTTGCGTGTTTAGTGGATTGAACTTTAATTTAATAGCTGAGCATATGGACAATTTTTGGGTTATTTTTTAATTATTAGAAATGATTTAACATATTATATTTTATTGAAAATAAGTCATGATAAATTTGAACACATTCCCGCAGTGTTCGCTATATGTCATCAAGTGAACATATTATCTAATAGAAACTATAGAACGCAAAAACTGTCTGATGCGTGTGCAGAAGATGTCAAAAGTCTAAAGATTATTTCTTATTATTGCACAGGCATTATAAAAAAATCACTGGTTTTTATGACAATATAATTTAGATTAAATATTGTAAATGTTCCTCAAATTAATATTTTTATATTAATTAAAAGAAGTTTTTAAATAAATATTAAATTCCGAGAGAGGACGCGTTCTCCGGAACGCCAAATAAAAAAGATTCAAACAACACTAGATCTAAATGCTTGTGGTTTTGTTTATTGATTCCCACACTAAAGAGACGTTTAAGTATTAATTATATAGTTATATTATAAATGATACTTAAAAACACATTATCAAACAATATGACAAATTGACAACTCAAAATTTTGTTTACTTGATTTTTCTGCACAATGTAGCTATTATAAAAATAAATGTTCCTCATATAATTAAAAAATGTGTCAAAAATATTTGAAAAACTATAACAGAATATAAAATGAAAGTAAAAAAATTATTTCGTTAAAAATCTACGTTACTTACTTGGTTATGGTTTTATAAAAACATCGAATTTTTAGTAGACATTGTCTCTTTCTGAGGTGCGATATAGTTCAATATATTGAATTTATACAACTAAAAGTCTTTATTTTAAATTTTGTTTTTCGAATCATTTGAGTTACGTAGTTTCGTGACGAACCAAGATAATATTAATAACGTAGACTTCACTGAAAACTCTTTCCAAGAAATCTAATGAGTAATGAAATTCGATAAATCCGTTGAAATGAATATGAATTATAATCAGAATACGTAAACCATCTTCCTTAATTTTGCTTTAAGCCATACAAACTCCTTTTGCTGTTAAATTGCGTTTGGCTCTTTAAGAGTTCGGGTCCCTCATCGCTTTACATTCAAATTTACGTTAGTTTAAATGTTGATCATAAATATTAATGGAAAATTAATATTGTTTATAATTAATTGTTTGCATGCAACTTAATGTTTTTATACCATGTTTACTGAATAAAGCGAAAACCATTCGCTACCCATGTTTTGTGTTCTGTGATAATAACAGAAGTATTTACTTTCCAAATAACGCATGTGTAACGTAAACAAAAATACTGATATCTGAAGAGGTACGTATTATTTTTAAATTTTTATTTATGCAAGGTCTAGATTTTTTTTTTACTCTTTCTTAAATCATAGTTAATGCAATGTTATATTTAAACTACTTTAAAATTGCTATCCAATTATAATTTTACAATGATCTATAGATGATATTTAATACCTGAATAATTCAATCTTCCAGAAAATTCTCATTTCTGCAAAATGACTTTCAAGTAATTTTTAAATGGCAACTCTTATAAATCAATTATTATTTTAGCATAATATCAGTTCTAAAATGTTTGGCATCAAAATAGTATACATTATTTTTAGGTATTTATTTCAGACAGCTCATAATCGTCATATATTAATATTGTAATGGATAAAATGGAAGAGATAACAGAGAAAGGCGACCAGTATGTAAAGGTACGTTGTCAGACCTTATACGTGAATCATTGTTGATAAAATCATGGGCAAAAATAAGATGTTGTTCTGTCACACAGCGCAAGTTACTTCGGAAGAGAGAACACAACCAATCGCCCGAGCATTATTCAAAAAGTTTAAGACGGCGGCAGAACGTCTTAGAGGCGATCAATAATAATATGACGTGTAAGTAATACTTATATCAAACATTTATTTTAAATAATAATTAGATTATTTAAACATTTTAATTATTTAATAATTTTAATTAAAATAGCCGTTGTAATTTTTAAAATACAAAAATTGTATAACTGTGAACAATCTGAAAAGTTCATAGTAGTCGTTTCTATAAAAGTACTGACAAATTTATGAGAATATTGTTACAACTAATAAATTGTGGTAACTGTTACGGAGTTACCGTAAAATTATAATAATGGTAATTGCGGAAAAATAGTATTAATAGCTAGTAGGTTTTACTTGAATATTAAAAACTATATCGGTTAGGTTTTTAAATAAATTATGTAAAGAATTAACCCACAGTAGGTTGTACGCATTTTTATCAAACTTTCTTTCAAACGAACACAGAAACAAATTACTTTGGAGGTGATGATTTTCTCATTCTCCGCGGTTTTAAAAACATCCAGAATTCATTCTGCCATCTGAATCTGTTCCCCAGAGCCCAAAAAGTAGTTTATTACACAAAAAAATAATATTGTTATGAAAAAAAATATTCAGCACTGTTGGTAAGAAAACGCATGTACATTTTCAGCACTCAAAGTGTTAAATACATTAGAAAATACAATAACTTAATATAATAATAAATTATTCTTGTATTTCCTAATGTATATAACACTTTGTATAATAACTGTTACACGTACAATATTCCAATAATTGTTAACAAATATACTAATTGTCTATCAAAAAATCAGTTTGTAACCTTTGAAAGCCAATATATTATCCCACACCCCCCGGCAAAATGAAATTCCAAAATCGACCGTCGCCGCTCACGTCTCTCGGCACCCTCGAATCCGCAGCAAGTTCGAGCCAGCCCTACGACGGCAATCCCTTCGAGAGGGAGTTCGCGAACACGAGCGGAATCTGCGAGGAGCTCGACCGCCGAGGGAAGTCCGCGTCGCACGCCTACTCCTCGAGCTGCCTCGACGTCGACGACGACGAGTCTGCACTGCCGCCGTTCTTGCAAACTTACCGCGTCGTGCAGGAGCCAAAGGTGACGGCTTTGCCCGAGGAGGAGGAGGAGGAGGAAGACAAGGAAGACGATGAGGACACAACCTTCGAGGACGAGGAGCCGATCTCGATAGACGACAATTTCAACAGCATCCAGTACTACCACTCGAACCAGCATGTCCGCGAGAAGCTGATGGAAGTTCTGAGAGGGAACGAGGCAGAGAAGGAGAGGATGTCTTACGGCGGTCCGTTGTGGGACGATGGGAAGAGGGAGAGCAAGGAGCTGGGGAGACTGTCGCTCGGAGAGCGCCTCGCGAACTCGACGCACAGAGGTACGAGGAGAGGGAAAGTTTTGGTTCGGGTTGGGTTGAATGGTTGAGTGAGGATTTGACAAATTGTAAAATGAAAATTGGGATGGAGGTGGGAATCGAGGTGTGAGGTGCTTGGATATGGATAAGAATTTGTTAATTGCTACGGAATCTACAATGTTTTTAACAACATTTTCGAATAGTTCAAGTTTACTGTACTATTCAAGAATATACTTTAAAAGTTTTGGATGCCTTGGTTGTTTGGACTCAAAGTTATTACTAGTTTAGTATTAATGTCTCTTTAGTTGAGAATTCAATGAAAATGCTCAAATATGAGTCACTCTAACTCTAACTTTAACAATGCGCGAAATTTGTACTAGTTTATATATTTTAAAATTACTTTTACGATGTTTTGGTGTTTCAGTTAAAAATGCACGCATTCTTAATATTAACGAATTTTTTATTTTTCTAGATAGAAAAAAAGATGAAATTTCATAGTCTTTTCATGAAATAATTTTAAATATTCTTCTTTTAAAAAATTACTTAACTTAGTGTTATTGATTTTTAAGGGTATCTTTATTTAAGAAATCAATCACATTACCTCAAGTTAAAAAATTAGAATCTGAATTTATTGAGTTTAGAATGATTTTTTACTGGATAATTTTTTGTATCGTCATTTTTTTTAAAGTATCAAAATATTCCTCTTTGGCATCAATATCAACACACGTCGGTATTAAATTAATTTAAATTAATTTTACTCACTGGGAAATGAGATAGTTTTGAAAAGATCTTGATTTCATCGTGTTATACGCAGTACATAATTAATTCAAAGTAATGTATATAATTATTATAACGCAAAAATTCGATTCCTGTTGTAAGTCGATACTTTGAACTCTAAGAATCTTGAAAATATGATTTACAGAAGTTTAGTCTGAAAATCCCATTAGCCAGATTTATTGCAAATTGTTAGCAATTTGATATACACGTTTTGCTATCGATTCCCTTAAGTTTGACGTAAAACTGCGTCCGTATATGCTGGAAATGTTGTATCAGTATTGAAATAAATTATGAAGACAAAGTGAAGGCAAAATTACAGCAACTAAATTGCCATCATATTGTCGTCACATTTCTCGATTTTTATGTTACACAAATTTCCATCAATATGCTGTTATTAATTTCCTCCCTCTCTCTCTCTCTCGCACTATTGCATATATGAGTAATTTTATTGAATATTATGTGAATAATATTGAAAATAAAATAATATAATATATTAATAATAATGAAAACAAATTGATGTACAAAACTTGCATCAACAGTTATACATTAAATATAAGTAAATCTGCGTCCGTATATGGCAGCAATTTAGTGGCAAACATTTGCAGTCAATTTTACGGCACATTGACATCAATCCTTGATATTCATCATTTCTTGAGCGCAAGTTGGAAGCAAATTGCTAACAAACATTGCATAGCAACTATTGCCGCGATTTTGCCACGGCAAGCCTGGCTAATGGGGTACTAGTATTAGACCTGTTTTGAATGCTTTCACTTCGGTGTGAATCAGCGATGACTCATACGATTTTCAGACGCAGGTATACTTTGAGACTTATTGACAGTAAAAGAAAAGATAACCCGCAATGGGCGGTACTAGGCAAGTCTCCCTTAATCTTTACACAGAGAGAATTTTCTAATAAAAATTATAACGAAATTCAGGGTAAAAATTACCGTAAATAACTATAAAGCTGGGACACTCCTACTTTCTGGCACTTATTACTGATATTTTACTATAAAAATTACCTCATTGACTACAAATTTTACTGCACAGACTATAAATCTTACCGCACTGAATGGTAAAATTTGCCTGATTTGAGAAAAAGAAGACAGCTGATAAAGAAAACAACTGAGCGTGTACACATTTTAGGTTAACTCAAATATAAATGTGTATAATGAACTTATTTAAGTATTAATGATACTGCTACAACAATTGGAAGAAAATCCAGATTTTTAAAAAATATTTCGTACAAATTTTACCACAAATTTTGGTTTTCTCTAAGATTTTTTACAGGGAACTTTTACGCTACGGCAGGCAAATTTTACCCTTCAGTACGGTAAAATTTATCGTAAATATCAATAAAAACTACCGGAAAGTTAGAGTGTCCCAGCTTTATAGTCATTCACGGTAATTTTTACTGCGAATTTCGTCATAATTTTTATTAGAAAATTCTCTCCGTGTACTAATAGAGTGTTAACTTGTGAAAAACTAGACAACGTATTGCAATTCAGGCTCTAACTTTCTTTCCAACTCTTAACTAACTATTTCTTAACTATAACTTTTAAAAGATTAATCAATTGATTTTAATCATACTTTCACGATTATAGCCGTTCTTTTTCAAAAACTTTGTGTTTCTTTTTACAGAAGATCAATATACATTTTTTGTACTGCCTAAAGAGCCAATATATGACTTAAAATAAGAGAAAGATAAATAATTCTTTATAGCCAGTAAATAGTATCTTCTATTTGGTCCAATCGAACAATTGCCTGCCAGAAAAAACCTACCCTACTAAATTTGAATATTCTGGAAAAGATTTAAATTCTACGCGATATAGAAATCACATTAACCGAGCCTCAACAGATTTTAACAGAAAGCAAAACAAAGTCCAGTACATTCCGTACAATCTCACTTCCCCTTTCAGGGCTAAGAACGCAGCACTACCTCGACAAAGCCTTCGACGACGAGTTCGAGCGCGGTAACGCGGAGCTTCAACGGCAGGGCCCCGATCGGTTCTTCGGGACCCGCGTCCTCGAGATCCTCGAGCCGGAGGTCGTACAAGTCGAGCGCAAGAGCGTCGAGCCATCGTCGTCCCGGCGTCGCGTCTCCGACATGACGTTCATCCAGGAGAACTTTCCCGATATGCAGCTGCAGGAGAGTCCCGCGGCGGACGAGTCCTTCGTCTCGGAGGACATACGGGAAATCAACCGGGAGATCGAGGAACTGCAATTTCAGCCGAACGTCCTCGAGCAGCAGCAGCAGCAGCGGCCGCAGTCGCAGAGAATCGGCGAGACGCCCAAGGGGATTTATGCGAACTTGGCGCTCGTCAGGCGGATGTCCGATAATTTCACGCCCAAGAAGCTGTTTCATGCCGAGGCTGCAGCCGCAGAGGAGGAGAGCGGTGAGACTACTGGTCGGAAAATTACCTTAACGCGTTTGGCTTGCGTGCATCGAGTACAAATTGTATACCATTGGAACAAGGCTGCGATAACTTAATATTTGTTTAAATTGATTTTCGTATAGAAAGTAGTTCGTGTGAAAATAGAAGACCTTCGTAGATTTCGGAAATTGGGAAACTATTGTAATATATCTTTGCTTAATTTTACAAAAACAGAATTTTGAGTTGTCATAGTTTTATTCTGCGGGTAGGATATGAAATTGTGTCTTTTCATTTGATTTTCGCTTTTGCAATGAAAGAAATATTATTTTAAATATTTTAAAAAGGTGAGGTACCCAGTTAGGTATAACTAAATATTTAATGGTGCCCTCACAGTTTTTAAAGTTTATAACAGATTTTAAATTTTATTAATTCTATAATCTCGTGAAGAAAGTCAATTATAGTATATCTACTCTCGATTACTTTATATTATTTGAACATTCTTCACTTATACTTTAAATGGTTATAAACAATTAGTTGAGTAAATAGCTATCAAAATGATATGATAACGACTCTTAAATTCGCCATTTTTCTTCTAACCATTGAATCTAGTTTTCCGCTACTTTACCATTTTCGTTTATTAAAATTAATTAATAACTGTTAATGCAGGTGAAAGAATAATAGTGTATTTACATTTCGACAAGAAAATAATAATTCTGTGAGTTTCGGAAAAAAAAAATAAGTCCACTTTTGATGTTTTAGAAATATTAAGGTTTAAACTTTTTAATTTCCATTTAAACTAAGGTTACTTAAAAGAATTTTTATCTAAAAATATACTATGTAAGGATGCAAAAATCGTTCGAAACTCAATATAAAAAGAACCTACAACATTTATCCTTAAAATTTTTAATTGTTGCCCTTAAAAACACTCGAAATTTTTTTTAATTATTAATAAACTTGATACTGAGTACCGTGATGGATGCGGAAATTCGAATTTTCGTCAATTCAAACATTTTTTTGCTCCCTTTCGATTTGAAATTAGGGAAGATATGCTCACGGTATGCATATCAACCTTCAAACGCACGTGGGTGCTTCGAGGCGCCACACTTGTATTATACAACTTTTTCTCGGTCAATATAATTTTTATTGCCCTGAAGCCTTTAGATAATCTTCAGATATGTCTTCCAACTTTATAAAGACAAATAAAATAAATTATGAACAAAATATTTTTCGTCATTAAAAAAATACTGAGAACAATGTTTCAAGAATGTGAAATAATGACAGAAGTGTTCCTAACTGAAGGTTAATAATTATTATTCATCAATTTTGGCAGATACCGATTTCAACTGTAACACGACAAAAACGTTCGACGACTCGGAAAAGCCAGTAACCCCGGAAGAGGACACAATGTACACGACATCAATACCGATCCCCAGCTCGCAGCTGAACAATCTCGACTACTCGAATCGCCAGCCGCAGAATCACCCCGAATCCACGACCATGTCTTTCCTCAAGCAAAACACCAGCTTCCTGTTCAACAATCTGCAACTGCCCAAAAACACGCACCGCAAGCCGAATCTCGAGTCGACCAGAAAGATCTTCAGCAGCGGCGGCCAGACGCTGTCGCCGGTGTCGCACGTCGGCAGCACCATTTCGACCCTCACCATGCCGTACACGCCGTCCAGTCCGGATACGTACGAGGCGATGACCACGATACAACAGCATGAACAGCAGGAACCACAGCAGCACCAACAGCAACTGAATCGAGTGCAGCGACACGTGCAATCCAATATGGATGGTACATTACCGTTCGAGGTATGAAGTTTTATCTCTCTTTTTAAAGATGAATAAATAATATGTACTTCGTCGTTACACTTTTCATAATTTTCCCACAAAAACTAGCACGAGGTATGGTAGGGTCGATTTGATTTTTATCGAGTTCGGGTCGAGTACTAGACTCTTTTGGCACTCAAAAAGTGATCGGTTCACTCGAGAAAATCAGACTACCCGAATAAATAAAAGTATCTCGAAAAAGTCAGGCAGCGGAAAGTCGCGGAATATGCTGATCTTCGAGGAAAAATCATGAAAAGTGCTAGTCTTCGTGGTCAAAATTCAAATGTGTTACTTTTCGTGGTAAATTGAAAAGACTCATATAGTGCCAAATTGTTACATAACAAATTATACAAAACAAAGTTACGCGACAAGTAATAAACGTTACATAACAAAATCACGTAACTTCTTTTCAACAGAGTTCAAAACTGTTTCTAACAAATTTACAATTTTTAAATAAAAGGTGGAGAACTTCTTGGAGTTAGCTCTTGGAGATGATCAGTACAACAATTCAACGATCACGTACGCGTATTCAGAAATGAGGGATCGATCGAATTCGCATATAAACGCCAGTGAGCTTATGTCGGAGGATAGGACACCGACCAAGAATAGAACCCAGAAAGTGATGAGGATACCGATGAGCGAACCTTCATCGAAGCCGAAGAGCACATTAAACCGAACTCTTACCATGTATAAAACATTGACACATAGAATAAAAAGGGTACATATATTTTTCGAGTAACTAAACAACTCATCAAACGTAGAAGAAAGCTAACGCAACAATTTTGAAACGCAGAGATTCCGGGGAAACGCGAAGGAGCTGCCCCAGTCCTTGCACCAGGACGACTCGGCCTTCCCCAACTTGCAGCCCAAGGACCTGAAGGACAACGTAAAGAAGCTCCTGGCCGACGTGGACATGCAGCAAATCCTGATCTACCAAGCCAGCAAAGCCCTGGACCTGTGCAACTCGATGCGCGAGTTCATCGCGAGCCCGGAGCGCGTCGAGTCCGAGCGTCTCCTCATCCTCGCGAAATTGCGCAAGAAGGCGGCCCAGGAGGAGATCGGCCGTTTGACCGGCCAGACCAGCGATCACGTTCTCTACCGCGAGCGGGGCGAGCTCACGCTCAAGGACCTCAGTCTGCAGCTGCGCGAGGACGTGCTGAGGCGCGAGCGCCAGGGTGGCGACGTCGTCGAGTGGTACGTCGTCGTCGTCAGCGAGGGCTCGACCGTCTGGGCGACGCAGGCTTGCGAATGCCCGATGACCAGTCCAAGGCTATACTTCCCGGGCCAGCTGTTGATGCCCGGACTGTCGCCGAATTTTAGGCTCACGCTCACGGTCTATAGTTTGAAGTTGCAGAAGGTGATATTCAATCACGAGGATAAGTATAGGATTCAGAAGAGTCACGCGGCGCACAGACACTCGACCTGCCCGTCGCCGAAGACACTGTTGAGGAGGTCGGATAAGAAGAAGAGCATTGTGTCGCCCAAGCAGCAGGAGCTTAGGTTCTCGGGGATACAGGAGACGTCGTTCGTGGTGAACGGTAGTTTGGATCTCATGCTGCACGATCTGAATCTCAAGTCGCCCTGGCCTCTGTTCGGGGTAAGAGAATTAATGATACATTTTTATTTCTATTTGTTTTGATTAAAATTTATTTCACAAATTTACCAGGATTATTATGGAGTTTAAATAAATCTTTCATATCAAACTTTATTCAACGAATGTCCTACCATCACGCCTGTTACTACTTGCGAACATTGATTACCTCTAAATAGTTCTCTTAAATTTGTTATAATGTGTGAATGTCTGAACTATGATATTATCGGTGAAATCATAACTATACAATACAAACTGAAGAACGTATCGTATAAATGTATGCGCTGCAAATCTATAGAATTTATTAATTAAAAAAAGTGACAGCTTTATATATCTTATTAATTTCAATTTTTCGAGGCACACTTTTCTCTTCTAATCTATATCTTCAAATTTACTGAAATAAATCGATATTTAAATAATGTGCTTGTGGAAAGTATGATTAAAAAATTAAGTTAATAATTAACTTTTACACAGCTGGATGTTTCGATCTACGCAGAAAAATTTAATAACTTCATTATGTACATTTGAAAATATAAATTCAACAAAAAATATTGATAATTAAAATTGAATATGATAATAACAGCTGGCATATATATGCTATAATGCGAGTCATTTTAGTTATTTATTCATTATTTCGTTAAGTTTCAAAGACGAGCGGATCTTTTACCCAAATAACCGGAATCGGAACTAAAAAACTTCGGTCTCCTCGTCATTTTATAAAGAAATTGTGAGTTTTCATTTATCATTGGTTAATTTAAAACATACGAACTATCTTTTTTTCGGTTTCTGTCATGTATAATAATAATTATATACACTTACTTCGCTAAGATTCTCAGATGCTATTGCACACTATACCATCACGGACCCAGTCTTTTTATCAAGACCCAGCATTTGATTACTTTGTATCTCCATAAATCATTCTAATTAATTTATGACGATAAAAATCTTGAACCCAAAATGAAAACACAGTTGCAAATCATAAATATCCGATTTTGTAAGAACGATCCAAATTTTGTCACTTAGAGCCTATATTACCTTTAAGGACAGTGGCAGCCCTCTCATGCATTATTCCATACACCAACGTCAGTTACAATTGACTTCTCCCACACACAGGTACCCATCAAATCCTCGCTGCTCGGCACGATAGACCTGAGCCTGACCTGTCGCCTGGAGCTGTCCGTGTCGCACGCGGGCTTCCTGACTCACGGCGACGAGGCCGGCGGCATGGCCGTCTGGAATCGGCGCTGGTGCGTCCTCGAGGGTCCCAATCTCCTCTTCTGGAACTATCCGCGCGAGCAGGAGTGCAAGCCGCCGCTCTACGCGATCGACCTGGTGTACTGCGCGTCCCGGCGGATCAGCCTCATCGATCGCAGCCTATGCGCCAAGCCGAGGACCCTGCTCATCGAGACGGCCAGGAGTCGCAGCGCCATCGATCACGACAGCATACTCCTCGAGTGTCGCAACACTTGCACGGTCGTCAGGTGGGTTAGCTGCGGGAGTTGCGGGGCTGTATTGTATTGTTAGCAATTTGATATACACGTTTTGCTATTGATTCCCTTAAGTTTGACGTAAAACTGCGTCCGTATATGCTGGAAATTTTGTATCAAGTATTGAAGTAAATTATGAGGGCAAAGTGAAGGCAAAATTAAAGCAACTATTGCTCATGATGTGCAGGCGTATCGTAGGCATAAATTGCCATCATATTGTCGTCACATTTTTCGACCTTTATGTTACACAAATTTCCATCAATATGCTGTTATTAATTTCCTCCCCTCTCTCTCTCTCTCTCTCTCTCTCATTGTCGCATATATGGGTAATTTTATTGAATATTATGTGAATAATATTGAAAATAAAATAATATAATATATTAATAATATTGAAAACATGTTGAAAGCAAATTAATGTACAATACTTACAGCAACAGTTATACATCAAATGTAAGTAAATCTGCGTCCGTATATGGCAGCAATTTGGTGTCAAGCATTTGCAGTCAATTTTACGGCACATTGACATCAATCCTTGATATTCGTCATTTCTTGAGCGCAAGTTGGAAGCAAATTGCTAACAAACATTGCACAGCAACTATTGCCGCTATTTTGCCACGGCAAGCCTGGCTAATGGGGGTATTATTTACATCATAAATTTATAACCCTTACGAATCTCAACGCTGATGTGCCAGCACATTGTGCGGCACACGTAAAATATTAGTTTGTGTACAGCTGCAGAATGAGGTTGTAGAGACACCCTGAACGATCTCAAATTATCTTTCTAAATATTTTCGAATTATTGGAGTTCCACTGTACTTTGACTTTTATAAATTCCATTGTTTATAAACATAATGTAACAATTAAATTATGTATGATTTTGTTGCAGGAATTTATTATCATGCGATACCAATCAAGATTTGACGGAATGGCAGTCGAAACTTAATCATGTGGTTTCCGCTCTACGCGAATGGAGAATTATAAACACAAAGATGATTTTATAATCTTTGTATAATGAATGCGTAAAAGCAACTGCAAAACAAAAAGTAGTCATAGAGCATGCGAGAATTTTGAAAGAATTCAATATTCATGAAAACTACATTTTAAAATATATTGATACGTTTTTATTAAATATAGTAGAATGTTGTGTAAATCGAAAAATACTAAATAATTCGATATTTTAGTACGTATGATATAATTCTTTTGTAGTTAATTTACGACGAGATTAAGTATGTACATATAAGCTTTAGATAGCAGTTAAAGGGATTTCCTTTAAGCAGATTTGTAATTCATAAATTGACAAGATTTTTTATGTACGTAATCGATGATAGAATTTAACAATAAAATTTTCTCACATCAAAAAAATAATACGCAAGTTTATTTTAAAAAACACCCGCGATCCAGACCGTCTATTATATATGATATAGATGGAAGCACTGATAGCAATGTGTGACATCCCAGCCCGTCGGGTCAGTAAATGGTAGCGTGGACTTACGGGCGCGTAATTTGAAAGTGTTTAAAATGAATTTGTCTAGATTATAATTATTATTATTTTATATTGTTAATGTTAATGTGTTATATTGTTAATATTGCTAACGTTTTTCGTTAAGCCTATCTATTAAATAATGTGCGCTATGTATTTTAGAGCTCCTATCCAATTTGAATATTTGCGCGTTTCGATGTATGAAATCTGGCGAATATTTGAGTCACAAATATCGTGACGTGTCATTACGTCACAAATGGCAGATGGTCCTGACTCTTGATGGCAGCTGCTATCTATACATAGCAGCATAGCACAGTAAAAGGAGCGCCAAGAGTTAAGAGGTTATGTATTTTAAGCGTAAAATATCTGTGGAAAGAAAATTTCTTTAGAAAAGCTCCAAGCAATAATAATTTTATAATATAATACTGAAATGTGGCCTGACCCAACAGATCTTAGTAGAAGAAAGCCACATTTTTTAGGGGGAACACCTGCAAATAAAGCATCTCACATCGTAACTTTTATTGCTGTTTCAACGATTATTGGCGTCTATCATTTAATATCGTAAAATCTTTTGCTTACTTTCTTATTTCCATGAATTAACAAATGCAATGTATTTAAAAACTTTTCACATCTGTAGGTACACCCCATGGTTTGAAAAAAAAATTCAGAGACATAGGGAAATAGTAAAATTACAAGTGGAGAATATACCAGCTAGACAATTGCTGGCTGACCCTGTAGTACGAGGTGCTATTGAAAATAAGAGATTAGAGTATGATTCATCACCTTTGGCTGAAGATTAATCTACGTTAAAGAATGCAGTGTGATAAAGACAATGCTAGTAAAGTGAATCTTCAGAGCAAATTACGCTTGAAGAGGAACAATAGCAACAGGTATGAAGACTATAACTGACAAACTTGTTTCAATTTCTATAGACATGTTAAACTTGTATTCTGTAAAAATGTTTGTTTATTAAAAAATTAGTATTTCTTAACTTACTGTGTATTACATTTCTTTCCCTTTAACACTTCTTTAACTATATCTCGGATATCAAAAAGTAGTAAGCAGTATTTTAATAGTACTGATATCTTTTCTTTATGACATCTATATTTTAAAAATAAATAAATTAATTAAAAGTAAGTAAAATTAATTAATGTTTCTTTTAGTTGTCAAAATACGTTAAGTTCAAATACAAAAAGTTGTTCTAATAGTAATAATACCGATAATCAAGAAAGTTGTAGTAATGATCAATCACCTCGTAAAGAAAATGAGTCTCGACCACCAAATGCTGAAGACAGTCTGGCAGATTTCAAATCACCCAAAGAAGAAACAGCATATAAGCCAATTTTAAATAAATTTAAAATTGATGCTAAAAAAGTAAAAAAAAAAATTTTAAAACCTAAAAACCAGTCTAACATTAAATCAAGAAAAAGTAGCTCTAATATAAATCAACCATCTATAGAATCTTCTTTCTTTAAACCACAAAACTCAAATCAAAATGAAATTAAAGAGTCAGTTCCATGTCCTTTGTGTTTAAGACCATTTAAAGATGACGCAACATGTACCAATCACATGAAAACTTGTGCAGCAAAAAATAAATTTTCAGTAAAGCAATTAATAGATGCTAAGAAATTACAAGATCGTCAATCTGAAGAAAGAAAAGCCATGGGACTGTTAGCAACTCCTGTTTTACCAGAAAGAAGAAAAGTGTATCGAAGTAAAAACTATGTAGGTTTACATTCTTTTGTATTGTTCTGCATTGATAAAGATGAACATGTTTTTTTTATATTGAAATTTTTAAGTTTATCAAATATATTAAAAAAATATTTTATATATTTCGAGTTTAATATAATAAATTTGCTATAATTTACTGTCAGTTAGCTGAAAAACATTAAAGAATTCACTATGAAGGTATAATCATTTTCTCCACCGTATAAGAATCAAAAATAAAACTTATTTTTTCTTAGAGCACTGGAGATGATCCACAACTTCAACTTGTTCTTGCAATGTCAGAATCTTTGTATCAAGCAGAACAAATGGAACAACTAGAACAAGCTGCATTATTAGCAGGCATTCCCTCAGAATACATAAAAGAAATGAATGATGAAGAGCGTAAAACTACATTACAAAACTTTGGTTTTACGACAAACAAACCAGTAAGCGATATTTCTACTAATAGATCAAAAAAAAGTAAGAATATCAATCAATTATACATAAGAAATCAAATTTTATTTTTTTAAGAATATAAAATATATTTCATGTTTGTAAACAGGAAAGCTACATGGTCCAACAATTCTACAAACAAGGTCAAAGGAAGATAAAGATCGTGTGTTGACAGAGAGAATAGCTTGCATTCTAACAGGTGATGATGCTCTTACCCAAGCTCAACAAAAAACTGAAACAATTTCGCGAGATAATACACCATCATTTCTTAAGAGTAAAATTCTTAAGGAAATTGAAAAATTGGTAAGATTAAATAGAAAATAATTACATTTTTCGTTAGTTCTTTACTTATTATTTGTTCAAAAAGTATTTAGAGGTTAGGATACGAAATTAAAGGCTGTTACTTAATAGTATCGAACATATTTTTTTAGAGTGATAAGCTATGGGATAAAAGCAGATTAACGAAAAAATATGACTTTTATGTTGAAGAATTGAAATCACATCTTTTACAGTTGAATCAACAACTACAAAAAACAGAATCACTTGTAAGGTTTTGAATATTTAAAAACAATTATTTTTTCATATAATACATAATACAAATCAATTAATTTTTCTCGTTAGGATTTCAGACTTTTATTTAATGAGGTAAATGATGACGATGAACAGAATGTTATTTTATCAAACAGTTCAATAGTATACGAACCATTGGACATCGATGTAACAGTTAATCAAGATAGTGAAAAAACTATTTCTAATCTATCAAATATTTGTGAATCAGAAAGTATGAATTGTGAACTTGACTTTATGAGGAATTTAATTTCAAATTGGAGGGACACATTAAATGACAGTGCAGCGAGTGATTTACTTATTTTTGTAAAAAATAACAAACATATCTATGCTCATAAATTAGTTTTTCATGTACAGTGTTCAAACATTTTACTTGATACTGAGCCAAATGATACAGAAACACAACCTCGGATAAGAGAAAAAATATCTTGGCTTGATAAAGATCAAATTTCAGCTCTAGCATTTTTAGAATTTATTTATTGTGGTATTATTTATAAAAATATTAGTGTTTTTGATAATGATAATTTATTATCGGAGGTTAAGAAGTTAGCAAAATTATATCATGTAAAAGAGTTATTTACATACATAAGAATAAAGCAAAAGGAACTTGCATACAAAAGACTGAAAGAATCTGAAAATGTAAATAATGATGTGACTATCATAGATAATCATGAAAATTGTGTTAATACCAATCAATCTCCAATTACTGAACCAGAACAAGAATGTGATACTTTAGTTATTAAAAAACATTTTTCTTTTGAAACTCAGGTAAGATAAATATGTTTAAAAGCAATATAAATGTGTAATATTTATTTCTATTCTTTTATTTTATATTTATTTTTATTTTTACTTTTAGGCAACACAAATTAACAACTCATTAACAAAATATAATTCAGATCCTACACCATTTTCAAATAAAAAGTTGTGTATGAAAAATTACAATGATAGACGAATTACAGCATCTCCAGATTTATTCGAATCAGAAGATGAAGAAGAGACTATTTATTCATGCAAAACTCAAGAAAATAATCAGATTGAAGAAAGTGGAAATAATACGAATTTGAAAATATTAGTTGATTTAATTGATGAAGATGAAAAATATAACAATATTAACACTTTAAACAGAAATACAGATCATAGTGAAGAAAATAGTAAAAAAGATGAGCAGATTAATTCTCAACAAACAGTTGTCAATTTAAGTGGGTCACAAAGTCCTCGAAGTGACAAATCTTTCATTCTTTCACCTATAAATGATATACATGAGGCGGTAACTCCCAAGTATAAAGGATCACCAGAAAGGTATAATGATGTAACACTGGCAAAAATAGATTATGATGATGAAGAAATTGCTGAAGCAGTAACTCCAAAATATAGAGGGTCACCAGACAAGTATAATGATATAACTCCGGAAAGACAAAATTATAATGATATTGCTGAAGCAGTAACTCCAAAATATAGAGGATCACCAGAAGGGTATAATGATTTAACACAGAAAAAAATAGATTATGATAATGAAAAAATTGCTAAAGTAGTTACTCCAAAATCTAGAAGATCGCCAGAAAAGGATAATAACATAATTCCAGAAGAAGATGATGACAATATAGAATTTCACAAAGCAATAACACCAGAATCTGATACAATATCAAGACTAAATGATCATATTACTCCAAAGAAGCTAGTATATGTTAATGTAGAAATTTCTGCACCTAAAGAAGCTGTGCCTGAAATCGATGAAGAATCAATGTACACTGCAGTGACTCCTCCAAAATCGGATGCAACACAATTTGAACTAAAAGGAGAAAATATTCACAAACTCAAAACAGATTTAAGTTTATTCATTGATAAAGTAAAAAAAATGAATGCTAAATCAGCTTTGGATACAGATTCTGAAACAGATACACCAGAAATTCGAGTAAAACATAGAAACCCTTTTCTAAAAAAACATCGAGATGATTCTTATGCATATTTAAGGAATGATGGTCATAAAAATTATGAACCAAGACGAGCAATTAGTTTGCTTGAAAAAGATGTATTAGAAGGAGAAAAGAAATCAGTGCCTTTTAATCAAATGACACATGATTCTAATGATACAAGTAATAACAAATTATTAAAAAGTAAAGAATCATGTGACTTATCAACAAATCAATTTCCAAATATAAATTTAAGTCCAGATTTACAGGATGAATTTATAGACATAGATGAACCAAAAACTACCGAGAATTCTCTTTTCCTTTTAAAAGAAAGATCTCAAAATTTTAAAATACCTGAAAAAGTAACTTCAATATCTTCTGCCAAAAAAGACAATGAAGAATCTATTAATGTTTCAACTTCTGATGATGAAATACACGACATAACAATAAATGAAAGAGAGATGTCTATATACTCAAGATATAAAAAATCTAACAAATATAATAATAGCATCGAAAAGTATCGAAAGGAATTAAATTTAAGTTTACAGCAAAACAACTCTTCGGAGCAAAAACTCAATGTTGAATCGAAGGAAAAACAAGATTCTAACAATATTTCTCCAAGTGCAAGTACTTCAAAACAAGTATTACTGCAAAACAGTACTGTGATAAAGCCAAAAACTGTAATTGAAGACATAACTTTAGTTTCTGATTCTGATGATGAAGAACATAACAATTTAGAAAGTATTTCAAATCAAAAAGAACTATGCATCCAGAAAAACTCTACTTTAGAATCAGAAAAAAAAAACAACAAACCCAAAATAACATCAGATATTACACTATCTAATATTGAAGATGACACTACATTTCCACTCGATTTAGTTGATGATAATCCAGAGCGATCCAGAACTTCAAATATTACAAACTCTACTGTAATAAAGGAAAAATCAAAAAGGAATGTCATTTATTTATCGATAGATTCAGATGATGAAAGCATACATAATGACAGTACGTTTCCATATAATTTAGCAGTTGAATCAGATAATTCACTGAAAAATAAAAAATGTAATGAAAAAGAATTATTTAGTGGTAAAAATAAACAAAAAAAATTATTAGAAATATCAGAAAAAAAGAACGATGACGTTGATGCCGAAATTAGTAAAATTTTACAATTAAGTCCAGAGTTTACAAATGATGACAACTTACTTGACGAGTCAAAAAAGTCCAATAGTCAAGAGAAACTAGATCGAGACGCGAATACAGATAAAACTAGTGAACGTCACAACGGTCGGTGCGAAGTAATAACGTTGAGTCCAATATCAATTATTTCAAGTCCAGAAATATGTGATATCGAAAAAGGCAGTGAACTTGAATCAAAAAATCCTAATAAAGCTATGAACAGGGAATTTAAAAAAGTTGATAATTTAAATGAGAAAAGAAATGATGAATTTGATTCATTTGAGAACGAGTGTTTTAACGAGATAGACTTTAATGATGATTGGATTACAAAATCTGCCTTAAGAGATAATAGTGCTAAAAATAAATCGCCTAAATTAACAAGTAACAGATCGAAGAGAAAATCAACTTTGGAACAAACTTCTCCGAAAAACAATTTCTCATCGAAATCAAATTCAAAATCACCAAAGAGATCAATACCTCAAAATTCACAAATACCATCACTAATGTCTTCGCCAATTTTAAGTCAAAATAGACGAAAATTACAAGAAACACCTAATGATGAATCTTCGAAATTTAATAAGAGTAAAAAAACAGAAAGTGAATCAACCAAACAGCTATCAAAAGAAATTAAAAAACTAAAAACTAAATCTGCATCAGCTTCTAATATCTCGGAAAAAACAGGTGTCGAGAAATGTAATTTACAAAGGTCATCTTCGTTTGTAACTCCAGATCAAAATAGAAAATTGTCACGAGAACCTAGCAAACATGACGAAGACGTAACACCACCTGTAGATTATAGTAGATTGAAAACACCGGAATTGCAGGTGCTGAAAGGAAAAATTATTTCTTAAATTATTAGAAAAAATCAAATTTTCATATTGTTCTTTATTTTGCAGAGAGAATTAAAGAAATACGGTTTAAAACCCCAAAATCGAAATAAAGCTAAGCTATTGTTGAGACACATTTACAATGAAACTCATCCAGTGGCTCCTTCATCGCAGAAAAGAACTTCTAGTGATAATACTTCAAGTGAAGATGAACCACCTTTTAAAAAGCAAAATCTAAAAAAAACGTGTAAAAAAAATATTTTAATTGAGAAAAGTGAAATAAATACAGCTCAAACTTCACAAACTTGGTAAAAAATAAATTTCAAATTCCAGTAATTTATTTTATACAATGCATCATATTCATTATTCTTATCCATCTTATAATTACTGTTTATAGTCCAATTATAGCAGAGGAAATGGATTACGATGAACCTGATGCGGCTAATGCTTTAAATAATCCTGTAAGTATTAAAGATGTTTTCTTTAGACTGCTTGAAACTAATAAGGAATTGTACACTAAAGTTTTAACATACGAGCCTTTGCCATTGGAGTCTTTGCATTTAATATTGAAGCAAAACGGATTTAAATGCAAAATTAACACTCTTATGAACTTTCTTGATGAACAAGTAGGTATCAATGAAATTGTTACTTTAATTTAAGTGAATATTATCAAACTAATGAGCATATTTATTTTAGTGTATAACATTCCAAGTACAAACGGGCAAAGGCAACCGTACGAAAAAGAAAAAAAAATAAATCTGTAAATATTGTATTCATATTATTTTCTAATTTTGAAATTATTTTTTACTAAAAGATTTATTAAAAGTATAAAAATAATACGCTTGTGAATAACTAGAAGTATAATGTATATATATTTTTTATATGCGAAGTAGGATATAATAATAGTATGTAAGCATTTGCTGGTTGGAAAAGAAACCAATTATTTTAATATATAAAAGATTTATTCATTGTTTATAAACCGTAATAAAAGCTAAGGTAACAGGAAACAACTGAAAATTGTAGTTAAATCTAATTTATCACAAATACGATTTGTAACTCCTTGTGCATTTTGATTCAAGCAGTCAACATAAATAACTACGTTGAATTCAGTCTAAATAAAAGTAAGAAATTTTTAGACAAAACATTGTCGGTAAATTTGCTTATAAAACGTTTCTTCGTTACAGTGTATTGTGGCCACTTTTCAATGTGATCATTTTTCGCACGATCATCATAAATATATATAGTTCCTATAGTAATTTTAATGATTTATTTATTTATGAACTGCGAGGAATCAATTTGTTTTCTTTAGGCTGTAAGAATTCTTCAACAATAGCAATCACCATTTCGCTTAGAATGTTTTGAAGTTCCTTCAAATCTCTGAAATTAATTAAATATTGATTATAGTATTATATTACGCAATTAAAAACAATCTGTTAAATTGCCGTAAAAAATAAATACGTACTTTTGATCTGGGGAAGCACAAAGTTCATTGTAATATTTAATTTTTGGTTCAGTTCCACTAGTTCTAAGCGTACAAACTAATCCATTTTTAAAAGCAAACGTTATCATCTGGCTTGATTTAGATACTGGTAGAACCGCTTTATTTCCAGGCTTAGTATTATCGTACCCTGTAGTTAAGTCTCTGACACTTGTAATAGTATATCTCCCTCCGAGAATGCCGGTTGGATACTAAAATAAAAATTTATTGCATGTCAATATTACGTCAGTTTTACGATTACAACTTTGCATAATGATAATGCATCCATTAATTTCTATTATACAATAAAAATATGTTTAATTAAATTTCAAAAGTAAAAACAAAATAACTTTGAAAATAAAATTTGAATAGAAATGGGTTAACGGGCAAACACCCTTTAGAAAACAAATAAATAGGGGAGAGTGGGGCATGAGCGTCACCCTAACTTTAAAGAGATCTCTTAATGCCAATTTCAATTGTAATGAGATTAAAAAAAAAGGAATATATTGAGATAGACCAGAATAAATAGATGTAATTGCGATAAAAAAGTTTCAGCAAATAATTAATTTTTTATAAAGACAAAATGTACATGTATCGATATGCTCCATTTCCCCCCTAAACGGGGCAGGTGTATGTCACATAGGTGGGTACGAATGTCATGGGAAAATGAAATATTTTTTATAAAAATTTTATCTTTTTTTAAACTAGAAAAATCAGCTGTTCTCTCTAGCACTGCGCTGCCCGTCGATTTTCGTGTGACCCTCGTGCCCCACCTCGATACCATTTTTATTATACTTAAAATTAATGCTTAATACTTTTTATTATTTAATATAACTTTTAAATTACGCATCCTAGATTATTCATTCAAAAAGGAAATTAGCTCACTAAATTACTAAAATTTTGACTACTTATTTTCTATCTAGCCGTCGATGAGAAATTCACGAGCGCTCGTGACTTTTATAGGCTCTAATTTTCTATTCAACCTTATTCATTTAATTTGAATTTTTTTTAAAGAAAATGCTATGGGAAAAAATATGCTACGTTTAGATTATAATCACTAAAAATTTTTAATAAAATACTCAGTTCTGAAGTTTTTATAAGGATGTCCCTTTTTCGTCTGAGCTTTTCGTGCCCCACTCCCTTAACCCATTTCTTCCCAAGCGGTCATTTTATAGTCGATTGGTTTTTTGCCTAAAAAATTGTCGAAAAATAATAATAATAACCAATAGCACTTTTCTGAAGTAAAATTGTCCGCTCTTTCCGATTCTGAAGTCAGAATTTTGAAATTTCCGTTGGAAAATTTTTTCGACAATTTTTTAGGCAAAAAATCAATCTACTATAAAATGGCTGCTTGGGAAGAAATGGGTTAAGGTAGTTGACCCAGTTCTCGATAGCTTAGTAAGCTATAAAAAATGCTTTAATTTTAAAAAAATTGAAATTTTTTGATTTCAATCAACTATTAATTAATATACTTATTTAACAAATAACTCGAAAAAAGCGAAATTTTAACGTAATATTTACTTCCAAATTCAATAAACCAAAAAAATCCGATAAAGTAACATGAAAAAGTAAAACGTAGTTGAATGTTTTATTTTGTAATGCCGTATTTATTTATTTATAACGCATTGGGAACAGTAAAGTTTTAGATGGCTTTTTGAATGGATGTCACGTGACTTCATCAACACGAACGTCGAACACCGCAAAGCCAGCGCCTCTGTAGCGAATGTAGGTACTAAACGGACTGCAGCTAGGCTTCAGTATTCACAGCCTTACTGTGTAGTACCTATCGTCGCCAGTGTGGTGTAGTGGCGCTGGCTTTGCGGTGTTTGATGCTCGTGTTGATGATGTCACGTGACATCGCATTGAGAAGAAAATTGTCTTGGGAAGTTTATTATTTTTAAGTATATTATACAATAAAATTGAATTTAAAATTCATGCAAGTTTCCTGTTAAGACGGAGTTGTCGATATACGAATTAAAATAGTTATAAGTTGATAAATCAAAGTTTAACTTTTTCGCTTATTTTGTTGAATTAAAAGCTAATCTTGGCATTACAGTTTTTTAAAATGTTCGATTTATATTACAAAAATGTCACTTTAAAGGAAACATCGAGAAACGCATCAAATCTGAAACTGTCAAGAAGTATGAATTTTTATTTAACAAGTAGCGCTAACTGAGTTTTTACAATTCAAAATATTTGTTCAGTGATATATTCTTAATATAGAAATAATTTTTTCGTACCGAAAAATTGTTCAAAATATATCTAAAATCGTATGATTCCTTCGAATTATCGACAACCTATCGAGAACCGGGTCCACTATAGAAAATTCTGATTATCGTGTAACAATAGGAGAAAAATATCAATCAAGTGATAGCCGACCGTATAAAATATCTAACTATGTAAAGAAAAACGTTCTTATCGATTAATCAATCAGTTAATCAATCACGATTTTTTTCAAAATCGTTTTCTCACTTTAAATAAGATACTCAGTCTAAATTAAATCGTGAAAATAGATTTAATCTTAAAAAATTGATTAATCTTGAAGATAGTCGACTAAAACCCCGATTTACTCTGATTTATTCAGAACAGATCAGATTCACTCAAAGTCGATAAAATTCGATATGTTTCGAGCTTCAAATAAACCTATAATGATATAAGTGTTTAAGGACGTTCACCGGTTGACAGTAAGGTTAGCAAGTTAATTTTCGAAAGAATAATTATTAAATGAGAATATTTATAATAAAAACCCTTTAGTTTATAATATAAAGTATTAATATATTAGTAAAGAATATAAAACTTATGAAAAAGCACCAAAATCCACGATATAGATATACTAATAACATTTGAGCACAACTTTAGATAGCTATTTCTTTAAAAAATATATATAATCATTGAAATCTTTATGTAAGGGGAGTCGTACAGTATGAATACACTTTCGGTATGAACATCTTTTAGTTTTGGACCACCACAACACGCCTGTGTGTGAACTTGGTGTATGTTATTGTTTTATTATAATACAATTTACATCTAGTATTTTAAATTTACGACTACCAAAGTTATCGCGTAATCCATTGATTTACCAATTCTCAGCGAGCGTCAAAAGTTATTTTCGGAAATTTAAAATCATCATTTTTTTATTTTAGTAGATAAATAAGTTTTTGCACTAAATTTGAACTCTACCAATTTTTTTTTGTTCAGAGAGGGCGATTCAATGAATAAATACTTTGGAAAATCAATTTTCATTGTTTTTATGAAAAGTTACAGCCAAAATAGCTATGCATGCAAATTATTATTAATACGATACTAGTAATTGTCGTACTTTGATAGGCTTAAAGACGTGTTGGAATTTCTATCGCAAGATTAGATGCAGTGCAAACCGTTTTACATACATTGGAGCAGTATTATACCTATCTAGTATCTATCAGTCCCCTCTCTCAGCAATGCTATCTATTGCCTTTGGTTTTTTTAACGTCGATTTTATTTTATTCTTTATTAATTTAATTTTGTATTTACCATTCCGTTTATATATAAAAAGAATTATAAAGTTTAATATTTTATCTAAAAATATCGACATTACGAAAAATGTACGAGTGATAGTGGCTCAGAGCTAAATAATGTTCATACTGAAAGCTTATTCATATCATATGACTCCCCCTACATAAAGATTTCAATTGTTAAATACATTATTATTCGTATCGAACTATACTGAATTCTGTTAGTCTTCGCCGCGGGCTTGCGAAATCTGTTAGTCTTCGCTGTGACCTTGTGATTTCGGTTAGTCTTCGTCGTGAACTCGTGAAATCTATCAGTCTTCATCGCAAACGGGTGAATTCGGTTAGTCTTCGTCTTAAGTTTTGAAATCTGTTATTCTTCGTATGAGGTGTCGATATGTAAGGGAAAATGATTAGGTGGCTTTGCGCCTGCACTGATTCTCGTCTGAGAAATAATATTTTGCGCTGGAAAAAATATCATTGGTAGATATTGATACGTAGTTTGCACGGATCTGAGCTCAAGTCGTAATTCTTCGTAAATTTCAATAAGAAAAATCATTCATATTTGTATGTTGGCCGAGTTGTCAAACTAGAATTGATTATCGTCAAAATCCGATCTATGCTTCAAACAGCTCCAACTTAACAGTGGTTTAAACTTTCGGCTGGTCAACTACAGCAACAGCGAAAGGATCAACGAATAACGAAGAAATAATTAATATTTACAGAGTAATAATCATAGTTTTTTTTTTAGAAATATGTTAGACAATTATTATTAAAAATTAGAATATTATTTTTCTCTGTATTTATTGTTTTTCATTTGAAATCGTCGGCAAAAGTTTAAAACTTCGTCTGACTAATCTTAGTAATTTTTCTGATTTTTATCATTGCATTTACAAATGATTACGACTAGAGCTTAGATCCGCGCAAACTACGTATCAATATCTATCATTGACAATTTTTTCAGTTCAAAGTATTATTTCTCCGATGAGAATAATTGGCACAAAGGAACCCATCATTTTCCCCGTTTACTATAAATACGAAGTGCGCTATATATATTCAATGTTTAGAGGGACCTTAATATTTTAACAGTTTTTTCGCATAGATGAAGATATTGCATGAATAAATAAAGATTCTTCGGTCTCAAATTTATTTGTTGCAAGTTCGCTCCATAAACGTGTGATTTTTTTTAGTAATTCACAGAATTCTACGCTAAATATATGAGATATAACTGATCTTATATTAACGGGACCTAACCACCTTAAAATTACAAATAAATTTGTTATATATTTTTTAGGTGACGAAAAATTATTCATGATATTCGATTTTCCGGGAACACACAGATATGTATTTTGAACACTATAAAACCTCAATAACTTCAGTCCGATCAGTTGGACTTGCCTAGTACCGCCCACCATCTGTTCTCTCTTCCATTGCCAGATGGAAGCTTTTAGGTACGGTAATTTGTTGCATATTATAGTGCTGTTAAACATTACTCCGAGATCATTGCCTTAAATTCAAAGCTGCAAAAGTTGTTCAGACAAATAGTTGTTCGGCTAATTTTGCCAGTATTAAAAGTTAATTTTAACAGCTCAGTACTTATTGTGCAAATGAGTTTTAGACTATGTAGCAATTTATACATGATATTTAAACCTTTATCTGCTAAAAAAATCCTCAGTGCCTCGATAATTCCTTGCCCTCGAGCAGTATTATATTACCTATCTAAATTGGTAAAATAAATTTCTTGCCTAGTACCGCTTGCGCGACTTATGCCTAATACTGTCCATATATTATTAGATATATTTTTCGTAATTAAAGTTTATTTAACCTATGAGAACTTAAATTATATTGTAAGATACTCTTGAGTTTTACTTTGTATTTTTCTTTTGAGCAGCAAGATGTCTAAAATTGAATACAAGATAAAAGAAACGGGAAGGAATGTAAAAAGACCATAAAATTACGACTGCTAAATAAAATATCCCAAAGAGAGTAAGAATAGTGATTATTTTGTTTCTAATAAATGCTAAAGTACAAACTCTTAATAAAAAAATAAAAATACTATTTTCTTACCTTAAAAACTTTTTAATTATTATTTATTGGCCATTTACACCATTAAAACTACGAAAACTATTAGTGGGCAGTACTAGGTACTACAAATTTTTCCATTATATTTTTATAAAATGTTCAAATTTACCGTAAATAAGTAGTTAATATATGATGAATAATTTATCCTCACCTAAAAACATATAACCAACTTATTCTGATTTTAACGTGATTAGGTCCCCTTAATAAACATTCATTTTTAAATAATATTTAATAAATTATTAAATTAATAAATAATAATACACATTATTTCAATAATGTTTTAATACAAAGTTTTAATCTTTTCCTCTCATCGCGAGCATTATTATTTATTTTAATGCGAACATCCGAATATTCAGACTTCATAAATTATTAAGTCCCCCCATTAGGGAGAGTACCATCCCCTTACGAACATATTCTGAAGAATAATGTATCGTGCTCGAGACTTTTGATTAAAACAAGTCAAGTGTAGGTATTTTAATTTATTGGTTTTATCGATATGAGCTGCGGATACTGGGACTGCAGCTTTGATAGTATAATACTATTTCGAATTCTTGATAAGACGTAGTATAAATATAAATAATTAATATCACCGGAACTACAAGTTGGCTACGTTGATGTTTTAACGTTATGAATATTTAACTAACAGATTGTAAAAAGAAAAGAAAGAAAACTGTAATGGTATTTTATTATCAAATTTAACTTATTTTCAAATCATTTATATAAAAAAAATCATTCATAATATTAAATAATTTTATCCAACTTACAACTACTTGTAAGTATAGTCATTTTACAAATCTCAAAACTAAACGTTCGCTGAAAAACTCGTCGAAGCAACTCTTGGAGTCGTTAAGCTTTGTATACACTAAGAAAAGTATATAGTAACGTACACAATATATATATATATCGTAACTGACGCAGATGCAATATGATATCGTTATGTTAGTAATCTGAAATCTTAATGTCTACATTACAAATACATTTTTAAACAGCTTAATTATTTTCAGTAGGCGAAATATTATGTGCAGGTCCCATGCTCATATTTTTACAATTTTGGACCAAAAGAACTTCGTTTTGCAATTTTTGAGTCGGAAAAGTTACGATGTCGTACTTTAACGGTATGACATTTACGATATAGTTTTTTTCAGTACAGTCCCATTGATCCCTGCAAGTGACGCATGAAACGTTTTCAGGCATTTTCGATTATTTTTCTACGTAAGCGCAAACGCGTTTCCACACAATAACGCCTTTGTCTCTAAAAACTTTTCATTAAACTTAAAACAGCTGCGAATTCACCGCCACTCATCGCCAAACCCCTTCCACCTTATACCAATCCCGTAACATCCACAATCGCTCCTATTACTCACACGTCAAATCCTATAAACTTATTAATAAAGAAAAACCATACACGCGTAGTGCAATCCGACAGCGCAACCTTGCTCCAACCCGTCCGAGCAATAAGAAAAGCGAGCTTATGAAAGAAAAAAAAAAAGCCAGCCGATCGTCGACTCACATCGCCTTGAGCTCGCTCTCGTCGAAGAAAGGCGCGAGGTGATAGAGCGACTGCACCGCGGGTATGGCCAGCACGCCGAGGAGCAGCGACGGCACCAGCGTCAGCGAGGCCAGGGCCACGTCCTGCAGCTTCTCTACCCAGAATGCCCTGCTCGACGTCGTCGTCGTCGTCGTCGTCGTCGTCGACATCGTACACTTCAGCTCCGCTTCGGCACTCGCGACTTACTCAGCGAGAAAACGCAGTCGCGATTCAAACGAATAGAACTCACACACACACACACACACACGAAAAGAAAATGCAACAGCGCGCGCGCGCCGATTTATAAATCGCTGCGCCTGCACTCGAACGGAAAAAAAAGAAGCAACCGCGTGCGCAACTCCGTCTAATACTTTTACCGCGAGGAAAGCCTTTCTGCGATTCGCGCCCGGTGCATCGTGTATTATATACGTTTATCCGATATATATATATATATATATATATATATATATATATATATATATATATATATATATATCTCAGAAGCGCGCGCCGTCAATTGTTGCACTCCGCCGGCGCCTTATAATCTCGCGAAAGGAGTCGCGATGCACATGGCGCGGGGACGATAAGCGGCGAAATGTGCCAAGAACTCTTGTGGCTCGCGATAAATCGCGATCGCGAGCTATCGACACGCTATGTACGAGACGCGCCGCGATTCCTTTTGCAAAGTGCACCGAGCAATGCGGTGCACCTCGGCGATTTTCCGGCGCGCTTCCTCATGCATCGCCGCGCGACGGCGCACTTGTCGGCCTTGATGATCCGCGATATCGCGCTCGTGTGTGTTATTATGTATCTGTCGCGCTGCGATTTGACTCGCGTGTATAGCGGTATGTGTAGCGCGGACGGACGGACATGGCCGGACCGAGTGACTAGGCTGATATATACGTTATGCGCGAGCGCCGCGGATTTTCATTCGAGCTGCCAGCGAGTGTGTTTAGCATAATTCGCGTTACGCGAGCGCTGTGGTTCTTTCTCCTTTGTCCGGTGTGTGTGTGTGGGTATGGTTGGCTGCTTTTTCGACGTGAACGATGAACCGCATTTTTTGGAATTTTTATAAGAGCCGCGTGCAGCGCGCGTGATGCATCGACGCGACGTGTATAACGTGCGACAATGCAAATGTTTGTGTTTTTGTCCGCGGTATATGATTTTGCTCTTTTTTTAGTGGTCTGGACGGGCGAGGAGTGGAGTTGACGTCTTGAGAGAATGAAAAAAGAGTAGAGCGATGCATTTCGATTACCTAACGATCGTTATAATTTGATGCTTGAGTGGAAAAAAGAGGTTGTCTCGGAGAACGCTTATGATTAAGAGGCTAAGTCAGGAATCGTGTGAAATATTCTTTTAGCTGATGATTTCTCGCTTTTAATTTGAATATGCTATAATTAAAAATAAGAAAATGCATGTTTGCCAAAACAATTAATTTTACTATCTTGTACGGTTGCTATTATAAAATTGAAATCGAGTAATTATTAGTTGAAATAGCCCCCTTTCTCACGATTTCTGAGTTCATCAAACAAACTGAGCTAGCCCCTTCTTCAAACAATTTATCAGATGGCTTTTGTTCCGCTGTGGTTATGCTGCGGTTGCATTCAAATTCATGTCACGGATTTTTATAATTTTTATACGCTATTCTTTAACTCAACATGATGTTAGTCTGTCTATTTGGAACTTTTTGGACAGGTGGATGTCGGATGACAATACATTATGAAAATTTATTTGGGCCAGTTTGGGCCCATTTAGACCGGGATAGCAAAAGATTATATAAGGGGGTGCAGGTAATGTGGCCACCTTCAGGAACTTTCGATTCCTAGTAGATATATATCGGGTTTTGGAAATTCGGAAACTATTGAGACATATTATTTGAACCTTTAACTCTAATACCTCACGAGTATTTTGCAAAAATATTACTCTATGTGTACTCAACAGTGTTGGTAAAGTGGCCACCTATCAGTTCTTATGGTGAAGTCGTATAATAAGTGCTTCAGAAAGTCAAGACTAGCCCAGCAGACTTCCTTTATGTATTATTTAACTACATGGTACCGTATCTATGTCTTGATGTCGATATTCTAGTATTAGTAGGCCTAGGAATTTTGAAGAAGCAACCGCCGTCGTTATCGGCGGCGATTGCCTTTGCCTTGCAATGCATTCGTATGGCCACTTTACCAATCGATAAATGTCTACAAAAGTTGCAATTTTCGAATCGAAAATAAACTCTACGGCAATAACTGGCACATGCATCTTAAAAAACGTAAAAAAGCTACATTTCATGTACCGTATGATTTTTTTCGCTTATATCACGTTGACGAAAGTGGTTTCTTTACATATATGCACTGCTAAGAAATCAGAGTTTTGATGCTATCACGCGTAAACATGATATTATCTTATAATTAGAGGGCGCTAGCAACGGGGTCAGCGCGCCTCTCAACATCTACTGTCACAATACATATACTGTAGAAGTTACGGCGCCCCAGAATAACGCATACAGCGAGCTCTCGTGTAGGTGGTCACATTACATACATGGCCACATTACCTGCACCTGGCTTATTTTATCAAATTCCTTATACTTCTTTTAATTTCTTAAATTAATCTGGCGTAGAAGCGCGCACGCGCGTGTGTGAGTGTGTGAGTACGTGTATGTTTGTGTCTAATTGTATGATTTAAGACACATTAAAAAGCTAAAAGAGATAAATAAAATAAAAAAGATTTAAATTATATTAATTAATAGAGCAATCCAAAAAATACCGCTATATTAGATCCCAAAACTATTTATTACTTTTTACTTCATTTTTATATCACAGAGAGAATTTTCTAATAATAATTATAACAAAATTTACGATAAAATTTACCGTAAATATCTATAAAGCTGGAATACTCCGACTTTCTGGCACTTTTTACTCATATTTTACTATAAATTTTACCACACTGAATGGTAAAATTTGCCTAATTTGAGAAAAAGAAGACAGCTGATGAAGGATAACAATTGGGCGAGCACACATTTTAGGTTAAGTATAATATAAATGTGTATAAATGTACTTATTTAAGTATTAATGATACTGATGATAATGATTAATGATTGTAAGAAAATCTACATTTTTAAAAAATATTTCACACAAATTTTATCATCCATTTCATTGTGTTTTATTGATATTTACGATAAATTTATATATATATATATATATATATATATATATATATATATATATATATATATATATATATATATATATATATATATATATATATATATATAGCGTCATCGAAAAAATAATTGCAAGATATTGCACATTAGCATGAAAGAATATTAATGTGAAAAGAAAAATTGTTAAAATAATTTGTTTAGCAATTAATTAACATTTATTATGCATTTATGCACATGTGACACATGTTTTCGTAGTAATATATATATATATATATATATATATATATATATATATATATATATATATATATATATATATATATATATATATATATATATATATATATATATATATATATATATATATATATATATATATATATATATATATATATATATATATATATATATATATATATATATATATATATATATATATATATATATATAATGTAATGTAATATATATATTACTATGAAAACACGTGTCTCATGTGCATAAATGTTAATTAATTGCTAAACAACTTATTTTAACAAATTTTCTTTTCACATTAATATTCTTTCGTGCTAATGTGCAATATCTTGTAGTTATTTTTTCGATGACGCTCTACTTTTGCAGTTGGCGATAGCGGGTACAGGCTACATCCAATTGTTGATAATTACTTTATAACAAAATAATTAACATTTATGTACATTATGACACATGTTTTCGCAGTAATTTTTCCCGTATAATCGAATGGCGCTATTAGATATTCCTGAAAACCATTTTTAAAACAATTGTTTAAACAAATTCTTTATAAACAACTTATTTTAACAATGTTTTTTTGCCATTAATGTTATTTCGTACTAATGTGCAACATCCCGCAGTTAGTTTTGCAACATCCCGGCAAGGTCAGCCATGTATTTTAATGAGTTAATACACTTTTGGAAAAAGAATTACACTGTATAGAAAAAACAATAATTTTTTTAATATGCTTTGTAAAATTTCCTTTTCACATCATAAAAAATAAAAGCGTGGGGCACTCGTGTATAATTAAATTTGCATGATGTGCCCCACGCTTTTATTTTTTATGATGTGAAAAGGAAACTTCGTATAGTAAGGGAAAACGGGGTCAAACCGATCACTTAATTTTAAGAAATATTAAGTTTATTCAACGGGGAAAATATTTCTATGTTCTTTAAAATGCATCTCTCATCTTAATAAATGCTGAAAACCAAACATATAAAAGATTTCTATAAAGATATACACATCGATGGGTTTTAGCTACTTTTCTTATAAGAGCAGTTTGCATTAAAACAATTTTTTAAATATTTTCATTTCATTATTCGAAAAGTTGAGTACTAGATAAGAAAAATAAAAATTCAAGCTTCCAAATTCAAAAAGTTTCATTTGCCTAGTGAAATATTTTTAAATTAATTTTGTAACCGTATAATGAAATGGGGTCATTGCGATCAGCGTGTATTTAAATTGGGGAAGCACAAAATGACGTTAGGGTTACCGTATATTTCCATGATATAATGAAACGTTTATAAAAGCTTTGTTTTGACTTTGCTAGTACAAAATAGCATCTTACACATTAAAATTTAACGTTACAAGCATTTTTTTAACGTTTCGTCTAAGTGATCGGATGAGACCCGCCTTGTACGATTACCGTTGAAGAAACGATTTTCTTTATTTCAATACAAAATTACGAGGTTTCTGTTTTTGTCCGTTAAAACTATTCAAATTCAAAAGTTAAAAAAAGCAAAAAATACTAATATATTTTTATTTATAACAAGTTTTCCTTACCTTCTGCCCTTTTTACACATATTAAAAACTTATTATCAGTGACTGGGCTCGACTTCGATCCAGAGTCTGGCAAGTATTCAACCACAAAATACTTTCGGATATTTTTCTGATTCTATAAATATCGAGAAATAACAACGAAATATCAATTTCTAAGCATTCTACACGATGTATTAAGCCGATATTCGCGATTTAAAAAAGTATCAGAAAAAAGTATTCGTTAGATACTTTGGTCGGATACTGAGTATCCGAAAAAAGTATGCGACGGATACTTTCGTCGAATACTGAGTGTCCGAAAAAAGTAACCGATGGTCAAATACTATTTTCAGATACTTTACTTATTTTAAAATGTCTAAAAGAAGTCTCAAATATTCCCAGACTCCCCTAAACATAGATGATACCACATGTTTAGGTGGACTCTGGCATATTTAAGACCTATTTTACGTATTTTGATACCGGGTATATTTTTATTTTTGGCAGTAAAATTTCTTATACCCTAAAAATTGCGTAAAATAGGGCCACATAACCCCTAAACATGTAGTATCATCTGGATGGTACCCCATACTTAGGAGCGCCTAGCAAATTTTGAGACCACTTTTAGACATTTTAAAATAAGAAAAGTATCTGAATAAAGTATCCGACGGATACTATTTTCGGATACTCAATATCCGACGAAAGTACCCGTCGGATACTTTTTTCGGATACTGAGTATTCGGCGAAAGTATCCGTCGGATACTTTTTTCGGATACTTTTTTAAATCACGTATATCGGCTTAATACATTGTGTAGAATGCTTAGATATTGATATTTTGTTGTTATTTCTCGATATTTACAGAAAATAGAAAAGTATCCGAAAATATTTTGTGGTAAAATTCTTACCGAACTCTGCTTCGATCTTCGCCAGTAATACATCCGGGTGGAAAAGAGATTTTTGTCACCGGAAAAGAGCGGCCTTGCCTTAGGAAGCAAGTATCTTACTGCCTGAGCCATGGTCGCTCCTACATTAAAAAAAATATTCTTTTTTTTCAGTGCAATTTTTTTATAAAGGCTTCTTTTTTTATCGGGTTTAGTTAATAATCAGGAATTTTTTAATTTGTAATTTTTATCACCGCGGATAATAATGCATTCTAATGCTATTATATTTATAATACATTAAGTCATTTATAGTTATTACGACGTTTTGAAATCCATATGTGATTTGATTTAGAGCAAGATATCCGCGATAAAACCAGCTTAAGATAGTTAAATAGATAGACTTTAATTTTTATAATTTCTGATAACGCACTAGAATGTGATAATGAATACCTTATACTGTCATTAGGAAATCATTTTGCATGATATGACATATTTAATCATAAGTTTCATCCAAGAATGCTATTAACATACGTGCTAATTTTAAAAATACATCGGTTGAAACAGAATACATTCTGTGTATGTATAATGCTTTTGTAAATATAACTTATTTTTTAGAATTCCAGAACTAAAAAATATGAACAAATTATTAGAAATTCAGTTTTTCTTAGAAAGTTATGATAAAGTTACTATCAATAGCATAACTAAAAAAATAAATATTAACTTTTCAGTATTGCAATATTTTTGTTAAATTCATACGTAAATAACTATAAAGCAAATATGAGCAAAATCGTAATTTTTGGATTCAAGTACTTCTACAAGTACATTTACTTTTATTTTAAGCCAAAAAGTATGATTTTGTTCATCTGTGGTCATTAGTAATATAGAGAAGAATATCCAATAAAATCTTTAAACGCTTATTTTCTTTGTTTCCGAGATTAACAAATGATATTTTTTAGTACAAATACATGTACTTGTAGAAGTACTTAAAGTAAAAAAGTACGATTTTGCCCATCTGTGCTATAAAGGTTTTAAACCTGTTCTGATAAAGCATGTGATTTTTTCGACTACGACTTGTTTGTTTCAGTCTATAGTAGCTAAATATTCTATCATTATTATTTATGAATCTAATTACACTCTTAGTAAATAGCAATCCCTCAATGACGCGAAGTGTAAAAAATATTGCATAATAGAATCCAGACACGAAAGAAGCGATAATGTTGTAAAAAAAACTATAATAATCATTTCAATGTTAAACATATGCTCGGAACAACACTTGTACACTTGGATTGCGAGTACAAAAGAAGGTCAAGTTTTCGTTAGTGAAACGTAATACATGATTCATTACAGAATTAATTATCACACTAAGTGACGCCACGACCCAAACAGAGATTATTAACATATATGCACGAAACATGTAAAACATTTTAATTTATAACGAATTTATTTTTTAACTTACCGCATTCTCCTTTCCGCTGAAATTCCTCAGGCGATTAAAGATGGACTTGATTGTTTCTTGATCATGGCAAATCCAGTAAGAATTATCGCTTATGTGATGGCCGTATCTAAAGAAGAGATTCATTATTAAATCATGTATTACCAAATAAGATAATTTTTTAAACAATCAATACGATCGATAATCCTTACTCGCAATATATCTCATTTAATTTGTCAATGAGTGTAAGATCCATTGTTTCGAGATATGCTGCCATTTCAGCGACGCAAGTGGCGGCACTTACGCCATCCTTATCTAAAACGTTCGGACCACACATAAATCCTATAGCTTCTTCGTAGGCGAAAAGAACTGTCTTTCCAGATTTTATTAATTCTGATGCTCTATTACCCATCCATTTGAAACCAGTCAAAGTTTCCTATTAATGAGTCATACATATTTAAAAAGAATAAATACATGTTATAGAGTTATCAATAGTTGATACGAATTATATTTACCTCAAATTTAAAACCTTCCTTCTTTGCCATTGATGCCAGTATTTTACTAGATACTGTCGATGCCAACATGTAAGCATCTGCTATGTTTGCATCAGGGCGTCTGACTTTAAACACATGTAATATCCACCAACCTAATAAAGCTCCTAATTCGTTTCCAGAAAATATATGCCAGTCACCACTAAAATAGAAGTAATTCTTTTTTGTCACACTTGCAACGAAATTAGTACTTTTCGACACTGTTGGGTACGCTGGTTTTTTAGCGCATGGGACGTTTTTCGCACGTGCGAAGCGAGTGAGAAAAGTCACATGCGCTAAAAAACAACGTACCCAAATAGTGTCGAACATTATTTTTTGATACAATAGGTGTAAAATTGCAACTTTAAGAATTTATGAAATGGGTAAAGTGCAACTTTACGCATACTGTGTCGAAATTAGTACATTACGATACGTGTGACCTAAGTAATCCTTTACAGCACGGCGTGTATTAGCTAATCGCGCTAAACGCCGTGCTGCGAAGGACGACTTGTGAGACGAGTATCGTATACTATTTTATAGCCCTGCCTGCCATAAGTCCGCTGTCATGCCTATCCGAGCCCTAAACAGTCTATTGTCGCACCGTGCGGTAGCGCCCGAGCGTAGCGAGGGTGATAAGCACGGTGCATTAACCCATTTTTTCCCAAGCGGCCATTTTATAGTCGATTGGTTTTTTGCCTAAAAAACTGTCGAAAAAAAAAATAATAACCAATAGCACTTTTCTGAAGTAAAATTGTCCGCTCTTTCCGATTCTGAAGTCAGAATTGTAAAATTTCCGTTGGAAAATTTTTTAGACAATTTTTTAGGCAAAAAACCAATTGATTATAAAATGGCCGCTTGGGAAGAAATGGGTTAATGGACTACTTATGTCACGGATAGGCGTGACATAAGTGCGGACTTAGGTCACGCAGTGCTATAAACTCGTTTTTTCATGCTCATATAGGGGGACTAAAGTGGCCGTTTTCCGACCGGCGGGCGGTAAAGTAAATTTTCGAAAATCACCTCTAAATGGGTTTAGACCCACTCCTAAACATCAAGTACCATTCGGATGATAGCGTATGTTTAGGTGTGCCTAAACACTAGTAGGCTAATTTTACAGTCTATCAAGCGTGCGTTTGCGCCGTGTCGAAGAATGGCCAAATTTAGTTTTACTTGGTAGGCATAAAGAAAACACGTTATCAATACATATTTGACAAAAAATACGGTGTGCACGATGGGGGAGAGACCTTTTTCGCCCTTGTGTGTTTGCAATACTCGTCTTCAGCTCGTAATACGCATTTGCCTTCGGCTCGTGCTTGCTCGCTTTCGACTCGTATTGCAAACCTCGAACGCGGGCGAAAAAACCTACATTTTCCCTATGGTACACAATATACTATTATGCATACTATTTAAGAAAATCTGCTTTTTTAATTTATGAATTTTCAAAAATTCAACTTACTCTTTAGTTTTTATTGCGCATGCAAGACGATCTGCATCTGGATCATTGGCAAGAATGATTGTAGAATCATTTTTATTTGCCGTTTTAATACTCAATTCCAGTGCACTTGGCTCTTCAGGATTAGGGAATTTCACTGTTGAGAATTCTGGATCGGGATCTTTTTGTTCTTCAACCACAATAAACGGCTATAATGTAAAAAATATGCATTAAATATTTATATATTTTCACAAACTATACCTCTAATAATTTAGTGATAATATTACTTTGAAGTTGGCAACTTTAAATGCCTCAACCATGTAATTATGACCAACACCATGTACAGGTGTGTATATAAACTTCAATGGAGTATTTTTATTAACTTCAGGATATAAGACATTTTTCTTGATATCACTGAAATATGTTTCCATGACTTCTTCTAATGGATCTTTGAATAAAGGATTGTTGTAGACAGTAGAAGTATCCCATGAAGACTGCAATGGCTCAAGACTTTCTAAAATACTTTTTTGAATTTCTTTATCATGTGGTGAAATAATTTGAGATCCATTTTCCCAATAAACTTTGTAGCCATTATCTTCTTTGGGATTGTGTGATGCAGTAACCATAACACCAGCTGCACATTTATATTTAAGCACACCGTATGGAATGAATGGTGTAGGACAAAGTTTAGAATACAAGTAAACTTTAATATTATTATTCAAAAAAATAGCTGCAGTCAACTCAGCAAATCTAAAATAAAAATAGTTGATAATAACTTTTATGCATTTTAAAAAAAAGTAGTAGAAATTTTAAATTAATTATAATGCATTGGAAAATTTACCTTTTACTATTATATCGACCATCGTATCCTAAAATAATACCTTTCTCTGTGACATCTGGAATAGTCTTTAATAAATACTTTGCTAACCCTTGCCCTGTTTGTATAATAACTACATCATTCATTTGATTATACCCTGGTCCCATTCTCCCTCTGAGACCAGCAGTTCCAAATTCAAGTCTTTTAAGGAACAAATTTGAAAGTGTCTTGACATCCCCTTTTTCAATTAAACTCTGAATTTCTTTTTCTGCTTCTGCATCCTAAAACATAATCAGTTTTAATAATTTATACAAATTATAAAATTTTACTGCTTTTGTCAAAATAATAAACTGGTAAATAAATCTATAAAATATATAAAAATATGTAATTTCTTTATATTGCTAAATTTATTTTTTATTGAGTTTTTATTAAAGTGAAATAAATGTTACTTACTTGATTCCAACTTAAATATTCTCTAATTTTATCATCGAGACTTGAATCACCAGTGTTCACAAAATTAGGTGCCATGGTTCACACTTTTCACCAGTAGCTTTGTCAAGAGTCACAGCTCAACTGTGATAGTACAACCCAACGATATGTTTGTTCGAAGGCAATCCAATGTGCTGAAATATGATAAGTTAAAAAATAATCAATGATTACATACTTTCCTAAAGCAAAACAACTATTACATAAATCCTGTGATACAAAATTCAGAGCTTGCCAAAATCCAGTTTGAAGAAAATAAGTAACAGTTAAGTGAAATTATCAGTTAAATTAAAATTCTATCTGGAAAGCTTTATCCGAGACAGTGCAGATAAATGAAAAGACTGCATTCACCAAATATTTTGTACATACTACTATACAAGGGCTTGTCGCACAATAGCGTCGCTTCTAAAACATAATGCGAACGTCAGTAGATAGAAAACAAGATATCCATTGTACAACTTGTGTTTACTCTTTATCTTCTTATGCTCAATTTACCGTACCAATGATAAGCAATTTGAAATACTTATAGCTACATTAACTTAAGTAAAAACATATCAGCTTATATGTAATATTTTTCATGAATAAGAGATAAGTATGTTATTCAGTAACTTAATTAATTTTCATAAAGGTGTTTGTACTTTAGTTTTTTAATAATTTCTTTTTTACTCTTATAATTAAAAACTGAAAAATATATATGAATTGATATAAAAATTATTATATCACCTATTATGCTACCAGTTTTATACAAGAAAATGTAATTTTAACTAGTTTTCTGTTCCCCATTAACCAATAAGTAAAATTGATTAAAATAAAGCTCTCAAAGTTCATGGGACTTACGTATTTCTTGGTATTTATACGGACTAGAAATTACCACGTAGTGCAGTGTAAAACTTTGGTCAAAACAATAGACCTAACCTCTAAGACGCCGACTAATCTCTTCTTTATCGACAATTGCGGTGGCCCTCATATGGTACTCCTACTTTATACCGACGACTCTATTATAATTATACTATTAAATATTTAAATAATTTTTTCTGTTATAGTACTCATATATCTGTGTAACAACCTCATAAATATCATTAAAAAGGCTTTTTTTCTCAATAAACAAGACAAAAATAAAACTTGATAGGTAGATATATCTACATACTTAAATCTATAAATTATTAATCCTAGCAACTAATGAAACATTTAAACAAACCAAAATACTCCTATAGTATACTTATTATTTATTCTAAACATAATATTTCATTTCCTAAAATGAACGATACAATAAAGAAACACCAAATACAAAATAATATAAATCTTCATTATTTCCTCGAGCCCTAAAAACTTGATCAAAAACTGCTCTCTTCCATTTCATCATATTTCGAAAAGCTCGCTACCAACGCTTCAGCGCGTTCTCTCAGCTCTCTCGCCGCGAGAGAGGTGCTTTCATAAATACCAGATTCGCTTGAAAAATTCACGCACCACCAGAGTAATCTGGCTCGCGAGAGCGAGGAGGGAAAAAGCGTATATAAAAATCGATCAGCCTGTCGCAAGAGAGAGAGAGAGAGAGAGAGAAGGCAGCCTTAACAAAGTTTACATTCGCGGACGAAATTCATCGTGTGTGGGACGGCTACATATCCCCCCATCCCGTAACCTATAACCCAACGACTTTATCGAGAAAGCTGAAAGCTCTCAACTCTCTCTCTCTCTCTCTCTCTCTCTCTCTTCACAGAACAGCAGAGGTGGAAGGGGAGAGGGATGGCAGAATATATCGTCTGCCCGCGACGTCAGCTGTGCTCGCGAGCCGTACAGCTGCTGTCAGCGGCAGGCGGAAGCTTCATCCCTCTCGCACCGTTACGTGCGCGCTCTATTGTACACCCCCCTCGTTCCAGCTCGAGACCTCTCGTCGATCGAATCGATAAAGCGCGCCCGGAGAATCCGCGCGCACATGGTGCAGGTCGAGCCGAGCTGCCGCCGCCGCCGCGGAGATGAGCTGGAGGGAAACGCGCAGGTCTCGAGTGTACTATAGTCTATAAAACACTGCTGAGAGCGCGCGCGCGCGCACGACTTGTTTTCTTTTCGTTGGCTTTTGTTGTTGCACAAGTTGCGCGGGGGTGGCAGGCAGTGTGCATCCACGCGTCTCGCCGCGCGCACGTCGAGCAGCGGAGCGTTGATCCAGATCAGTCGGGAAGAAAAGCGCAAGTGTGATACGTTACGCGTTACAGTGCATATCCAGAGCGAGAGGAGAGATATATAGAGAGAGAGAGAGAGCGCGAGGCAATGGACTTTGCCGAAGCTGCGGGGACAGTTGTAAGAGCAGTAGCGGGCGCCTCTTGGACTTTCGCCGTCCGGAGCTCGCTGCAGTCGTAGTCCGCGTGGAGGCCCTGCACATCGGCACGCGATATACTTATGATGGTTCGCCGCCGCTACGAGCTTATCTGATCGGAGAAGAGGGGCACGATACCCCGCGCGAGAGTGCCAACGACGACGACGAGGAGGACGGCGGCTCTGAGTGTTTCGTGCGCTGGATATAGTCGACGACGTGAGTACTCGGTGCTTTTTTTTCTTGCTTTTTCTGCTTCTTTTTTCTGCGCTTTGGAGTAATGGGTTTTCGAGGTTAGAGGAGCGAGACGCACGTACTTTCGACTTTCCGAAGAGAGAGGGAGAGTGTAGCTGGAGCTTTCGGAAAGCTTCGCACGTTCCATTGATTGATCATACGCTCGACTCGTGTCGGACTGCAACGTGGAGTGCGTGGCTTCTATTTTTGTCATTTCACGGCGGGTGATGTTTGATTGTTTGGGGGACATGGGGGATATATCGGTGGGAAGGTTTATTTCGAGTTTTTTGTTTTTCATTTTTGTTTAGTACAGTGGAAGAAAAAGTAAATGGAAGTGGAAGAATCGTGTGGTACTGCATACTTTAATATTAAGTAGGTTTTGTTAAGAATACATTTTTTTTTAATTCCGTCCAATTATTTGAGTTTTACGAAATATGTAAAAATTGTGATAACATTTATTTGTTGTTTCAGTACAAAAAGCTAATTGCAATTTACTGGAAATTACAGTATTTATCAGTTATCTACGTATGACTCATGACTCGCACTAAAAATATTAAAACTAGCGTTTTAACATAGTAATTTTAAGCTAGACAGCAACTTTTCCTCATCAGTTTGAAACTTTTTCGTAAATTTCGTACATCTGCAAAGAAAAGTTTTTTGTTTCAAGGTATAAATTCTTATCTAATTAGAGTTAAAAACGTTATACACCTTTTATCTTTGTATCACGCAATTTTAAATTTGCAAGTTTCTAAAGTTTTTTTTAAGACCGCTTATTGCATATCCTTTTAGAACAATCTGCTTTATATTGCTTTATTCCAAAATTTATTTATCATATGAATTTCATATGAGTTATAAGAATTTACACCGATACTTCACTTTGATGCACCTTATTAGAATGACCTTAGTTTTGAGATGATAACAGTTCATAATTAATTGCTCTATTAACACAGGAAGTTTTATAATGGATGTTGGCCTGGTGAAAATTGCTGAAGATAAGGATTTTGAGAAGCTGAAGAAACTGTATGATGACAACAATGACTGGAGATTGGACTATAATAAACCAGACTTATCAGTTTGGACGAAAACCGTCCCAGGAATCAGTTTTAGAATGGTGAAGGTACATTTTCTTTAAAATACAAAACAACTTGTGTGTCCAACTAAACTTTATATTCTTTCTATTGCAAATAAATGTGCAAGAAAGATCTTTCTTTCTCTTTATGCATTTATACATTTGTCATTGTAGATTAGAACAAGATTCTCTGATGTGTTGCCTGAAACATTGTACGATGTTCTGCATGATCCTGAATACAGAAAGGTGTGGGATACCCACATGATTGATGCAAAAGATGTAGGATTTTTCAATCCTAATAATGATCTTGGTTATTACTCGAGTAAGTATAATGTGTCAATATGTTAAATGATATTGGTTATTCCATAGTTGCTTAAATATGTTAATTTATATGAATATCATTTTGCAGTGGCCTGTCCTTCACCCTTGAAAAATCGAGATTTTGTATTACAACGATCATGGCTCGATACTGGATTAGAGCAATTAATTATAAATCATTCTGTTTATCATAAAGATTACCCTCCAAAGAAAAGTTTTGTAAGAGCAACTTCTTATCTCACAGGTAAGAATAATTTAAAAAAAAAATTTTTCTAATGTGTTGAATAATTTTCAAAATATGATTTTCTTATAGGATACGTTGTGCGGCCATCGCGAAATGGAGAAGGTTCAGAACTTGGTTACGTATCGCACACAGATCCTCATGGAAAGTTGCCTGTTTGGCTAGTAAATAAAGTCACACAAATATTTGCTCCAAAGGTAAAAATAAGTTACAAATTCAAATTTCTATTTCATTAATAATAATAAGATGGATGATTCATGCAATTATTTAATTACAGATGGTAAAAAAATTACACAAAGCTTCCGTCGGTTATCCCAGCTGGAAGTTACTCAACAATCCAAACCATAAACCATGGCACTTCCCTGAGCAAATAATGTCACCAAGAATACGATTAGAAGATGTAAGTACTGAATAATTGTGTTGATCTTTTATATCACTAATTAGAAGTTATAAATGCAAAATATGATTTTTGTTACTCTTGCGTGATTTTTTAAAAACGTTATTCAACTAAGTGAAAGTATTATTTAAAAAATGAGATTCTTATGCCAAACAAACTAGTGGATTGCTGAATATTAGTAATTTTTTTCACTGATGCTTTGATTGTTACATATTTTTAAATAATTTTTTCTAGGCGCACGTAATTTAGTCTAGTTTTAGTATATAAATTACAATTATTCTCAAAACATTATTTTATTATTTAGTGTGTGAAATCTGCAGAGGAAAAGAATCTTAAAAACAATTATGTTGACGAATCTAATTTAAAGGAGGCGCGAAGTAAAGACAAAGACATTGAAATCATGGACAGCGATTAATCTTCCATTGAAACAAGATGACTGTTATAAAGTAGATAGACATTAATTTTCAAATAATTCAGCTTGTAAAGTTCAGTATTGTAGTGTATACCGAGAAAAGCATGATGTTTGTCTGGAGATTTTATATGATGATGAAGTTCGATTTAGCGATTTTTGAGTATTGATAGACGGTCGGCGCAAATGTTAACGTTATTATCTGTGTCCGACGATGGATTATACGGTATACGCTGGAGGCTATTTTACGAGAAAGCTCGTACTTTTACGCGCAGTGTATAGTCTTTCGAGAAACAACTGACAATTTTAGTCACGAGAAATACCAAAGCTAAATAAAATAAATATAACGCGCAATATACAGGGTATAACTCGTATATAAGTCTATGCATAAAGTATAAGGAAAAGGTATTATTCTTTTTGTCAATTTCGATTTCTACGTTAAAGCGAATTTTTGAAAAAAGACAAATCATAAACTCAAATACCGTATACCGTTTATATTGTGCGTTTATCTTTAGTCTTGTTGCTCATTGTATCAACGATAATGTTGGAAAAAACGAGTTTTATAGTACATAGTTTGAAAGATGCAGTAGGTGGATTTTACACCAAAAATCAGGGAGTTCGTGTTTTAAAGACTAGTCTTGTCGTCTAGTTAGGTGAAGTTTTGAAAAAAATATTAAATTGTTAAAATTTAGTTTAAAAATATTTTAGCTAGAAAGTGGGAGGCTTGTTACGAAGAATACTTTTGCGCAAGCAAAAGTTCGTTTTGAAATCATCACATTTTATCGAAATTTTTCTCTTTGTCATAAATAATATATTATCCCAATTTTACCTTATGCTATGTAATGTATTCCAATTATTAATATCAAGTAAGATATTTGATTAATACTTTAATCAATTTATATTAAGTACAATTTTTCTACTTTACATAAGACTTTTCTCTATTTCTTATCTACGTTTTTTCTAATTCTTATAACTTTATTATAATTATTCCATATATCTGCAAGACTGCGATTGGCTATAATGCATTTCAATTTCGTATTCCAATAATTGCTTGAGCTCTGCTTTCGTAATGAAGTTATTCCATTACAAAGTATATTTCTTGTGTTATTCTCGTGTACATCAACACAAAATCCAACACAATTTCAAGAATACAACGTCAATTTTACAGACAAATAACTAGGTAGCTTAGATATTTCGTCAATTTATGTTCTATTTTCGAAAGAAAGCTGTAAGTTAAATTGCTACATGTACTGAATTGCACTATCGCCACAAACAATTACACTTCTATGCAAAGAAATTTTTATAGATTTTTAACGAGGACAACAAAACTTCGAAATAAAGACTTTATTTAAGAGGTTTAAGCCGTGATCGATCGTTAATATTTAATTTTGTTCGGTGAATATTTTAACAATGATAAAAAAAACACTGGACCAATATTTGGAATTCTGAAAAACTTTGAGCAAAATTATTTAAATTTTCATAATAAACAATATATGTATTTTATTTATTGTAACAATATAATATTTCATTTACGTAATTCAGAAGAAATTGAATAATATGCATGTACAGGAAAAACTTGGTTCAAAATCTAAATTTTGCAAGGACTTTTCGAACTTAAGATCACGGCTCGAGCCCCTTAATCTTGCATATCAGTGAACACTTTTCTCATCACTTCTGAGCACCGTCATTCGACAAACAACAAAGGATATTAACACTTTTTACGACATATTATATTCTATCTTGGGGTTTGAAAGAGAAAAAAGTCTTGACTCAAGATAAAGAACGACTGAACAAGAACTAAAAAATTTTACGTTATAATAAACTTCGATATGCTCCTTACGTTATCTTAAAAAAAAAAATTATTTTTCCCGATTTTGCGCCTGGTTATCGCAGGCCTGCTGCCACATCGACTGTTATTAACATGTAAGAAAGCGTCGTTACATTCACCGTGTACTTAAAAGAAAAAAAAAAGGATTTCGGTACCGACGAGATCGCTTCTGAACGTTGTATTTTGAAACGAGGCTGTGCGCGTGTTACGTATATAAATATTATTCAAGTTTTTCGAGTTATTGCAAGATATTTGCGCAAATCCATTGTTATAAGAAGTATGCGAGCTTTTTACTTTACGTTAAGACATTGGGTATTCTCAGAAAATTTCTACTTATTCAATCAAATTTTAATTAAACTGTTGATACATAATTGATTTATCTAGTTCAATTTAATTAATACGTAATTATTATCTCACATAGTAGTTATTTAAAGCAAAATTAGTTTACAGCTAGAAAAATGTAAATAGTAAAATATTTTTAGATCAAACAAGATAAGGAAAGATAATATAGTTACGAATTCCACTCTTATCCTAACTATATGTATTCCTATTTTTAATACATAATATTAGTTCGATAAGATAACTACTTAGGTAAAATGACTAATGCTTTGTCCTTTGAAAATTCATAGCATAAAATTTATTTTTAATAATTTATGCAAATACAAATTCTCTATGTATGTACAGCATAAGAAAGAACATTTTTTGGGAATACCTAATAATAATTAAAAGAAAAAAACTCTTTTAACGTAAAGTCACTTTGATGGTGACAGTTCATCGAGCGTACGGATAGATTCTGCACCTGTTACGAGGCTAATTTTTCTACGTCAGAATATCTTTGATACATGCACAAAACTCCAAGTGGCTCAGCGACAAATGAAAAGTGGAAGTTTTTTCATATCAGCAATATTACACGTCACAATACGATATATTATACACCTTTAAGAAAAGTACTTTCCAGTTAGACTCTTTCCGTTCGTATCGATGTAACATGAAAAAAAAATTAATAAGTATTGTCCAGGGACTGTACAGTGAGACCTTAATATAGCTGTACTTAAACAAACTTTGTAGTTACTACGTCTAGTTTTTCTCTGCGATTATGCCAATGTTATGAACAAATTTTGGAAATATTTTTGTGCTTTGAATATACTGTATTATCCTAAGATTTTGAGCATTGTATCAAACAGTTGAGCATTTTGTGATTATAATAAAATATTATATCGTACCTTGAATGTGTTTTGCTTATTTTTGTATTCATCAACAACTAGCAATTTATCTCATATGCAGTATATATGCAGTCCGAAGGAAGTGCCATTAGTGCAGGGCTCAAAATGTCATGACCGCATAGGGGAGAACGGGGTAATGCCGGTCACTGGCTAATTCCGGTCACCCTTATTTTCAATGATTTAAACATTTTTAGGTAATAATTTGAATAGTATATTAAACGCAACATAAAATGCAATTAATCAAATATCCAAACAACCTTCTATTCAGTTTTATGAAGGAATTATAAACAATCAAAATGTAGGCCTACATTTCTTATAAGAAATCTGGTCTATAAAATAAGCTTTTATGCATATTATTTGTTGCTTTATGCAGTTATTTTTTGCATCTTTATCAATTTGAACAATCTAAGAATACGAAGTAGTGAAGAAAAAAGAGTGTAAACCTATTACTTTTTTGTCATTTCAATTTAAATTACTAAGCAGAATGGGGGTAATCTCGGTCACAATGTTATTTATATGATGCTCCCGAAAGTGAGGCTAAGAAAACGTTTTGCTGCGCTCCCAGGTAAGGTACCTTTGCTCAAGTGTTTGTGATTGAACAGTGGTTATGTTATTATATGTTTCACTATGTAAGTGCGAATAATAATGCGACGGATTATATGAAAGTTCATATAATTGATTTAAAGAAATTTTTCAACTATAAAAGTAACTTTCTAATAGTGATCGGAATTGTACCAAGGCTGACCGACACGGCTGACCCTTTGATGTGGAGTAAATTCGGTCAAAATGCTTTATTTTTATTTCAACTTATAATTTCGATATCTTACATTTTTATATTAAACCAATAAGAAATATAGTCAATGGTTTGAACTAACATAATAATTATTTAAAGTTAAAAGAAACAATTTGATAATGGAAATAACAAGCACGTTTGCTTATGTGACCGGCAATACCCCATCCTCCCCTATATTCGGTCGTGATAAAATGGCATTGAACCTCGATTTAAAGCGTAAGTAAACCACGATTTTAAATTAAATGCGTCTTTTATGCATTTCTAATTTAAGTAAAGAAAGTTTTTAAAGATTTATAATTTAAACCTTATCTTAAAATAAAAGTTCCATAGAATTATAATGTGCAACGATTTTATTTTGATATTTTAGGCCTATTTCGTAAAATTTTGCTCGGCAGTTTAAGGAGTTAATAAATATCGGTTATAAAACATTTTTTACAATTATTAATGTCACAACAACCATTACTACATACTCCTACTAGGCAATGCGTAGTGTAATAAAAGCAATTATAGTTGTGACAGTCGCAAGTATTATCCAAATTGCTGCTATTAATGCCAACTACAAATTACTTTCCGTGCATATAACATGAAAGAGAAAGAAATTACTAAATACAATACCTGTAACTTAAAATGTTATCACTTAAGGCGTAAATCATATTAGAATTGCAAGTGTGATTTTTCTTTGGTGGTTCTAAGTTGCAGCGTAAATATTATGAATGAACCATGGCTTTGGAAATAGCACTGCTAAAAATCTTTTTTCGTGCCAGTTTCATTTTCTGTCATACCATTGAAGAAGCAAGTAGTTGCAGTGCTCGAGAAATAGTAAAAGTAAGTAAAAATATTTTATTATTTAGGTCTTCTTCGCGTATATATTGTAGCTTCATATTCATTTTCAAATAATCAATAAATTATACGAAGACTTCAAAATTAAAAAAAGTTTAATAAGGATATCATTATCGTAATAATACTTAATACACTTACAAACACAGTTCGGCAAGTATTCGACCGAAAATATTTTCCAATACTTTTCTATTATCTATAAATATCAAGAAACAACGAAATATCAATTTCTAAGCATTCTACGCGATGTATTAAGCCGATATACGCGATTTAAAAAAGTATCCGTCGGATATTTTGGTCGGATACTGAGTATACAAAAATGTATCCGACGGATATTTTGGTCGGATACTGAGTGTCCGAAAATAATATCCGTCGTATACTTTTCTTATTTTAAAATGTCTAAAAGTGGTCTCAAATTTTGTTAGGCCCCTAAACATGGGGTACCATCCGGATGATACCACACGTTTAGGAGCCCCAGTCTTCCAGCAAAAAGCAGGATTCACAAGAGATATTAATAATTCGATTACAGTTTAAACTTCCAAAATTATATTTATTCAAATGCCTAGCCGATATATTCCTGTGACGCATTTATAATAAAAGCCGATGCTCTTCCTGCAAGTTCACGTCTGAACCTATCGAGAGTCAAAGCTGTACTCACTGCTGTTGTCGAGAGCGCCAACGCTGGCCCTTTTTACGAGCTTCTTTCGGGAAAACGCACTTTAGACAAAAACACATGCTCAACCTTGACGCGTAGTAGATTTCATTCGGTTATTTTTCTTTCATAATGCTGTAGCTATTGCTTTCCAGCAATTTAACATTACATATTTATTTATTATCAATTTAGCATAATTGTATTGGCCGCTAATTTTATTTTACAATAATTAACATTATTTCTGTTTGTAACACCCGGTCATATTTGGACCTATTTTACGCATTTTTATGGTACAAGAAATTTGACGGCCAAAAATAAAAAATATACCCGGTATCAAAATACGTAAAATTGGTCTTAAATATGCCGCTGTTCACCTAAACATGATATAATTTGGATGGTGTTTGGGGGGCTTGGAAAAATATTAGACATTTTAAAATAAGTAAAGTATCCGAAAAAAGTATCCGACGAAGGTATCCGTCTTGAATTAAAGAATATTAAATTTGATTATACTGCGAATAATAAAACAAAATTGAAGTTGTTTTATGCATACAAAAATAAATGGCTAACTTATACATACGCTTCATATTTAAATTGAAAATTATATTATATTTGAATTATTATTTTACTTGCAGCCAAGAAAAATATTTGTCATAAAATTATACTTTAATTCTATTGATAAATTTCTGAGAACTAAGAATTAAGTTATTATATGTGGCGTTAGGTGCAAAAATAAATTAACCTAGATTCAAAAATAAAAAATATTTTCATAACTATAGTTTACAAATTTACAATGTTTCTTCTACCACTAGCGATACTATGTCAATAAAAGTCTTATGTTTATTATAGATAACGTTAAATCTATACACTGTTAGATAACTAAACTAGAAGAATCCGAAAACAATTTACGAATAATTTCTGGTAGGTAAATACCAGTAATTTCCTATTGTAAAATTAATTTGTTAACTCAAGTACGATCAAAATTGATTAAGCATCGTGAGAAAGTTAATATGTATCCATCTAGAACAAGGCACGACATTTGTTCTGCAACAGAAATTACAATGTAAAAAAGTATGAAATTTTTCCAAAAAGAGTAAAAGTTCTTACATTTTTATTTTATAACATTGTATTTTGAATCCTTATTATCAATTAATGTAGTGAAAAAACTTTAATTTGAAGATTAAATCTTATAATCTAGAAAAAAGACCTGTACATAATATAGCTTAAGCTGAAACTTTTTTATTTTCCCTGCTTCTGTAACACATCTTTTTTAATAATATTTTAAAAGGTACAAAGATGCAAAGGAAAGGTGACGTTATCACGTTTTCAAAATTATAATAGTGGGTAAAATAACGCCGTTTTTTAACAACCTTTTTTCTTTTGTTATAGAATTAATACAAAAATGAGTTCTTAGATTATTTGTGAACATTCAGTGGCTCTACATATAGTTTATTATAATTCCTTAAACATTTAACAAAAGTCTTAATCTTCTTCAGACTGCTTTTTGACTACATTGAGACATTTGGCTGCAGTTCAACAGTAAATTCATAAAGGATCCTATAAAAATATATGATAGTACTGGATTAGACAGCTACCTATGATTAGATTACATTTTTTGTAGTATTTAGATTGCTATTTCTATAAACTGTTCAAATATTTTAGTGAAATTTTGTTATACCTCTAAAGAAAAAATGTACTCTAGATATATTCCACAAGCTCTTTTTATTAATTTTAGAGAATAAAACATAAATGTAAACGGTAAAAGTTAATTTATTTTGATGTTAGGTATTGATTAACGAATATAAAACTTTTAAAAAATAAAACGAAATATTCACAAATTTTTATGGTTGAATATTTGTTATACAAATTTGCTTTAAAGAAGTGAAAACAAGTTTTTTGAGAAAATATATTTTGGTAAAACTGAGATAATATCATTGATTTAGTGTAAATGTATGTAAAAAAAGCTTCTAATTAGCTATCTTTTCAGACTCGAAATTTTGGATTAACTTTTGTCCTCGTTTTGTCATATGTACAATGGAAATCAAACTTTTTTAAAAAGGTTATATCTCAGGAATGAATGATGGAAATTTATTTAATAAATGTTTGAGTCTTTATCTTATTTCACTCCGAAAAAGATCATTGTGTAAAAAAAAATTTTATATGTTTCACTGAACCACTGAAGAATTGCTGCAATATATCTAAAAATGTCCAAATAGGTACCACTTTACTATCTTTTGGATGAATGTTTTGCGTAGCTCATAAAATCTATTTGATTTCGAGATATTAAAGATTATATATTTTCAAAATTCTTCTTATATATGGAGGCTCATTTTTTTCCAATTTACAATATCTAAAAACAATGAATAAATTAAAGCATAGTTTCTTTGTAAACTTTTGGGATATTATGGGTTGGTGACACTTTCTACGTGAATTAATATGGTTTAATTTAAAAAAAGAATTAAAATGCATTATTCATCGGCTTACAATTTCTACCAATTGAATTCATGCAAAGTTATTATCTTTATTATTATTATTATTATTAAATTGATGTTAATTCCTTAACTTAAAGTGAACTTTTTCGAACTCGTGTACGTGAAGTGATTAGGTGTGTGTTAAGTGAAAAGCTAGTGTGTAAAGTAATTACTTTACACACAGTATAAAACTTTCCGCGTTGATGGGCAAAAAATATAGTATATACTATACAACACGAGCATACCTTTTACGCACGCGTGTGATTGCCGCGACTCTCGTCGCCCATATGCGACTCGTCTACGACAATCAGAACTCGTGCAAAAAAAATCACTTAACGCCCTAGTGACATAAACTACTATTTTTATTTTGTACGTACAAAACTCAATTCGAATATTTTTCAATGAGCTTGAAATTAGAGATATTTTAATGCAAGAATTTTAGGACTAGCTATTGTGTTTTTTTTTCTTTTTACACATGGAAACGAAGTTTTTTTGTTGATTAATTACATCTTAATAATTACTTATAAAAACAGTTGAAATAGTTTGTGATAATAAATAATATTAAGAACAATAGTCAGAGAATTTGTATGTTTCTTTATTTTTATTTGCTTAAGGGAGTAATTTCCCTGTAATATTTCTTTTTACAATTTCATCTGTAAGAGAAATAGTAGTAGATGGTGTATTAAAACTAACTATTATTATTATTATTATTATTGTTACTATGTTGTTATTGTTATTATTATGTATGTCAAAAATATTATTGTAGTGTTCTGAATAAACAATAAATTAACGTTTAACAGTATTTATTAACATAAAATAAATGTAACAAGTACACAGAATCAACAATATATGTCGAAATTGTAAGAGTCAGTAAACACGTCTTGCTATAAGCACAAGCGCGTGCGGGAACTCAGGGATATACGTAATCGCTGATTATATTCGATGGAACGCTTTTTCAAGAATGTACCTTTATACATATGCGAACTAATCAATATTCTAATTACCTTTTTAACAAAGTCATCCTTATTAATCAATACCTTAGTTTATCATCCTTGGTCAGACCCCGAACTCTCTTATAATCTGATAATCTTTGATTATGAACATTTATGACTTGTATGTAGTTTTTAGACTGACACGGCGGATCAATTTACGGTTTTATAGTGGATAAACTTTCGTTGTTTATGCTATTTTGACCTCATGCTATTTAGATAACTGTGTATTTAGTCAAAATTTCTGAATGGACCTGAACCTATCATATCAAAATCAATCAATCAATAAAAATGCGATTCAAAGGTTCAAATTTACACATTTTTAATGTTAATAACAGCTAATGTAAATAGTAATGTATAATCTCATAATAGGATATACAATAAAAATAGCAAAAAATATCGGGTGTTCGAGATCTGACTAACAATAAGAGTGGATTTGATATAAAGATGATATCTTTTATATAATCAGTTTTTAATCCACCAACTACTCCCTTTTCTTTTTTACAGACGAAAAGGCAGAAAGAGATATTATAGGGTAACTGTCCCCTCAAGGGAAGAAACGATTTTATAATTAAAATTTATTTTGAAGTCCCACGGATAACTGGAGAAAATAATATGGTATGTTTTATAATTTAAAAAATAATAAAAATTTATACTGTTCAAATTTTTTTAAAAAAGGAACAATTTTGTTGAGTAATTTTTAATTTTTGATTCTTTAAACCTTTTTGTACTAAACAAGAGTATATTTGTGAATAACAACTAAAGTGAAATGTAATTTTAACAGGTGTACAACTTTGCTTCCTTCATTTTTTCCTAAAATATGAGGCTTTATTCTTAAAAAGTGATTACATACACTTATGATTCAAAGTACTGTCCGTCGCTGTAGCCACTACTTTTTCCCATCTTTCTGGCAATCGTCGGATACGATCTCGAAAAAACGATGCGTCATTTGAGGCGATCCAAGAACCGACCCATTCTTTGACTTCTTCATAAGAGCGGAATTGCTGATCACGCAGGCCGTGTGCCATCGATCGAAACAAATGGTAAGTCGGAAGGATCAACGTCTGGAGAGTACGGCGGGTGGGGTAAGATCTCCCATTTCAGTGTTTCCAAGTACGTCTTGACCGATCTTGCGACATGTGGCAGAGCACTGCCATGCTGGAGGATAAGTTTGTCGAGTCTCTCTTGGTACTGTGCCCGTTTCTCCTTCAATGTTCGGCTCAAACGCATCAACCGCGTTCGATACCGATCCCCTGTGATCTTCTCGTTCGGTTTCCACAGCTCACAATACACTACACCAATGCGATGTAGAAACCCCCTTCCGATTTTGTCTTTGAAGCAGCAGTTCACAAATAAAGAAACGCCGTTCAACTCGTACGGAACCCAATTCCCTTGCTTCTGAATCATTCCCATGGCGTTTCGAAATGGCTTGTTGAGTCACTCCCAATGATTCTGCCAATTCTTCTTGCGTTTGGCACGAGTCTTCGTCAAGAAATGCCTCTAATTCGGAATCTTCGAAAATTTTCTCTCTTCCACCGCCATGCCGGTCCTCTACGTCAAAATACTTCAGAGCATTCGATCAGCCTCAGTCGCAGTTTTCTTCAAATGAAAGCAGAAAATCAGAACTTCCCGCAAATGACGAGAATTTGGCTCGAAAACTGACATCTTCGAACGAGAATAAATTTATGATGCAATCACAAATTTACTAATGTGATGCTATCGTTATGTTGACAGATGTCCATGCTTAATGTGTGACACTTCTAACCTAACCTATTTCCATCACCACCTACCGCTGCAGCCATCTATTGAAAAACGGCGGAAGCAAAGTTGTACACCAGTTTTACTATGAAGTATAAAAAAGAATTATTTATGGAAAATGTCTTTTTTTATAAAAGAGTATTTTTGTTAAAACTACATTTTTTTCATTACACCAGAAGAGTTCTGCGTATTAGGTTTCAACGACTCGAGCTGAAATATTCAGGATATTTTCTTAAACATAATAACAAAATAATTAAAATCTTTGATTCTAAACATTTGTTCAAAATAAGTGTTATATTCGTTTGTCTGTATAATACAAAAAAAGTGTTTTTTGTTAATTAAATTGTTTATTGTACTTTAGCCTTCATCAAGAAGGTCGGTAACTGCAAAATATCACTTTCACCACAATTCGGATGCGAAATTTAGAAGGTTACTATTTTCTATCAAATTAATATATTTTATCGGAATAAGGGCATTTCTTCGTAATTTTGTATTCTTTATACGATAAAAGTCATGTAAAGCCAGTAAAATAATATATAACATGTTAATTACATCATTGTATACTTATGACATTAGAGCTAAACCATAATAAGCAAGAAAGCTGTGAGAAGCAATAAATTTAATTTAATATTTAAAAATTGTAAATTAAAATACCAATAATTTTATTAAACCAAAATTAAATTTCATTTTATTAAATTACAATTATTGATCTATTCGTAGAAAACGAATAAAAAGTCGCGCAAAAATCTTGGTACGTATTTTCACGAAAGAACACGCTGTAAAGTTAATTTGTTAAAAATAACTCAAAATATTATTTTAGAATTTTTTTAATTTACGGACCTTCGTACTTCAGGCGGCATTACATCCCTTTGTGTTTGAGAGAAGTATTTGAGGATAAAAGTAAGTTGAGATTGTAACTTACTTATTTATTTTGGGTTATAGAAAGCATAAAAATGTTGTTATTTGTCTGCTTCGAAATCTATAATACGCAGAAGCCTTGCAGTAATACTTAAATATGGTTTAAAAAATTATCAAAATTTTTATTTTTGATACCAAATATGTGTATAATGTTTGCTTAATATACAAGTACAATGAATTTCATATTAAAACAATTGATAAAGATTAAGAAGGTGTTAATGTATTGGCAGCGGTTAGTGATAATTAAACATGACGATAAGAATTGAAGAATTTTTAACTCTAAAATGCTATATTCGCTTACTTTTTTTATCTCTGTCATTTATAATTAATAACTTTCACCCAAATAACCAATTTCTACAGAAATAAACCTCAAATTTAATCCTACACCATCACCTTTTCTCTCCTTTTGAATAATTTATTCAGCTTGAAAACCTAACTATATATTTCTTTTATTTTTCATTTATGTGCAGCCTGGCGTACATCCTGCCATCAGACACCTAAATATAATGCAGACTTGTCGCGAAACACACAGCTGATATACCAAAACTCAGTCCCAACGAGATCAATCATCACTCCGACAAAAACAACTCCCACCTTTATTCTCCTCGAACCCATACGAAAAGCACACTTCGCTTACGCACCTCCTTCGAGAAAAATCCCTTCCCACGAAATCCCGCTCCGTATCCGCTCGTTCGACGCGTGTGCGTGCGCGCAAGCGTCACGCGCTCCTGCGTGCGTTGAGCTTGCGCGCTCGCGCGTCGTCCTTAAGTGCGATCTCGCGGGGCTGCGCCAGGACACTCGAGTAGGCGCAGAGGAGGCACACAGCCCTATAGCGATACTCGAAACCGCGCCGCGGGAAAAGTGAGAACGCGCGTTGCGGCCGCTCGAATTCGAACTCGGAAGAACCGCGCGCGCGCGCGGATATCGCCATGGATAGACAGAATCTCGATGATCTTTCCCGCGGAGCTTCCCTATAAACGCTGCGAGCTCCCGTAAAGGACGTCGACGGCCACGCGCGAGACGAGTCTCGCACGACGGTAAGCTCGAGCGCGTACTACACTTGTGCTTTTTAGATTACGAGTAATGATTCTTTTCATGCTTTTTAATGATATTGAGCTCTGAGTGTTTAGTTTTTGTAGTTGATATCACGCGCGAAGCACTTATTTGAGGATATTGATGTTGAGGGGATTGGAGCTTGTGTGGATTGTGTCAAAGAGGGAAATTTTTCTAAAATTGTAGCAAACGGAAGGATAGAACGGAAAATGAGCTTCGAAAATTGTCATGTCTCGGCGTCGGGCGAAAAGTGCAACGAGTCAAATGCGGAGGGAAGATTCGGAACGTCCGGATCGAACGAGAGCAGCGAGGAACTGCAGGACTGTCAGGATATCAAAAGCGAGAGAGAAGACAGCGGATCTACAGTTTGCGGCAAGCCGGAGGATTGCAGCGACGAAAACGAGGCCAGCGTGACGACGACGTTTTTGAATGGAAACGCGAAAATCGCCATCGCTCCTAAAATTGCTGAATCCAGTTTGAATCAGGTTAGTTTATTTTGAAAGTGTAGATTAAGGTCCCACGAAAATACTCGTACATTTTCTGATAAGTTGAGTAGTGTACTCGCAATAGTTTATGATAATAAAATTAATCGCCCACACCTCGCAGAAATGAAATTCAGTCCATTAATGAAAAGGATTTAGAACCGCGAGCATAATCGTCTACGTCATTGTGTATGCATAAACGGGCGCAATTAAGAATGCAGCAAAACAGGCTTTAATCAATTGCGATCAATTTGCCAGGCAACTAAGTATACGCACGAAGAATTATGCTAACAGCGTTATAGAGCTCTTTATGGTTTGATTAGAGCGCCGTGAGAAATCAAATCCTACGGCCGGACAATCAATTGGACGAGAAGGAGAATGAGACGGCCGGCGACGAAATTGAGACGGCCAAGGGCGGCTCGCTGAAAAAGGGCGCGATATATGCCATAGACTGCTTCGTGGCGGCGATAATCGTCGGGCCGATGGTCGTCGCGCACTGGAGAGGAATTTGGGTTCTGATGGACTTCCACGCAAACATGTAAGAAAGCTTTATTATTACTGTCATATGGTTCAAATTTAAAAGATTCATATATTTATTTTTAAAATTGTACAAAATATGCGATTAAACACACAAAGGAAAAATTAAATCAATATAATGTAAAAAAAAAAGTTTGCTGGGGATACAAAGATACTGTTCGCTTTGCAACCTATTCTATTAATACGCGTGTAACATATCAAGACATTTTTATGGGTTGAGCGATGATCCAGTTATGATTTGTTCGCTTAATATCAATAAGTGGCGCGAACGAGAGAGCTTTCTGAATAATTAAAACTCGCGGAACTGTACAATGTACATAACATCGATCGTCAATCGTACACAAGGAAAAACCCATTGCCCATTCATCCGCACCGAACTTTTTTGAACGTAAAAATAAAAATAACAAGTCGATACAAACAATGTCTAACTCAATCTCTGGTACGATCTTGCAAATATTTGCGCAGTTATACGTGTCACTTGAAAGACATAAGTTTGCTAGATTCTAACATTTATTGCTTTCAAATATAAACTTGAAAAAAGTATTATAAAAAAGTAGTTTCATTTTTTAAAGCTTTTTAATGTCCACTTAAGTCTTTTTTTCTAAACTTTACACATGTATTTTACGACGTTATAATCTCTTAATATTTCAAAAAAATCATGTCGGAGAGACCGGGGTAAAATTAAAAACTTTGCTGATTGAAATGAAGAATATGTATGAAGTAAAGTCGTTGCAATTAATTTTAAATGATACAAGTCTCTCGAAAGTGTTATTTTATCAATTGTTAATTTTAACAACGGGCACAAATGCAAGCTTACTTTATCACGCAGTTGCAGACTGTTAAAATCTCCTGAACATGAAATATGAACATTATTAGAGAAAATCGAAAATGCTCTCTTTACTCTGATCTACCCTTATACCGCCACGGATCCAATTGTTACTCAGTACCCCTATTGTGACTAATTTGCTTCTAAATCATAATTCCGTATGTTCTGCATTACATTTCTTATTGCCTAGTATCCCAAAGCATGGAAACTAGTACTTCCAAACTAAAAATCTAAGCAAATTTCTTACAACAATTCGACTTCGAACCAACCGTACATTTCACCACAATACGGCCACCGATTCCCAATATCCGTGCCGGTGCACTCTGACAAATCCAGATCCAGCTCCATCTAAAAAAGCAATAAAACAAAAATCCTCGACGATCCCCACCCCCGATACATTTCAGCTTCAGCGGCTGGCTGTGCTTCGGCGCGGGCATGAGCCTGCACCTCCTGTTCGCCGTGCTGAAGCACCCGCTGCACCGGATCTTCGCCGCGGGCGCCAAGGGCAAGGGTCCGTGCGGTCGGCTCGGGCGCCGACTGGTGCGCACCCTGTACACCTACGCGTTCAGTCTGGCGTGCAACTGCCACTGGCGCGGCGCCTGGATCCTCCTCAACGACTGGTTCGGCGTCCAAGCTGGGTAAATATGTACTCACTTCCACGATTCGGGGAATTGCCAAGTCTGCGCGTTGTAGCGAGGTCGGGAGTACAGTTATAAGAGTATTAAGTTTTTTTTTTCGTAAATAGAGACGTTATATCTGATCAATGTTGTGGTGTGCAGTTGTTTTGTATGTCGTGTATCTATTAAAGAAAAATAGTTTTTTTCCATATGGAATTTCCTCCTTAAGAAAGGGGATGACTCAGGTAATCAATAATAATTAAAAAATGAAGGAGTATAATGGGAAATACGGAAATGTCGTTAAGTATAAACCGGCGACAACATCCCCTTAAAGAATTAAGGAAAATAGGGAGTAATATAATGTCTTGTATTATTTTAACGTAATTACATAATCTCGCTGTCAATTAAGCAAATACTAGAATTAAGTGCGATATCAGTGAGCAAAAAGTAAACTCAACCGTCCACATATTGCTCAGAAAATTTTTTGTATAGCAGAGAAACGGCTAGAAACTTCATTAATCCGGCAATGACAATCAATGATTTTTAGTTAAATTATGTAAATCTCATATGTAACAGCTTAAGAGCAGGAGTTAAACAAATCGTGTCAATTGTATGCACGCATATTTATATCCTAATTGTGTAATTCCATTACAAGCTAGAACTCGCAGACATACAAGAACACACAACTCAATCGCACAATTTGAAATACATTTTTTACGCCAATTATTCCAGTCTCCAAATGCCTTTTCAAGCGCACATTATGGCAGCACGTGTACTCGATTCACCTACTTTCAACTATGGAAAATTCGAACGCACTCCCGCGCCTATCGCAAAGAGAAATTTCTCGTATAGGTAAGCGCGAAGATTCTTGCGACGCGCGCTACCGAGCATTTTTTCGATACGATCGGTGCAACGACCGAACGCCAATACAAACTAAAGAATCCAGTTCACGCAGCATCGCGTATACGCTGAGAGAAATTGCATTGCAAATATTGCAAATCTTATGCGAAAATTTACTATTTTTCATGGTAAGTTGGGTACATACTTTCTTTTGGACAAACTCCTATAGAAGTCATTTTTACCATATTGTTTTGTATATTTTTTAAATAGAGTTTGTACATTTTTTAATCGAACCCCGAGCGCCGCCATGCGAGTCCGCGATTCTATGTGCGTGGCCAACTCGCTTGCTTGATGATAGAATCAAAATTGTGAGTGATCATTACGTTAGAATATAAATCACAGAAAATAACAAATAATGCAATTTTCCAAACCTGAATTGGTGAATACAAGTGTGTTTTGAAATAGATGCTATGATTTTGCTATGATTTTTAATAAAAAGATCGTTATTGATAACACTTTCTATCAACTGAAGAAATTATCTGATTTAACATCAATTTCAAAAGATTTGCTTTTACTGCGTAGTTTACGATTTATCAATTACAATTGTCAAGAAATTTAAAAATTTTGAAAGTAGGTCCCCAACTTGTTATTAAAAATGGTAAATTTTCTTGTCTAGAACTCGCAATATTAATAATAAAATTTCTCTCAGTGTACTGCAGCTGCTTAATAATGCCGATTTCGCTTCGCGCAATAAAGATAATTTTTCCCTGTGTCTCTAGCTTGCGGAGTCGCGAATTTTTCCATCTATAGCTTCAACAATTGGAGAACCACACTAGTGCATTTCTACAGATGTATATATATATATATATATATATATATATATATATATATATATATATATATATATATATATATATATATATATATATATATATATATATATATATATATATATATATATATATATATATATATATATATATATATATATATATATATACGAGCAGTGTCGAGATGTGCAAACAAAACAGTGCTTATAGACGACCGACTCCTCGCTCGGTTCTATTTGTTTTCGATAGAGAAGAGCGCCGGAGAATTCTCGCGAAGTCTCGAGACGCAATCCCGTTTATCTTGTTTTTTCTTCAATTTTCGTATTTTTAATGTTTTCGTGCTTTTTTGTATTTCGAGCGGTGGGTTGTATAATACGCAAATACCGTATTATAATGTGACGTACGCTGGGTAAATTGAAAAATGCAGATGTAATTGTTGCGTAGCTTTTTCGCTGTGTGTTATTATGCATTCAAAACAGTCAATAAATTTAACGCAGGCTTCTATCTTCAGCAACAATTTTCTAGAAATATATTTGTTTATTTTTCTTTCCTTTTTTTTTCTTTTCATTACAGCGATGTACAAATTTGCATATTTAATAATTGCGTTTTAGAGTGAATGTAAATAATATTCTTAGATATCATATATCTACAACAAATATGAATAGTGCGTAATCAATTTATTCACATTTACATAATTAGCTCTTTAAAGCAATTAATTTGAAATATCTAATATAATAAAATTATATTAAGAGTAAATAAGGAAACGTTTTTATGTGCTATCATTGTTTACGCTCTTAAGCATTTCATTAAGTAATAACTTATTTCAATAAAAGAAATACACCTCGCTAAAACTAAATTTACTTTGTACAAGGTCTTATAAGGAAATTGTACCAAAGCTGCTCAATATCTAGATTTATGTAGTGAATAATTTTATTAATAATATGATCAAAAAGGGCATTGTTAATAATCTTATTATTCTTTACTATAAACGCTACCTTAATAGACACAACAATACAACATTTATTCCATACGTCCTTGCTTGTGACAATTGAATCTCCATCAAAAAGAGATGGACACAGTCCATTGCAGCTTATCATAGTGCCCTATAGAGCGGTCCCTCATAATCAAAGATAAAGAAAGGCGCAGAATACAATCGCACACGCATACGCGGCAGACTTAATCCATAATGGGATACACAAGGGCGCGCGATATATTTCTCCCACGCACACCTACATTCTCCCTCTCACTCACTCTCTCTCTCTCTCTTTCTTTCCACAGAGTCATCGTCTGCTTCACGTGCGCGATCCTCGGGGACCTGATCGTCCTGCGCTGCATAAGGAACCTGATGGCGCCGCCCTTCCTCGTCACCCTCGACAGCCCCCGATTCGTTTTCCAGTTTCCCACTAGGTACAGGGCGGTCAGTATAATATCTGTCTCTCATTAAGCTCTTCTCTGTGTGTGTGTGTGTGTGTGTGTCGCTGTGTCTTCGTCTCTTATTCTCTGCGACGCGCGGGCGAATCAAGCGTGAGATAAGGCCTTTGCCGATGATTTCTCGGTCGGACTAATACTTTCTCTCGGGACGTTTGCGATACGTGCGATCGGCTTTATTTGCGCATTAATTGGCTAGGAGTATACGCGCGATCGATATATCGTAATGCCTATCCTTTTTGCATCATGCGCGGAGCGAGATGTATATAGGCGTGCGGATAGTTTATGGATGTGACTTTCGTGTTGAGCGTTTATTTTATTAATGACGTTGCTGCTTGTTGCGTTTACTTTTTGCACGTTGATTCGCGTCGAGATTGTTGCGTGTTTTTGTTGCTCGTGGAGTGTGTAATTTGGTTTAATATGGCTAATTAAGCTATGGGTGCCCGTAGATAATTGGATCATCGGGTATCTGCAGTTGACATGTTTCGCTTCGATGAAATAATATTCTTTTCAGATTGTTGGGATGTCGATTAATTATGAATCGTATATTTTTAAAATTACTTAAGTCCAATTTTTGTCAATTTTAAGTTAACGGCTGATTTGTTATCTTTACTTGTTATATCTACAATATCCTAGAGTAATACAAATATTATGACCATTTTAACGTGCTTATTTTACGCTAGTAAATTCTGAATATTTTTAAAAGAGCTTAAGTCCATGGCCCTTTTAACAATACACAGAAATTATTTCTAAACAATATCTTATTTTTATAACATAAATAAGTATAGAAATATGAACTTTTGAATTGATATTATAAACGTGATTGATAATTAATAAATAAGAACTAATTTTAAAAAATAAATATGTACTAAATATAACATTTTTAATAAAATTTTAAGCTGGAGAAGATCTGACCATCACAATGATTTAGATGATGAATAGAAAGCATCAAATTTGTACGTTTTATGCAATAATTGTATATTGACATGTATATAAATATTTAGACTGAAAATAATCATGTGACTTTTCATATAAAAATCATATGAAAATCATTTAAAATTATCTGAAAAATCATATGAGACATCACGATTATGATTATTCGTATGATTTTTTATGATTATTCATAAAATTAATCACATGTATTATCATATAAATTTTTATGTAGAAACATTTTTTTTAAATTTCTTTAATTAAAAAAATGGAATTTCACGTACACTGATAAAAATGCAGCCAGATTCTGGTTGAGCGAATCACTCGGTCTATTGTTGCTGCAACTAAACTTTGCTCTCACAGCTATACTGATTTACCGCGACAAACATGCAATTGCAACGGCAACCATAATGTAGTTACGACAGCAATCTGTATGGTTACTAGTGTCACATGAGTATAGCTGTCATGTAAGTTTGAAAGTATTGATGGGCGAGCAAATCCTGTTTCTCAGTGTAGCAGTTTGGGTTGTATCATCCAGATGATAGAACTCAAAATGGGCATATTTATACATAAAAATCCATTTCTTTTTGTTTAAGTTTTTTTATCTATTTAAAAAAAATAGCATATGAAAGTTCATATGCTAATGTTTATGTTTAGTTATATGAATAAACACAAGAAAAATTATTTAAAGATACATATCATGTTGATTAACTAAATGAAATTAGACAGGGTTTTTAGAGCAATAAAAAATCATTTTAAAAGTTATATGAATAATCATATATTTGTGTCGAATATAATTATTTGTAATTTTTCATATGATGTTTTTGATTGTTTATATAAATAGTAAAATATGAAAATATAAAAATACTTAAGATAAATAGATTTTTTAGTTTATAACCAATAATTGTCAACAAAAATAAATATATGCACATGTATAAATATAATATATATATATATATATATATATATATATATATATATATATATATATATATATATATATATATATATAATATGACTTTCATAACATTGTTTTCAAACACTTATTATTCTTATTAATCCTTTTACACATTAACAAAGCGGAAATTATTAAAAAACATGAGTAAAAAGCAATATTTTAGGTCGTATATTTTTAAAAGAGCTTAAGTCTACATACTTAAATACTAAATATAATGCAAAACAATAATACATGTTATTCAAAACTCATTTTGATTATATTAATATAATATGTTATAGAGTATAATTCTAACTGTAGAAATTTTATTTATCGAATTCCTGTAGTAATACTTAGTCAGTTTTTATTGTTTTTCTCAAAATGTATGTTTTTGGACTTCAGGGAAGAAGATACAGGTTTTTGATAAAAAATCGATTTTATTTTCTTATTTTATACTAATTCTTAACCTTTTTTCTTAATAATGAAAGAGGTTTGAAAAGAAAATTTGACTTCTTTAAGTTGTTTGCATTTTTTTTTAATATTTTAGTTTTTACCTAAAATACAATGTTTTTCAACATTTGCGTGACTTATATGTTAAATAAGTGTGCCCTAAGCAAGGCTGAATGCCAGTAAAAGTCAGAATCCTTTAGTGGAAAAAAAGTGTATCACATAAAACAAAAGAGGAATCATATTTTTATGTTTTAAATGTATGGTAATCTACTTTTTAAATACATTTTTTATAAATCTATGTTGATACCTATTGATACAAATTTAAATAAAAATTTTGATTCGGTAATAATTACAATAAAATACATGATTTTTGTGGAAACATAAAATTAAAAACTTAATTTAGCTATCGAATTTTTTTAGAAACAAAAATAAAATAATATTGCAACATAGATTTCTAAGTTTTACTTAAAAGATTGCATACATTCAAGCTGATCAAAATTCACCGATGCCCGTTGCGCAATAAAATAATCAAAATAATGTCCTTCTTTGAAGGTTTTCTGGCTATTTTGATATCTTAAAGGCGGTTTACGGGAATTTTTACTGGTGCAAATATGTTCCTTTTACATATTATTATATACAAAAAGAGAAGAAATGTACTTGTCAATGAGTAACTGATATTGTTTTTTTTTTCTGTAGCTTCTTCCCTTAACAGATTTTGTTTTTTTCTGCAGCTTCTTCCCTTAAATCATTTTAAAAATATATGATTCTTATATAGAATGCAGCGACAGGAAAAGATTGATTAAATTGGTGACTGAAAATTTCAATGATTATCAGCGCGATCGTATTTCTTCACTCCAATTTTCAATGAGCTTTGAAATCCTTTTTATTTATATGTTTAAAAATAATTCAATGATTATAAGCTATTTAATGGCAATTACACAACAAAGATTGTAATAAATCTTTGAAAATATTTTTTCTGACTCAGTATAATATAGCCTGATAAGATGTGCACATATTTAAGCTGTTTATGTTACATATTTTTATCTGTTCAAGTTTTAGAAAACCCGTAAAACTATTCATATTTATTCATAAACTGTTCATATTATGATTCACAATATTTTTAAGAAATTTTTTTTTCTTTATCATTCATAGTTAATTCAAGTTTTATCAAATGTATACTGTGTAGAATACAAATAATAAAATTAGTATCAGATATTGGAAATATCAAGAGATTACAAAATAAAATAAATAACCCATCAAGCTGTCAGTATGTTGTTAAAGAAATAATTTCTAATTAAATAGACAATGATAAAAAATCATTCAGTAGCAAAAGATTCATGATTAAGATATCAAACAAAAATATTTTTAACATTACGAACAGCTTATTTTCATTTGATAACTCATAAAACCGCAAATTCCCGCGTAAGTAAAAAAACACCCAGCTCATTATCAATTCGTAAACATAATACAATAACGTTATTGGTGCAACAAAACCCAGATACACCGCGTGATAGCCGATGACGAGACACAACGCGAACATCTGAGCGTGGCTGCGTGCACACTCGACGTAGAATTCTTATGATCGAATGTGTTGGACTTTTTTCAAAAACCTAGGAATCAGCGAAAACATGCGTCCGACCCAATGAAGTTACAATATTATGAAAAAATTCAAACGCATCCGATCACAAGAATTGGGCGTCGAGTGCGCATGCGTTGATACAGGCGTAACGTGAAAAAAAGTATGGAGAATAGTTAGAGAAAGATGAGAAAATGCCGAGATAAGACGTAAACATATCACACGAGCAAAGATGACTGACGACAATGAGAGACGAAGAGCGAAGTCGCCCGGCGCGTTGTCGCGACGAGTTATTATCGTTGGCGGCGATCGGTGGCGCGCACTTTTTTCAGGAACTTTGATAAAGCCACCGTCTGCCACGATCACGAGATTCCTACAGGAAGAACCAAAGTACGACGTCGATTTGCGTTTGGGTGTACATTAACGTTTCTTCAATTTCGAATCTTGAATGAGCTGGAATTCGAATCAGATAATAGAAAATTATGTTCACATTTTGCCTGGGGGGGTTTTATCTAAATATGCAGTGTATTAATAATTTTGTGATTTGCAATTTTTGGTATAATTAAGTTTTAGTAACTCTTCATTAGTTTTCTTCTGTCGTGCAGGGTTGAACATTTAGAATTTTATTTTAATGTAACTTTTTATTTTAAATTTTCTATGTATTTTGGTTTTAATACATATTTAAAGTACCGAACTGATTTTTATAATAATATTTAAATCAATTATGTTTTGTACCTGTTCTCAAGCAGTTGAAAAGTGAAAAAATATTCGTATGAAATAAATTTTTGTTTATCCTCCTCGGGATACCTAAACAACGACAGTTAGATCACATTTATCACTGATCAAAGAAATGCTAGTAAATATATATTTACTGATACCGGTAGAAATTGCAAGCTGCTTTAAAGACTTCTAAAAGCATTGAAGTCGAACGTTATCATCATGCCTGAAACATTCCAAACTGTCTCGTATTATGTTAATTTCTTTCGTGTGCGTTATATTTTACGTAATTATTACGCATTTGTTCGAAAAACAAATTCACGTGACGAGATCGTGTGATATTCTTACATCCAGGTTTTAAAAAATATCATTTTGTCTTCACTTATCAATTTGTCGCAGTATATTTTAAGATATAAGCTGTTGCAATATTTTTTTAATTGCTAAATTTGTATCCGCAAGAATGCATCGTGTTGTTAAAGGAAACGCAATAATTTGATCAGATTATATGATCATATGATCGGATTTATTCAATAAAATGCAGTACATCACGAGACTAATCATTGCATGTTTATTTTTCATGCAAATTAATCAACTTCCATTATAAGACGTTAGGGTAGATTTTCAATATTATTAAATTATAACACAAATCTACAATAACTAGGATTTCAAGCGTATATTATATTAGGGGAAAGCCGTACAGTATGACAACCGATATCTATTTTGGGTATAACTTTTAATTGACTCGATGAAAATTAATACCCAAAAACAGGATTTGTTTCCTGAATAGTTCTCTATCACGGAAAAATTGTCTGAGGTCGAATTCGAGCATAAAATTTAATTATCAACATAAATGTAAAAGTTACAATTTTGAAGTTTCTATAAGGTGCCGTTCAGTATGACAAATGATCAGTTTTAGTAAATTTTGAGATCTGAATGGTTTTATAACAGTACTCAAAAAAGATAAAAGTATATTTTTGTAATATTTTACCATTCAATTTATATATGTTGTACTGTACGCCAATCGTGTTTGTATATCGAGTAGGTACATCATAGCCTTTTTGGTTATACTGCGCGGATAATAATAATTAAAAGTCCAACGATGTTTCAATGGACTCATGAAGGACTAAACTTGATACAATAATTGTTAGAGACATAAATTTACTTAGGGAAAAATAGGTCAGCCTCATAAAATAACTTTTGTTACTCGTAAAATTGAATAAACTACCGGTTATGCGAGAAGTTTTGGAGCAATAAACTTGATATAGCGGCCAAGGAGTATAACACCAAAATGCATCAAATACCTTTGGTAAAGTGGCGCAATCTATCGGTGGAAGTCTGAAACGCATAGTTTGTCATACTGTAAGCGTTGTCATAGTGCACGACTCTCCCCTATAGTATAAGCAATTCTTCGGAATTTTTAACTTTTTTTTAACTATTCGTCGGCTTGCTGATAAAGCGTAGGATTTACAATTTTTATGTAGGATTTCTGTGACGAAGATTTAATTTTCTGAAGGATTTTATTCGATTTCCTGATGAAACATACAGCTTTATATTGGTTCTAGTTATTCAGTTTTAAGCCAAGATATGTATAAATCTTGGTATTCTAAATAAAATAATTTAAAAATTATTTCCATTTTTTCTTAGAGAACTAATCAATTTCTTTTATCTTTTTAAGGCAATACTTGTATAAATTTTAATAGTTTTTTTACAAATCTTGAATAAAAGCTTTTTCTACTCTTACTAAAATATTTAGATTAATTTTTTGGCATAAAAACAAAGAATATGAGCCCATCTAGCCGTGCACCTTGGTTGGAAACCGAAAAATGACAGATGTTATATAGTAACAAGAGAATGTCGAAGTTTCGGAAATTCTTTTATACAATACCCACGTGAATTTACCAAATGATCAAATTTGGCATCCTTCATTGAACGCACACACGCGTGCAAATTGGCCCGAAACATCACGATGCGATCGCTCAAGTACCTAACAAGTGTTCCGCCCCGTCATTACCTATTACAGCCTCCAAAGCGTAACACGTACTCAACTCAACTCACCCACTATACCAACTCCTTGCTCGCGCGTTTCTTCCTCTTTTCACATAATAGACTGACAATCCGCTGTATTGAAAAGCTCGCGCGCGGCTCGGCGTTACGCGAGCGGGCGGGCGGGCGCGAATTACATGTAAAATTGACGCGGCCAGCCAAGGTGAGAAGATTGGCCTGAAACCGAAGCTAGATTGGAGGACAAAAAGGTGTCGATTAGCGGCCGGAGCGCGCGCTCTGTCTCGGCCGGCGCATACAAAAGCTCCGTCGCGGCGACGGCGGAATCGGCCCGAGCAGGAAACGCCACTCATATTAGAAAAATCACGTCTCAAGGTAGCGGCGGCGGCGGCGGCTGCGCGAGCTTGCTCCGTGAGCGCACGCGTGATTCGCCACGAGGGAAGAAAAAAAAACAAAGCGCCCGCAAGCTAGGATTGGATTCTTGCTTGGGTTTCGTTGGAGGCCCGATATGATTATCCTCGGGCGCTGCAATTTTTCCTTTATAGGAGATAGAGTGTGAGAGAGAGAGAGAGAGAAGGATGGAGAGGTTGGTTGAATTCGGAGATAGGTTTAATGCAGGCTTGAGTGAAGCTTAATTGTCGTCCTTGTAGGAAGTAGTAGTTGTGTTATATTGTGTTTCATTTATTGAAAGAGTAATTATCACGCTATATTTATAGATATTATAAAGCTCAGTATTTGATTATTAATAGAATATCAAAAGTTTTATTTTGCAATTTTAATGAAATAATTTTGTGTCAAGAACGAAAGATAGAATTAACCAGTTTTGTTCGGGCATTCTTCGTTTATTCTTGGGATATTTCAGCAAAAATTTAATTCAAAAGTCCCACAAGCATAAAGAAACCTGATTTTTTCCTTTCTTAGAAACTGCGTCTAAATGCTTACGTAGGTATACTTGATAGCTCAACATTTTGAATGTCAATATACCATTTATACGAAAAAGGAAAAATATCCTCCAATATGTTGATTCTTAATTGAACTCACGTGCAATTCGCATAAGATTACAATACATTATCCTTCGATGCGAAGCATTCACACCGGGAGACAACAAGTTTTTGCGATAATAAAATAATACAATTATCTAATCATAGAGCAAAATTCAAAGACACGCTGTCTGCAAAAATGGCGATTTCATTCATGGTATTGAATAGCTTTGTTCTATTTTTGCTTTGAAAGGACATTTATCAAATACATTAACTTTTAAGAAATATACAAAAACGCGTTTTAATACAGAGTATTCTATTTTATTTTTCAATATTATGTAACATCTTAAATTTTTGTATGTTAAGTATAGGCCGTTAAAACCAGTTCTGGGGAAGAAACCGACAGCACGGACACTTATACAGTAATGAACACATACAAAAAGAAAAAATACCTAGAGCTTTTATTTAAAATGTAATATTCAGAAAATGCTCATAAGAATAACCACCAGTCTTATATTCCACCTATCAAAAGTTATTTTTCGATGGTTAAGTTCATGTCTAGGCCCATGTGCAATGCGCAATGTATAACCATTCATTGTACTCCAATATCCGTTATTTTAATCAGAAATGGTTTCTTCACTTCTCAACATAACTCTACAAGTTTTTATGCTAGAAAATTATTTAAAGAAGAACATGAAACTAAACGGAAAAAGCTTTAATTTAAACTTCGCTTCTTGTAAAATATTAATTTATTCCAAAGTTATAAAAAATCGAATGATGGTGATAAATGCATGAAAACTCAAGGATTTTTAACTTTTTTGTTTGAATGTTCGATAATGTAGGACTAAATTAATATTTTTATAAAAAAAAAAGCTTAAAGTAATACGAATGGTTACAGATATTTTGTTTTCTAACCAGTATTGGTCACCTTAGTGAAATGGCCTAATACACTAAAAATCTGCCCATGGTCATATAATGAATAGATTTAAATTAGAAACTCTACTGAAAGGAGGATGTCCATAGGTGTCTACGCCGGTTCTAGGTTAAAACGTTAATAAGGAACCAAAAAATTGATATGAGCATGAATAATCCATAAAATCTTTAGTTTTTAAACAAAAATTTCCTTCTCTATTTTAAATTAAAAAATATAATATAAGGTAAATTTTCTTAATTTTTACTACCGAATTTCTGGTAAAATCTTCATTTTTTCACTTAATTTATCGAGTTTGACCAGTTTCTTTTAAAGTTTCCCTTTACTTCCCCAAATATAACAAAAATTCTCTCTTTGACTCACTAAACAATACAGTTATTTTTGTACGTTTGTCTGCCTTTGCCTGCTCATTAAGGGTGTGCGAGACGACCGAGACAACCGAGATTTTCTCCCCTCGTCTCGAGATAGGAAAATCTCGTCCCGAGTCTAAGATCTCGTTTCGAGTGAGATATTCCCGATCAGCAGCAAGAGTCTCGGTCAGGATCAAGATTCTCGGCACAGGGATCGAGCTGGATGTCCATCGCACTCCCAACCCTCTCCCATTCCTTATCTCGGACAAACACTCCCAGCTCTCGGTACGCTCACCCGAATAGGAAAAGTACGCGGGACGTTTCCGCGTGTCCGAAGTTTGCGCTCGTCGCTGTTCGGCCTATTATCGCTGCCAAGGTCGTTGATACGCGGGACAATGTGGGCCGTACACCGGGAGCGTGCGTCGCCACGCTCGTCTGGGTGGCAGTGCGCAGCGGCAGAGCCGGCGACAGCCAACCGCAGCCTCCTTTGTGCGCTGCGCCCCATATTGATAATCGCCGCGGGCCTTTGTTCCGCGGCTCGTTATAATCGGGATTATCCCCCGTGAATGAGGTGCCGACGATGCCAAAGAGACTGGCGCGCGCGGCGTTGTGAGCTCTCTTTTTTTTATCGCATGAAAACCGAGTCTCGGCTCAATTATGACTTTTTCATTGGGATGGAAGTGTCGAGAGGTCTTGTAGAATTATAACACCTCGAAAGGTCGTTTGTATTGTGCCGTAATTTAAAAATTAGTTCATTTTTTAAGCTACTAAATAGTGTCGCTGGAAAGCTTTTATCGATGAGTCTTGTTAGAGGAGAATCGTGGTGAAGCTAAACTTTTCCTATAAAGGGATGCGGCAACGTACTTTACCCAAAGGTACGCGTCATATCAATGAGTTTCGATTTTCTCAAAAAATACGCATCAAAGTTAAATTTAGTTTTCAGAAGTGATTTATTTATTGATAATAATGAGCGGAACACTTGAATTGTTATCAGCATTGAACATTAGCATAATCGAATATTTTTTATAAAAAAATGCGGAACACTTGAATTGTTATCAGCGTCGAACTTTAGCATAATCGAACATTTTTACAAATAAAGTGATCCTGGTAAAAAAATTTGATTCTGATGTGTATTTTTTGAGAATAATGAAACTTTTCGATATTCTATGAATCAGTGGTTTGGATATAGATTTGCTAAACCGGGATAAATCTTAATTTTTGAGAGCTCACTAGCATTTTTACCTTTAAGCTATACATTGAGATAACCACATCGTAATATATTGCGATATTGATGTCGTAAAGAAGATATTTCGTATCATAAATTTTACTTTTCTTACTTTAAAAAAAGTCATATGTTTTTTTAAATAATGCAGGTTTCGAGACATAGGTATTAAAGTTTAAAAATTTATTTGGAATTAATCTAACCCAAGATTTTCTCTTTGCAACATACTTAAGATTTTTTCTATTGAATCAATTAGTTAAATCAATTATCAGAATCAACATTATAAAATCTGACATTCCATAAGCTTATAAAGATTTTGTTGTCTACTGCAGTTTGTAGCTGTGAGATTTGCTGTTTACAAATATTCCATTGTGCAGGCTACACCATTGTATCACAATGTAAAGACTTATTAGAAGTAATAGGCGTATAAATGGTCAGCCGTTGAGGAACTTGTCCTAGAGCGCTTAATAAGCGCGATACATAAATCCAGATCCCGAATTTGTATGAATTCAAACATGAAGGTCAAAACAAACAAGCGCCTTCAACTAACGCCGATCAAGTATAGTATGCATACATTAAAGTTTTCATTTCTTAACGATTTTTCAAATCGAAGCGATTCTTCGAATCTGTAGACGGAAGAAAAAAATTCCACGCTCCACATCGTCGCCTGGCATCACATCGCTAGATAATGAGCCTTCGAATGGAATTTCATGAAACGAAACTCCTCAAAATATAATAAGTATCTACATATTGAAATTACCAAATTCCCCGCCTCGCGAGAGACCTGCGCCTCTGAGTCATACCGGTCTCGGCGTGATTGTGGCAGCCTGTTATAATCGAAGCAACTATATTTTTCAGGATTGCGATCTGTAGTATTAATTAGTACTATTATAGAGACAAATTTGCCAATTATCTCATCAAAGTGTTTTATTACAGTGATTTTCTCGTTTAGGCATTCAAGAAAAGAGGATAAAGACTAAGTTTAAAAAATAATTTTTGTATAGTAACACGAAGGAAAAGTTTCGGATCAAAATTACTGTCAAAATAATAGGAAACATGGAACAACATGACTTCGTAAAAAAATTATCCTCGTTCATTGTAATAGTTTAGCTTATTTATTTAGCTTATTTATTATAATTTTTACCTCACAGGAAAGTAAATTGGGTATTTATAAATTGCACGATAATTTTTATCTGATAATTCTCTTCGTGTTTAAATATATTATACTATTCTAAAATTAAATTAGATACAAACTATAAACAGGTATAAATTTAAAGCGATTTCTCCGGTTTATGCAACGTTCATTATCTGAGATTGTTAAATACATTTGAAACTATCTGTAAAATCTTCTATGCTTAAAATTAGTCGATAAGATAAAAACAGTTCTATACGAAGTTGAACACACAACACGCGCATCCGATACTAAACATGAATTTGTTCGTGCTCCTTTATTCTTGCATCTGGGATTTTCCAATTTTAATCTAAGCCTTGATCACAAAACAATCTACTTTTTGCCACTGATTCAAGTAAAGAAAAAACACAAAAATATCGACGCGCACTTAGGCACGCCTAATCAACAAACCCAAGAATCAATCGAACGAAGCGATTAAGAACGTGCATATTTCGCGTTCCGTAAACATCGGTCGGTCAAAAGGCCGGCGCGAGTGCACGAGTCCCAGCGAGTTACGGCTCAAGTGCGCGCTATCTTAATCTTAATCTTGACATCTCTTTGAGCTCTCCTCCTCTCCGCGTCATCTCCGTAATTCTCCTCCTCTCTGTCACTCCCGGTGCATCAGCAGCCACCTACGTCCCGTAACAATCCAATCTAAGCGAGGCGTGCAGTACAGTTGGGCTCCGCGGCGATTATTACGCGCTCGTCGCACTCGCACTCGAAGCTCCTCGCATGCGGCGCGCTGCAGCCGGAGGAGTAGGAGGTTGCGGGACGCTCCGGTCCCCGCAAGCACACACTCGCGCGTCCCGTCTCTCTCTCTCTCTCTCTCTCTCTCTCTCTCTCTTACTCGCGTGTTCTTTAACGCACCTACGCGCGCGCGTGTATGCGTGCGTGCGTGTATACACACAGGTTGCCGAGCACCAGCTGCAGGAGTAGAAGGGGGAGGGCAACAGAGAGGAACACTGCCGTGTCTGCTCCGCCGCTAATGTAAGCGGGAGATAAAGGCAGGAGAGCGAGAGAGAGAGATAGACAGACAGATAGAGAGAGACGGATGCTCGCCGTCGATGTTCCGCACGATAGCGAGATGGTGTTGGTCCGCGCTCAACAGTTGATAAAAGATAGCCGTAGCCGGAGCAGGCTCACAGTGCCTCGTCCGCCGCTCGACCTGTCGCTCGCGGTCGTCCGTCCCACCCGTGACGAAAGCTCCTGCGCGAGCTTGCAAGGAGTTTTCTGCCTTTTTTGTTCCCTCTTGTTCTCGCGCACTCCCTCCCCCTCCCCGGACTTCCGCGATGTGCTGCGCCAGATGTAGGTGACCGTTTTCGTCCTCGTCGTCGTTGTTGTTTCTCCCGCGAGCGCGAAATCTCTCTCTCTCTCTCTCTCGTCGAGCGAGAAAGTCACAGTTCCGCGCGAAGGCGATCGGCCCCTTGGGAGCGACGATGCGGGAACTATGGCTCGCACGATGAAGAGGAGCCTAGCCGAGTCCAGGAGGAAGGTCCTCTGCAGACGCTGACGCTCGTAGCACGGTACTCTCTCTCCCGGTAACGGGCCCCGCGTCGGTATCGCACCGACGAGCTCGCAAGCTCCAGCCCAGCGTCTCGTACAGAAGCGCGCAAAATCCGCGAGAAGAGGCACGATCGGGCCAATTCCGGCCGCAGCCGCGCGATAAACGATGCCCAACGATGGGCAGCGGCAGTGAGGAGAAATCAGTGTTGGCCCAGCAAGAGCAACAGCAACAGCAGCAGCAGCAGCAGCAGCAGCGGAAGAAACAGCAGCAGGGGAATCAGTTGTACCAGGAGAAGAGCGAGGCCTGGCAGAGCGAGATAATGGTGGAGCTGCACGCGGGCTCCGGGGCTCGGCAGGGCGTCAGCCGCGAGGTATCCGGCTCGCGCTTTCACTACACGATACTCACCCTCCTGGACGCGGTGTTCTCGGCGACGATAGCCGGGCCCGCGGTCGTGGGCTACTGGCGCGGCACCTGGGGCCTCAGCGGCATGTACATCTACCCGGAGAACGCCGAGCTCAGCAGTCTCACCTCGATCCTCATCGGCTTCTGCGGACTCTTCACCTTCAATCTTGCCCAGCACGTGCTCGACGAGTGCCTCCACCCGGACAAGCACAGGCTTCTGTTCTACCTGGGCTCGAGGTTGTACACCGCGGTCTTCGGGGTCTGCTGCGTGAACGCGTGGAGGGGCGCCTGGCAGGCCCTGGACCTCTACACCGAGCACACCTTCAGCACGGTCTTCACGACGACCTGCGTCAGCCTGCTGGCCCTGGCGGTCATGAGGACCCTGAGGAACATCTCCGCGCCGCCCTTCGCCATTAGTCTGGATACGTTTGCTGGATACTTCGAGGTGCCTACGCTCTTTCGAGTCAATGTAAGTGCAGACACCGGGTTGTAGGGGAGTACGAGCACGGTGAAGGGGACATTTGGGACTGTGCGCAGGGGTATCTTGAAAAGTGTATGTACGGTATGGTTTGTTGGGCACGGGTGATGGTTGCTTCGTTGTTGTGATGGAACTTGGTATGGTATTGCAGCTGAGTGAGATATGTATTAGTTGCTTTGATTGAGATAGGATGCCCTTCAGAGGAAATTATATACGACAAACTTTGGTGCGATGAAAAAGCTCTGGAAAGAGATTTCTTTTTACCATGCTGTATTTATGCGTTGCGAAGATTGAGGTTATGTGCCTGTGCTATGATACTCGGTAAAATCCAATCATATTTTTAAGGTTACTCTATTTAGGGGTTTTCGAGTGAGATGAAATACGAAGAGACTATCATCCTCTAACTAAATTACGAATACGGTTTTCTTTAATTGTCCATAAATAGTAATTAGTTGGTTTTAATTTATATTAATACTGAAAAAATAATCACAATTTTTTAGATTTACTTGATAGTAATAAATACAGTGCGTTGGTTTGTCAATTTTTAAAAAATGTCTTATTTAAACACACGTGTTCGTTAAAGGAAAGTTTTAATTCAATATTGTTCGGCGCCCCTGAACCTAGTGTTCAATACATATAGACTGGAGCATAAAAAAGCAGAAGTCCAATATTGACGTATCGCACACAGTATTCGTAATCAAATCGACATTATCATTTTAATTCGTTAACTCCGGGAATCAAGTCATTGTGAAGGCAGTTTCCTCGTAAACGCTCTGCCGACGCTGAAAAACAACTGCCAGCCATCTTTCAAAATTAAAATAAACTCGCAAACAATTTGGCCCAACCGTGTACGAATTATTTTTACGTCGAAAAATAAAACACGATGCATCAGCCCCGTCAAATGTACTTGACACACTTGTTCTGGCACATATAACCAAATGAAAACATTTCAATTCGTTCCAATAATTTGATTCATAAACTGCAATTTCCGGCTGCTGCAGCTCCTCCTCTCTCTTTCTCTCTCCCTCTCTCTTTCTCTCTCTCGCTCGTGTCCCATCTTTCAATCCAGCGACAAAACAAAACAAAACAAAAAAGCCCCACCCAAAAAGAAGCTCGCCACTAGCGAAAACAGCCCCGCGTGTAATACATTCACGCACACGAGCTTGCGCCTGGTACCCACACCCACGCGTACACTACGACACGCGCATGGCGAATCGCTCGATCTCCGTATACATCGCACGGGATCGCGAAAAACGGCTCCCAACGCGCCGCGAGCGTTCGCCAATGATCTATCGATGGACGCGTCGAATCGCGTTTCGCTCCGTACATGCCCCGCGCGCGCAAGCTCGGCCGCCGCCGCCGCCGCATGCAGTTACACACGTCCAGTGCACGTAAGCCCCGTTTCCGGCCGACTCCCCCGCGCGCGCGATCGTCGACCACAACACGGACGCGTTGTACATGTGTGGGTGCGTGAGTCTGTGTGTGTGTGGAACTTTCGCGCGGCGCACGTGCCTCGTGCCCCGGAGCTGCATGCGTGCATGCGTCGCGCTCTATGATTTGTTTCTCGATGGATGCGATGTGTGTGCACGTGTGTGTGTGTTTTTTAGGGGATCAGGGGGATTTTTTTTTAATCGGAGATGCGATCGATCGCGACGCGATTTGTAAGAGCAGATTTATAAGCGCCGGTGATTACCCCAGGGATGGATTTAGGTTTGATTAATTGCGGATTTGATTGTGTGCGGTTTTTTGGCAAGGGTAATTCAGGCTTGTGATAAGAGTTTTGAATGATTCGATGGTCGTTCTGGCTTGTTGTGTTTGTTTTTATTTTATGTAGTATGAACGGAGTACGCATTGTTGAGAGTAAATTTTGATGAGGCGTTGAGAGGTATTTTTTGGTATATAAAAAGTGAAGCCCAGCACCTGTATTTTGATAACTTTGGCCCTTATTTTCAGGATATGGGCTATTTTATTTTAGCAAATAGATACCTCCTAACTCTATAAGAGTCCAATTAAGAAAATTAACTAAAAAGAAAATTAAAGTGGACTAAAAAGCTTTAATTTATAGGTTTGTTTTGTTTCAAAACATTCATTTTTTCAAAGTTATTGAGAATCAAAGAGAGACGAAGCCATACATTGTAAAAATCTAGAATTTTTAACCCTTCATATTCACTGAGTTTTTTGGCTGTATCTTAAATAATCAATATCTTTTAAACTAATTAATATTTTCTATCTAAGTGCATTTTTCTGTTCATATATCAAACTTGAATATTTGCAGAATTATGGGTAAAAGTATAAGTGTTTTTCATCACTGAAATATTGCATATTTAAAGAAAAATGTATCTCGTAGCTCAAAAACAATGTGCTAAAGAGTTAAAGTACAGCTGTTGAACTTCATTTCTAGGTAGAAGAGACCGGGGCAAATCGAGCGTCATGGTACAGTGAGCTTAATATATTTTTTTAATTTAAATAAAGCATTTGTATTAATTTCACTTATATTTACTACATGCATGATACTAATGCCCCACGTATTTTACCTGTTTCGGTAGATGAATCCCAAAACTATTCACTTACTAAAATGCATTATAGCTTAATGTGAGAATTTCGAAAAATATTTTTCTTAAATCACCGGATGCTTAAAACGTTGGAAATATCTGTAACCTACATAAGATTAAGGTAGTTCTTTCATGAGAATTGACTTAAGAAACGAAAATATATACAATAATTTGTTTACATGTTACAATATCAGAAACGTTATAATATGAAAGAAGGGTATTTTAAGTGACAAAAAAAAATTTTTGTATTAAAATTTCGATATTGCAAAATTAGATATCGCATAAATTCGAAAATTATTTGACAAATGATCCGACAAGTTTTTATTTTTCATCCGATTTTAATTTCATAGGTCCCATTTTGTTCCTTGAAAGATTTCAGGGGGAGTTGTTCATATAAAAATTTAAAAATATCGAATAACCTGCAACGTTACAGCCAATAGTTTATACTTGTACACGCACGAACTTACAAAAATATGTGTATCGACTTATAAACAATAGGCTGTAACTTTGCAGGTTATTCGATGTCTTTTAATTGTTATATGAGCAAGTCTCCCTGAAATCTTTCAAGGAACAAAGTGGGACCTACCAAATTAAAATCAGATAACAAATAAAACAGATTCGGATCACTTGTCAAATAATTCTCTAGTTTACGCGATATCTACTTTTGCAATATCGAAATTGTCAAACAAAAATTTTTTTTGTTACTTTAAGTACCCTTCTTTTATAATATAACGTTTCTGATATTGTAACACGTAAACAAGTTATTGTACATATTTTTGTTTTTATGTCGATTCTCATGAAAGAACTACCTTAATTTATCTTTACCTTTTAAAAAAGTTCTCAGGCTTTTGAAATAATTTATACATTAATTTGCCGCAAAAATCTGGTGGTGCTAGCGATGTGGACTTAACGAATAATAAAATTGTCTAACATGACAACGATTTTATTATATAATTGAAATTAGTACAAATATTGTACTTATGTAGATATATATAGAAAGCACACTTTACCCGAAGACTCACTTGGCCCCGGCTCCCGCTACCAGAAAATACCTTCCAAACCCTCATCACTAACCATTATCCAGAGGTACAATATTCCAGTAATCATTTCTTTTTCTTTTATTTTTAGATGCATAAATAAATAAATGAAAATCAAGAATGCACTAAACAAAGCATAGTGCTTTATATTAGTATTAATAAGCAATTAATTATAAAATTAGTCATTCTCTTTATCGTAATCAAAACGAGTCGTGTCGTTCAGATATGACCTGTAAAATATAATCTTAAAATGTATCATTCAAACTCGTGGATGTCTTAACATCGATTCTTAAGTTGATCAAATCATTGATACTGAACGTTTTTTGGAAGGAAAAATCAAATGCTATTTATAACAAATATTTACTTTGTACAAGTAAATAAGTTTATTACTATACTACGTAACAACATTTTTACTTATCTCGAAAAATGTTATTCTGTGGAGTTTTGTGTATAATAACTTGTTCGTCAAACATATTATATGTACATCGAAGCTACTTAATTTTAATACTGGATGGTGATATACAAGATTCGTAAAGGACGACAAACCAGTCGTCAAACTACTGTCATAATAAATATCATCCGGCTGACTCTTTATATGCATTTACCTACACTCGACCAATTATTCTTATGATCGAATGCTTTGACTAATTTTTTAAATCCTGCAATAAGTTAAAAAAAACGATTAATAAAGTTACAGTATTTTATGAAAATTCAAACGCATACGACCATAAGAATAGTCCGTTGAGTGTATGTACCTCGATTTTTCTACCAAATAATATGATTTTTTAATTTTAACAAATCGCAGTATAGATTCCGCTTATAACAAGTTCCAAAAGACCACGAAAATATGTTCGTTATAACCGACATTCATTATTAAGGATTAATGGACAAAATTTTCTTGACATGTTTTAAATCTTATTAGATAAATCGTTACTTTTTCTTTTCTGTATTCGAAATCATCAATTGAGAATATACTTCTTTTATACTGACAATTAAATCTTTTAATAATGCTTTAGTATATCAGTTGCAGAACTGAACTGGCATTGGGAGGAAGGAATATTAATTTAAAGCGTCAATATGGCGTTCAACCCCTTAAAGAAATTTTTGTTTGTATCAGTTCATAAAATTCTCTTTTTTTTAAAGCAATATACTGAAATTCTTTTAACTATAAATACTTGGCAGTACCTTTATGTTACCTAAAAATATTTATTCTACACGTTACAATGTATTACAATTGTTAATACCAAATTTACGAAGGAACTACGTGACACGAATGAACAAAAAAATTTTTCGATGGTTACTTGACTCCTTTTGTCATGTACTAAAACTTATATCAAGAACTTTTTCTTTAAATTTATTTTCTATTATTATCTTTCAGAACCGTTCTGAACGATTCAATTTGAAAAGAAATTTATTAATATTACTCAAAAATAATAAAAAGAATATTTATGAACTGATAAAAAGATTTCTTATCAGGGTTCGACGCCACTTGTCTCCATAAGATTTATCAAATTGCGCTTTATTTTTCTTTCTTTCTCAATAGGGAACTTTTATTAAAATAATCCATTAGACGAGTCAGATAGAATATCAAAAAATAATCGATACCTTTTTTTCTGTTTTCAATTAAATGATTATCAACAAAGATATAGTCTGGTGTTATGACGTCATACTACGTTTCAACCTGTTATACCTTTGTTGATAATCATTTAATTGAAAAAAAAAAGTACGCGTCGATTATTTTTTGTTATTCTATCTGACAGACCTGATTGATTTTTTTCATGTAAGTTCCTTATTCTTTATCATACATTATCTATCCTTTTTTCTTTGCTTCATATGAAATCGGTAAATTAAAAAAAATAATATCTTTAGTTAATTTAACTTACCAACTTTCAATCATTTTCCTTTTATTGTCCCAGACATATTTAGTACCAATTAAAACTGTAATTCTTTCTTACTATGAACAGCCGTTCTACGAAGAGCCGTTCTTTATAACCGATCAAATTCTGATCTGCACTATTGACATTTTCTGTTTGGCTACATTCGACCTTCTCGTTATATCGTAATTGTTGTACGTGTTCATTGTCATATGTGTTTTACACTAAAACAGAACAAAAGTTTGCATTGTGTTCATTATAAACGGAATCTACTATATTTGCGCATTTAAAATAATAGTAAAATATTTTGATGCTTAATGAATGAAAATGTTGTTTTCAGAATACGAGAGACTGGTCGTTGTACATCCTCGATTGTGCGTTCAGCGTCGGAGTCGTCGGGACGCTCGTCGTCTTCGTCTGGAGGGGCGCCTGGGTGCTCTTCGATCTCTATCTGTTTCCTGAAAATCGCGAGCACTCGGCTATCGGCTCTCTTGTAAGTTTTTTTTTTTTCATTCACACAGAAAAAAAATTATAATAAAAATTGCCGAGAAATTCGTAGTAAACGTGAAACATCCTGATTTTGCGGAAAAAAATATTCTGTTATAAGGTAACTGCTAAAGCGAAATACTCTGATGCATATTAAAATTTCCCGGGATTAACTGTAAAATTTACCCTAGTTCTCGGAAAAAATATGACGAATAACGTTAATTTTTACCATTTATAGGGAACAGAAGGGTCGAACCGATCAGGTGGATTAATCGAGTCACTCACTTATAAGAAATATTAAGTATATTGAACGTTGAAAGCATTACTATATTCTTAAGAATGTATTTTGTAACCTAATAATTAATGCAAATCTAACATATTTCTGATAAGATATTCATACAAATAGTTTTAGCTACTTTTCATCAAAACAAAAGGTTAGCCTTTTTTTATAAGGTTATTAAAAGTTACAGCATTAATGTTTCCAAATTATTGTAACATACAGTAGCTGCTTATGTATAATTAATTATAAATTACTGTTTAGTTTTATTTTACGTTTTTTCTTCTTTGATCGGAATGACCCCACATTCGGAAAAAACAACACTTTGTATATATTGATTAAATAGTATAAGATTTTTCTTTTTCTGCCAGTAATAATTAATAAAATGTTAAACATACCGTAAAACAAGGTGTCTTTGACCGGTGAGGTGACTTTAATTCAGACCTTGAAAGGTTTAAAGGTGGCACATTGGAAGTCAAATATAAAAAAGAAGCACTTTAAAAAAGTATAGTATATATTTATTTTTCAATGTATGGCTTTCCCAGCCTTTTACATAACAATTATACACTTCAAAAAAGTATTTCGGTGATCGGTATGATCGTATTCTTCTCCAAAAGAGTAATTTTTCCTGCGAAACCAAAATACGTTTATCACGTTTATCTCGATTTGTATGATAACTTTGCCATAAATTTCTTTCTGTGCATATTTTTAATGACCTTCATATGCATCATTCATTTTTATCAAACAAAATAAACGGTCTATAAAAAAGAAATTTATTTACTGTAATTTTGAAGTTTTTATGTATGCACTTTAGCATTTGCACCGCCGAAGTTATACGCTTATCAGTCCCGATAAGTCGATGCACACATTTATCTCACGTTACAATTTGTCAAATAAAGATTTGCTAAAAGCAGACTACTTAAAATTAAACTTTTCCCACAATAAACGATCCGTAAATATTTAAATCTATAAAATTTGCATAATGATGAAATATCGAAAAAGCGACGACAGCCGTGGATTACACTGCTATCGTTCCTCTCTATTTGCGCTCCGTCATGCAAATATGCTTCGCAGAATCTTGGCGCCTCTGTAAAATGTTAATCTACGATAATGCGGTAATTCGTGACTTGTATTCAATTTTATTTTGAAGCGGATTTTCCTTTATTTGACAAGATTCACTGGGATTTACGTAAAATCACTGGGCAAAATTTTGTGAAATGTATTTTTAAACGGGGTGTTACGAAACTAATCCTTGCCCAAACGACAGGCACTGCGTGCAAATTTTGTTTTTTAAATTACTCCAGCATTCGGTATGATTGAACAGCTGTTTTTAATTTAATCACAGTTGCCTACTGTATCTTCTCAAAATTAGCTATATTTTTTGGGGAAATTTTCAAGCGTGCATGAATTAACTTGTTTTGATGAATTCTAAATTTATAAAACAGTCTATTTTTTCCAATGAAAAAAAAAATCACATTCAAACTTCAATTAAGCGCACCAATCGCATTCTCCTCGAATTACGTGCGCATTTCCGTGAATCCCCGCTGTCTTGCAACCCTAAAATTAACGCTACAGGCCATAGGTCCAGTCCGAGGGCATAAACCCTCTCGAACCAGCGCGAACAAGAGACGACAGAAGAAAGAATAATCTGGCGTAGAGCGAAGGAATTAAGGGAAAAAGTACTTAGACATACGCGCCGGGAGGGTTTATTGCGTGCGGCGCAGCTGCCAAGTCTTCCCTCGCTTCTTGATTGAAGTACACGGGGGCAATTTAGCCGAGCGACGAAGTGCACGCGGTGTCGTATACACGTAAGTGCGCGAGCTGCGAGCTTCGCCGCGAGCGACAGCGTCTTTTATTTGCGCGGGAGTGGCGCGCACGTGAAGTTTATACGTCGCCATTCGCTTACGCGCTCTCCGGACTGCCCGTCAAGAATGTTTCCTTTTTTTTATATAAACAGGTTCAAGTGTTTAGTCTATTGATAGGGTGGTGTATACATATTAATAGCAATATAGGTGATTAGAATTTTTGTTTGTATTGATGGAGGAGAATAGTGTGCCTTGAAAAATATTTGTTCTGTGTATTGTATTACAGAATGTATTGGGAATTCAATAAGGCAGACGGGGATATATAAATAATGCGCAGTGTAAATGTAAATTAATATTAAATTAATAGCGTTTGTTCGTTGTCCCACATTTTGTGTTATGAAGTGAATAGAATTATTATGAATTAAATAATAAACTTACATCATTATCATTGAAATCGTGCAGTTAAATGTACTCTTTTGCATTATTGCATATATATAACTATAAAAACCGGTAACAAGTCATGTTTTATTATTAATCTCTCGCCTTCGGTTCAATTTTTTTTTCGTATTATCATAAAATAAAATTGTCGCAAATGAGCAAATTTGCAGGATGATGTGAATGATATAAAAATTACACTAGAAATTCTCATTATACTGTCGTTAATTTCCTTACATTTGTATGAATAGTTATCGGAATGTATATATTTACTAATAGAATACTAACTGTTGAATCAAGTGATTTGTCTGTCGGGTATACCCTATAGGTAAAGACTGTTTACTGACGCTATTAAGACCCATGTCTTACCAGACTCTGAACGTATCTACTTAAGTGTGTGCTAAGCTAAACTGTCCATAACTTTGCTCTCCATTTGGACATCCAATCTAGGATTTTGCAACAAAAATTGTACAACTAACTCTCGAGTATCCACTCCAGTCCAAGTGCCTCCACATTTATTTATAACTGCCAATCATCAAGTTATAAGATTCATTCACCGCTAACCGGTCCACCGCGACCGAACTCACATAACCGTCAATTCGCTCTCGAAATAACCCCTAAGCATCTTCATCGCCAATGAAAGCAGCAATTCAAATCGTCGGTAAAGAAAGGCGCGCGTTGTACACCTCTCTGCATCAGAGAGCATTCAGATAGGAATCTCCGAGAGGCGCGCGCGCGCGTGCAAGAGAGAGAGAGATTATATTATTCCGTGGTCGTATAGCCGGCGCAGTCGCAGCAGCAGCGGCAGCAGCAGCAGCGGCGTGTCACACTAGTTCGATTATATAATTGAATATTCGCCAATTGCCCGTGATTGCAGGCCACGCGCGTATCTCGCGCACGTACGTGTACGTATTATGCGAGGGCGTATTCTCGAGTCGCACGCGCGCGCGCACGCGCGATTTGACTGACGTGATTTTTGTTTGTTCAAGGGGAGGGGGTGATGCTTTCTTTTGTGTGGTGGATTTGGTTGAAGAGATCGTGATGGGCCCTTGACACTGAAAATGCTCAATTATGGTGACTGTATGAGAGGAGGAGAGTGTAAAGTAGTGCGATGGTGCGAGTGTAAAGTCGGTTACTTCTTAAACTCTGGAGGCTGTTACTACTTAAGGAGCTTCGGGTGCTTTAAATCGATCAATTTTCTTCTACGTAGTTAAAACTTATCAGTATCGATATTTATATATGTGAAAAGAGTATATATGAATATTAAAGACACCGCTGCCAATTCATTGGCACTTAGTTTCCTCAAACTTTTTGAATTGTACCAATATGAAATTATTTATTGTATATAATTATGTGGTGAAGAATCGATATGATTTTCTAAAAATTACATTAAATTGATCGTAATATTTTTAAAATAAAAAGAGAACAGTAAAACTAAAACTCAAAAAACGAAAAATCGAAAAATAGCTAAAACAACACTATACTATACACTATATTTTCTATACTTATTTAACTGATTATCTTACACTGGCCAGTACATATTAATAGATAAATAGCAATAACTGCTATTAATGTAGCATTTACTACTACAATAAAAGCAATTATTGCTAGACCATTTCCCTCCGTGTAGTTACGCTTTATATTCTAAAAGTTATTTAGGAGCAAGAAAATAGACTATCTAAAATTTACGGTAGTAAAGTAATTTTATGCTCTTTTTAATGAATTTACAATAAATTTATCATAATATTTCTAATATACTAAAACAACAGAAAATCTAAAATGAAATCTAAAATTGAAATTTCTTTTGAATTTTGAATCTTCATTTTAAAACGAAAAAAATGAGACCAGATTGGTAAAAAATGAATGCGCCGTTCTCGAGATACAAGCATCAAAAAAAATTTTCATAAAACACATAACCTCAATATCTTTAAAATAAATTATCTCATAATCTGAAAAGACATGCAGGTTATGAGATAGTAAGAAGCTACCTTTTTGTAAAGTTTCAGATAAAATTCTGCCGATTTACTTCAGTTATCGTCGAAGAACGAAAATCGATTTTTTTACAAAATTGTTTTTTTTTTTTGACAAAAGAAAACCGCTGCTAACTACCTTAGCAGAATGCTTTGTCAAAGAGAGGTCCTGATTAATCGATTTAATTAAGGAATTTTATAATGAAAAGTCGCAATTAATAAATTAATGCTGTAATTAATTCATTAGATACAAGCGTTTAGGTATTGTTAGTAAAAAAATTTAAAGTATTAAAAGACAAAAAAAATGTTTAAATCTAATATTTTGTTATTATTTTACAAAAATAATTTTATAGTTACTATAAAATATATCAATAGAAAGAAAATTATGCCAACTTTATGAAAACATATAATTTAGACAAGTTCAGCGTATAAAATGACAAAAAAATTTCTTTCGCTTTTTACAATTTTATAAAGTAATATTTTTATCTTATTTTACAAAAATAATTTTGCAGTTATTATAAGATACATCAATTGAAAGAAAATTACGTCAACTTTATGAAAACATATATTTTTGACAAGTTTCTTTTCGTCTTTAATTCTTTTAATTCTTTACATTTTTTTACTAACAATACCTAAACTCTTGTATCTAATGAATTAATTATAGCATTAATTTATTAATTGCGAATTATCATTACAAGATTCTTTAATTAAATCGATTAATCAGAACCTCTCTTTGAGAAAGCTTTCTACTAAGGCAGTTAGCAGCGGTTTTTATGGACATAGAAGATAAAAAAATGTTTATCTCTTTACAAAGCTTTCTCTTTGAGAAAGCAAAAGGTCAAGACCCAAAAATTTTACTGTACTTCTTCTCCATATTCCTAATCATTTCAAATTTTTTTTTATTTTCCTTCATGAGTTTTTGAGATATAACCGTTTAGACAAAAAATTACGTTTTCGTGTATAACAAAAGAAGGGAATAATCTTATCCATACTTCCAGGTCAGAAAAGTTAGATAATTGTATGCGCTTTCAAATGCCTTTTCGCTAGATCTATGATATTATTTCTAAGGTATTAAAAACCCGAAAAACTAGGACTCAAAAATCAAAAAAGCGATAAAAAACAGAAACTAATCGAAAAAGAAAAATAAAATTAATGTGCAGCCTTTTTTAAGAAAAACAAAAATGAGCCCTGAAACATTAAGTTTCACTGCGTATATGCAGAGTAATGTTGATTCACGTCCATACGCACATAAACATACACACACACATCCATACAGACATTTTCTAAAACTCTGTATTTTGATTTCTTAAGTCTCAAAACATGTTTCTAACAATTCTAACATGTTTTTAGCACAACTTTTCTTTTACTATCACAAAGCTTCCTCTTTAAGGAAGCAAAATTTATCAACAATTATTATATTGTAAACATAATTATTGCCAATTGAAAAAAAAATTACTAAAAATGCGAAAACTATTTTGGTATTCAAAACTCTGCAAAATATATGATGCAAAAAGGACGAAAATTTGTCGAATGGAGAAAACTACATAATGATAAATAACACAGTTTATGCGCATTACCACATATCAATAATAGTGTACTATTTTTCACCATACCCTGACCGAAAGTACCACATTTCCTCCCGGCTATGGTGAAAAATAGTATACTATTATTGATATGTGGTGATGCGCATAATCTGTGTTATTTATCATTATGTAGTTTTCTCCATTCGCCGAATTTTCGTCCTTTTTGCATCATATATTTTTCGGAGAACTTTATTTTAAAATACTCTAAACCTATTTGTTTTCCTTTTAACCAATGCCTACATTTAAACTTATTTGAAATAATAAATACTTACAAAATAAAAGAGCATTAGATATGTGTTTTCTTTATTTATTAAATGTTCAAAAGCACTTATCTAAGTTGTAGTAAAATCCATGACCATGACTCGGAATTCTTATGTTTCTCCTATACCTATAGTAAGTTTATTTTCAAATGTTTTAATTTTTCAATCTTACTCAAACTTATATTAATAATTAATAAAACGTATTTTTAAAAAGAAAACTTGAATTAACAAGCACTGCTATTCACACTGGATTATTGCACGTTCACTTGATAAAGAATACAACTGTGTGATAATAACTATTGCATAAAGTTCCTCCTTTACATAATAATTAATACTACGCACGGAGTAAGAAGTTCTTCTTTAACAATAAATTTTCGTTATCTGGTTTTGCTAATGAATACCACAACACTTGTCGTTTTTTTACATTAATTAAGCTTCATTTACGTAAATGATATATTGCATTTCGTGATTTCGCGCGATCGTACTTTATACTATGATTTTCTATTAAACCTAAATGCGCCAGTAATTTATGACTTACACGCAGAAATTATTCTTTCATTGCAGTAGACAAATTCGTAACTAAATGTATATCAACATATCATTTGTATACATAGAATTGATTTGCATAGGTAATAATATAATCGCATAGTTGCCGTTTCATTAAATTCGCGGGTATGTAATCAACCATCATTCGTAACCAATGAAATTTTTCCTTGAAAAAACTTTAAATTTATTTAAATTTTATACTTGTAAATCAGTTATGAACATAAAAAATTTACGAATGTAAAACTTGACATAATTTTTTAGTTTATAATCGGTGTGAATGATTTCACTTCCATTATAATCCTTATTATATTTTATATATTACATTCTTACGCATGCAAATATTTATTTATTCCACATGCGATATAACCATTTCTAGAGCTAATAACATAAATTATCATAAAACATTTGTAAATATTTGAAGTCAAGGAATTAAGATTTTCTATGATAAAATCTATAAGGTGATTTTGTAAAATAGTAAAAAAATTATTTGAACGTATTTTTTCTTGTTCAAAGAAAATACAAATTAAAGTAGATATAGCAGGTTGAAAAATGAAATGTACGTGAGGTCACAGACATTGTGTTCATATTGTCATGCGACATTGCAGTATATGTATATATATGTACCAAAATACTGCAACTTAGAACGTCAATAAGTTTTGAAATAATTATTCTTAAGTAAACAAAAAAATAGGACCTAATTATTGTTTACTGTTCTACCAAAAGAACCTAATAGATTTTTTCATTCAAAAAATTTACGTATGTATCGGAGAGTGGGGTATAATGGATCACTAGTAAGAATTTTTCTTTAAAGAATCAAGATTTGTTGCAGTATGTATTGTCTTCTCGTACGAAAACAATCCTCAAGTAGAACATTTCTAAACGCTTATAGCTAAAATTTAGTATACTACTAGAGTTGTGCGCTAATTAATTTCAACGTTGAGCATTTGGAATCACATTCTCCCTTATAGTATTTTTCCTTACAATTATTTGATTTCGAAAACTAATGTGAGAAATTTTCCATGAATATTTAAATATAAATAGACTAATAAAAATTAGAAAATAGAACAAAATTTTTCTTTGGCATTCGGCAGCGAAAGTGTTATTATCTTGAAAAGCATCAGATTCAAGAAGTTTCGGGAGTTTTAATCATTCTATTGTCTATAAGAGGAAGATTTGGCTCGTAGCAATAAATAAATTTATTGTTCAAATTAAAAATAATTAGATTTAGTTAGTTGTACAAAGAAATTATTCAGGAAAGTAATAATTAAATGCAATTTTGTTTTCTTTTAAATGGTGCTTTACAACGAATTCTATAGAAACCATACAATTTTATGACCCGTTGTAATACCCTAATCTCTTATAGTAAATTTTAAAGAGACTGCCAAAGCCCAACAAATGTTCAGACATTATGGCAAGTTTTACTATATGTACAGTAAATTTTACTGTTCACATAGATTATATTAATCGTTACGAAATTTTACTAGAAAATATAGTCATTTTTTAATTTTTGGTTAAAACTCAAAAATATTTGCAAAGTTGTTTACTTTTTAATTTATTTCCATGTATGCATCACGGAAAAAAAAGTAAAATTAAAAGTCCCCAACCGTTATTTGGAGTTGTAACAAGTGCGCACAACCAACCACAAGTTTGGCTCTAATTTTTTATCGCTATTTTGAGATATTGATATTTCATAAAACTTATCCGAAGGACAAACGTGTACGTTTAAAAGTCGTCGAGTACGAGATTTTTGAATATTAATAAAGAAAAATCGAGCATCAAGTTTGGTTTATATTTTTTTGTGAATAGTGTTAGATATCGTATAAAACAGTTTCTCTCGATCTTTACAGCATATTCTTTGAACCGAGAACCATAATTTAAGCCTTTATTGAATTATATATATGTCATGCTCCATTGAAAAGCAGTAGACTTTTCAAATTTGCCAACAAATTTTTACTCAAAGTTTCTTATTGCAAATTAAAAAATTTTAAATTTTATTACTGACTTACGGAGCGTGGCACATCATTCTATGATGGCTTAAATGGTTGATTTTGGTATTCATCATGTTAAGCGTCTTCAGAGCCCTACTGGTGGCCAGGTACGCTACTATTGAGGAAGCTCACGGTAGCGGTTCAAATGATTCAAATTACGAATTTATATATCAACGTATTATCACTATAAAACAAATGTCAAAATGTCCTATTTAGTAGCTATTAGTGAATTATTAAAGTATGTTGGAACTAATCGTTCAAGAGCTTATATTGAGGTGAAAATGCTGTAAATGCTAATCATTTAATGAATGAAGTGTGGAATTACCAAAAAAAATACTAGAAAAAATAGAGATAATTTGCTTGTGTTTACAAAGTAGTGATTTGTTCGGATTCCCACTAGAAATAAATTTGACATTGTTAGTCATTTTTCTCAATCGCATAATTTTACTTTGAGCTGCTGAAATAAATACATTCTTACCGTTAATAATAATATAATAATACAAATTAAACAGCTGATCTTGCATGTTAAACTTATTTACCTAATGCATAATCTTCTCTTCGGAAGTGAGCATTGCAAACATACATAAATTTTGTTACTGATTTGGTTATGTTACACGTCATAATCCACTGCTTTATTATTTCGTCATTTGTAGGTAATTTATGAAAAACTGTATTATACATTTTTTTACATTAAAACTTGGCACACAATACGCCAAGTCTTTTTGCTTGTTCACAGTTATAATTTTCAAAATGAATTTAAATAATCGTTGTTAGCGTTGTGCCCGTTTTTACGATTTGAACCGCTAAGCGTGAGTTTTCTCAATAGTACCGCGCCTGACCACGAATAGACTATTTTCTACATAGGTGAGAGTCTGTTGATACAATAGACCAAATGGCCGCATTTTTGGTACTATTTACGATGAATTAATCATAATGAAGTATCATTATGTATATACGGAATTATATGTTTAGATTCTTGGCTTTTAAACGGATAATTTGAGACCTAGTAGAACTATGTGCCGCTTCAGGAAGCCAAGTAACAACCTCTAGAAATTCGATTAGGCCGGTTTCCGAAACATAAAAAGATTGGCAGAATTGCTCATACATACCTTTTACTAGGAATCCAGTGCCGTAGGTTCATTTATCATCAAGACATATGACGAAATCTCAAAAAGATGCTCGTCTTTGGGTCCAGAAATCGCAAAAAAAATGTTGAATACTGTGGTTTCCAAATCTTTTCTATCTTGTTTTAGAGGCCAAATTATGCAGAAAAACGCGCTTGAACAATGAAAATTGGCAAGGAGACTAGGCTTTTCGGCAAATTAGATGTTTCTTATACATAGCAACAAAAAAAGGGTTTTACTGCACAATTAATAACTGTGCACAAAAAGGTGGAAATTTTTATTTTAAAATGATGTTCCGGTGCAAAGTTATGACATTCCATTTTTTTTACAGAATCTGAGATTTTCGACGAATTATTACCCTATTTTCAATTGATCATAACTTTGCACTGGGTCATCATTTTCAACGAATAAAAATTCCAATTAAAGTTCTTCTCGTCTACTTTTATATACTTTTTGGAAAAAAGAATTTTCATCTTTGTGTGCACAATTATTAACTGCACAGTAAAACTCTTTTTTTCTATATATAAAAATCACCTAATTTGCCAGAAAAACATAGTCATTTCCCCAATTTTCATTGTTCAAACGCGTTTCTCTTTATAATTTGGCCCCTAAAGCAAGATAGAGAAGGTTTGGAAACCCCAGCATTCAAATATCATTTTGTGATTTCTGAATCCAAAAAAGTGTCTTTCTTTTAGATTTCGTCATATACTCCAGGAACGCCTATTCAGAGTATTATCTCATACACGTAAACAGACGTAAAAAAAGTAAAGAAAAACGTCTAACAATGCCCCTCTCGTAAAGTCCCACCCACCACTCGCTATGCTCCTACAATTCCAAAAGAAGCCTTTCACTAAAACGCACCTCTTCGCGCTGTGTCTCCAAACCACCAACAGGTCCTGGGCTACATAATCGTGGCGGTGACGTTCTCGCTGCAGCCGCTGATGCGATACGCCTGCTCGCGGCTGAGCGGCCTGGCGCGTCTAGTCGCCGCGGACGGCTTCCTCCTGCTGAGCTTCGTCGGGACGGTCAACGTCTGGCGGGGCATCTGGAACGTCCTCGACCTATGGCTGCTGCCCGAGGATCCGAAGCTCTCCTGCTGGATCACGCATCTCGGCTGCTTCGTCTTCCTCGTGCTGCTCAACTGCAGCAACTCGGTCCTCGTGCGCGGCGTTTACATAGACGCCGAGGAGGAGTCCGGCAAGTGCGTCGTCTTTCCCTGCCACTATCTGCGCATGTTCTTCAAGGTGAGCTTTTGTGGAAATTTGTTTTAAAGAGATGTGTGCGCTGTTTTGAATGTAGTTAATTGAGCATAGATGGGAATTGGCTGTTTTGGACGGGTATTAAGATAGAAACTTATTTTGAGTTCGTATTTTTAGTGTATTTAGCGCGAAATTTAGCAGGTTCAAAGCATTTTACAAAAGAAAAGAAAATAATATGCAGTGAAATTCGCTTATAATAATAAATTTTAATATTATGTAATATTTTACAATCACGTTTTACGAATAAATATCTAAAATTCGTTTAGTTGCATAAAATGAACTTTGCTTATAACAAAGTTGCTTACAACGAACAGATTGAGTTTAACGAACAGAAAATGTAAACACATATTCATTATAACGAATACAATCTATCGTTACAATTTTCAGTTTTTATTTCGTACAGACTTAATTATAGAGTTTTATATTTGTCTTTGAACTTCTTTCTCTGCTACTGTCATTATCTTACATTATGATAAAATAGATAATTATTAAAGAACTTTTATTCACATATGTAAAAAAACTTTTCGTCCGCTCCTAAAAAACAATAATTTTGTATTTTTCGCGAAATCAAGACATGTGCACAGCAATCAAAAATCTTCGGATCCTTGAAATGCGTTATAAGCGAATTCCATTGCAGTATACATATTATACATAGCAAACATTCACTCTCATAGTTATTTGGGATACTTGATTGATGTACGGTAGAAATATGTAGGTACATTGTAAACTTAACAAAATAGTATATCGATCGCAATTTACAAATATCGTTATATTCAAATATCTTAAACAATAATTTATTATTTACTGTTTATTAAAGTAATTTTAAACTATTTCTGAGAACTCAATAGATGAATTTAATGCTGTACCCATATAAATATTGACACTGATATTACTTTTCATTAATTACGTTCAGTGTTAATTAATTATTAAAAATTATTTATAGTGATTCTCGATAAGTTGTCTAGAATTTGGTAGGGAATATAAGAGATCTCTGATTAAAATGATGAGCAAGTTTATCTAGCAGTTAACTGCGTTTATTTAGATTTGATTGCATGCAAATTTAGATTAACAAAAATATCAACGTCTCAAAGAATTCATCTTCATAAAATGCATTTTTGATCCGTAACACCCAATCTCATTATACAAATTGACGCTCGTCTCGATACCCTACACTCCTGCATCAATCGCTAGTCCCACGTGTACTCGTAATACTTGCACTCCTGCTGACCCACATACACTCGACGCGAAACGCGAGAGCCACATCTTCTTAACCCCTCTGCGCAGAAAGCGGAGTATATACTTCTCCAAAGTGCATATGTATCACTTTTGTACACATTTTTCTTCGTAAATTTGAATGTTCACATCGTAAATACACCTACAATATCTCAAATTGAAGCTGAATATTGCTTCAATAGAGAAGTTGCATGAAAAAGGAATTTCAAAACCATTATGTCCTTTTGAAAGAATATCGAAAAGTATTCGACACGCTTTTTTCTGTATCTTAATTAATAATCGACTAATCAAAAAATAAAAAATATGCTTTCAAAATTCTTCTTTCATCCAACTTTCCTATTCAGTACATCGCACAAATTTGCGAAAAAAAAATACTATAGCAATCTTACAATCGATCAAATCCATACCCTATGCGAAAATAAACTTCTGCGCGGGCGGGCTCTTATTTCAGCCGAACCAGCCACGCAATAAACGAACGTGCACGTTTGCTTTTTGTCGCAGGTCGAGCGCGAGAAGAAGGAGGCGCGCCGGCGGAACCTGATCGTGGCCTCGCGGGACCTGGGCGGCCGCGGCGGCGACCCCAGCGGCAAGGAGGCCGAGAACGGCGCCCTCCTCAACTCCAGCGTCACGCCGATCATACAGCCGGCCAACACCTCGTCCCTCGTCTGAAGCCCCTCGTCACGAGGAAGGAGAAGACGAAGAAGAAGTGAAACAACAACGAAGACGCGCGTGGCTTATCGCGGATGCTGCGCGAAGCCCTGCATTTTCAGATCCGAATTTTCCATTCCTTCGAAATGAATGGAACTGTGATGGCTGTAAGAGAATGGACGCCGGTGGCTATTGTCGCTTAGAAGTGGACGGTTGGACGCATTGACAAACTGTAATTGATTTCCTACCGAGGTTCGTTACCTGTAATAATAGGCTACTCCTGTGTTTGTTCTTCCATTCTTTCTGTAATTAATTGTAGTGTCCGTAAGATGAATAGATACAGCGCGAACGAAATATCTACTCCTAAGCGACGATGGCCACTGGCCTCTGTTTTATTACGACGTCTACACGATGTTAGAGTGAAGATAAGGACATTTTGTTTCCCTCCCCCCCTTCCCCTCCCACTATTCTTAAGTCAACGAGGAATCCGTCTCAGTGTCTGATTAAACGTGTGCCGTTTCGCCGTTGCAAAGAAAGTACGCCGGACCCTACCACGGACGCAGTGACGTGTGCGCGAAACAGAAATACTTAAACCAAAAAAAATGGAGGAAAAGAAATATACGAAAACGTAAAAAAAGAAGTGCTTCTCGAATTATTACCGTCGGAAGTGCGCTCGAGGGCGAATCGAGCCGCAGCTGTATCACGCATCGACGACCAGACAATTCGTATGTATATACAATGATATATATAGTAAATACTTATATGTGGACTATTTTCAATCGAACACTGTCATTGATTGACATGCGCGAGAGAGAGAGAGACGGAAGAAATGTATAATCCTGTAATGCTTAGTGTGCAGTGCGCATTCCTTAGCCGTTCACGATGTTTGTGTTTTTGTTTTAACATTTTTTTTTTGTTTTCGCGATCACGGAGGATGTGAATGTATATTATAATATAGTGTAGAAGATATGATAGAGGAACGGAATTTTTGTTGTTCATATATATAAACACGTTACGAAACGATTGTTACACTGAGAATGGCTGTGAACGAATGTGACAACGACGTAAACGACGATGACCAGTTTCTTTGACAATTGTGCGGGCGACGATAAAGCTCCAAGAATCACGCGATAATAAAGATGAAAGTACTACGAAACATAATGGCCGAAATGTAGTCGTATATACTGTTTTGTGCTGTGCTAAAATATAGGTGCACTCCAGAAATATTAATTATATACATAAGATTGTATGCCTCATCTAACAAAAGAGACTAAATTTTTCAAAATGGACTTTAAAGTACAAAGAAGTATAAGATTTTAGGAAATCAAACATTGAGATTATATCATCTGACGAAAATTCTGAAATATTACTCTCATTATGAAATATACACGCACTGACATATTGTACACACACGCATGCGTGCGTACGTTACCAAAAATTGTATCTGTCCAAACGAAAATTTCGCTAAGACGCAGAGAAATATAAACAAAAATCACCTATCAACAAGAAAAGAGACTATTAAATGTTTCTGCATTAGCGAAATGCCTTTCGTACGCTTCCTGATAATACGTAAAACTACTATGCAAGGTGTTCTATTTATATATATAAAAACAGTACTATTATTTATTGCTACAGTCGCGCGATGTGCGTTAGATGCGAGAATGGCCAAAGCGCGTGATTGCGAGGTAGAGCGAATGCGAAAAAAGTGATGTAAAACGAGAGTCGCTTATCTATAAATATATAAATAAACATATAATTACGTTATCATATACGTTGTAAATAAAGAAAAAAAATCAGAACGACTATAACGATGATAATATCTGCCTATCGAAACGCTTGAGTGTCTCTATGTCAAGAACACAAATACACACATACACACACACACACCACATAATATGTATACATATATAGAACGCGAGAGCGCGCGTAACACGCACGCGCTTTTCAAGTTCATCGCTCTCCTGCAATTATATCGGCGCGACGACTCGATCTTCTAATAATCTCACTATTGCGTCTATGATGATGACCCGCCTACAGTGAGTGATAAAAAAATCTCTTTTCAGTTTGTTTGTTCGGCGAAGTCGTCGCGCGCGCGCGCGCGCGCACTCGATGCCAGTTTTGTTTTCGAATTTATTGTATATTTTTTATTCATATTTCTCGTTCGAAAAGTGCGGCAGATCCAGTATTTTCGTTTGTTCTGTTGATGCGAGCGAAAAACGCGCGAGCGGAGAACAGTCTTTTTTTTTGTTTTATTTTTGCGACGTGCGATTTATTCAGCATTTGTTTTTAGATCGAATTTATGATGATGAAAAAGGAAAGAATATTTTTTTTCTCATTCGATAACAATAAATAGATAGTGAAAATCTACGACCGACGTGTTCATTTTTATCCTGACCCCAAATAAAACCTGATTCCAATTACTTATACATTGTATGCTTTTATTTACTTATAATTAATAATACTTTATATGCAATAACATTACAAGCTTTAGAAATATTTCAGAATTGAATGCTTTATATTAAAAATCTAATAAATACTTAATTTAATAATTGTTATTCTTAAATACAGTTCACAAATGAGTTAATGTAGGGTATGTACAATCCTACCGGGTAAGTTTCGTAAGTATAAAGTTACTAACGTACCCCACATAAACAACACAATTATTCGCGAATAGTATAAGAATCAATCCCAGACAGCAAAAAAATTAATTCATTTTATTACTTACTTTCGAACTCTTGAATAATTCATTATAAATGTAAATTATGAAAAGGACTCTTAAAGAGCTTGAAAGGAGCTTCATAAAGAGTTCCTCCATGTCAGTGACATTCGTGAACACTCTAGGAACTCCTTAAGAATTCCTCGTGCATAACAGTACTGCCTGAGAATAATTATTACCCATTCACCCATCGAACTCGAATCCCCTCCTAACCGCAAGACACGTCTTATCCGCGAGTCGCCGCATCACCCAACCACTCTACAATGCGAACGAATGTAGCATCGCATCGCACAGCACATCGCAGCATCGTATCAGATCAGAGCACGCGCCCATGCAGCAGCAGCGAGAAGGAGAGCAAGAGCAAGAGCAAGAACTCCGCGTGTGCATGCTTGCGAGCTTTAGCCTCTCTATCTCTCTCCGTCGCCCACAACTATCGAGGGCATTAAGTGTGTCGCCTCGCGGCGTGACGTCTGAACCCTGACACAAGCAGCAGCAGCAGCAGCAGCGGCAGCATCAGCGGCACAATGAGACCTTGGATTTGTAACAATGATAATGCGGCCGAGAGCGCGCTCGCTCGCTCGCTCGCTCGACTGACCGAGCGACCGAGTGCTCGCGTGCACAACCACACTGGCAAGACACAGCCTCGCGTGGAGACTGCACGGCCCGCACACGCGGATCATTTTATGAATTGCAGGCTGCTTTTCCCCCGTGCGGTCATATCCTGCGCGCGCTACCGGTCTACAACACACCCCCCGCGGTACGGTGGCAGCAGCGCCGGCAGTGGCTCTTGTGAGGCAATTTAAGCGACGTCGGTAGCGGGCTAATAATTAATTGACCCCCGCTAATCGCGGAACAATGGAGCGACGCATGGCGTATAGCTTGGACCTATCCTCGGGGAAGCCCGCGACTGTCTCTCTCTCTCTCTCTCTCTCTCTCTCTCTCTCGAGGTGGCTCTCGGTCTCTGTTTGCGGTGGCCACGGCGGCTGCCCTCATATCCTGGCCTGTATTTAATATTTTTCCACAATGGAGGTAGCCGAGGTTTATATATAACGAGCGACGATGGAAGGTCACGAGAGTAGATGGCTTCAATGGTGAAGGCAGTGGTCCTGTGTGTACGAGGTTTTGTTTTTTTCAGTTGCTGGATGGATTATGAGTAGTGGCGCTTTGTGGGATACTTGGGTGTGGGTGTAGAAATGATACGAGACATCGCATGCCTAGAAGATGAATGTGACAATTGAACCTTTTTTGCTTCAATTTTATACAAGAAATAAACCGTTACAAAAATAAAAGTCCTTTTTATGGTCGGAAATTGGTTAGGAAGATTGGAAAATAAGTAAACAATTTTTATTCCATGATAAATGTACGTTACTAGCTTGGTTTTACAAAAATATTGATTTTTGAGTCATTATAACCTTCTTCTGGGAATGCGATAGATGGAGCCTTCACAGTCAAAAGAGTAAGGATCAAAATATAAGAATTAACCAATAGCGAGGGATGCGTCAAACATGCTACACCTGTCGATATGTATAACAAAATGTTTCGATTTTTAAAAAAGAATCACTATTTCGTTTTTGATCTAATGATAAATGAAAATGGGTTCGGGCTATATATTTCTGTGGCTAAATATGTCGGAGAATGAGGTTTTTAATTTTCAATTGCCATTTAAATCTATGTAAAAGAAAAGTATAGAGCGTGGAAAAAGAAAAATCATAGAAAACTCAATTTAAAAAAAAAAGTGGACTTAAGTGGTTATTTCGGGAAGCCACAGATTTTCTTTAAGTTAAACGACACAGAATAGAAGATTTTATTCTGATGCCCATTTTTACATATCTGTGAATTTAACTCAACAGTATTTAAAATAAGCTTAAATACATTTTATCTATCCTTTGTCATTCCTTTTATTTTACAGCACTTCACATCCTTTATAATCTAAGGAATACCAGAAAGAAAGAGAAAATCTATTTAATCTAATAATGCCACAGAGCTGACCAATATCCAACAGTTTCCTGCAAATCATCCATACTTAGCTCCTTAATCTTTCGCCTGTGAACAATAGGCACACACATGACCCATATCCTTTTCGCGTCTAGTCACCGCAATCTCCTCCACTCGCCCTTCTCTCATTCGCGAGACCACGAGCTATCGGAAATCCATCCGTACACAGGCGTAATATAACGAAGGGCATAGTGCGCATGTATACTCAGGCCTTTCATTTCAGGAAGCGGAAGCGGCCAGCTGCCGCACCAGAGATTTTCAGCAGCGAGAGAGCGCGACGTCGAGAGATGAGCTATGCGCGCGCTGCTGCCGCAAGGAGAGGAGACTGCACACGCGGAAGTTTTAATGGAATTTCGCGGTGCTCGGTGGTGCGCAGAGGACGTATATACTTATAGGTGTGTGTATCTGTATAGCGAGTCATTGTATTCGGACGAGAGACGCGAGCTTCTGCACTCGTGTGATCTTTCGCTATTATTATACGCCAAAGGTGAGTTTGGGTTGGCTTTATGGATGTAGGAAGATCCCCGCAGTCATCGCGCGCCGCGGGGGGTGGTAAATTAATTTTCATTGCGCGCGTTTTTCAGGATGTAATGGAATTTTTCATCCGATATCGTGAAAAATTGTATTATGCGCGGGTTCGAATGATTAGCGGCAGTTAACAAGTTTTGCTGCAAACGACAAAAGAGAGGGTTAGCTGGATTATTACTGTGACATTATTTTTTGTCGATTAAGCAAAAATAATTACTATGTAGGAGCTAATATTTTCCTTGTGACTTGGGTAATATATAAACGGAGAAGAAAGAGTGCTATGATAGGGATTATAAATGCTCCATAATATATTATCAGGTTATTGCTTTAGGAATTACGAAAGTAATTACTTAAGAAATAATAAAATTCATTTTTGCAATAGTCAGTTCTTTAGTAATTATTAAAGTAATTAATTTTTAATTATTTCGTAAGTTTAAAGTTAAATATTTACATTTTGTCGTCTATACAAAAGAATATTTATTAAACTATTTTCAAATACTTGCTTAAGAATGAACTAAATGACAGTAATTACTTGAGTAATTACTAAAGCAATAACAAAAGTCAAATAATCTTTTGTTATTTTTTAAGCAATAACTTTAGTAATTGCGCTAAAGCAATAACTTGATAATCTAATAGGAAGCCACCTAACTCGGGCCTAGACATATTTAAGATCTATTTTATGATGGAGTGTCTTAGGCATCTTCATTAAAATTTCAATGATCCTAGCAAATGTTACTTTGAACTATTTAAACAGTCTATCTTATCCTTTGATGCTTGCTACGCTCATTAAAAATAATTTTAATGTAGTGGCCTAAGAAACCTCAATGGCCTAAGAGACTCTATATTACGGCAGCGATGAATTCGGGTAGCCCGGTAAGTTCCGGTATTTTGATCATTTTTCGGGTATCCGACCCGATCTCGAAAAAAAAACCTGGCCCAACTTGACCCAAATTTTTCGAAAAATCGCTCACCTATAATAAACAACAATTTTTATATCTGAGGGGCAGCGGAAGCATTCGTTGTAGCGAAGAGTTTGACTAACTTGGTAAACAGTTTCGTTATACTTTAGCTAAAAGCGTAATTGTAGCAGCGAATTTCATTGTTGTTTTCCTTAGCGAATAGCACATCGCTGTCATTACACTGAAAAAAAATTTGTTAAATCTAAGTAAACGTTTCCTTAAATCGTACTAAGAAAATATTTACTTAAATAAAGTAAATATTTCTTAAATTTAGTAAATATTTATTGAATTGATGAATAACAGTCTAAACATAATTAAATATTTACTATTATCAAATAAATCTTTTCTTAGTACGATTCAAAGAAACGTTTACTTAGATTTAACAAATTTTTTTTTCAGTGTATAATATTATGCTTTTCCGTACTAACTAATATCAGCTAAAACGATCTACCCGTGTGCAAAAAAAATCTTTTACAGCGTCGATCAAAAAAAATATTTCAAAATTATCTTCATTGATAATGAATCTCGAATATATCACTAGACGATTTCACAAGACCAGGCATATACCTACGCATACTTATCAATAAACAAATTATACAACCATTATCTACACATAAGCTAGCGGTAAAAATCGCAATCGAATTACGAGGCTCGATCCCGGGAAAAAGCCTGCACCTATACACTGTACTCATCGGGAAAGCTCGCGAAAAGCGCTCGAGAGGAAGGCCGCAGCCAAGCTATGCTTATATCGATCGATCCCCGATATCGATCGCCGATCGGTCGCGCACTCGGGTGGGGAGTCTATATTTGTAAGAAGATTGAGAGAGAGAGAGAGAGAGAGAGAGAGAGAGAGAGAGCGCGAGCGAGACTCTACAGACTGTCGGCGAAAAGAAAATCAGTCCGCGAGCCTCGTGTCCGCGCAAAGCCCAAGCGACGCTCGACCGATCTCTTTTGGCATCTTTCGGCGAAGAAAGAGAGACAGACAGAGAACCCAGAGACACCCGAGCGTCGATCGCGAACTTCTCCGTGCGCGCTTTTAGAGCGAGAGAAAAAGAGGAGTAAAAAAGAACGAACGAACGGCGACTCTTGGCGCTCGTCAACAATATACGATCACGAGTGAGAAAGAGAAAGAGAAAGAGAGAGAGAGCGGAGAGTGAGAGAGCCAAAAAACGGATTTTGATATACGAAACGAACGGCTGGTGTTGTTTTGCGAGTAAAGAGGAAAATAAGGATCGCTCCTGCGCCAGAGGCTTGAGTGGCTTCCCGAGCGCGTCGTGGAAGAGCTCGCGCGGATTCCGCTGAGTCTTCACTGCATAGCCCAGGAGTTTTTCTGGTCCCACAAAGTCGAGCGGCAGCGACGGCAATGGCATCCGACGACCCCTTAGCTCACGAGCCCCTCGTGTCCGTGGAGTTCGAAGTTTACGGGAAAGTGCAAGGTGAGCTGGTTTCGTTAGACTCGTGCTTGGCAGAGACGAGAGTTGTGGACGCTAATGTGTGGCGAGTAGACTGTGGAGAGTTCTAGACAGTAGAGAGTTGGATCTGATGTAGTGGGAGCAAATGAGATTTCTTTTTTGGGATTGTAAATTTAAAAAAAAGCGAATAAAAAATTGAGATTTGTCAAAAGTTAAGGGCATAATTCGTTCAGAAGTTGTATGGAGATAAAAAGTGTGAAAAGTGTAAACAGTGAAAAATTTTTCTTCTCCGGATTATATAAACTTTTATTTTTTCTTACAAGTTTTAATTGCATAACTTTTGAATACATAGACAATAGTTTTATAAATATATGATGTCATTTTAACTATTTTTCAAAACATTTAGTTAAAAAAATACATTTTATGTGTAAAGTGAAGTATCAGGACAAGCTGAAGGTCATGTGCATATTATTTTGTGCTAACACCACACTTTTCATAGCATGTCAATATTTTCTTGATGACTACCACCTAATCTAATTTATGCAGACATAACCAATTATGCTAACTACTATTAACTGAGTAAAAGGGGAATACCAAATTCTTCCATCAGTCTAATAACAGTTAAACTATAATAGCTAATTTTACAATCATTGTTTTAACTGGCTGCCATTTAACGTCATTTTTAATGACGTTATTAATTCAGGAGTTTATCGAAATAACCTTTTTCTAACAAGCTGAACTATACTTAGGGGTGTAACTTATTATCAATAAATATTTTACAATTACCTCATGCGGTTGGATAAGATTATAATAATTTGACCCTCTGAATGGTAGCCCAACAATGCTGATATGTGCCAGAAAAAGTGTGCCAGTTAGATAAAATATATTGCATGCATCTAGATATTTATTGCATGTAACGACACTATATCGATTTGAAAACAACAACTTTTTGAACTTGCTGACATACTGGCTTTCTTAGGGCGCATTTATAGTGAAGCGCGGAGTTGGCTCTCGACGATATGTATAGATATACTTTTACATAGCAGAAGACAGGACTAGACGCATCTAGATATAACCTTCATCCTTCACCACAAACGAGCCCTTATGTTCATCCTTGAAAATTAAAGAAAACATATTTTTTAATTTAACAATTAATTAAGAGAATAAATCACTAATATTATTTTGCTCTCAGGTTGCTCCTTCACAAAATACGTACGAGAACTGTGTTCACGATTGGGGATCGTCGGCTGGGTGAAAAATAGCAGGACCGGATCGATCGTCGGAAAGATGCAAGGTCCACAAGCCCTTATCGATCAGATGTGAGTAACTATTTCTTGGTGGATTTTAGCCCTTCCGAATTTATTTATCATGATATATATAATTATTCCATCCTACATTTATATACACACTCATAAATTTATTACAGTGCATCGCACAATATAAACACGAACATAACGTAACTATAAATATATCTTAATCCGTTAAGACTGAGACCCTTAAAGAATAAAAAGAAAGTCTTTGGGGAATTATTTCAAAATGTATTTCAACCCTCAACTAGAAGATTCTCGAGATAATTATTTTTTAACTTTTTCAGTTTTCTCGAATGTAATGCAACCAAAAGCTTAGAACTAACTTAGAAAAAGAAAATATTATTTTTAATTAATTTTAGCGCTTGACACACTTCTGCGTCAATCGTCCAAAGCACCGTCATCATCACTTTATCGAATTCTTCCTGAAAACCATAAAAGTCTGCGTCATTCTTGTAAAACACGCGGAGCGAACACCGAGTTTACTCTCATCTACCGAATCAGCTATATGGTTTACATCTCATTATCCCATTGCTTCGCTTTGTCTCTTCCCCGAAAGCTCTCGCTGCTCTATGCGCGGTTGCTCGTGATCTTATCCGCAAATCGTCGCGACGTAGACGGAAGCAGCACCGATTGCCGTGACTAAAGATTCATCCGCCTTTTGGAAAAGCGCGCAGTTACGGATCTGAGCACGCGTCATCTGCCGTGATCATTACACTTATGCACGGTACGGTATACATCATGGTACGATTATACATAAAGTATAAAGTACATAAGTCATACATTAGACTGAGTATTAAATCAAATTTTATTTTATTGCATTTTAAGAAAATTTTTATAAAATCAAAAATAATTATAGTATGAAAATAAATTGTATTATAAATAATGTTATTAATATTGGCTCTGCAAAGTTTTATAGGAATCGATCATGCATTAGAAAAATTTAAATAAGTTAAAGCTAGCAACATTATTTAGAGCTCGTCAAGACATGATTAAAAAAGAATTGACCCTTATATTGAAGAGAAAAATTTAAAAGACAATATCAATGAATATTCCCCATTTAACGCAATATGTATACGAGGTCTAACCATGCTTGGCTTTATCTACTTGTTTTCGTGATTTGATTTTTTTTTCGATCACGTTTTCAACAAAATTCCATTGCATGTAAGGTACTTCATTTTTTAAATTCATGTTTCGATGATCTCTAAACAATGGTATAGGTTTCGTATGTTCTACCTTGAAGAGTTAAATACTATAAATCCGTGGACATCATTCTTATTGTTGTATGCCAAAATCATGTAAAAATTACTTATCTAGCAACATATTAAACAAATTTCATAAATTCGGAAAACATTTTGAAACGCTCACAAAATTTAGCCCTTTTTTAAAAGACCTATACTTCATTTTGATTACATTTTAACGATTGAAATTGTGCTAAAATGTAGGGCTGAGAAAATAAGTAAATCGAACTATTTAATCATACGTTTTTAAAACAATATATTTAACCTAATCTCCATAAATTTGAAGAAAAACTATTATATTTATTATTATACACAAAAGCGTTAAATAATACTCTTACTTTAGAGTGAAATTAAAACTTTTAAATAGTCAACTTGTTTGTCTTACCATATAATATTATAAATCTACATATAAATATTGTAAATTAACCATTAACTCCAAATCAACAAAATTTGAACTTAAGCTGTTTAAAAAACATACGATTAAACTGTTCTTCTTAAACAAATCCAATATCACATACATCAAATCAACACGAAAAGGACCATCATCCCACATGGAGAAAAATGATTTGCTAATTTAAAAAAGTCTCTTGGTAAAATACCCACCAACTATTTATTTTTATCACATTTACAAAATAATTCGTTATTTCTATAAAGTGAGTTGTCAATTTGACAAATACTTCGGTAAAATCAACAAATCACTTTATAAAAACAACAAATTATTTTAAAGTGTAATAAAGAAAATAGTTAGTCGTTATTTAGTTACGACTTTGTTAAATAAACAAAGCAATTTTGTTTCCCAATCACCGAAAAAAATATTGAAAAAATAGTGGAGAGCGAGGAGACAGGTCACGTTTGCCCGCGGGGGTACGAGAATTCGCGCGCATTACCTACCCATGCAGCGCCGAGGCGGCCGTCAAGTGCACGCGCTCGAGGCCTCAGATCTCTCTTTCTCTCTCTCTCTATCTATCTCTCGCAGCACGCCATTAGCTCCGAAGACTGGCTTTAATAACGATTTAATGAAGTAATGGCCCAGGCCCAGCTTCTTCGCGCACGGCGTACACACGCGCGCGCGCAATGGCGCAAGCCGGGCTCACGAGGAATCCGAAGGTGAAGGATAAGTAGAAGGAGGCGCTGCAAGTAGCGTATAGTATATAGTGGGGAGTACAGTGGAAAATAGTGATGCCAGCGCGCGACGAGAGTCGGAAACTTCGACTCCACGTGGAGATGTTTTGAGCGCGGTGGAAGGATTGTTTTTTTGAGATTTTGGAGGAGTTTGTGGATTATGTAGGCGGGAATTTGTACGTTAGTAAAAGCGAGTGCTTAGATGATTTTTGGGAATAGATATTTTATGATAGAAATTTGTTATAGATTCTTTTGCGCAAGCTGTGATATAGGCACAGTTCTTTGTTTTTGTTTGTTCAAAGCTCGGATGAAATTTTAGTTGAGAATCGATATACGTATGATTGAAAAGGAAAACAGAAATTTATTTTAAAAGTACTTGTTTGTTATTTTTTTTTATTAGTTACACAAATACTTTGTTTACATTTACAATTTTTCATTTTCCTCGATTTTTATTTCTATATAAATAAAATAAATTCGTATTGAGTAATAATAAAACAGAATTGCAGTAGTAATACAAACAATGTTTTACTATTTTATTAATTTACTTAGAATTATTGGAAGAATAATACTAATTAATCGAGTTGAAACGTTTGTGAATAGAAATATATAGGTACTTTGAAAGATGATCGTAATATAAATAATGATAACATAAATTCATTATTAGGCTTTTTCACGTCTGACGTCATAATCCCATGTAACCGATCGCTGGGAGTACAACATTCAAAATTGCGTTGATTGCTTTTTATTAATATAAAATAAGCGCAATTATTTCTGAGTATTAAAAAATATGCCAAGAATAACTCTTTTGCTAAGCTACCTAATTATGTTAATCACACTTAATTCGATACCTAAATATATTGTTTATTTAAGATCAAAGCATGAGCGGCCAGAAACTGTTACCGTATAATTGCGATTAAATTAGGTAGGATATTATCATGTAATCGTAGTTAAATAATGGTGAAATATACTAAAGAATTTAGTATTCAATATTGTATAGATAATACATTTTTTGTAATAGCGAATTTGCTTGAATAGCCCATTTTATTTATTTTTTGTATCATAAATCGTAAGTATTTTTGCCGTTTTATTGATTTTATTGATAATTTGTAATAACAACATTACAAAATATAAATATATATCATATGCAATTATTTTCTTGCTCATATTATTAAGTTAAAAATCTAAGATGGTTAGTTTAAAAAATATATTTTTGGAAAAAGTGTAGCAAAGTTAAAATGTATCTTACAATATATTTAATTCGCTCAAATATGCAGGAAAGTAATTCATATGATAAACTTTTACGTTTTGTGATGTTATTATTACAAATTATCCGTAAAACTAGTAAAATTGTAAAAATATGTTACGATTTAATCAATAAAAATGGATAAAATTGACTGTTTCAGGCAAACTCGCTATTATAAAAAATGTATTATTTATATTATATTGAATACTGAATTCGTTAGTATATTTCACCAGTATTCAAAAACGATAAAATCATATCCTAGCTAAGTTAATTGCAATTATACGGTAACATTTTTTGACCGCTCATGCTTCGATCATAAATAAACAATATTTTTAGGTACCGAATCAAGTATGCTTAGCCTTCATTACGTATCTTAGCAAAAGAGGCATTTTGGGCATATTTTTTGATACTCAGAAATAATTGCGCTGATTTTATATCAATAAAAAGAAATCAGTGCAATTTTGAATATTGTACTCCCAGCGTTAGGTCACATGGGGTCATGAAGTCAGACGTGAAAAATCCTAATATGTAATTACTAACTTTTACAATAGATTTGCAAACCGAATCAACTCCGCCAATTACAAACTTTCATTAATAACAAAAAAAGCCCATTCGAGAAAGTATAAAAGATCGCAATCGCGGATGACGCAGAGTACCGAGCGGAACACCAGCCGATGACAGCTGACGCGAGAGCGAGTGCACGCGGCGTGCACGAAGAGCGAAGAAGAAAATGAGAGTCTAACAATCGTCACTCCGCTCGTTATTTCGATGAGTAGAGCCAGACCTACTGATCTATTTTCTTCGCTCTCCTTTATTATCCTTTGCATTTCGATGGTCGCATGCGGCGCGGAGTCGATGCGGCCACGCGGCTGACTGATCGGGCTAATCACGCGGCGCGGCCAGCCTTTCGCGAAAATAAAAGACTTTCAAGTTCAATGCCAGCTTCTAATTCGCGCCTCGCGTCTCCGCGTGTGTGCATGCCTCGGCGAATGTAGGACGATTCAATTTTAGAGAGAAAGATTGTTGGAAAAATCGAAGGGCAGGGTGTAATGAGGGACTGGCGGGGCTTTTTTTTTTAATTGTTGTTTGGAATGGTAATGCTGGAATACAGAAACAAAAAGAAACTTATTTTCAGTTACATTGTCATATTAGCATTGTTATATACAAGATAAAAACTATAAACTAAAAATAAAAGTATAATTCCGTTATTACATTTAAAAAAGGAACATAAAATTGTATTAAATATGTTTAAAAAGCTAGTAATCGAGGACTTTAAGTTAGCTGGTTACTTTGATTAATTCGTAAATTTGTGAAAATGAAAATTGGAAACTTTAAGATGCATTCAGATCTTGTAAATAAATCTAAAGTTCCTAAAAAAATTCTTTACTAAATAGTAAAAAATCTACGAAATGCATACCATTGTGAAGAATCCGGAAACCCTTTAATTTAAAAAAAATTCAAAAAAGCCGTGGAGGCAGTTTAAAACACTAGATTAAAATACGCTCAAAATAAGCATCTCTCGACACACGTCTGTTACTACTTACGTATATTTTTTATACAAAAACATGTATTCTGCTGTTTTTTCATCTTTAGTTCTAATTCTAAACAGGTCGTTTTTTTAAATTAAATACTTTTTTATGATCTAACTGATAGTGTAGGTTTCATAAATTTTGACAGAATACATGCATAAATTTTCTATCCGTTGGATTTTTGTTCTTAACTTATAATGAAAAAATGTGTAGTAAATACTAATAATTCAGAAGATAATAAAAGTTGATTATTATCGTTTTTATCGTCATTATGTAAATTATGGGCACTAATATAATTACAAAATACGTAGATTAGGAGCCAACATCAATCATAATAAAACTAAAATAAACAGAACTCAACAACCAATCAAAATTAATGACGGTAGACCACAACTACAGGGTGATCGACTACTAATGCCCTTATGCTAACACTGCTAAACCATTTTTTAAAATTGAAAATTAAATGTACGAATTTCTCCCAAATATCAAATACTCTCATAAAAATAAAGAAAGCAATCCCGACTAAAAAGCATCAAAGCATAAAAATAAAATGACACTTTTAGCGATTAGCCGCGGAAAATGCTTATAAAAGCCCTAGACTTTCAACTGGCACAAGGATGCAGCAAAAGCGCGCGCTCGCAGCAAGGGCGTAAGCGCGGCCAAATCACATCGCAATATAATACTCAGCGATAAGAACGGGGAAGAGAGAAGATTATAAAATGGCCAGCTCGGAATAGCCTCCGATGCGAAATCAATTTGCATCGGAACGGAAGCGCCCGCGGGAGGGCGATCGCTTGCTCATCACCGTCCTATAACCAACCACGCGTTATATACCCGGCCGCGCACACGCAACGACACACGGGCACACCTACACATGCACACCCAACGCGACATTGGCACACAGCACGCGAAATACCATAACGTATACCGGCGAGTTCACGCTCTCTTTCGCTATATACGCGCTTGCTCCGCGCTTACCCCCGCATTGTACGTATGCGCGAAATACGCGCGTGTACACGACGAGACGGAAGTGATTTATTAGAAGTGCATCCTTGATGCGAGCGGCGGCCGCGCCGGTAGAGAACAATATGCCGCGCCGCTTTTCCTGGCTTCCCCCCAAAAAGGAAGTCGCCGGCAATTAGGCACCTTGAGGTACAATCCAGAGCCCGGTGTATACATAGGTGCATATGTGTGTGTCTGTGTAGTGTACATAGGCCGCAAGCGCGGTACGGCCGCAGCGAACAATGCATGCACGCGCGTAGATTGAGGTATAGGTATATATGCGGCGAGAGTCGCTTCTAAATAAACAAAGGATCGAAATAGAAAGCTGCCGGGACGCGTGAAAATTGGGCGAAACGAGAGATTCGAGGGTAGGTAGTCGGGGAGTGATATGCTTCGGTGATTATGAAAATAGATGCCGCGTATTGGGTAGAGTAGTGGTTTTACTTATTTGCTGCAGAGTTGTGTATTAAAAGTCTGCGTAATTTTTTCGATATAATGATGTATTTATAAACAAAATTTTGAACAAGAAGAATTGTTGCGATATACGTATTAATACATGCTATATTAAATGACAAGCATTAATACAATTATAATAGATATTAATTGAATAAGTAGAAAAAGGCAATAATTGGTCAGGCGAGGCGTCCACGCGTAACTTTATAATTCAGTGCGTACTTCGTGCACAAAAATAAAAATCAATTGAATTGCCTTATAAATGAAACATAGATAAGATAAAATCTACAAAAACGCCGCCACATAAGTGCCGCCTAAATAATAATAAAAAATGAATGTATTGTTAATAATTTCAAGTTATGACTGCAACATTTAAGATTGAGTCATCCACTAAAAATCCAATATGATTATCTTTGTAATTTCTTAAGCAGATTTACGGGAAATTATTGTTTTATCCTCGTAAACATCTATTTTCCAATCTTGACCAAATTTCGCCTAACTTGGCTAGCATAGTCGTAGATTGTCAAATCTGTGTCGATACTTATAGTGAATAAAATCTAACCATAATATTTTGGCTATATTATAGGCAAAATTAAGAAAAGTTGTGAGATATTTATCAAAAGTTTAGCACAATTACAGAAACTTGATAAAAGAAGATTTTGATAAATAAAGTTTTATTTAATTGATTCGGCAAGTAAAACAATTGGATTAAAAAGCTTTTTTTCTAACAACATATTGGATATATCGTAGTATATTTCCTTCGTAAACTTTTGAAATTTTATCTATATCTTGAAAATTGAAAGAGATACGACGCTCCAAAGTTTTTGGTGACGTCGTGATCATATGGCGGCATCTTTGATGTCGTTATGATCGTGATGTCATAGGAAACTTTAGAACGCTTTTTCAAATAAAGTTCAATTACAAAAATTCAAAATGCATTATACATTGGCTTACAATTTCTACTAAATAAATCCATGCCGACAAAAAAAATTTTTTCTTTACAATCGAATTGGCAAATTTTGGCAACTGTCAAAAGTATAAGATAGAAAAAGTTTCGCGAAGCTAGTATAAATTTGGTAAAAGCGATGTTAACGATACAATATTCAGACATATATTTTCGAGACCTAAGTATACTTTTATAAAATGGATAACCGTACATCATAATATTTCTTTTTGTTAATTGAATCGATTTCAAAAAGTAACGCTCGAAATAATAAAAAATATTTTATTTTAATAGTTATATTGACAATTTAATGAGCTCTCGATCATGTTTTTATTGAATTGGTTTAATATAAAATTAATGTTTAGATCATTTGAATTAAAATTACAACATTTTGGAGTCGGCACCTGAATTAGCGGTTGCGTTTAATAACAATATTTACTGTAATTTATTTAATGTAATATGTCCTAACTTTTTACATAATTCTATACCTTAACTTGTCTCAACTTTGACTAATATCTCCATCACTTTAAAATGTTGAGAAACAAATAGGTCAAATTCTACAGTATTGAAAATTTTTAATTTGTTTTTTATATTCTAATTTTATGTGATACCTAATTTATATAAAAATTGACAATTAAGTTTTTATATATGAAATTCATAAAATATAAAAATCGATAAAAACTTATGGAGCTGAGCAAAGCAACCACAAAATTCGTACCCCTGTATGCAAGATAAGACTGTTTTTCAAACTATAAAAATAAAGTAAATAAAAATAGTTTCCTGTTTCTTAATAATCCATCTCACGTGCAATAGCAACTTATTATTTTGCATTATCTATTTACAAGCATGTTCCAGCCACCGTCCTCAAGGCAGTATAAACAACACGCTCGTGGCTGGCCGAATAGAGAGGTGCGCGATGCGCGGGAGACTCGTCGAGTATGTAAAAATATCCGATCGCGATCCGATTAGCCGCTAATTATAATGCCGCGGCGCATCGTTGCGCCTGATTGGCAGGACACGCGTCGCTCCCGCAAAAATTTGGGTCTCCGTCGATCGATAGCGCTGACGCGATGTACGCATACGATAGAGATGAATTAGTATCCTTGATCGCGAGGTTGCGCGGGCCGCGATCGATATTAAAAATATATATTACGATGCGGCGAGGTGCGCGCGATGCGAATGTTCGTCTCCACTGCCAAAGTGCATGCCAGTTTGCAACAGTGTCGCTACGAAAAATGATACAGGGGATGGTGCGTTGGCTATGTTAGTTAAGTGGATGAGATTTTGAAAAAGTGCGCATCGAAATTAAATGTTTGGTTCCAAATTGCTTTATTTAAGGATAACTTGAATTGTTATCATAATTGAAAATTTTACGAATCGCAGCTTTACTTCTGGACACAGTGTCTATTATTACACTAATGTAGCATGATTATAAATATGTTTATAATTTAATTTTAAAGACGCATTAAGGTGGCTCCCTGCTGAAATTTGTAAAATCTCTACGTATTAAATTTTAAAAATATAGGGCTTACAAGGAATATCTGTTATTATTATATGAAGTTTCAGCAGCAATTTTCAGATTTTTTTAGTCTATATATTCAAAGTTATTCAGCATAATGTGTTATTTTTGAGTGATAATGGGCTATATTCAAAATAGTCCTCGCACACACCACATTGTCACACACTTCTAAGAAAATTTTATCATGTTTTTAAAGCTAGAAATAACTAATATTCGCTTTTAATTTATCTTTATTATTTATTATATAGCTCTGAAAAATGTATGATATGATTTTGTTTCTAAATTTCTAAATACTTAAATACCGTTATGTTATTAGAAATTGTATTATAAATAAACTTTAATGACTATGACTGTGACTATGACTCCCAAGAAAACTTTTAATTTATACATTTTTTTATACATATAATAGCAGTATCAAATAAACTAAATTATTTCCAATGTTAAACAGACGAAAAAGTGAATATTATTAATGGAAAGAAAATTAATAGAAAAATTTGTCAACATCATGAGAAAACATCCGAGCCACCTTAAGAAATAATCGCGTACCCATATTGTCTCTTCTTACTGTGACTATTTCGCCCTCATCCATACTAAATTTTGAAATAATTAGTATTTACTTTATATTAGAGCAATTGAATTATTAATAAAATTAATATTAATTAATTACTAATAAAATAATATTAATAAACTTAAAAAGCAAATTAAAGTTGAGAAGAATTTATCTGTTAATTAAAAGTGCCCTTTGCATCAGATGAAAATATTCGAAATGGATTGAAGCTAGTAGGTATTGAAACGAAATCGGCCACCATTAAAACTTTCGCTAAACTAAAAAATTCGAACAAAGAGCCTTCGAAGAAAGGTTTTACAAAGTAGATTTTGCGAGTATGGTTGGAAGTCTGCAAAAAGGAATTACGGAAATCAACCTCGCGAAATGTATTATTCTTCGGGTACTTGATTCCAATTGAATGCTATTTACAGCTTTCCAGTTTTTCTATACTTTTGGAACTAGTTACAGTGACCTACATAGCTTTAATTAATTGCATTTTCCGTTTTACGAATGGGGTGTTGGGGGCCGATTTCTGTACCCTCATCCTTGTAGGTATCATAGGTAATTATTAGTACGCGAAATTTTAGGGTGGTTCAAATAAATGAATAAATAAAATATTAGGTCGCCAAATATGTTTTAAAAAGTTATTCCATAATAAATCGTCGATTTGGGCGAATAAACGGCTATATGCAAACTGTCGCGGAAAAAACGGCTATTTGCAAATTTTGCGGAGAAAGCGGCTATCTGCAAATCGTCGCGGGAAAAGCGTCTATCTGCAAATTTTACGAAGAAAACGGCTGTCTGCCAATTTGGCGGTAAAAGCGGCTGTCTGATAAACGCATTTTTTCCCGACCAATTATAATTTGATAGCACTGCCGAAAGTTTCAATTTTATGCACTTTTTCATCTCGTCAATACATTTTAATAAAACTTATTATTTTGGGGGTTTTGAGCTCGCTGATTACGAATCCGGTATCAACAATACAAAATTTTGAACAGCGAGTTCAATATGCCGGACAATATTTTCAATATCAACCAGAGTTACTTAAAACTTACTACTTGAGCGTTCCTGGGGTCTATAAAAGATAGTTTTGTATAATGATAAAAACTTAACTTCCTATTTGCTCTGTGCATGCAGTTGGAGGGGATATACGAAAGAATTGAGGGGCCCAGGGTGACGAAAATTGACAATAATGTTGGGACGTGAAATATATCTATACATATCGACGTATTATATAGATTGAGTAGAGACGTGCGAAAAAATGTTTATATGAACATTAAAGAACATAATAGTGTATTTTTGCTTTCTCAAAGAGAAAGCTTTGTGACGAGAAAACATTTTTATTAGAGATTTTGATAAATTTTTATGATTCTAAGACTCTTGAGTGAGAAAAACATGTTTTTAAAAAATGTCTGTCTGTCTATATGTATGTATGTATATGTATATGTATGTATGTATATGTATATTATACGTATTATATGTATATTATACGTGTCAAAAAAATTATCGAACGATAACTCTTCAAGGGAAGCATGTTATGAGCTGAAATTTTGCAGACATATGAAGTTTTTAATTTAAATAAAAAATAAATCAAAATTTTTAATAAATGGTATGCTTTTGAAATTAATGAAGCTTCAGCGTTCAGACATGTTGAACATTATTTCGAGTTAAAATATATTTTAAGAATGGCAATATTTAAACGCTTCTATTTAATATGTTAATTTTAGCATTATTTAATTTAAAGCGAATTTCAATTAGAAAATTCTTAAAATAGATTTTTTACAACCTCTCGTTGAGAAAGCATTCTGCTAAAGCAGTTGACAATGGATTTTTACATGCGATTAATGGTCTTATTATACAGCCACAAAATCATTTTTTCTAACAAATTTAAAAAATTTAGAGACAGATAAATTTTTAACTGACTTCTAACAGAAGAAGGTTGTATGTTTAACTCGTATGTTTTCTTTTTATATATGTTCACGGATTATTCAGGGATGGTTGGACCGATTTTAAAAATTAGTTTTGTATTCGATAGAGGATCGACCCAAGGTGGCCCCATAAAATTTTCGACAGGTACTGGGCCAGTGCACGGCCAGTCCAAGCAAATAAATGTTTTTTATTCATCGATTCTTCCAGTGTTCAGTCTTACTTATTCATTTAAGTATATTCATCTATTACTCAGGAAAGGTTGACCCGATTTAAAGAATTGTTTTTACATTTGATAGAGGGTCAGCCTCCGGTGGTCCCATAGGGTTTTGAGTCAGTACTGGCCCAGTATAATCACCTATAATACCTGGTATATACCTGTACAAGCAAAATCTATATTTTGGTCAATAGTTTCTCTACAATTTTTAAACCTACTGGGAATAAAAATACTATTACCACAGCTGATTATGAATGGCTGTACCGACGTTGACACACACACTCGCGTACAAATACACAAACAGACACACACACATACACACACGCAAATAGGCACACATACACAAACGAACACACACAGACCCACATGCACACACATCACACACAAATACACAAATACACAGACAAACAAACGTACACACACGCACTCACATACACACATGTACCCACATCCGCATATATATATACGTTCCAACATTATTGTCAATTTTCGTCACCCTGGGCCCCTCGATTATTTCGTATATTTTATTATTATACGATTTTATCATTATACAAAACTATCCTGTATAGACCCCAAAAACACTCAAGTAACAAGTTTTAAGTAAATCTGGTTGATTTTGAAAATATCGCCCGGCATATTGGTCTTGCTATACAAAATTTTTTATTTTTGATACCTGATTCGTAATCAGTGACCTCAAACACCCCCAAACTAATAATTTTTATTAAAATGTATTGACGAGAAGAAAAACTACATAAAATTGAACTTTTCGGCAGTGCTACCAACTTAAAATGTGTCGGAAAAATGTGTTTTTCAGATAGCCGCTCTTACTCCAAAATTAGCAGATAGCCGCTTTTCCCGCGACGATTTGCAGATAGCCGTTTGTTCGTCCAAACCAATGAATATGCATGAAAATAAGTGATATAATTTATACCTATTAAAAATTTGTGTTGCAGATACTTATATAAAATATTCTAAATTTAATTTTTTATTGCAATTTTTTTTAATACAATTATGCTAATTATTCCTTTTAAAAAATTATTAAATAATGTTTACGTTAAACATCAAAGAGAAGTATTTAAAGCCCTTTGAAGCATCTATATTTCAACCGTCTCTGCCAGACAATCCTTAAGAGAACTTTCTTTATTTTCCTTCTCCCAATTCATAAAAATGAATATTCAGAGATCTAAAAATATACATATTATTTGTTATCTGTATACGAATTATTATAACTCCGGTTTGTCAAGATACATAAAAAAATAATTTTCTATTAAATCACTTTTTACTATTTTTACTTGAAGAGATTTTCTGCGGATTACGTTGGCGCATGGTATAAGTTTTTCGTATCTGTTTACAGAAAAATGTGGTTTCTCTCAATAAATATTTTAACAGTGGTAGTTTTAATTAGAAAGGGGCACTAGAGGTAAAATCTGTATTTTAGAAGAAAAATAGCACAAAGTTTAAAAAGTGATAAAAAGAAAAGAAAAGGATATGTACCTACACTCGACGTGGGAAATTTCTGGTCAAATGCGTTTGAAATCCTCCAATGAGCTTAACGAAAACATACGTTCGATCCAATAAAACTCAATAAAATTGCAGTATTTAAAAGAAATTCAAACGCGTTCGACCAGAAATTTCCCACGTCGAGTGTATTTTAATCCCTGCAGTTATGTAAAAATAATCGAGTTTCAAAAATTCCTAGTACTTAAAATAATTCAATTACACATTATGCCTCTGCGACTAAAACACTCCTACGTTCCGTAAATTAGATATGTATTAGAAAAAGTATAATTTGTTGATCGAATTTAATATTTGCATAATATTAATAAAAATACAATTGCAATAAAAGAAGTAACACCAACAGTTTATAAACGTATATATGACTCACCACACTAGACCTATTCTACTTAACTATCATACCTTTCATGTTTCGCTTTAATATATGGATAACTTACCAAAATATAGGTTTATATGTTGCCCATATTTATGAAAAGCTTCGTAAACTTCCACTTTTAGGTAAATGATCCTGTCTAGTATATTATTCGAAATTTTTTATTTTAAAGTTTATTTAAAAGTTTTAAAAAAAATACATTTTACGTTTCAGGGCACAATGGCTCTCGACTGTTGGAAGTCCGGAAAGTGAAATTCATCACTGTGAATTCAAAGATCTGTGTACTGTAACGAAGCCAGGCTACAAAGGTTTTGCAGTTCGCTTTTAAAGTTACACATTTTAATAATACAAAATCAAAGAATAAACGCCAAGAAATATGACGACATTACCATCAGCGTAATAAATCAATATTATAAGCAGGATGTAATGATGACGAAGGTTCAGTGAACCATTTAAAGACAATTATGTGTGCATAAGAAATGTATATATGTATTTTGAATGTATTAATGTAAACTCCATCGATGGGTTGCATCTCTTTGAAATCTTAGTTTTTATTCAACTTGTACAGACGTTTGATTATGTGGGATGAATGTTCCGAGTGTCGATGAATATAACTACGGGAATGTAATTAAATTATAAAGTCATATTTGTGATTTATGTGAACGATTTTAATTTATTTGTTGTATATCAGGGAAGAAGGAGCCAATGTATTATTATAGGAGTTGCGCCTTATTTTTACAAAATAAACTAGTACAAAAATCGAAACCATCGCCTTTTTTATAAAAAAACATGTAGTTTTCGTAATTTTCAATTATTTTTTTCCTACAAATGATTCCTACATTTTTCGTTGTACTCTAGATTTTTCGTTTAACAGTAAATGTATATGTATATGAGACTAGAGCTGTGAAGGAGCGAATCAAAAAAATGATAAGAGATACACGCTTTCAAGGACAATAAGATTTTAGAAATTCGTTATTGCCCATTAAATAACTAGCTATTAACAAAATTTATATCTATATTTACATATACAATTTTATATATACGTTAATAATAGCACGTTCAATGATGGATATAAGATATAAACTTTTTTTTACAAATAACAATATTTTAACTCGCCAAACATATCAAAAACACTTGAAAATGTACAAATCGAGCTTCATTTAAATGCTTAATGAGGGCAGGAGTATAATCGAAATTTCACTTTTAATACTAACAACTTTCGCACTTAGCTCTATTTTTCCAGCAATGCACTGGCAACAATTGTAAACGTTCAATCAATAATTAAAATACGAAAATCAAATTATCGATTTATGTTTCGTGATGTTTCACCTTCGTAAATAAAGTTTGCGTCAAGCATCAGCTGGGCTATGTGATATTCATTATGAGTCTCTGGAAGATTTCTCGACACCTTTCTCACTAATTCCACCGTGTCATCGTTGGAACAATTTGTAAAAACTAAACTCGGAGTGTCCTGCAAAAATAAAAAATCAAAAGTAAAATTGTGGTTTAAATTGTTAACATTTGAAGACTCGACTAAAAAACGAACCCATGTTAAGCTCTGTAGATATGTTGTAAGGGTTGGACTTATTCTTGACACCTCTTCTAATAGATCAGGTGCTTTAGCTAAATAAGCCATCATTCGTCCACCTGCGATCGGAAGTAGATTGGTAGCCAACCTTTCTGTGTCACTTACAGCAATCACAAGCTAAAAATGAAATGAAAATCAATTTTAAAAAATCTATAACATAGTGATTTTCCTCCAGGTTAATATAAATACAATATATACCTCTTCGGCTAATCGATCAAATCCGTTAATGTACAGTTGGCAAACTTGATGAATCCTCAGCTCATCACTATTAATTTTCCAAGTAGATGCTAAATTTTGACATTTGCTCATCCAAAGAATTGCTTGAGTGGAACTAAAGCTATCTGCTTCCGTTGTTTCTTGATGAATTGACTCCATGGAAGCTGTGATAACGCGACACAGGAATTCTACGCGGAAATTATCTCTCTTTTCATCTTTATACCAAGGAATCATCGTCTTATCACTTATATCTTGAAAGAAATATTGATGAGCCTAATACAGATTCAAAATTATTTATTATTGTTCTATTTATGTTATAACTAAGACTTCACGAAAAAAAGTATTTACCAATGAATCAAATAAATTAGTGATTGGTTTCCCAACTTTGAGATTAAAATATGCTATCATATGAAGTACATTTGCTAACTGCAAGTGCAGCAAAAGCAAATCATACCAAGCTGGTGTTTGAGAGATTGCTAAAACTGCAAAAGGTTGAGGACCACCAGAATGACCTTCCCATAGTTCTTCGGATCTGATAAAAGAGCAATTTTCTTCTTCTAAAACCTCAGCCTTGAAAATATACAATATTTAAGTATACAATTTATTTTTAACTTTCAATTAATGTTTGAACTGTACTTACATCTAGAAAAATATCTAAGAACGTAACACAATGTTGTAAGAATATAGTGACTTGAGTATCTGAAAGTCCAACATCCTGCATACAAAGTCGTTCTTTCGGTAGTTTCCCTAGTTTATTAATTAGTTTTCCTGCACTTTCCATTCTTTTCTTCAAATGGAGAGTCCAAAGAAGACAGCAAACTCCTGAATAACAAAAATATAATATTCAGTTCAATCTTGGAATGCCTAAAGTCCTTATTTGATCGACAAAAGTACAGAAAGCTGCCTATAGTTAGTGCCTGCTTTTAGTTGATTATATTATATAGTTATCTCTAAATCTGTATCATCTACCTCGTTTGTTTAATATGATTTTTAGAGGTAGAACTTAAAAGCAAGTATCAGTCATTCTGCTCTCAAATTAATTAAATTTTGTTTAACACATGAATTTGTTAGTTTAAGTATTCTCATATAATCATCCATCTATAGAATTAAAAAAGAAATTATTTGAAATTTTTATGGTGAAATACGCAGCGCAATACGGATAGATTTTCCTCATATGCATACAACTTTGTAAATAAGGCATCGACATTTTTAATTTTACGATAAAATCAAAAGGTTAAATGAATTAAAAATCATTTTAAGCGATCATCAATACTTTGCGCGAATGTCAAGCATTTTCTATGATGAGTATTTACGACTTAAGCAATATTTTCGATTAAAAATCACAGATTAATACTTATACGGATTAAAACTTACCGTGACGGATACGTTTCATAGGAATTTGACGAAGTACAGACAAAGCAGCCTCTAAAGCTTCTAATCGCGCAATATCTTTATTCCAAGACATAATAAACTCCCACGATAAATTTGCGAGTAAAACGCTACTAGTCAAACTATACGGGAAATGCCGTTTGAGTAATGATATTTTATCTAAAAAATTTATTGAATACAATTATTTTATAAACGCATGTTTAAATGTATAATAGCTATATTATTTTCACTTTTATACGACATACCTAGCACAATTGCGAGAGCAGTTTGTTCAGTTTTAGCTTCACTACCGACTTCGACTGAAACTGATAATAACGCTTTTGAGTCCTGTTGCAAAAGTTCGACTGCTTTGGCTTCATCTAATGAACCTGCGAGTTTTAATGAGTCTATCGACAATTGCAACTGGTCGAATTCAATGTCCGTTGTATCTATGAGTCGCGTGGGATCGACTCCTGACGAACTAATCCACTTAGCTACTATTTCTGATACAGAACCTAAAATATTTCATTATTTCATAAATGTTATTTAAACTTTGAACAGAACAAGATGAACTAAAAATTACGTAATATTTATTACTTTAACATGAATTTACCTTTTCCTTTAGAAATAACATGCCATAATGAAATGTTAGTTGACTCATATGGCAGAGTATAAAATGTAGTAGTATAATCTAATAATGAAGGGTTACTGAAATAATAATTAGATATTGCAATATATATATAACCAAAATTGAAAAGTAGTCCGAATATTATTTACCTCACTATTGCACCTAACACAGCAATATCTTCTAAATTGCCTATTAGTAACGAAAATTGACAAGTATCTTTGCTCACATTTTCCCAATCGCTATTACTAACGGATTCTTCCTCTGGGGATGAATTATCTTCTTTCTCATCATCTTCCATTTTTTCTGGTTTATTGCCATTCTTCTCGTCTTCTCCATCATTTCCGTTGTCATCTTTAACACTAGTTTGTAATCGATCCTTATTTCTTTGCATAGTAACTGATACTGCCCTGCATGCCATTGCTGCTGTCAGTGCATTGAAGGGATTATCAGATTCCATTAATATACTTCGAACATCCCTCCACCAACCTGAAGCCTCATTATAGCTTGTACATATTTCTTCAGCATCTGGAACATTTATATAATTTAATAAAAATAAAAGATTTAATTTTTAATATTAGAAAATGTAAGGAAATCTTATAAACGAACCATTTAATGAGCAAATAGCATTAAGCAGTTTTGTAAAATTTATAAGTTCAATTTCTAAAGGTGCTCCTGTTTTTTTAATTAACCAGTACAACAAAGCAAATTGTATCAAGACTCCTGGTTGTATGTCACTGTTGAGTGCACAATCTTGCCACTTCGATATTGGATCACTTGAAAACATCCATCCTTGGAATATTAATTTTGCTGCAATAACAATATATTGTAATATTTATTTTTTACAAATTCATCAAACTAATTAATATATTTTGTTTATTTTATTTTTAAAATCTTACAAATTTGACATCTTTTATCATAATTAATTCCTTTCTGCAGTGCCAAAGAACCTGCAGTACCAAACTCAAAGCAAGACACAAAATCTAAAAAGGTTCTGCCGTCTTCTTTAAATGTGACTCTAGTTTGAACTCTTGAGTTTGAATTTTTCAAATTGTGTAACATTTTCGATAATTTTAATATTCTGTGAACTTCTCTTTCAGAAGTGAAAAGAATAGATGATAATTGTTTCCCATCAGGTACTACATCTGAGGCTACAGTATTATACTCTGGAGGCTTATCAAATTGTGCTCTGATGTACTTATAAAATTTAATTACTCTTTTCAATTGACTTATTGTTTGATTAAGTGTTTTAGTTTCTGGCTCCAAATCATCTTCTTCTGTGATAACAAATGAAATAAAATTATTTATTAAATTGTTAATTTAGAAAATGATATATTCCTGAATATTGTACATACCTTGCAAATCAAGTTGCTTGGAAAAACAATTAGTGGCAGCCAATAGTGAATCAGGTGTGATATGTTTATTAGTCATAAGCATTTCAATAGTTTGTAATCGAATTTCATTTGTTTTTAAGTCCAAACAAATGTTAGTAATTTCATTAATTAATTTAATGTCATCAAAATCTTCCTCTCTCAGAAACGTTTTGAGTTTTCTAAACAAATGTAAATCTCTAGCTCTATTACTATTCTGATTGCTAAGTGCAAAATGGAATGGGACTGTGATTTCTCTTATTCCTCCAAGCGGATCAATAAAAATACATGGGTGCTGAGCTCGATTCCCAGAGTTAATGGTCATATCATTTAATCCACACAATCCATAATTTGTGTAAAGTAACCTGAATTAAACATTGTTCAAATTAGTAAATACTTATTTGTACTTATTCTATAAGAAAAATAAATAATATCATATATCTACCTTCCATTTTTACTGGCAGAGAATGTAGTGATTTTTATTCCATATTGTATACTCCAAATATCAATAACTCCTTTTTTTGGTGCATAAATCACTAAAAATAATGCTGTGCGTCTTTGACTATGTTGGTTATTACTTGTGCTGTTTTTACTGTGATGACCTTTTATAGATGATCGATGCCTTTCTTCTACAGCTTCTATCCACCCACACTGAGCATCTCGGTAACCTTTCCACATTCTTATTGCGATTCCTTGTTTGTTATCCACTAAGATTACTCTTCCCATAGCATCACAAACAACTGACAGCATTTTATTTGGACTAGCAATGATACAGTCCCCTTCTCTTAAAACATCACTTAAACCAAATCTACAAGTCATTGATTCAGCTGGTTCATTCATTACACCTTTTGTTTTTTCTGGTGTAGCAGGACTTTTTGAACTTCCTCTAAACCACCTATTAATAAAACATGTACATGAAATACAATAACATCAAGAATCAAATTGCATTTAATGGACAAAACTTACGGAACTGCAGCACCAATAGCGCTTGCTACTTTACTGGCCATGGCGATAGCAACATCTGATAAAACTGGAGCAGAACCTCCTTCTAAAGCATAATGAAAACCAATGAATGGCCTTTTACCTGTGGCCATAACTAAACTATGTTGTGGTGCACTTGAGCGATAACTTGCATTGTAGCCCCCACAAATGGATGCAGTCATAAGATGATCAAATGTATTAACAGTAGTTGAACCAATTATTTCACAATCATTTACAACATCTTGATTTTTGAAACCCCATTTTCTACACACTAGATTTGCTGCTGGAGGTATATCATCACAATTGGCTTTTACTAATCGTGTAATAAAAACAATTGTTAATAAAAGTTTGCATTGTTATGTAATAAATTATATTAAATATTTACCTCTAGCTAAATGATTTCGATATGCTCTTAAAGTTGAAAATAAAGGAAAACCTTGTAAAATACATACAACGGTACTATACAGTACATAAATCTCTTCTGGATTTCCTGCATCCCCCGAGTGTCTTGCTGAACAGTGCGATTGACATTTTATATTGACTATGCTTTCGTTGTGTAATTGTTCTTCTAACAACAAACTCCCTGTCTTTAATAACATAAGAAACCAGATGTCAAAAACACAAAATAAGAAGTCACAAAATATACAGTACAAAATAATAAACTGCATAAGGAAAATTTAGATTCAATTCTATGTAAATGAAACTTAATTGTTTCTACAATTTTAAACAATATAATTTATAAAACTCACTTCTGTATAAAACTTCAGAAAACCAGTATTCAATCCTACTGCTATACATGTCCAATCTGTACTTATTCCAGCACTTGCTTTTCCATGCAAAATGAGTGGCAGGCATATCACAGATGTTATCCATTCGCTGTCAAAGAAATACAATTAATTGATTATTTACGTTAGAATACATTTTGCTAATCCTTATCTTGTAAAATATTTATTTACTTCTGTTTGAATGTCACATCGCCATCCCAAACAACATAGAATTTATTCTTCACATCTCCAGACTCTTGAGAATCCCATTTTGCTAATATAAATGTAATGTATTAAAAGAAAATGAATAATTAATCTTCATAACGTAAAGTGGACAAAATTCAAAGTATCACTCACAAGCTAAAATAATCAGACGAGTGTTCCAGGCTATGGCCAAAATATCTCCAGCTGGTGATAGGGAAACGAAGCAGTTTTGCAACGGTAGCTCATTGGCGGGCACATGATCGACTGAAATAGTAACATTATCAAGATTCGCGTCTTCTTTGAATTGACAAGTCAACCACATGAAAACAATTACATAAACAAAGAACAAGAGCCAGCCAGGCTACGAGCTTACATTTCTGATTGGAGTCGGCCAGAAGACGATTTCTGATGTCGGTGAGATCCACCAGGTTCGCGATCCCTTTAATTTGACAGGACATCTCTCATCTCCGTTCTGTCGATTTAACCCTCTCACCTGATCTCTTTAAAGAACCACGCAATACAACAACACTGCAGCCAGAATGGGGTATTAGCTGTCGCGAACAGATGATCGCGCGACGGAGCAGCTCCGACACACACACTCATCGGACCGATGTTTTCGGAACGGCGCGCGCGCCGCGAGCTGAGACTCGTGTTTTCGGAATGGGATATATAGTAGGAGGTGCAGATGTTTTTGAAAGTCCAACGGAACGTGATGCTGATCCGCACCATCCCCCCGAATAAACGGATATCTATACATCTATATAAGAGCCGAATCTGCGGATAATTGGACGAATACAATCGGAAAATGCTGGGGAGAGTAACGGACAATGTAACTGTTACGTAAGAGTAAAGCGTTTTCTTTATTTGTTGAGTTTCTATTAGATTTTAAAATGAATATTCGATTTTGCGTGCTTTCAAATGCAATTATTTTAATTTTTAAATTTAACAAAAACAATTCAAATTAGAATATTGTACGTTTTAATCAATGTAATAATTCTGTGGATTTCCAGCAAAACGAGATAAACTTTCTTTTTTAATTGATTGTTTTCTAAGTGATTTTGGTATTCTTGGTATTCTAATTGTATATTCTCAGATAAAAATGCAAAAAAATCAGGAAACTAAAAATATGTGACTATATTTACTATTTATAAAGTTTTTAAACATTAGTTTAAATGAAAAATAAAAACTTTAAACCTAATTAAATATCTCGTAAACATATAAAAAGTGGACTTATTTCGTTATGCACAAAATTTTGTTAATTCCGAATTATAATAGTTGGCAGGAGGGAAGACAAAGCCAAAATTTTTACTCAAAATTTCCTCATCGTAGTATTTGTTTATGTATTTTAAATGGAGAATTACAATAAACAATTTCTTTTGTTTTCATTTTAAGAGGAAGACTAACGCGATTCAGCGCTCGCGACGAAGAGTAACGCGTTTCGCGTGCCCGCAACGAAGACTATAACCGAATTCACCAGTTCGCGGCGAAGACTAACAGATTTCAATCAGTTCGCGACGAAAACTAACCGAATTTACAAGTTCACGACGAAGACTAACAGATTTCACTAGCCCGCGGCGAAGACTAACAGAATTCTGTATCTCGATACGAGGAATAATGTATTTAATGATAGAAATATTTAGGTAATGGGAGTCGTACAGTATGAATACGCTTTCAGTATGAACATTTTTAGTCTTGGACCACCCCCCATGCCTCACCAAGTGAACTTGGTGTATATTATTGTTTTATTATAATACAATTTGCATGTGGTATTTTAAATTTACGACTACCAAAGTTATCGCGTAATCAACTGATTTATCAATTTTCAGCGAGTCAAAAGTTATTTTTGGAAGTTTTTTATCATCACTTTTGTATTTTAGTAGATAAATAAGTTTGTCATTAAATTTGAACTTCACCAATTTTTTTGTTCAGATACGGTGATTCAATGAATAAATACTTTGGAAAATCAATGTTCATTGTTTTTATGAAAAGTTACAGCCAAAATAGCTACGCATGCAAATTATTATTAATACGATAATAGTAATTGTCGTACTTTTCGGTTTAAAAACGTGTTCGAATTTCTATCACAAGATTACGTTCAGTACAAACCTGTTTACATAATTAGGAGTAGTATTATATCTATCTAGTATCTACTATATCCAATGGGTACATGCTGCGCAAGCCAAATGTGTATGTTTAGTCTCATCCCCCGCAATGCTACAGTATATCTATTGCCTTTGGATTTTTAATGTTGATTTTATTTTATTTTTTATTAATTTTATTTTGTATTTATCATTCCGTTTATACAAAAAAAATTATAAAGTTTAATATTCGATCTAAAAATATCGACATTACGAAAAAGTTACGATTGGTGGTGGCCCAGATCTAAGAAATATTCATACTGTAAGCTTATTTATACTGTATGACTCCCCCTTACATAACGATTTGAATCGTTAAATGTATTATTCCTTGTATCGAATTACTGAATTCTGTTAATTTTCGCCGCGGGTTTGAGAAATCTGTTAGTCTTCGTAGCGAACTTGTGAATTTGGTTAGTCTTCGTCCCCAGCTGGTTGAAATCTGTTAGTCTTAGTCGCGAATTAATGAATTCGGTTAGACTTCGTCGCGAACTTGTGAATTCGGTTCGTCTTCTCTTAAGTTTTGAAATCATTTATTCTTCGTATGATGTGTCGATATAATGTTAATTATTGCAATTTATTAAAATACTCGCAGCATTGAAATTTATCATGAAATGTATTAATGTAAAAAAAAATTAAATAAAACTATAAATAATATTATGAAAAATTGCGATAAACTAAAAAAAATATGAGCATAAAAAATTCATAAAATTTTAAACATTTATAACAAAAATTTCCTTTTGTTTAAAGTGGATAACAGAAGAGGATGAAACATGAAACATGAAGTAATAAAAAAGTGAATCTTTCCATTTTTACTATTGTATGGTTGTAAAATTTTGATTTTATTACTTTATCGACTTTGACCCGCCTCTTTTTTTTAAGTTTTCCAAGCTCTAATTTTACGGTAATTTTTATCATATAGTTATTATTTTATATTATTTTTATCTTACTGTTGTTTTATCAATTTCAATGCTATATTTTTCAATTATAATGTAATAACGTTTATTCCCGACTCAACCGCAATGGCCACTTTATTGACCTTAAATGCGGGACAAAAGTAGCGTATGATTCCCGCAAATCTACTTTTTCCCGCATTTGCGGGAAAAAAGTAGCCCTTTTTCCTGCAAATGCATTTTTTAAAATTATTTTCCTTTATTGGTTAGTGACTCTAGTAGTCGGCCACTTTGACTATTTTCTTTTAAAAAATAATCCCGTAGACAAAATATCGCTAGGTTAATAATTTTTGAATGATCTATGCCATTTAAACATTTAATTCTGACGTTAAAAGGTACTTTTAAATGTAATGATTAATACAATTAATTAATATTTAATTTAATTCATTTAATATTTGTTCAATCTTTTATAGCTGAACTTAAATCATACATCTATTAAAAAGTATAAACTATGTTTTTAAGCGCGATGTATTGCCTTAATTTGTCCTGGTCGATTACTAGCAATCAAGCGGCCGTGTAAAATACATGTTATAATTATTCTGTAAATATTTTAAGCAAGAATAAACATTTTATCAAAAACTATAGAATAGATTTAAAGTGTAATAGAAGCGGTAATTTATAAACAAAGATGTTTCTGAATTTTTTGTAATAGCTTGAATACAAGTTTGTCCTTAGATGGCCGACTACTGGGGTCACTACCCTATTAATATACATTTTCAATAAATTCTAATTCGTACCGGAAGTCCCTCTTTTTAAGTCAATAAAGTAGCAAGTCGGGAATAAAGTTCTATATGCAACACGGGAATGAAGTCGAGTATTCCCGAGGGTGATTTACCGCCCTCGCTTTGCTCGGGCAGTAAACCCACCCTCGCGAATAATATTTGACTTTATTTCCTTGTTACATAATCTACTATTTTTATAAAACATTTCAATATTTTCTGAAATATGATCAATATAGTACCTGTTAAAAATTATGAAATTTTATAAAATATTATGAAATATGTAGTATAAAAAACTATGCAATACTATAAAAAGATATTAAATCTTTTGGGGAACTGTCATATTATCAAAAATATTGAAAAATTATTGTAAGTATAAAAATCTATAAAAGTGTTCAAATACAGTAGATAGCACTTTTTTATGATTCTTCACAGTTTTTTATTTTTTATTATTCTTCATATTTTTTCTGTTTAACTAAATTTTAAATGAGTGAACTTTGCAGTAAATTCACATTATTTTTTCATATTTACACTAGCAAAGTAGATACACATAGGTATCATTCTCATAGATAATAGTAAAACAACAAAAGAAAACAACGTAAAAATACGAGCACCTTCAAAATTAAAATTGTTTCATCAATCTACCAAAAAAGTGAAAAAGAAAACAGAGATAACTAATCATTCCGTTTGATAAATCTTCAAAAACAAACATCTTTCTAAATAGCCTCTTGAACAATCAATACAACAACCATTCAGCAAAACAAAATAAACTAATTGAAACTCCCCTCAAATCATACAATATAATCATCCACCTGGTTGAGTCTTCTCTCGCGCGCGGATGCTTCTGCGTCATTATAATATCATCCCTTAATCCTGCACATATACCTATACATACAATACCATAATCTACGCCGCAACATCATTTCTCCCTTCAAAAATATATATCCAATCCCACCCTCTTTCTCTCTCTCTCGCGCGCCTGCACGATTCTCTCTCCACACACGTGTATTTTAATGACGTCACGTGACGTACCATTACGTCAACACCGAAATCGCCGCCGCGCCGTTGGCGCTCGGCTCCGCTTCCAGCCAATCCCTAGCGCGCGACCGCGCGATTCTCCGCAATGGCGCGCGCGCGCGTTCTCTCTCTCTCTCTCTCTCTCTCTCCGAGATAATCTAAGGGCGGCGCGGCCATCTTCTCATTATTATTTTCGAAAATCTTTAGGGATCCACCGTCCGCGTATTATACTCCGTGTCCCTCTCGCAAATATACCTCTCGCAAATGCACACGCGAATGCGTATACGTATATATTTACGTAGAAAACACGCGCACGCGCAGAGCGAACCCAGCGCGCGAGAGAGACGGCAACGGCCGGAGAAGCCGTAAGTGCGAGCGAGACGGCGCCAACGGCCGACGACGCAGCGGCGCAAAATATATATATACCCAATACCTACGTAGGTAACTCCAACGTCTAGATCGAGACACGCAGCAGGGCTCGGAGACTCGACGACGAAACATTACGCGACGTACGCGGCGCGGAGGGCGAGAGAGAGAGAGAGACTGTGTGTGACGCGCGCGCGCGTTGCTTGAGTGCGAGTGAGCAAGAAAGTGTACATCCAGTGCGCGCGTGTGCGAATATATACATACCTATATTCCGAATCTACAGAGGAGAGAGCTTGGTGAGTGTTGCGCGAGAGAAAGAGAGGGAGAAAGAGAGAGAGAGAGAGAAAGAGAGTGGCGCGCGGCGGCGGCAGCACATCGCACACAGGACACACGACCAACTTTGTACAGACTACACGGCAACACAACGGCGACGACGAGGACCGACGCGGACGACGAGGACGACGGGGACGGTGCGAGAGAGTGAAAAAAAAAGAGGAGCCCCGGTGTATGCGCGCGCGTGTGTGTTTATATCGTATATATTTGCGTGAGAGAGAAAAAGAGTGTGTGCGTGCGCGTGTGGGGCTCTTGCTCGCCGAGGAAAAGAGGCAAGTTGCATCGGCGCTAAAAAGTTCGCGCTCGTGCTCCGCAAGTGCGCATCGGCCGCCAACGCGCAACTGCCGCGTCGCCGCCGCCGCCGAGAGTCCAGGAGGTCGCATGAGATTGCGGAGGCGCGCGCGCGCTCGACGAGCCACCGGAGCAGCAGCTGCATCCTCGTGGTGTGCGAGGAGCGACAGGGACGACCGAGACGGGAACAACAACAACAACAACAACAACAAGAAGAACGACTGATCGGCCAGGGCATCGGTGGGTATCCTCTCCTTGTGTGTTAAATCGAAGATATTGGCTGCTGCGCCGACGACGAGGAGGAGGACGGAGCGCGTCCGACTCCTCTTCTTCTTCTCGTGGGCTTCTTGTTAACTTCTGTATAAGCTCCCCTCTCCCTCCGCGGAGAGAGTCGTCGGCTCGCGCTGGCTGCAGCAGCCCTTTGTTGTAACATATATATATACACACACAGTGGTGCAGCGGGGGCCAGGCCTGGGCCTCGCGGTGTAAGTGTGTGTCTGTGCGCCTGTGTTGGTGAGTGTGTATATTTTGTCGAGTGACCCGGTGATGATAGCTGATGTGCTGGCTGATGGTGCACTTGTGTGCTCGTAGGTTATAAAGAGCCGCTTGCGTGTGCGTGGTTAATACAGTGTGTGGGATGCAGGGACGCGAGTGTAAGAAGTATATATAACGAACGAACGAAAGAACGAACGCGTGCCTGAGCGGAGCCGTGCCGTGTGCGCGCTCGACTTTTCGTCGGTTCCTTTTTTTTTTTTTGGAGGCGAGTGAAAGAGAGAGAAAGAGAGAGAGACTGGCTGCGACTGGGATTAAATTATGGAAGAGGTGTAAGCTGGAAGGTGAAGGTTACGAGATTCTCTCGAGGGCGCAGCGTCGGCGTCGAGGAAAAGTGAGGTTATCCGCGCGTCTCGCGCATATATATATATATATATATATATATATATGTTTCTTGGTGACTGTGTGTAGTGGGTGTATATATGTGTGTGCTGCGCTTATAACATAACGACTTAACGACGAGCTCCGGTGAACAGACGCACTGGCTGCATATATACATAAGAGTGAAAGAGAGAGAGAGAGAGTGAGAGAGAACGTACAGTGTACAATGTTGTAGAGATGCAGAAGTCCGATGATGGTTGGCCGCGGAAAACATACAACCGATGCGAGTGCGAGAGAGACCGAGAAAGACAGTTATTGGTGATCGCCGATGAAAGAGAGAAAGAGACGTGTAAGGTATATATAAGGGAGAGAGAAAGAAGAGAGAGCGTGCTATGCGAAAAAGAGAGAAAAGACGAGAGCGAAGAGGAAGGAAAAGAGCGCATGAGGGAGAGAAAGAGAGCAAGAAGATCGGCGCCTCCGAGACTTGAGAGTGTGTACGTACATATATATATATATACACACAGCGTGCGAATGCGAGAGAGGCGAGAAAGAGGGAAAAACGATATGGAGAACGAGCGCGAGGAGGCGCGCGAGATGGCGACTGATGTGTCCCTTATGTATGTGTGTGCGTGCTCCGCGCGCGGTGAAAACGAGGAACGAAAATTGCTCGCGGCGCCGCGCGGGAATCGCCTCCGTGCATGCACGCGCGTTCGCCGCGAGAAAAAACCCAAAGCACACGGAGTTGCTCTTCCACCCGGTACTTCTCCGCCTAAATTGAAAGACAAAAAAGAAAAGCAATAAAAAAAGAACACGAAGACGCCTCGGCTCTGACCGAGTTCGCCACCGGTGTGTCCCCCCTCTCTCTCTCAACGATCAACGAACTTTCCTGCGCGCGATCGCCCGTGTGTGCATGTATAGTCTCGCTTCCTTTTTTTACGGGGTCGCGCGCGCGACCGCGAAACCAACCGAGCCGAGTGTGTGTGTGTGTGCGTGAGACCGTGTGTTTGTGTGTATACGTGCGGGATCGCCAAGAAGCTGAGTTAGAGAAAGAGAGAGAGAGTAAGTCAGAGTGCAAGTCTTCTCCTGGGTCGGACCGGACAAAGGATCCAGGATTTTCGCGATTCTCCGCTGAGATACAGCCTCCCGCGGTGTATATTTTCCTCGCACCCGTCCCGAGCTCTCGAGAGAAACGCGACGGCTTCTCGGAGCCGGGCAGCGCGCTACGAAACAGAAACAGAGACATACAAGGCTCTCTTGCATCGCGTTATTTTTCTGATTTTTCCTCCAATTTTCATACGTAACATATAACGTAAGGTCCCCCCTCCCCCTCCGTCGATTGTTGCTCCGTTATTAGAAAAGACGCATTCCGGACGGAGCGCGTTATAAGCTGTGCGCGCGCGGTGACAAATGTAGGTTAGGTCGCGAGAGAGAGATATACACGAACGGTCGCAGTGCGGTGACCTCTCTGCGTTTCTCGCGGCGCGCGTGCATGCTCTCCATCGGCGCGACACCTAAGACACCCGGAGAGCTCGTGTGGTTTTTCGGAGCTCTTGGCCGGCGACCTTCGAGACGCGCGCGCGCGACTGAGAGAGAGAGAGAGAGAGCGTGTTTTGCGTCGTTGCGCGGTGTACGAGCGCAGCACGACGCGCGTCACCCGCTGGAGCGAGATTCGAAAAGTTTTCCGAAAACTCGAGGTGTGCTCCGCTTATTGCGCTCTCCAGGTGGGTTTTTCCGTTGGTTGCGGAGGCATCTCGGAGCTGCGTTGTTATACTTGTACCTACCTCGTGCGAGAGAAAGAGAGAGAGAGAGAGAGAGAGCAGTTTTGCGAGCTGCTGGCTGGAGCGTGTGTTTGGTGTCTAGCTCTGTGTGTTGAGAATATCATTTGTGCGTTGTTTGTGCGATTGATGCCGTATTTTGCTGTAAGACAGATTTTGTACGTTGTATCTCGTGAGATTTGGTATTTTTGGTGGTTGCTGCCCGGTGGGGTTCAGTGAGAGAGCGAACTTGTGAGACTACTGAGAGTTGTAAATGAAATGTGTATGTCCTTCGTAAGCATGGCAATTTTCACACTTTATGAATGCGGTGGTTAAATCCACTTGAACATTCCACCCACTGTAATGATAGGTTATGTTTTTCTTCTGATTTGTACAAATTAATTCAATTGATATTCAGAAAAGGAACTATTTATTCTGTTAATCGATGCGATTAGATTTTTATTCATTATCGTTAAAAGTTATTTTATAATATTAACTCATGTTATAGCTGTGCATTTGGCTTTTATCAATCAATTTGTTAAAAAAAATGAACTTTTGTATTTAATTTTCTATTTTAATAAATCATGAATTAATCATTTTTGTGGTATTAACATTTCTTTATATGTATACAAATTTGCTTTACATTATCAAGCAACTTTTTTAAATCACTAAGTTTACACATACAAATATTTTATAATTTTATAATAATGATACACAGATCTTAGTACGTACATTAAAAAAATGAACGAATCTTTTTTTATTTAAAAAAGAGCTGAATAACAAGGCATGAACCTTAACTATAAGGCCTTACCTTATACCCGTACCTTATAGTAATTTTGTTATTCACAAATATACAAATTATGTTTTTATTAAACTATAATTAGTTATTGTTACACAAAAATCTTTAAAGAATATACAGTTGAACAACTACAGGAAAAATGTAAAACTTACTGATTATTTTAATGTTATTTTTCAGTTTGTGTGTTTGAAACGAAAGAATTGATTAGAAAAAATGGATACTTTAGCTGAACAGGCATCCAAGTTACTGGATTTCAACCAGAAATTAGATATTACACTTCTCGACAATATAGTAGGATGTATGTACACGGGAATAGGTGATCAACAACGGGTTGCACAAGATGTGTTGACTACACTCAAAGAACATCCAGAAGCATGGACACGAGTTGATACAATTTTAGAATTCTCACAGGTAGTTTATAACACTGTCTATACTACAAAATTATTTATTATGAAAAATATTAATATAATACTTTTATTATAGAATCAACAAACAAAATACTATGCATTACAAATTCTGGAACAAGTAATAAAAACTCGATGGAAAGTCTTACCTCGAAATCAATGTGAGGGTATAAAGAAGTATATTGTAGGCTTGATTATTAAGACAAGTAGCGATCCCGAAACACTTGAGGCTTCCAAAGTTTATCTAAATAAATTAAATATGATTCTTGTTCAGGTACTATAGCACTTTATAATAGTTATTTTGTAACAAAAACTTAAAATAAATTTTTATAATAATTTTAAATTTGTAGGTGTTAAAACGAGAATGGCCAAGAAACTGGGAGTCTTTTATTGGTGATATTGTGGGTGCCAGTAAAACAAACGAAAGCCTTTGTCAAAATAACATGGCTATTTTAAAGCTTTTATCAGAAGAAGTGTTTGACTTTTCAAGTGGACAAATGACCCAGACAAAGGCAAAGCATTTAAAAGATACTATGTGCAGCGAGTTCTCACAAATTTTTCAACTCTGTCAATTCGTCATGGACAATTCACAGAATGTTCCACTTGTTGCCGTTACTTTGGAAACTCTTTTGAGATTTTTGAATTGGATTCCTCTAGGATACATTTTCGAAACGAAGCTAATCACTACCTTGATATTCAAAGTGAGTTATGCACATCCAGTTAACTTTAATTTTATATATAAAATAATAAATTTAAAAGATTACTAAAAAGACCTGGTTTGTCAAATTAGTTTATTATTCAATTTAAAATAAATTAGAAATTTAAAAATAATTTTGTTGAATCTGTCAATAAATTAAACTTATTATTCAAAGATACTAATAATTTATTAATGTTTTTATTTTCAGTTCTTAAACGTTCCAATATTCAGAAATGTTACGCTAAAGTGTTTAACTGAAATTGCTGCAGTGACTGTGCCCAATTATGATGACATGTTTGTTGTGCTATTTGTAAACACAATGCAACAATTAGAGCAGATGTTACCTTTGGAAACCAACATACGTGATGCTTATGCGGTTGGTCAAGACCAAGAACAGAACTTTATACAAAATCTTGCCATGTTCCTGTGTACTTACCTAAAAGAACACGGGCAGTTGGTGGAAAAGAAACAGTTAAATGACACACTACTTAAAGCGCTACATTATCTTGTGTTAATTTCGGAGGTGGAAGAAGTAGAAATTTTCAAAATCTGCCTGGAATATTGGAATGGACTTGCTTCCGATTTGTATAGGGAAAATCCATTTGTGTCACCCTCACCAATTTTCATGAACAAAAATATGACTGTTCCACCACGAAGACAGTTTTACTCTCAAGTTCTGACTAAAGTGCGTTACATTATGATCAGCAGAATGGCAAAACCAGAAGAAGTGCTTGTTGTTGAAAATGAAAATGGTGAAGTTGTAAGAGAGTTTATGAAAGATACGGACTCAATTAATTTGTACAAAAATATGAGAGAAACTTTAGTGTATCTTACTCATCTTGATTATGTTGATACTGAACGGGTTATGACTGAGAAACTGCAAAATCAAGTTAATGGTACTGAGTGGTCTTGGAAAAATCTTAATACAGTAAGTCATTGGCAATTACTAACATATTAAAATAAATGATAAGTAAAATATAAACAATAAATGTTTACTTGCAGTTGTGCTGGGCAATAGGTAGTATTTCTGGTGCGATGCATGAGGAAGACGAAAAGAGATTTTTAGTTACAGTTATTAAAGATTTACTTGGATTATGTGAACAGAAAAAGGGTAAAGATAATAAAGCTATCATTGCAAGTAACATTATGTATGTTGTTGGTCAGTATCCGCGGTTTTTAAGAGCACATTGGAAGTTTTTGAAAACTGTTGTTAATAAACTTTTTGAGTTTATGCACGGTAAGCATCTTTTAGATATATTTATATTATATTTTCACACTACGTAACGTAGCTCGGCAATTTAATAACAATAATTATAAACAAATTTTTTAGAAACTCACGAGGGTGTGCAAGATATGGCTTGTGATACTTTTATCAAGATTGCATTAAAATGTAGACGTCATTTCGTGACTGTACAACTTGGTGAGGCTATGCCTTTCATAGAAGAAATTTTGTCTACTATTAGCAGTATCATTTGTGATCTTCAAACACAGCAGGTACTTAGTCAATTGTTTATAATAAATTCTATCAATCTTCTAAAGAACGTGTCTTAATTAATACATAATAATTCTGTTCAAATTTTTATAATAGGTGCATACTTTTTATGAAGCAGTAGGGTACATGATCAATGCACAAGTAGATGCTGTAATGCAAGAGCATCTGATAGAAAAATACATGCTTCTTCCGAATCAAGTTTGGGATGATATAATAAGCCAAGCGGCAAAGGTACATTGAAAACTGAATAACAATAGTACATTGTTCTACAAGGGGAGAAAATGAGCTATTTCTAGCGAGGTATGCAGCACGAGTCGATGTCGAGGGCGCTGATGGCGCCCGAAACAGTGACCAGTGCGTAAAACACCTCATCCGAGTCTAAAATAGCTTTTCTCCCTCTGTTACATGTCGTATTTTTTTCAACAAAGGCATGATAGGGCCTTTTTTTAATATTCATTATTTCACATTTTTGCCTAACACGCTCAAACTGCACAATTTTCTAGCCTACTTTTAGGCATAAGAAAAGTCTAATTTCATGCCTGTGTTGAAAAAAATATTCTTTCCTTTTATGTAAGAACTAACTATTAATATTTTCTTTTTTATATTAGAACGTCGAGGTACTAAAAGATCAAGAAGCTGTGAAACAGCTTGCTAGCATTCTCAAAACAAATGTTCGAGCATGTAAGGCCCTTGGGCATCCTTACGTGATGCAACTAGGAAGAATATATTTAGATATGTTGAATGTGTATAAGGTAAGTTTATACCAGTTATTTTTATGCCCTTAATTATTAATTTTCTTTGTTACATGATGATTAATTAATAAATCAAAATTTTAGGTAATGAGTGAAAATATAAGTGCTGCAATAGCTTTAAATGGTGAAATGGTAATGAAGCAGCCATTAATTAAAAGCATGAGGGTTGTCAAAAAGGAAACACTTAAATTAATAGCAGATTGGATCAACAGGTCTGATGATCCTCAAATGGTAAGTTTTATTTTTATTTTAAATGTGGATTAACCAAAACAATTTTAAATAATTAAGTTTGTATTTGCACGTTTTATTTCACTTTAGGTCCTGGAGAATTTTATACCACCGTTATTGGATGCTGTGTTGTTAGATTATCAAAAGACAAATATTCCTTGTGCCAGAGAGCCCGAAGTGCTCAGTGCAATGGCCACGATTGTGAATAAACTTGAAGGTCATATCACCAGTGAGGTGCCCAAGATTTTTGATGCTGTGTTCAAGTGCACCCTGGATATGATTAATAAAGACTTTGAAGAATTCCCGGAACACAGAACAAACTTCTTCCTATTATTACAGGTAATTTATTTTAAAATACAATCAATTCTTCGACTGTCTTTTTTATATATATGACGACATAGTAATAAAATTTAATTTAAAAAAATTAATGTAAATACAGGCGGTGAACGTGCATTGTTTCCCTGCTTGTCTTTCAATACAACCAGTACAATTCAAGTTGGTTCTCGATTCTGTTATCTGGGCCTTCAAACACACTATGAGGAATGTCGCAGATACTGGTTTACAAATTCTATATCAATTATTTAGGAATATGGAAAAACATGAGGATGCTGCTCAAAGCTTCTATCAAACATACTTCACAGACATTCTTCAACATATATTTAGTGTGGTTACAGATACATCACATACAGCTGGTAATTTTCTTTTTTTATTTCATCATTTATTTGTTGATTCCTAACTTAATTATATCTGTTATAATATAGGTCTGACAATGCATGCAACTATTTTGGCATACATGTTCACCCTAGTTGAATTGGGGAGAATTAAAGTTCCACTGGGACCTGTACCAGATAATTTTTTGTACGTCCAAGAATTCGTAGCAAGGCTGCTCAAAGCAGCATTCCCTCACTTAACGGACAATCAAATTAAGATTACAGTCCAAGGTCTTTTTAACCTCGATCAAGACATCCCAGCTTTTAAGGAACACTTAAGAGATTTCCTTGTTCAAATTAGAGTAAGTCTTGCTTAAAATTGTTTTGTTTTTAATAAACTTTATTATGTATTTTTAAGTACAAGTGAACGTGCACATACATAACTTATATGTTTAAAAAGTATTTACAATCAATTAATTAAGAAATAATTTTTCATTAGGAGTACACTGGTGAAGATGATTCTGATTTGTATTTGGAAGAACGAGAAACTGCCCTGCGGATGGCTCAGGAAGAGAAGAGGCGACAGCAGATGGCTGTACCGGGCATTATTAATCCTCACGAAATGCCAGAGGAAATGCAGGACTGAACAATCAGCCAACAAGCCCTTATCAATTTTTTCTGCACATCAGAACAAATGACGCTCTGCTGTAGGTACTATCGTTTTCCTTTGCCTGCAACCAATCCTACCGCCACTATGAGTACGCGAACCTACGACACAGGACACACGTTTATAAAAAGACAAGAAACTGAAAAAAGAGCGACGAGTGTAAAATATAACTATTTGCCCATTGTTACAAGGGTAAAACCAATAAACGCGATGACTGTTTGTTTATCTGTTATAGGATTTTAAAATTGAAAATGAAGTTTTTGTTGTGGGTAAAAATGTGAAATGCCTGCTTGGCGATGCTATTTCGTGTACACTTACGGTTAAACTACGTTTCTGACTTGGGAATGGTAGTTTAAGATGAATGCGTAAGGTAAACGAATAATAAAATAAAAGAAAAAAGAGTCTAATGTTATTCTGTGAGACTATGAGCATGTTGAGAGGTTGTATTTGCGTGTGCAAGAGATAATTTGACTTTTTGGTCACAATATACGTCTACCCCCCGATTATGACATAAGGCAGCTTCAACGTTGAACTTTCTGTCAATAAATACATGCCACTTTGTACACTGAAGTAAAATGTGACAAGTACAACAGCCGAATAGCACATTTTTCTTCTTGATGAATGCTTTGAACATAACTCATAATAAATGTACCGAATCAAGAGAGATTTTTGAATGTATAAACGTGAGTGAAAACAGCAGATAAGTACGAACGACCTAGTACATTAAATGGGATCGCCGTAGCAGGGTTTTAAGCGATATAAATGTGCTAGACGAATATGTGTGTTTTTATCCGAGTGAAGTTGTATTATAATATTAATATTACAGTTACTTATATCAACTGCGAATCTTGTATTGGCACCATGTAAATTAATAACAAACAAATGATTGCAATTTACTGCTGGTGTTTTGAGAGATTCTCTTACCCATGTTCGATGAAATAGTTAAGTGCTGTTATGAAGCCTTCAGCATTAACAAAGTACAATTTTTAAAAGACATTTAGTTGCTATGCAAGCATTTCATTTTTCACTCTGAACTCACAAGTCTCGAGAAAAATAGCCTAATGGTATGATTTCTGAAAAAAATATCTTTATAATGAGTTGTGTGCCACTATTTAAAAGTAATGCTTGAATTCATTCATGCAAATCTGGGACCATTACGTCGCTCAGTCTATGTTGTTACTTGAAAAAGAGTATAATATCTTCTTCACTCAAGGAAGAGCATACGTAATTGTTTTTGCATTTTAACCAGAAGAAAGTCAAATTAAAATTTTGAAAAATCAAGAATTATTTATTTTTTGTCTTGGCTTATTTTGATCAGTTACTAAATATTTGAAACAATATATAGAAATACTTTATGTTAATTTGTGTGTTTTTTCATGTAATTGGTTTGTACAGAATAATCATTGAACATCTAGTTAAAGCGATACTTGTAAAAATTCACAAGAAAACTGGTTTTTCAAAATTTTGTGTCTATCTTAGTCAATTTATTTTCTAATTCAAATGTGCATCGCTGGCGTACGCGTTTGAGGAAACAACCTTAAAGAATAAAAACTACAAAGTGACAAAAAAGCAACTGAAATCCAAATGATTTTTGGAGAGAAAGAGCGAAAGAGAGCGAGTAAGAGAGCATGAGCAGAACGTGTTTTCGAATGAACATTATTGAGTGGGTTAAAGTGTGTAGGTAGGCAGGAATCTAGAAATATTTTCTACAAATAAACACGTGAATCCTTTTTATAAAGTCATAGAAAATAATAACGTGAAGTAAGTACCCTTAATGGATATCGCGTCATCGTAGAACTCTTCAAATCGTATGAGTTGTATCAAAAAAGAAAAAAAGAAAAAAAATCAACGAAAATGATTGAAAACAATTCGTTAATCGATTAATGTGAAACGATGACAAACGGAGAGTTATAGACGTGTAGAAAAGAAAACGAACGAACGTGAGAAAAATAAGTGCGAGTGAGAAATGAGCGAAAGATATAAAAGTTAACAGAAAGATGATATTGTAAATGCGATTCACTTGTATGAGACGTTAAACGTAAAAGAATTGCGACTACATAGGGTAATTGTAAAAAAAATGTTTTTGGAAAAATAAATGTGATATCATAAATTTGTAAACAAGCTGTCCAATGTATAAGTAAAACAGTGTGAATGGGGCATCATTTATACTATATAAAAACAGCATAGGCAATATACTTCTTTTACATTTTCGATGAGTCACCACAAGTTTGAAGAGAGAAAGAACGAAGTTGTCACACTTCCAAGTGTTGGGTTTTTAGCGAAGGTTCGAGAGATCTTTTTAGAGATCGATAGTTCAAAAAGGGTATTTACTGCCGATATTATATCTTTTGTGGTGAGTGAGACTTGAATATTAGAAGTCTACACATGCCTCTAGAAGATAAGTGTAAGACAACAAATGAAAAAAAAAATAATTAACGATGAATATATATATATACATATATATACATATATATATGTATATATATGTAGATATAAAATGCAAATGACACACGGATTTGTGAATGTGAGAGAACGAGCGCGTAATTTGTACGATCCGCGGGATATGCACACATGGCCACTGGTGACTCTTTCGGCTGGAGCTTTTGGAGCCATTACAATGTGTACTATGCGTCCCAAGGCACTCTGGTCCAAGTGTCCCACCGGGCAATCGCCGAGGAAGAGCGAAGAGAGAAAGAGAGAGATAAATCTAAATATCGATTGTGCGTCACTTTTTGATATGAAGCTGTATTTATTTGCAAATCAATACAACTATTATCGATAACTCATAAGTTTTACAATTTTTTCGTCTTGTTATTCGCACATTATTTTTCTATAATTCTTCTGAAACTGTAATGATCGTTGTTATATTCCAACCCTTAGAATATTCTGAATACAATTTTTTTTATATCACTTGAATATTCCAAGTGTTTGAATAGCTCGAGTGTTTGAGTATTTAAAATCTAAAAATGTTTTTTTTTCTTGCTGCACTAAGTTTAAATTAGAAGTATAAGTAATAATAGATTAGACTTCTTTGTTACTTTATTGTTTATTATGGATATTTTTTGTATTCTTTATTTTAAATTCGAATGCTGCGGCATCCGAATACGTTTCACAGCTCGATTTTCTTTACTTCATTTATCATATAGCGTGTTTCCGACACCACGGATCCATGGATCTGAATTTGGATGACAAAGGCAGATATATACGTATTCAATAGATTAGACAAAGACAAACCATATCCAGATCTTAAAATCCCATCGTCGGAAAAATGCCAATATTTTTGTTGTTATTTTTTAATACTGATGCATTAAACAAATCCAGAGTGTGTATTACATTATATAAAATAGTTTAAAGTTACAATAAATACAAATTGTATAACATTATATGACACTCTCGAATTTTTAAATGCTGTTCAGTTATCAGTTGTTTCTACCTTACGAGAAAATCTCAACATCGTAAAGAAAAACAGAAACGAATTCCACTTCCACTTTGGATGTATAAATGAACACCATCGAAGATCTGCAAAGAAGATTCAGAGTTTTAAGTTTCGAGCTGAAGTCCCCGGAAAAAATAACTAACATGAGACGTTCGATATTACAGACTGTTTTAAACAAGGAAAAAAAAGTAAATAAGTGATTGATGTCAGAAAGTAGATTTCACAAAAAAAACAGAGCAAATAAGCGGCAGTAGACTATTTACGAAGTCGAGGATCGTGTGATAGTACGTAGTTGTGGTTTAGAGTACGTCACGTCTGTCTGGGTGTGTGGATGTTTTAATTAAGTAAAAAGCGTTCTATCAGTTATTCATTATAACGACAAAGTATGTAAAGAGTTTAATAATAATTACTAATAAAATATAAAATATCACTGAATTATAATATGTTATTAAAATAATTTTCACTGCACTTCTCTTTTTGTTGTTTATTCAAATTATTCTCGTGTTATTTATCGTAAAGTGAACAGAATTTTTTCATTTCGTATACTTTACGGATTTCAAATGTAACGGGAAGCTAGCTACCACGCGCGTTTTCTCCGCGGGAACCGGAAATTAATTTTGATTTAAGCTGGTTTGAGCCTTGTTTGAGCTCACAGCACGAGATACTACGAGTGTTTACATCAATGTAGTTTAGGTATTTGCTCCATTTTAAAACAGTGAAACATTTTTTAAGTCTAAATATCAATCCATATTGACAATATCGTTAATTAGTCGAAGTTCGCTGTGAATAATTAAACAATTGGAGATAACCCCTAATTATATGTAAACACGGTACCTGTGTATTGGGAAGTATATTAGTAAAAGTCTAACGTGATGTCCATACAAAGGAGTAGGGATCCGTCACATTTTTTGCACAAAATCTACACGAATGATCCAATTCTGTTTAAAAGTTATGTAAACAAAAAAGTAACTATCACAACAGAGGATTCCAACGTGCACACCGGCATTGTTTACACAGTTGATCCAGTCTCAGAGAGGTTAGAATTTTATTTATCTTAAAGAGAAATTCAGTTTGCAACACAGAATACCTTTATAATTTTTTCGGAAGAGGGTTTTAAAAGTTTTTCAAAGTAAGATGTTTATATTAACTTTCAGCTCTTTCTTTCTTTTTTAGTGTTGTACTGATGCAACCTGAAGAAGGAGAGGCAAAAATGAAAATGAAAATTATTATGAGGCCAGCGATTAAAAACATTGAGTGTTCCTTTGATACCGAGGTTTTTCTTCCAGAAATGTTTGTAGCACCACCGGTACATTTTTCTGAAGATGATCTCGTAAAAAGAAAAAGTTCGGTTACCAAACTTTTATTAGAAAATCGTTTTCCCATCACAGAAGAAAAAGGTGTTTTGTGCATCGAAGATACTGTACGAATAGAACCACCTTATGGACCTGAAAACTGTATTTGCTTGAACAGTATTATTTTGAACAGAATACAAACTCTTTTAACTCGTATCAAAGATTAAATGCTTATTGTGAGAAGGATTGAATGTAAGTGAAATGCAAATTGTTTTGTTTAATATTAATATATTTTACACAATTCTTTTTCCTAATACTTATTACAAAAATAAACTTGTGATCACATTAGGAATGTATGCATGTGCAGAGTGAAATCACATATGGTGATTAAAAGATATGTTTGCAATGTAGATGATATTGGCCAAAACATTTGTTAAGGCTTATGTATATGAAAAATGATTCTTTTATACTCAATGTTACAAAAAGATTTGTGTGCAGTTTTGTGCGTGCTTAAAATATGATTTATGCAAAATATAAATAATTATGGTACATATATCAATTATTTTTTTTTTATAAATAATACGACAATTTTTTTATATCTCGAACACAAAATATCAAACACAACAAGAACATGAAATGGTTAACATTAATAATAATTTCATGATTTATAAAATAAGTGCTGTTATGCTGATTTTGAGATTTAAACTTTGTTTTAAGTTATTAGCCTACATTATCTAAGATTCTCTTTTATGTCAAACTTTAAATTATTTTGTAGATAGAGAGAAATATTTTACTTAAAATATAGTTTCATTCGGATATAGATTTAAAAGTGAATGTGATAAAACTAGATTTTGTAATTTCCTAGAGCAATGACAGAATTTCTAGTATTCATAGAGATGTATTTGCTATTCAACAATTAATTTAATGTTGATTAAATCTTAATATTGAGGCTCGAATTTTTGTATAATATATACATCTATATTTATATATCTGTATATAAGTAATTTGCAAAAAAATATGTAAGTATATGCACACTCAATGGAAACTAATTTATATAGAATATTTTGAAATAATATAACCTCATTGGTTGAATTCAGTTTCTTTAACAATCTTGGAAGATTTCAAAACCGTTCTATACAAGTTATTTTCTGTCGAGTTCATAACTTTTAAGAAACAAGCTATGTTTGATTTCTCATTAAAAATAGACCAATGTTTAAAGTTTTACTTAATAATAAACTTAGATGAAATATTCTATAATACAGGCAGAAGTCTATAAAACATGGAATTTACGTAGTAATAAACATACGCATGACTTGATAAGTTAAAAATATAGGAGATTTTGTAAAGAGATATTTATAAAAGACCATAAATTATTAAAACGCAATAAGAGAGATGTTCTAATCAAATGCTAATGCTATATAATATTTACTGCATTGTAGAAAGTATGCAGTGTTGTAAGGCAGCGTCAATTATAATGTACAAGTTTAACGAGTGTTTTTTATCTTGTTCATCATTTCTCAAAAGATCTGTAAATCTTTCTATTAGGATGCCCTGAGATTTAAATGTTTTTGAGTCTCAAGGTTGACCAGAAATTATGGAACTCAGGAACAGAATTCAAGCATTCTATTGATTGAACAGCAGAAGTATTTTTAATTATCTTAATTTCTTCGATGTATACTTAAGTTTGCTTGAGTCTGTTCCTATTATCTTCAGCCACATTGTGCATTACTCGAACATCATTTTTATCTTATCTCTTGCAAAAAGCTCTATTGAAATGATGTGTCAATCTTGCATTCGACTGTAAGCGCATCGCGCAAAAATTTCTGAAATGAATTTAAGGCGGTTTTCAGCGCTATTGTCATTAGCAAAAAATTCAATTGCCTTTTATAGTTTCTCATGCTATGAGGTAGGTCATTCTGTTTCACTATCTGAATAATACTCTATTGGATTAGGATCGCGTGGCTTCTTTGAATATTTCAACCCAAGTGTACTAGAAATGTCTTCAATATTTTCCAACACCTGCAACAAGTAAATTAAAAATGAAGTTAATTCTGTAATTTTTAAAGTGGAAGTTCTTACAAATAATTCGATAGTACAAAAGTAAAATATTTATAATTTAAAATCTTTAATTATGCTCACGTAATCTAGTTGTTCCTTAGTATGTGATGCTGATAAACAAAATCTTATTCTTCCTTCCATTATTGGAGTTGCAGGGAAGCCAACACCTACTGTTGCTATCTTTCGTGTTGTCAGGGTTCTGACTACAGAGCTGTAACAAATAAGTATTTAAAAGCCAAATGTTTTAAAATCTTATTAGTAGTTTTCTTAATTTTTATGCTGTATAACTTACCCAATTTTTGAAAAGAGATATACTAGCATAGGTACTACAGGCGAATCCTCATTTCCATAAATAATTACGCCTATTTGATTCAATCTGCGCCTAAAATATCTCGTATTTCTTGCTAATTGTTTTATTCGTTTTTTGCCGGCATCAGTGCCATCTTCGCCAACAATTATTTTCATAGAAGTGATAATTTGTTGAGCAATTGGAGGCGACATGGCTACTGCATAAGTATGGGCATGACTATGTACTCTCAAATGATTGATTAATGCCTGTAGTTATATACAATTGATTTAATGATTTGTGTTGTTTAAGAATATGATGTTTAAAAGAAAATAGGCACCTTTGTTCCTGCAATGTAACCACCAGCTGAACCAAAACTCTTGGTAAATGTTCCCATGAGAATGTCAACTTCACGGGGATCAACATTAAAGTAGTCACACACTCCTCGTCCTCGTTTCCCCATTGCTCCTGTGCTGTGTGCTTCATCTAAATAGAGGTAGGCCTATGCATGAAAATACTTGTTTAAATAATATGACAAATTAATTAATTAATTTATTGCAGTCTTTGCTAAATTTTTTTATGCTCCACCTTGTACTTTTGCTTCAGTTTTATTATCTCTGGAAGATGCACTATAGATCCTTCCATTGAGTAGATACCTTCAACAACAATCACAATTTTTTTCCATGGCTCACCAGTACCTGGTTGGCCTTTTAAAATAGCTTTCTTTAAGCAAGTTTCTAAATGCTTAACGTCTGCAATAAATTTATTACATTAATTACACAATCTATTGCCAAAATGACACATATGACAAAAATTGTCCAACTCACTGTTATGTTCGAAAACTCTAGTCAAAGCACCTGACAATCGTAATCCTAGAATAAGAGAGGCATGATTTTTCTCATCGCTTAAAACAAGGCATCCTTTAGAGATTAACGATGGCAGATTTAAGGCATTTGTAGCAAAGCCCATTCCAAAAACTATAGCATCTTCTACACCCAAAAATCTAGCTGTCAACTTTTCTAATTCATCATGTATGGGCATGTTTCCTAAAAAGTAATTAATTAATAACATAACACAATTAATGTTGATATTTATGTTTATTAAAAACAGGTCAGACAGTTATGATTCTGAGACCTTTTACCTAATTCTAATCTAGGGCTGCAACTGGCACATCCATATTCTTTTAAAGTGCTTATACTTTCCTGAGCACAAGATCCTGATGATTCTGCAAATCCTAGATAATTGTAGGAACCAAGATTTATACATTCAGTTTTTGTACCAGTGAATCTGTTATATAAACAAATCATTATTATAATTGTGTTGAAATGTTTTCATAAAAAAATCAATATAGAAGATAATACCTACTCAAATGTCCATCCATAATCATTAGTTATACGATCTTTAAGTGTAACAGTTGCTCCAGGTACTGAACAAATTGGGCGATTCCAGCAATCTCTTATTCTTCTATATACATATCTTAAATAGAATTGTTCAAAACTTTCATAAAGTGGAGCATACCCCTGTAACAATAAAATTTTGTTTATATTTTGTAAGCAAGTCATTGAGCAATTTATTTACCTTTCTCTTTCGTTCTTTAGCAACATTTGGAGTGAATAGTAGCTGATTTATGAATCCCAAAAGCATAAGCATATAAAAGCCAAAGTGAGTAAGAGCTGCGGTAATAAATGGCACTTTTTCGAATGACTCCTTGTACTTTGATGACTTAGGTGGTAAATTCGTTCTGTTCTCTTCATTTTTACTCCCATGAAGAAACTGAAACATAAAATACGTATCTTAGAATGGAGGACCTATTTTGTCTCAATTCTCTCAATATATATAATTATATACTAAATAAAGCACGTATATACTATTCTGGGATTCAGTTGCATAGTACAGTATAAATGCTGCCAAATGTTTGCAACATCATGAGAAAGCCTTGCAAGTTTGAATAAATTAATTTGAGGGCATTCAGCTGTTTATTATAAGGTCAACATTCTCCTGGTAATTTTGGATACTACATAGATTAAAAAGGTAAAGGTAAAGACTGTGGTTATTACTTGAAAAACTAATTTCTTTTTAAATTTTATTAATAAAAGAATTACTTGTGTATTATACATTTTTTTATCAAATAAATTAAATATGTACAAACTCTTGACTTTCTTTAAGGTCCTATCCGTATAATAATTATATAAAATATTTAATTGATGATTGAGCACAAGTAGAAGTCGAGGGCGCCCGAGACGAACACGATTGCTCAAATCATCATCCGAGTCTGAAAAAAACCCTTTCCACCTGTATTACACATCGTATTTTTTTTAATAAGTGTATGAATAGAGCCTTTCTCATGTATTAGTAGGGTAAAAAATTGCGCATTTCGAGCGTGTTTGGAAAAAGTGTAAAAAAATATCCATTATTTCCCCGCTCCTCAAAACTCGCGTAAAAATGCAGAAGCAATTCTGCTCCTTTGAGGAAGAAACTCGTAAGTATTGAAATTTTCTTTTTAATTTTATATATTACATTTTTTATGGAAATTTTAATTTTGTTTATTTAATCATTTTTTTTAAGTACATGAATTAAAAAATAAAAATTTTCAACTGTGTTGTGCACGATTCAAAATGCGCAATCTTCTACCCAACTCACATGCATAAGATAGGCCCTATCATGCTTTTGAAAAAAATATGGTGTGTAACACGGGCAGAAAAGCTATTTTAGACTCGGGTGAGGTGTTTTCAGCACTCGTCTTTGTCTGAAAATGCAATTTTACGCATAGTTGGTATTAATCGGGTAATATTTATCTTTAACCATAATACTTTTTCAAAGATTTTGAAAATGTATTCGATCTGTCCGAGATCATAATACATATAATCGTCCTCCGAAAGTTTCAGACCGATTCATCGATTCAAATTGTCTCCAATAAAGCGTGGTAAGTGAACATAAAAGAATATAAATTATAGGGAATTTTTTACATGTTTACCATTTCAATAAGATCGCAAATAATAATAATAAATAATGTGAGGTATGCTCGAATAAATATTAAAATGAACAATACCCTTTTTGCAACGATATAAAAGTAACAAAGTTTGTATAAATTTACGAGCCGTTTGAGGAATACATTTTTTTCAGTGTACAATTTTGATATAAAATATATTCTTCAAGCAGTTTATGTGAAACGAAACTGCCTCTGTGCCAACAATAAGCCTTTAAAGGATTGAATTAAAGTCATCCTGTTTTACGGTACTGATATTTTTAGTGAAAAATTCTCGACTCACTGAGTGACTGTTGACTCGGCTAGAGTTAAAATTCACTCCGCGATAGGTTGGCTCCATTTTTCCTTCCGAGGTAGTGAATGTCACTGAATTTCTTTTTAACAAGTGTATACTCCAACAGGCCCGGCCAGAGAAAGAACGACAGACCGATTGTCAATCAGTTAACCGCTGGCAGGAGGTCGTTAAATTATCTCTCTCTCTCTCTCTTCCGCGCGCGTTCAATCAATTTAAACTACGAACAACACATCTATCTCAAGAGAGAGAGAGAAAGAGAGAGAGAGAGAGGGAGGGAGGGTCTCCAACAACGGTTATCAAACAAAATTTGATTATCGAGCTTCGATCTGCGTGACTCGGATCTCAGTATCAGGGGTTCTATTGAGGTTGAGGCGGCATATTCCGCCGGTTCAAAACCCCGGCGGTAAATACCATTCCTTCTCTGTTTTTTGGCGAAATTAAATTCAGAAAAACCATGCAAAAACGATGTTTACCGCCGGAGTTTCTATCCCTCGAGGTATATCGCCTCAACCTCGCAACAGAGCCCCGGCGGTAAAAATCCCCGAAAGCACGCGGCGAGACTCACCGTCGCGCGTCTCGCAAACCCGTCTTACACACGCGTGCGAGCAAGCAACGTGTCTATATACACATTCGAGAGAGGAACAGGTATACAAGTATACCACCCAATAACAAGAAAGAGAGGGGGCACGAGCCGCCTTCAAATATATTGGTCGAGCTCCGCGTCGCACAAATTTTCCTCTCCTTGTGCATTGTGTACTGTTACACTGACCCCGTCGCTCGAGCGCACCTGCAATCGCCCCGTTACCGCTCTGCGCGAGTGCACGCGCACTCGTTACACCATTGCTCGCGGCCGAAGCCAGTACAATCCTACATCAAAGCTCGCGGCCTCATCCGCGCAAGCTTCCTTACAATTACTCCACACGTCCCACGAGCACGTGCTTGTATATACTCTCCGCTGCGGTTATCGCGCACGAAGGAAATCTCGCCTAGGAAGAAACAGCCTGTATACTGCTTGGCAGTGCGATACACACCCAGTCGGTCTATTTATCTGCGGCAAAAAGAGCACGGATCGATCGTATCGAACGAAACGCACGCACCAGGCGAAGGTCGGCTACGACGAGCAGCACTGACTTACACGCTCTTGTACACAAAGCGCGTATATTTTGGAAAAACCATATGACTAAGAGCAAAGTGTGTACTACTACTACTATACTACTACTACTGCTTATAGCACTCACCGGCGTGTGTCCGTTGGCAGCGGCGGCGAGAGTTTTGGAGTAGCCGTTGACGCGACGGGCGCTTCCGTCGGGGCTCGGGCCTCTCTTCAATTGCTGCTGCTGCGAGTGCGTCGGCTCCGTGATCGTCGTCCCGACGCAGCTCATCGTCGTCGTCGCCATCTCCTCGTTTCTTCCTAGAAAAAAGGGGAGCCTCGTCCGCCCCCGAGACCCTCAATTCCTTCAACTCTTGATCGAGCCGATCGACCGATCTCCGGTACACCTCGTGTGCACGCGCGCACGCGTGCGCGGCAATTGGGGAATCACAGGTATCTATATATCACTGATCACGGATGACGGATGTGGCAGTGCCACGGGCCCCGGAGAGATGCGACGTTTCGGGCGCGCGCGAGAGAGAGAGAGAGAGAGAGAGAGGAAAAAAAGGAAAGAAGGCCAGGCCGCCTGCACACACAGCATCAGCACTCAGCCGCGCGCGCGCCAACACTCCCTGCCGCCCCGAGCAGTCGTCTACTGCTGGTATTCTGCTCTCTCTCTCGCTCTGGGAAGGCTCTTGTGTGCCCCTCGTGTGTGTGGCGCGAGCGCGGTAAAAGGAGGGAGACGGAGACTCCGGGTTGGCCGACCGCCCGACTACTTTAGCTGTGTGCTCGGGTGGCGCGATGCGGAGGCCGGAGAGAGAGTCGGACGATATATAATACGTAGGTGTGTGTGCGTGGTGTACATGTATGATATTCCGTCTGCAGAAGCAGTAGGCCTGTGCGCAACACGCGGCCGGTCGCGGCTCGCGCGCTCCTTTTCTTCTCCTTTTTTTCTTCTTCTTCTTCGTGTCTTCTTGCGCGGTGTGTATAGCGCGATGCGGGTCTCGGTTTGGTTTCTATATGTGGGCCGGTCGCGGGAAATGGAAGTGGAAATACCCTTCTGCGGCTGCAAGCGGTGGCCTTGGTGGGCCCGCGGGGAAAACCGGGGACGAGGACGGACGAACACCTGCAACGAGACGGGGAGGAAATTTTTAGAGAGGGGTCGTTGGATGTATTATTGCTGCGGGTTTTCTGGGGGGATGTACGGTGCTATGTAGGTGTAGAGGGGGCGGGCTTTCAGTGCAGAGGGAGAAATTACGCGGAAATGGGCGAGTTCGACATTTCTTTTATACACAAGTTGCGCGGCGATTGTTTCGCGGTAGTTGCGCTTTGGCTTTCTTTGCGTGAAGTTTCTGCTTTATGGTTTGGCTATGTTCTGTCGGAGGGTTACGGGTTGTTACTACTGCTGGCAGTAGTTGTTATATGCGTTATTTGTTTTTTAATTTGGAAGCGTATTGTAGTTAAACATTTTCGGATGTGAATGATTTGCTACTGTTTTACTTAATATTGGAAGCTATTGTCTAAGTAAAAGTCGCTTTTAAGGAATGTTAAATATTATTTGTAGTTGATACGAAAAAGCGCTGATTCGTTTTCGCCTGCAGAATATAGGTACACCTGTACCTACAGGTTGATAGGCTTGTTTCATAAAATATCGATTGCATTTGAACATTTTTCTTTAAATGAATAACACAGTACTATCTATTTTAAAATTTAAGGCTTTATTAAAGTTACTGGTTTATAGGTATACACGTATCATAAAGCACGTCTAAATTCAATCAATTTTTTACCAAAATACATATCTATGGTGAAAAGACAATACGACTTAATTAACTGCCATTTAAACCTATGCAACATTGAAACATAAATAATGAAAATGGGAAGTAATAATTGTACTTTTGTCTTTTGTCTTTTGTATTGTATTCATGTATACTTTCATATACGAATAATTTTTTGCATTCCAAGAGATGAAATGCTTGTATTGTAGTTTTAGGAGAAATAAGAAAAGTATGAGAACCTTGGAATATCTGAAAAAGATAGTATTTTCACTGAAATTATTGAATGAGAAAGTTTTAGGATAGGTCTTAAAATTTGTGTTTGACCAAACATCTTAAAGTTCATTTTTTAACCCCTGCACTTAAGGAAAAATCATCATTAAATGACATTATTTATAATGATAACCTTTCAGTTTACAATATAAAGCATTCAAATATAAGTAAAGAATATAAGACCTATGAAAAAGCACCAAAACCAAAACATGGTATTAACTTTTGCATATCATTATATGCAAAAGTTAATACCATGTTTTGGTTTTGGTGCTTTTTCATTAGACACAATATAGATATACTAATAACATTAGAGCACTTAAGATAGCTATATCTTTAAAAAAAATACCGCTTGTTTTTCCAGCTTTTTATGTATTACTTGTGTGCTTATTTTGCATTACATACTAGTTTTTCAGAACGATTTAAAGAAAACTTAGCTTGCAATAAATAAAAATGTCCGTTTTGTGAGCGTTCAAGATAGGGCTGCCATGTTAAAAATTGAAACTTTAAAGCTCAATTTCTCAATTTTTGATACCGTAAGGGAGATTGAAATTTTAACCACATATAAAACGCAACTAAATTCACATATAATAAAAGTTTCAAGAGATTTCAAAGAAATTCAATTATCCGGTGAACGTCCTTAATGTTCTTAGCAAAAATACTTCCCTTCTAAGATATTTTAACACTCTGTATAAAAAGATATCTTATTTTAAAGTAATTTTTATGAATAAAATGTTTGATCAGAAGGACATGAGCATGTCTGAAAACTTATAGCATTTCTTTAAACACATACATTTTGATAATGTGTGAATACATCGCACTTGATTAAATACTTGCTGGAACTGCAGGGTCGTTCTTTACAGGTGGGATATTTTATACCGATATCTATTAGGTATACCTAATTCATTAAAAATCGACGCTCCTTACGAAGATTATCGCGTATGCTTCATAATAGTACAAAAATAAAACATATCAATAAAGTGAACATATTTCCGAAGTTTTTGAATTTTCAAATGCAAATTTTTTTAAAGTAACATAGAAAACTGGATTCTGTCACATTTTGAAACTCTAAATCGACGTCTCGTACGAAAACTAGTACATTTCAGGTTTCTCGAAAAATACTAGTCCTTATTAGGAATCTCCCTCAAAAATTAGCAATTTTCAGAATTTTAGACAAAAACTATCATTTTTGTAGAGGATCTAAGGAAGTGTAAGTATTAATCAGAAAATAAAAAAAGAGCTTGTTTTTTATATGAGGCCTCTGAAAAGAACTAGGTGTTTTTGAGAAATCTGAAATGTTATAGTCTTTGTCAATTTTTTTAATCACAATCCTTTTATTTTTTAATCACACATATAGGCCATTACTACCCTTACAGAGATAGCAGGTTGTAGGCTCACCACCGAAAAATTCAGAAAGACATTTTCTTTAAGCGTCCCCGTAAAATTCTGACAGACGGGGGATTCGAACCCTCGCCCCTTGAGCTGCCGTTGTCTTAAAAGATATGCGTTTACCGCTTGAGCCACCGACTGCCCCTTTTTTAGTTAAATTTTTATTTAAAAATTCGTTACTTTCTGATTTTTTATCATATTTATATTTATATTTTGCATTTTACCATAAAACGAGGTAACTTTAGCTGACTGGGTCACTTTAGAAACATTTTTAAATATTTATTACAAATTATGTACCTATATGAAAATAAAAATAAAAATGTTAAAGTGCTGAATTATCTTATATTTTTATACTATATAAGTCTTCATGCAGAACCGAATTAAAGTCACCCCACCAGCCATAGTTACCCCATTTTACGGTACTTTACAACTTTTAGAAGCACACACTCCTCTTTTAGAATTCCGAATAACAGTCGTAAAATTTTAATTTTATCGTTCAGGGAACTATAATTTTACACTTTTATTTTACAACAGCATAACATATGCTAATAAGCTCTATAAGAATAAATACTTTCCTATCCTCTTTTAACAAATTTATTTCAATAAACTCTAGTTTAAAGTAAATAACAGAAATTTTTCAGAGTTTTCAACAGTGCCAGGCATGCTTTATAAAAGTGTAAGATCCGCAATGTTCACAATTTGAGATTATATATGTACATATATATCGAATATATGTGTATATATATATATATATAATGATTTTATCAGATAAAAATTCATGTAGGATTCATTTTCTACATAAAAATGAAAAAAAAGATTTTAATCTACAACGCACTTTAAATGCACCTTTTGCGTCAATTCACGTGTATATGTTTTTGTTTAAAAACATCGTAACAAATTTACATCGGGAAATCCCACAACAAACATTCCACGCATTATACCTATCGTGAGTTTAGTGTTTTGCAGTCAAGCAGCATAAACTCGTATTTTCTCCGTCAATTACGATAATTCTCTATTGATATAATACCGGAACCAAAATCTTTCTAAGTACTCGGGCAACGATGAATCAGCCGGCTGGAACGAACAAACGTACTGTACATCGTGTACACTGTACATACATTGAGGAGAGCAATATTCGCCACTCGTATAATACAGCGAGAATGAGATAAGTGGTCGAGCCTATACATTAGCCGGCAAGCTGGCAGCACTCGCGGCATCAGCTGCTGGGTACTTGAACTGCTTGTCTTATAAGCTCACGATAAAGATAGGTGAGATGAAAATTGTAATCTAGTTCGATGAAAGTAATGACTGTACGAGCAGAATTTCTTTTTTTCAATTTATGCGTTATCGATTACTACGATTATTACTCAGCAATTTTATCAGGAACTGTTGCTGAGTGGATGATAATCTCACAGGAAAGATTTTTGTATACAAGACACCAATTATTTCAACCGTTAATCATTTATCTACATTTGTTAAGCTGCGCGTGTGTAACGAAATTAAATTATTTATTAACTAGCGTCTTAGTATAATTTGCAAGTTAATTAAGCTCTGATTGACATTTGACAAATATGTACAATTTGATTTAGCTCTTTAATAATAATAATACATTTATTCTTGAAGCAGATGCAATTGAATGAATATTTTGCGCTTCTCCAAACGCTAATATTGATTGGTGCACCTACTTTCTCTAAACCAAAAATATTTTCTCCTTTGAGAAAATTTTCACATAAATTTTTCAAATCATGCAGTAGTTCAAGTTTTGCAAAATTTATCGTAAAATTTGGAGGATCGTAAGAAATTATAACACTTGTCCACTTGGAGCTCAATAAAGTAAACAATTCTTCGCAAAAATGTATGTTAAACAAATATATTGCTTAAATATGAAGCGTTCAAATCGATAACAGATTAAGTCTATATTTAAAAATTAATAAAAGTCTATCAAAATTTTGTAACTTTTTATAAACCACGTCATTATTATTTAGCTGATTTAAGCTATGCAGTTGATAAATAGCATATTATTCCATTATATTATAATTAATAATGTTGAATTTTTTGCGATAGATTGTAAAATTTCTAAAATAATCTTATTTTGCTTCTGAACGCCCTTTCACATAATGTACCGATCATAAAATACTCTTTTGACAAAAAGATAAAAGTTTTACATTTCATTGTACAGTTTGACTCACATTTGATTATGACGTGTATGAAAAAAATTATCTTTCAGCTGCTTGTAGATATCATATCGTCATTGCTTTGACTTTCAAACTTACACTCGAGAATAAAACATTTATACAGTAATAGTTTCTGTTTTTAGGTTTTAGCATTATGTTATCAATTATTTTAGTACCGTAAAGCGGAGTGTCTTTGGACAACAGGGTGTCTTATGCCACTATTTTAAAATAAATATTAGTAGGTATGATTTTCAAGTTATTGAGCACATATTACCTTTCACACTATAAGTATTAAGAATGGTAAAAATAGTACATAGCAGTTTGTAGATCTGATAGAAATGAATTTAGAATAGAGACCTAAGACACCCCGCTAGCCAAAGACTACCCTTTACGATATTCATTAAATCGGGCAATTCATTAAACTATTTATTTAAACTTAAAAGAGGACTAATATCAAATCATTAAAACAGTAAATTTGCACCTTTAATTTTTCATGTACATAAAACTCAATCCTATATAACATTCTGTGGGTTATCATTATAACGAATTAAGTCCACCTTTTTTGAAAATTGAGTTTTGAGCGTTCTAGTATCCTTACGTAGTATATTTTCAGCTATAAATGCAAAAAATCAAGAAAGTGTAAAAATAAGTGACTACTCACTAAATTTTTTTGAGTGAATTCTCATTATTCACTCCAAGCGATTATGAAAACATTTATTTTGGAGTGAATCTTAACTTTTAGAAAGAGTGAATAATTCATTCTTTTGTAAAAGTGACTTTTTCACTCTATTTAGAGTGAAAGAACACGCGTATAGAAAAAATAATTTATTCAAGTGGTTTTACGTTTTAGGGCCGTCCATAAATTACGTAAGAATTTTAGGGAAGAGGGGGGTTTCTAGTAATTTTACAGTGTATACTAAGTACATTCATCAGTGAAGGATCTTACGTAGGGGAAGGGAGAGGTCTAAATTTTTTAAAAATAGTCTTACGTAATTTATGGACGGTCCCTTAGAAATGGTTTGATGAATTTTATAATTTACTGGAAAGGTATGAAGTTGAGAAATAAATTTAATAAACTTAAAGAACATAGTTGGTGAGATTTGAACCTCGGTTCTTTCCGTTCTGATGCGGGCATTCTAGCGCTAGACCAACTTCGTGCGCGCTGATTTCTCCTATGCATTCGAATTCGTGGATGAACTCTTTCTGCTTTCTCATTGAGAAAGCTTTGTGACAAAGAAAATTTTTTTATCAGAGATTTTGATAAACTTTTATGTTTTCAAATTCCAGAGTCAGAAAAACATGTTTTAAAAAAATGTATGTACGTATGTATGTAAGAAAAAAATTGTGGAACGAAAACTCTTCAAGAGAAGCATGTTATAAGCTGCAATTTTGCAGACATGTAAGGTATATTTCAACTTAGAACTGGTAAATTTTGGAGCTGATTGGATAATAAAAAGTGTATTTTTTATTAAATATATTTATTTTAGAAAATGTGTAAAAATCGCAAAATTTTCTTTTTATTTTAGACGCTAAATGTGTTAGAAATGTATACGGTTTATAGAGTTTACGTAATAGGGAACTTGCATGAATTTTATTCAGTAATATACTTAAAAATAATAAATTTCCAAAGTCTATTTTTAATGCCTTATTTGTTTATTTATTGATAGTAACATTTTAGATCATTATTTGAATCGATGTCACGTGACATCATCAACATGAGCGTCGAACACCACAAAGCCAGCGCCACTGTGGCGACTGTAGGTACTAAACATTAGGGCTGCGAAGCCTATCTGTATTCCGTTTAGTACCTAGAGTCGCTACAGTGGCGCTTACTTTGCGATGTTCGACGTTCGGATTGATGATGTCACGGAATATCCATTCAAAAAGCGATTTAGACTTTTACTGCTTTCAATGCATTATAAATAAATAAATACGGCATAAAAAAATAAAACATTCAACTACGTTTCACTTTCTCATGTTAATTATTGATTCCAAGTTTTAAAACGGTGGTATTAACACCCATGCAAGTTCCCTATTTCTTTTAAATTGATGTATCAAACAATTATTTGCATGTTATTTTTGTGAAAAAAATAAATAAAATATAAATTTTATAAAAATTTATAATAATCGGAAAAACAAAATTGTGTTTCATTGTACGTCAAACATATTAAAAATATGAACTTTTTCATAAAATAGACGTAATTTCCGTCTAAGTTGTATATCTATGAATTACCCTAATGCTACTTTAGAGAATGAAAAATTAATTATTAATTTCAAATATTTACTAAAAAACGCAATTTTGTTTTTGTTCTTTTATATGTTAAACATTTTAAATATATGTATGTTTTCAAAGAGAAGACGTAACTTACTTATAATTTGTTATATCTAACATTCATCTAAAGCTATATTGTTAAAGAAAAATAAAAATATAAATTTCAAAAAATTTGTAAAAATCGCAATTTTTATTCGATGCATGTCTTTTAATATTTAATGAATTTTCCGCGTGCAGACAAGTTAAATATATATATATATATATATATATAACGTTTGCAGTTCAAGGGGATGTAAAATACTGATCAAGTACTACCCTACCGGCTTATCATTTATATTTTTTACTCTTTATAAAATAAATATTTATAAAAAAACGGCTTTATATGCCTTTACCAGAAATATTCAGTTGATTTTTCAAGAGGTATATCATTATAACTTTCTTGAAACATGGATCGAAAAGCGTTAGGATGATGTTAATTAAAAGGATCGCCATACGCATTGCTTACCACGGAAAATATTTAAAACTGTTTACCGATTGCAAATAATACCGGAATCTTTTGAAATTTTAACCAAACAATGCTAATACAATTTTGCAGGACAAAGTAAATGATTTTTATCTAAAAAACATGTGTTAAATTCGAATAACTGTTTAAAATAAAGAAGCCGATAATACAGATCACTGTAAAAAATTATTCTTGAAATAAATGGTTTACTATTCCCTTCAAAATTGTAAAAACTTCTGGTTAAATTTTTAAGAGATTTTATCTAAAAAGTACCCTTTTACCTCTGGTTAAAATATTTAACCACGTAGTTGTATATTTTTCAACCCGTCTTTTTGCATAGTCAATAATGAAATCCTACACCTGGTAATGTCAATAGAGGTTTGTGGTGGCCTCTAGCCGAAAGAAGAAGAAGAATAATGAAATCTCTTGAAAATTTAGTTGAACCCGGTGGAAATAATGTTTTGAAAGTAAAAAATCTGAATTTGAAATTTTAATTAATTTATAGCTTTTATAATAAAAATTTCACTCCTAACTAGTGTGAAAATTAAAGTGAATCCTTAGTCACTCTCTAATTTAGTGACAAAATTCACTCTAGACTGGAGTGGCAAAATTCACTCTTAGAGTGCAAAAGTCACTCCATTAGAGTAAAACCCTCGTTCACTCTAAAATTAAAGCGAAAAATTCACTCCAAAAAATAACAACTTAAAACGTTAATATCTTTCAAAAATATAAAAAGCTGATTTATTCGGTTACATTGTCGCGAAGTCGCAGAATACATTCCCATATTCATTAAAGAAGCTCGCGTCTATTTTTAATCTCTCTAAACCTCTTCTTTTTCGGAACTTCCAGACGCTCACTCATGGTCACCTCGCAGGCATATCCAGCGCTTCCTCCTAAACACCAGCCAGAGACATAATAAGTATAGTCCGACCGCCCGCGACCATCCATCCACATCCATCCTGCAGCCAGCCAGCCAGCCAAGCGACAGAAAGAGAGAGAGAGAGAGAGAGAGAGAGAGAGAGAGAGGGAGAGAGAGAACGACAACCTCCCCTAAGCTTATACACACACGCACACACATAACAATTAACACTCCCCGCCAGCGCCCGTAAACTCCATAGAGTCCGGAGCATGCGCAGCTCAGCCATCGTCGTCCTGCCACGTTGCGTACTCGCCTTGAGGTCCAGCAGCCAGCTCTCCCCCCGCCTCCCCTCTACCCCCTGTATACACTTCACCGTTCACCCCCCGGACGCTATATACTATATATATATATACACATACCACCACCGCTGCCTCGCCGAAGAGAGGGACGAGCGCACCTTCCGAACCCACGCGAACACACACACACACACACGCATAAACAACAACCGTGAACTGCTGCTGGAGAGAAGAGCGCGCGTTATAACGTAGATAGACCAGACGGCGTGCACAGGCCAGCGCAGGCAGGCCAGGAGAAAAAACACACACACACACACACACATACATATCTGTCCGGATCTTCGCGGAGCCGTCCTCTCACTGCGATCCCTTCTCTCGTGCTTCTTCTACTTCTTCTTCTTCCACTTCTTCGCCTTGTGTATATACACGTATCGTGTATTCGCGCTTACTCGGAGCCAGCCAGCCAGTGCAGCAGCATAAGCCGTCCCTCGTGTTGTGTGTTGTACATACCTCTACTCTCCTGCGTCGCCGTCGTCGTCGTCTACGTCGTTGCTGCCGACGCGCCTTCGACACTTGACAGCTGACAGAGAAGAGGAATAACAAAGGAATACAGAGAGAGAGAGAGAGAGAGAGAGAGAGAGACAATAGTGCTACGACGGAGCATTGTTTTGGTTCTATTTGTTTTTTGGGGCTTTTTTGAGCAACGAGAGAGGTAAAAAAGTCTTCCGATCGAGAGGAGGCGGGTGCGCGCGTGCTAACAGTGAGTACAACGGAGCGCCAGCACGGGGGGCTGTGTACAAAGGCGTCGTCGACGACGTTATTAGCGGGAGTGCGTGAATCATCGGCGCGGCGCGGGGAAGGAGATCGCACTTTTCCACCGCTCGCGGCTGTTCCTTTTTTTATTATTAACCTTGATTCTTGCTGTCCTGGCGCGCGCGCGCGCGACTGTTCGCGTCCGTTATAATACACTGTGCGTGCTTCTGAGAGTGTGACAAGAAGGAGCGACGATCCATCTATGCTGTTTCGTTTTTAAAATACGAGTCCCTCTATTTTGGAGATTTATCTTTTGCTACTGTGGAGCTTTTTGAGGTGCGGATCGGCCAAAAACGGTGTCTTCTGCTGTCTCCGTTACTCGGACTTTTTACAAAGAATTTTAAGCGCGAAGAAAAGTGCGTTTAGGCTTTCCTCTTCGCGCCCTGGCCAAAGTTTTAAATCGTACGGTAAGAGAAATAGCTGTGACGGGAGTATCTCCCGCGCGAACAAAGTACCAAAGCTTCCCCCGGCTTCCAATTTTACAGCCACGAATCACGAGCATTCGAAGAATTTTTCCTCGGCCGAGCGAGTGTGCCAAAAAAGAAGAACCTCAGCTGTGCGTACGCGTTTAAATAGCGAAACAGCAGGTGCCGAATCAGCCGCGTAAGCGCATAGAGAAGAGAGCAGAAGAGAGCGGAAAAACAAAGAATCGCGCAAGTTCGAGAATGTCGGAGTTTTTGGAGCAGCATCAGCCGGCGGTGCCGCTGAAGCGCGAGCACGACTCGACCGACGACTTCGAGCACCTGGAGCACGAGCTCCAGCAGCACTCCGGGCAGCAGCAGCCGTCCATGAATCCTCATCAGACCCTCCTGGACCTGTCCAATCCCCTCGGGGACTTCGGCGAGCCCCAGTCCAAGGTCCAGCACCAGCAGCCGCACAATTTGCTCGAGGACCTGCTGGACACGAGCGTGCCGGCGAGCAACGGCGCCGAGTGCGACCAGCTCATAAAGCCGGTCCCGGCCACTCCGCCACCTTCCGCGGATTTCGACAAGTTCGAGGGGGGCGCAGCGGCGCGCCACCAAGCCGAGGCGGCCTCCTTCGGCACTGGCCAGCAGAAGGACGAGCTCGAGGCGCGCTTCCGCGAGCAGCTGCAGGACGTCAAAGCCGCGACTATGGCCTTCGTCGAGACCGAGAAGTCGCCCTACGGCTTCGCCAAGGACTTTGAGGTTATGTCCGAGGCGCTGGTCAACAAGCCGCCCGGCCGCGAGGAGGACAACGAGGACGCGTTCGGCCTGCAGCGGGAGCCCGACGGCAACCTCAGCGACGACGACGACAACACCGAGCCCGAGCGCAGCGAGCCCAGCGAGCCCATCCTCCGAGCCCCGCCGGCCCCGGCTCGGGCCAACGGCGCCCAGGCCGCCAATCTCCTGGACGACGGGGACGACATGTTCGCCCGCGAGGAGTTCGCCTCGCTGAAGGAGCGCGAGCAGCCGCCCAGCAGCCTCTACGCCTTCGACAAGGACGACTTCATGGGCGAGATCAAGTCCTCGACCCTGCCCGAGCCCGAGAAGTCGCCCGAGCTCGACTTCGTCAAGGACGAGATCATCGTGCACGAGACCACCAGGGAGAAGCCCAAGAAGCCCGAGGACGAGCTCTGGAACGTCCTGGAGAAGAGCGGCAACGACAGATTCGAGGAGAGGGAGGTGCTGCAGGACGAGCCACCCACCAAGCCCCTGCCCCCGCTGCCCAAGGGGGCAGAGCTCGAGTCTGCGTTCGATGACTTTGAGAAGGAGAAGGGAGGCCACGACAAGTACGAGATGTCCAATGATTTCCTCCTGGCGGAGTCCAAGTCCAACAAGGCACAGCTCAGCGGGGGTGAGACCGGAGACTCGGAGTTCGAGTCGGAGCCAGAGCCCTCGCCTGCCAAGACCGCCGCCAAGCCTGCACCGGCCAGGCCAGAGCTGGGCGATGCTGCCGAGAGGAAGTTTTATTGTCAGAAGCCTGACAAGAAGAGGGAAATCGAAGAGATCGCTCCCAAGGAGATCTGGAGACACATTGGACTCGGTGAGTTGAGCTTGGATTTGGTGCGTAGGTGTTAGTCTTGCTGTGCGAGCTGACGGAGGCACTTGTTTTGCATTTTTCTGCACAGCTAGTCAGATATTTTTTATGTTCGAATGTAAAGAAATGGTAATTTAGCTCTTTATTTATTTGCGAATGTTAACAATATTCTTTTTATGTCCAATTCTTTTGTAAGATAAGATACTGTTTTCAAATATGTACAGCGTTTGCTATGTTATTTATTTTTTTATTTTTTTACAGGGATAAAGACTCGATATACAAAGCATTATATACTATATGAAATATGAACAGAATGACAAGATAACTTGTGAATGTTAAGAATGTTATGCACCTAAAATTCTTTAATACAGATTGAATCTGTATTCAGATATCTCTCCTCTATAGAAATCAAGAAGCTCCTAAATAACAAATCTTCTGCAAACGAAATACGTTTCATTCCCAACAAGGAGACACACTCGTCGAGCGCATAGCTCTCGCCTCGCACGAAATCTCTAACGAGCCGCTTATGGAAAATTCGAACGCATCTTCATTTCCTCAGTCCCGGGCGTCAAAGTCTCCCGTCCTCCGGCGCTCATGTACGCGCAAGCTCCTCCGCTAAATTAGCACACCTCAATGACGAATTCTCAGGCACGTCTCCAGCGCATCTTCGCGTGCTTTCGTCCACTGCACGAGTAAGATACACAGGCAGCGCGTTTTCCGGCTTCTGCTGAAAATAAACGCCGGATCGCAGGAGGCGGAGGGGCGGGAGTCCGTCCGTTGCACCCGCGCCGGCTCGCGCTCGTTCACACGCGCATATATAGATATCGCGGCAATAATTTTCGACCTCGTAAAGCCCTCGAGCCTGACGCCGCGGTCACGATCCTCGGCGCCACGGAGTGCGGGAGTCTCTTGTGGAGGAGATAGCGTCTATGTGTGTACCACAAGGCACTCCGTTGCACACCTTTTTTTTCCAGAGCCTGACTCTATAGGTGAAATAGCTATGGTTGTACGCGAACCGTTGTGCCTCGGTATAGCGGACTTTTCCTTCCGTCTTGTAGTAGTTTCTCTCGGTCGTGCCTCGTTCTCGGCTCGCGCCGCTTTTTGCGCCGATAATAAAGTTGGAGACGGGGTAATACGCTGAAACCGTTTCTGCGAGGCGAGCATTCCTTTGAGATTGCAAACGAGGCGCTTTCGGGATTCGGTTTATGTACCTTGGCAACTTGACAATCGCAATGGACATTCCTCTTGGGTTTTTGTAAATAATGTCATTTTTAGGTCGATTTAGGAAGGATAATATTTGTTGAATGTCTATTAATTGATACATTCTGGGAATTCAACATTTTATGTACACTTGACGTAAAGTTCTTCTGTCAAGAACAGTTTTGAATTTTTTTGAAATCCTCCAATGAGGTTAGCGTATACTAGTGTTCTATCCAATGAGCTTACAGTATTTCAAAGAAATTCAAACTGTTCTTGAACAGAAGGACTTCACGTCGAGTGTACCATTAATTGTTTTCTAAGCCCCCTGCGGCGTTCACAATTATTTTCTAATATTGCTTCTAGTTATTGAGTAGGTATTATAAAACTACATTTTAAATTGAACATCTATAAGTGGTTCCATTTTTATGTAAAAATTTCTATACATAGATATTTATTTTATATTTAATTTTGAGTCATGCAACGAAACTTCCGTCAAAAATTTTTCTCTTTAAAATTAATAATTAATTAAATACCTGGTAGCATTGTAGTTAATAAGCGAGTAAAAGTGTAAAAATGTTATTTAATGAATGTTCACGCGTCAGGCATATCAAAGGTTCATTAACGTAATGGCAAAAATATTATAATTAAGAAATTAAATTTCATATCTTGCATTATTCAAATTAGTAAATTCGCGGAATGTGCGCTCCTAGCCGCGTCATAAAGCTGCCCGAGAGCCATGTACGAATTGAACGCCGGCACGATGATTCATCAGTAGGAAGTAAGTGTACGCAGACTAGAATGTACAGGTGCGCTTTACGTATACTTATCTCGTACGTCGAACCGCCTTTTGGCTGTTCACGTATTTTGCGCGGGCCGGATGGCATTGAATGTATGATCAAAATTATAAATCATTTGAAAAATTTAACAGGCGTATTCGAAGTATCTTTTGGCTAGCCGTATTTGTCCCTTGTTTTCGGTTTTTTCGATAATCGAGTATTCGAAATTTATCAACAAAGTTGGTAGCTTGCGATCCACTGATAATAACGTAATTGGATCTGCGGTGGGAGCTTGCACGGTTTATTTATTCGTCAGAAGCATAACAGGTGTCTTATCGTATGTTTAATTATAGGAACAGCATGATTATCATCAAAGATTTGCAATGTATTACCGCGTCAAAATAATATGATAACCAAGGCTTGCACTTGACATGCTTAAAATCACTTTTTGTTTTCATATTTTTAAAGAAAATATTGTTAAATTGATTATTTTCTTATGAGATAAGCATAGTACTTTACTTAAAACCCGAATTAATTTCGCGTACAATTTCTAAAAGTGTAAATTTTTAATGTAAATTAAAATATTGTTCTAAATTCGGTACGGCGCCATTCAATCAAAACAATTCCATCAATTTGCGGCATTACACGCGTAAGTCGGCTCATCGCGTCGCGCTAAGCTTTGAACTATTTTTACACCGAACTATAAATAATAATGTACTTTTTCCTCTGTTTAACGCGCGCCGACTACTTTGTCTTTGGCTTTCTCGCGCGTTCCCGCAATAACAATTCCGTTACAGTGACGCCGACAGCTGCTCGTCCAGCTCTTTTTTTGCCCTGCTAATTTAAACCCACGTTTCGCGCGCAAGGTTGGCAAATATTTTTTACCCCGTTTAGGATGTACGCGAGCACTTTTTCTCTTATCGATCTGGCGCGCGGCGGCTGCAAATGCACACGTGCACGCGAGTGCAGTTTGGAGAGGCTATAATCGAGGAAAAGAATTTTTGGGTTAGAGTTGGAGGAGGCCGAGCATCGCGAAGACGAAGAGAATGTTTAGGCTGGTCGTCCGTAAAAATAGAAAGTCGTTTTTTTCACGAGCGCGATCGTTTCTCTGTGGTATAAATGCGCCATCGCGGTCTATTAATAGAGATTAAATCACTACTATCCAGTAACGTTCGAGTGAATCAGAGAACGCGTAAGATCTTTTTTTAAGATGACTTTATGAGAAATAAGATTCAAAAATAAAACTATTGCTCAAAATTAATAAATACGTACTATGCTGTGAGGAATTTTTGAAATTTTTATATAAAAAATGCAATTGCTTCGATTATTTAATAAGTTGAATTAAATAGTTGAATAACAGTAACTAATTAAATAATTAAGAAACTGCTTTTAAACCATTTTTATAGTTGATTTAAACTTTACTTATCCTCAGAATCCCGATATTTATTATTATTATCCTTCACTGTATAGATGCAGGCTTTGGCCAGATATCGGTTAATAAAAATAAAAATATAGGTGCGCCGTCGTAGTTTATACATCGACAAGTATAAAAGATGTGCCCTATACGGCGTAAATAAACAAAAAGAAATCTTATCGCGTTTCAACGCATATACCTTTTCTGCTTGTCCTGTAGTAACCCAGTTGTCTCTGAGAAAACAGTAAAATAGAAAGGTACTTTTTTTAGATGAAACAAGCACATTATTATCGAAGAAAAACGTTTTTGATACTGTTTCTATTGTCTGATTTATAATAAGTATTATTAGTGTGTTTAGTTATAAATAATGTTTGAAAATAAGTAGATTGGCATGAATATTGTTTTAAAAAACAGAATTGTAATACTTATGATTCAATACGTAGAAACAATATAAAACAGTATCATGAATTTGTTCAGTAATAAGTATTAAAAATAGCTTGTTAAAAATAACGTAATTTCCTTAAAACAAATGAGTTTAATGATCTCTCATATCGGGAAGCTGAAAAACGTATGCATACAAAACAGAGGAAGTGTTAATCAGTCGAGTTCGAAATTATCTGGGTATAGGTGAGCTCGGGCGTGGAAGCACTTCCGCTTGGCTACAATATGACGAAGAAAGTCCATCGGGAAACGAGAGCCGTTTTTTCGTTACTATGGGGATTTGTGTTATTATGTTTGACCTCGAAATTGCCTGGAATATATTGCTCATACATGCATTGAATTTGAAATTGTTCATTACAATTTATGTGCACGTAAAGATGCAGAAGATATAGTTTTCTGCTATATAATTTTACGGTAATTCTTTCAATTACTTTAATAAATCTCGAGATGCAGCAATTTAACAAGTTGCAATCTCATCTCACTTGCAAAAAAGGAAAAATTATAAATATATGCGTTGATATTGTTCATGCTTTATGAAAGTATATAGGTAGTGATATGAAGGAGCATTTATCGCTACGTTTATTTTTAGTCGCAGTAATTATTTTAATTCATTGTTATAGATATAAATTGTACGAATAATATAAAACAGTATGACACAAATTACTACATTACATCAGTATATTAATAGCTTTCACGTTTAATATTTGATCGACACTAAAAATCGTTATAATGGTCTCTACGTTGTTTCACGCAAGGATCAGTTAAGTTAATGCTATGTCATCAGCAGCTTTTATCTTATCGCAATAAGGGATTCTAAAATATTTTCTGAAATGTCGTATTTTTAAGCCATTTTTGAAAATTTTTTAAGCAATGACAAAATCTATAATACAGATGACTATTTGTTACGTATCGTTAAAGAAATTTTTTATTGAGAAAATATAAAGTGATAAGTGGTAATTCAAAAGATAATTCCCTATTAAAGAATCTGCATAATTTTTGCATTATATGGATAGAGACACTAAGCCAATTTTAAAAATCCTTTGAATTTTTAAAAGAAAAAAGTAAAATCTAACAAAGTTATTGTTCTTTTAAATTTTATTGATGACGTTATACTGTTGTAAACTTCAAAGATGCCGACAGTGTAGTATGACTGATGATGTTTATTACATTTTATTTATGAATACCGTTACATATGAAATTATGAGTTTTAAAAAAAGAAAGATTTTTTATAGAATGACGCACTTGCGTGTGAATTTTCTTCAATTTATCTTTTAACTGAAAATCTGCTACAAGTTATCAAAAGTATTTCTTTTATAAAAATCCTAGTAGCATACATATCATAACACACAGTAAACGTTTGTATTTACTTTTTAAAATTTCTTATCAAAAACTGTTGCATTATCAGCTATAACGTTGTTTCTTTTCAATAAAACTGTTTGAAAAGAACTTTAGAACTTCTTCAAACACCCCTACCAACACAAACAAAAAGCCAATTGCCTTAAAGTCGATTGTCTCTATTTAAAAGAAAATCCCAAAACCTCGCTCTAAAACAGAACTTTCCCACGCTAATACTCCCGTAAGAGATAAACTAAACAAAGCTCCCCTTGAAACCTAAACAAACAAACAAACAAACTTGCTCCCAAAGTTCCCAACAGAAATAAACCGCGGTTAAGACCTCGCACAAAGCATTCGCGCCACCAGCAAGAGTGCAGCATCGCCATCTCCGGTATCCGTAAAAGCGGCATAAAAAGGAGCGCGCACGCATCAGAAGTACACGAGAGCTCTCTTTCACGTGTAAATCAGCCGCAATATGTGGGACATGAAAGTGACCGAGAGTCAGAAACAGCAAGGGGGTGTCCTTTGGGGGAGGCTCGCATGTGTACACCACCGACACGCACTCACGCACATACATTACACATATATATACGAATGTATCAGCGCGCTCGTGTCTCGCTGTCGCGCAGGCCGCCAACCACCAGCGTGTTATATATCGATCGCGGCCGGAGCGCCGAGGGGGCCAGGGAGGATACACCTTTTAAGAAACCCCCTTCCCCACCTCCTTATGCTGCTGCTGCTGCTGCTTTTCACGTGATGTCGTACTTTGTGTCTCGTAGCCGTGTATACCTATATATCGACGGCGCGGAAAGAAAGGAAGCCTATTATGAATGTCGGGGCTGCACGGCAGCGTTTCGTTGTACCCATGGGTGGTCTAGCGGCGCGCACCCCCGCGGCGTTATCGCGCCGGAGCAAAGGGGAGAGTGCTCTGGTGTGTGTACAGTGTGCGTGTAAGTTTCTGCTCATAAATATAAATAAGACGACGATTTCGCGGAGGTTTCGATTCGGAAGGGGTGGGGATTAACTGCACAATTGGTATTGATTCTTTTTTTGGAGGATGAGACTTTGTTTCGTGCTGGGTGTACAGTGGGCTTGTGAAAATTTCAGGCTTGCCTCGATTATTCGGGAGTTTCGGGGTTTGTCTTAATTATAAGACCGAGTTTCGCGGTTGATATTGGTGATTCATTGAAAACGTGTGTATGTGTGTTGTGCGATGGGTATGTGTAGAATTTTACGAGGCAGTAAAAGATCGTTAGGCGCGACTTTTGATAATCCTATATATGACGTGTCGATTTGCCGGGTTTATCTGCAAGGTTGCGTAACGTTGCGCATTCTCGGCTAATGGGTCAGACCAGTTTATCCTGCGCATTTCATTCTTCTTCTTTTTTTTTCACCATTTTCCACGTGCCGGGAATCGAAGAATAGAAGGCGGTTGAAAACAGTTTTCTCGATTTTACATTCTATTGTAACGGGACTTCAACAAGGAGTTACACAGTTTCGTTATGCGAGATCTTTTATACAGCGGATTTAGCCTTGTGACGCAAAATTATCCTTGAAACCGTCTGGTAATTGCAAATTTGTGCATAAACATTGCGGAGGAAAAATTATCACTCGTTATAATTTTCCCTTGATAATAATCACATCTTGTATAATGCACAATAAAAAAGTACAGTCTTTCAAACTTGTCGTCTTCGTAGCACATGCTCGCCGTTTTATATTTAACGAAATTTCAAAGTCATGAAAAAATTACGTGGGTAAAGGCTTTTATGGGGCAGAGGGGTAAAAGGCCATATAAATACATACGAAGCCTGCGCGCGGACACGCATAAAGGGACTGACTGCACAGCATTGCTCGGCGCGTCACATAAATTCAATTTCCGTCGGGAGAATGCGGTGCCATAGGCCTCTCCTGCAGCTGAGCTTCTGCTCTAGCGAACACGTGCGACGGGTTGCGCCTCGCAGGCGAGCTATAATTATAATTTTTCAAAATGACCCGCGACTCCCGCTGAAGATTTGAAAAATGTAGCACGTGTTCGATATCATTCATTTTCTTTCGAATTAAGTATTAAAATTTGACTGAATTCATTTTCCGTTATTTTACGAACCCTTGTTCCTAAGAGCATTTTCCGGTCAAATGAAATAAAACTCTTTAACACGCTCGTGTTTGGCTCTGGCCTTGACCCTTGCTGTTGTTAAAAAGTAATTTGACCACGATTGGCATGTTTAAAAAAGGAGATCCCGAAAATTGACATTTTTTTTACAAATATGTCCACTAAAGTTGAGTGTTTCAAACTTCGTGATTGTTATGCGATAGAATCCAATTTCAATTTTTTACAGTCGATCAAGAATTGCATTAGTTACAATGGCGATAGTGTATGTAAATATTCTAGTATCTGTCAATACCGTGCAGTATCGACGGAGGTATATTACTGTGCTACCGCAAGGTTTTATGACATGAATGTAGGAATTTGAAAATAAAAATTATTGATTAAAGTTTTATGCAAGGTTTTATGATATGAATGTAGGAATTTGAAAATAAAAATTAATGGGAATCGTGCATTAGTAGTAGTAACGTCTTAAAATCTATTTTGTTCGATTGCCCGTCTAATTTTTTACTTTCTAAGCTGAAAAAGCAGTTAAATAATTGATTATCCGTTACTGAGTATACATGAAAAGTAAAATTATTAATATTTTAATTCAGCGTTTAAAGAGCATGAAGTAGAAATCATGATTTTGTAACACCAACGTAGGTCACAACTATATGATTTCGGGCGTTGTTCACGTTAAAGGGTTACAGCCAACCTTTTATGATTTTTAAAAATGTATCATGAAATATAGCGTTTTACATAAATATTCAATAAATGATCATCGATTGCAATATGAATATTCGTTTATTGTCGAAATCGTGTTTTGGTATTAAACCACTGACACTATTAGATTATAACAATTATTTATATTCCATCAAAACAGCAGTATAAAATAAAAATCTTTTGAAGAAAAATGAAAATTATTGTATTGATATATGAAACATTGATTACGCGCTTAAGAAAATATTATATTTTTAGCTATTCTCTAACTAGAAAGTTAAACTTAAATTAACACATTTCCCTGCGAAATATATCAACATACATTTTTATAGCCCAAAATCAATGTCCAAACGTAATTTTTGTGCTTCATTGAGTAAAAAATATTTCCAACAATTTACAGCCGACAAAATTATATTGATTTATTTTACTTAAACCATTTTATGACCGTCTTATAGAGTTAATAACGTGATAAAAGTATTTTTATTTTAAACAACGCGTTTTTAATTTAAATACGTTTTTGAGTTTGATCTTCCAACCCTTTATTCAATATATCTAAGACAAAGTAATCATAATAAACAAAATATAATAAAAGATAGTGTTAATAGTTAAAAAAATCCTAGCTTCAAAATCATTTCTTATGTACCTATCTATTATGTACGACATTTTTCCGTAAATTTATGGAACCTCAAAATAGATTATGAGTTTTCAGAAAAATGTAGTATTTATTGACTTTTTTGCACTCTGTGCTTGATTTTATTAGTGCTGTTAAGATAAGAGCGAATACGGTAATGGAATTGGTGACCAGTCGTAATTATTAGCTCTCAAAGGATTGATCAGAGTACCTATTATATCGTTTTCATTCAAGATAATCATCTATACAAATGAATCACATGATCAGTAACTTTAATGACACCTTTGTTTTAGGTAATTCTTGCACTCACTGAAAAACAATAAAATTTTCTAAAATTCAAATATTGTATTAATAATATCAATATTTATGCGTTTGCAAAGTTTCGGAATAGGTTATTGACCAGATAAACAAGTTAATTAATTTCGTAAAACGAGGTTTCTAAAAAATGTTAGTACGCAGCTGTCTGCCATCGTCATATTATATTTTAAATATTTGAGTATAATGAAAGCATTTCTGCGCAACTGAATTTGATAAAAAAAAACGCTGCCAACTACTTTGGCACTATGCTTTCTCCAGGAGAATTTAATTAAAATTATTATATAAACAAGGAAGAGCTGCGTGACACCGCCCATCATGGTTATTTTCCTGTCTAACTATTTTCATTTAGTAATTTGTGCCCTACTGAAAAATGAATATTTTTCAATAAACATATTATGATATTGTATATCGTATATCAGGGTGTCTTTGGTCAGTGATGTGCCATTCATTCTAAAATCTATTATTATCTGTAAAATCAAATGTAATCTATACTTATAAAAGATTGAATATTGTCTTTCTTTTTTCATTGCAAAAAAGTGCATAAGACACAAAAACGCATAACTTTTTAAAGTCATTCATTTAAAATTTTGACTACTATTTAATATATACTAGTTTACAAATTCAACCATCAAATAGTATAAAAATTATCATTTTTCTATGCTATATTATAGATAGACACAGATTCAATATTGCAAAAATAAATTATGTCATAATTAAATAATTATTAAAAAATCATAAAATAATAATATTTTTAATATAACATTATCTTTGGATTTTTTCGTGTAATATAATGCGTAAAGTTATCTAGAAGTGTAGAGTAGTAAATCTCATATATAATAATACTTAATATTCAGCCAATAACTTGACACCTAACAAATATTCTCTGAAATTTTCAAGGCATTACATCAAATATTATTATAAGTTATCGTTATTCAATAAAAATGCATTTTTTGATATAATGTTATTTTTCTCAGAAAACAAACCGTCTTATTACCTAAGAATGTACAGGAATATACCTGTATATGAAGCAAGTATTCCGTAAAAATTTCACTGATTTTTATCGTGTAGTTTTCTAGTAATAAATGTTGAAAAAGAAAGTTTTGTCACACAATATAACAACTGAACAACGACTCATATAAATCATTTCAAGTTCTAAAATAAAGGATTTTATGAGTATTTCATATTATATAAATTTTGCTTCCCAAAAACGATTCCTGCATTGAAAAAAATTAAAGAAACCGAAATTTGAAAAGTGTTTAATTTTGAAAAATGGCCATATAATAATTTATTTGATCATTTTTGCTGAAACTTTCAAGAGCACACGGGGTATTGATAGCAAACATCTGTGCAAGCGTCAAGTTTGGGAAAGTTATTCCGCAGATTGAACGAATGGTGATATGCCACATACTAACACACACACACACACACACACTCACGCTAATACATATACATACAGACATTTCTTAAGACTAGTCTATTCGGACTCCCCAAGGCATAAAACAAGTTTATACGTTACAGAAACACACAAAATGATTTTCACCGCCATAAAGTTTTCTCTTTGAGAAAGCAAAACTAGAGGAATAAGTCAAAAACCATAACAAATTACTAAAGTTTTAGCAAAGTAAAATTAGTTGATTTCGAGTATCTAAAGTTTCGAAATACTATAGTAATTTTTAATCAGTTTTTTCTAAATATCCATTTGTAGATTTATTAATTATAAATAATTAACTCGACTTTTTATTCATTTTGAAATCCGAAACTCAACTAAAGATGTTGAAGTCATCTTACATAAGCACCCGCTCAACCCGGTCCTCAGTGTAAAAACCACCTCAATCCAAAAAAATTTCTCAAAACATCACTGATTCTCCAACACACTCTTCCAAAATACTATAAAAACAAAATCATCACCACATATCCATACCTCTAACCAGCTCAGGCACTCTCGCGTTTACCCAACAAACGCGAGTATCAGTCGTAACACTTGCACTGTATCCCCAGACACCCCGGGGCGACGACGATCCGTGTACCACAACTCTTTCCTCCGAAGGGCTTCCTTTCTCCGCCGTGACACTCTCTCTCTCACCCCACACCGCACACCCCCTTTCACCCACAACCTTCCAATCTATACCGAATACTCCACGCAGAACAAACACAAATTAACACGTCGAAGTCAAAAGTTCACTATACACTTGTATACACCTCGAATAAGAAATCGCGAGCGCGCGTGCGATCTCCTACCAAGCGGATCAGCTTATAGCGCAGAGCAGTGCGGAGCCGAAGGCGATACACACCACAATACGAGCCATCAGTCGTCGCCGTCGTTGCTTTATTATACGTATTGTGCATGTATACGTGTGTGTGTGTGTGTGTATACTTAAGCCGCTCGTCGTGCAACGCGATGCGCGCGGCGGGGAGATCATTATTACAATGCCGATCGCATCGCAATCGCATCGAACGTAGCGAATTTTATTGGCCGTGTGATGCGCGGTTGTAGAACGGTGATTTTTTCGCTGTATTATGTTACCGGAGTGCAGGTGGGGAGGTATCAGGATGATTATGAGGAGTATACACGGGTATTTATCGCGATATACGCTTTATCGATGTATCGACCCACGCGGCTTTTCCGATACCTACTTAAGCCAGGTTTACGGCGTCGTGTGTGTGTGTATTATGGGTGCATTAAAGGTCCGCGGTGTGCTCTTATCGCGAACGCGGCTTTTGTGGATATATACGCGCTTTGTGCCGATTTTTAGTGTGCGCCGGTAGCGGCCTTCGGATGTAGTTAGATTTTTATTGTAGAGCTTGGATTTTCTCGATCGATAAAACAAAGTAATAATCGGAATGTAATAAAAAATTGCCTTTTCTAAAATGTTACACTGAAAAAAAGATTTGTTAAATCTAAGTAAACGTTTCCTTGAATCGTACTAAGAAAAGATTTATTTGATAATAGTAAATATTTAATTATGTTTAGACTGGTATTCATCAATTCAATAAATATTTACTAAATTTAAGAAATATTTACTTTATTTAAGTAAATCTTTTCTTAGTACGATTCAAGGAAACGTGTACATAGATTTAACAAATTTTTTTTCAGTGTAGTTATCAGGAACGTTAGGCGAACCTAACACCCGCACGTGATTCTTCTCATAGCTTAAAATTCAATCAAGATTTACATTATCAAGTATTGCTTTCGCTCTATTTAACCTATTACGTCATCTTCATTATACCATCGACTGAACACGTGTCACCAACAAAATTCAGCAATGTAAATCTGTCCCACCAAATCATTCTCTCGTCGCGCAATCGCGCTCGATTTAACACAGCAGTGATGTATACATTTAAAAATCGCGCCCGGGTCGATGAATTCTTCACGATCGTTGAAGCGTGCGCCGGTGCTGCGAGTTCGCTTATTCCGACGATGCTCGCTAATTAGTTTGGCGGGTGCATAACCACCTCGAACGTCTCCGGTAATCGTGCTAATGAGCACCAAGGCGCTGCGCGAAGAGACGTTCCTGTGTCGGTATTCGCGGTCGCGGCGAATACCGGATCACCTGGTTGCAGGTATATCTCAGCTGAGTGTATTTTCGTAGGAGAGGCAGGGGATGACTGTGGTTGAGACTTATGCGGCTTAGAGAGATATTGAGCGTGATGTTTTAATACTTATAGAGGTTTGAAAGTGTAACGTGAATATTTGCATTTGCATGGAAAGAACTGAAAACAATACAATTATGATGAGAGTAATATTTTAGATAATAGTTTACAATTTCATTCTAGAGTGAGTGCACGTTTACTTATCGCTATCTATTAATTATATTGTAAGGTTATAAAATAGCTTTAGTCTTTTCTCAGTTTTATTTAACAACGACAAAAAAGTATGTTAAACTTCATCGCTGATAATGTTATAAATTATTTGTACGTGAAATCGTAATTTAAGCCTCATTAAGGAAACTTTGCGGTTTCGTTCATTCGGATTAATTTTTAAATTGTGTAGAAAGTACTGTCTCGTAAATTCACTAGGGAATGCAAAAAAATTGGGGCAACCCCAGCTCAGGCTAGGTCATACATACTGCGCACCATTTCATGATAATCGAATTGACGTTGTGCGACCCTCGTAACTTTTTGTCTATTTCACTTTGCGGCATGGAATGTCCAAAAGGAAGCAACAAAATATGATCGGTAAAAGTTGATTACATCCGTGACTTTTGTATTATCGAATTCTATGCCAATTGATTTTAACGACAACAAATTAAGTTATTCTCAATTTATCAGAAATAATCAAACTACACATCATCGCTTATTTTTCTTTGACAAATTTAAATCAATTCCGTGCGTCAAAATTTCAACGTACAAGACTAATTTTCCAGTTTTCAGTCAAATTTAATTTTCTTGTCACATGGATCGTGCTTATCCTTCGAATAACAGTTGTCCATCCTATTATCGGGATAATTACTTATTGAAAAATGCTAGGTATCGAATTAGACAAAGGTCACCGAATGCACTCCCCTCGGACATCACCTCCTTCAGTTGATTAATCGCCAGTTACATTGGAAGCGAACGCGAGACAGTCTCTTCGTTACGAGTGTGTTTGTGAGTATTGATCCGGTACACGCGGCTACTTCGCTGCATCCACTGCAGCCTTTATTTAGCACCTTTAAACGTTCGTAAATAAAAATCTGCAACGCTATCGCCAGAAGGATTTTTTACAAATTATTACTCCATAACGGTATGCCTAACTCACTCAAGTTGCCTCGTAAACAATAGTGTGATTATACAAATAAATTATCTCTATAACGGGGACAAATTGTTAATAAAAAAAGGTTTTGTAATTTATACAAAAATCTCTGTGATGTTTCGTAAAATAGAAAGAATTGCGTTCATTTATAAGCTTTGGAACAACGTACAATGGCGCGAGATTGTTGAAAAAATGACTCGTCAGGTAAAACTGGCAGCGTGTCGCTAACGACAGACTGCTTGGGGCTCGTTGCAGTTCTTATCTCTCGCACTTAGACTAATTGAAATCAAGCGTCGACGACGCGGGCACGCTCTGACACAAGTACCCGAAGACTCCCCTTCAAACTTTTGACGCATCAGATGCATGCATAATTGAGTCCAGATTTTTAATTATTCGTTCGAATGTAAAAAAGTAAAATTTATTTTACTGTATATATATCTGATTTGTTTCAAATTAAAAAGGTAGATCATTAGTAAATTTGTAACCTTATATTTTTATATTTTTTTTTATTTGAATTACTTAAAAATTTACTATAGTTATAATATTATTTTAGAATCTTTATAAATAATTATAGAGTTTGTATTGATATCATTTTGTTTTAGAATATTTTCTATGCTTTTGTAAAGTGTTTTATTATTATCATTTTAAATAATTTACTTCCTTACCGACAACCAAACTTTATACGTCGATAAGTTATCGACCAACAGTCTTCTTGTCACGCTTGGTATTTAGTTGGAAAGGTGTCGCTACTTGATAATATCCAGGTTCACGACAATTGAAATAATAGTATATTATGACACTGTTGTGGGAGATGGTTTTCTACCTTGCTCGAGGGTTTTCGCACGAGCGAAGCGAGTGAGAAAATCGAGCAAGGTAGAAAAACACCTCCCACAACAGTCTCATACGATATTTTATAGCACAACAACCTCAAAATCGACAATAAAGTTGGCATTTTGAGGTTAGTGTGCTATAAAAATAATAGTATGCACGTTTGTTACATACTTTTATGACGAATAAAACTTGCCCTTGAAAATAATACAATTCAAGAACTCTTCACAAGCAAAGCATTTTTTTTAAATATTAAGCTTTGTGATTTTCAATTCAGAATAATTTTATTTTTAAAAACACGATTACGTAACAATACATATTACGTAACTTGCGTGCAATAGCGATCGAAAGCACGAAAACTGCAGGAGCCCCGATATACAAAATTGTATTTTTTTTTCAATCTTGCTCTCCCGATGTGGACAGGCGCCAGTATGGAGAGCCGCCAGTCTAAATTGTATTTAAGTCGATTGCATTATTCTACTTTGGGCTAAAAGCCAGGCCCAGCTTGATTCTCGGGTCGCGGTACGGGATGCTAGTCTGCGGTACAATGTCTCTATCGTACTTCGAACTACTTTTTTTAATAATATAACAATTTTTACGAGTATATAATGATTTCAATAACCCCTTTGTTTCGCGTTAAATTAAACACTACATTATCGCGAATAAAAATTCACTTGTTTTGAGTGATTTCTCATTCTCTTAAAAGACAATTAATACAATAAGCCTTTTTCGAGTTCAAATTTACCAATGTAATGCTAGTTGAAACTCAATCGAAAAAGTAGACGATGTTCTTTTTAGCTTTCAAAATTTTGTTAGTGTGTTTTGCAAAAATGAAGAAATTACCCTGCGTAGCGTGAAAGCTTTAAATTGTACTTTTTTCACTCTGAAAGAGTGTTATGATCTCTTTTTGTAAGCGTAAAATTCAGTCAGTAAAGTCATTTATTCACTCTTTTAAGAAGAGAATACACAACCAATTTTTTTGTGAGATTTAGCCCATTCAAAGAGTGTAATTTATGATGGAAGTAATTATATATCTATACCTATTTGTACCCACACTCATCATAGAGTGAATTATTTTTCTTACAACGAGAGTGCATACTCTGTGGGGAACGATTTTTTATCAAACTTAAGAAGGTGATTTCTGGTACCTAAACATGAAGCCTAGCATCCGTAATGTTTTCCAATGGGCCCGAGATATGAAGTATTTAGCTTCAAATATGTGTTATTTTAATGAAAAGATGTACCTCTTCTTTTGATAATAACTCTGCAAGCTTTTATGCTAGAAAAATTGACCCGAAAGATAACTAAAGTACGTGAAAAGAGCTACGATTTATGCTTTGTTTCGCATAAAATCATTATTCTAATCAAAAGTTTTTAACAGTTGAAGATGATTATTTAAAATGCTGAAAATTCATCGAATATTCATACATTTTTAATCATCATCTTCAAATCTTAATAACTTTGCATCAGAATAATATTTTTATACCAAACGAAGCTTAAATTACAGCTCTCTCCGCCTACTTTGATTACCTTTTGGGCCAATATTTCTACGAGTAGCATAAAAGCTTGCAGAGCTATTGTCAAAAGAAGAGGTACATTTTTTGATTAAAATAACGCACATTTCAAGCAAAATACCTCATATTTCAAAATCGTCTCCCACAGGTTGTGCACTCTCTTTCTTAGTAGGATACTCCCTTCGTAAGCAAAGTTTCCAGAATATTGATTTTTGACATAAAAATGTATCATCAAATTCGCCAATTACCCGACCCTAAAGTACAAGCAGGCAATTTTACCTCAGTCCTCACCGTACGATTAGCGCAAAAAGTCCACCCCAACTTCCCCCTAATTCTCAGAAATCATTCACCCTTCAACTACCTGCAAACCCACACCGCACGCTGCAAATTACGCATATGTATAAATATCGCATGCGTATAGCTTCCCCCCCTGCATATATCGATCACTCCCTTGTTCACGCAAGCATTGAACCCTAGGGAGAAAGAAAGACTAAAACAACCCTATTGTTCGGCGCGCAAAACGCCAGTGTATACACGCAGCGAATCGACGAGAGCCGTATACACATACGCGCCGGTGCAACACTTATTATTACCCCCCGGCGATGGTGATATCCGCGATAGTCGAGCTATTGTGCGCGCGGCAGGCCGCGTAATGCTCGGTTAGGGTCGCGTGGGCGCCGACGAGTCTGCGGGTATATACCACAATTGTGTGTGTGTGTGTGTGTGTATACGCGTCTTTTTCCCCGTGCTCAGGTGCTTCTGTTGCTGCTGCAGCGAGGGCAGAAAACTGGCCGCGAGGGGAGGCACTTTGTATGTATACGTGCACGGGCGAAGGCGCCCTTTCCTCAATTATTCAGATACGACGCTTCGCGGTCTAGACTCGTGTACGTATCGGGGAGAAGGATAGGTAGGGTTTCGTGGATTGGAGTTTTATTTTTTTATTTTTTGGTTCTTGGTATAGGGGGGCTGCGCTTGAAATATTAATTGGTGGATTCAATTGATAGACTCTTGGGCTCGGCTTGTGTGCGTTTTTCGTTTTACACTTTTGATTGTGAATTGAATGGGAGGACATTTTTTTAAAATGTTTATCCTTTTGTAGGGTGTGCCAAATTGGAAGCAATTTTTCTGCGAGGTTGTAACGAAATGTACGATCGGACTGTAAAGGGAAGAAGTTCATGCATACTTTTTATACACGTCAAGTTTTTTTTAGGAATATGCTATTCGACAGTGTACGTTTTAATTTGGGATTCAGATTTTGCATTGCAGATTTTAAAAGTTTCTGCATGAAATGAATAAAGAGCCTGGAAATAATTTAAATTCCAAAAATATTTTATTTCAATTGTAAAATAGCGAGTAACTGCGACAGCATTGTATTGTAACAAAAGGTTTAATTTCTTTTTTTATATTATGCACCGAAATGCTATTTGCCATGTATTTCAAGCAAAATTCTCAAATAACGAAGATGCATACTTCCATGGTTGAAGAGTAATTTCTTTAAAATACTAACTAGCGCAATAAACTTTAATAACTTATAAATTACTACAAGTCGTTACTATTTTGACCATGGTACACTTTTCCTGTGATAAAACAATCGAACTATGTTTCACAAGAAGTCGCGCGCGAGGTTTTGCGCATAGATAAAGGCGAAGCACACTTTGCGCAAACCTCTGAAATGCAAAAATGTATCGTGTGTCACGGGGTAATCGACGGATATCCCGACATTGACACGAAATATATTGTTCCTTCATATTAAATATCTTGGCTTTTTAAAGAAGAAAATATCCCTTGTAGCCGAGAGATCACAGCTACGTTGTGTTGCACTCTTATTCAATGTCCGCGCAAGGTTATACGGCGCTCCGCGTGCGACAGATATCACGCATTACGCAATATAAATTCCTATTTTGTTGTATTAAACGACAATTCATTGTATTTTTTTCACGCTACATTAGAACGTGATCTTGCAGAAATTCAATTGAAACTCTTTGCCTATTGTCATTGTATGTATACTCATTATGTTTTTTTATCTCTTATATGGACTTTGTTTTTAAGTTTTAGATTAGAATTCTGTTGTGCAATTCTAAACTACAATTATTATTACGTTCTTTTATCAACTTCAGTTACTGTATGATAATGTTTGCTTGTTTATTTGTCGATTTGAAAAGAAAAATTGGTCAGATGCAAATAATGTGTAGATAAACGTCACAATGAACACTTCGTGTTTTCCAAATAATGAAAATATTGTAATCTTGTGACTAATAGCTTTCTCTTTGGCCTTTTATTCAATTAGTCACTGTAGTGTGTTTACTCGACCTTTAAACGCTTTATCCACTCAATAGGCAATTTAAGTACACAATCGGCGCTTAGGCTTGTGTCTAGTTCTTTTGACGCGTTGCGAAACCTTAAAAGCCAAGCGTTCAAATGGTTATCTTTCTACAGCTGATAATGTCTTACAATTTCCTTTGAAACCAATGGAAATTTGACGTTTCTATTTTACTGCACTGTTCCCAAAGATAATGTTTTATAAATAGTTACATCAAGAAACTGTTATTTAAGATTTTTATTTTTTGTACGCAGCTCATGCAGTGCATCTAAAAATAGCGTGCTCTTCATGACACCATCGTCTTCAATCATTCCAATTATGCAATTATCATGTATCTAATTGATCGCCCCTTCGTCTACTGAATCAGCAATAAATCCTTAATTTCATAAACTGAGCCAGAAAATTCAGTTTTCCAACTCTAAAAGACCCCTTATTTTTCAGGTATCTCGAGTTGTCGTCACGAAAAAAGCCCAATTATGAATCCCTCAACAGGTTCACTAACACAACCGATGGATTCCTCGAATCTTTCCTCGTTCGCCTATACACACCACAGTACTTATAAGGTAGTGAACCGAATTGTCGATCAATTAACGTAAGAACGAGATTCGTTTCTCAAAAAAACATGTTTATAAAGAAAAAATTAGTTTGAATGTGGTTTTATCAGTTAATTTACTATTTAGTTATAATAATAACGATGGGTTTGAACATATTTTTTTACACGGAGAGAATTTTCCGATAAAAATTACCGTAAAAATCACGGTAACCGTGAGACATTGTGCATTTCCAGGACTTTTTATATATATTTTATAAAATTATTACTTTTTATTCTATAAACTTTATTATATAAATAATAAATTTTACCTTACTGCATGGTAAATTTGACTGCTACTTAAAATTTATTAAGAAGTTGTAGAAAAAGTGCGGAGAAATATGCATAATTTTTACCGTTCTGTCACTATAAATATTACCCTGAAGTCAGAATAAAGTCGTGGCAGCTAGCTTCAAGATGTCGGTAAAACAGACTCATATTTCGCATGGTAACTGTAAGCGTCTGCATACGCCGCATGTACATTTAACCTCCGTTTGCACCTCGACCTCGTGGAGGGTTTTTTTTTAGTTATATTACTATAGTACTTATTTAATGTATAAAAGTTTGTTAAGATTAATAAATGATCTATGGTTCTAAATCGTATAAGATTTATATTTCCCTATACATAAAAAATATTTTATTTGTTAAAGTTCATGCAATGTTGCTATGTTCATAAGAACTCTAAAATCTATATTTTTTGTAAAAATCAAGATAATAACGTAAATTTCCCACGAATTAAATTTTTTGTTGATTGTATTTATCACTGTATTGCACCACATTGTATGAATTTCATTATTGTATTCTAGGTTTAAACCTTTTGAAATTAATTTTATAATGAAGATAAATAACGATCTAAAAAATGATAAATTGTCATATTTTTATTATGCAAGTGCGATATTTACATTTATGTATACATAACTTAACCTATAATTTTATATCAAATTTATTTCTTCTAATCCAATAAAATAATTACACTTCCTAAATAATAAATAAATAAGTCAGCGTTATTATAAAAAACAATCCTTAAAAATATTATATAAGATTATACTACTTAAAAATAATGTTAGTCGTACTACATTATATCAGGCCATTTTTACCCTTCTGTACTAGAATTTTTACTGTTCAGTTTAGCAAAATTCATCGTGTGAACTTAGTAAAATATACTCAGATGGCGCTATGTCCCGCTCTTACTATTACTGAACGGTAATTTTTACCGTAAATTTAATTGTAATTTTTACAAGAAAATTCTCTCTGTGTATGTATTTATTTCAAATTTTACTTAAATTATAAAAACTCCATACAACCAATTCTCGATCACTATTTGACACTGGAGACCAGTTGTCGGTATGCGTAAAGTAACCAATTGTCGATCAATCTTGACACATGAAACGTAAGGGTAGGAATATGTATTTTAATAAAAACCTTATTAAAAAGAATTAAATTTGCAAGAAATTATAAAATTATTTCATAACATCAATTACTAATGTTGTATAAGGTTCATTCAAAGAGATTTTCGCAGTTATTAAGCACTAGACTTACTTATTAACCTAAAATATTGTTTTCATAATATCTACTGTTGCGAGTAGTTTTCTTTCAACTTGTTTTTACTAAAAATAAATGTTGTTATTGATTTAGTTATTATAATGATAGAAAATGTATAATATATAATTAAAAAATGTAGTTATTGTTAAGAATTTATTGATGACCGACAATAGATTATAACGCTGAAATGAGAACCAATTTTCGATCGCTTAAATAATAACACTAAAATTAATTAAATCACGTTTCAACTGTTTTATTTCACTTATGTTATCAAAGACGTACAGTATTAAACTTATTCTAATAAAAGAAACAAGGTAAAATTGTGGAAAATGTCAGATTAAAAGTTGCCTCTCATTACCTATCCGCGTAAGAACGGATCAGAGGTGCACTCAAAGTTTGTTCGACTAATCTAAATCTTTTTTATATGAAGTTTGTCCAAAAACGACTAAATTTTTAATGGACGATTATTGGTTCATCAATATTTTTTATACAAAGCGCGTTTTTCTAAATAAAAATATTAGTAGAAACAAGTGTAGAAACTGTCTATTTCGTCAGAATGATCGACAATTGGTTACTGATCGAGGACTGGTTCCACTACCTATACGACGCACGATCGGAGCGCAGCGGCAGCGGAGCACTCGGCGGCTGCCGCCGGTCGCCAAGAGCCACCGAGCTAATGAAAATAGCGAAGGTCCGAGCTTAGCTCGTAGCGGACACTTTTGTCCCGAAAAAGAGGCTGGCTGCCGGCGGCTCTCGGCCGGTCTGCCAATTTCTACGCGGCTATAGCTCGTCTCTTAGCATATACCGCACAGGTATACAGAGCAGCGCGAGAGAGAGGGAACTTGCAAGCTCGTGTGTTACTCGCGTGCCACTCGTAATTTTCCCTCGATGGAATGTTTCTCGCGTCAGCTGTGGCCGGGAGCTTTCAATTTTCTACGTATAGCGTCGCACTGGCGTTGATTCTTTTGTACATCATGCAGCTTCAAAATATTACTTTGGTACTCTCTTAATTTGAAATAGTGAAACCTCGGAAATGTCACTGTAAAGCAGTGAAATCTCACTGTTTCGCACTAATTTATGTAGTGGCTGAGTTTTCACTGCGAAACAGTGAATTTTCACTATTTCAAATTAAGAGGGTATATTATTGAATTTGAAAGGCATAGAGCGAATGAGCAGCCGTTTATCCACGACCGGTGAATATTTACAGCGCAAATATACACAGAACAACCCTTGGCGGCAAGTATCGACCCCAGTGCAAAATGTTATACACCTCCGAGGCAGAGTTTATACCTCCCGCGCGCTAATTAGCCCCTCTCCCTCCCGCGAATCCACGCAGACACGAACACCCTCTTTCGCCACTCTCTTACTCATCCAGTCCGCAAATTTTCGTCATAACCGAGCGCCCTACCGCGCGCGCTTGTTTTCCTTCGTTCGTTCAATTTTCCGGTTTACCCCCTGAAACTCGTCATCCTATACTCGTGTATAAATGTTCGCGTCGCGGTAAAACCGTTTATCCGAATGTGCCCTTAAGTAATAGCTTTTGTACGGGCGTAAGAATGCCGAGTCACCAAAGAGTCAACATAAAGATGACTAGATGCGATTTTGTTTCTTACGCCTATGAAAAAGTTGTTAGCGAAGGGCCCGTTCAAAAGAACGATTGTACCGTTTACAGCCGGCGATACAAACTGAAAAAATTTATGGATCGGACAGTAAAGCGTTGTTCGAATAACTTGACTTTAAATTACACTCTATGAATAAATTAAGCGATTTCACTTTAATATGAGTGAATTTTGACTCTAAGCGGAGTAAAGTTTCGTTCTATTAATCATGATTTCACTTTAATAGTGCTAGTCATTCAAACCAAATTTCGTCATGTACTCATGAATGCATCAATTGAGATTCTAATTTTGGAAACAATTCCATTATATATACCATCGGACATATAAATTAGAATACTATTATTTATCTTCCACGTGTTTACAGAATAAATCTAACCAAAAATTCTACTCAATCTCAAGAGCGAAGCGTTACTTCATCAGATCTATCTGCATACATTAAACCAGCTAAACTTTTATCTACCTACATCATCGATTTCATTCTCCAATCCAGCGAAATTCCTTACTACACCAGTGCACCTCTCAACCGAAGCAGCGATTCTTCCCCCTGTCACCGGCTTCCTCCACCACCCGGCAGTTTTCCCGGTGCACGCGCTTATCGGGCGCACACGGGCCTCGTACCTCATACCCATCGTGTAATACACACACGCGTATTAGCGGACGACGAGTCATGCGCGTACATCGGATGCACCTCTCTCTCTCTCTCTCTCTCTCTATCGTCGCTGCATACACACAGCCCGATGTGTGCAGCCTGCAGCGGTGACGATACCCGTCGTCGTCGTCGGCCTGCTGCGCATGCATGGTGGAGGGGCACACAGCTAGAGCTAGAGCGCGCGCGAGCGAGAGAGAGAAGCCGCGCGCGGATTGCCCATCGCAGCGCTGGCGGCGAGCCTTCCCCCGGGTCGATAGAGCCGCGCAGCAGTCCTCCTTCCGACGCGCCACGAGACTGCTGCTTGCGCTCTCTCTCTCTCTCTCTCTCTCTCTCTCTCTCTCTCTCTCTCTCTCTCTCTCTCTCTCTCTCTCTCTCTCTCTCTCTCTCTCTGTACAGTTGTAATACAATACGTTTTTCCCGTTTGTTGTTGTTGTACATACATACATACATATATATACAGATATATATATCTGTGCGTGTACAAAGCTCGGGCGTGTGTATATATACACGAAAATTTAGAGAGAGAGAGAGGGGCAGTGCGCGTATGTGAGAAAGCGCGCGCGCATATCGAAAACGAAGAGAGAGATAGTTGTATATACCTATCTCGTTATCAGCGCGCCTCTCTCTCTCTCTGTCTCTCTTGGCAGTGGCGAGAGGACTGCTGGCTATATATCGCGGGCGCTGCAGGAGCGAGCGAGAGCTATAGGTAGAGGCCAGAGGAGATTTCAGTCGGCAGTGGGCTTCTGCGCGGAGAGCACACACACGTAGCATCTTATCGCGGAGCGGTGAGCAGTGCGCTCTGCGTATCGTACGCGACACTCTCTCACTCACTCTCACACATACACAGTGCGCCGGGGGTGTATGTACATATATATAGTAATATCAGTGTGGTGATTTCGTCGAGGACGGCACAGTCGAGAGCCGAATTGCAGCAGTAGCAGCAGCAGCGGCACGGGGATAAGACGGTTGACGTGTACGCGCACGAGGAGGAGAGTTAGATCGTAGTCATGGATGGACCGGCGTGCGCCAAGGACGCGAACTCGGCGGCCTGCAAGAGGCCCGGCGCCGAGGGATCGCTCTGGACCATTTTCCTGCCCTGTAAGAACGTAGATTCTTTCTTCTAGCCTCTCCTTTGTTTTTCTTTTTTCTTTATTTTGCGCTGGGGTTCGGTGTGTGCGTACGCCCGTGAACTGCGCGCGATTGTTGTAGTATTTCTGTTGCGTCGTCTGTCTGTTGTTTTTTTTTTCTTTCGCTGCGCCGGAGTGACTCACGGCTCGTGCCGAGAGACTCTCTCGGCTATACAGTGGGACGTGATAAACGAGCGGAATATTTCGCGGATTCGGAGAGCGCGGGGTTGCTGCATTGCGATGAAACTGCTGGGGTTCTTTGTTGGTACGAACATTGTTTTACATCGATATCGGGGTGTTTATTGGAGTACAGTGTGCGCTACTGCTGATCGAGTATATTCAAAATGAATGTGTTGCTGGTTGCTCTTCATTTCGAAAGATTCAGTAAAGAATTCTCATTTTTTTCCGACCTCACACCGAGCGCAAATCAAATCGATCGTGCTCCTCCTCGCGAACTCCCACCGCAATCACCCACGAAAATCAATTCCTCCAGATCCGCAAAATACTCGCGCAGCGTCTCATCGGTAAAAAAACAAAAGCACGCTCTATCCACCCCCGGGTACCGCAGAATTTCTCGCGAACGGCGCAATTCCAGCTTCACTGCGGCACGTATAACCAGCCGCGCGCCCGCGCCGGGGGAGAGTCCATTCTTACCGCGAGCAGCGATGCGCGCTGAAAAGCTCTCTCGCTCTCTCTCTATCCCTCTTTCGTCCCATATTTTTCCCCGAGAGAAAATAAAAGAGCCTGTGTTCCGTGGCTCGTGGCGCGCTGCGAGGAAAAAAATGGTGCACACGGAGAAGCTGGAGCTGCGTGTGCGCGCAGGGTGTAAAACCGCGAGTGGGGTAGTATATTGTGCACGCCATTCCGGCGGTGTGGCGGTACCTATACGCGCGCGAGGTATTTTGCACGGTGTGAGTGAAGAGGAGTGTGTGTGTGTATATACGCGACGCGGCGCAAGTTTCGATCGTTGCGCAGGAAATATAGGTTATCCGCTGGCCGTCGTTAGGTGTGGCTATATAACGCTGGCGAATGTTGGTTCGTCGTTTTTTTTTTGTTGGGATTCATCGATGAATTGTTTGCACGGAGTGTATGTCGGTTTTTGGGTGCTCTGGGCGACGAAGGTTTGGAGAGTTGGTTGTCTTTCTCCTCGATGCCTGCACTCTACTCGTGAGATTTGAGAGTTGGAACGAACGCTTGGGATGTTTCGGCTCTCGAGAGCGATGAATATACATGGTGCCGTTATTTCGACTACGTTACAGGAATCTCGCTTCGCCGTAGTATATACGTGGCATTGACGAGGGAATTTCAGGTTTTGTAATCGTGAAACTTTCCGGTAGAGTTGAACGGCCTATTACAAAACTCTTCCCCAGTCGTGACAAAACTTAACCTCTATTTGGAGCAAGAAATTCAAATGAAAACAACGACCATCGCACCGCGAGCTTACATCCCCAATGCACGCCGCATTAAAATGCATGCCATGCCCACTCGGCTGCACTCCGCGGCATCGATATAAACCTCCGAGAATAGGAGAAGCTCGCTGGCTATTATATATCGATTCTCGTTACCTCCTACGGACAAAAGAACTCTACTTGCACCGAAGCGGATATTCACCGTCCTCATCCCCGCGCGCTGCAAATCTCACCCCTCCGAGCGTATAATCCAAATCGCTCGCTGTACTCTCTCGCGTTACACGTAAATCAATACGGTGGCATAAAGTCACACGTACCTACGCGAACGCCACGGCTCATCGAGCTTAGCTAAATAAATCGCCCGTAACGAGCTTACGCCGCCGCCTCGCGCGCACGCAATCGTTTCTCTCGCGCGCGACTCTCCCTCCCTCGGATTATGAAGAATTCAAGTCCACCGCGGACTTTGGCTTTTATCTTTGATGTATACCTGGGCTCCGTGTACGCGCGCGTGTGTGCATAGGGTCTTTGCGGAGCGTATAAAGACGCGGGGATGGAGCGAGAGCTTTTTCCACGTCGCGCGGGCGGAGGGTCGATGACCTCCTGGCTTGAACCGGCCTTCCTTCCTTTCCCCTCCCCCCCGAGAGTCGAGGCTGCTGCTGCTGTTGCGCGGTGGTGGATGGGTACTAGACTGCGTGACCCGGAAAGTGGTGTACGCTGGACGCGCTCACGAGATGACGAGAGATTTGAGGATGTAGCTTCGAAGTGAGCCGATGACGTGGCGAGGTGAGGCTGATCGTTGTTTGGTTGCTCGGTCGGTGGTTCTCGCGAGAGGATGGATGTGTAGTTGGATAGGTAGTCGAGTTTAGTTTTCTTTTTGTTCTATTTTATTGTGGTTAGGAGGAAATTTCGTAGACGGTACGATAAGTTAACGTGCTTATCTTCTGTAATTACTTCTTTGATAAGAGCTGTAAAATATTTCAACAGCTAGTTTTACTAAACTATCCAGCGTATATTAAAAAAGATGATGATTATCGTACTCTTCAAAATGTTTCGAGTGAAAATCACACTACAAATTCATCGTCTTTCCACTCCAACAAAATGAAAGCACAGCTTATAATCTCCGTATTTGGAGTGAGACTTATTATACTCCAAGAATTTTAGATATTAATATTATCCAGTCAAAAGTATTTCATTTTTGAACTTCAGGTTCCTCTATATAAGATTAATTCATAAAGATTACTATTATCTATTTCCGGGAGCGCATTGTCTTCTGTGAGGGGAGGCATATATATGCGATGCAGGTCGAAACATGTGGACGACCACTTCAGACTTATATCGTTTTTGGAGATCTCACGTAGTTTTATCTATGATACACAGAAAGAATTATCTGATAAAAATTACCGTAAAAATCGTTGTAAACGTGGGATATTCTGACTTCGTGGAAAAAATTACCCGGATGAACGGTAAGAATTGCTCTGACACATGATGGTAAAATTTACTGTACTGTATGGTAAAAATTATAATGAATAATGTTAACTTTTACCGTTCAGCGGGATAATTTTCCCCTAAAGTCAGAATGTCCCACATTTATAATGATTTTTACGGTAATTTTTATTAGAAAATTCTCTCTGTGTATCATCAAACGTTCAACCCGTATATGTTCGATATGCAGTTGCATTTTATGAGACGTAATGACCACTAACAAAAAGTATATTACGTAACTCACGAAGTCACGTTTTCCTCAAAGCGTATTAAGGAGTGACCATTTTTAATAGCTTCATTTGAACCCGTTTTTTTTTATCTAACAAGAATGATGGAGATAAAGATTTGTAGGTGCTTGAGTCTACAGTAAATCTGAAGTAAAGAAATCGACCATATTTTTTGATTATATATTTATTATTTTTCTACGTTTTTACCGTTATCAACATAATGTTTAATTATTAATTAACTTTTTATATTTATTATAAATTATTATTTATTTAATTCATTATTTATATTTAATATAAATTATTATTATTTATTTATTTATTTATTTAACCAAAATTAATAAACCAATTATTTACAAAATCATTGTATTTGCAATCCTTTTTTAGTATATGCAGTAAAAATAGATACGTGTATGGGACACATGAAAAAAGCAAACTTAGAAATACTTATATTCATGCGTGGATGGTTACGGCAGTTCATCCCTCTCGCGTGAAATTTGTATCTACTTTTTTTCTTAAGTGGCGAAGAATCACAAGCTGCCACGCCGAAGTCGATTTATCTTACCTGCGATGTCATTCCTTGGCGATATTCAATACCTTATCCTCTTACGCTTCTGCTGGAGTGGATTGCGCAACCGCGCGTGGACTTTGATTATGAATGTCATTGAACTAACGAGATGAAAAAAAAGGGCGACCGCATCGTCCATTCCCCCCTGTTATGCTATAGCTTTCGTTAAACTCTCCGTATACCCAGAGACACTTTCCAAGCGGGTGCAATTAAAACTATAGACTGTTTAATGTTCCTTTTTTAAATAATTTCAACATTACGGAATCATATTGACATTTTCTATTGTAATCGATTACGCACTTTTAAAAGTATATCAAATTTAGTTTAAACCGATGGCATTTGATTAGAATTTTTTTAAACTGATAGTAGACTGCAGTGATTACGTTTTCTTGAAATAATTTTATATCTTAATCATAAATTGATGAGCTTCAAAACGACCAAAAGTAATTTATCGCTCAGGCTTACTCTGCATTATCTACGAATATATACGTATATCTCCGTGGATTTATGTGAAATTCGTGTAATATACTCCGATCGATAGTGTACGTTTGATTTGTACAAGACTACCTATATAGACTTTAAGCTCTCGTTTCTACTGCTGACAATGGACGGATTTTCCACCTTTTCAGGAATAGCGAAAGTTATATCGATCACTGGTTTTTCATTTCTAGTGAATAAGAAATCGACCATTTTTATTTTATTTAATTTTTTGCATAGTAAAACTTTTTTAATCTAGAAATAGAAAAAATCCTGATGTTATATACCACTTCATAAATTCTACGCCATAGTTACACACTTAAAATCTCTAAAAACGAGATCAACCTTTCTCAGAGTGAATATTCACTCTAGCTGTGTCTGTAGACACTCGATAAAAAATGAATTTTTCACGAAATATAGTGAGTGAATTTTACTTGGTATTTATAGTGCAAAATTCACCCATCCCTGAATAACTATTGACTCATCTAGAGTGTATACTTTCTCCGATAGAGGTTGGTTTCCGTTTATTTTTTAGAGTTAGTGAAATTTTACTCAAAATAAGCGCGTATGAATGCGATTGGACTTTGTTTAAATAAATATATCCAGCCAATATGCATATCTATATATCAACTTGACATTACTTATTAACTTAACCTTGAATCTGAAGAAAAAGGTTAGAAAATCCAAAAAAATTAGTATGTTAAACTTCTTTATTTTTTTGTTACATTCATTCATACAATTAAAATTACAAGTATAAAAGTCAATTTTTATCAAAATATGGAGTTGAATATCATTCGACTATGTTATGATTCACGTACGTAGAAAAAAATGATTTATAATAAAATTAACCGTTTCGTAATACAAAAATTTTATCCATGTTTTTTTAATTTATATAATAACCTTGACGAAATAATAAGTCATTTGATTACCAATCTTTTGAATTTATCAAAAATATTTTGCATCCGTGATATCAGCTAATTTGATTGCCTGTTTCGAGGTTAGTTGATTAACGATACTAACTTCGCCGCAGACTTCGACGTATATGCCTTTAACATTACTTTTAAAAGTGTAAATTTATCATAATAACTGCAGTATATTATATTTTCTGGAACTTTTTAGAAGCACAATGCTGCAATTTCAAGCCTTTGATGCATGCTTCGCTGCTGGTCGTCGAATCTTCATCACGCCATTCATGCAAATTCATTCACGCAGATTATGCAAAGCATCCTTAAGTCTGATCAAATCACCTTTTCGTTTACACTACACCGGAACCAGTTTTTGCTTCTCGCACTTAACGTATACAATAGATTATTCATCAACAAAAACTATTTACTCCTGCAATTTAACATAAGTTTGTACAAGACTTCTTGACTTTTGTTTCAGGATGTAAATTTCTAGTGCTGATAAAAATATACAATCTTAACGAATATGTCATAAGTATAATTATTCATTTAAAAGTTCAAACTTGTTGATGAATTATCAAAAATTATACGAAAAATTCACCCGATTCTGTGTGCATAAAACGAACATTACTTAAAACTTCATCTATAATAATATATAAAATGAAACTTTCATCAGCTCCTGAACATCTCGACGGTTCATACAAAGCATTCCAGTTTTCCAAAAAATACACTCTAATCTCAAGTTAGGTTTATAAAAAAAAATAATATATTTGGAAATTTCAAAACAATATCAATATGTTAATTTTATCGATATGTTCTATTTCTGTACTTTGTTGGAAAATTTCTCCGTTGTTTTTAACAGTCTCTCACCTCACGAAAACCAGACCATTTATAAAAAATCTGAAATGCACTAGTCTTCGTATGTGACGTCGATCTATTCTACAATATATATCACCGCCAGAGTACAAAGCAATGATGAAAATGAAGCTACAAATTGGCAGAGTCAGTTTACACCGTCGCTGCACCCGCGTGCGCATACATACTCGCACACCTACACACACTCATCCACACACAGAGCATAAACACACAACTACTGCGTACTTGACACAGTCAGTGCATCAGTCGTGACGTCCCTGAACAATGTGTGAGCAGGGGAATATTGATTCCTCCTCTCTCTCTCTCTCTCTCTCTCTCTCTCTCGCTCCTTTTCATCTCTTTGTCTCGCCCATTCTCCTTCCTCGTCCTCCCCCACCACCGCCTCCTCTCGCGGTATGTATACGCGCATACCTCGTGTCCCCGCGTGCACCAAGAGTCATCCGGCGTTCTCGCGTCGCACCGAGGTACATCATCCAGTGCGTTTCAATGTAGCACAGCTATATAGGTACTCGCGATCTTCCGCTTTACTCGTGGAAGCTCCTGCAGCTGCACCGCGCCCGACATCTCGACGAAAATTAGCCTCGAGGGTGTACGCTGAGAAAGGGGGATATTGGCTTTGGATCTTTTTTGTTTGTCCTGTCAATTAAAAGTTCTCGGTTGAGATAGGGAACACGGGGAAGAATCTTGCTGGAGTTTTCTTTTGTTGGGTCGGTGGCGTTGCATTGTTATGAAGTTTGCTCGATGTTGCATCAAAATGCGTAATTTATTATTCAGTTTTACTTGAAGATTGCTTGTGTTTAAAGTTATATTGGGAGAAGCTTATTTTGTAATTAGAGCAGGCTTGTTTGGATAACGTGAAATTATCTAGCACTTCTAAATATTTAAACACGTCTATTTGGATATATATATATATATATATATATATATATAGGTATTGATATTCAAATATTGTTTTAATAAATAAGATACGCCGATGACTTTGTAGAGGTGAAATATTGTATGTATAGAGGATTTCTTCGATTTTGAAATCGAAATTCACTTGCAGTTTATTTATGTAACCAGATAAAGAGTGCGAGTTTTATCATTGCTGGTTACAAAACAACTCTGATCAGTATAGACTGATATGATTAAGCTTAAAATATCACTCTTGTTAATCACATGTGTGTTTGAAATATTTTTTTGCGTTGTACAAATACATTGTATTTATTTGCATGATTGGACTAAATACTGGAACTGAACAAAATTTTGTATTAATTATATTTTCTTTTCTTTTCTTTCAAACAATAAACCTTACGAGTTTTCTAAAATCTTAACTATCTAAATCTTAATTCTGTTATAAACTGTACTATAAAAGCACAATCTAAAAATTAATTTTCTTTTTTTAATATACTTTTTTACGCACTTTTAATACATAATTTATAAGCAAGCTTGATGTTGGTGCTGGATGTTAACACTAACTTTCTTTATTTGTGTTCTTTGCAGATGCATGGTTTAACCCAGAAAGACTGAATCCAAAAGGTGAGTTAAAAGTTAACGACTAATTTATTGCATTTTTACTAAAAATGAAACGAGACTCGCTTAAAAATAACAATATTAATCTGATTTTTCTAAAAGTTATTATCGTTAATTTTGAAAGCGCTCGTTTGATTGTTACGAGACATGCGATATAAAGATATATCAAAATAAGAAGCTTAGATTAAGTAAAAAGACGATTTAGATCGTTACTCGTTATTGTATTGCACATGTACAAAGAACACGCTCGCATTGGTTATGCTTAATTCGTAGGAGATTCAAGCAATCACGATCAATTATCTTTTATCGCTTTCTCTTTTCAGCACTACTTACTCTCTTGAATACACTACGTATTTAAAATGTAAAACATGCAGCTATTGACTCTGAAATAGAAAATAGTCTGCATTCAAGACACATTTAATACTACCCTTGCAAATACTAAACAATCGTTCGACACTCGTACGATAAATATAAATTTTGTAAATTTAAGTTCGATAAATCAAACGCAAGATGGGGAGAAAAGGATCATTTAGAATCTGAAAGAAATCATTGTCAGCGTTCGTTACTGGGCCAGTGCGGACATCTGCGTTCACGTGTATAATAATTCACCGCTGTCCGGAATATGCAGGCCTGCGCGGCGCTACGCGCCACCTGTCTCCGCGCTCGCCCGAGTCTCCGTCTATTTTCATCTATCTCTTACTTTCTCCTTCCATAATGCAATTTCTCCTTTCTATCTCGCGATCCTTAAAAATTTCCTACCGCGGTGAAAATTATGCGCGACAACTTGGGCGCGCGGCTGGAGATACATGCTTGGATTGAAGTTCTACCGGTTGGAGTGTGCAAGAAATGGTTTTCGATTTTTGTCACATTATGTAAAGTTATACACAGAGGATTTCCGGGTAAAAATGACCGGAAATATAATATAATAGTAAACGTGGGATACTCTGATTTCACATTACTGAGCGGTAAGAATTATGATTAATAACGTAAGTTTTTACCATTCATCGGGGTAATTTTTATCAGAAAATTCTCTCTGTGTATACATGTTTACAAGACAAGGCCGTACATTTTTTAATTTCATTTTAATGATAGAATTCAAAGGAACTTTCTGAAATTCGAAGCATTTATAGATTATATTTAGATAATGGTAAATAAAACCTATTGATATCCACAAGTCATAAAATTTATTTAAAAAATTTCTGCCTAAGTATCGATCGTATGCATACCGATCTTTTTCATTGAAATTGAAAATTAAATAAACTACATCGCGCAAGAAAAAGACATTCTTAACAAAAATGACTATTTAGTTTAGTTTATACTTTTGTCAAAATGCTTTTCTTTCTATACTTGAACTTATCTCTTTCTTCTTGTCTATTAACTACTTGATTCATCTCCCATCCCTTTGTCTGACCTACTCACTCGCGTAATTTTCCCCCTCGTCACTTCCGCCTCCGACGACTCACTTTCTTTGTTTTCCCGCGTGTGAATTTCTCACTGCACGCGCTTTCTCCATCTCTCTACCAATTCCCCGCATCCCTCTCTCTATCTCTCTCTCATTTTGCGTCTCTTTAAATTCTCCATCTCTGTCTCCCAGCCCATAGCCTGCATAGGCTTCTCTTTCCCTTCCACTCGCGTGTGTAGCTCCAAAAGCGAGCCACGTCGTGCATCCCGCCGCGGCGCGCAGTGTATCCAACCTTCGAAAAAGCCCGAGAATTCTCGCCCTCCCTTCCTCCGTCACCGTCTCTCTCTCTCTCTCTCTCTTTCGTGCGTGTGCCTTTTCTTTCATCGTCGGCTCTCTTCCGCCGCGTTCGCAGTGGTTTCAGTGCCTCGCCGCTGCTCCGGGAGAGTGAAACACACTCCAGGAATCGCGTTGTCCGTGTCCCGCGCGTTCTAGTACTTGCAGTACAAATCGTTGCCTATACGCGTTTTCTCCTCGGTAGTGAACGAGTATTTCTTCGTACGTGTCTCTTTCTTTTTAGGTCTTTGTCGTGTGCGCGCGTGCACTTAACTATTCACTTCCTTCCCGTCCTCCCCTCGCGCGCCCCTTCGATCGATTCAGCGGAGAGAAACGAGTAAGAGATACGATAAGGTTCTTTTTTTTTATCGAGTACGTTCAGTGCGTTCTCTTTAAGTAAACGTGCAGCCATTGTTTTTTGAGCTTACAGTACTTTTGCTTTAGTAAGGTTGCTTTTCGAGTTTAGTCTTTTTAAATGTAGAACGGTTGGATTTTTACTGGGGAGTGTGAAATATGATGTAATAAACGATTGTAATGCTTTCGCAGAGTGTCAAGGAGGAAAAAGTAGAAAGAAAGAAAGAAAGAACAAAGGGACAAAGGTTATTAAAATAATTTTTAAATGGAGTAACGTTTTTTAAAAAACTAGATTTTCTCTGGTAGCTATAGAAGATTGCACCAGTAACAATTACAGTGAAAATACTCTTCTGGTTATTCCGAAAATTAAATAACATCCTCAAATCCGTTTTAAAGAAAATATAACAAAATTTCTAATAAAACCCGTGACGTGCATTCATAACCTCAAAAATAATATTCATAACCCGAACCGAAAATATTGACCTATTATACTATATATAATTAACCAAACAGACATCTGGAAATAGACATACTCCGCTCCTCTATAAAAAGACAAAAAAGAACCAGCAGCTAACAGAAAAAGAGTCTATAGGCGCACGCTCTATTATACTCATACATTGTCTAACAGTCACGCACCTCTAAAATCTCAGACATCTCCGTCTAAACTCTTATGCACCGAGAGAGCTAGAGAGAGAGACGATCACGCAGAGCAATATATGCAGTGCAGATCACACAAAACGAGAGTAATGTCCGTCTCAGCGCGGCCGGCGGCGCGCGCGCGCGCGCACGTCTTCCAATACTAAATATAACGTCCAGCCAGGTTCGCCTGGTGTCTTGCCAGCAGCAGCGGCCCGTCCTGCTCGCACGATTTTACCAGACGGAGCGAGCCAGTGCCGCGGGACGACGCGGAGCCAGTTCCCTTTTGCTGCGAAGTGCCTGCACGCTCTCTCTCTCTCTCTCTCTCTCTCTCTCTTTCTTTCTCTCGCTTCTGCGCGACCCCTGCGCGCATTCTCTCTCTTTCTTTCTTTCTTTCTTGTCTCTTCTTTATCGCGCTGGCATTCTTCGCGGGGCTCGCTCGCGACCTTTTTACTCGACGTCCACGTTCGCGCGCGTGTGTGTGTGCACCGGGTACACTCAGTGTGCGTGCGCGTGTTTTGTACACTGAGAAGAGAGTTTTTAGAATCGGTGGAAGAGGGGAATCGAGGAGCGAGGGGTTGGGTTGTTGAGGATTCGTCTGCGCGCAGTTGAATTATTTTTACCTGCTTTGTGGACTTTTGGTGAAGAGTGTGGGACTTTTGTACGTGATCGAGGCTTGGGTGCAGTTTTGAGGGAGTAGCTTTGGGGAGAGGTGCGGTAGTTTTGAGGTGGGATAACTCGGAAGACTGGTGTCTTGAGCTGAGAAGGATAGTTTAGAATTAGTTGCTATAAATACAAATCGTTGTGAACCGAATGTTTATAAGGAGTCAGGTTGAAACAAGTAGTATCTTGTTGATATTGAGCTTCTTTGAATATTGGAAGAAGAAAGTTGCAAGATATTGGATACCAGAAATTTTTAAGACATTGGACGACCGAAACTTTTAAGACATTGGAAGACCGAAACTTTTAAAACATTGCAATACCGAAACTTGTACAATATTGGAAATTCCAAACTTTTCAAATTAGTTCAAATTCAATAATTTGTATTATTTCAAGTAAAGTCTTCCTAAATTAAATCTTTATTGAATATTTGAAGAAGAAAACTATTCCAGAGTCAAAATAATTCCTTTCAAACCAATAAAAAATGTTTCAGTTCGCTATATTTCCTGCTTAACAACTTATTCAAGAATATATTCTTCTTGGCTCCAGCTACCATTTCTCTGAAAGCATGCACCCAATAATTTTGTACGAGGAAAATTGAACTATTAAAAAGAGCACTTCGCAAACGTGAACATTAAAATTTTCTCCGTTTCGTAGCAACATCGAGTCTCCGACCTTGAGCTCAAGCGCGTGTATCCCTCTCGTCTCGCATCGATTTTTCTTAAAACCGCGCTCTGCCAAGAACCCACACGCACTCGAGCCACATTATAATAATTTCCACTCGCTCCTTCGCATCCTACCTATCCTACACACTCAAATATACTCAACTGCGCGCAAGCATTTCTCAGAGCCATCGGGGAGCGAAGGAAGTGCGTTATATACAGTGCGCGTCGCCAATTTACTCTTCGAAGTAAAGAAAAAACTCAACGTCGGCGCTTAACTCTTCCACCACGACACATATATCTAATAGGCGTGTGCGGTGCTGACGGTGCGCGCTATATAGTGCTGGTAGTGGTTGCCGCTGGTACCGCCGCTGCTGTCGTCGTCGATTTTGCCACTGCTGACGCCGGCTGCTCTGCGAGCGTGTCGATGAAAATGGCCATCACGAGGCAGGAACGTGAGTAGTACACACCGGCATTTCTCGCTCTCTCGCGCTCGCTATATGCGCGGCGCGGCTCAATTTGCGCCGTAGCGATGCGCGCGCGCGGGCGAGCCGATAAAGATCGTCGTCCAAAGTGCAGCGAGATGCAGATGGTGATTTGGAGTTGTATACACTGAAAAAAAATTTGTTAAATCGAAGTAAACGTTTCCTTGAATCGTACTGAGAAAAGATTTATTTGATGATAGTAAATATTTAATTATGTTTAGACTGGTATTCATCAATTCAATAAATATTTACTAAATTTAAGAAATATTTACTTTATTTAAGTAAATCTTTTCTTACTACGATTCAAGGAAACGTTTACTTAGATTTAACAATTTTTTTTTCAGTGTATAGGGCTTTTGTCGCTTTGGAGAAAGTGATGGATACGCGGGAGATGCGGTGCACTCTTTTTTAATGTAGGAGCTTTGTTTGGCGATGGTAATATGCCGATTTAATTGACGATTTGGTCAGACTGAATAACATTGACCAAGAGACTATTTAGAAAGGTTGGGAGATGTTCGTGTTTCGGCGTACTGTCGTGTAGATGCGTTTCGCTGAAAGCTAATTTAGGGAAACAGGATTTCGTTAAATGAATATTTTATGAATTTAAATGTAAAGAATGTGTTTTATTTGGATATATTGCCACGACGTGTTACAGTCCAGAGTCGAAGCAGAACTGATTTTTCTCGTTCTTTGTTTTATGAGTTTTATCTTAAGCTAAACAACTAAGATGAAAAAGGAGCCAGTGTTTCACTGGCTATCTGAGTATATTAAAGGAAATATAACATATAATATCATGTGCACAGCATGAATAGCTAGAAATTTACGTTAATGATTTGAGTTTTATACATAACTTTGTTCTTAGAAATGACATTAAGTGATAATATAGAATATTGTTCGTGAATAAATAAATACATGTGTAGTGTGGATAATAATATTAATAGGATAATAAAATAGTACATAATTATAAATTCACAAAATAACTCATAAATATATAAACGCGCACAGTTTGATTTTACTGAAAATAATCTTTAGACTAGAATATCGCTTCAATCGTTAAGTTATAAATATTCAGAGATTAACGTTCATTTTAACTCAATAAATGCTTCTTTTCAAACGATGCAAAAATAGATTGTACGCACTTAAATCGCAACGACCAAATAAATATTTATTCAATTTATGCAAGACGTTATTTTTAATTTTTTTTACATCTCGATTTAAAGAAATTAATATGTTCATTATTCAATAATATGATTTTTTGATGAACGTGTGTTAGTAAAAATTACACACTATAACATACATAGTCTTCTCAATGAATATTATGACGTAAACGCATTCAATGGCTCATCTTGACTAAGCAACTCGTAGTTAAAATCGATTCTGACGTCATTCTTTGCTCACGAGGACCTTAAAACAACTTGAAGCAAGTTCTCTTTGACGCGACGAACACTTGCCCTTCTTACAGGAGAATGACTAAGTGAGAAGCAAAAAGTTTTATAATTCTCTTTGGTACATTTAAATGTTAGAAATGTAAAATAAGTAAAAAAGATTTTAATGAAATGTATAATGGATATTCATTAAAATATTAATCTGCATACAGTTTTTCCGCGGTTAAAACAATGGCATATCCCATATTTATTCCATACTTTGAACATTGTAATTGCGTTGTAAAATTCGCTGAAAGTGTGAACAATTAGCATATTCATATTTTTGAAAATATTCATAGAATTTTAATAAATGAAGCTTCAATGGAAAATACTAAATGTCAAACGTCTTCTCGCTCATTGTCGACATGTGTACACCGAGTAAAATTTACTAGTGTAAGTTGCTATATGCTGCCTTGGCAAATACTACTGGCACAATCTGATGCATTGTCACTGGTACAAAATTTCTTGCATACGACATCAAACAAACTTTCCTACTTAATCTAGTCAACTAATTTCATAATAAGCATCTGTTTTTATGTACTAGCTACATATATCGACGCTCTTTACGAAGACTAGCACATTTTTGCTTTCTCAGAAACTGCTATTTGCTTTTGTCAGATGCCTCTTACAAAAACTAGAACTATTTTGACTCCGAAAAGACGAATATTTTGTTTAGAATCTCCAAAAATTACTACTTTTCGTAGCAAGCTCTTGAAAAAAAGTAGTATTTGTCGAGAATTTTGAATCGTGCCAGTCTTCGTAAGGATCATCGACATGCCAATTACATAGTTTTAACAATTCCTCCCAAAAGTCTCCCTCCAACATTCCAAACAATCCTACCAACCTGCCTTCAAAGGAAACCCACCTCCCGCTCCGTAACCTTTCTTTCCCCTCGAACCCCAAACCCGCGCATGCGCACAAAGCGCACAGCTCTCCAAGCGTTTCTTTTTCTTCCTCCGCTCCTCTTTGTTTATCTCGAGCGAGTTCGTAACACGCACGTATGTAGTCGTACACACACACATGGCAGGCGTGCACGTATACGTGTAATGTCACCGCGGCAACGGGGCGCCATAAGGGGGATGATTCACGCGTTGGGTTATATACTTTCTTTCTCGTGCGCAGTTGTTGTCCTCCCCCGCCCTACTGACACCGACGACGCTCCTTCCATCCTGCAGACCTATTATACACCTCTTCCTTTGTGGTGCGAAGTGTGTGTATATATATGTATATTTATATATATATATATACGTATTAAGCGGCGAGATGTCGCCGGGGACCCCGAATTCGGTCAATCGCATTCCTCGTGAGATTACGGCAGGCGTGAGTCGAGGGCCGACGCCTCGCGGATTATGCGCACAGAATGCGGGGTATAGGGTGTTTGGGTATCGATGGATTTCAGCAGCTTAGGGAAATTGAGGGAGATTAGAATCTATTATTTGGGTTAAGTGTTTTCTAAATAGAATATGATTGGAAAGTTACGAAAAAATTGGGAAGATTATCGATATTCGATTAGCAGTGTAGTCGTGTAGATCATGACATCAGGTAGTTCCTCTGTAAACTTTCAGAACTTTCCGATATCTTAAAAATTGAAAAGCTATCAAAAGTTTGAAAATGATGTGACATCTGAACTTTAACCAGTGTGATCGTTAACCGATACGACGTCGATCAAAGAACCTTTAATTGGCCATAACTTTTGTAAATATTAGTTTATTTTCAAAATACAATAATAAATACACGACGGCTTAGATTCTTTATCATATATGATTATGAATACTGATCAAAAAATAAATCTATTGTTGAAAATGATGTGACATCTGAACTTTAACCAGTGTGATCGTTAACCGATATGACGTCGATCAAAGGACCTTTAATTGGCCATAACTTTTGTAAATATTAGTTTATATTCAAAATACAAAAATAAACACACGACGGCTTGGATTCTTTATCACATATGATTATGAATACTGATCAAAAAATAAATCTATTGTTCTTATAAAAAATAACCTGTACATCTTCTACGAATTATATTTAATTTTTTTTAAATACACACTCTTCACTACTGTAATTTCAAAAAGCTCAGGTCACAAAAGAGCAATTAACTTTTATCAGGCTCTGCGGTAGATTGATGCGAAACGGGGGGAGGGACTGGAGTTCAAGGTCATTAAACACATAGGATGTACCGGTCCGCAGTAGTTCCTAAAGAATCACACCTGTTGAAGCCTTGAAAAAAAAAATAAATTCACTTTACACCGGTCAAACAGATATAAAAACCCTGGCACTACACCATCTTCCGTCCGAAAAAAGAGACCACGAAAATTCTTCGCTCTATACCTATGACTTCGCCGCCTTCTCTCTATTTTTTTTCCTGTTCGCCCGCAGAACCACGCTCCGTTTATTTCGGTAGTCCGCGACACGGAGAGGGTCACACGTGGATTACGCAAGGCGGCAGCGCCAGCAGGCGGCGGAAAGCTCCTTGGCTCGGGAATCGCGCTTAATTCATTCGCGTGTCAGCGCGACGGGGGCTCTCTTTGTCGCTTCGTGAATTCCGAAATATATACCTATCTTGCGGGTCGCGGGACATGGAAAAAGAGCCGCGGAGTATTATCTGTGTCGCGAGAGAGAGAGAGAGCGCTGTGAATCACTCGCACTCGACGGATTGCAGCGGATGCAGGATTCTTTTGTGGCGAGGACTGTTCTTTTTCGGGGTTTTGTGATATTCAAAGAGCTGTATGGAAGAGTATTTAATCAGTATTTTGTGAAGACTTTTTTTTGGGAGTAGTGTATTTTTGCGTAAATACGTATTAAGGTGGAGTTGTGCATGCCGATATGTGACCAAAGAGTTCTTTTATTATTCATTTTTGATAATTATGATTGTTTTTAAATTAATATTTTGAGATCTGTAAATGTGGTAAGAATTAAAAAATTAACTTGTTATGGAAGATACAAAATTTGGAATTACAGTGATTTAAATGTAAAACTAAAACTTTGAACGGGGTTTTCTTGAAACAAATTTATATAATTAAAAAATGTTCCATGCGACTCAGATTTCATGGACTCTGATTGAAACTTTAAGATTACTTTTATACATTTGCAAACTAAATTCGCTTGAAGTTAATTTATATAATATGCTCATAAAAAGCAAACTGAATACATAATATCAAAACTTTTAAACCAGCAGTAATTTCTATATATTTTTCATTCTTATAATCATAACTCGATATAAAATTTTAAAATTAACAGTAAGAGACTCAACAAATACTGAAACATTTAGAAAAATGTATTTTAAAAAAAGCACGAACCACGAATTAACCCTATAACTTTTAAATTTAGATATAAAAATATAACGGCAACATTTTACTCAATACTCGTGTTCTTATTTTTCAAATAACCCCATAGTTTAGTTTCTAAAATATTACAAATCCCAGTATCGCGCACTTGGCGATACTCTATTTATAAAAATCGCATAAATACAGAATTGACCCTAGCCTCGAAACCTGAAAAACGGCTTCGATCAAGCCGACAAAGGCAAAAGCCAATAATTCTATGCGCGCGCTTCGCTCTTAGCCAAACACGCGATCGTCGATCGATCGCTAAACTATATACCACGCGCGTGCACTCTCGGGCGCGTGTTAATTGTCGCGCGTGGGAATAATTGGGCGAGCGATTATCGGCCAGCTACGGCAGCTGCTCGCGCGGCAGAAAATCCTCGAGAGGCCTTGGCGCTTCCAATAATAGCGCCGATGCCGGTCGCGCATTTATACGCGCTGGACGTCATTATTGCACTGCGCGGAAGCGCAACCAAGCTGAGAGCAGTGCAGCCGTAACCCGCAACCGTAACCTTCCCCAAGGTGCATTCTTTTGTACGAGCGAGCCGCGTGCCCCATTGTCTTGACGAAGGGGGACACTGGCCACTTTGCCAGTCGAGTTTCATTCTTTTCTGTGAGGTTACACGGTGTGTCGTAGGAGGGCTTTTAGTTTTAATGAATGTAAATTCATTCTTTTTTCTTTTTTTATATGGAAAAATGCATGTGTCTAGTGTTAGATTTGTGGCCATGTTTGAATGGACGAGAGTCGTACAGCACCGACCGTCATAATATAGTACTGAAACCGCGAGTTTTAGGCTCCCACTGATAAATGGCAGTACTATAGATATGTTCAGTGCTCAAGAGGTACTTCTAAGAATTGTCAAGCGTGGATTTCGATTGCCAGAATATCCAATGTTTCCCGCGTACTTATTCAGAAGTTCAAGATTATAAATTTAGATACATTTTTTTAAAAGTTAAAGTTACAATATTGAAAGTTTTAAATACGAAAGACAAAGTTGAAAGTCAAAGAATTCCTAATTGCAATAGTCATAACAATAGTAATTATATAATTTTAAGTTTCTGATTTATGGGTATATTCTATATACGACTTTCATAATTATGAAAGTTTTGATTCTTACAGTTCTGAACTATGAACTATCGATTAATAATAGATTAAAACTATTTGATCATGCTTATTCTGACTTTGAAATTCTGAATGGAGATATGGAAAATTTGTTCTTATTAATTGAAAGTTTCTTGTCAAAAGTTATTTTCCAAAGGTCAATCAAATATTCAGTGCTCAAGCTAGCTAAATACTAATTAAAAATTAATCAAGTACCATTGAGACCTATAAACAATTTTACTAAAACGTAAAGGTGTTTATAAAACCCTTTTTTGAAAAATAAAAATCTTAACCTTTCGATTTTTATTAATAATAAATTTAGATAATTAAATCAATTTAGGTAAATAATCAAAACTAATTAATCGGTTCAAACAGTTACAGTCACAAATCAAATTTCTATTCAAAATTTTGCTTGTCAACCCAGCAAACAAAAGTTATAACCAAAATAACTATAGATAGCGGTACTGCACGACGCTCCCTTACACCTCATTCAATTCTCGATTAATGATTTTCGTTCCGCGCAAGCATAAAATCTAGAACGCCGCTATTCCCGAATCGAATCCACTCTAATTTTCCAATCTAATCTCCGAGAGACTTCGCTTTTTTTATACTCGGGCACGAGCTTATTATATATTTTTTATCACGATCAAAGTTCGCGACGTCTCGAAAAAAGCGAGAGCGGCGACCGACTGGGTCCCCCTCTCTCTCTCTCTCACTCTCTCTCGCTGCTGCTTTTGCTTATCTGGAGCAAAGCCAGGCTAGTGCACTTGAATGTCTATAAAATTCAGCGCAAGCTCTGCAGTGGCAGCGGCGGCAGCGAGGGATGAGCCGTAATTGCGTGTATTATTAGAGAGCCCCGGTAGTACAGAGAGTGACTCTGGATTATTTTTTATGTAGACCAGTAATTTTTTCGAATTGGTGTAGTCTAGCTTGCGTGATTATCGTGACAGGTGATTTAACACTTTTATAATCTGTTTTCTATTTTAAATAGAAATAGGGTTCTATTTTAAATAGAGTTAAGCTAATTTTCTTTTCGTATAAATTTTTGTATGAACGTTGCTTCAAATACATTTGTTTAAAATTGTCTTGTAAAGTTTTCGAAGAATTATGTATAGGTACAGTAAATAGATTCTATGTAGACTACAATAGGTAAATAGCAAGTAGATAATTCGTGCAGTATTGCATTAGTTCTAAATGCAAATTTATTGATCCACATTTAGTATTGACCTTTTTTTCATACTTATATCTTTTTTTATTTTCGCCTCCTTTTATCGTATCGCTAAACTCTCACAAATACACTGTTGCGGCTTTTATGAATTTTCAGTTACAGCTAATAAATTATATTTTAATTTATGTAACTAAAAATTAAATCACAATTTATATTACAAATGTATTATTTATTTGCATGCAATTGAAAACATAAATAAATAAAGGAGAATGTGTAAAAGTTTTAAGGGATAATAAATGTACAGGTAATGCAAAGATGATATGTTGTACTATATTTTAATTTATCTGGTTAAATTATATTTTGTTGATTGAGTCTTGCAAATTGAAGGAAAATTTTTAAATGTTGCGAATAATCTTTTAAATTACTTAATTACTTTTTCTATAAATATACAGAAGGAATAGTGTCAAATTTAACTTTATGGGATAAAAAATACAAATAAATCATGAAGATTGTATAAATTTCTTGTGGGGCTAAATATTAGCATTTCTTAAACATTTCCCTTTTCAGTGACGTGCTTGGCAAATTTTTATGTTATATTTAATTAAAAATTTATTTACAATTTTTGAAGTTTTCATTAGTATATGCAAATTACAAATTTACGTTTTCAAAAAATTAAAAATATCTATGTAACCAACAATTCAAGTGCAAATACTTGAATTTGCTTTTCAAAGCACAAAAATGTACGAAAATTCATGAAAATGTGCATAAACTTTTAATGATCAGTTGAAAGTTCGCTGATCCGCTTGAAAAAGCCTCCCTTGCGCAACTGAAAATTCACAAAGAAAATCTTCAACCGCAATACTCAAAAACTGCTCACCTCCTCTGAAAAGCGTTAGACGCAGTCCGAGGTGAAAAAGCCTCGCGCAGAGAGTCTCTAATTAAAGCCGAAGCTCGAGAACAAGGAACTCTAGCCGAGTCTCAAAACTAAGCCAAAAAGCCTCTCTTTTTTTTCTCCTCGCTCCAAAGCCAGCAGCAGCTGTCAAAGACAGACTACCTATAAAGCTTCCCATCTCTTTCTCTCTCTCTCCTTGTCTCAACTCCGCAGTCGACGAAACTTTTCGCGCCGAGTTCATAGTTACATCTACTACACGCGAGAGACGGTAGACACGCTCTCTGCGAGGGCGAACTTTTGCAATGTTTCGGGGAGGGCGATGTACCCGTGTCTATATTTTCCTCTATCTCTCTCTCTGTCTCCGTTGGCTCGGCGGACACGGGGGACAGACAGAATCGATTTCGCCCCCGCAGTTCACACTGCGCTCGTGCTATAGGTGGGAGGAGAGCAGGCGATGCGATGCTCTCGCTCAACCCTTTCTATAATTTCCGTATACAAACAGCGCGCACGTGTAGTGTACGTGCATGCGTGGATCGGATAGGGTAGTCTGTCGGTTCTCGATTTTCCTGTGGGTTTTCATTAATTCCCCGCTGGCTTGCGGGCGTATACTGCTTTTCGTTGATTTCGTGTACTGATTTTGGTTATTTTCCGTGCCCGAAGTTATTAGGTTGTTGATATCTACGTTTTTCTTTTTAGTTTGATATGTTTTATATAGTCGGGATAGCGATAGTATTAGCATATATATATAATTTAAAACCGTATAGTCAAAATACACTGAGAAATATTACTGTTTAAATTTTGAAGGGATATTTATACTCGAAAATCTTCGATGAGTGGTTCACTTATGACTCTTTTCAAGTAAATTTAACTCACAGAAGAGAGACGAGTTCTTCAAGTGATAAATTAGTCACTCGAAACCTATCGAGGAAAAATATTGCTTTTTGAAATTTAGGAGTATATATTATTATATTAATTTAAAAATGAAAAAAACATGTAATGAAACATTACAAATAGTATAGCAAAATTTATTATTTCTGATTGTATACTAGGAACATGTATGGCGATTTTTTGTAAAGATTTTGATATTTGATTTAAAAATTTCTCATCATAAAATTTAATGTTTAATATGTGTAGATATGGTATATTTAGAGAAAATTAAGTATGTCTCCATGTACAAATGGGAATAGAAAATGAAATAGTAATTTTTGCAATACTATTTCTCCCATTGTATTATATCTCATATTTGATAAATCTCATTCAAACTCGTTAATATACTCGTTACTTCTACATTAAACAAAGAGTTAATGATAGATTTATTTATTATTTTTAAAAATATCGAAAACCCCATTTATTTAATTATCAAACAAGAATTAGTTTATCTGCGTTAAATAACTAGTTTAATTATCTTGAGTACGAAATTTATTGGAAAGAACCGAGTGAGATTGTCTGCACACATATATATATATATATATATATATATATATATATATATATATATATATATATATATATATATATATATAAATTATATACCAAGGAGAAGAAAACGAGCGAGGGAGCAAGCTGCTCTCCGGCTTGTCTGACGTGTCGAACAAAATCAATAACAGGAGCGCCGTTTACGTGGCTTATACGTTATAAAAGTAAAGGTTGTTGTTTTTTTCTGCAATTTCAGCTTCTATTTCAGTACCGAGTTCTTCTTTTTTTATTGGCAATTCACTGGCAAAGTCTTGCTACGTAGAATACGTGTAAAGTGTATAATTTAATGATTATTCGTCCTTTTAAAATTGAAAGTCGTTTGAGAATTTTTGATACAAATGCTGCATTGCAGTGGGATATTTACTTCATTGTGAGTCGTAACGCTAATCTATTTTTGATTGTCGATGGAATCTACATTATCGGGGCAATGTCGAATATTCATTCTGAGAATCTTTTATTCAATAATCAAGTACTTGCCGCCAGCGGTCAGTCTTGGAAAATTTTGAATACGATCTGGAATTTTTTGAATCTACCCGTAAAAATTTACCAAATTCGAATTATTCAACAAGTTAACCCATATAATTTCTCTCTTATTATATCGATACTAGAAATATATAATTATATACTTAAAAGTAGTATATATATATAATGGATTATATGGTTAAAAATATGTTTAAAAAAATGTAAAAGGATTCGTCCCGTATATAAATCAATCAATCAATGTCCTAAATTTACTAAAACAAATAATCCTATTTATTTTATCAATAAACATTTCAAACAAATTTCGAGAAAACTGAAAAAAACACGCCTATACATCAGCTCGATCGACCCAACCCAGCTGTACATCGCGAAAAGAGAAACGAGCCAGCGCTATCGGCGCGCCACATCTCGCCACGAGAATAGCTCGCGAAAAAAAGCCGCCACTCGGCGACAAGTATAAGGCCGATTACGCGCTAAAGGAATAAAGAACAATACCATAAGAGTAACATTGGTTAGTAAATCTATATATATATATAAGGAACGAGAGGAATAAGCTACTTGTTCCTCTTATTCTTCCTATATATACATATACTAACCAATGTTACTCATATGGTATTTGTTCTTTATTTCTGTAGCGTGTATAATCGGCCTAAGGTACACCACGTATCCGAACGGCCGAGCCGCACGCAACTTTACCGATCGCATGGCGCGCGCGCGTGCCACTGTGTTGCCGCCACGCGGCGCGTACGCGTATTACATCGTCTCGCGACGCGACCAGCCCACGATAATGACCGACCTCCCCCTCCTTATTCGATTTCCTGAATGAAAAGAGGATGGTGCTATGGTTGGATGGAGTGGGGAATGGCCGAGAGGGATGTTTAATTGGAATTACGGAAATTCACGAGTGTTGAGATGTTGCTGGTTGATTAAACTGGACTGTAGTTGACGTGGGTCGATAATTTCGATTTGTATTAAGTGGAATTTGGGTTATTAGATCGTATGTGATGAAATTTGATGTGTTGGGGTTTTTGAAGTATGCATTTATCATCGAATGGACAAAGATATCTATACAGATTTTTACTGAAAAGAAATATAAGCATATTGTATTGGTTTTGTGGGAAGCAAGTGTAATGAGAGAGTACGCAAATGAAATAATATTTCAAGACCTTTATTGAGGGACTTATCTGACGTTATTCCTTGTGATCGAGAGGCTCTACTCTCCAAAATCATTATCAATGTTTTGTATTTGTATATGCCAATATGCGTATGTGAGTGTGCCTGCAAAGAATGTTGAATTTGGTTCTTAAAACTATGACCTAATCGAACAGGCTTTTGTATGTAACTTTAGCGAGATATATAATACAAAATTTTTCAGTATAGTATAAGGAATAATTTAAACCTTTTGATATCTCCAAATTCAAGTGTTATCGTGCTTTAATGTTTTTATCACGAAACTAATTTGCATCTTTGGAACTTCTACTGTGATTTGATACAAAGGAACTCTTATCGCGTATAACCATTGTAAATATATATATTTTTGTAAAATCAGTAGATCATAAAATCGGTACGAACTTGCTTTCTATTTAAACTGAGAGAATTGTACAGTGTACTCCCAAATTTAAATTATATTTTTAGATTTAATTTTTAACCGTCAAAATGTAATTTCAGCTTCGGCATTATAAAGCGATAATGATGTTATCGCATCACAAATTCTAATAAACTTCCCTCTATATTTAAATATCATTATCATTATCCTCCATTATATCGTTATCTAATTACCCGATAGTAATGCTAATGAAAGTCAAACAAGGTTTCTTCAAACAATTAATCATAACGAAAAGCATCTATTAAATTCAAATCGAATTATCTTTGTACAGCGAGCGGGGAAACACTTGTTCGGCCGGTGCTGCCACCTTCGGTGTTCTGCCTTCGCGCTCCTTCTCTCCGTCTCCCTTCCTCTCATTGTCAGCGGCGCGCACGTATTAAGGTTTTGCTCCGTCTCTCTTCTCCGCGGAGTCGAGCCGCGTCGCGCTCCGCTCCTCCCATTCGTTCTCCACCTACACGTACACACATTGGCTTCCATCTGTTTTCTCCTGTGGTGGCTTGAATTTTTCATCGCCGAATTGCGTCTCGAGCGGCTGGACGCTGCAACGAAATGCCGAAAACAGTGTAGGTGTAGGTGTGCGGATGTAAATTTAGTAATGATGTAATGGCACTGTGATGTGTTGCGCGGATGGTATTTCGATTAACTGGGTTTTAATGTCTAGGTTGAGGCTTTCATTCAAGAGTAAAATCAGCTTAAAATAGGTGGATTTGGGTATAATCGTTTATTCGGATGTAATAATCTCTGCTGGGTGTATATATACACGTTCGTCAACCCTGTTCCATATTTTCGTCATCTCGGCCAACTTTCTCGCGTTCCTCTTTCCTTCTGTTCCGTTCGCTGCATCTACTCCCCCCCTCTCTCTCTCTCTCTCTCTCTCTCTCTCTCTCTCACAAGTTCCCCTTCACCTTTGCTCTGCACCGTCTTTTTCACTGTTTGGTGACTCTCCCGTTTTTATCTCATCCTGTGTACAATCGCATCGGTTCCTTCCCTTACTCTCTTTCTCTCTTCTTACATTTTTTTCCATTGAAATATCTTTTTCGCGTCGGCCAGAGCCGAAAATCCTTTTCGGCGCCTCGTTCAATTCGGGTGCAATGGAGAAATTGTAATACATATAGAGATACTTTTCTGGTAAAAATTACTGCGAAATCATAGTAAACGTGGAACATCCTGACTTCGTGGTGAAAATTACCTTAATGAGTGGTATACAAATTCACATTATTCATCATAATTAGTATCATTTAAGCGTGGATACTGGATTATTGCAAGTTTTATCGTTCAACAGGGTAATTTTTTATGCGAAGTCATAGGATGCCCTACGTTTGATCCTATATGATTTTCATTGTAATTTTTATTAAAAAATTTCTCTGTAGTAGGTTTTAAGAACAATTTTTTAATTTTTATCAAATAGTATAATAATTCAGGCACATGTTGCCAAAGCTCGAATGTTGCTACACTTCCAGCAAGGTTCACGATACATATAGTAATTTTTAACGAAGCCATATAGCAAATATAGCAATATACTGGTTTTTGTCAGTCCGCCACCAATAAAAATTCGTCAACAACTTCCAAAATCTACCACCCACAACATCTCTTCATTTCCACATCCTCATCCATTTTCCGTCGATTTTCTCTTCTCCCCAACCAACCTCTCCACTCTCTTCCTATACTATATTCCGTTCCGCGTTCGGTCCGCGCTCGTCGACTTCCCCTCGTGCCCTCCATATTTTCTCTCTCTCTCTCTCTCCTCTCCTCACTTCCCCACCTCTCGGGGCCTCCGCGTGCTTTCTCTCCTTTCCTCGTCGGCCGCCCCGTGCGCTCTACTCGCAGCAGCACCAGGTTACACCAGCATAGCGCTGCGCTTCCAGTGCCTCTCTCTCTCTCTCTCTCTCTCTCACTCTCACACTCGCTCACTCACTCTCTTTCCCCCGTGTGTGTGTGTGAAAAAAAGAGCAGCAGCAGGTTCTCGGCAGTCTGTGCGCGAGTGCCGCATGGGGCGAAGCTGAAGCTCGTATCAAGAACGACGCGCGCTTCCCATCGTGTATTTCGGTAATACTCCATTTGGGAGAATTCGAACAGCGAAGCTCTTGTACTCGCACGCGCGCACTCGGGGAGACACACACGATGGTGCGCAAAAATAACTCGAGGCAGCCGGTCGAGGAGCTGCCCGAACGAGGACCTGGTGAGTCTTGCGGCCGTTGGGGGATATGTAGCGCGCGCGCCTGCATACGCGGATGGGAACATATGGTTCGTGACGCCGTGCGTGCCGCGACACGTGGGGTCTTTTTTCGAGACTGCTCGGCCGCTCGAGCCTTTTAAAGTTTAAAAGGATGCGTGCTGCTGCTGGTGGAGGAGCGCGCGCGCGCGCGCGTGACTTTTGTATCGATTATTTGGCCTTTGGCGGTTTAGGAGAGTGCGCACGTTGGTGATTGCGTTTGAGATGGATGGATCGTGAACTTGAGGACACGGAAATACGTTATGGATTTTTCACGACGGTGCGGTGTATTAATAAACGCCTCGCGTGAAATTCTCGTCTCGCACCTTTACGCGCTGGTAATTTTAGATTTTCGATAAGCTAGATAATTTTCCTTGTGCGTGTGGTTCTGGTCTAGTTCGTACGGAAATTTTATACCTTGTCAAAGGTGGGTTTGATACGTTTTCTTTTTCATATAATTTAATTATCGATAAATTAAAATAAATTGTAAACAGCATATTTTCTGTAGCTAAAGATTGACAAAGGACAGATTTCTCTGGCAAAGAAGAGTCACACACAATTATATAAAACTAACAAGCACCATACAACTGATTCTGTATCTTTCATTCACAAATACCTCGCTACTCTCTAAAACCGAGACAGTGAGAAGTATGTCACTGCCACCGAATCAGTGCAAAATCCACCGATCCAGCCATTGAACATTCCCCAATTCGCACCAAAACTATAAATATTCATCACTTTCTCATTCCATCCGCCATACATTTCACCATACTTCATTATCCAAGAGTACAACCGAAACGAACCACCATCTGTTCTCCAGCACCTCCGTCGAACCCTCGAATCCGTTCGATGCCCCGCGTCCATCCTCCCCCCCTCACCTTGAGCTCTTTCTTTCAAATACTTATACGTTCCGATACCGATTTCATCTCCACGCTCCCATAACGAAAAATCCACAACGTGGCTAGTCCACCGCCGCAGCCGCAACAGCAGCCGCGGGATACTCGATCCGAGAGAGAGAGAGAGAGAGAGAGAGAGAGAGAGAGAGAGAGAGAGAGAGAGAGAGAGAGAGAGAGACTCGCGCGTGTACGCGCCTACGCGACGCGGTACCGGTTTGACATCAGATATATATATGGCAGCTCGTGTATTATGCAGCCGCGAGTGAACGGTGTACACACACTCGACGGCGGCGGTGGCGGTGCCGCACCACGCTGCAGACCGGAGTGAGAGTTAGTTCCCTTCCTTTGTTCCCTTAGGGTGTCTCTCCACGAGTTTTAAACGCGAGGTACGAACACAGAGCTGTGCGTGCACGGCTTTTGCCTCGCCATTTTCTCACGGCGACGCGTAGCGGCTTGTCTGGGATTAATTTCGAGATTTTTCGCTTTGGAGGGATTAGAGGTTTATCTAAAAATGCTTGGAATGAATATCTGTGACTGTGTTTTTCACAATTTCTTGAGTGAGATTTCACTCTAAAATTGTGAATATATAGTCACTTATTGAGTGAGATATTGTCACTCCAAAAGTTTTAGAGAGAAGGTGACGATTTGTAAATGGTAATTTATAAAAGAGATCTCTGATTTAAGATCGTATGCGATTATGTCACGTTGAGTTCTTTGGTTTGAAATAAGGCATATATTGATCTATTCTCATCGGCCCGATAAGGGCTGCCGATGTACTCACCTATAAATAAATAAATACACACCTCATCGATGCGTCATGGAATCAGTTCCGATAGACAAAAAGAGCCGTTCCTACCTCGAGTCCACCCAATCCACCTCTCATCCTCCAAAAAATAAACCACGCCATCCAAAAAAAGAGAAATGAGCCACGTGCACGAAAAAAAGTAAGAAAGAAACGTACAACGTGCACGCACAATTATTGCCGCAGGTGCGCGTACGCGACGCGTGCATACGTACATTCGCGCAGATTAAAGCGGCAGAACGCGCGCGCGCGCCTAGGGGTCGACGATCGGAAATTTTCACGCGTCGCCGCCACTTGCCACACAAGCTCGTACACCTTTTATGTTTTTTTTTACATCGCGTTTTTGGAGGGAGACGCGGGCGCGCGCGCGAAATAATCGCATCGTGTGCACATGGCGGGCCGCGGGTTTATGACGATCCAAGGTCGCGCACACCCACACACAGATAGAGACACGGCCGGTAATGATGTGCCACGACGACGACGACGACGACGACGACGACGACGGCGACGACGACAAGGTGTAGATGATGCTCCACAAGTGCTTAGGCTTGTAGAGCTAAGCGTACCTTGCCCCGATAATAGGTTATTTACATTTTTCACGACAGATTTGAAGAGCTGGCTCGGGCAAGTTCTGCGCGGAGATGAGTAATAAGGGATTTATTCGAATTCGAGGAAACTGATTGTACAATTGGATGGCTGTTGAGAGATGTGGTCGTAATGAACGCGAGATTGTCACTTGAAACTGAGCGAATTGTATTTCACGATGACAATGCAGCGATTGAATTCAAGAGAGATGTTGTCAATCAAAATTGGTCGAATATTGAAATTACGAAAGTTGAATAAATATTATTTTGATAATAATCATTGCTTACTTTAACAGCTACAATGATTATTTATTAATAATCGTGGAGATAAATATCGGTCCAATGATAAATGTTCTTTATCGTTGTCCAAAATTTTCGGTAAAATTTATTTACCTGACTTCATTAAAGAGTTTTGTTTTTGTATTTAATTATATATGAACTTTAAATTAATAATAAATAAAACTTTTTGATTAATTCCATTGAAAAATATTAATACTGTAATTAAAGCAATCGCCAGTGACAGCAGAAACGCGGAGGATTCGCATTTTTTCTCTTTGCACGAATTTCTATTCTTAGTATGCCGAATTCGATCTTACGTGAATTCGTCTGACTCGCTATTTGGGACGCCCGACTCCAAAACACTAAAATAGCAATAGACACATACGCAGCGCACCGTTAATAATATTTTTATGCATTGTAATAATAAACATCATTCTAAATACACATATTCTAATTTTATTTTTATAACTCACTTATCTAATCTAATTAAAATACGTTAGAATATTATATATTAATATACAGTAGTCTAATTTTATTGTACTTTTTTCTATTAAAAAAAAATTCATTAAGAAAATGGTCTTCAGGCGTCACCCTTAATTTAATCATCTATGTAATATTTGCTTTCTATATCAAGTGTTCTAAAAAGCAATTCCGTGTTAATTTGATTAAAAGAACGATCACTCAAAAATGTAAAAAAAATATATTTTTCTCGTTAGGTATTTAATTAGTCGAATTATGGACAAACTTCATAGTGATGTGATATGCAAACGAGTAGGTAACCGTTTAAAAAAAGATTTTACAACTCGGGTTATCATCATTTTTAGTTTCCTGTAAAGCTAATTTGCAATACGTTTTAAAAATACACGACTTACAAGCGATCTATGACGAAACTTAAAATACAACTTTATATATTTTTCAGCTAAAAGTTGAAATCGTTATCTTTCCATTTTCAAATACACGCTCCAACTTCTCTGTTTATCAATCATCAATCAATTGTCAAAGTCAATTTAAAATTCAATATTCTTGTACCATTTCTCCGAGTATCATTGAAAGTCTCGAGAATTCAAATTAGATCGTTGTAATACAGCTTGAGACTTTGTAACTTTGTACATAATGGTACAATATTATATAATAAAGGGCACGAAGGGCATGCTGACTTCGCTTTTCCATAATTCGCTCTCCAAGCTAACTTACAACTAAACTATTCATCGGCTTATCCATCACTGGACACGCGACTTATTACAACAATCGACCTTCGCCGACCCCCTTAACAAGCCGCACACACGACTCAATCACCGAATCAAAGGCCACGCGCTCGCCCAGTCCAATGCCCCTCGATAAAAAAAAAACAGAAAGAACGGAAAAAAAAGAAGCGCACGCCTAATACCTAATTACCGTCACGCTCGTCGTGCGGGAAATTTCGCCGAGATCGCCGAGCGGCTTCTCTCATAAATATACGTGCACCGGAAGCACATCTATATATGCACGCACCGGCGCTGCTGGCCGCGGTGTACAATTTGTTACCAGGTGGACTTTACTCGCGCTGCTCTCTCTCTCTTATATATCCCGCGTGCGATGATGTCACCGACGTCACCGCGGACGTGATTTTCATACCGATGGATTTTTTCGTGCACGCGCCATGGGGTGTTGGGTCGGGCTCGGCCGCCCCCGCGCTATTAGCAGCGCGAGTAGTCGATCGCGAGCGGACGGAGAGTGAAGACGTGGCTCGGAGGCCCCGCGATTAATTAATCGCTCGCTGCGGTGTGGAGGAGAGTGCGCGCGCAAGGAGATCCGAACTTGCTCCGGCTGTGGGAGATCGAGAGTTGGAAAACAAGTAGGGTGTTGATGGATTTAAGGGTGTGGGGTGCTGGTGGATGGTTGGGGATTGTTGGGGAATTAGTAGATGAAGAATTTGATTTGCATTGGTTTACGTACACTGAAAAAAAAATTTGTTAAATCTAAGTAAACGTTTCCTTGAATCGTAGTTAGAAAAGATTTAGTTAAATAAAGTAAATATTTCTTAAATTTAGTAAATATTTATTGAATTGATGAATACCAGTCTAAACATAATTAAATATTTACTATTATCAAATAAATCTTTTCTTAGTACGATTCAAGGAAACGTTTACTTAGATTTAACATTTTGTTTTTCAGTGTATATTGAGTACCGTGTTAGTGAGGCGATTGATATTTAGCTGGTTCTTTTTCTGATTTTTAGTTTTGAAACTTTAGTGGGCTGACTATTGATGTGAGATAACTTTATTGTAAAATATCAAAAAAGTATGTATTGTATATGTATACTAGAGTTAAAAGAGAACCTAGCAATTTACTCTCTTGTAAAGAATAATCTGCTGTAACTCTATTCTTTACAAAAGTAGAAAATGTTATTCTAACCTCTTGAAAGAGTGCATTGGGAAGTTCACTCTTTTGATAAGAGTAAACTCCTATAATTTCCACTTTCATAAAAATATAAAAAGTAGGAAAATTTGCTCAAACATAGATGTTCTATTTTGCAATTAAACCATTGACTACCAGTGAAAGAAGTAGAAGCTACAGTCAAAATGTCAGCCTTATCAATCAAGTATTTTCTGAGATATCGCGGGAACATACATACTCACATACAAACAGCCGGCCAAAATTAAAGAAAATTTTTAAAAAGAGTAAACCACAAGGAGTTTTTATTCCTTGTAAAAGATTAAATTGCTAGCTTTACACTTCTTTGAGTTGATGTTTCTTGGTTTAGAGTGTATATCAGATGAACCTATCCCTTCTGCTAAAGTTTAATGAGAACTCATACATTTTTAAACGACAAATATTACGCCATAAGAAATCTTTGACACATATAAATATGATTTTGAATTCAAAGTGTCCACAGCAAGAACTTTCTAAATTTGATCGAGTAGAAATTTCACCGTCTGCAGCACTTCCAATGCGAGCGTTTTGTACCGTCTTACTCACTTGCGTGTTTTATCCGACATTCTATCTATATTGACGAAACATAAAGAATTCCATTGATAATAATAATAATAATAATAATAATGTTTTTATTTACAGTGGCAGCGCTGATTTACTGGCGCGATCCCAAAAAGTCGGGGATCGTCTTTGGTGCAACACTCGGTGTGCTTTTGTCGCTGGCCTACTTCAGTCTGATCAGCGTGCTAGCTTACATATCCCTCCTCACCCTCACCTTCACCGTCGCTTTCCGCATCTACAAAACTGTCCTCCAGGCCGTTCAGAAGACGTCAGATGGACACCCATTCAAGTGAGTCTCTTCCTTTCATAGACTTTTTACACTCTTTCACTCTTTCCCTCGCGCTTTGAGCATCGTGTATGACGCACTGACTTTTTTTTCAGTTCCGTGTATTCTTTACTTAAATTAAATATTTATTGAGCTTTTTTTGCTGGAAATATGGTTGTTTTGTGTAGAGAACGTTTTGTTCTTTTATTTTTAGATACATGAAGTAAGCGCGCCTTTATCATTACACGCAGATAAATATCTACCTATGTATATAATAATCATATTGTCAAAAAGTGACGAATCATTTCAGTATACTTATCACGTCAAAATTCTAAGTGTTGATTAAAATATTCCGAAAAACGATACCATCACATACGCTTTCGAGATTGAATTGACATACCGTCCACGTCAAAAGTTTTTCACTTAAAATCGATAATTATTCATCGTTCGAGGTGCTTTTTCAATTTCTGGCTTATACATCAGCGTCGATGAAAACTACCCAACTCTATAATAAAGTCGAGTCACGTCACCTGTAAATCGCATCAATATAATAAAACGAAACTGCCACTATTTTTTTATGATACATTATTCCATTAAATATCGTCCATCGATTCGCCGAGCCAAAAATAGAACAAGCACTTTGCGCGATGAACAATGTAGCATCGATTCCTAACGCCGAACCAACTTCCGACACACTCTTTGCCACTTCTTTGTCCGACACACGAATTATTCCAGTCGTTCGATTGGCTCGTGATATATATAAAAAGATCGTTGCTAATGGCTTCCATGCCCCTCGCAGAGACATCCTCGATCTTGACCTGGCGCTGCCCAGCGAGAAGGTGCACGAGGTCGCCGACATCGCTGTCGCGAACGCCAACGCCGCAGTGGGCGAGCTGCGCAGGCTCTTCCTGGTCGAGGACTTTGTCGACTCCCTCAAGTTCGGAATCCTCCTGTGGTCGCTCACGTACCTCGGCGCATGGTTCAACGGCATGACGCTCATCATCATTGGTCAGTATTGCCGCTTCGTTTACTTGCTGGGATAAGGGGAGGCACTGCGGATTGTTTTTATATTTAGATTCACATTGAACGTTACGCCAAACGCGTAAGAGAAGTTTTTTAAATTGTGTAGAAAGAATGTATAAAGTGCAAACTATAGGTGTTAAAAATTGCTCGAGAGGATAGATTTTTAATGTGTGATTTTATTTTCATTCAAAGCTTTTTTTAAATATCTATCTTCTGCCGTTTTTAATATTTTTAATTGAAACTTTGATCACAGGTTTATACGATACTTTTAAAAAAACTGCTTTTATAAGTGTAATGTAGCGTTTTGTATATCCAAAGATAAAATGGGTAATTCACCAGTTTTTTAGTAGTGCCTGACCTTTAACTAACCCATAGCTTTCGAAGTGACCTTGTTATAATTATTAATGACGATTGATTTTTTGCTTAGAAAACGTACAAAAATGAGTAAAATTAACTATGAGAAATGTGTTTTCTAAAAGTGACTTGCCCTTTCCGATTATCAAGTCAATTTTTTTTACCTATTCCGACCGAATTTGAAGATGACTGTCTAAAGTAGGCTGAGAAATTTTGGTTGAGAAATTTTGAAAATCTATCTGCAGAGTCAAAAAGAGCAAGCTTTTTTTTTTGAAGTCTTCAGAGAGAAAAGTCACTTTGTGAAAGTAAATTTTTTCTCGAGGAAAAGGTGGAATTTGGATGAAACAGATTGTAACGATAAATGACTCTTTGCAAGTGAGATAACCTTTCGCTACCGACGTGGTGGCATATGGACACAACGCGTTTTTATTTTTTGAATAATTATGTAAATATTTTGTATTTTAAATTCAAACCGCTATGTAAAGTCATAAAAAGATATAACGATTTTTTAGGGCAGACTCAGAATTAGAATAAGAAAATCATTTTAGAAAATTTTTTAGATTTTATGAAAATGTTTCATATTGACGTTAACAAGATTTTTACTAAATAAAGTTTTTTACTTTCATTCATTGAATGAAATTTTGATTCCAATACAGTCGCTTTACACCTAAATATAAGAAAAAATCACTCTTAACTGTGTTCCGTATTTATTTCAACTTCAACTCGTAGTAGTTTTTCAGAATTAGTCTTGCAATGAGATTCTAGATAATTACTTTACACTAAGAATCTATCAGATTTCTGAAAACATTTTTTATCCTTGATTTGGTTCATGGTACAATATATAGTTTTTCAAAACGAGAAACCAATCGTCATTTATATAGTGGCTTCAAAAGTAATAGGTTACTAGAATTCATAGATTATAATTACAATTTGTAAGTTACATGTAAAAAAGTTTAACCCTCTAAGGCCCAGGCATCAAAATCGTCGTCAACAATTCAGGGATGATTGTTGGACCTTGGCATTTGGATATGAGCAATAATTTTTTTTTAATTTTTGAGTTTTCTTGGCTATTTTGCGGTCAAAAATAACCTTGGCTCACCTAACGAGATCGAAAATGGTCCACTTCGACCTGATCCAGACAATTAAATTACATCAGGCCTTAAAGGGTTAAAACGTATAACTGTATTGAAATATCTTTTTACTTACGTAAGAATAGTAATTAATCAAACTTTTTCGATATGTTGTTTACAGGTGTGGTAGCCCTCTTCTCGTTGCCTAAGGTGTACGAAACGAACAAGACGCAAATTGACCAAAACCTTGCTCTGGTCCAAGCTAAAATCAACGAAATCACGGCCAAGTAAGTTTTGATTCGCGTTTTATTTCAATCCATCTCTTACTCGCTGCCTCTTTCCGATTAATTTAAAAATAACCTTTTATCTTCCTAATCTAATAAACGCATTTTTATTTGTGAATTTTCAGAGTAAAGGCTGCGATGCCCCTTGGCAAGAAGGCCGAAGCAACAAAAGAAGAATAAATGAGCGTTAAATGAGGCGTTTAATCGTTACAGAGCCGTGCAGAGAAGGAAAAAAAATAAGACAGAACGACGTATTTTAGAGCGAGAGACGAAGTGATGATGGCAAAAAAAAAAAGGATATCGGGTAGCGCGTGCACCGAGAGGACACACATTACAGCATCGCCGACTTTAACTGAACTGACCTGCGGATAATTACGAGAGAAGGGAGGGGAACAAAAACAGAGATTGTAAATAACGGACCACTGTTTTACTTCGGATAAATGTTGGATGTTGATCGATTGACACAGAGCAAACTTGGTGATATGTGATAGTTTGTTGTGTGTCACTAAAATGTATTGTAAAAGTTTACACGAGTCGGATAAAGAAAATAATGATAATCGATAACGAGAGAGAGCTCGATCTCCCGGGAAAATCACAAAATCTCGAGATCGAGCGATCATAAACACGCGCATCCATTATTTAAAATAAATGACAAAAAATCGAGATATCCTTTTAAAGTAAGAGAAAATAAAAAAATGCAAGTAACACTTAGCGATTAATTGTTCGTTATTGCGATACGATGGTGACGAATTTATTTAGTGAGCAACAAGAGAAAGTGCGACGGAACGAAATGTTTACAGTAAAACTTGAACTCATAACAACAAGAATATGAAGTAATTCAGAAAATATTAACAAAAAAAAGGAAAAACTTAAACTATCGTTCTGTGTTTGTCGCGCAATTTGAACGACCGAGACAATTATTATGCAATTGTCGCGACGATGACCTTGCGCACTTTGGGTGTACCCCGATTACTGCACACACATAAACAGCGTGTCTCTTTCCATCTTATTCCCTCTTGACAAATGTGCAATCACATTCATAATCCTTTTTGAAAAAAAAGAAACGAAAACATACATGAAGCATAACGAAATGAAAAAAAAAAAATTATTAATCCAGTAATAAACTTAATATAAATGACAATGAAGAGTATCTTATACATTAAACGCATTACACCGTTCATCCGCATTCTCTCGCATCATCTCGTTTGCTACTTGATCACTCATCGTAACAAAGAGTCTATCCTTTTTTAAATGTAGGAAACGTTGTTGAGGTAATCATTAATCTATCAGGTTACGCACGATAAATATGGCCAAGCAATCGATGTGAAAGTGTCTATTGTATGTATAGGCAGTGCTTATTGAAAGTCGAGAAAACAAGGTAAAGCGAAGGAGACGAAGGAGAAGAGGTATATTTAGAAGAGAGGAACGGAAATGGAGCGTGATATGCTGGAGGAAGTGCTTGTCGAAATTGTTTCTTTTTTATCGTTAGATCTTAAGATGTAATGTCTAATAACCAGCGATCCCTCGTGTTTTAGTTGTTATAATGCGATCGAAAATAAATATGAGAATTAATGGAGAAATTAATAAAGTGATTATTAATTATTGTATCTGTCTCTTTGAACAACGTTGAGGATTGCAAAATATTATTGCTATTACATTGATATTATTATTGTAATTATATAGCTAATATATAAAAGAAGTATATATATAAAATTATTACAAAAAAAAATACATCGGTTTATATTACGCAAAGTTAAAAAAAACGAAGAGAGAAAATTGGCTTATGGCGATGCAATGGAAATGGATTTAAAAAGTACATCACTTGATGATCCGATAAAGCAGAACATGAAGATGCAACTTAATATTATATTATACACATTCTTAATATCTATCTGTAGCTACGTGAATACACGTGTTTTTATCTCAAAAAGGTGGCAAAAGTGTTAAGAGAATATGTGACTTGTAATACGCGTATCGCTTCTTGACGTTTTCATTATTGCATCTGCATTCGCACGATTAATTTATAAATAAACGATATTAATAAGACACAAAATGTCGATAATTCTGTTTTTATAAATGTCAATATTACGTATATTTTTGTTTTTATTTATCTGTCTGTTTTCATATATTTTAAAAATTTATTTTCTGTTCATTTTTTATTCTATTTAATCATTTACTTACTTTCTTCTTGTTCTGTAAATCGAAAAACCTACTTTGATCCCATTTTCTATTACAGATATTTCTTTACACAAATCTCTTTCTATAAAATAAATCCAATTTAGTTTTATGTTTTATAAATGAAAATCAATAAAATATTTAGCTAGTTCAAAGTATTTAATTTTACAATCTATTTTTATACAAAACAATAGGATTAGTATGCACGTTCAATTTTATTTAATTGGACAAGTTATACTGAATTCAAATTTAGTTTTATAAAGTACTTCATCCATAACAAATGTTTACTTTCATGTTTAAAGAATAATTGTTTTTTTTATATGTCTGCCGCCTGAAAAAAAACAATTCGGCAGATAAATAATCTGATGCAAAATACATTTGCAATTATTATAGTAAATCGCGGTGACTTTAATTCATTCCTTTAAATAAAGCAGTTGTAAAAGGTATTTTATACCAACTGAAAGATATTTGAGCACTTAAAATTTGTAGTTGTATGTTTGAAATTTACAATAATTTTTTAAAAACGAAACTAAAGTTGACACATTATTTTACGGTACTAAGATGAATTCAACGACCTTGGACTTGTTAGAAAATCTACTTGTGAGCAGTTTCAGTGGCTTTTCAATATTTACAATATTGATACGGTAAGTTACGTAAGATATTATTTAAAAGTACTGTTATTGTACTGACATAATGACATAAGTTCACTTTTTCTGAAAATTGAGTTTTGAGTGATTTGAGTATTCTTACTTACAAAGAGAGTGCACACTGTGGGAGACAATTTTTGATCAAACTTTAGGTGGTTTCTGGTACCTATAAATGAAGCCTAGCACCCGTAATCATTTTCAATGGGCCCCTGTTCTCGAGATATGATATATTTTGCTTCAAATATGCGTTATTTTAGTACAAAATGTACTCCTTCTTTTGACAATAACTCTGCAATTTTTTATGCCAGAAATATTGACCCGAAAGATAATCAAAGTAAGCGAATAGAACTATAATTTAAGCTTTGTTTCGTATAAGAATATTATTCTAATGCAAAGTTATTAACATTTGAAGATGATGATAAAAAAGTATGAATATTCAAAGAATTTTAACTCTTACATTTGATAATTTTTCATGCATTTTAAATCAAAATCATCAATTGTTAATAACCTTGGATTAGAATAATGATTTAATACGAAGCAAAACTTAAATTGTAGCTCTTTTCACGCACTTTAATTATCTCTAGGGTCAATTTTTCAAGCATAAAAGGTTGCAGAGTTATTGTCAAAAGTAGAGGTACTTTTTTCATTAAAATAACGCATATTTGAAGCAAAATACATCATATCGACGGCCCTTACGGAGCCTAGCACATTTCTACCTACCACAAAGATTAGCATATTTCAGCACTCGACACGAAGAGTAGCACATTTGGAAATCTGCCACGAAGACTAGCACAATTCGCCCTTCTCCCACGAAGACTAGCACATTTCGCAATTATGCCAGGAAGACTAGCACCGATCGCAATTCTGCCACAAAGACTAGCACCGTTCGCCGTTCTTCCTCGAAGACTAGCACATTTTGCAATTCTGCCACCAAGACCAGCACCTTTCGTATAGAATGTGTAACTTTAAGTTTTACTGATAAATTCTCGGTGAATCGGGTTGATTCTTTTTTTATTGGGTTCGGATCAGGTACTAGACCATTTTGGTACTCAAAAAATTATCCGTTTACCCGAGAAAATCAGGCTACCCGAATAAATAAAAGTAGCCTGGAAAAATCAGTCGGCAGAAAATCGCTAAATGTGCTAGTTTTCGTGGTAAAATCCTGAGAAATGCTAGTCTTCGTAGGAAAATTGTGAAATGTGCTAGCCTTCGTGGGGGAATGGCTAAATGTGCTAGTCTTCGTGGGAGATTTCTAAATGTGCTACTCTTCGTGGCAGACGCCGCAAACGTGCTAGTCTTCGTAAGGGCCATTGATATCTCTAGAACAGGGGCTCATTGGAAAAGATTACAAGAGCTGGGCTTCATTTTTAGGTACCAGAAAATCGTTTTCCACAGGGTGTACACTCTCCTTGTTAGTATATTTTTAGATAAAAATGCAAAAAATCGATGGCCCTTACGAAGACTAGCATTTGGATTTTCACCACGAAGACCAACACTTTCCATGATTTTCTATTATATATTCGAGTACCCTGATTTTCTCGGGTTAACCGACAATTTTTTGAGTACCAAAAGAATTTAGTACCCGATCCGAAGCCGATAAAAAACAAGTCTTCGTAAGGGCCTATTTATGCATTTTTTTTAACATTAATATAGATGGTAAATAATTACTTTAAATATCTCAAAAACATAAAATCTATGTCGCGTTACGCCTTAAATTTAAATCCACGCGCGCTGTCACGAATATTCTCGTAAACCTCCCGTATGACCGCTCCCAGTGAGCCGTCGTCACAAAACTGAAATACCCTCCACTCCACGCGGCACCTAAAACCGAAAGCATGCATCTATATTATTTATCTCCTATAATACAAATCGCTCTTCCCGACCGATCCATAACTATACCTATCTTGCATCCCCTACCACACCCAGCTCATCTCCCAACATCCCACGAGATAACAATCTCTCTCTCTCTCGGCGATCATCCACTGCGCACGCGTGACCTTGGCCAAGGTGACACCGGCACACGCGCGCTCCGCGGGTCTCCGCGCGTTCTCTCCCTTCGAAACGCGGGCCGGCGCTTCTCCCGAGTACATCGTCCAGCAGCTCGTCCGCCTCGCATCCGACATATCCCCCCGTCGCGCGCCACGCAACACTCTCGTCATTCGCGCTCGGCTCGTGGCCGGAGAGAGACTTGCCGAGTAGAACGCACGCACACACGCGCGCGAGAGAGAGACAACTTTCTCCCACCCAGGGACATCCGTGACATCCGTACCAGTGTCGCCTTCCTTCTTCTCTTTCCGTACTTTTTGAATCTCGTGAGAGAGAGAGAGAGAGAGAGAGAGAGAGAGAGCGAGAGAGAGCAAGGATGTCGGTGAGCGCCGACGACCACGAGAAGAGGAAGCAGATCTCGGTGCGGGGCATCGTCGACGTCGAGAATGTCGCCAACTTCAAGAAGACCTTCAACAGACATCTCCACTACACCCTGGTGAAGGATCGCAACGTCGCGACCTCGAGGGACTACTACTTCGCCCTCGCCCACAGCGTCAAGGACAACCTCGTGTCGAGGTGGATACGCACCCAGCAGTATTACTACGAGAATGATCCCAAGGTAAGATTTGTAATGCTACTTACACCCACACTCTCTCTCTCTCTCTCTCTCTCTCTCTCTCTGCTTTCTTTGTTTACTTTTTTTCGCGGGATTGATGCTGTCGTTTTCTGTTCTTTCGGAGCTGCTACGAGTATCTCGCTTTTTTACTCAAGTCGTAGCTATATAATCGTTGCGTAAATTTATACACATGTACGATACAGAGATAAATGCTTTGGATGTAGCGCAGTGTTTCGACAGGAAAAACCTAACCTTTCCACGTTCGTTGGGTGTAATTTTTCACAGCGAAGAGGGGGGGAATAGCTCTTGTTGATTTGGGACGTTCACCGGTTGACAGTAAGAAGAGCTAGGTACATACCGGACAGATCACTATCAATAGTCCGGTTGACCGGAATAGAGTAAAAAAGAAACCGGTTGACAGTAAGGTTAGAAAGTTAATTTTCGAAAAAATCACCGTCAAATGGCGCTATTTACAATGAAAACTCTTCAGTTTACAATGTAAAGCATTAACATATTAGTAAAGTATATAAAAGTGATGAAATAGTATAAATAACCGCAGTATGGCATTAACTTTTGCATATACTGTACCGCTATATAGATATACTAATAAACATTGGACCACAACTTTATATAGCTATACTCTTTAAATAAAGTACCGCTTGCTATACCCAGCCTTTTATGTATTACTTACATGCTAATTTTACATTGCATACTAGTTTTTTAGAAAGATTTAAAGATAATTTAGTTTACAAAAAATAAAAATCTCCGTTTTGTGAGAGCTCAAGATAGGGCTCTAATGTTAAAAACTGAAACTTTGCAGCTAAATATTTCAATATTTGATACCGAAAGTGGAGAGCGGGGGGTAAAAATTTAATATATATAATAAAAGTTTCAAGACATTTTAAAGAAATTCAATTGTCCGGTGAACGTCCTTAACATTCATTTTCTTATACAAGCTGCCAATATTCTTGGCACAGTATTTTAATTTAATTTTGGTGCATGTAATAGACCAGCAGCATCACGTGCAAATATTTCGGTGTGCATCTGTTTTCACAGTTGCTGGCGATGTTTTAACGGCATTTTCCCGCGAGTAATTTTTACGTACGGGGGGGGGGGGTGCTCCGTAATGGGATTTCACCCTTTTTTCAGTTTTTCTCCTCTTAGTGTACTGATTATCATGTACATCTATGTTGACGCTTAGTTGTTTACCGAGCGCAAGCAGGATATTATACACATGCAGACACGTCGTGTTTATTTTTGCACTTAATTTCGCAACGTGGGTGTGCATATTTATAAATATTATCAATCTTGATGATATACAGTCTTGAAAATCTATGATTTAATTTTGCCCTTGTCGGTTCCTCTCGGCATTCAAGTTTATCCCTTTTTTCAAAAGAAGGAATAAATACATATTAACGCATGCCAGGAATTTGGTTTATTTTCATAGAAAAGCAAAACAATACATACCAAATCGTTTAAAGTAAAATTTGGTTCCATTCCAATACAGTAGAATCTCGTTATACGTCGGTGATATAACAAAAATCACTTGTAGTATTTAATACAAATAAAGAAGAAAAAAATCGGTTGCTGAAATACCTACTTGAGAGATAGTAGATTAGAATTCTATTGAAAGTCACTTAAAAATAAATATTAGTCATTGAATATTACAGTACTTTTCAATATATCGTCCGGCGATCTAACGAGGATTTTACAGAATAGTTTTCATTACAACGATAATATATTATTTACAGTACAGTTGAAATTCTTTAAAATAGGACGGTTTTCTGTTAGATTTCTTATTGTACCTTCTTCGCAATGGCCAAATGTGATCATAGTCTAATCGGTCTAGGGCACAGAGCAAAATTGTTTGTCAATGCAAATGGGAACGAGCTAGCCTTGCTCTCGATACCTTCAAACCGTCAAGACAATAATTCTTTTAGCTATTTAGCACGTGCGACGTGATCCCAGAAAGAGATAGAGATAGTGAGAGTGCAGAGCTCGAAGAGAGAAAGAAATAGTAGTACTGTCAATGAACTTTTGGCTTCTTTTCCGCGTATATTGGGGAAACTTCGAGTAAATGTTTTAACAATGTAGTCTTTGTAAACAACATATTTGTGTCTACGAATTAATATTGTACGCTAATATTTTTATACATGTAATATTACTATTCATTATTTATATTTATTTTGTATTTAATTGCATAGATAAAATTAAGAAATTGGTCTTTTGTTGCTATAAAATATAAAAATTTAAATTAATGTGACAAGCATTGCTTCATGTACCAAAAGGTCTTACCATATTATCTGTTGTACTTACCAGTCATGGTATAGTTGTAATGCACTTATACTTAATAAACATACTAGAGAAGGTCACGTGATCGAAAAGTATGCAAACCAGTTTGTGAGAAGAAAGCGAATGTATGTAGTTTCAACAGTAAAGTGCTGATTTAATTACAGACAAAAACGATATAAGTATTTTGCAAACTTTGAAAATAATAAATATATACGCCGTATATATCTATTAATATCTAAATAAATCACTATTTCTAGCTTAATTTCCTATTGAATTGTTTAATTTAGTTTATTTAGTATAATATTAATGTTGAAAAAGATTGAATTCACTAAGTTAATGAAAATATTTTTATTTACTGTCAAAAACAACAATTTACACATAAATTCAAAGATTCTTTTTTTAGTAACAAAGCATTTTCAAAATGTGTATATAAAGATTCAAAAAACTTTTTAAAATAAAATTTGATTTTTTTATCACACTCCGGCGGTACAAGTTATTTTAAGACACTCGAAAATACATGTCGCACGAATTCTGGTTATTCCGTTTATTTAGGAATCGTTAAAAAATTATGTAATATCCTTTCAAGATCTTTTATACCAGCTCCACATATGAAACACTTTAAAAAGTACTTAACATTTTATTGAACGAACTATAAATTCGTTTTTTTAATTGAACTAAAATGTTGTAAATATAGGTAACATTTCAAGCAATAAAATAATTCTTATAATTCTTTAATAGCAGTATATGATATTGATTTGATCTTGAAAGGCAATTTCATGAAGTGTTATAATTAAACTTAAAATAAAATTTTTAGGTAAATGAATATGTCTAACGACATAAGTCCATTTTTTATGTTTTTGAGATATTAAGGTTTAAAGTTTTTATTTTATATTTAAAGTAATGCTTAACAAATACATAAATTTTAGATATAGTTACTTATGTTTACACTTTAATGATTTTTTGCATTTTTAACTGAAAATAAACTATGTAGACTGAAAAAGCTCAAAATCAATTTTCAAAGAATGTGGACTTACGTTGTTATCCCGGGAACCCACAGAATTACAAAAAGAAGGAGAACGTATATCTCGTTCAAACTTAAACAAAATTTTTCAACTCAATCTCAACTTCTAAAACTGTTTGATAAACTCTATCCTGCCAACTTTTTTCGTCTATACCGATTTGGTGAATATTGGGATATAAAGTGTCATGGCCGAAGCTTAAAAGTGAAGGTACTTTCTTATTTCCTGAATAAGCATACATAACGGATGTATTTTTAAATTAATTATGTGCATCAATTATACTAAAAAAAGTAGTTGCAATGGTGTTATATGTAAAAGTGAAGGAATAAAAAGGCGACAAGGTTGTGAACTCTATTTGAACTGGCTCTAGTATTTTCAAATCTAACATATATTTAAATGTATTTAAAAGTTGTCATCAAATTATTTTCTTTACACATTCTGAAGCTGTGCTACACGTAGAAATTTTTTATATAATTAGTTTTAAAATTCAGCCGCTTTGCATGCTTATTTACGAAGAAAAGATTATCGTTACTGCTTCGACACTGTAAATCCCAATAGAGTACAGCGGGGGAAAGCTACTACAGTGTTTCAGCTATTTAATTCCGTGACCTCATAAATGGTGCGCGCCGCGAGAGCATGTGACAAACGCGAGGCACCCACAAAGCGAAGAATAAGAGGGAACAAAGAATCAAAAAAGTTATCTCCCTCGGCCTTATAATCTCTTACGCACGATGATGCTCCTCTAAGCTAACGCGCGCGCGCCTCCCTTATCGGTCGGTATGGTATGGATGCGTCGCTGTCGCGCAACAGCTGCGTGCCGATGCATTGTCCTATAATCAAGGAATCATTTCGAAAGAATTTTAATATGTGTGTGTGTGTGTATCTTGGATTGTTGTTTTCTAGAATGCAAGAGGATTGTGATCTGCGGATAATTTAAGACTTGTAATTTTTTATTGTATTGTATGGATATTTTATTTATGTGGGGGAGACTTGCTCAGTACCGCTTTTTGCCCAGTAACGTCCTCCAGCCATTTCTCTCTTACATTGCTTTCATCTATAGATGAAAGCTCTTATGTACGGTAGTTTGTTGCATATTATAGTGCTATTAAACATAATCCGAGATGATTGCTTTAAATTCAACACTGCTAAAGTAGTTCGGACAGATAGTCGTTAGGATAGTTTTGCCAGCATCAAAAGTTACTTTAAAAGCTCAGTACTTCTTGTGCAAATAAGTTTGAGTCTGTAGCCGTTTATACATGATATTTAAATCTGTATCGACTAAAAAAACATCTCGATTCCCCGATAATTCGTTGCATGCCCTCCCACAATGTTATTTAAGTTGGTAAAATGTATTTCTTGTCCAGTTCCGCCGCACAACTTAAGCCCAGGACCGCCCAACATATATTATTATTCGCTGTGTGCACGACATAATATATTGTATACAAAAATAGCGTCATCTTACGGCCAAGTGACGCGAACATGGAAACACAAAATACACACCAGGCTCTAGTTATGAGCATTCAATGAAAACAATTTTTTATAAGTTTCTGACAAACTGTGTGATCTCAATTTTCTTTTTCTTGAATTGACATATTTATTTATTATTAAAAGAAAATTATGAAGATATTCTCAGATTCATTGGTAATTAAAAAAATATTATTTTTGTCCTACCTGCACCGAAAGTATGTTTTTTTGTGCATATAAAGCGGGCGGAAAAATACAATCCTTGGGCGTAAAGTGCGTTACTTTTCCACCAGCTTCATATATGCACGAAAAATCATCCTTTCGGTTCAGGTAGGACAAAAAGTATCGTGTGCACCACGGGCGGAAGGCGATTAACGTTCGTACTGGTTGCAGCCCTTGCCTCGGCAGCCCTCAACATCCCTCGGCTCGCCTCGGGCTGCTCGGGTTGCCTCGGTTAGGCTTGCAACGCCCTCGCGGTATTCGCCTACTTTCCACTCTTGATACACAATATACTATTTCATTGAATGTCCATAAGAGCCTGTTATGTGTATTTTGTACTTTCCAGATCGCGTCACTCGTAAGATAGCGCTATTCTTGAAAATAAGATAACATACACTAAATCACATGATCATAGCGAATATAATATAGTAATTATATAGTAATATATTATAACCGTGCTCAAAAGATTCTATTGGGAATCAGGTATTTTCCAATACAAATTTCCAATTAAAACCGATTAATTTTATATTAAATATTTATTGCGACATGATGTATTCTTGCAAAGAAGGTTGTTTTTGCAAATTTTTATGTGTTTTCCAGATACCATTTTGTTGTTCTTATATGAACCACTTTTTTCGCAGGCAAACTGGTTTCAACGAAACGTCTTAATACGGTCATGTTGTCTAGGTACCGATTTACGAACTTTACGCGGCATTCATCACTCGTGTGAAACAGTTCACTTTACGTCTTAGTTGCATGAACTATTTTGGATATTTGTAATCAAAAGGCACTATTTTAAAATGACCGCGCGTATGTGTATCCCTTTATATATCGGGAACGGTCCAACCAATTTTAATTTTTTTTACTTTTTTTTTCTGATTTTGATGTACGAAGGCGGCTGATAAATAATATTTTTAAGTGTAAGTGAAATGTCTGAGACTATATGCTTCAATTGAATGATTGAAATTCGCATATGTTATAAATAAGGAAAATGCATCATTATGATTTTGACTGATTGGCATAAAAATCATTTACAATTGCAATGATCAACTTCTAGCGCATACTTATTTATTTGATCTCAGGCAGTACATTATAAAAAAGGTTTTTATCATCGCGAACCTTGCATAATATAGTCATTGAGTTGAAAAGTGTACCGGCGCCATCGAGATCAGCTGCATAACTCAAAGTTTGTTAAGTAATACGCGATTAACGTGCTTTTCTATAATAGAGCGATAAGAGGCTGCACGATGCCAATTTTTTTCGGAGCGTCTTAATCATTTTGTAAGAATGTTATGCAGACAAGATAAACTAATTTAGAGGCAGCTGTTGACCGTTAGTCATAAACCCAATTGATTCTAATTGATTTCAACAGCATCGTAGAATATAATGCACTTTTTCTAGATAAAAAAATTTATTGAGGAAAATTGATCATTGTTTACTTGAATGATTTTTACGTCTAACATTTTTATTTGAATTACGTGCGGAAAAATTTAACCTTTTTTATACATTATAAACTATTATTCAAATTGATTAAAATTAACATTTTTAAAATAATACCTTACTGTATTTAGATAACAGATTTATGGTAAAAAAATAGTTAACAAATTAAGCAAGAGTTCGTTTACTATATTTTTATAAATGAAATGAAATTAAATAAAATCTTTTCATTGCACTCTAATGAATTATAGTATAAATAGCAATTAAAATAAGATTCAATAAAATACAATGTAAATTAAGAAGTAGATAGGTAGATAATGACACAAGACGATAGGTCGTAGTGTTATAGAGTAACTGTCGAAGGACACATCCGAACGCGCTGCTAAATTTACATCTATTAAAGCGACGCACGGCTGTCTCGCGATGAAAATTTCACGTACCCGAGCTCAACATCGCTCTTTCTCCGTCTTGCTCATCTCTCTCTCTCTCGCTCTCTTCGTTTAAATCCGAGCTACAAGCATTATGACGAGTGGAAAAATAGTCTGATTGCTCGTCTAAAGATACTTTTTAAGAGTTTAAAAATAGTATATATATGTTGAATAACTTTAAATATACACACGTAACTTCAGAATTATTGAATAAAAATGTCTGAAAAGTAAATTATACTGAAGTCAGAATAATGAAATTACGCTCTTCATGCATTTTCGTTCATTCGTTCAATCATCGTCAAAAATCTTTTAATTTTCTCGGCTGTACGTAGAATATTTCTTCCGGGTCTATGTGAGTTTCTCCTTTCTGACTCTTTGGATAGCTTCCCAAAGTCGAGAAACCTCACCAACATGAGAATTTTGGCACGTCGTACCGTATGTGCACATTTTCATTTTAATATTACGCTTTGTATTTTCGAAACTCGGGATATTATCTTAATTGTGTTTTTAGCAGTCATTTATTTTAAATTTTTGTAGCATCGTGTGAAAATTATATAATCGACTGCTAAGAATGAACTATTTTATTATAGTTTCAACTTTTTGCTAATTGCTTTCACGGAACAAATAATTCAGTCTATATCGTCTACATTCAAATGTCAGATTATTCTCGTACGATTCGAAATGCGAAAAGATTCTTAAAGGATCACTGCATCATTACATGAAAATAGAATGTTTATGCGAGTGAGATAATCTGTATGACCTTAGAACGATAAACAATTAGGCGTACACACGAAATTTTATATTCCTAAAAACTTTATCAATGCGCTATCGCTCTTATAACTGTCTTATAACTGTAAATATTTGTCTTTCAATCGTTGTATAAAATTTGTAATTACATTCCTATTATGATTTTTCTTTTGCAGAGATGTTATTATCTATCCCTTGAGTATTACATGGGTAGAACTCTGCAAAACACGATGATTAACTTGGGCATTCAGGGTGCCTGCGATGAAGCCATGTACCAAGTAAGTATGACTATTATTAGAAGCAATAAAACTTTTTGTAGAAAGGGATATGCAATGTGTGAACAACACTTTTAACAATCTAATTGTGTCATAATTATGCTATATATTCAAATTTATAATCATTGCTACATAACAATGCACATTCTTATTTCGTATTATACTCAAATACATTGTCACACCTTTTTGTTGCCAAACTTCATAAGCAAAAAAAGAGAACCACAATCATTTCAAAAGAAGAAGTTTAATCGTAATTCTTAAGGGTATCTGACAGTCAAATCTTTGAATAAATGGCAAGACATTAAAATTTTAGAATAAAAAATGAACGCCACTTTAAAAAGTTATTAAAATGAATATTTCACATTTTAAAAAGTTTCATTCCAATCATTTTGTAGGGTGCTTTTGGTTTTGACGCCCGAGTTATTGTACATAAGACCGTTATTGTTTAATGAATTGCAACTGAGATATGGTTTACCTTAAATCAAAGTATGCAATTCAAAGACTATTTGTAAAATTAGCAAAATCTATTACGTAAAGAGAATTTTCTACAACAAATATTAGCGTGAAAATATTAAAAATGTGCTTCAAGGTAAAAATTCCCCTGATGATTTCTGATAACTACCATTATTCATATTGATATTACCATAAATCTCGATGTCTAACTCTTTCTATGATTTCCCCGCTAATTTTTACCAGAAAATCGTCTCAATCAATTCAATTATGAATGGCACAGTCGATAAATCAACGAACAAACTTTCACACCCCCTTAGAATTTTGCAAAAAGTACATAAAATCTGTTATTCATTTATCTAAGTATCTATCCAAGCCCTTCTCTCTCTCCACAAGCAATCCAATATTCAGAACGACTGTTCTTCTCTTCTCAGATGGGCCTGGACATCGAGGAGCTGGAGGAGCTCGAGGCCGACGCCGGCCTGGGCAACGGTGGCCTCGGCCGTCTGGCCGCCTGCTTCCTCGACAGCATGGCTACCCTCGGCCTCGCAGCCTACGGCTACGGCATACGCTACGAGTACGGCATCTTCGCCCAGAAGATCAAGAACGGCGAGCAGGTCGAGGAGCCCGACGACTGGCTGAGGTACGGCAATCCCTGGGAGAAGGCCAGGCCCGAGTTCATGCTGCCCGTCAACTTCTACGGCCACGTCGTCGACACGGCCGAGGGCAAGAAGTGGGTCAACACCCAGGTCGTCTTCGCCATGCCCTACGACAGTCCGATACCCGGATACAAGAACAACGTCGTCAATACCCTCAGGCTGTGGTCGGCCAAGTCGCCCATCGAGTTCAATCTCAAATTCTGTAAGCTAATGGTTATTCAACAGCCGAGTGTTGTACACTAGACTCTTTGAATATTCATCAACGAGAATTCGTAATATTTATTTTTTGTTTGGTTGTTAAGATTTCTTTCTTCATTTGAACAAGTATATTTGTTTGTAAAAGTAATCAACTTCAAATATGACTGATCGGATTTGTTTGTTACTTTAACATTTTAGTGTGTAAAAAAATCAACGAACATTAGTTTGTATTAATAGTACATTATGTAACAAGGGCAAAAAGTCGAATATTTTTCACTTCGCTCGCTCGGGCAGTAAACTCACCTGAGGGAAAAATCGACTTTTTTCTCGAGTTACATATAGTACTTTATGCCTATCTCAACTGTGGCCACTTTTTGACTTGGAAAGCGGGACTAATGGACTGTTAAAAGACAATTGAAAATCAGGGTTATTGGTAGAACTTGATGAAATAAAGGAATTTGGAGTAGTTTCTAGTGAAGTTACTTTTTTCTCACGTTTGTAGGAAAAAAGTGATTTGCGGGCAAAAAGTGTAATCTTGGTCTCGCTTTTCAGGGAAAAAACCGGTCATTTTGGTTCAGATGGGCATAAAGTAATTTACAATTAGAATGTTGCTTAAGAAGAAATTATTATAATTAGGTCGTATTTTTCATTTTGTCGTAAAAATAAAAAATTTGAAATATCGGACTTTGAAGTTTTCAAAAATTTGATATATTTATAGATGTACTCAGTACTATATGACTTAGTAAATTTCTGTATTTACTTCAATTTGAAATTGGAAAAATAAAAAATACAACTCAATTATTTTAGCACAAACTATTAGAATATGAAATTTCAAAATCGTGCAACAACCCAATTGTGTGTTATTCCTTTTTAACAAATGATGGAGCTGAATTTTTTAAAGCGCGTTTGGTTTCTTCACTATCGTTTATTCTAATCATATTCTTGACCATGTTTGTTACAGTCAACGATGGTGACTACATTCAAGCTGTGATCGATAGGAATCTCGCGGAGAACATCACCCGGGTTCTCTATCCCAACGACAACTTCTTCGAGGGCAAGGAGCTGCGTTTGAAGCAGGAGTACTTCATGTGCGCCGCTACGCTCCAGGACATCATTCGTCGTTACAAGTCGAGCAAGTTCGGCTCCCGGGAGCATCACAGAACCGACTTCGACTCCTTCCCCGATAAAGTAGCCATACAACTTAACGATACTCATCCGTCCCTCGCCATCCCCGAGCTCATGAGGATTCTCATTGATATTGAGGGTCTTTCCTGGGAGAAGGTTTGTGCGATTGAATTCTATTTGGATCAGAAACTTGTTGGTTAAGCCCGTTTTATTTCATGTACTTATGTGTGTCTCAGGCTTGGGATATTACGGTTCGCACTTGCGCTTACACGAACCACACTGTACTGCCAGAGGCCCTGGAAAGGTGGCCAACAAGCATGCTGGACAGCATTCTGCCAAGACATCTCCAGATCATTTATCATATCAACTTCCTGCATCTCAAGCAAGTAGAAGCTAAGTTCCCAGGAGACCTCGACAGACTTCGTCGTATGTCTCTCATTGAGGAGGAGGGCGAAAAGAGAGTGAACATGGCCCATTTGTCCATTGTCGGCAGTCATGCTATCAACGGCGTCGCCAGAATCCACTCCGAAATCTTGAAAGATTCTGTGTAAGCGCATTATTTTATACATTTTGGTTTTATTTGCCAATTATAATAAGAATATATTTTTAACGTTGTTTTTTTGCGTAATAGCTTCCGCGATTTCTTCGAACACGCTCCAGAGAGATTCCAAAACAAAACCAATGGTATCACACCTAGGAGATGGCTACTACTCTGCAACCCCAATCTCTCTGATATCATTGAGGAGGTCAGTACACAATTAACTTTAATTCTTTCAGACCTAAATAAAATGTGTATTCTTATTTGTGATGATCTAAAAATCGAGAGGTAAAACCATTTTCTTTCAACATATGTATGTATAAACTATATATATTTACATGGATACGCATACATAGTTAAAAATACATAATCTTACTGTTCTTCATGCTGAGTCGAGTCGATTAAACCGAGATTGCAATCGGTTCCTACCTTTAAACTTTTATTTCTACGCTTTCTTGAGTATTACGTCCATTCTAATGGACACCGGGTCTGAAAGTCTCAAGTATCTCAACGTCAAAATACGCCAATCGCACAATTCCAAATTCTTCCTTCGACCAACAGAAAATCGGCAGCGACTGGACCGTGCACCTGGAGCAGCTCGCGCAGCTGAAGCAGTGGGCCAAGGATCCGTCCTTCCAGCGCGCCATCATCAAGGTCAAGCAGGAGAACAAGATGAAGCTGGCCGAGATCCTCGAGCACGACTACGGCGTCAAGGTCAATCTCTCCTCGATCTTCGACATCCAGGTCAAGCGCATCCACGAGTACAAGCGGCAGCTGCTCAACTGCCTGCACGTGATCGCCCTCTTCAATCGCATCAAGAGGAATCCGAACGCGCCGGTGGTGCCGCGCACCGTCATGATCGGCGGCAAGGCCGCGCCCGGCTACCACCTCGCCAAGAAGATCATCAAGCTCATCTGCAGCGTGGCCAACGTCGTCAACAACGATCCGATTGTCGGCGACAAGCTCAAGTTCATCTTCCTGGAGAACTACCGAGTGACCCTGGCCGAGAAGATCATTCCCGCGGCAGATCTCAGCGAGCAGATCTCGACCGCCGGTACCGAGGCCTCGGGCACTGGTAACATGAAGTTCATGGTGCGTGGTGTTATTTGCAAAATCACGACTGAGTAGCGTTTCGGCGGTTAAGAGGAAGAAGAGGCTAAGTGTTCGTTTGAAGACGAGGTTAACTCGGAAGTCGCTCGTAGAAGGACTACTTTAACCAATTATTTCTCGCGTTTATTTTTGTAATGGATAACAATACAAGATATTGTTGCTTATTGTTCATTGTTATTCATTACAAAATTAAACGCGAGAAATGATTGATTAAAGTATCCCTTCCTTAAGCTATTCCCGAGTTTGCCTCTTCAAACGTAAACTGAGTTGGACTCTTCTTCGTCTCAACCGTCGATTTTTATTTTGTGGTTTGTATATGAATATTGTATGTAATTTTGCAGTTGAACGGTGCATTGACGGTTGGCACCCTTGACGGAGCTAACGTAGAAATGGCCGAGGAGATGGGCGACGACAACATCTTTATCTTCGGTATGACCGTGGATGAAGTCGAAGACTTGAAGAGGCGAGGCTACAATGCCTACGATTATTACAACAAATTGCCGGAAGTGAAGCAGTGCATCGATCAAATTCAAGGAGGCTTCTTCAGTCCCAACAATCCAAATGAGTTCCAAGACATCGTCGATGTGTTGCTCAAGTATGACAGATTCTATCTGCTTGCTGATATCGAGAGCTACTTCAAAACTCAGGATCGCGTATCTCAGACTTATCTTGTACGTATATTTTTAGACAACTCAGTAAGCTAGTTAGACATTGATAGATAAGTGCAATTTTACAATGAATTTTTCTGTGTAGGATGAGACGAAATGGGTGGAGATGGCCATTCACAACATCGCCTCGTCCGGCAAATTCTCATCGGACCGAACGATCGCCGAGTACGCGACGGAAATTTGGGGCGTCGAGCCGACCTGGCAGAAGTTGCCCGATCCTCATGAGCCCCGTGATATTTAAGTCCACTGATGATTCTCAACATTTTATTATAATAATTGGCGTCTCTTATCGCGCGCCAGTCAGGCGAGATGCCTCATATAATGTATCTTGGAATTCGAGCGACGGAGTTACGCTTATTCATTATCTGTTTATACGTAAATAGCGCTTGATCTAATTTCGAGTTTATTGGCATTGTGATCGCATGTACACTTTGAAATTGGTGAACCTTTAATTTAGAAGAAGAAGGTTTTCAACTAAAAAATAAGTAAAAGAAGTCGATAGTATTAAGAAAGTGTACAAACTGACGCGCGAAGCGTTTTTACAACTTTTATTCAACTATTTTATCGCTACAATTATACGCCTTTAATTGATTTAGTTTATAATCACACTTAAAGACTTCATCATTTGAATTTTATATACATGTACACGTCTTATATTTTCTTTTGAAAATTTTCTAGTCTGTGAAAATCGTGACAGAACTATTTTTTCTCTCGAACAAATTGTATATGTTAATAATTATGATCATTTGTTACATACGATAGAATTTAGAATGAAAGTTAGGACATTTTTAGCCTTTAGTGAACATCGACGTTTTTGTTGTTATCAAAGGCGAATTGATATTCTACTCATACCCAGTGTATAGAATTATTGTTAACAATTTTAACTTTTAACTTGTGTGTTCCAAAGATTTTTTCAGAAAGAATGTTTGCTACTGTGTTCGCTAGCGAATTGCGCCAGAGATATTTTCACGTAGTAAAGATATTGGCTGCGTCTTCCAGTTCAAAGCAATTTCAATGCCTGATACAAACTTTTACAAAGTAATATTTTTAACGTTTGATAAAAAAAAGCTCAACGAATTTCATAATCATATTTACAAATAACATTGAAGCGCACAATCAAATCCCTGTTGATGCTGTTTACGAATTTTATGCAACTTTACATAAACAGTACAAAGATACTAAGAAAAGAGACAAGATTTATATGCAAGGTTGTTATACAGTTATTAATAATCGTTAATGCGTAAAAATACTCAACAAATAGAAAAATGAAGGCTGGCCTATTTTCATAATGAACAAAGACACTGAAAATTTATCTGTGTGATTCGGACTTTGTTACTTAAGCAACATGTCTCAATATCACAACACGATGAACTGATAAATGTGAAGGAATCTATACAATAAAAAATAAAAGCATTGTTGCTATAAAATCTATCGGTTCGTATTTTCTTATTCTCACTGTTACCGTTATTACTGTTACCTAAATCCTATTTAATTTCAAAAATAGTAATACATCACCTAATTATATATAATTGACGGATAAATTAAAAACAATAATTTTTTAAACGATTAACAAGTTTTATCGCTTTGTTTCGTAACTATGAAATCCTACTTTCAGCACCTACCTAGCGCTGTATATTTAAAACGACAATTCTACACATGTTCTCGCGCCCGTAATAATTAAACCCGATAAAAAAAATTAACCGCAGGCTATCACCAACCAGTCTCCAGTCGATATTATCGCCTTACGCTCGAGCCCGCCTATATACACATGAATCCTTGCGTATGCAGCGCGCGCCGTACGTACGTACACGCATACACGCGCAAGTGTACAATAAAAGTGCAAAGAGCGTGCTCCCCGCGCCCGACGCAACAACAAATAACAAGCGCTGCGTCGGCTCTCGCAATGAGCATCGCGCAGTGTCTCCACCGATGACGAACCGCGACAATGTCGCGCGAGTGGCTGCGAGCCGTCGTGGCCCGTAGGAACGAGGCCCTAAGGAATTTCGAGCACTCGGACCCCGAGGCCGTGGCCGTGGTGAGTGTGCGTTCGAGCGACATTCGTCTTTTCCCGCCCCGCCCGAATCCTCGTCCTATTCCTATACAGTCCTTCTTTGGGTTCGGATGCGAAGGTGTCTGATTTCCTTTTTTTGCTTCTCTGCTGTACAGTGTAGTGGAACGGGTTCTCTCTTCGAGCGTGTGTATATATAGGTGCATACGGTAGCAGCTGTGCGGTGTTGTGTATATTATCTGCGCGGCGCGGTGTGCGGGGCTCGTGATTTTGCGCACTGTGGATTATCGAGCGCTGCAGCTGCACGTCGTCGGTTTGGCTCGGACGATCGGCCTGGAGGCGCGAAGATTTTGAATCGGAGCTTTGAGGGAGTCTATTGGCGGGGCGAGGATTTTTGGATGGGCAAGGTGGTTGAGTTGGATTGTGTTTTGGGAGATGACTGCGTTGGAGTGGATTCATCTTTCTTTTTATAGTTGGTCGAGATTGTCGTGAAGCTTACGCGTATATTTTGGTTAGTAAGAGAGACCGTGGAGAATTCTTTTTTAAACGAACGCTTTTTTAATTAGTATATTTAGTTCGACGTACTTTATAAGAAAAATTAATTCTACAATGGTAGGTTTATTCGTTATCATTAAAACTAGCGCAAGACATTTTTTCGAAGACTTTGTTACCTCAATATATACCTTTTTTCATCATTAATACAAACAACATTTTCGTTCGATTTCGCCCCCGATAAAGAGCGAAATCGAACAATGCATTTTAAATAGCACAGACAGATATTAATAAATAGGTATGTAACTTCAATTTTACATCTATTAGGAAATATGAGAAACTTATACTTGTTCAAGTAAATTATATATTTATTTGCTTTTTACACATTACATAACATTTTTTTTTTTTTTTTTTTATTTTAAAGCTTTCTAATCTACATAGATTAATTTAGCTTACAATATTAAGCTGTACATACAGTTTTAAAAGATGTGCGTGAACTTAGGTTTAAATTTTTAAATTACAATCTTTGAAAAAATTGAGTATGCATTTGCATGCCTCAATGTTTGGTTCGGCGATTAGAGACTCTATGTTTAATGGTAAAATAAGCTTATTTTTCAGTAGATTTTCTAATAGTTTGACTCTTTTCTCGTTGTACAATTTACATTGAAAGATAACATGATTTAAATTTTCATTGTAGTCATTACATTCACACTTAGAATTAGGAATTATTTCGATGCGAGCTAGCGAAGCTGCTAGATGATAATGGTTACTTCTCATACGATTGACAGTTACAATGAATTCTCTGCCAAGTTTACACTTAAAGTACCAAGGTTTGCGTACATTCTTATAATAAGATTGGAAATAAATTTTACCAGTGACATGATCTGGTCTTGTGAGAAACTCATGATTTTTTAGATACATTTGTTTTTTAAAGCCCTCTTGTAAATCTGTAAACGGAAAAGTGGTTATATCAGTTTCTTCACAGTCAGCAGCCTGTTTAGCGAATGTGTCAACATTCTCATTTTCAGTGATTCCCACGTGTGATGGAATCCAGAAAAGTATGATGCTAGTATTATCAGTATTGTCAGTGTAAAATTGATTAAATTTTTCTTTGATTTCAATAATGTAATCACTAGTTTTGAAATTGACTTGTGGAGACTGAAGGCTCTGTAAAACACTTAGGGAATCAGAGAAAATGAGAATGTTTCTACTTTTGTTACAGAGTGCGATGTCTAGTGCATCTCTTAGGGCAATAGATTCGGCTGTGAAGACAGAAGCTTTTTTATCAATACTTTTCTTAATACAAATGTTAAGTTCACTACATAAGCAGGAAGCACCAACATGGGGTGACTCAGCTGATTTGCTACCGTCCGTGAAAATTTTAATTCCATCAATGTCAGAGAAAATATCATTAAAAAGCGCGTTAGGTGCTCTCGAATGTTTGAGAATGTTACCATACTGTGTATTAATAGGAATAGAAGAGTAGATTGAATTATAGTCGTGATGGAAAATGCTAGCTTTATCTTTTTTAATAATTTTGTCGTTGACATCAGTAAGAGAATTGAAACAAGAAAAAATGATATTTTTTGGTTTATATTTAGCTTTTTTAACTATGTTGCAATATTTATTAATATTTTCTAAGGTTAGAGAGCCAGAGGTGGATGATATTTTGGATAGGAAACATTTACATAAATATTCGATTCTTTCTTTTATAATCACAAGTTTGGATTCGGCTGTAAGTATAATCCTTGGGGTGCTTATTCGATAACCTAATGCAGATCTAATAGCAGAGTTCTGAATTTTTTCTAATTTCGTAAAAAAATTTTCACTGTCACGGTAATAAACGAAACTTCCATAATCAATTATAGATCTAATATAGCTTTTGTATAGAGTGATGAGAGTCTCTGGGTCAGCCCCCCACCATGTGCCACAGAGAAATTTAATTAGATTTAAGGCTTTATTACATCTTTGGACTACATGCTCAAGGTGCGGAATGAATGTCATTTTATGATCAAAAAGTATGCCAAGAAAACGCGCTGTACCAGTAGAAATAATTTCAGTGTCTTTAATTTTAATGCGAGTATCCCCAGGAGGTATACCCACATTATTAAAATGGACAAATACAGTTTTATGTGAAGCGTTATCTAATCCAATTTTTTTTAAGTTTTTAGCAATCGCATTAGCGGCGTTCTGCAAGAGTTTTTTACCCCATTTGATATTTAGACACTTCACATACGTAGCAATGTCGTCAGCAAATTCAGAGACAAACACGTTTTTGGGCAACTTGGCAGTAACTTCAGAAACATATATAATATATAAAAGGGGGCTGAGAACACCACCTTGTGGAGTGCCTTTGAAAACAGAACGACATTCTTTTCCATGAAAACTAGTAAAAATGAAACGTTCGTGTAGAATAAATTTAATGAATTTAAGGACACTTTTGGAGCAACCTAAGTCGAGAAGTTTGCACAAAAGTATGTCTACATTTACGTTATTAAACGCACCCTCAACATCTAGAAAAGCGACTAGAACACTTTTTTTCTCTGCAAAGGCTTCATCGATTTTAAGTGCGAGATTGACTGTATTGTCTGTTGTAGATTTACCCTTACGAAAACCATATTGACTATTAGGAAGGAGATTTCGGTGTTCTATCCACCATTCCAGTCTGTTTTTGAGTAGCGTTTCATACAATTTGCATATACACGACGTTAAAGCTATCGGCCTTACTGAAGTGCCGTTGGGCTTGGGGATAAAGTGAATAAAAGTATTTTTCCAACTGTGTGGAAAGATGCAGGAAGAATGCATTTCGTTAAAAATGTCGAGAAGGAGAAGTTTGAACTTTGGGCTTAAATTTTTTAGGATTTCGAAATCAATGCCATCCATTCCGGGACTAGAGCAGACTTTTTTATTATCTAATGCAAAATTAAATTCAGAGTAGCTAAATGGCACATCAAAAAATTCATTTTTCCTATGAGTACCGGGAATGAAATCGGGATTAGTTTGAACCCAAGGTGGAGCAAGCTTATCCAGAGCTTCATCGACTATATCTTTAGTTACAGAGTTGGAGCTTGGTTTAACTTTGATAAGGCTATTTTTGAGAACTTTACATTTACGCCAGATATAGCTGGGATCAACACGCATATCTATGCTAGAAGCAAATTGTCTAAAATGTTCTTTTTTCTTATTTTTGAAAGTTTTTTTAGCTAAAGCAACGCAGCGATTGTACTCTATAAGATCATTAAGTGAACCCGTAAACTGCCATTTTTTGAATGAAGCACGGCGCAGTCTTTTGGCTCTATCACAGTCTTTATCCCACCAAGCGACAGGATTTGAGATCTTATCTTTAGCATTGATTATTTTGCGAACTGGAGAGCTCGCTTTTACAGCTTTAGTAATACATTGGACAAAAAATTCATGCTTATGGCTAGGTGACAAGTTTATATAGTCTGACGTTAAAAATTCATTATATGATACTTCAAGATTATCCTGAAACTTTATCCAATCGGTTCTGACAGATTTGATTTTAAACGATTCTTTAACATACTGTTCTTTTTCGATGCCTATATCTATGAAAATTGGAAAGTGGTCAGAACCCCAGAGCTCATCGCACACTTCAAAATTTAATTTGTTAACTAAATCTATTGTAGTGAAAAGTAAATCAATGTTGGACTTTGTATTAGAACGTTTATCAAGATGCGTGAAAGTGTTATCGTTATGCAAAAATAAATCAAATTTATTAATGGATTCTTCAAGTCTCTCACCATCTTTATCCATTTTTTTACAATTCCAATTAATGTTGTGCGAGTTAAAATCGCCAATGAGAACAGAATTACTACTTTTAACATTTTGAATAATGCAGTCCCATTGATTTTGTGAGAGAAGAATGCCTGGCTCTGGGACTCTGTAACATATAATGAATTCTATACAAGGTTTGACATTTATCAGTTTGATACCGCACATTTCAACCTTTGGGGAAGGAGACTTTATACTTGGGAGTTGTTCAAATTTCAAAGAGTTTTTGATAAAAATAACAATGCCTCCGCCGCGAGAATTTGTTGTACTTCCAGGACGATTTCTTGTGTAGGTGGTGAAGCCAGGAATTCGCAAAGTTTCGTCGTTGACAAGCCAAGATTCCACACATATTATTATATCGAATACACTTTTAGTTTTTAGTTCTTCGAGTTTTGATCGCGCACTTCTGGCATTCCAAAACATTATTTTAAGCATTTTGTCAACAATTTTGGTATTATTAGCCATTTTAAATAGAGATAAGTTTATTTTATATATCACTATCGTAATCACTTTGTGATAAGAGCGTGTTTTCATTAAAATTGGTTAAACTTAATTTATTTTTAATTTTGGTAAGTTTAGTTTTGATACTAGGAACTTTAACATGTGAATAGATTAGGTTAATTAAGTCAATAACTCGTTGCCTGTTACTAGAGATTTTCAGCGCCTCACTATGCAAATTATTTTTGCCATAAGTGTTTTTGTAAAAATTAACAAAAGCTTCAAAGCTGCAGGGAACGTTGTTTTCGACAGTGAATAAATCATTACACGGGCGTAGTGCATCGTCGATTTTGGCAATTGTATCTTCGATGGAAGAATCTAACTTCTTTTTCTTCTTGTTTTGTTTTTCTGGTTTGTTTACTTTTCTATTGTCTACATATAGCGTTGCGGAAGTAATTGCGCAGGCAGTAGATGAAGAATTGCTGGACGAGAGCGGCCTTTTGAATGTAGTAGTAGCGGTATTTTCCGGAGCAGGTGGGACGTTATGTTTATTTTCTAGAGCTGGAAATTCTTCATTAATTAAACCCGTGTCTATAGCATTTATTATACTCTGCTCTGATGTAGGACAGTTTAAAGCCTTGTGGCCTTCCCTTTTACATTTGAAACAACGCATAACATCGGGACCAGCAAAAATGAAGAAGTCAATTTCATCGTGTGTAAATTGTAGCATAGCTGGAATTTTTGTTGCGTCATCAGCTTTAACGTATACTTGCCGTCTATGGCTTTCTACATGCTCGTATCCAGGTTCACTGATACTCACTTTCATGCGAGTTACTGCTGAGCCTCTGTTCACGTTGAGTTTGTCGAGAATTTTTTCCAGATAACGGTTAGGAATAGCGGGCGAAACATTTGAAAAAATGATCCTTTTATTAGTAGAGACCATCGGTCTGATGAGAATTTTTTTACCTTTTATATCCAAAGATTGGTATTCACTGGTAAAACTTGCAACAAGATTCTTACTTGAGAGATGTATGCACACACGATTTTTGGACACTTTCGAGGAACAGAGCACATTTTCAGGTTTAACTATTTTGCCAACTGCAATTGTGTAGTCATTAACCAATAGATCGTCAACACACGACATGATAATAGCTTGATCACGCGTGAAACATTTTTCGTCTTGAGCTTTGTCTGCGAAACTATCGCTTTCAAAATCTTTGGAGTTAAACTTTGGAATCACTAATGGTGTCTGAGTGCCTCCAAGAGACAGATCGGTATCATAAATGTTCTCTGATAATTCAGAGGACATCTCCACCGATGCAGGCTCAGCCATATTTGATGGCTGATTTTAACACGCACTACGACTATATAGAGGCCGAAGCCCACACGCTGTACACAACGATACAAACACACGTCGCGACAATATAATTGCGGAGCAAATATAAACACGTCTGCTCTCTACGAATGCTCAAACGAGACTCCATTACATAACATTATAAATATACTAACGATTATTTATATTTTAAATTTAATACAAAGTTGACGTATTTTTATTGAATTTCACAACTCTACTTAAACATGTATCTTTACGGACTGTTATACCTATAGACGACAAATTTGAATGCATTTTTATAAAAGTGCTAAACCGATCCACTTCTGTTGTGTTATTCTTAATTAATCCAGATTTTAGCAGTTTGTCAATTAATTGCTGTTAGATTATATAAGCTAGCTATCAAATACGTATAGAGCTTTACATGTTTAAGATTTAAACTTGTCAACAACTTCTGCAATGTACATACTCTAATAATTTATGCTCAATTTCTACACTAAAGAGTAGTTTGTAGTCGTTTTAATTAAAAATATTTTGAACACTATTAATGTCAACTTGATTTTTTTTTAAACAATAAAATAATATTAATATGCAAGTTATTGTAATTACTGACAATATCTCTGCGTACGATAATTTCCTACCTTTGATATATTCTGCTTGAAAAATAGTTTCCGAATCATTTTAACATTATATTTTGTCTTCTTTATGTTGTTTTCAACTATAAATTAACGAGGTATAATTAATACAATTAAATAGAAATTGTTTCGTGAGAGAAATACGGTGTTCGATATCGTCCCGAACTTTGTGTTCGATTTTGCCCCAATGTAAGAAAATACTTTAAACGATAGTCATAAATGTTTAGTTCAAATTTAATAAGTCGACTAGCGGCTTAAAACAACTATTAAAGATGCTATTAAAATAGTATGTATTTATTACACCAGAACTCTTACTTGCTTATTTATTATCACAAGAATTCTGACCCACCGAATAGTTTGTTGAAACCTTCAAAAACAGAGGTTGAATATTGGTCTAAGATTTTATTTGGTTGCTACTAAATATGGTAAAATGTTCATTTTGATGTTATCTTTGAACTAGTTTATCGATAATTACCATTAGACATTCCTACTACAAGATATTTACATTGTTCGAATTCACCCCGCGTTCGAATTCACCCCGCGTTCGAATTCGCCCCGCGTTCGAATTCGTCCCGGTCTCCCCTACATTATGTAACAAGGGAATACTCGACTTTATTCCCGTGTTGCATATGGCTGATTGTAAAAAAATGGAGCTTTTTGTGTCTTGCTTTTAGCTATCCATTTAAATGTACTTCAGAACATATGACAGGGCTAATATTTTGTTTGAGTGTTATAATGTATTATGTAAAAGATGTTCCTTTAGTTTTAAAAGTCTAAATATTCGCTTAATCTGAAAGAATCAAGTTTAATGGTCGATTTTATTGTCATTTTTGTGGCCTTACTAATTCACGCATTTGTTAACATTAATAGCATATTTAAGCATTCGAAACAAATGGATTATCTTCTATTTCAGTAAGGAGGTTGGTGACTAAAGTAAAATATGGAATAATTCTTTCATATTGCAGTATAACTACATTGTTTTATTTACAAGCTAAACCCTGTTGAAATTTTGGGAGGCTTTACCGCATTTGTTTATGTGATAATAACGATCAAAGTTTATGTATTTTGCACAGAAATAGTAGGAACCACCAAAATAAATGCTTTTTGATCGACTTTTTAATATTTACAAGAGGAATATGTTTACAAAAAACGTTGCAAATTAAAGTACATGTATTCTTCATATGATTTACTGTTTAGAAGATCCAGGTTACCGTATTACTTTCAAAGATATAAGGGAAAACGTAAAAAATCAATCTAGTACTATAAGCGCTACAATGCCTGGACTAGATACGAATGGCGGTGCATGTGGAATCAAAACACGCATTAACGCTCTCCAATGCGTCTGTAACAAAAAGACGTCTAGAAAATTTTCTTTTAAAAATCATGATCTAAAATTTTACATCCACCTTCTTTAGACCTTTTATAATGGATCTACAATTGAAACTTTTAGTTATTCGAAAATTTCCAACAGACTTTTATCGATGGAAGGGAAAATTACGCGGATTAAAAATAATATTTTAACTTTATATTTTTTATTCTATTACGGAATGCATTTCAATTTTTTTAGCTAGGCCGTACGGAATTAGATATCTTGAATGACATGGTATCAAATTTTCAAAACTTTTTATCGATGTGTTTTCGAGTAATGGCGAGTTGAAATCCGCGGAATATGGCAATAGTCATCTTAGAGGCGTGGGTCTAATATTTTTCAGCATTCAGGATTTAAAAATTCCTCTCGCACCGCACTTCTCCCGCAGTCGGTCACCAACCTCCTTAATTACTAGTAATGTTACTCTAAAAATCTTGCTACACGTTACATATGTAGTGATATAATCAAATATGTAATACATGTGACACGAAAATGACAATGTCTAGCAGGACAATGTCATTTTCGTGTGATTTGTACTACAGATTTGGCATTTGTACTGCATATAATAATATGTAGTCAGATTTTTACGGTGACATTATTGATAATTTATGAAATAGAAGATACTCCTTTTGTTCCGAAAGTCTAAATATACTATTAACGTTAACAAATGCGTGAATTAGACATGCCACGAAAATGACACTAAAAATGCCACGAAAATGACGAATCGATCATTAAACTGGATTTATTAAGATTAACCGAATATTTAGACATTGTTTTAGCTCTGTCTATGTTCTGAAGTACATTTAAAGGGATAGCTAAAAGTAAGACAGCTCCTTTTTTTGACAATCACCCATATAGAACTTTATTCCCAAGTTAACTGTGGCCACTTTATTGACTTAAAAAGAGGGACTTCCGGTAAGAACTAGAATTTATTGAAAATACATATTAATATAGAGAAAAATAATTTAAAAAAGAACGCATTTGTGGGGATAAGTAAATTAGCGGGAAAAAGTAGATTTGCGAGAATCATATGTTACTTTTGTTCCGCTTTTTAGGTCATAAACTGGCCATTACGGTTGAGTCGGGGATAAAATAATTGACGATTGTCAAATATTAATGGAAGCAGTTTAGAATCTAGACTTGGGTCAATGCCAAAAATCTACGTTCAAACTTTATCTGCAATCTATAGGGTTTGAATAGTATACTTATATTTAAGTTAACGTTTCATTATTTACATCATATACTTTACTTTTTACAGAATACATCAACGATATTTAAATTGAACGCGTTGAAACCAACGTCCGCAATCATCGTTATAGGCTATATTCCAATCGATGCTATAAGGTAATTGAAAAGATTTTATATAGTAAATAATAAGCGTGAAACTTATCACTACGCGTTTGCCCGAATTTCTCGAATGAAAATAATAAATAGTCAGAAATTCAAAATGAGGTCGAAAAACATTGCAAATAGGAATAGCTTCATCTTTGTTTGTTTACACAAGAAAATGCAAGTCCCGTATGAAAGAAACCGCAAGAACAAACGAGCGCTCTCTCCGCGCGTTACCAAGACCACCGAAATACAATTCGGCCGCTCAGTCGCCGAGAAATCCACCAACGCGTTCAGTTTACATTCATTTTACACCGACAAGCCCTTCCGGATCGAATCGTCGAAATTTGGACACAGACTCGCGCCCGCGTCTCCCGATCCCAACGTCTCGGGCGCGCAACGCACTCGTTGCTTCGACAAATTTTGCTCACGCACGTAAAGGAACATATACACCATTCGCGACTCGGCAGGTTCTCGATAAATCTGAAGTGCAAGACCGCGGGCAACATAGCCCTGCACTTCAATCCGCGCCTGGACCGGGGCTACGTCGTCAGGAACACCAAGATCAAGGGATGCTGGCAGGAGGAGGAGACCTGCTCGCCCGTCAGCTCGCGCGGCTACATCCTGCGCAGGAACTCCTTCTTCCATCTCACGATCTTCTGCACGCTCAATGAATTTCAGGTTTGGACGGCTTTGCATACAGGATTTGCGGATCACTTTTGCTTTTTATCTTTTGCTTATTCGACTGCTCGTAGTGTACTTTGTTCGCTTGTGGATTTTATATATTTCTCTTTTTGGTTAAAAGTTTTTTTTATGCTTTGCACTGTTTATTTTAGCGCACGCTGGTGATTCAGCCGAATTTTCCACTATTTTGCGTTTGTTATACTTTTATGAAAAATGGCTTTTAGTAGCGCGAACAAATGTTTACTTTTGTGCGCGGAAATTCGCATACTGTTCGCATACTCTGACACGTTTCTTTAGACAAAATGTACGTTTTCAATTTTTAAAAGTGCATACACGACCAAATTTAAATGTGGATCATTTTTATTTGTCACATAGATCGCCATCGATGGAGAACATTTTTGTGCCTTCGCTTATAGAATTCCTCTCGAAGAGATCATCGGCATTGAATTTAATGATGCCATTGAGGAGGCGAAAGTCAGACAGACCAATATTAACGTGTACCCTGATCCACAAATTGTCAAGCCAACAAGAATCCTTGAACTGATTGACAACAGGCCACTGGATACAAATCTAGTGAGTAATTAATATTTATTATTTATTCTAATTTTTTTTATATTTACGCTATTTAGAGCCTTATACATTGAAAAATAAAATTTCGAGATCTAAGTACATATTTATTTTGATATTAGGTACTACAAAAAATTTGATTGATAATAGTAAATATTTATATAACATAAGAACGGCATTTTTAAATTTAATAAATATTCATTTTATGCAAGAAAATAATATTGTTATAAATTGTTTAAATTTATATTAACAGGAGTTACCAATCGTCATCAACCTTCCAAAGGGTTTTGGAATTGGAGCCAAATTGTTAATGAAAGGAAGACTGAAACTTTTACCTCACTCGTAAGTATAAATAGGCAATAAAATTATTTACTACAAATTTGTTTATAAAATTAATGAAATATTTATTTATTGAAATACCATTATTTTCAGATTCTACATAAATCTCCAAAAGGGAAAAATGATATATCCTCATCCGGCAATCGCTCTGCATTTAAATCCACGATATCACTACGGAAATCGACCCTCCTGCATGGTTATGAATTGTTGGAACAACGGTAAATGGGATCGAGAGGAACGCCACGACGGACAAACCTGGACCCCTGGACGAGAATTCTTGTTAACGTAATTATTTATTATTCAAAATACATTTCTTGATCGTCAAATTTTCAATGTCGCTTTTAAAATCAACAAAAAGAATTTTAATTTGTCATTCTTGTTACAGAATTCGCTGCGAGTACGATGGTTACGTAATCTGGCTCAACGACAAAATGATCGGCGATTTCAAGCACAGGCTGCAGCCGTCGGTCGTCGACACCATTCGCGTCACCGGGGATTTGGTGCTGTACGAGATGCTCGTCTCTTACTAGTCGACACACACATGCACACACACACACACACACACACACACACAACGCTTAGAGAGCGACAACGACAATATTCTCACGTGTTTTCCTCCGTATACGAGAAAATCATCCAAATACTTGCGTACGTACTTTAGCGCCAGAGCTGCCTTAGGATCGTTCGCCTTTACACGAGAACGAGGGGGGTGAATCAATTCTTTTTTGAATCTCGCCTGAAAGGAGGCACTTTCGACAAGATCATTCCGAGGGCGGTTTATCATTTTTTTTTCTCTATCAAGTCAAGTCTCTGTCAAGTTAGCAATCTTCGCTTTGGGCGAAGTAATTTTTGTATGTATATTTTTTTCTCTATATGTGCTCGACGAATGCATCTTGTCGGAACGTCCCTCTACGAGCTCGCCAACTTATATAGTCCTTATATACTGCCTTGACTGCTTAAAGAAAAAATTGTTAAAGCTGTTTTAAAAGCATTTAAAAAATGGAAGAGTCTCGAACAACCTGTGCAACGTTTGAAATTAATAATGGCTCGGATATCTTCGTTAAAAAAAATTATTACACTTTTAGTTTTTCTGCTAGAATAAGTTCTTTACAAAAGTTGTTTAAAAAAGCGTTAAGAAGAAAAACTTTTTCGAGTGTTCCTAAGACAGTGACATCCTCAAATGCGAGAAAGAAAAGATTTTTTCATATATTTATACAATCGCTTTATATAATAATTTGTTAGTATATTTGTATGTACACGTAGCGTATTTATCAAACTAAACTTATAAACGTTTGTAGCGTAAAAATGAATAGTTTCGAATGTAATAAAAAGCGCTTCATTTCACTTCGCCAGTGTCTTATACCCATCATTCCGAAAATCTCGAGTAACCCGGATAATTATCTTCCATTTCGTGCGAAACGCCAAGTAAGATTTCGGACAACGCCGCGGGCCGTGTGGAAATCCAAAAATTAGCTATGCCAGTAGGGGATGTTGTCGCTGGAGAACGTGAATCGCTTGACGCGCACGCAGCCGATCGCCATGCCGATGAACACGACGCAGAAGACGAGGAAGACCAGGCGGTCGATCGCCGTGGCGAGGAGGGTCCACTCCAGATTGGCGATTATCTTGCTGGACGACGGAGCGGTCAGCGTCTGCTGGCTGTTGTTGAAGCTCGCGAAGGACGTCGTCGACATCGATATGTCCATCAAGTGGTTCTCGCACATCTCTTGCTCAGCTGCCGACTTCTGCGACTCGATCTGGGATTTTTAAACGCATTTTTTTCATTTCTTGTAATGCTGCTTATTTTGTGTATTGTTATTGTTAGTGTAAAGTAGTTGTTTTCAGTTTTAGCTGAGATAATAATTTTATATAAAAACGTTCAGGTTATAAGGGATTGTCTGCTCAATCTCGGCCACTGCTACTGAAATACTAGGTCTATTTTATAAAACGATAGGGCAAAACTTTAGCTGAGATATTAATTTTATATAAAAAACGTTCAGTTTACTCAGTGAATGTCTGGACAGTCTCGACCATTACTACTGATTCTATGTGTTCAATCTTATGCATTCCATCTTCGTTTTCCGCTTTGAGAAATTCTATGTAGGTAAGTAGACATGCTGAATTTTTCATGCAAACTATGTTTTCTCTTTACTGACCTCTTGAACAATGTGACCGAGGCCCAAATACCTTCCCGGCCTTCCCAGGAGAAAGCGCCTTATCGGTCGGGGGATAGAAGTGTAATACGAGAATTTATTGATGTTTATCACAAGAGTGGAAATGATCATCGATATGGTCGCTTGATAAAGACAGCCGCTGTAGAACCTAACTAAAACAGTGGCAGTAAATGAAATAATTTGCATATCAAGCTGTGTACATATTTTACAAAATTACTTTCTTCGACAAGTGTATGCTTTGCATAAATTCCAAGTAGACACGTGCATCTAGATCTTGAAATTTACAGCACTTATCGGTAATTAAAAATTCACTTTGGAAAATTTGTCTTACCGATCATAGGCATGCTGTCGAATCGAGGTGGAACTTTGTAGCCAAAGTAGATAAGATACAGAACGACGATGAGAATTATACAGGCGTTTATGATGAGTTTCATCTCGCTCTGTGGTCGTAGCCAGAACGTGATCAACGACAGGAATACGATTGCTAAGAGCAACAAAAAAAAAGAAATTGCTCATTTTACAGGCAAAAATAATTTTATAAAACGTTTACTTTGTTAGTCGTTCTGCACTTACGGACAGTAGGAACAAAGATTATGTGGTAGTAAAGCTCGGACGAGCGCGAGAGCTCGAATTCAAAGTCCAGGGTGACGTAGGGCTCGGGACAGCAGTCGAATACCTCCTCTCTCCGACTAGCCGTGATATTCTGTATGATCCACTCGTTTATGGCAACGTAGTCATCTAGCTGCGAGGAAACTTCAAGTTTTAGTTTATGAGTGGCTTCCCAAAGTGACTTTGTCTGTTTTCGGATATATTATAAACACAGTCTACAAATTTATCATAATTTCCTTTTATAATAAAATATGTAAATATGCAAATATGAACATATATCTTGCTAACCCCTTTTTTGCCATCTTTTTTAAACTATACTCAAATTTTGGATACTTCACAAAATTTGCCGAAGATTAGCAAGTCTTATATAAATCAAGAAATTTTTCGGCCAATTGTACTTGTACAAAATAATCTAATAATGGCTTTTAATGTATTAATTAGATAATCGTTATTTTGCATTTATAATTTGTTCGTATATCTTTGTCGAATTATGCTAATTCTTGCTAATAAAAGTTTGCTAAATTCTGCCAAAGTTTGCGTAAAGTTTGCTAAAATTTTGTTCATTAATAATTCATTTTTTTTTATTCAGATAAAATTTGAATCTTTTTGTGTCAAAATATATTATACTTATCTATAATTTAAGTCCTGGTAGACTTAACTTTATTAGCAATAACATCAATGTATATATGGGCCTTGTTTTCAAAGAAAAGCTCATTTACCGAAGGGTTCCAGTTACACTAGTAGACCATTTTACATGAACTAGGACTTAAAATGTTTTCTCTTGACATGGCTATATGGTCGGAGTGGAGCAGAATTTTGATAATGTATCTCATTCTTTTATTAAATACAAAAATGCATAATAGTAAATAAAAAGAATGAAAAATATGATATAAAGTATGTAAAAATTACTTATTCAATGTAATTGTAATTCTTTTTAAATTCTTCTCCACTCCAACTATAGCTACATGAAAAACAAACATTTTAAGTCCTGGTTCATGTAAAATGGTCCATCGATTGAACATGGACATATCCATACATACATAGGAAGAGTGAGGATGGTATTGTTGATAGAATTAAGTCTAGCAGGATTTAATATTTGGTAAATATAACAATACATTTTCTCACAAAAAGTTTTGAAATTTATCTTAATTAAGAAAATCTCTGCCAATTAATTGGCACTTAGCTTCCTCAAACTAAATAAATTGTTCCAATATAAATTTCTTTCTTTTAATACATTAATTTTAAATTTATATATTTCTTTCTAATCAAAAGCTCAAAGAAAGTGTGTTTTTTGGTAATATTTTGTAAAAAATTGTTTGATCTATGAAAAAGAATAATAACAAAAATTTTAACGAAAAAGTACTCAACTAATTTTGTATAATACATGTCAAAAGGAGTTGAATAACCGTCGGAAAAAAAATTTTCGTTAATCATATCACCTAGAATCGTTTGAGGAACAAAGTTCCTTTAATAAGTATGGTATTGAAAATAATGATTTATTGTGACGTGTAGGATCAAGATTTTGAGGTTTTAGAACGGTAAAATTAAATATATTATTAAGTATTGATAGCATACTAATTTTCAGAATGAATGCTTTTAAATATAAAAAGTTTTCTAGACTCATAAAATAATCTTTTTTGCGTTTAACCCAGGCCTGCTCCCTTAAAGTACACCTGCACCAGTTTTAAAAAAATCTCTCCCTTTCGACCAAAACAATTAAAACTTTTGTAACATTTTTAGGTATGGTTATATACCAATTTTGAATTCATTTTATCGTCGACAGTCCTAGTTATAGAAGAAAACGCATATTTTTAAGATAAAAATAAGGGTTTTTAAAAAAGTTCATTGCGTAAATCACCATAACCAAACCTATTTAAAGAATTCAGAGATACTTTTAACTTAAATTGAACAAAGCATGGGTATTTTTAAGTTATATACACTCAATTTTAGGTCTGAAAAAATTAGAATACGTTTCAAACAGTAAAAATATGACAAAATTGTATATTTCAACACTAATAATTGATGAATAAAATATTTAATATTGGTGACCTTAAATGAAAATACCAAGTTCTTTTCATAATACTCGAATCAATATTTCCCGAAAATTTAAAAAAAAGATTGCCAAGATGAAATTTATGATGAACATGCACAAGGTACTTTTTGAAAACCGAAGATTGAGTTTCGAAAAAAACTTGTTTGAACCCTAGTGGAAACTTTGAAATGTGAAAAACTGTGACAAATCTGTGAAGAAGTGTGTAAAAGTATGAGAAACCTCGCAAAACTGTGATCTTGGGGTTACATTTGGAACCGTATTTTAAAAAATATTATAGAATATTTTGTTTCATTTTATCACAGTTTCTCATAGCTTTTTACAGTTTCTCACATTTTATCACAATTTCTCACAGTTGTAATTTCCTTTATATAACAGAATGCCACGGAGAGAATGTGAGAAGATGTGAAAAACTGCGTGAAAAAGTGTCAAAAAATGTGCATATTTGTTTGTAAAAGGTGTTTCAAAAGTATGTGTATTTTCATATGTTTTCATAGTTTCTCGCATTTCTTTCATAGTATCTCATATTTCTTTCATAGTTTCTCACACTTTCTACCCTAACATTTCTTTCATAGTTTCTCACAGCATGCTACCTCGTGTTAATTCGACGGTTGAGTCGAATAAGAGGCTAACTCAGCATTTGCTTGAAGAAGAGGCTAGGTTAAGAAGGTGGGTTACTTTAACTAATTATCATTAATTATTAAACTTGGGGCCTGCGGCGGCTCAGTCGGTAGAGTGTCGGATTCCCACGCCGGTGACCCGGGTTCGAATCCTAGTCTCTGCCGATTGATACAAGCACCTCTGTAAAAATTACATGTGCTTTGTTTACAAACACACCGCAGACCCCCGTCGCCGATTAGCACCACATGGAAGCACAAACATGGCGACGTTAAATAATAATAAAAAAAAAAAAAAAAAATTATTAAACTCTCGTATTTAATTTTAAAGAGCAACAATAAAAAGTAACGAAAACATTAATTTACCATTTTTTGTTACTTTTTATAAAATTAAACGTGAGAAATAATTAGTTAAGATAGCCCTACTTTACGTGATTTCCGAGTTAGCCTCCTTTTGAAGCGAAATCTGAGTTAGCCTCTTCTTTAAGCAACGGGAAACATCGAGTTATATATAGCCTCTTCGGCGACTCAATCGCTGAATTGTTTTACTTGACCGGCTATAACTTTGTTGAAACATTGAATTTTTACATTCAGCAGGTCCCAAAATGTTCCTCAAAAGGTAAGTATTACAGAAATGGGATAAAGAAATAAAATTTGGCAATTTTTTGTCAAAAAACTGGTGCAAGTCTACTTTAACTGTTTCTTTCTATAGTTTATAAGATCTTCACAAAAATAAATTACATCCGGCATATATTCGTAAGAATTCATTCATACCAAACTTTGGTTGTAATTACCCGAATTCATTATAAATTTTCCCATTAATGTCGGCATTGACAAATTCAGCAAAATTCGACAAGGATGAGACTAACAGCGTCGTTTAAAGCTCGTTTAGAAATGAATTTTACAAACAAAAATTAATACTCTTAAGTGCGGGGAAAGCTGAAAAAAATAATATCTATGGATTTGTCCCATTTAAAGCAATATAAAAAGTCTAATTCGGGAACTTCTACTTATTGTTACGAATTGTCACCGCGTTTTCCTCTACTCAATTCTTTCTCCAAAATTCATGTTTCGACGAGCTCTAAACATAGGGTATTAGTTTTATACGTTCCTCTTTAACGGCTCAATTATTATAAATCTATGGGCATCCACCTTTATCAAACGACTTTTTCCCATAGTGATGTTCCGCTTTTAACTGATAGGCACCTACACAGTACGCACAGTTCACGCAACAAAAAGCGTCTCCTTTACACCGCGAAAAAAGTGCTCGCTCGCGCCATACAGACTTACATCGACGCCGGAACTGAGCAATTTCAGGTCCACTTGCGTGCCGTCGTACGTCCACGAGCTCAGGCTGAGCCTGCACGTGTTCATCTCGAAGGGCCAGAACGTGAAGTCCAAGTGGCAGTAGCCGTGGAATATCGTCGGCGTCACCCACAGCACCATGCCCTGCTCGTTCACTATGCAGTGCCGGTCACCGTAATACTCCATGCCGTGAGTCGCGCTGGAACGAACAAAGGACTTGTATTTGACAGCTGTAAGGGAGATTCGTTTGTTATTGGACATCGCCCAGTATTGATCATTGGCACGAGCTTTGCATATGTGCCTGTGCGCTTTTTGTCTTTTAAATGGTGGAAATTGATTAATCCTCTTTTTAATTTAGTGTTCCTATTTAAATATCAAGATGATGTATATATGTATTTATAAAGTTATTGAAAACGTTAATTATTATTAATTACGTAATTATTGACGTTAACGTTAAAACGTTAATTATGTAATTATTGTTGAAAGTATGTATATATTTACGTTCGTCCAGTATTAGGCAAAATCATCACCTAGTATTTGACAATGAAAATTCGCATTTGTTGAATATTGTTTTACCTTACTTAAAAATGAAAATTTCCATTAAAGCTATCAAACTTTTATTTAATTACTGTAAAAATACTGTTCTTTAGTATAAGAATATAGTGTAGTATAAGAAGTAGAATATAGTATAAGAAAAGAAAAAAGAAGTGTGGTAGTAAATCCTACTTATAACATTTTGTAGAACTGAATTTCATGAAAACAATCACAGTAATAACAAACAGGTAATACTGTTACTACTACGATTTTTTTATAGGTAAGTTCACGTTCTCAGAAACATAATTTGTATGATTTTTAATATCGATCTGTATAGCCATATAAATGAATTTTAGTGATATTTACCTATTCAAGAGGTAAATATCAGGTAACCAGATTTCATGAGCTCCCAGATTCACCATTTTTAGGCCACTGTAGTCGGAAGAGTTCCACTTCAATTTGTCATCGTTCCACGTCTGTTAGAAAAGAAGATTAATAGCTTGGATATGCATTCAAAAAATCTGTTATTAATCCATTACTAGGTAACTCATGCAAAGAATATTATTGCAAAATATTACCATCACTACCCAGACATTCGCGGCCATGACATTTGTCATGTCATCCTAAAAGCACAATTCAAACAATGAACAAATAAATAAATGACGCCATTCATGAAAATCACTGCTATACTATATTTGACGACACTCACCACCTCGACGGTCTGCACGTTGAGTTTGACGTTGACCGTCGTGGTGTTCCAGTGCTGGGACGGTCTCGCGAACTTGTCGTACTTGGACAGCAGGTGCTGCTTCAGCCGATCCGTCCATGTCTCGTTCCAGGCCGGGTAATCTACGATCATTGCTTTGATCAACGCTTTGTTTATTCCTTCGAATTAGACTGGGAAAACCACTAGCACGCTTTGTGGCTATTTTTAACAACTACATGCGCTAATGTGACTCGAGGATGAGAGTTTTATTTATAGCAGCGTTCGCGCTAGAGGAGCTTTTTTCATTGAATAATAACGTAAACTTCGAGTGGTCAAAGAGCTTTTCCAGTCGAGCACAATGGCGATAAAAAAAATGACGAGGCGTGCGACGACGCTCGAGTCGAAATAAAGCAGTGGGTCTCGAAACGCATGACACCGACACGAAATTCGAAGACAAAAGGGAAGAGGAAGGCAGTGAGGTAGGGAATGAGCAAGAGAGATAGAGAGAGAGCGAGAGAGAGAGGGAGAAAGAGAGAGAGAGAGAGAAGAGAGCGCCAATTGTCAGCTCGGCACGCATATTGCAGATTTAAAGCGAATGGGGCCGTAAGTGGATAAACGTCTCTAATGCATTAGGTCGGATAAGCCTGAGTATGAAAATTTAAAAATATGTATAGAGGTCAGGAAACATGCTTCTGACTCCGATTTTAAGAAAAGGACCCACTGATTCTTTCTTTGAATTTTAATTTTTTTACGAGTTAAGTAATTTTACATCAATTTTAAACCTAAAATAATTTATGCCTATTTCCCATAAGATATCCTATTAGTATAGCACTGAATGTTTATAAATCATCGTATTATAAATAATTACAGGATTGTAGACGATTATCAATTATTTTAACTGCCTCTTAGTTAACAGATAATAGCGTAATTGGTAAATGTTTTTTTACTCCGTAAGTGATTGGTGAATTAGTATGATGTATCTATTCAGCTTTCTTATTTGAAGATTAAATACAAAACATTGACATTTTTGACGACACTGTTTGTATAATTTTCAATAAGTTGAGATAACTTTAATACTTCAATAAAATCTGTGCTTCCCGGCATAATCATATAAGTTGCTTTTTTTTTAAATTTCAGTTCTGAGCGATTTTGTTATCCTTACATAGCATATTTTTAGATAAAAATGCAAAAACTCACGAAAGTGTAAAAAAGTGATCATATCCATTATAAACTATTTACTAGATTCTTAAAATTTGTTTTAACGGAAAACAAAATCTTTAAACCTTAATATCTCCAAAACATAAAAAGTGGACTTATCCGGTATTGCACAGTAATCTTGGACCCCGATTGAAGAATATTAGTTCCATTAACGAACTGCGCCATAAAGCTCCAATAGACACTAGACAATCCAAGTTTATACCTTCAATTCTCTTCACTTAAAACACAAAAAAGCCTAACAATCCAACCAACTTCCATCGCGCTCGTCACCATCACTTTACTCGGTAAAAGCGGCACCTCGCGCACGATCGAACCAACATCACGGGAACATCGTCAGCCCATCAAACTAGCCCTTCACCGTCCATCCCATCAGCGCGAATGTATCGCGCTCGACCTCGTTATCGCAGTAGCACCTCGATTATATCGCTCTACTTCTCCGCGTACATAACAAACACCTGCTGCAATTCACCGCGACGGCGGTGTTCCATCAACGGCAAAAACAAAGAAAAAAAAGAAGAAAAAGACAATTTCGCATACAGGGTGGAAACTTACTCTTGGCGAGGGTGAGGTTGGCGGCGTGAGTCTCGGCCGCGAGGATCGAGGAGACGAGCAGCAGCGCGCACAGGCATGAGGCCGCTTGTCGGATCATTGCGCGAGCGATTGCGCGACTACTTGCTCGTCTCTCCATGCCTGCTGCTGCTGCTGCTGCTGCTGCTGCTGACCAGCATCGCGTCGACGCAAGCGCGCGCTCTGTGCTCTTGTAATAATGAGTCCTTACAATGCGCAGTCGCCTTGGCAATCGCGGCCTGACCGCGTATATAGAACGGGAGATTCAGATGATGAGGCGCGCCCTTTGTGCACCCAGTTATTTCTACGGTTGTTGATTTCTTATTGTGCCTTTCGCTTTTTGAGGTGGGTTATGGAGAGAAGGGAGTATACAGCGCTGGGATCGGAGAGTGACGGGAGAGAGCGATGGAAGTTTAACAAGTTTCGGATATATTTGTCGCGGCTGATCTAACGTAGGGTGGAACACGAGACGGACGCGCGTGAAAATTATATGGTGATTTGATTTCAGTGAGTGTTTGAAAGGTAGTCGTAGTGATTGATTTTTCGAAATGACTGTTCATATGATTTTCATTGCTATCCGTAAATGTTCACACTCGACAGATCAGAATTTATGATAATAAAATTCAACATATACCTTATTTCTTATAATCGCTCAATATTCATTCATAAAGCTGAGAAGAAATCTTTTGCTCATCATTTAATTAGTAATACAAATAATAGTTATCTAACTTAGAATGTTTGGTTGTCAATTTGTATCAATAACAAATAATTATTTATATATTCAATTTTTTGGTAGAGTTTTTTGGTAGTATCAGAATAAACTCGACTTCAAATATGTAATTAAATATTAACTCTATTTAAACTGAATCGTAAGTAAATGAAATCATAATTTTTATGGAGACCCGAAAAAACAACTTAAGTCCATTTCTTGTCTAACGTTTTCTCAAAAATAATAATATAACAGTACATTACGCAACAAGTGCGCAAAATATGCGCACGTATAGCGTATACTATTCTTTCAAACATGCTGCGCAAAATAGGATTATAAAAAAATGAATATCATGCAAATAAAATGAATAAACTGAAGATACAAAAATAGGAAAGGAATAAACGATTGATGAAGTGAAGGTATCAGGTGCAGGGGTACTGCAGAGTGTGCAGGAACGCGGAGGAGGTCCAGGAGTGCAGGGGGCAATAACTCCGATTTTTCCCAAATTTTTCAATTTCCTCAAAAGTTTTCAATTTTCTCCAAATTTTTCAACTTTCTGCAAATTTTTCAATGTTCTCCAAATTTTTCAATTTTCTCCAGATTTTTCAATTTTTTCCAAAATTTTCAATTGTCTCCAAATTTTCCAATTTTAGGTGTCCATTTTTTCATAATGTATAAATTTTCATTTATATATTATTTAAATATTATAATTATGTATAAAATTATTTACTTTTTCCAATTTTCTTAAAATTTACCAATGAGATTCACGATTTTTAATTTTTAATAGGCATTTAAAAAAATGGGTTTTAAGCAAATTTAAAATAATTTTGTAATTTGTGTAGTACAAAGATATAAAATATATGTACAACTTGACAGTATACATGATTTCTATTAAATTGATGTATTCTTATTATTTTGGCGCTATTTTAGTTAAAGAATATGATTATGAAGCTTGTGTACATACACATTTTTCAATAACTGACTATGTTAACAGAATGGATAAAATTTGTATTGCTTCTTATTTTTATTATGTGCGTTTGCGTGTGCATGTGCGTGTGTGTGTGTGTATATATATATATATATATATATATATATATATATATATATATATATATATATATATATATATATATATATATATATACACATCTATATCTCGAATAAGCCACAGTAAACTTTAATGTTCCGGGGCTCAATATGTTTGTTTTTTTTACAGACAGGAGTCATATAATAATTATTTTAGTTTTTCGGATTAGTTTTTGTTTTGTAGCGGTATTTCTATTATTTGTTTTTACTTTTTCAGGTTTTTTCGTACGTTAAAAATAATATCATCGACCCAATGAAAATGCATTTGAAATTTTCTACCTTTCACCACCCAAAATTTCGGATAAGGTGTTTCCTTTCTTTTGTTATACACGGAAACGTCATTTTTTGTTTAAACGGTGATTTCTCCGAAATATATGATGGACAGTTTCTGAAAAAAATTTAGGTAATTAGGACCGTGGAGAAGATTATTTTGTTAAATTTTTTAAACATTTTATTTTTCTATGATTGAGAAAAAAATCATTTGGTAAAAAAAATTGATTTTCTATGTCAAACGATAACTTGAGTAAAACAACATTATTCCTTCTGAAAATTTCCAATAAGGTAGCTTTTTACTATCTCTTGGCTAAGTTCTTTGTCCAGATCATTAGGACTTTTATTTTTTTAAATATTTGAGGTTATATTTTTTTTTCTAAATTTTATCGCTGATTTCTTGCGTATTACGCGATGATTTTTGACCAATTACAGCTCATTTTTTACGTTATTCAACGAAGAATTAAAATCAAGAAGAGTTTTTAAGACTTATCGATTAGTTTTTGTTTTATAATGTTTTTTCATTTTTATGATTTCGTGTTTATAAAAAAGAAATTTAATCATCTTTTTCTTGAGTATTATGCGGTATTTTTTGACCAAAGTTTTTTTTTTATTTTTTGATAAAGTTTGAAATAAAAAGAAAATTAATAATCATTGATTCGTTTTTAATGAATAAATCGGTTGTTCATAATCTCGAACAAAGTTACAAAAATACGAAAAAGATTTATTTGATAAGTAGTATACGTTATATTTGTAAATAAAATTTAATCAATAATTATACGGTTGCAAAGTTTATTATTTACAATTGAAGAAAATGTAACTTGATATGCAAAAACGTCTTAAGTTTTTACATAATTAAAATATTTTTTCGTAATCTATGCTATACTTTTGGATAGGTTCAAAAAATGTTTTGTTTATTTCAGGCGATAAATTGAGTTTAAACATAGTCAAAAATATTAACTTTTATTTATTCTTAGTCAAAAATTTTCTTGAATTATTTAAAATAGATTTTGTGTAATAGGTGTGCGCAGAGAACATTTTTTAAAAACCCCTGTTTTTATCACAAAATATGCGTTTCAAATAAGAGAAGACTGTAGAGCATTTTTTAGTTAATCGATATCTTTTTTATATTTTCTTTTCCAATCCAATTTGTAAGGAATAATAACATTTAATTGAGTTAAAATTTGAGTTCTCAGTTAAAATGAGTTTGAATAAATTATTTTGAATTACTAACTCAAATTATTACACTTAATAATACATTTCCACACGGGTGCGGAAGTAGATTATTTGCGTCATGTGATGTTTTTCGCTCGAGCGAAGCAAGAATGAAAAGTCACATGAGGTAAATAGTCTACTTACGCACTAGTTTTTAACCGAAAACAAGGCTTATTTTTTCAGTTATGTGGTAAACATTCAAAATTCAAAAGTAAATTAGATTCTGCGAGTCATTATTGTTTTACAACGGTTTGTCGAATCTATATATTTTTAAATAAATTATAATAGTCACAATTTATTCTTTATTTTTATGATATATTTTACGCCTTCGGCTTTCTCGAATTTCACTCATGCTCAATCATCATTCTTGCTTAGGAAAAGCCTATTTTCTCTCCTTGTTGCTCCTTAATAGCCACTTTATTGATTTGAAAAGTGGGACAAAATAGCATTTAATTTCTTCTTATCTACTTTTTCCCCGTAAATTTACTTTTATTCCAGTAATAAAATTTTACTTTTTTTCTGTAAAAGCAATTTTCAGTTTTTTTTTTTAATTTTGAACTATGTCTTTCGATTTCTTTGTGTCTCACTTTTCAAATCAATAAAGTGACCACAGTTAACTCGGTAATAAAGTTCTATATGCAACACGGGAATAAAACCGACTATTCCCTCGGGATATTACTGCATGCCCTCGCTTCGTTTGTCAGTAAACCCACCCTCAGGAATAATCTTCGACTTTATTATCTTGTTGCATAATGTATTCTCGCAAATTTTGCGGGAATAAAGTAAATGAAGGAATAATACGTCACTGTTGTCCCGCTTTTCAGGTCAATAAAGTTAATTACCATTATAGTTAAGCCGGGAATAAAAGTCAGTTTCATTATTGTTGACTCTCGGAATTCTGCAAGAGTACAAGAATATATGATTCTTCATTAAAGTCGTTTTAACTTAAGATTTTCTATGCATTTCAATGTAAAAATAAATATCTCTTTGTCATTTTGAATATGAAAATAACTTTTATCGGTTTTGATAATATAAATTTAGTTATATTTAAATATTCTTTGTTGAGAAAAGCAATAAAAAAATCGCTTTTTCAAAACTTTAAAGGGGGTTCGTACCTTTAATATTAGTTCAGGAGCTTATTATGTATATACCATAAGGCATAGTGATCCCAATTATAAAGTTTCGGGATACAATTATTTTCATCTGAAAGAGGACGTTCAAACCTATACAATTTTATGCAAACTCAATTAAAAAAATATTAACTGAAATCGTTTTCTCTGTTTGACATAAAATTTATTTTAGAATTACGTTTAGAAAGACCGCTGCAAATTGATTTAGCAGATTTCTTTCCTTTCTTCTCTCAAAGAGCTTTACATGTATAGAAATAATTGTTAAAGTGAGTTTCTGACTTTAAATCTAAAATTTGTGTCCTTTATTTTTTTGTATTTTTTATTTTGAAGTATATTTATTATGATATTTATATATTATGAAAGTAATATATAAATATCATATTTTTCGCGAAAATAGCTTCAAAATAATATGTAGATATATCGATTTAATTGAAATCATGTATTCTTTCAAATGTACACATATTTTATATATTTGCAGTACCTCGATTAAAGAATTATTTTAAATTTGCTTTAAAACATTATTTTTGATAAATTTTTATTGATTATTCAAAATCGTGATACTTCCACTAAAATAGCTTTAAACTAATTATTAAATATATAAATAAGAAAAAATGTACATATTTTTGACATATTTAAAAAATCAAAAGACAAAAAAAATTTCGATTTAAAACGAATTTTTGAAACTAATATTTTGTTATTATTTCACAAAAATAAGTTTAAAGTTATTGTTAGACTAGCTGTACCCTGCGGGTTCGCTCGCATAAATGTTTTACTCAATCATTAGCTCTTTTCTCAGCTCTTTTCTTGGGAAAACTAATGAAGACCTATACGGACAAAATATATATCTATATTGTGTATGCTTACGTATATCTAGCTGTAACTCGTGGCTTCTGTCACGTAAATGTAAGTAAATAAAATAAAACAGTGAGGAAAATTAATAAGGAAAAGAACTCGTGGTGAGTTTATTTTTTTCGTGTGATGATAAGCCCAATAGCGAATTGAAGTATTAATTTGAAGCATTTCTATAAACAACATTATACGTTCCATGTGTTGCTAAAATATGGAGATATTTCCTACTGATACCCGAGAGCATACAACGTACAATTGTCCATGAAAGAAGCACCGGTTTTCTAAATTAATACCTGCTAAATAAAGCGTTTGTCCCTATGATTTATTTATCGTAAGGAAGGTCAGTAGGAATGATAGGTATTCGTTGAATGAGTATTTGCTGCCCTTTGGCTATCCCAGTAAGAATGTTTCCTGTTATAACATTCGAGCCCAGTTGAGTAATGTGCAATCTGGTGCTATTACAAAGTTGTGGGGCATCTAAATTACGCATCAAAATAACGGAGACGCCGAATTTTAATTTTATTTCATTTGAAGGTACTCCAGTAATTTCTAGCGAATTAAAAAATTCTTTCAGGTAAGATACTAAGTCGTCGTTATCAGAGGCCCAACAACCGCGGGTGCCCTGTGTGCCCGGGCATCCCCTCGTCCTCGGTGGGCACCCGATGATTGGGTGCCCACTGTCCAATAGACGATACATTCTGTAAAGTTTAATTATTATTAAACTTATATATACACACAAAAATTTTAATTATAAATAAAATATGAAAAAACCGCTGCCAATTCATTGGCACTTAGCTTCCTCAAAATTTATAAATTGTTCCAATATGAAATTCTTTGATTTAATAATATAATTTTAAATTACCATATCTCTTTCTAATTCTGAAAAAATAACTATGAGACACTATGCCAGCTATGCCAAGAGGCAACATACAAAAATAATTTACCTTATCGATTTCAGAAAATCGTAAAATAAAAAAGCTAGTCGATGAATCTTTAAATTTATTTTTAATTTCGAATCTTCATTAAAAAACTTTTAGAAGAGAAAGATGAAGCCAAAAAAATTTTACAGAATATTTTACTCCATATTCCTAATTATCACAATTTTTTAAAAAAATTTTCCTTTTTACATTTCACAGTCGTTTGAAAGAATGACAATTTCGTGAAAAACAAAACAAGAGAAATAGCTTATTCAAAATTTCGGGCCGGAAAATATAGGTAATTTTATACTCCATCAAATGCATTATCACTCAATCGATGATATTATTTCTAAGGTATCAAAAAAACCGAAAAACTAAAACTCAAAATTCGAAAAACCTTTAAAAAACAAAAAAGATCGAAAAACAAAGAAAAATATTTTTGAGCCGTCTTCCTTAAAGATAAACCGTTGCCAATTCATTGGCTCTTAGCTTCCTCAAACTAAATTAATTGTTCAAATATGATATTCTTTGTTCTAATAAATTAATTTTAACTTGCTATATTTAATCTCTTTCTAAATAATAGCTGAAAAAGTGTGTTTTTTTTATCATTGATGGTTTGACAAAGGATAATTTTTTATTAAAATTACAGAACGATAGGTAATAATCCTTATCACAGCCATTTCTTCTCTGTACGTAATTTATTTATATTAGTTAAATATTTAAATTAAATGTAATCAGATATTAGTACGCTGATTCACTGAATTCGTAATCATCTAAAATTTTGTGAACGATTTGCCATTATAGATTTCCGGGATATAACTGTTTAAACTAAATATGACGTTTTTCGTGTATAACAAAATAAGGAAAGGAACCTATTCAAAATGTGCGGTTCTAAAAGATAGGTAATTTTATGCTCTTTTTAATGCATTTGCACTAAATTGATCATAATATTTCTAACATACCAAACAACTCGGAAAACTAAACGTAAAGAATCATAAAATCCAAAAATTCTTATAAAATCCAACGAGTCGATGAATCTTTAAATTTCTATTTGTTGGAATGTCGCTATGCTTTAGCATACGTATGTGTGCAACTGTAGTTATACACTGCTACATGCTTGTACAAAAATGAATCGTCTTACTAAGAAATGTCCCAAAGACATAAACTATATGCGAGATATAGAAAAGAGTGGGGAACTATATGCGTCAGCCCCGATATTCTCTTATGCCCTTTTGTCAAGTATTTTTAGTCGTACTAAAGCATCTAGCTAGAGCAGTCGCACATTACTGAGGTTATTCCTTCCTTGTGCGAGTTTGAATAAACGAAAGTTATTTTATTTGAAATATACATTGTGTATTATCATTTATTTAACACCCATTTCCAATACTTTTTAATTTCGGTTTTTCATTAAAAAACGAAAAAAATGGACCCTGTATGGTACGAGTAAAACATGACTATGTCATTCTCGAGATATAAGGGATAAAATAAAAATGAAATACATAACTTCAAATATCTCGAAATATAAAGGTCGTTGTGATCTCAGCAAAAGAATCGTTCAACAGATAGTAAAGAGCTACCATTTTGAAAAATTTCAGATCAAATGCTACTGATTTACTCCAGTATTCGCAGCTGAATAATAATCGACGTTTATGTACAAAAAGATTTTTTTCCCTTCAAAAAGATAAAGCCTCAATAATTCTTGCTAATGCCACAAATAGGATTCTTTGTTGTGGCTGAATTTAGGGACAGTTGTAATACGGAGTGAGCTGTGCGACCTCCATCACGAAGATCTGCTATACCTGATAAATTTACGTTATAAAAAAGCTGCATTTATTGCAATGTGTTTATTTTTTCTTACTTCGACTAAGAGCATATTTAATAAGTAAGTTTTTCCGTGATGAAGTCACAAACAAACAAATAAACAGACAAACTTTCACATTTATATATTAGTAAGGAAGTAAGGATATATTAATTGAAAGGAAATTACGCCTACTTTTTGAAAACGACCATATTTTTGACAAGTTCAACGTATAAAAAGACAAAAACTTTTTCTTTTGGTTTTTACAACTCTTTAAAACTAATAATTTATTATTATTTCACAAAAATAACTTCAAAGTTATCGTTAGATATATGAATCGAAACAAAATTCCGCCTACCTTATGAAAACGTAGGTACATATTTTTGACAAGTTCAAAGTATAATAAGATAAAATAATTTATTTTCGATTGTTACAAGTATTTTAAAATTAATATTTTTACTAAAAAATTAGTTTATTGTCTATTTAGACCCAAAATTTAATCAGTTCTAAGTTTAAACATATGTAATATGCCTGCAAACTTTCAGCGCGTGACGTGTTTCCCTTGAACGGTTATGGTGGACACAAATTTTGGGTTAATACATACGTACACACATACCGACAGACATATACATGCAGACAGACATTTTTTAGAAACCTATTTTTCTGACTCAGTATCTTGAAAACATCGAAATTTATGGAAATATCTGATAAAAACATTTTCATCGTTACGAAGCTTTCTCTTTGAGAAAGCAAGAAGTACGACAATATAATATCGACATTTCGTACGTGTCACAATATGCATTCAATATTCAGTCATTATTAATAATGTAAATAAAGTCATGAATAGTTTCCAATTCATTCAATATTTGTTGGAGATTATGGCAAATGTCACATAGAATAATCGTAGCACTCGTAAATGACAAATATTTTGCTTGCGCTTTGACACATTATTCATTCTCAAGTTTTTGTGTATATATATAATCTGCTGATTAAGATTATCACTTTCTGACGACAGAAATGTGTCTGGTACATATTATTACGTTTACATAGTTTTCGTATTATTGAATGGTTTATAATTTATCCCACTCGTCGTGGGAAATTTCTGGTCGAATGCGTTTGAATTTTTTTGGAATACTGAAATTTCATTGGGTTTTATTGAATCGAACGTACGTTTTCGATAAGCTCATTGAGGGATTTCGAACGCATTCGACCAGAAATTTTTCACGTCGAGTATACATGATTAATATTCATTCTCAGCTGAATTTCCTTTTCTATTCAAAGGCGTCTCCCTGGTGTTTTTTCATGATTTTGACAAATTTTTCTATTCACTTTCTTTTCATTAATACTATTCACTTTTTCATCTGTTTAACATTGGAAACAATTTAGTTTATTCGGTACTACTATTATATGTATAACAAAAAGATTTTTGTGATTCTGAGCATAAAGTTAGTGCGTAAAGTACTTTTCGAAATCGATTTTAGTGCGCAAACGTGATTTTTACACCGTAGTAAAAATAATGTTGCTACTATTACGCACCAATTTCAGTGCGTCAAATATTTTACGCCCTAGTTTAGGGTGTGTAAAATTACGAAGTAATTTTTTCTATATTTTGAATTTTGCGTGCTATAGTGCCGATCGCTCGGCGGCCAATGAACACTTTACACATAGTATCAGTGAAGGTCGCAGCTGTTTCCAAAAGAATTTCTATAAATCGAACAAATTTGGATAAAATTAAAAATATTGTAAAATTAGAAGAAAATTTTGATAAAGATGAATAAAATCTGATAAAATTTAAGATAATTTGGAAAAATGAATAAAATTTAGAAAAATTTAAAGAAAAATTTAAAGAAAATTATCAAAAAATGGTAAAATTTTGAAAAATATAGAAAAGTAAATTATTTATTTTTAATTTTTCTTTTTTAAATTTTAATATAATTTTTTAAATTTATTATTTTAATGATTTATAAGTATAATCTTTTACTGGGAGGCCCTCCCCTCCAACCCCTCACCCCTGCACCGCTAGCGGCGCGTACAATTTTTTACGCACTGTTCATCGGCAACTCGTGCGTAAAATCGCTTTTACGCACTCTTCGCGGTGACTCGTGCGTGAAGTTAATTTTACGTCCTTGTTGCTCAATATACTATTGTAAATAATTTTTTTCGGGAGTCATAAGCACCTTTCAATGAATGAAATTATCAAAGTCCTGAATTTGGACATGAATTGATCCTCGCGCATACAAAAATTAAAGAAATTATTGAAAGTTTAAGAATATATTTTTTAAGGTATTTTCAACAAAAATTCGCTCGCTTTTTGATTAAGTGATATTTTGAAGTTTATTTATAATATAATTTTTGATAAAATAACGATACTTATATAGTAATTTTCAAACCAAATTACATATATGTTTTTCAGAGCTATATAACAAATAATCGAGTCAAATTAAAAGCGAATATTAGTTATTTCTAGCTATAAAAATACGATAGAACTTTCTTAGAAGTGCATGACAATGTGGTGTGCGCGAGGGCTATTTTGAATGTAGCCTTATTTTACTAAAAAATAACAGATTATGCTGAATAATGTTGAATATAAAGGCTAAAGAAATTTGAAAATTGCTATGCAAATTTATTTATTAATCATAAAAAATATTACGTGGAAGTCCCAAATTTTTAAAATTGAATACAGAGATTTTAGAAATTTCACCAGAAAGCCACATTAAGTCTTAAATCATCGATCACACGTAATCATTAATCCTAAGTCATTAATTATAGACTATATTAAACCTGGAGCAGATATAATTTTTTTCTTTGATTCTTTAATCATATGAATACCACGAGTATGAATGTGTCGGGAAGCTTTTTCGGCATATCACTGCATGTTAGCTATGATTACGAAAGATTTATATATACCTATAACCTTTCCAAATCTCAGTCTACACGTAGTAAAGTACTGGGAAATTCCCTGCCATAATACTCAAAATTAATTTTACCGTTTCGGCGAATAATTATAAATTATTAACTTCAGATAAGATAGAAAAACTATTAGTTCAAGAAAAATAAACATGTTCAAAGTCAAATACAAAATCAAATAAATTTAGAGTTATATAAAGATTACATTTGTAGGCCTGCTTAAAAATTTCCATTTTATTATCAGAAACAAAATTTCATCCACTTTGCCCAATAGATGATGATGTAGTAAATTTGAGTACTACCGTAATTAATAATACCGTATTTGGAAATGTGTTTCAGAACTTCTTGAAGATTTTAGCACAATAATTTTTTTGTCACACACGCCCGATTTTTTTATTATAAAGCGGGCCTAAATTGACCGTTTCCGACCGGAAAAAAAAGCGGGCGCAAAAAGCTAAAACGGCTTTTAACTTTCTTGCCTGCTAAGAGCTGTTTATCTCGGTGAGCAAACAAGACAAAACTTTAGCCAAAAGGTGTTTAGGCATCCCTAAATCTAACATTCCCAAGTTTGCGCCATGTCGATAAACGGCCACACTTTAGTACCGCTCTATCTATATAAGAAAAAAGAGCATATATATGTTACAAGAAATATGGTGTCCACTACGGGCAAGTGAGTGACCCACACACACACACCTATAAGTCAATTTTGGCTGCATAGAAGCCGAGAAAACTCCAAAAATTGTAAAAAAAATAAGTATATTGTGTACCAATGGCGAAAAGTGACATCGTGTGTTTGCATTATTCGTCTCCGGCTCTCGGATTAAGGAGTTTTCTTGGCTTCTATGCGGCCAAAAATGACTTATAGGTGTGTTTGTGTTTGTGTGTGGATGTTTGTGTGTGGGTGTGTGTGTGCGAGTGTGTGTGTGCGTGTGTGTGTGTATGTATCCCTCTATATCACGAGTAATCCACGGTAAAAATTAATGTTTCAGAACTCATATTTTTGTTTTTCTTAAAGGAAGACGGCTCAAAAACACATTTATGTTTTTCAATGCATTTTCGTTTTTTAGCGGTTTATCGATTTTTGAGTTTTAGTTTTTCTGTTTTTTTTATACCTTAGAAATAATATCATCGATTCAGTGATAATGCATTTAAAAGAGCATGAAATTACCTATCTTTTCCGATACGAAATCTTTTATAAGCTATCTCCCTTTTTTGTTATACACGAAAACGTAATTTTTTGTTTACACGATATCTCGGAAACATATGATGGAAAATGTTTAAAATAAATTTAGCTGAAGAAGATAGTTTTCCTCTATCTCTTTCACGAACTCTTTGTCCAGAGTATGAGGTATTTTATCTTTCAAGATATTTAGGGTTATATTTCTTTTTTATTTTGATTGCTTATATCTCGAGAATTACGCGGTCATTGTTTGTACGAAATTAGAAAAAAATAAAAATTCCTCGATTCATTTTTGTTTTATAACTATTTTTCTATTTTATAACGCAATTTATGACCATAAGCTTATAATTTTTTGTCATTTAAGACAAACAATTAATTTCTTTTATCGAACAATTAATGATAATAAACACACCTTTTTTGAGCTTTTCATTAGAAAGAAATATATTAATTTGAAATGAATGTATTAGAATAAAGACATTTATATTGGAACAGTTTATTTAGTTTGAGGAAGCTAAGTGAAAATTTTCAATTCAAAGTTTTTAGTTGCATGTGCCTGGAAGCACTCTTAGTAAAGATAGAGTTAAATGAAGCACTTGCAAAAGGTATCTTACAGCAATTAAAAGTCATTTTAGCACTTTCAAATTTCCATTTCTATCTGCACAATTCGCAATACTTAAGCATCTCAAGTAATATCCAGTCACCCCCTCTCAGCATACTCATCAAAAGGATTTCCCAAATAATTCAAAGCCAACACATACAAAATGTTTAAGTAACAAGCGTTTTATTCAATCAACAAACGCAATAAATAAATAAATTCAACAACAAATCACGCCTGAATCGCACTCTGGGTCCTACTCAATGGTAATGTCCGAGCAGGTCCTGTAGTGCTCCTGTGGGCCGCAGCCCATGCCCTCCTTGCCGGCGGCGCACCGGCCCCAGTTGTTGGCCGACCTCCAGTGCCACCTGAAGACGCAGTGCTCGCAGGTCAGACCCTCGGGCAAGACCATCTCGATCGGTATGTCGCCGCGCACGCCCTTCCTCAGCTGATACTGCTCGGAGCCGTCGGCGAGCTTGACCGGGTACTTCTCGAAGCACTCCTCGGTCTCGAGCTGCTTCGGCCCGGAGAGCGGGCAGACCGCGAAGCTGAAGTAGCCCAGGTGATTGGCGTGGATGTGGACGATCGCGGTGAACTTCTGGCCGGCCTTGTAGCTGTGGAATTCGATGTTTTTCGTTTTGTTAATAAGAACATCGATTAGTTATTTGATTCGTCGGGGGGAAAGGGGCATGTCGACACACAGCGAAAGAAATTGGTAATATAGCAAGTTTCCTCTGCTTCTTTTAGGATATTAGCAGATATTAGATACCGATGAATCTGGACCAACAAGGGATTCTTGTTGCACATAGAATCGGACTGATGGGGGTTGGAATTAGTGGCATCGGAACAACTTCGTCTTAGGAATTTAGCATCGTACCAGAGCCATCGACGTTTCTTACTTTTAGTCAATAATTACGTTCAATTTAGTACTTTTAAAAAACTACACTATCAATTTGACGATTTAACAGAAATAAATAGGGTTGGACTGGCTAAAAATTAGATAATTTAGTAACAAGAAAAAAGAAGAATAGCTGATACTAGCTGTATCTATTACATATGTCACTACCTCAGCAACAGCATTTTTATTTGTTTAGTGTAAAAATAAAGTTTGAAACAAGAGAATTAAAAATTTCAATCGAGAAAAGATATATTTCGAATCTATTTATGAATTTCTGCAGTAAACCAAAAGACTATGTACTTACGTTTTAACAATAGTGCCTGTTCCATAGGTTCCACCATTCTCATTAGGTCGTGGACGGTTCAAGGCGTAGTTGTCACCACAAACGCCGCATTTACCATTGTTTTCCGAATGCTGTACCTATTTTTGAATAAAATGTATACTTTAATAAATTTTCTAATAATGTTATTTTGAGAATCTTGTATTATTTATTAATTCGATAACGTATAATACACGTGGAACATCATAAATATTGAAAAACATAAAATTGCAAGGAAAAACTCTTTTTTAGAATTAAAATTCCTTTCTTATTTCATTGTAATGTTTCATTTTTATAGTTATGTATTTGATATTTTCAGTATGATAATTCAACGCAATCAACTTAAGCAAATATTTGTAATGCATTACCTATAGGTCTTTCAAAAAATAAAAATAAAATTTTGAATCGAATTTGAATATAATATTTTTATATATAATATAATATTACATTTTAAATGTATTCTAGTTTTTGATAAAATGTTTATTTTTTTTAAATATTTACAGGATAATTATAATATGTGTTTTAATAAAATATGATGAAGACGCTAGTAGTCGACCACCGGAATCTAGTACTTGGCCGGTTGTTCGCTAGTAGTCGACCAGAACAATTTAAGGCAATACATCGCGTTTTAAAAACATTGTTTATTCTTTTTAATAGTTCTACGATTTAAGTTTAGCTATAGAAGATTGAATAAATATTAAATGAATAAAATTAAATATTAATTAGCCGTAATGATCATTACAATTAAAAGTGGCTGTGGACATGGATTACCGACAAGGCTCGACCGACAACTAAAATTCGGCAAAAATTAAAAGAATTCTAGTAGTCGACCACCTGTAAGCACATATCGATAAAGATGTATCGAAAACAATTTTTATTTTACGTTTCTTGAACTGTTTTAAGGTCAGAATTAAATGTTTAAATGGCATAGATCATTAAAAAATTATTAACCAAGCTATATTTTGTCTACATGTTTTCTTTTTAAAGAAAATAGTCAAAGTGACCGACTTCTGGGGTCGCTACCCTAGATATAATTTTCTAAATTTTCAATTTTTCAATTATGATCACTACTGTTTTACAAAACATATTATCTACTTTAGTTATTTCTTAACCCTTTGAGGGGCACATTTTTAGTATGCCACTATATAGTTAGTATGGCACAATAGGATGCCACTATAGTGGCTTCTGCCCCTCAAAGAATTAAAGCCAGCTGTTATATATATATATAACATATATATACTTACGCTGATACCGCCGCAGAAATTTTCGTTATCGTCATAGTTTATGGGAGTCTTGAAACCCTTTGTCCAGGCGCTCGATCTGTTCACGGGGTCCATGACCATTCCATGGCCGTAGATCTCCTGCAAACCGGCCACCAAGACAGCCGAAACCAGTAAAAGCTTAACGATCGCCATTATTACGCGATGCTTTTCGACTTCTGCTACGTATCAGCAAATGTGACATCGAGCGCATCGAAACCATACTTCTTATACTTTCGGCGCTCCAGTAATTAACGAAAACCTTATGTTTTAATTTGTTGATTGATCTTTAATGCATGAGCGAAAATTAGGCGGAATTCGATAAAATGGGTAAATATTTTGATATTTCATCGAATTTATCGGGGGTCAACCAACCGATCATGTGGAAATGCCTTTCGATTTTTTCGGCAAATGGCATATTGTGCGGATGGATTGTCGTCATTGGGAAGCGACGGTAGATGTGAAGTCAATCATTCGAATGATTGATTCGAGCTCGAAGGCTGCAAAGGTGGAAATGAATTGTCTGTTCGAATTGCAATCATTGAATAGGCTTCCACTTGTTTCATGTTTGATTATACCTACTACTTTGTACGACGTGACGATCATAGAAACTTGAAATTGTTTCACTGGTAGCTTTGCTGATGATTACAATATGGAAATGGAATTCTTCCAAATATTTTATTCGTCTACACTTATGGATAAAACAACATGAATAATTTCTTTATTACAACATTTTTAATGTAATAAACATCAGCACATAACGATTAAAATAATGTAGTGTTATACAGCGATTGGCGCAAATAGTATAATATTATTTTGTGATTTGAAAGTTAATATTATATCTATTATTGAATCAACTCAGATATCGCGTAAAGGACGGCTTCTTTAGACAATTATTCTTCGCTTCACGTTGTGTTTTTGTAACTCTAAAAAAATAGTAAATTGCTTTTTTTGTGGTCATATTCATTCTCATATTTTTTTAGTGTTGCCAAAACACAAAGTTAAGCGAGGAATAATTCACTAAAGAAGCCGTTTTTCGTGCGATATCTGAGTTGATCTACTCTTGGGGCGCGATCCGAGTTAACCTCTTATTCGATTGAGCGCCGAGTTAATCATTTCTCCGCTCAGCCGTCGATATACATCATATGCACTTATCAAATCCTAAATAAAATATTTGCAGTTGTTACGTATGAAGAAAGTGGCAAGACTCGGGCGCGAATGTGAGCCTCAGTACATACCGATGCTGTCACCGCAGCTTGCAGTTTCTTATCGTCTTCATATGCGCTATTGCGTCATGCTCCGTGACACTCCCCTCAGCCGACAGAACGGTGTCCTGTACACTAGCGGTGCGAAAAATTTGTTACGCATTGCTCATCGGCGACTCGTGCGTAAAATCGCTTTTATGCACTTTTAGCGGTGACTCGTGCGTGAAGTTAATTTTACGCCCTTGTTGCTTAATATAAGTACTATTTTGTACTTCAATAAATTTCTTTAGTAGAACCTTGATTATCTTAGAACGAACATTTTTATATTACTTTTCAGTATACTAAAAGGGGATTTGCGATGAAGCTTTTAACGAGTATGTGGAATTTTTAATATTTTTAAAGGTCAAATCTATAATTATTGTTAAGAAAGGTAGATTCTTTGGTTATTTTTGGTCTAGCAAATACAGTTTTTTTACTTGAGTCATAATAAAAACCCCATCTATTTCTTTTATTTTAGGACATACGCATTTCACGACTTTTCTTTAATATCATTCCTAGTCATACATTGAAAATGACCGAAGTTTAAGACATGTTGAAGCAATTTATGGGATTCAGGTACATAGGAGGAGGGGGGGGGGGTCCAAGGCACACAGGGTAGATTTTAGGGCATAGAGCGTTTCTTACACATAAGAATTATACACGTAATTATTATACACAATTTAGCATTGGTCAATTTATATATAGATATATTTGACCAATGCTAAATTGTGCACAATAATTACGTGTACAATTCTTATAGAAACGCACTATGCCGATTTTAGGCTTACAAGCATCATATATAGAGTAATTTACAGAAAGTAGATATAGAAATATCAATTTAGTACAAAAAAAAACTTTTGTGTGCAGTTTGTAGTGCATCCAATTGTGCTTTTCAATAAAAAGTTATATTTCAATTGCTCATTTCAGGAATTGTTGACCTCATTATACTTCATGAGGTCAACTGTAAACTTGTATGGACGTTATAAACATCTGGTCGAAATCATTTGAATTTTTTTGAAATGGTGCAATTTCATTGGATCGAATTCTTGTTCTCGCTAACCTCATTTAAGGATTTAAAAATAAATTAAACAAATTCAGTCAGACGTTTTTAATGTAAAGTGTACAGGCATGAAAGACTCTTTGTATAGACTCAATGGAACATTTCTTTTGATATGTCTATTCCGACATCCGCGGACTACCTATTAGCCATATTTCAAATTCAAAAATTTGTTGGATACGTGTCCTCGTGAAAGGACCTACTGGATTGATGAAACAGTCTATGATAAAATGAACGAGATATACTTTGTCTATTGATCCAAAAATTATTTCAATATGTCATATGACGTCATGAAGGTAATTGAATTAACAATTCATTGATCAAATTTTCCAAAAATTATTTCAATATGTCATATGACATTATGAAGGCAATTGATTTAACAGTTCACTGATTAAATTTTATCCGAACAATGAACTATTAACAATGCAAAATCATTCAAACCTTTTCATAAGCAATTTATATTCATATATTTACGTTATAATATGACGTAAGTATATTATTAAACAATCAAATTATAAGTTATGAAAAATGTTTACAAACGCTTATCTTTTGATGTTATTAATGCATACAAGTGCATTTTATAAAGCTTCATTATTGATTTACCTCAATAAGACACTAAATTAACCAAAATAATATGTGTATTCTTTATAAATTTCATAATGAAATTAGAAGTATTTATACACACAGAGAGAATTTTCTGATAAAAATTGACGTAAAAATCATTGTAATAGTAGGACATTTTAATTTTAGGGAGAAAATAATTATGTTGAACGGTATAATTTATATTACTGAATGGACAAAGTTGCTCTGATTAACGGTAAAATTCACCGTAGTAAACTGTTAGAATTATGACGAATAATGTTAATTTTTACTGATTATCAGGGTAGTTTTTCCCCTGAAGTCAGGATGTCCCACGTATACAATGATTTTTATGGTAATTTTTATCCGCAAGTTTACTCTGTGCATGATTCACATTACTACAAACCTATTGTACCTCTTGTAGTAAATTTAATAATTAATAAATTTGTTTATAGAAAGTAAACTAAATCTGAACCGCTTAAGTTTTAGTCCAAGTCTAAGGAGTCAAATACCTAATCATCGGATTAAAAATGTTTGTTGATCGTGTCACCTAAAATCGTACACGCCGCAAAAATCTTCCAATAAATATGGCATTGACGATGGATGGACGATAATATATTGCGTTGTGTAGAATTAGGATTTTGAGTTTTTGTAACGGTTAGGTGGTTCTTTCATGAGAATCGACCCTAAATAAAAATTATACAATTATTTGTTTACGTGTTACAATATCAGAAACGCTATAGATAAAAAAGGGTACTTTAAGTGACAAAAATAATTTTCATGAAAATTTCGATATTGCAAAATTAGATATCGCGTAAATTAGAGAATAATTTGACAAATGAGCCGAATCTTTTTTATTTGTTATCCGATTTTAATTTTGAAGGTCTCATTCTGTTCCTTGAAAGATTTCAGGGGGACTTACCCATATAATAATTGACAAACATAAAAAAACCTGCAATTTTAAAGATTACGTAAAAATTTCAAAATTATACTGAAAGCAACTACCATGATCTTTTTTACAAAAGAAGAAAAAAATGTTACAAACCCTATAAATCTTAGATACGAAGAACAAAAATACGTAATGAAGTACGCACGTACACAGATGTTACGTGTAATAATAAAATCATAAATATTTATTTTATATGAAAAATATTTATTATCAAAAGCATGCAACCTCCAACAAAACTTACAAAACATAATAACAACCTTCACTCGCACGAGAACTCTACTGGATGGAGATGTCGGAGCAGCTCCTGAACTGTTCCTGGGGTCCACAGCCGAGCCTGCCCTTGCCGTTATCGCACATGCCCCAGGTGTTGCCTGTACGGTAGTGCCACCTGAACGTGCAGTGCTCGCAGGTCAGACCCTCGGGCAGCACGACGTCGATCTGGAAGTCGCCCTTACTAATGGGGACCAAAAACTTGTCGGAGCCGTCAGCCAATTTCACAGGGTGTTTCTCGAAGCACTCCTCGGTTTCGACGTCCTTGTCGTTCTTCAGGGGACAGACGGAGAACTCGAAGTGGCCCAAGTGGTTCGCGCTTAAGTTCACTACGACGGTCGTGCGCTCGCCCTTCTTGTAGCTGTAACAATGGATTCGATATTTAGTTCAGTATGTTGGTTTTCGTGTTATACGTTACATCGCGCATTAAAAGAAGTCACTTAAGTTGACCGAAATTCGCATACTTCAATAGTATGATGTACAACAGATCTGGTAACACACCAACTTTAACCCCCCTGCGCAGAGAGCCGAGTATACTCGTCAAAACCGCACGTCATTTTTGTATACATTTTGTATCACAAATTTAAATCTTTACTTTGTTGGGACATCTACAACCTCTCAAATTGAAGCTAAATAGTATAACTATTATTTAGAAAATGTTACGAATTTGCAGAAAATATTGTTACCGACTTACATTCGATCTAGTCCATATACACGAAAATAAACTTCTGCGCAGGAGGGTTAATTGTTATATATACACTATCAATCGTTTTAACGAACCATTTTCCTCTTAAACTTTTTCACTGATATTTCTTAAAGTTTCTTTAACTAACACCTTATTTTATTATGCAATAAACCAATTGCATTCCCCACAGTAAAACATCAAATTTGATGTTTACGGGGAAAATCATATCATGTACGTAAGGTTTCTTGTATATTACTTCAAATTTAATTTAAGTGTTCGGAGGGGCATCATTATCTGGGTCCGGTGGTGCCCGAGCGATCGATTATCCAAGTTAACCAGCATTGGGCGCCGTTAGTACTTGGATTGGTGACCGCTCGGGAACCACGTCCCAACAATGATGTTTTCGGAGAACGAAAATTTAGGTGTTTTTCGGGGGGGGAAATAGGTGCCTAAGTTTGACCTTTCTGTCGGCTGATTCCTGGTGTGGGTTTTCTTGATTTGTCAAGTTATCCCCACGTCACAGGGTATGACCCTGGGTGAATGCGGGGATTCAATGGAGTATAAGAGATTGGGGATAGGATCCAACACTCCCACACATAGGTGGTGGGACTGTCCCGTAAAAGGGCACTACTAGGAGGTGCCTTTACGGGTTGGTAGAGAAGAATAAAAAAAAAGTTAAGTGTTTGACGTGTCACTTATTTTAAATGTTTTTTTTTTATTGCGGAATTAAAAACAAAAATTCAGAAAAAAATCTTTGCAATTGACAATTAAAAAGTAAAAATGATGTGAGCTTTAAACTTACGTTTTTACAATGGTGCCTGTTCCATATTCTCCTCCATTCTCGTTTTTCCTGGGCTGGGGATCACGGTAGTTGTCTCCGCATGGTCCGCATTTGCCACCATTTGCTTTTTGAGTCTATAATGATTTTAATGAATAAAGGAATTTATTTTATTTATCAATATCATTTCAGCAAGTTTTTAGAAAATATACCTACACCTATTCCACCGCAGAAGTTCTCGTTGTCGGTGTAATTCGGTGGGGTTTTAAAACCCTTTCTCCAGGCGCTCGATCTGTTGACAGGATCCATGAGCTTTCCGTGTCCATGGATCTCGTGGAATCCAATGACTAGAAGCGCGGAGGCAAGAACGAATTTGATGCCTGCCATTATTTCTTGCAAAATTCGTTGATTCGATCAAAGAACTGCAGAAGAAGAGAATGATTCTGGTTCCTTTAAGAGGCGCCCTATTATACGTATAATTATTAACTTTAAGTAGCATATTATCAAATGCTTCCTAAAACGATTTAATTTGCATACTTTGTGATCGAGGGTAATCTTTATCGCTGGATTAACCGAATGTTTTTGATCTTTTATTTTCTCAAGAATTTACGGTGACTGCGTCACTGGGCCGTATTTACTTTTAACGCGCAAATCCGAGGCATGTGCAGAAACTTTCATATAAATTTTTATTGGTTCTCATACATAAAAATTTTGGCAGATAATTCTGATGAAAAGTACTCTCATTGCTGAATACATGTAATGTATAGCTTGTTTGCAGGGAAGATTTTAGGGGGACTTACCCATATAAAAGTTGAAATACATTGAAACACCTGCAAAGTTACAGCCTATAGTTTATACTTGTACAAGCACAAAATTACAAAAACACGTGTGTGGACTTATAACAATGGACTGTAACCTTGCAGATTTAACTGTTCATTGAACAAATTTTATCCTAACATTGAACTATTAACAATGCAAAATCATCCAAATCTTCCTGTTCATAAGCAATTTATATTCATATATTTACGTTATAATATGACGTAAGTACAATATTATTAAACAATCAAATTATAAGTTATGAATAATGTTTAAAAATGCTTATCTTTTGATATGCTTACGGCATACAAGTGCATTTTATAAAGCTTAATTGATTTACATCAATAAGACACTTAATTAACCAAAATAATATATATTAATTCTTTATGATCGTAATGAAATTAGAATAAGTATTTAACAAAAGTCACATTATTACAAACTTGTAGTAGATCTAATAATTAATAAATTTGTTTATAGAAAGTAAAGCAAAACCTAAACCGTTTAAGTTTTAGTAATTTGTGTGGACTTATATACAATTGACTGTAACCTAGCAGGGTTTTCGATGTTCTTCCATTTTTATATGGGTCAGTCGTCTTGAAATCTTTCAAGGAACAAAATGTGACCTTCCAAATTAAAATCGGATAGCAAATAAAAAAGATTTTGATCATTTGTTGAAATTCATCGAATTTTGTTACCAAACTTTTTAGAATCTTCTAACATTCTAACAAGATTCTTAAAATAAATTTGAGTTTTTTTAAGCTAATGAAAAAACTATTCCTTGAAATTTACTTTATACGTTAGAAAATCACCAAATTAATTTTTAAAGCATCCTGTAAGTATTTTGAATATTTTTATAGTATTTAATTACATTGGCTTATGTGCAATTTGCAATCTTTAAAGTCGTTTTTCTCAGCACTTAATTTTTGGTCTTAAAAATGATCCTTGCACCAATGCGAGCGGTGAAATAATTTGAAACTTTACAGGATTATCGCTTTTTAATTTTTTATATTATAAACATATTGTCAGAGCAATTTTTCATATAACCCACGAATTTATAAAATATAATTATATATTAGTTTTTGATTTATGTGCGTAAAATTTGTATACGGGGCTTATATGAAAAATTGCCTTGACAATGTGTTTATAATATAAAAGAAAATAATCCTGTGAAGTTTCAAATCATTTCACCGCGCACATTTGCGCAAGGAGCATTCTTAAGAACAAAAATGAAGTGCTAGGAAAAGCGACTTTAAAGATTGAAAATTGCATATAAGTCAAAGTAATTAAATACAATAAAAATATTAAAAGAACTTATAGGATGCTTTAAAATGCAATTTAGAGCTTTCTAACGTATAAAGTGAGCTTCAAGGAACACATTTTGGAAGAAAAAAAGTTGATTATTTTACCCCATCAAGTGTACTCTAGCCTTAGGTGGCTCTCTTCAAACCCCAAGTATTGGAAAATATTATGAAAAACATATATGTTGTTCTTTAGACTTCAAAGAATATCGTAGGATTTTTTTAAACCTCGATTGCCGAATAAATTTTCGAGGAAAAATTATTTTAAAGTTGCCATGTATTGCACTTTTGATATGAAATAGTCGAGAATCGCTTAATTCCGAACACTAATGTTAATGTAGGTGAAGTTTGGAACGTTCGTGGAACTATTGTCAATTATTGTGTGAATCAATTTGTAAAGGTCTAAAACAAAGTATCTAGACGTTTTATCTCGCTAACTTCTAATTGACCGTTATTTTACGTTTATAATTTTGGAAAGGTCACGTCACAAGCGTGACGGGCTACAACGACGGTCATATTCTCGGTAATATGACTATTTTCAAAATGTCGGTCATTTCGCATCACTGATCGTAACACGTAAACAAATCATTGTATTAATTTTTATTTTTAAGGTCGATTCTCACGAAAGAACCCCTAAGAAAAGTTAATAATAACAGTTAGGTATATTTTTATAATTTTTCTAGGTAGCTTCGTCCTCTTAAAACCTTATTTTTTAGAAGTAATAATTATTATCGGTGTCTCATCAATCTGTGACAGTATCTACTGAAATATTACTTTTTCCTTTATTTACTATATTATACATTTTAAATTATTTCTTCATAAATCATCACATAATTGGTATCAATCGAATTTGATTAATTTTATATTATCTTAAATTAGACTTGAAGTACACTCGACGTGGGAAATTTCTGGTAAAATGCGTTTGAATTTTTTTGAAATACCGTAATTTCATCGGGTTTGATTGGATCGAACGCACGTTTTAATAAACACGCTAAACTCATTGGGGGATTTCGAACGCATTCGACCAGAAATTTCCTACATCGAGTGTAAATAATTTATAATGTATAATTATTCACATGGCTGTCATAAGTCACATTAATTTCTGCATAATCATCAAAAGGATACAGTAAAAATGTAAGAAAATTATGCATGTTACGAACTATAAAAAAAATATTTCATATTATTGATTTAAGTTTGTTGAGTCTAAATAATGGTTAATAAAAAGGCTGTTACTTCACTACTGTAAAAATCCATTCCATCTCCAATCCATCTCCATTTTTGATTTAATTTTAATATTTTAAGGTTTATATTTCTCTTTAAATATATGTATTTACATCAACCGTTGATAAATGATAAAATACTGTATGTATAAGGCATAACATTTAATTGTTTATAAAAATTTGTAAAAATTCGCCTCAAAAACCAATTATTTATGTGTTTAAGCATATTCTGTAGGAGTATAGTCAAATAAAATCAGATTTTTAGACGGTTATTGTGGCATAGAGCGTTTCTTACACATAAGAATTATACACGTAATTATTGTACACAAGTTAGCATTAGTCAAATTATATATAGATATATTTGACCAATGCTAGATTGTGCACAATAATTACGTGTACAATTCTTATGTGTAAGAAACGCACTATGCCGTTATTGTGAAGATATGTGTCATAAGATAAATTATAACCCTTGAAAAATTAGAATTAAGTCTAAAATGGAGATTGTTACAGTAGCGAAGTAAATGCTTTTTTTAACTTAACAATTACTAGGCAACAAACATAAATTATTATGAAATTTCTTTTCATAGTTCGTAAAAAACATATTTACCTCATATATTTTCACCGATAGTCATAGACTCTTAGATAGATATTATACAAGAAACTTTTTCATAGAGGCTCATTTCTGGCGATGCAATTACGTTAAAAGTAAATATCGCACAGTGACGCAGTTTCGTCAACTCTTGAGAAAACAAAAGAATACACTTGTTTGACGTAGCGATAAAGATTACCCTCACTCGATCACAAAGTATGCAAATTAAATTGTTTCAGGAAACGATTGATAATTTACTATTCAAATTCAATAATTATACGTATAAATAGGGCGACGCTTAGAGGAACCAGCATCATTCTCTTCTTCTGCGGTTCTTTGATCAAATCAACGTATTTTGCAAGAAAAAATGGCAGGAATTAAATTCGTTCTTGCCACCGCGCTTCTACTCATTGGATTCCAAGAGATCCATGGACACGGAAAACTTATGGATCCTGTCAACAGATCGAGCGCCTGGAGAAAGGGTTTTAATACCCCACCAAATTACACCGACAACGAGAACTTCTGCGGTGGAATAGGTGTAAGTACATTTTCTAGAAACTTGCTGAAATGATATTGATAAATAAATAAATTCATTTATTCATTAAAATTATTATAGATCCAAAACAAAAATGGTGGCAAATGCGGACCATGCGGAGACAACTACGCTGATTCCCAACCCAGGAAAAATGAAAATGGAGGAGAATACGGAACAGGCACCATTGTAAAGACGTAAGTTCCAAGCTCACATCATTTCTACTTTTTAATTGTCAATTTCAAAGATTTTTTTCTGAATTTTTGTTTTTAATCCCGCGCTAAAAAACATTTAAGATAAGTGACACGACGAACACTTAACTTAAATTTGACGTAATATACAAGAAATTTTACGTTTATGATATGATTTTCCCCGTAAACATCAAATTTGATGTTTTACTTTGGGGAATGCAATTGGTTTATTGCATAATAAAATAAGGTGTTAGTTAAAAGAATTTTAAGATACATCAGTGAAAAAGTTTACGAGGGAAATGGTTGGTTAAAACGATCGATAGTGCATATATAACAATTAAATTTGGTGTATTACTAGATCTTTTGTACAGTAACGTATAACACGAAAACCAAAAAACTGAACTAAATATCGAATCCATTGCCACAGCTACAAGCAGGGCGAGCGCACGACCGTCGTGGTGAACCTGAGCGCGAACCACATGGGCCACTTCGAGTTCGCCGTCTGCCCCCTGAAGAACGACAAGGACGTCGAGACCGAGGAGTGCTTCGAGAAACACCCCGTGAAGTTGGCTGACGGCTCCGACAAGTTTTTGGTCCCCAGTAGTAACGGCGACTACGAGATCGACGTCGTGCTGCCCGAGGGTCTGACCTGCGAGCACTGCACGTTCAGGTGGCACTACCGTACAGGCAACACCTGGGGCATGTGCGAGAACGGCAATGGCAGACTCGGCTGTGGGCCCCAGGAACAGTTCAGGAGCTGCTCCGACATCTCCATCCAGTAGAGTTCTCGTGCAAGCGAATGTTGTTATTATGTTTTGTAAGTTTTGTTGAAGGTTGCATTGTTTTGATATCAAATATTTTTTATATAATAAATATTTATGAGTTTCTTTTTTCACGTTACGTCTTTGTATATGCGTACTTTATTACATATTTTTGCCCTTCATATCTTAGATTTATAGGATTTGTAAGATTCTTTTCTTCTTTTGTAAAAAGATCATGGTAGTTGCTTTCTGTATAATTTTGAAATTTTTACGAAATCTTTAAAATTGAAGTATATAAAGGTAAAACTTTAAAAATGATGTACCGTTAATTCGCAGACATCTTTTGATCGTTTAACGCTATAATTTTTGTAAAGGATGATGCCCATTGATAGCCTAAGCCGATCCCAGGTAGAACATTGTTCGGGGACATATAAAACTGATATGAGCATAAAGGATTTACAAAATTTTTAAGTGAAAAACGTAAATAATAATTAACTTTAACTACTTAAACGGTTGATACAATCTTGATCCTTTCACTTATTTATCGGATATATCCAGTTATTTTAATGTTTACATTTCAACAATTTCTAAACAATAGAGTCAGATTTAAATCTATATATACATATATATACACACATATATATATATATATATATATATATATATATATATATATATATATATATATATATATATATATATATATATATATATATATATATATATATATATATATATATATATATATATACCGACGAAAGTTCTATTCTTATATTTTACCTTTTTCCGTGTACTATGAGATTATGATCACCTCTGACTGTGTACTGTAATTTACACGTGTAAAAAATAGGGCTAATTCTCTACATGATTTTATACACGTAAAAAATTAACTTTTTTACACGGAGTAAATTACGAACCCATCACTGGTTTAGATCTGTTGCTTATAATCGGGGAGGTATTTCCAACTTAACGCGACCTTCCTGGATTAAACTCTAATAATAAAAATTCTTTTACGTACAATATAAAACTACACCTAGCAAACCGGAAAATAAAAATAATTATTAGCAACGTGTAAATAATTTTTCCCCACACCTGCACTGAAAGTACCACTTTTCCTCCTGGGTGCCTAGACAGAAATGTGTATTTTCGGTGCTGGCGTGAGGAAAAATAGTATACACACCATCGGAAGTAAAATGGCGACCCTAAAGCACATGTTTGCCATTTTGGTATTTCACACGTGCTCTGGACTTGTCAATTCTTTACCTCCCTAGATGCGTAATGTACTATTATATAAAAACAAAAATTTTTATTCTTAAATGAATACAATTATCTTCAGTTTGTACTGTTTGAAGCCATAATTCACTATCCACACGATTCCAAGTTCAATAATTGACCATATGGCTGAAAACTTATGGATGTTACTTTACAATACATTAGTTTTCATATGAATGAGGGAAATTAAGTTTCAATGCGTATTAACAGTTTTTAACACATGTATGTATGATAAAATAATTAAAAAACAATTCAAAACTTAATTGAAAGGTAATAATATTTCAAAATAAAAAAGTAATTTCCAACTTTGAATAAAACCTTTCATTCATATGAAAACTAATAATGTATTGAAAAGTAAAATCCATGAGTTTCCAGATATATGATCGCTTGTTTACCTTGGAATTTGGTGGCGCCACTAATCTGAGGGGGAGGTAAAAGAGTCTAACTCCACTCAAGTTGAAGGTAATTGTACTATTTTTAAGAAGAAATGTTTGTTTTTATAAAAAAATTATTTACACGTTGCTAATAATTATTTTTATTCTTTAGGTAATAAAGGTGTCTTGCCGCCTTAATCGTTTATTCTATGTGACATGATCAACAAGACATGTACACTCAACGTTAAAAATATTTGGTCGATTTATTTGAATTTTTTTGAAATGCTGCCTTTTCACTGGATCGAATGCTCTTTCACGATAACATAATTGGTGAATTACGAAAAATTCAAACACACACACACACACACACACACACACACATCCATACAGACTTTTTCTAAAAATAGTGTATTTTAACTCCGAATGTCTTAAAACATTTTTCTAACATGTTTTTAGCAAAGCTATTTTTTTACCATCACAAAGCTTCCTCTATGAGGAAGCAATAGAATTAAGAAGATAAATAATACAATCAAGGTTTAATTTGAAGTCTGCAAAACATAGAAAGGTATCAAGATAATGGGATGGGCGTCATCGAAGCTACTGCGTCAACCAAGCCTCTTCGCCCCTACTGTGCGATTTTCAGAACAAATTTGTATTGTATATTGATTTGAAACATTCAGGATGCAATTAAAATATGTTTTTTCTCCAACCCAATTCAATAAACATTGCTCTCGAAATCGCATTGTATGTGAATATTGGTAAATAAACATCAGTAGGCTGTATGTAAAAATAAATAAGTTTTGCCGGCCTTATTTTAACCTGGGTTATACTATTTTTCAGTGTAAAAAATTTTACAATTCCTATTTACTTTTAAGAAAAGTTAATAACAGATATATTAGTATCTCTTTTTCTGACTTCAAAAGTGGCTAGTCCCCTTAATAGTACAATGTTTTTTCTTTTGTCATTGAAATGATAAAAAAGGCACGAGGTACTTTTCGAACTATCCAGTTATTTGGTTTTGTTTGAATTATCAAATAATATAAAGGCTAAAGATTGATTATGATATTGGCTCAAGGTTGATCGCGAGTAGCTTTCAGCACGCATGCATTTTTTTCTATAAAAATTGAACATTGAAAGTAATTTAGTGACTTTGTAAATCTCAATATCTGAAAAATGAATATTTAATTTAAGAAATTGTTCATTGATCGCTGATAAAGTAATTTGATCATAACTGATGTATGCGAATTTATCTATCTTATGCATATGAGGTGGTCTTGTCTAATAGTTATTTATATTAATTTCTAAGCTTATATCGATCAATACTGATTCAATCAGTTTTAATAGGATATCAAAGAACATTTATTATTTTTAAACAATTTTATTGTGATAAATTATAAAAATTCATTTGCAATAAACCAGGGTGGGGAGTAAGTAGTTAAAAAGTTAAAAGTTTAGTAAAAGTTAAAAAGTTAACTTAATTCAAGTTTATTTGAATTATTTAATTAGGACATTTTAATAATTAACTAAACTGATTAACTTTTACTTGTATAATAATAACTAGTTAACTTTTCTAATTAACTTTTTTATAATTAAATCTAACATTAACCATTTTACTCCCATTATAGCCATACATCACATTTGGCATATAGAAAAGATATTGCATTTATGCGTTTCCTATATAATCTATAATGCAACAATCTATAATGGTTGAATTCTATTATTTCCGGAGACCATAATTTATTAAGGAAGAGCGTTCCTATTTAATGAATTATTATTTTTCAATTATTTTTCTGTAGAAACAATCTTATTTTTAGAAATTAATTTGGGAACGAAAGGATTAAAAAGAATGGAACTTATCCTTTATACGTGGATGTGGTCAGGGTTGGATTCAAAAGAGACTGTTGGGGGATAGACGATATGTATTCCTACAAAAAAAAACGCTGCCAACTGATTTGGCACTCTGCTTTCTCAAAGAGATCGTATTAATTTATATTTTTGAATATTTTAGAAACGTTTCTGCATTAATTATTTGGTATAAAGAATAGTTAAAAAACATTTGAAAAAAAAGATAAATTACAAAAAATATATGTACGATTTTGGCAGGGAAGACGGACCATTTTGGTTGCGCCGTTCGAATCGCACCAATAAGTGGTATCTATATAAATATACGGATAATTAATTACATTCATTCAAAGTAATATTTTAATCCTTTTTTTTCATAATAGTTTCATGAATAAAGTTACAGAAATATTATTCTCGTGTTTTAAGTCTCATGTCTATTAAATTTTTAGCAACTTTACATTAATTGCTTCCTCCTAGAAGAAGCTTTGTAATAGTAAAAAAAAATTTTTTAGAAACATGTTTTGGTCCATTGGCAATCAAAATACACTATTTTTAGAAAATGTCTGTATGGATGTGTGTTGTGTGTATGTATGTATCTCGAGTAATCCACGGTAAAAATTAATGTTTCAGGACTAATTTTATTGTTTCTAATGCACAAAGGGTTCTAACGAATAAAATCTTTGACTTTTTGATGCTCTTTTGTTTTTTATCGATTTTTTGATTTTTGGGTTTTAGTTTATAGTTCTTTTTTAAAGGTTAAAATTAATATAATCAATTTGAATAAAATGCATTTGAAAGAGCTTAAAATTGGCTATCTTTTTCAATCCAAAATTTTTGATAAGATAATTTCCTTATTTTGTAATGCACGAAAACGTCATTCTCTTTTAAATGGTTATATCTCGGAAATATATCATGAAAATTTATTGAAAAAATTTTAGGTAATTAGGAATGTGGAGAAGAATATTCAGTCAAAATTTTGGGTCTTGATCTTTTACGTTCCTAAAAATAAAATAATTTTATAAAAAACAATCTATTATCATTCTCCCAGGATAACTGGAGTAAAAAGGCAGCATTTTATCTGAAACTTTCTAAAAAGGTAGATTCTTACTATCTCATTTCTGAATGTTTGCCCAGATCATGAGATTATTTATAAGATATTTGAGGTTATATGTTTATTGAAATTTTTTTCTTGAACGTTTAAAGATTTAAAATTAAAAAGATATTTTAAAATTCATCGACTTGTTTTTGTATTATAACGATTTTGTGATTTTCGATTTTTGAGTTTTAGTTTTTCATTTTCTTTTTCTTCAATTTAGTGTAAATGCATTTAAAAAAGCATAAAATTACCTATCTTTTACAACTGTAAATTTCGGATATGCTCTTTCCCTTCTTTTGCTATTCACGAAAGAAAGTCATATTTAGTTTAAACGGTTATATCATAGAAATCTATGACGGGAAATCGTTCAAAATTTTTTAGATGATTAGGAGTTCTGTGAATCTACGTACTAACATCTGATTACATATAATTTAAATATTTACATAATTTTAATAAATTACGTTCGGAGAAACAATTGCTATATAAGGATTATTACCTATCGTTGTGTAGTTTTAGTAAAAAATTATCTTTTGACAAACCATTAATGATAATAAAGCACACCTTCTTTGAACTATTACATAATTAGAAAGAGATGTTGCAATTTAAAATTAATTTATTCGTACAAACAATTCCATATTGGAACAATTAATTTAGCTTGAGAAAGCTAAGTGCCAATGAATTGGCAGCTGTTTTTTATTGGACATCCCGCGAAGCATTTAAGGTCAAAATCAAAATCATCGATCAGGCCCTTTTTAAGTAAATTCGTTTTTGCACTTAAATTATAACAATACTAAAATGGCATAAATGAGTATTATGAATATAACTAAGAAATTTCTTAAAATAACTTATTAGACTATTTACAACAAATTAATTTGTTTAAAATAATTTAAAAAATAGTTAGTCAGAAGGTTGCCAAGAGACTTTGTGTTCTATAAAAATTTCAGGACCATTTAAAAAAAATCCGTATCATTACCTTGCTGAAAATCGCAGATTAAAACCAATTAAAACCGATTATAATCATTAAAAACCACTAAAATGAAGCACAAAACCGCATCATTAAAACCGATTATTTCACTCTTTTCAAGGGAAGAAGATACAGCAAACACTAAAATCCTTTAATTTAAGAAGAAAAATATTTTTTTTACAAAACATTTTTTTTTAATAATGGCTACTTTGAAGGGTGGTGAATTTCAACAAAACCAGTAAAAAATGTCATCTTTTTCTATATTATAACAATAATATCGAAAAAGATGACATTTTAGACTGGTTTTGTTCAAATTCACCACCCTTTGAAGTAGCCATTTTGAAAAAACCTGTAAAAACAGACATATGTTTGATTATCACTAAGCGCAAGGGGTTACGATGGATTGGTATACATTTTTTTAATGAAAATTTCATGTTAAAATTAAGACATTTAAAGAGCAATATTTTCAAATAATATTTTGATCTATTCTGACGTTATATTCTATATGAACAATTTATTGTTTGCGATAAAAGTAGTATTTTAATATTAACTTATATTTTTCAAAATAATATTTTAGGTAATAATAAAAAAAAACTCTTTAAATTTGTTCGAAATATATTAAAAAGAAAGTACAAAAATTTTCAGCGTGATTCACGAAGAACTGTTGCGCAGGCTAACAAAGTAAGTTATGAAAATTAAGTTTTGAGAAAAATGAGTTTAAACATAATTATCGACAACTTCAAATAAGTCGAAAAAAAAATTAGTTTTCGCGTAAAACCTTTTACTTTCGAAAGAAAAAAGGTTAAATAAGTGTTTTACTACTTTAAAAAATCGATTTTTTACCAACAATCGGTAGCTTCTTCCCTTAATACGGTTTTGTGCTCCATTTTAATCGTATTTAATTATTTTAATCGGTTTTAACCTGCGATTTTCAGTTAACCACCTAACTAGAACATTGTTATAGATTCGAGAAACGAAGTTTTATAAGGCTTCACGAAATGTTTTTTAGTACCTAAAAATGAAGTGTAGCGCCCGTAGTTTGTTTCAATGGGCCTTGGTTTTCGAGATACAGGCCGTTTTATCGACATTCGCTTATATAGTTAAGAGCCTCAACCGAGCTAATCATGAATCAATGAACCTTAAATCCATAACCTTAAACCCATAAATCCTAGACCCATGAACCTTAGTTCCTAGACCCATGAACCCTAGACCCATAAACAGTAAATCCACAAACCCTAATCCCATAAACTCTAAGCCCATAAAATCTACGTCCATAAGTCCATAATCCCAAGACCCATAGACCTGAAATCAATAAGCCCCAGACCATAAATCCAAGATCCATAATCCCTGAGCCCATAAACCATAGACCCATAAACCCTAGACTCATAAACCCTAGTCGCATAAGTTTTAGACCCATAAAACCTAAATCCACCAGCTCTAAACTCAGAAGCCTAAACCCAAAACCTATAAACCTTATAACCAAAAACTCTAGATCCATAAATATATAACCTGGATTTATAAATCCAAGACCCATAGACCTTAAACCCACAAAAATTCATAAATCTTAGACCCATAAACCGTAGATCCATAAATAAGCCTAAGGCATAAACCCTAAAGGCGCGTGGATTTCCTTAATTTTTTTTAGGTGATGTTAATTATTGGTAAAAAACTGTCAGTTTCTGGTTATAGTACATTATCTTACGAATATTATAAAAAGACATTCATATAAAATGATTGAGATTTTGCCTGACGAGCAATTTTTGTCCAAAAAAGTGTCGAGGTTATTTTCGACTGAAATACTTCAGGTTCATATCCAAATTGATTTTAATACAGTATTATGCCACACATTGTCAACGGTGCTATACGCTATTGATTAAATTAAAAAATGAACGATAAAGAAACGGTTTCCGCCGATTTTGGGCGAAACTGACAAATATATAAAAAATTTCAACTCGATTTTTCGATGAGATTTGTACCCAGAAAACCGACAAAAATTATAAAACGTCAGAAATGGCCAAAAATTCTCAAATGACTGTCCTCGAGAAGGGTTGATGTGTATCTTCACGTGGACTTGGGGATACTATTGTGTCTCCTCGAGAACTACACTGAGAAAATAAACCTTCCAAACCTGCCGAAGTTTCATTGGTCAAAATGGCAGACTCCATATTCTGCTATTACGGCTGTGGACTTCGGTAGTTCTCAGGGAACTTTTCGGGTATATTTACAAATCCCGCCTCAGCGATACCAGCTGAGGTGTTAGTCCGCTAAAATCACGGAGTAAGCTCAGCGATCTATGTATTTTGTGCGTGTAACCGAATGCTGCTCGACTTCTCGACGTATTCTTTAATTTATTAAGTATTTATAATATGCAGTAAACATATATATATATATATATATATATATATATATATATATATATATATATATATATATATATATATATATATATATATATATATATATATATATATATATATATATATATATATATATATATATATATATATATATATATATATATATATATATATATATATATATATATATATATATATATATATATATATATATATATATATATATATATATATATATATATATATATATATATATATATATATATATATATATATATATATATATATATATATATATATATATATATATATATATATATATATATATATATATATATATATATATATATATACATAATTTATACGATCAGCGTGATGGATACGTATGTGAAAGAAAGGCTGAGAAGTTGGCAACTGGAAAATTTGATTGAAAAGGTTGAGAGTAAGTGTAACGTATAATATTCTAACCTATAAAATATTTTGTAATTTCAGCATTGTATTAAAAGATTGGACTAATATATTCATATTATTTTCTATATGAATATTGTATTTTAATAAATGAATAGTATTAAAAACTGAACACGTTTAAAGTATTTGATTCCCTTGTACATAGTATATTCGTTTATTTATATTTTACTGCTTTTAAATGTATTAAAAGAAAATATTTACTGTATTTATGCAAAATATATTTAAAAAAAGTAAGTTACATTAAATAATCAATGGCAAAAACAATAAAGTATTAATGTATATGCATTTCAAATACTTATACAAAAGTAAGGTTAGAATATACAAATAAATAAAAAAAGTAATTGAGAATTTATTATATTTCAGTTTTAGAGAGGTTAGAAGTGCAGTGCTTTCATCTGTTGTGTTCTGTAAAGTACGGTAGATATTGCTAAAAGACATCCGTAAATTCTGTGAAGCAAACGATCCGCAGACACTACTGCCCTCAGTTTGCTAAAACTGTGGCGTATGTTCCGCTATTTTGGCAGAACACGTACTGCCGAACTCACTTTAAAACTAGCGAACTCTTCGGCACGTTTGGCAGAGTTATTTATAACAACGGGAAGACAGGGAGAGGGAGTGATAAGGTAAAGTACCCAGTACTTGGACAAAATGAAAATTGGGACCAGTAGTTGGACAGTGACAAAAGTTATAATTACTGGTGAAAGATGATAAAAATATGTACTCATTGGCATTTATTGACATAGTTTTTAATATTAAATATATAATTAAATAACTATTATGTCAGTTTACTTCTTAAATTTGTGATAAATACAGATATAACATTTTGAGGTTAGGTCGAGAATTGTGATATGCCGAATGTATTGTCCAAGTTTACCTCCACTTCTTTATTCTAAACCCAGTAGTTGGACACATTTAATTCATACGTACAACTACTGGGTCCTAACTATGTCCAAGTACTGAGACCAGCTTGACATATGATGTCCAACTACTGCGGCATTTAGTTGAATTTTTAAACTTACTTTTTTAGTATCAAAAAGTATGTAAACGTATTTTTTCTTGTACTAATTACAGCAGAACATGCCGAATTAACGATTAGATCAAAGATATTAGAAATATTTTGATTTTGGGCTCTACAAACACTGATTTTGTATTTTTGTCTCAAAAAGTGTCCAAGTATTGGGTACTTTACCTTAGTTCGGATGTCCATGAGCTGTGGCATCTGAAATTGAACTCTACTGTCGGGTTATGGTTGATATAGGCGTATGTGCTCACCGCCGAAAAATTTTGTTTTTAAATCAAAGTATGGATTATAAATAAATAGATAACACTATGTACATCTGTGAGTTTTCGGACAAACGACTTAAGTCCCCTTTTATGTTTTTGAGATATTAAGGTTTAAAGTTTTTATTTCCCTTTTAAACTAATATTAAAAAAAATCATGAGTAGCAGTTATGATCAATTATTTTCACATTTTCCTGATTTTTTGCATTTTTATCTGAAAATATGCTATTGTATAAGAGTATCATAATCGCTAGAAACTCAATTTAAAAAAAGTCTTAAGTCGGTTTTCCGGGAACCCATAGACATAATCAGTTGAAAATAACTTTACTTTATGTAAGGTGTTAAACGGATTCTACGAGTCGCAAGAATCATGCGATTTTACAGTAATAATCTAAACTTAGTGCGTTCATATATAGTATATACTCATAATTCACACCATTCACACTTAAAAATAAGTAACAAATTTGGTACACCCCATACGAAACAAATCGCCCTTCGAATGGATCTCCAACCACTAACAATTCATACAAAAGTAAAAAAAAATCAACACAAACATCCCTCTCGTTCTCCGCATCACTGAATGCTAACATCGGAGCAGCTCCTGAAGGTCTCCTGAATGCCGCACCCCACCCTGCCCTCGCGGGTCTTCTCGTTGCAGATGCCCCAGTTGTTGCCCGCCGTGTAGTGCCACCTGAGCACGCAACGCTCGCACTTCAGGTTAGCTGGTAGCACGACGTCCAGGGCGACGTCGCCCTTCTCGTCCCTGGCGATCGGTCGTCTATCGGTCAGCTGGCCGGTCTTCTCGTCGACTAATTTCAGGGGATGCTTGTCGAAGCACTCCTCGGTCTCGACGTCCTTGTCGTTGCGCAGCTTACAGAGCGAGAACTCGAAGAAGCCCAGGTGGTTGGTGGATAGGTCCACGATAACTCGGATCTTCTTGCCGGCCTTGTATCTGAACGGGGATCAATTGGGACGAGTTAGTTGGGCGCAGGTGTGTGATAATTGAGGGGAATCGGAATTTGGGTGCTTACTTTCTGACGATGTGCCCCTTGCCGTAGATGCCGCCGTTCTCGTTCTTGCGAGGAACTGCGTCCTTGTAGTTGTCACCGCAGGGGCCGCATTTGCCGTTGTTCTTTTCGAATTGAACCTAAGAGAGATTTTATTTAAAAAAGAAGCTTGAATAGATTTGATTTCCGTAGATGTTATGTCTGCGGTGAAGAGGCGAGACGACTCTTTTTTGTAATGTCGAGATATTGAGATTTGAATTTTTGAAAAGCATAGATAATGAACAAAAAAAGAAAAAAATACATAATCTTTTGCAACTTTTGACTTTTAACTTGACAATACATGCATAAATTCCAAAATCAGTAAAAATTCAATTTTCGAAAAAAGAGGATTTCACTCGTTATGCCTGGAAGCCACAGATATAATATTTTCCATAATGGTATCATGATAATGATATAAATAAAATACAATAACTTAAATAAATTTTGAAAAGAACGCCAATTGCATACATCAAATTTATTTAAAGGTTAACAATACTATATCAATCATACGCACGAACGAAAAAGATACTTTTATATCGTTTTTTGGACATAACTTTTATTAACAAATATGCCAGGAAAATACAAGAATTTAATTTATAAGGGCTCCTCATAGAAATCCACTCTATATTCTTATATATAAACCCACTTATAGGCAATTTAAACGAATAAGGTAGCCGTTAAATACTTAGCATCTGATAACAGATTAAAACATAGCGCGATTGGCAAAATTTATAAATGGTTGAGAAATAGATAAATTAACTAAGCTGGAACTGACTAGAAAATAGCCATAGAAATCATCTATAGATTCGTGTGTATAAAACAAACCATCATATTTCAATTATTAATTACATTATTGTGTATCTTATTTACTTGTACACATTAAATACTTTGACTTCATGAAAGCTGTTGTTATCTTTTTGTTCAGTTTTGTAGAATAGACGATATCAACATTGTTTAAAAAATGTCTGCAAACCAAGATGAATGTGTATAAACTAATTTACTTTCAATGCACGTGTATATAAATATTATATTTGAAAAGTTATTTTTACCTGCATTTACATTAGGATAATTACACTTTTTAAATGTACCTCCTGGAAAATTTGCTCCCATTACATGCATATTAAATTACACGAATATATGTTTTTTATACTTTATTTCTACCGACAATAAGGAAACTAACAAAATATGCAATACATTAAAAACAATTCTGTTTTTTAAAGTTATTAATGATTATTATACTATAAGAATCAAATTAAGTAAATAATATACTTACACCAAATCCTCCGCAGAAATTTTCATTGTCATCGTAGTTTTCGAGCGCGTTGTCGTAACGATTTAGTCTCCAAACACTGGACCGGTTCATGGGATCCGTCATCTTTCCATGTCCATAGATCTGCTGAACACCTACTACGAAGAGCGCGAAAACCATGCAAAATCTAGCGGCCGCCATGTCGAGAGATTTTAACTCACGAACAGACTGTGATACCGTTTGACTACGTCGTGATATGAATGGCTAAGTCTGTCTTCACTTATATACGTACGATTAGACGCTTTTATTAGTTGTGCACACAAGTATAGAATAATAGGTTATATTTGCTTGGCTTTATAATAATGGTACGAATTATAATACAACAGTTGGTAGTCGTATATTTAGTTGACGTAATTTCATTCATTCGCTTTTGATCTTTGTAACTATTTGAAGAAAGAACGTATTATACATTTCTTTCGTGAGCTCTGAAATGCTAATTACTTTCGATTTAAGTATCATTAAACAGATTTTTACTTTCATAAATCTATAAGTTTGAAGTAATATTTGCAAAATCGATAATGATGTATGATTAATTAAATTTTTACAGTATAGACACTTTTGAAACAAATTATAAAATATGTCATATTGTAAGTATGGCCGTATTTATACAAGCCATAACGGAACAAATTCTGATCTAATTTTTTCTTTTTTTTAAATACTGCGGCTTTATTGAATCGATTGCTCGTTTTCGCTAACCTCATTGGAGGATTTAAAAAAAATTTAAGCAAATTCGATCAGATGTTTGTTCCGTCGAGTGTACATTACAATTGTTGTTTACGAACATAGTAACTTTGTAGTAAATTTTAATGTACCTCAAAATGAAGACTTTGCATGGTAAAAGTGTCTAATGCTGCTCAGTCATGAGATACAGTAAACATTAGTAATTTCCATATACACAATTATAAGAAATCATCTATATAGATATACTCGCAAAGTTAGCGTTTCCACCTGTATCTTATAATTGGTAAGGCGTTAGACTTCTTTACCATGCAAAGTCTTCATTTTTAGTTGCAACAAAGCATATTCCAAAGTTTCAGCAAGATCGCAATATAGTACAATCGCTGTATATCTTATACGCTACGCAGTATACGAGAACGACGCCTGTCCTGTCAATTCTACAGGCGCGGAGCCTCATCCTGCTGTTTCGATATTGTGCCTGTACTAATACTGTACTTATTAAAAAAGAGGGAAATCGCGAAAACAAGAGGTAGAAACTAAGACAAGGAAACGAAAACGAAGGAACTGAAAACATCATCCGAGATTGAAAATGTCCTCCCTTGGGTAGAAATGTATATTTTTCACCACTTTCATCAGGCACGCTCGAATTGCGTAATTTTCTATTTGGTTGACAGGTATGAAAAATGACCCATTTCATGCGTGTGTTGAAAGAAATATGGTGTGTACTATTGGGGAAAGGCCTTTTGAACTCTCGTGTGTTTGCAGTACTCGTCTTTGGTTCACAATACGCACTCGTCTTTGGTTATGCTTCCTCTCCCTCGACTCGTACACTGCAATCATCCCACGCAGACACAAAAAAGTTTACTTCTCTTCCTCGGTACAATAATGTTCTATTTAAGTACTTCTTAAGAATATACATTTTAAGACGTTCTAGAAATTCTTTTCAAGTCTAATTTAGAATTCAAAGTCAAAATTGATCAGATTTGATTGAAGTCAATGCTGATAGTTTTATGTGCTAATTTATGGAAAAAAAAGCTTGGAATCAATAGTATAGGGAAGAGTAGTACACGTTGAATCATTGGGTTTCAGTAATCATATTGCGAATAACACTCTATGCCTGAATTTTGGAAATCTAAACTTAATATTAACACGTGAGAATGTATAAAAATGTGTTTTTATAGTTTGCTACAAAATATCTTCTTATCTTGGGAACTTGATTAATTTGTTGATACGTATTTGATGAATGTTTTACTTGGTAGCTAATAATCTTTATGAATCGCTCTTTAATATTCTATGTTAAATAACGTACTGCTTAACATTTATGAATTATTATAAGACGATCAAATCTCTGTTAGCAGTAGTTATTAGGGTCGTTCAAAATTCCCAAAAGTTTTCAAATGTCAAAAGTAAGCCTTTAACAAGTTGGTATTTGACAAAAAAATAAGTTTCCTGCAAGCTGGTTGCTTAACGTTAAAATTTAAAGGTGGCTACCTCGAATTTAAGATTTTTTAAGGAGCACTTATTCAATTATTTCGTAAAATCGCGAATCAAATAATTAAAACTTAATTATTCATGCTAAAAATAATTTTGGCAATTAATTATACTACTACAAACTGAAAATCAGTTGCATAACAACCGGCAAAAAAATGTTGTCTTTGAGATAACAGTCGTATAAATTAAAATTTTGACTGAAAACCGACTATGCTTGGGCATATTTAATAACCTCAGTCTTTGATGATTGTTCAAAAACCAAAATTATTTTGAATATCTGTTCCAAATAGTATCAACAGAAAAATTGGCATAGCATAGGATATCAAAATATGAAAGTTATAGCAGTTCCTGTAATGCATCGTTTTACTAAAATTTTAAATGTGATCTCTTATAGTTTGATGTAATTTACTTCAGGTAATATACTTAATAGGTACGTATATATAATTTTTTATGAAAGCTGATATGAAGACCTTTAATTCGCGTTGTCGCAGCACAAAAGTTAAGCTCAATTGAAATTTATAGAAAAAATTAGGTGGTAAATGGAAGACTGCAAAGTCGAGCGGAACTTTCTTCAATATCTTGCAATCTCCCATTTACCACCTAATTTTTTTTTATAAATTTTAATTGAGCATAACTTCTGATCAGAATGTCCTTAGAAGTGCTGCGACAACCCAAATTAAAGGTTTTTATGTCAGCTTGCTACAAAATTGACCCATTTAAAATGCTAGTAAAGCGATGCATTACAGAGTCTGCTATAAATTTTATATCCTATGGTGTGCCAAATTTTCTGTTGATACTATTTGGAACAGATATTCAAAATAATTTTGATTTTTGAACAATCATCAAAGACTGAGGTTATTAAATATGTCCAAAAATAGCCGGTTTTAAGTCAAAATTTAGACTTATACGACTGTTATTACGAAAAAAAATTTTTTTGCCGTTTAGAACGCAACTTATTTTTTATTCTAGTAGTATAATCAATAGCCAAAGCTTCTTTTAGCATGAATAATTGAGTTTTAGTTATTTTATTCACGATATTACGGAATAATTGCATAAGTGCTCTTTAGAAAACCTTAAATTCGAGGTAGCCGCCTTTAAATGTTAACGTTAAGCACCTACCTTGTAGGAAATTTATTATTTTTACTAATATCAACTTTTTAAAGGCTTACTTTTAATATTTGAAAACTTTTGGGAATTTTGAACCACCCTAGTGGTTATACATACAAAGTACACAATGTATAATATCAAAAGAGCGTGAGTTAAGTTGGTAACACTGAAAATTTTAAAAAAGTTCCTGGTACATAAAAGTAACTCATATTTAAGCTCTTAGATTGCCGTATATTCGTGGGAACGATTTCTCATTGATATTTTTCAACGTCAAAGAGCTAAATATTCTTTTCAACTCGATCTGCCTTTTTTCGATAGATTTTGAATAATTGTTCCAGGAAAGTTTTGTAGGCCTTTATCAACCTCAACACCTACTTACGTTTACAAAAAGTTAAAAACAGATATATTTTTATCTTTTTTAGACGTTGAAAGTGTTTTGTCGTCTCAATAGTCTTTTTTCTTTTGACATTGATATGCTAAAACAGGCACGTGGCGTTTCTCGAACAACCCAGTTATGTGTTTTTGTTTGAATTATCACTTCAAACATTTTTATAACGGTGCAAAATATCCGCACTTTGATTTAATAAAAGCTTTAAAAACGTTTTAAAAAATTTTTGCAAACGTTTGAACGACAATATTTTAAACGGGTTAAAAGCGTTTTAAAACATTTGAATTAAAACGTTTTAAAAACGTTTGAAAATAGTTTGAAAAATAATGACATAAAATATATCGAAAAAAATTGTTTAAATAGAATTTAATTTTACTAATATTACCAATTTTGGAAGTATCATGCGCATGATACTTCCAAAATTGGTAATATTAGTAACATTAAATTCTATTTAAACAATTTTGTTCGATATACTCTATGTCGTTATTTTTCAAACTTTTTTCAAACATTTTTAAAACGTTTAAATTCAAATGTTTAAAAAGTTTTAAACCCGTTTAAATCGTTGCCATTCAAACGTTTACAAAGCGGTTTTAAAACGTTATTAAAAAGTTTTTAAAGCGTTTATAGTACACCAAAATGCGGACATTTCGCACCTTTTTAACACATTATAAAAACGTTTTTTTAACTTATTCATTTAAACGTTAAAAGGTGTTTTGATGTAACCTTTTTAAAACGCTTTGAAAACGTTATGTGCTATCAAGGTAGTAACTTAAATTAACTATTTGTAAATATCAACATCTGAAAAATTAAATTTAAAATTTAATTCGATCATAAATGATGTACGAGGATTGATTTATCTATATAATAACATGTGTTATTTTTAAACAAAAAAAAAATAGTTTATATTTTTAGCATTCGCCAACATATTATAAACATACACATATCATTCACACTCATAGAGATAACTAACAACTTTGGTACACCCCACACGAAACAAATCGCCTTTCGAATGGCTTCTTTCACTAACAATTGACACAAAAGTAAAAAAGATCAACACAAACATCCCTCTCGTTCTCTGCATCACTGAATGCTAACATCGAAGCAGCTCCTGAAGGTCTCCTGAATGCCGTATCCCAACATGGCTTCGCGGGTCTCCTCGTTGCAGATGTCCCAGTTGTGCCACCTGAGCACGCAACAATCGCACTTCAGGTCAGCTGACAGCGCGACGTCCAGGGCGAATCACTCCTCGGTCTCGACGTCCTTGTCATCGCGCAGCTGGCAGAGCGAGAACTTGAAGATGCCCAGGTGGCTGGTGGATAGATTCGAGATCACTCGGATCTTCTTGTCGGCCTTGTATCTGAATGGGGATTAATGGGAATTGTGATTGAGGGAAATTGGAATTTAGGTGCTTACTTTCTGACGATGTGTCCTCTGCCGTAGATACCACCGTTTTCGTTCTTGCGGGGAATACCGCAGGGACCGTATTCGCCGTCGTTTTCTGCGTATTAAACCTATGAGAGATTTTATTTAAATATAAAGGTTAAATAGATTCGATTTTTGTAGATATCTGTGGTGAAATGGCGAAATGATATATTTTAAATGTCGAGATATTGCGGTTTAAATTTTCGAAAATCATAGATTATGAAAAATAGAAAATAATAGATAAACTTTTGAAAATCATAGATTATGAAAAATAGAAAATAATAGATAAACTTTTGAAAATCATAGATTATGAAAAATAGAAAATAATAGATAAAATCGCAAAAAGCAGAATTTTCAAGAAAAGTGGACTTCAGTTGTCATTCCCCGAAACCAGAGATATAATATTTTGTCTAGTATCACGATAATAATAGTAATAAAATACAATAATTTAAATAAATTTAAAAAGAACGCCAATTACGTCAAATTTATTTAGGTTGACAACGCTATATCAATCATACGCACGAACGAAACGATACTAATTATATTGTTTTTGGACCTTACTTTTATTACTAAATACGCTAGGAAAATACAAGAATTTAATTTATTCAATATTCTTAGATAAAAACCTACTTTCCCTGGTGGATAATTAATCTAGAACTATGTAGTTTGTCATGGGAACAATCGAGAGCCTCGATAAAAATAGATAATTTTCTACCAAGGGGCTTACGGTTAATTTAAACAAATAGATAAATAAACTAAGCTTGGAATTGACTAGAAAATAGCCATAGAAATGAATTATATAGATTCGCGTGTATAACACAAAACATCATATTTCATGGTTCAATGAATTATTGTGTATCTTATTTGCTTGTACGCATTAAATACTTTGACTTTATCAAAGCCGTTATCTTTTTGTTCACTTCTGTAGAATAGATGATATCAACACTATTAAAACAATGTCTCGAATTCAAGGTGAATGTATATAAACTAATTTACTTTCGATATCACTTGTGTATTTCTTTTAATAGAAAAGTTACTTTTACCTGAATTTACTTTATGAATATTAAACTATTTAAATGTAATACCTGGAAAATTAGCTCCCATTACATTTATATTAAATTAAGCGCATAGTTACATATTTTTTACGCTGAATTCTTATCAACAATAAAGGCACTAACAAAATATGCAATACATTAAATACAATTCTATTTTTTAAAGTATTTAATAAAATAATTATAATATAAGATTTGAATAAAGTAAATAATATACTTACACCAAATCCTCCGCAGAAATTTTAATTGTCATTGTAATTTTCGGGTGTATCATTCGTAATTAAAGTTCTAGTCTTCAAACACTGGATCGGTTTATGCAGGGGTCCGTCATCTTTCCATGCCCATAGATCTGCTGAACACCTACTACGAAGAGCGTGAAAACCAGGCAAAATCTAGCGGCAGCCATTTCAAGGGATTTCAACTCACGCAAAGACTATGATACCGTTTCACTACGTCGTGATATGAATGGCTGAGTCGAGATTTACTTTTAGGCTCAAGTTGCGGGCTTTTACGTCGCCCTGCCCTTGTTACGAGCGTTCATGATCGCTATGCACACACATTCCACAGCGAAGCACAGATTATGTGATATAAGTGTTTTTATGTATATTATTATTATTAGCAAAGCACAGTAAAGCACATATTATGTGAAATTTACTTAGTATTGATTTTAGTTTTTATAGCATTTCTAGCAGTAAATGAAAGCACAATATTCACAGCACATCACAGCAAAACGAGCAAGTAAAGCAAAGTAAGACGTGTTTAGCGTATCGTGATGCACTGTACTGTAAGCGAAGCACTGTTGTTAGTAAAAGTGTCAGCAAAGCTTATGTTATTGTACTAGCACTCGCAATGATGTGATGTATTGATAAGCAGCAAAAGGAAAAATAAGCCTGAGTTAAATCCTGTAAAAGGTCATTATCCAATATATGTACTGCAAAAATATTTTGACGTAATCTGAGTTGATGCAAGTCTTTATATCTTAAATATGTATGTTATATATGATTTTGCCACGATTTGGACCACTCTAAGTCTGTATAGTCTCCTAAAAATTCGCTAATCTATGTTTTTTAATTTAAGCCTTTTAACGACTTACCACGGGTTTCTGAATCATTTCTTAAAAAAATTATTTCCAACTATTAGACTCACATATATCAATAATGATACTAGGAAGAAACTATAAAAATTCTATTATTATTTATATATGTGTGTCTAAAAGTTGAAAATAATTATTTAAAGTAATGTAGACCTGAAAGTCCATGAGTATACTTCTGAAGAATAGTGTAAAGCCTTGGTGACTATGAAAACTGTACCGCCTGATTATAAAACCCGTGCTACATGGTTAAAAAGGCTTACATTCAACAATGTGTAAGCGAATTCTTAGGAGACTATAGAGACCACTTGGAGAAGTCTAAATCGTGGCAAAATCACATATAACATACATATTTAAGATATACAAATTTGCATCAACTTAGATTACGTCAAAATATTTTTTCAGTGTGTATAATGGATAATGACTTTTTACGGGATTTAACTTAGGCTGGCCCCCTTAATTAATATTGAATTTATAAAAATATAAAAAATTAATTAATAAATATAACAAAGAAAAATAATAAATTTGGAATGTTACAGTCAAATATACACCAAAATCTCGAACAAAGAAGATTTCGATGAATTACAATTTATCGATATTAACAACTTTGACGCAGAAGTAGGTGAGCAAGTGCGAGAAGAAGAAGAGCAAACAGAAGAAGAAGAACAACAACCCTTTTTTGACGCCATTTTAAAAAATATTCAAGTTGAAAAATCGTTTATATTCAAGTAACATATGTTTCTACAAGTCTTTATGACAAAAATGAGACCTCAAACACTTGTCTGTAGAGCCCGCACTTCGTAGAAATTAGATTCTACGAAGACGTCATTTTTAGTTGCAAAAAGTATTTTACAATAGCAATCGAATATTTCGGACTGAAAAAAATTTATTCATGTTTAGCATCGTAAAGATTTTATTATACTAAAATTTCAAAGCCCACGGATTGTTTTTTTCTGAATGTAAAATAATTGAAAAAAGACGATTTTGACGGTTTTTAAGCTTTTGATAATCAATAATTTAACGAAAATTAACGTGACATGACTCATTTTGTAAGTATTTTCAATATCTACACGATTCATATTGAATTTTTTTCGGTTCGAACTTCGTGTTTGCTGCCAGAAGACAACAACCTGTAAAAACCCACTTTGCCGATTTTTCACGCGCTCTAGTCAACATATTAGAATTCGCACGCATACGGAATATCTTTTTAGACACGTTTTCTATAAGTTCCTACAACAAATTCCGGGTAGCAGTTGACGTTGAATCTGACCTTGTATTCAGCTAATTCCACTGGACGACTTGCTGACGTAATATTGTGTAAATTGCAAGGACTGGGCTGGTGCAGAGGGTGGTACAAAGCAAGCACTTGAATTGCATGGTGCAATAACAATATGTATTTAACAGAAAGAGCAATAATAACTAAACAATAATAACTGTATGTGTGGCGAAGTGATTGTTACGATGGTCGCAATGTCTCTGCCGAAACCAGCGAGCGAGAGACGCATTGATTTCCATAAAACGCGAAAATCAGTGTAGAGTGTAGATACTGCGAATGTGTAGTGTACATGTAAGTATTAGTGCGTGTACGTATGATCATCAGTGCGGAAGCGCGAATCTATTTTTAGTCCCGGCGAATTAATTTTTAATAAGGAAGTTATAAAGAAGCTAAAATTAAATGAGTAATGAAGTTCTTTCGACATGAGTGAAAGTTTTTGTAAGAATGAAACTCTTACAAATATTATCAGAATCATCTGAAAAATAGTATTGTACTATTGTTTTGTCAGTCAGGACTTCAATTGTTATAAACTAATTATTGAAAAGTTAACTTGCATATTGTAAACGTTATATTGCAAAATTGTGCAAAAAAAAACGCAAAAAAAACGGTTTTTTCGCATTAAGTTTAAAAGGCTGTAAATCATACAATTAACAACGAAAGTTTCTGCAGATATAGCACTTTTAGTTTTGCAAAAAATTATTAATTTATTTATTAATTAATTTTTTTCAACAAAAATCGTTTTGTTCAGAACTTTTGACCAACAAGGTCACGGCCGGAACCCTTTGGTAAGATTGAAAAAAGCAACGAGCACTTTCATTTCCAATAAAAAGAACAATTCTTTTGCTACTTTGGGTCTTTTTTATAAGAAAATTAATTTGGCGATATAAACAAATTGCAATAACTTTTCACAGGAAGAATGTAGATGAATGAAAGAAACGGCATTACTTTTGTTGTAAAAAAAAACATGAATTAAAAAAACATTTCTTAAGGTCATTGTGATGTCGAGATATGAATATTTTACGTTTTTTAACGATTATGACGATTGTTAAACATTGTAACATTTTAACATGAATCTTGCGCGAAATTATTCTTCAGGCGATTGTCTAACGTGGACAAATACTTTCATAAGGCTAGATCTGATAATTTAATCGTAAAGAAAATTGCAAAGATGCAGCGAGCGCCGAGTACAATCCACAGCCGCGTGTAGGAAAGGTGGTAGTAGGAGATCAAAGCACCCGAGTCAGAGCGCGCGGCACCCGCGGTGTATCTCCGTCATTTAGAATTCGTTTATACCGGCTTAAATAGCACGTAGAAAGGTTCTTTTTTTAAATCGCCGTATTCTTTCCGACAATTTCCAATATGATGCCACATTTTCATTTAATTAAAAAAATTGCTTAATCAATGTATTTTTTAAAAAGCTTTTTCTGTATTTAATTGTACTTTTGTACGTAAGATGTATATTTTATAATATTTAACTTGAGTAATTGATTATTAAATACAAAATTTTCGATTTGTTTGACATTTTTTTTTTTAATATTTAATTATACCTTATAATTGCAAATTTTAGAAAATCAGAATATGCATACTTTGTGTAATTATATAATGTCTCAATAACAGGTATACAGAAATAGATTTGACTGTTCAATTTTATACAACTTAATATGTTATACTTATACCTATATTACTTAAACTTATATATTATTCAACTCAACTATTTATATTATTCAAACTTTATATAATTACACAATAAGTATGCACCACGAATTATGCACCTGGAGATTTAATAGTTTAGAACTCGGGCTTTAATGTTATATTGTTTGGATTAACTATAAATACGACGATAGACGAAATTTCAAATGCATCCATTCTTTACTACAAACAATCCTTTCTCTCAATGTGCATATACTAATTTCCTAACATTTGCTGTTTATTTAAATTTATTTATTTATTTAAATTTATTTAGCAAATTTATTAATTTGCTATTTAGATACTTTTCTTTCAATTTTGTTACAACTTGTTACCGTCAATCATTGTTTATCTTATACTAATATGTACATATCTTATACGTATGTAGGATACCTCGCCGAGCGCTCGAAAACGTGTAAAATTAAGTATTATCCAAACGGGTGGGGCTAAGGTACAAACCAAAATCAATTATAAAGTAAAATAAAAAGTACAATGTTATATAGTACACATCGAGTCAAAGTGTGCGTATCAATAAGTGAGAGCGGCTGTAAAGTGTGTATGCGTAATCCAGTGAATCTTAAGCAATTGTAGAGCTGCTTTGTGGTCTAGTAAAACAAGTAAAGGATCAAATTCGATAAAAATAAGAGGGAAAAAATCAAGATTGTTGCAGCAATTTGTACTTGTTTTTCATTTTATACAGAAAGAAATTATTGTTTATGTACTTGAGATAATACGGATTCTTCATGCATGTAAAAAATGTTATAGGCCCCCTATTAACGTTATACCTAGGGATGCAGGGGCATCCGTGGGCATTCTCCTCAACAAAAAATTGAGGAATTCATTACCTAAATGTCTAAGGATTCATTACGAGACAGATGAACAATGAATGTTTATGTACGCCATAAACACCAATATTTATATTTTTGAACAATTTTTTAGATTAAAATCATAGAAGCAAAGATTTTTATGCACATATATTGTTACTTACCCACAGTTGCAGTTGCAGTGTCCATACAGGGCAACAATTACATCGTACAGTTTCAGATTATATCGCACCAGAAAAATGTAATATCTGTGCAGAGACATTTCTACTAATTCATGAAGTGTTAAAAATGATGCAGCCACTGCTATGTAGACAAAAATTTATTTATGGAAATAGAGGCAGCGTCAGAAATTAACTTTTAACATGAAGAATAACGGCTTATCCATTATTTTCGATAAGTCGTATAAGAGCTCAGTATCCATGTGTGTCCGTATTGGGGCTCTGTTCCTTCCGAACTAAAAAAGTTATTATATATAATCATATATGATCATATATGATTATATGTGATATTATATGACCTTGTATGATCATATATATAAAATTTCTGTGTGATCATTTATAAGATCGTATAAATTTACAGTACATAATATTTACGACCCATGCTTTTATTTTTCATCACAATATGTCTAAATATGTAATAAGCTAATTCAATACCAATGCTAAATGCCAAGACTAAATATCGATCGCCCTTACGAAGACTATAGCACGTTTGCGGCGTTTGGCACGAAGCGTGGCACATTTGGAAATCTCCCACGAAGACTAGCACATTTCACCATTCTCCCACCAAGACTAGCATATTTCGCAATTCTGCCACGAAGACTAGCACATTTGGCGATTTTTTGCCACCTGATTATTTAAGGCTACTTTTATTTATTGGGGTAGCCTGAAGTTCTCGAGTAAACCAATAATTTGTTGAGTACCAAAAGGGTGTGGTATTCGACCCGAGCCCGATAAAAAAAGAATCGACCCGATTCGCCGAGAGTTTATCAGAACAACTTTAATTTACATATTCTATACGAAAAGTGCTAGTCTTCGTGGCAGGATTGCAAAATGTGCTAGTCTTCGTGGGAAAATTCTGAAAAGTGCTAATCTTCGTGGGAAAATTGCGTAATGTGCTAGTCTTTGTGGGGGAATGGCGAAATGTGCAAGTCTTGGTGGGAGTCTCCGTGGCAAGAACTGAAATGTGCTACTCTTTGTGGTAGTTTCAAATGTGCTAGTCTTCGTATGAGGACCATTGAATTAAAGTCGATTAGGAAATATTTTATTTTATTTTTAGTGCATTTTCATAAAAGCTTGTTTCTAAAAATTTGTAGGTATTATAATAGCACGTGTCAGACTTCAAAACTTGTTTATCGACATTTACAACTATTGCAATCATAGATAAAAAGGGAATAAGTGAACCATGATTGATTGTTTGTAAAGAATTTATTGCGATGCGCATACTTTCTAGTACACATATTAGCAGCTGTATTTGCTGTGTTATCAGGCTACTCGTTTCATTCAGTATCAGCTTACTTGTACATCACACGTTTCGAGATCTTATAATTATTAACGTCAATAACTTTACGTCATAAGTGAGTATAGTCTCATTCAAAACCAACCAAGCAATTCATAAATATGTGAATTTTTATATATTTTATATGTATTTTTAAAATTACAATAAGAAACTACATTAATAATTTATTTACGTTGCAAAAATTGAATGAAAGTAGTTTATATTGACACTAGTAAGACATAATAGAAATATTTAATTGTGCAAAGACTTATTTTTTTTATTGCATAATACAAATTTTATGATTTCAAATATATGTATTCACTATCAATCACAAATGCTTAAAAAGATTAAAGTTTCAACGAGTGCATACTTACATGGTTCTCGATCACTTTCTTTAAAATGTTTCTAGAACGTAGTTATGTGGTTTTCCACAATTCTGCAGTTACCTGTCTGTCTTAAATTATGCATATTTAAATACGAGTGATTGTTTGTCAAATGTAAAGGCTCGACCGATGGATTCTTCTTTAATGCGAAACAACTGAATCAACATTATTGCTATATGCGTCGTTTCATTCATAGTTAGCTACTTTTTTTCCGTCATAAATTTCATTTATCCTTGAAGTATTGTTGTGATATAAACTGATATATATATATACTATATTGTTACTATATTTACATGTACAGTTCCATCAATAGCGATAACCGTAACTTATTCTAAGAAAAATCATGTTATAATTTGGATGCTCCTAAGACAATAAAGTTTCTTCAAAAACTACTAGTTATTTTTAGAAGCCTCCTACAAAAAAGTGCTTATTTTTGTTAGATATTCCTCAAAAGAACCAGTAGTTATTTAAGAAATGTGAGAAGGCTAGTCTTTGTAAGAAGTGTCGAGTTGAAGCACATAAAATAGAAAAATTAATAGTTTTGATACTGTGCGTATTTAATTATTATTATGCTAAATAGGAAAAAGGAATAATAATTGTATGTATACATAAATACTTAAAGTAATTAAACTGTTTATTACACTGTGTACATTTTTTACATATTCCGTTGAAGATACAAAAAATATGACATAACAATTATTATCAAAACGGATATGCAAACTAATTTTTTAAAATTACAAGTACTGCCAAAAAGTTTTTTTCACCGTAGTGTGATAAATTTTTAAAAAATAATGGATATGAAAATAACGTAATTTTTTGTCAAAAAAACGCAAAGAATGCAAAGCTCGCTTATGGTGGTCATCATAATCGAGGACATAACACCACTTTTTACATGTAATATATGCCATTATTATGGTACTAAAATAGTTAAGGTAATTGCTTCCATTATAGCTTGCAGAATAGAAGTAAAACCATGTTCAACAAACTGAAATATAATACTTTATTAGATAAAATAAATCCTTACTTATGTTGAATAAAATATTTCGTATCCAAACAATGGCAAAAATAATGAGGAACTCTGTCTTTATTATAAAAAATTGTTATCATACACTATTTTTATTAATAAGATATCTTATACATATTTTAACGTAAACAAAAATATATCGCATTGAAAGCCGACATTATGTGGTGGCAGTGTGGAAGCATTTCGATTTGCTCTCTATTTTTCAGTCGAAAAACCCAAACAGCCCCACAGATTATGCATGAATCATTAGGTTCGCCATTCATCTTTATGAATATCTGAACTCATTATCATACTGACAAAACACACTTAAAATTTCTCGACTATCAATGCTTTTCTTCCTCATCACATAAGGTTTCTATCGCAACAATCATCCTAAATCAACTACAACGATACAGGTGTAAATTAACAATGAACAAGTAGTAGTTTCTATCCGTGGTCACCCGTATGAAAAAGAAATTTCTCGAGCTACCGTTGGGTCCCTCAACTCTCAACGTGCTCATCTTAACGTATAAAAATGCTTCGCGTTATGGATAAGTAAAAAACTTTCAATATACATCATCAATAAATAAAAAAGAAAACTCGCCTGTAATAAACTCGTACACCAACTCGGTTCATTGCATCTAAAAAATCAATCTCAACGCAAACGCACCAAAGATCCCACGATTCGCGTGCGAAAACCTCGAGTACAACCCTCGCTCAACTTTCAAAATCGCCCAAAGTCGTCTCAACTCTGAACAAAAGAGAAAGAAACGCATCCGAACCTCTCACAGGCCGGACTTGGCCTTCTGCTTCTTCAGATACATGTGGTACGCGGACATGGGCTGCCTGGAGTTCCTCGCCAGCATCTTCTCCCTGAACGTCAAGACCGCCGCGGCGACGCTCTTCCTCGCCGGCGCCGCCCTCTTGACCTTCTGCAGATTGACGACCCCGAACTGGGTCGTGCCCCCGGCGCCGCTCAGCGGCACGTAGCCGTCCTCTACCTCGAGATTCGCGGGCACGACCTTGCCCGGGCTGAACATCGACGTCGAGGGCACGACCAGGACGCTGCGCGAGCGGTTCTTCGACAGTTTCTGGCGCTTGTGGGGCTGCCTGGCCGCGGGCTCGTCCGTCAGGTTCTCCAGCAGCTCGTCGGACAGTCGATTCAGACCTCGCTTCTCCTCGGCGGGCTCCTGGTGCTTCCGCTTGCGCGCCTGCTTCGAGCTCAGCACGGAGAGTCGAGCGTCCGCGTCGTCCTCGTCCTCGGGCTTCCTCTTTTTCTTGGACTTTTTGTCGGCTTGTAGGGAGTCGCTGTCCGAGCTGAGCTTGGACTTATTCTTGGTTTTGAGCACCAGGGGGCTCAGGTTTTCCTGCTCGGATTTCTCGTCGGAGTGACGGGACTTCTTCTTCTTCTTGGGTTTCGCTTCCTCGGCGGGTGGAAGCGGAGCTTCTTGATCGGCGTCGAGGGACTTCTTTTTCTTTTTCTTCTTGGGTTTCTCCTCGGGACTCTGCGCCGTTGCTTCCTCGACCTCCTCCACCTCGTCGACCAGGCTCTTCTTCTTCTTCTTCTTCTTCTTGGGCTTCTGTCCGGTCTCCGCGACGTCCGGCGCCTCGACGGCCTCGACTTGCTCTTCGGCTTCTACGTGTTTGCTCTTCTTCTTTTTCTTCTTCTTGCCCTCTTGCGCCAGCTCGGGCTGCTCCTCGCTCTGCTGGACCTCCTCGTCTTGCAGCATCGTCTCCTCGATGCGCGCTCGCTTCTTCTTCTTACCCACAACAATGATCATGCTGTCGTCGTCGATGGACGCCACTTGGGACATATCCTGCAGCTTGCGCTTCTTCGACTTCTTATCCACAAGTCCCACGGGGACCTCTGCCACATCCTCGAGCGTTAGGGAACTCTTGTTCGGCAGGCTCTTGCGCTTCGAGACGTCGCTCTTCTTCGTCTTCATCGTCGGTGGGTCTTCGGTGTCCGAGAGGCTGCAGCCGCTCCTCGTCGACAGCAGCACCGGCACGGAGTCGTTCAGCTTGGACTTCTTGAGGAACTTGGTGACGGGCGTGTCGTCGCCGGCCGGGTGCACCGTCTGATTCAGCGGGATGAGCTTCCAGGTCTGGCGATTCTTGAGCACGGCCTCGGGCGTGTCGACTGCGCCGACGCTCCTCTTGCCCTTGAGCGAGGTCTCGTGGGCGGCCTTGCCGCTCGCGCCGAGGCTCAGCCTGCTGTTGGCGATCTTCGCGTCGGACAGATTGTCCAGGCTGCCGGACTTTCGCCTAGAGGCGACCGACTTGTTGCCCACGACGGACAGGCTCGTGTTCGAGAAGTCGCTCTTGCGGCTGAGCCCGGGCTTCGGGGTGCTGCACAGAGGACCGAGCTTCTTGCTCTTCAACTGGGCCAAATAGGCGTCGGTTGGTTTGGGCGTGATTATGCGGTAGGAGTCCTCGGCGTTCTCGTCCGACTCGGATTCGGATTCCGCTGGAGATGCGATTTCGGTAGGCTGGTTCTTTGATTTTGAATCGACTTCTTCGTCGTCCGATTCGGAAGTTGAATCCTCGGCTTGCTGGGCTTCGGAAATGGTCACGCTCTTGTTCTTTAGTGATTTGGAGTCGTTGATGAGACTCTTTTCTAGGACTGATTTTGAACGATTGATGCTTTTATTCTTCATTGATTTGGAATCGTTAATACTCTTATTATCCTTTAATAATTTAGAACTGTTGGCACTCTTTTCTTTCAAAGATTTGTTATTCGTAACTTTGTTGGCTGATTCCTCGTCAGATTCAGAAGTTGAATCTTCGGAGTAATGCACAATGCTGACACTTTTGTTCTTCAATAATTTGGAATTATTCATAGTGCTCATTTCTGCAATCGATTGTGAATGATTAATGCTTTTATTCTTAATTGACTTTGAATTATTAATACTCTTATCCTTCAATAATTTCGAACTGTTAGCACTCTTTTCTTTCAATGATTTGTTATTTACAACTTCATTTGCTGTTTCCTCGTCATCTGACTCAGATCGTGAAGCTTCTGAATAACGTGATTTAGAAATGTTGACACTTTTGTTATTAAGAGACTTCGAATCGTTAATACTTTTATCCTTAACTGATTTTGAAAGATTAATACTCTTATCTTTGATTAACTTCGAATTATTAATACTCTTATCCTTCAATAACATCGAATCATTAACGCTCTTCTCTTTCTTGATTTCGATTTCGATAGCTTCTGCCTCGTCCTCCGACATTACATCCTCAACGTTGACTTCCTCGTCCTCGTCAACCTCGTCGTTCTCGCTCGCGTCCTCCTCGACTTCCTCGTCGGGTACGACGAAATCGTCGAGATCCTCGCCGTCGTCCTCGGGATCCGAAGACTCCTCCTCCGACGCACGGCAATCGTCCCCGGGCACATCGTCGTCGGAGAACTTGACGTTGTTGCCCGCGAGGTTGTACTCCCTGGCAACGTCCGAGTCGATGCTCTTGTGACAAGACTCGTCCTCGTCCTCCTCCTCGTCGTCCGAGTCCTCGGTCCTGTCGAACGAGTTGTAGAAATCGTTGTAGCTGTCCAGCTGGAACATGAACTGAGGGATGTGCTCGTCGTCGGAACTCGAGTCGATCGCAGCTATGGTGGACACATCGTGCTGGATCGGATTGATGAATTTCATGCGATCGATGCTTTTCTGAAGGGATTTGTCGAAGTCCGTTGGGTGATCCAAGAGATGGACTTTCTTGGCCTTTGTCGGACATTCTTGGGAAGCTGATTTTTCGAGGTTATCTTCCGCGATAGATTCTTTAGTGGGTGACTTGGAGATAGAGGTATTGTTGCTGGATTTAAGACTTATTGTGGAAGCATTCAATGATTTGTTAGCGGACTTGTTGAGCTTTTTCTTGTCGTTCTCTTTGCCATCGGTTTCACTTTCCGAGGATTCTTCTATATCGATATTAGATACAGTAACCGATTTATTCAAAGATTTTCTCAAAGAGGTCTCTCGTAAGGATTTGTCTTTGTTTTTGAATGACACATCACTCTCTACTTTGTTAGCCGATTTATCTAAAATCTTTTTAGATTTATTAAGGGACTTTTCATTATCCTGATCTACGTCCATTTCATCATCCGACGAACTTTCGGTACTTTCTCCCGTAACCAGTGATTTACGAGACGACTGGTTTACTGATTGCACTTTTTCTGATAAACGCTTTGACTTCGAATCGTTTAAAGATGAAGAAAGCTTTTCTGTCAAACTTGCGTTTTTATTTAATGTATATGACTTATTGAGCTGAACGGATACATTTGCTTTCTCCAATGATTTACGATTTTTGATTGAAGATATATTTTGGTCATTCTCAGATTCATCAAACAGTTCTACTTCGTCGTTAGATGAATCCTCTACATCTTGTTTTTTAATAATTGATTTTCGAGACGAATTATTCAACGATTTATCTGCTGATAAAAGTTTTGATGTTTTCGAAATATTTAAGGAAGTCGAGAGTTTTTCAGATGTACTTTCATTTTTAGAAACTGAGTGGTTAACTTGGCTCTTGTTAAGTGATTTCTGACTTTTATTAAGAGATTTATTATTTGCTTTTTCATTTTCGAATTCGTCGTCGATTTCGCTTACCTCCATTGGTTCGTCTACTTCCATTGCTTCATCTGAAAAATCTTCTTCAGATTGTTTTTCTGCTAATGACTTACGAGACGTGTCAGCTAGAGATTGTCTTTTTGACGATTTTGAGTGATTCAAAGAAGCAGACAATTTATCGTTTAAAACTTCTGACAACTTTTCTGTCAAGCATTCATTTTGCTTCTGTTCAGATGATGATTGATTTTGCTTAAGTGATTTATCCAAAGATTTGCGACTTTTATTTAAGGATTTGCTATCGTTTAACGATTCAGATAATTTTTCTGTCATGCTTTCATTTTGCTTCGGCTCAGATGTTTGATTCAGTTTAAGTGATTTATCCAAAGCTTTGCGACTTTTGTTTGAGGATTTGTTATTGTTTAACGATTCTGACAATTCTGCAGACTCACTTTCGTTTTTACTTTGTTTAGATTGGTTAGATTCTAGAGACTTATCAAGAGATCGACGATTTTTATTAGGTGATTCAGTTTCACGTTCATCATTCTCAGTATCTATATTCTCTACAACTGTTTTACTAGAGTCTTGTGCTTCAGAATCTTCCATTGATTCTGAATCATAAAGATTTATTATTAAACTACTATCATTTTTCTTTTCCAAAGACTTACGATCCTTTTTCGAAAGTGACTCGTTCGCTTCTTCACTTGTTGAATCATTAACGTCACTTGCTTCCAATTCTTCTGATGCATTTAATCCCTTTCCATCAGCTGACTTTCTATTCTTCTTTGTTCTTTTGTCATTATCTTTTTCAACCGTTGTATCCTGTTCAGTCTCATCTTCATCAGGATTTTGAGAGTGAACCGATCCATTTTGAGATTTTTCATGAGACCATTCTTCGGCAGGAATGTCTTGGAACAAATCTTCGGCATTATCCTCGGACTCGCTATTATCCGCCTTGCTCTTACGTTTTTGCTTATCTTGTTTCTGCTCCTTCTTCGAAGATTTTTTTGGCGATGTGGCGTTATCGCTATCTTCATTGGTTTGCTCCGCTTTTTCGGGTGAAGACACTTTTTCGGGTGAAGACGCGTTTTCTTCCTCAGCGTCTGTAACAGCAGAACATAGACTATTTTTATCCACTGCAGAGATTTTGGTTTCATTTTGGTTAGAATCGGTATCAGACTCATCAGAAATTTGAATCGTTTCGATTTCGTAATTTCCGTCAGAATCGATCAAAGCTAATTCCATCGGCGCCGATATTGCTCCGTTATCAACGTTGCTTACATTTTCAAACACAGGTTCGAGGCTCCTCCGAGCAATTTCTACTTTATTATTACAGTCACTTACAACAGATGCACTGTCTATGTTATCATCATGATCTTTTATAGAATGTAAAACGGTTACTTCATTATCGATTTGAATCATAGAAACAGATTCTATCGGTTTCGTATTTTTGATAGAACTAATTTTACAACTACTTTCATCGGGTATTGATTTATTAGTTTCAACAGTAAGTTCGCTTTGAGAAATAGAATCTTTGGTTTTGTTGTTATCTTGTTCTGCAGAAGCAGAATTTGTTACTACATCGCATGAATCTATAGACTCATCAGTATCAATATCGCGGTTTTCATTTACAGAAATGGAACTTTCTGTTTTACCATAGTTTTCATTGACAGAAATTGAGTTTTCTGTTTCATTATGATTTTCATTTGCAGAAATTAAATCTTTTATTGATTCAGAGTTTTCATTTATAGAAATTGTATTATTAGTTTCATTAACTTCATTTACCAATACACAACTTTCAGTGTCATTATTTGTAAGAATCGGGTTTTTTAACTCATTATTTGTAGGAATCGAGGTTTCTAGTACATTATCTATAGGAGATTTTTCAAATTCATTATTTGTAGAAATCGAGTTTTCTAATACATTATTTGTAGGAAGCGATTTTTCAAATTCATTATTTGGAGGAATCGAGTTTTTTAATTCATTATTTGTAAGAATCGTGTTTTCTAATTTTTTATTTGTATCAATCAAATTGTCCAATTCATTATTTTTATTTAAAGAAATAGAATTTATTATTTCGTCATTAGATATATCCATAGCCACGGAACTGTCTTCGTTATTAATATTTTGATCAACAGAACTCGATGTTTCCAGTTCATTATTTTTTTTGTTTACAACTGAATTTTCTACATCGTTATCAGATACATTCATGGTATCGGAAGTATCTTCATTATTAATATCTTGATCGTTAGAAATCAAGTTTTTCAAATCATCACTGGTTTTATGTACAATACGCGAATTTTGTAAATCATTAGATAAATCTGAAGTTACGGAAGGCTCTTTATTAATATTGAAATTAATAGAAATCGAGTTTTCCAGTGCATCATTATTTTCCTGCACTTTTCTCGGGCTCTCTAGCTCATTGTAAGATATATCCATAGCCACGGAATATTCTGAATCTTTACTATTTTCATCTACAACAATCAAAATTTCTGATTCATCACTATATTTATTTTCAGAAATAGAATTACTCATTTTATCATTACATGTATTTGTAGTCACGGAACTTTCTATTTCGTTACTATGGTTATTTATAAAGTTTTCTGGTTGATTAACGTTGTCACCTATTAAAACTACATTTTTTATTTCACCATTTGGAGCATTTATAGCCACGGAACTTACTTTTGTATTAATCTTTTGATTAATCGGGTTTAGCGGTTCGTAAGTATTTTTATTCTCTGAAATTGATTTATCAATCTTATTAAAGTCATCTACACCTACAGATACACGAACTTCTGCGTCATTATTATTTTGATTAATAATAATCGAGTTATCTTTTTCTTGATTATATATATTGATTTCCTTATTAATAATATTTAACTTTTTAACGTTACTATTATCTATCGAAATTGAAGTTAATTTATCATTATCATTTAAATTTATTTTTGAATTTTCAACATTTACATGCGACTCTTCTAATGGCGTTTTTTCAGTATCAGAAAGTTTTACAGTAAGGTTTTCATTGTTTTTAATAAAATCGTTTACTAAAACTATTGCAGTCTTTGCGTTCATTATCACACTATCATGACTAATGTTATTATTACTTAATTCAATTTCTTGTGAAATATTATTTTTACTTTCATCAACTTTTTCAATTAATATTTTTTCAATCATACTAGTTCGATCTAATTTTACATAAGCATCTTTCATGTCTTTTTTTAGATGATCAACACTAATTTCATTTTTGTGTTTCTCAGGACTATCAACATCAACAATGGATTCATTCATTATAGTTGATTCAGTTAAATCTTCTACATCAATGTGCTCGCTTTCATCATCATTAAAATTAGAGTCAGTATTTAAAATCTTAGTGTTACATTTACTACTATCTAATTCTATTTGATTTCTTAATATAGGTAAAGGGTTATTTTCATGTTGCAATGCAACTGGTGATTCTGAGGTTGATGTTTCGTTGTCTTTTGCATTTGATTTTACTCCAGATATGGAAGACTCTAATAATGTACTATTAATCGAATGTATTGCAAAAGATTTAAGTGTTGATTCTTCATTCGTTTCATTAGAGATACATGATTGATCAATCATGCTATCCTCTAATATTTTACGTGATTCCAATGTAGACTTTTCGGAAATATTTATTGATTGTTTAACTGTCATAAATAAATTTGTAATGTATAGTAAATAAAAGTATTTGTCAAGTTTGAAGAAATATATTAAAAAGACATTTAAAAAAAAACTTACTATTACTTGTATCCTCATCAGTATCTTTCGTAGCTTTGAACTTTTGTCTAGATTTTTCTTTTCTTGAAATAGTAGGGCTTTCTATAATAAGCATGTAACAAAAAAATATTTAATTAAAAATTATTTAGAAACATTAAAACTATGAAAGGCTACAAAAATCTTACCAGAATCATCTTCATTGATTTCAATTACGGTATTTTCTAAACTCCTAGAAGCTTTGTTTTTAGCTTCCTGCTCCTCTGTTACTGTAGGTTGCATAGGTACCATTGAAGCTCTTGTGCGTCTTTTTACTGGAGTTCCTATTGACTCATTTAAATTGGTAGGATCAACTGAACTAGCCCTAGTGACCCGCTTACTTCTCGCTGGAGGAGTAGATTTTGCCTCAGAGCCAGCTCTGATAGTGCGACTAAAAGACAATCATTTTTATGTTAGTGGATTAAACACTATTTCAAGAAGTTTATAAATATTTTTATAAATTTATTGTAACATTAATAAAAAGACGTATAATGGTCTGGAAAATTTGTCTATTATGAGAATTAAAAAAACATATTGAAATTGTTAACATGGTCAGAATCAGCTGAAAAAATTTGTAACAAAATTCTACAAGATAAATAAGAGGCTGACAGAACAGTTTCTTTCCCATAAATTCAACTGCTATGATTTAAAAAATTAGTATTAATAATATTGGTATGTTAAGGTTTGTATACACCAGTGCACATCCCCTTAGAATCATTTTTTTGGCTAGCGTTTAAATAACTCAATTCTAAAAATTTATCCCCTTAAGTGCCATAGGACATTTGTTACTGAGCCACTTTATGAGTAATTAAAAATAATTAAATTTTTGCTTGTAAAACCTAAAAGAGAAGGCAAGTTATTTTAGCTCTTACAAAAATACATTTTGTATTAATCACAATAGTCTTGTTAGGGACTAATAAATTCAATATTATCAGAATTAAAGACAATATGATTTTAAGGTTTTTTCTTCAGCACTTAGAAGGTTCATAAAAGGTAAGTATTTCTTTCAGTTTTATATTAAACAAATTTTAATAAATAAAAATTATAATTACGATCGAAGATTGGTTTTTGTTGGAGTTCCAACAGCAGGTAATGCTGATGTATTTTTTCTTGTGGTCCTTTTCTGTGGTAGATCAGATTCCATATCAACAACTGATTCGCTGAGATCTGATGATGCAGAGTTTTTCCTGGACCTTAAATTTTTTGTTATTGCAGACACTGATCCTTTATCTAACGTAGCAACTCGCCTGCGTGTTTGGCGACCTGTTGGCTGAACATTGCTGTCATCTAATGATTCGGGTGATGACTCTATAGTAGCGAGTTGCTTATTGCTCCTGGTAGCTCGTCGAGCTGGAGAGTCTGTAACGCTTGCTGCAGCAGAAGATCGTGTTCTTCGAACAGCTATAAAATTGATTGCAGAAAATTGTTACCAATTAAACAATGGATTACCAACTAACATTAATTTCTAATTATAAACAAAGTAATTTAAAGAAATGATAAACTTCCAAAATGTGATAAATGTTTAAAAACCTAAATAAAATTACAAATTTGTGTTTTTTAGAAAAATTTGTTATTAATAAAAGTAATCCACAAACAACTAAAAGTTTCCAAGTGTAAAAATGACAATTTCCACACTAAAATCAAAAGGAAACCTATTCGCAAACTCAAAAATGACCGTTACAGAATTCAAGCAGAGCTATATAGCGAGAGTTCGCACAAGTTCGAGAACGTGCGATAAAACGTGGAGATCGGGTGTAGTGTATACACGGAGAACAAATTACAAAGTACTCACAGCTTTTTGTCTCGACGTCCTCGTCGGAGTCGCGAACGGTGCGCGGCATCTTCGCGATTTCCCCGAAATTCCACCCTCCACAATCAATCAAACGGACGCAGATAAACGCGATCGAAAAGGTCAGAGGTAAAAAAAAGCACGTGTCGCCGAGCGTTCAATCTGCAACTACCATCACGCCGGTATACTGGTATCCCGCGCGCGCGCGCGTCCCGCAGATTTGAGACGGTGTAGCGAGGTTATGGGAGAGGCGCTACTTTCGCTTCTTTTGTCGCTGTTTGTTCGCAGAAAAGATCAATTGCTGCGTTGCCAATTCAGATATGATGTTTAAAAATAGAGACGTTATCGATGCAAAAAAATATTGATAATGTTAAAAATAACAAAAGTACGGTATCTATATGCACTTGATTATCGATTCAAATGGATTATAAAGGAATATTGTAAAATTCATGCATAATATTAGAGTGTCGTGTTTGAAAATATGTTTTTGTAATAAAGTATAATCCTTTTTTATAATTTATGGAATAGGCCACAGGACTACACTTTTACATAAGTTATTTTTTAAATTATGTTGTGACAATACGAATATGAGTTTAATTAGTAAATTATTGCTTATACATACCTATTATACCTATTATACATACCTATTAATTAATATTTATATGGATATTTAATTATTTTATAATTCAATTGATATTCATTTTCTTGTCATTTATAAACTATTTGAAAGTTAAGTTGGTGTTTGGGTACCTCGTCCGTTTAGAGTGGTAAGGTTGGTAAGCTAGTTTAAAGACCAACACACGAGGCAACACTGCGTTATTCCTACCTTCAGAATAATGCAATAATGGTGGTGAAAAGCGTCGTGACAGGGTTGAATGTAAATTTATTTAATTTGATACTACTGCATGAATACAAAATTGACAACATGCGTTATCACTCCGTGTAGTTTCTACTTATCGAATTTATACAATTTATTGTTCAATCAATATTTTTTGTTAAGTTTTAATACATTTAAAATCATGGAAAATAAGAAAGAAGTCGAGAAAGATAAGAAAGAAGTCGAGAAAGATAAGAAAGAAGTTGAGAAAGAAAAGAAAGGTAACAAACCAGATAGATATACCTAATCTCTGTAAATGTCAATGTCCCTTCACGGTGACGTTTTACCTTGTTAATTAAATTTACCCAGCCTTGCTGTGTTATGAGAGATTAAATCGTTCATAATGTTTTTGAGATCTTACAAATGTCTGACAAATTTTATATCACATTTTAATATGTTTTTTAGACAGTAGTGTAGAAGAGTACGAAAGTTCTAGTTCATCTCTTGATCAAGCTGAAGGTGAAGATTCAGATTCAGGAATGGATAAGATTCGTAAATTTTTTGAACAGAAATTACACATCTTTGAATCCAGCAGTGAACCATCGCAAAAAATTCTTAATGAAGTGACGTTGGATGGAATTGTAGATTTCATTAAAAAGAACAATGTAACAAAAATAGTAACAATGGCTGGGGCTGGTATATCAACTTGTAAGTACAATAGTTGCATAGTTTTCTTACAGTTTATGGTGTCAATTGCTAAATATAATAATACTGAATATTTTAATATATACAGCTGCAGGAATCCCAGACTTTCGCTCTCCTAAAAGTGGACTGTATCATAATTTAGACAAATATAATTTACCACACCCACAAGCAATCTTTGAACTGGCTTTTTTTAAAACTAATCCAGAACCTTTTTTTGTACTTGCAAAAGAACTTCTTCCTGAAGGATATAAACCAACTTCATCGCATTACTTTATACGTTTATTGCATGATAAAGGATTATTGTTGCGGCATTACACTCAAAATATAGATACTCTAGAAAGAATTGCTGGATTACCTGAAGAAAAGTTAGTAGAAGCTCATGGAACATTTCACTCTGGGCGTTGCCTCGAATGTCGTGCTCCATTTGATCTACCTTGGATGAAAGGTATGTTTGGCTAAAATGTATATCTAATTAAATTAAATTAAATACCCATCACAAAACATAAAATAATTAATTTTCATTTTATTCAAATAAAATAGAACAAATCAAAAAAGCAACTGTTCCAACATGTGAGGAGTGCTCTGAAGGAGTTGTTAAGCCTGATATTGTTTTCTTTGGAGAAATGTTACCGGATCGATTTCATACACTAATTGATACAGATTTTCCAGAAGCAGAACTTTTAATAATAATGGGCTCTAGTTTACTGGTTCAACCTTTTGCCTCATTAGTTGACAGGTATGATTTGTATTTGAAAGTACATGTGATTGTATAATTAAAAACAAAACTCAATGCAAAACTCTTAATTATTTTAAAAAAATTTCAGAGTAAAACCTGATATTCCAAGATTACTCATAAATAAGGAAAAAGTTGGTATGCAAGATCGGTTATCTAGGTTTTTAGGGGTACGCAGTGGTTTGAATTTTGATTCCCCAAATGCACGAGACGTTGCATGGTTAGGTGAATGCGATAAAGGATGTGAATTACTTGCTGAAAAACTGGGTTGGGGTGTAAGTCATTTATTTATGTTCACAAAATTAAAAATAGATAGTTAATTACATGGCATCAGTACAGCAAATTTTATTCTTGTTACAGGACGATTTAAAAGAATTAATTTCAAAAGAGTATAAACGATTAGATAGTGAAACCGTGAGTATAAAATATTATTTTAAATAAAGAATGTAATATATTACAACTATATATTTGTTTCAATTTACAGGCAGAATTAAAAGACTTTCTTTCAAAAGAAAATCGCCGTTTAGAAAGCGAAAAAGCAAGTAATAAATAATCCAATATAATACTGTCAATTGCAATTTTAAAACAGAGAATTTAAAAAAAATTGCATAAAGTGATTATACTATCACGTTCATAAGCGATGTACTTTAAGGGATAAGTTAGAAATAATTTTGTAAATATTTTTGTTATTTACTAGTTTGTCTTGCACAATTGTCCAGCTTGTCATTGTAAAATGTTTGATAATTGTCATAAACTAAAAATAATTTTATCATGTTTTATTGTATTCTAATAATACATATAACTATGATAACAATTTTTTTGCATAACTCATGTAATTATGAAAAAAAAGAAAATTATTTATTACTTAGCATGTTTTACACGTTTTTTATTTAACTATATGTAAGATTTATGTGTGAATTTTATATTACTTTATCATATATATAAATTAGTAATGAAATATTGTTATTGATAATATTTTTATCTTTAAAGAATTTGTTAGAATATTTTTTAATATTATACATGTTTATTAAAATCATTAAAATTAAAATTAAAATTAAATTAATCAACAATATAAATTTATATGGAAATAAAATAAAATTTATTATAATACATCACAATTATTTTTTTTAAATTCTTATTAACAATATATTTTTTTATTTAAAAAATCTTATCTTTGATATGATGGTATCTGCTTTTAATAACACTATCTAATTTGTATTTTATTATTTCATTGCAAACGGTCTTACGACAACTTCTTCACATTGACGTTGATGCAACTGGCCAATGCCAACAGCTGACGTTGCTAGAGGCTCTCGCCCAGAATAACGTAACTAAAAAAAATTAAATTGTTACAATTAACATAATTAAATTACTAGTTTTCTTAAAGACATCCAAGAAGGAATACGTACTTTACGTCCACAAAGATTTTCAAATCTGGTTTTGACGAAATTCCATGCACCCATGTTTTGTGGTTCCTCTTGGCTCCAAATGAATGCTACGATGAAGTTACATTAATATCATACAATAAAATATTTCTAAAATACTGTAAGTCAAAGATTAACTTAAAGTTTATTATATTTTTGACAAATTTTTAAATTAACCTCTCACTCTAATTGATACTAAACTAAATGTATCATACTTACTTTTTGCATGTTTGTACTTTTGAATTTCTTCATTGAGTTCAGCCACTGGGAATGGACATAAACTCTCAACTCTTATAATCGCCACATCCTGAACTCCGAGGATTTCTCTGTGTTTTTCAAGAGCGTAATAATGTTTTCCACTGACTAGCATTACTTTACGAACTGCATTTTCGTCTACTTTCTCATCTCCTAAAAACAAAAGTATAATATTACTTTTGAAAAGTTTGGTCGTAACGTTATTGCGAATAACTTCGTAGATTCTGTTATACCAATTATAGTTTTAAAATTAGTGCCGGGAGCTAGTTCTTCCAAAGTTGATGTAGCCGAAACGTGACGAAGTAACGTTTTCGGAGCAATAAGAATCAAAGGCTTCCTAAAGTTTCTCACCATCTGAAATTAATTAAATGTATTATTTACACCAATTCTACAAGTATATTTATATCATTTAAATACTAATAGTATAAGACTTTAATAATAATTTACAAAATATCTTTGTATAACAGGATTTATTGAGCAAAAATAAATATAACTACTTTTTAAGATTTATCAGCAGCATATCTAGTACTTCACATCCCTTTCATTATAAGAATTCAAGGCTCGAATTGAACAACTCACAGAGTGCTCAAAAACAAGTAAAAGTATTGTCCAAACGGTGGACCTGAGGTGTATGCAGTGGTTAATGCAAAAATGTTTTTCTCAAAATCAATAATTTTTCGAACTTTATTACTTTTGCTTAAAACTACACAAAAAGCTATGAAATTTATGTTTACTCGAGTAAACAAAAACCCTAGCATTTTATAATAATATTTTATATTTCTATGTGATTGGGGGGAATCCACATTTTTTTGGCAAAACTTAACATTATTTCAAAGATTCTTGTGCACTTTTGACTATAAGAAACCGTTATACAATTTTAAAAAATCATTGCAAAAACATGCATTAATCATTGTTTACCTTGAAAAATAATGCTTGGAAAAAATAATATACTTTTCATTTGTACATTCGTCGGACAAAATATCTGATTCGAACAATTTGAATTTTTTGGAAATCCTCCAATAAGGTTAGCGAAAAGGAGCATTCAATCCAATGAAACTAGCATAGAATATATCGAAAAAAATTGTTTAAATAGAATTTGATGCTACAAATATTACCAAATTTGGTAATATTTGTAGCATCAAATTCTATTTAAACAATTTTTTTCGATATATTCTATGCTAGTATTTTTTTAAACCATTTTCAAACCTGTTTCAAACGTTTCAAAAATGGTTTACAACGTCTTATGTGGAACGAATCTGCGGACATTGAGACGTTTTACCAACGTTTTTCAGAGGTATTTAAACGTTGTTTTTCAACGTTTGAAGGTTTGAACTCTAACATTTTTAAAACATTTGAAAAACGTTATGTGTTATCAACGCTTAAATCTTTGACCGAGGTTTGAATTATCGATTACAATTAATAAATAAACCGAATTATGAAAAATCAAAACATCATTGCCCTTCCTTTTGAAGCACTTTACCACTCCGCTAAGTTTCAGATACTTATATCATTGTATACATAAATGGTATTTGAATGAAATTTCGGATCACCTCTCGTAGATTTCTGTTTTATCACGAAATATCGTTCATATGGCAGTGGTACAATAGATAATTACAAAACAAAGGGCAATGACCTCTTAGTTTTTCATAATTTTGTTCATTATTTTAATTATAGTTAAAATTTTAGAATTATCCGGTCGATAAGGTAGGGGGAGGATAAAAATTGACTTCGACACCCCCTTAAGAGGAAGCCGTATCTACTGTCCTTGTCTAATCACATTTTTGCTAATTAGTCAAATAGTAGTTTGTCAATTGAAAAACTAAGTGCCGTCCCCAATTCTTCTTACAATAAGGAATATTTTGAGACCTAAAAGAGTACCTAACATTATTTCCTTTTTGAGAATAGTTTGAAACGCAAAACCTAACCTCAATTTTCGCGTTTCAAAGTATTCTCGGAAAAGAAATAATGTTAAATATTTTAGGTCTCAAAATATTCCTTATTTTACGAACAATTGGGGACGACTCTTAGTTTTTCAATTAACAAACTACTATTTAAATAAATAGCAAAAATGTAATTAGACAAGGATAGTAGATACGGCCTCCTCTTAAACTCCCCTAATATCAGCTATCATGCAGAGATCCCCTCCAAAATGTTCAAACCTATCCATCCAAAAGGCCGTCCGCTGTAATACGAAGCCCCAACAATACTCCCCGCTCACCTGGCGCCTGAGCAGATGGAAGTACTGCGCGGGCGTGGTCGGATTGACGACCTGCACGTTGACGTCGTCGGCGTCGGGCCCGTCCTCCCTGCTGTCGGTCAGCTGCAGGAAGCGCTCGAGCTTGCAGGAGCTGTGCTCGGGCCCGGCGCCGTCGTAGCCGTGGGGCAGGAGCATCGTCAGGCCACTGCTCGTCATCCACTTGGCCTCGCCGCTGCACACGAACGTGTCGACGATCGTCTGCGCGCCGTTGAAGAAGTCGCCGAACTGCGCCTCCCAGATTGCCAGGGTCTCGGGCAGGGTGATGCTCACGCCGTACTCGTAGCCGAGGACCGCCTCCTCCGACAGTATGCTGTTGGCCAGCTCGAGCTTGCCCGTCTGGCCCTCGATCATCGAGTTCAGCGGTATGTACATCTCTGGCGAAAGGGTACAAAGAGAATTGTGGATTTGTTGTCGTTGTGCGGTGTGCGTTGAGGTGATAGAGTGATCGGAGAAGCAAACGTAAAGGAGCCCGCGCAAAACGAAGGTAAAAGAGGATTCAGTGGAATTAACTATGTTGATGTTTTAGTCGGAACCTACATCATACTTCGTATAAGCCCATTTCGCTGAACCCTCTTTTACCTTTATTTTGTGCTGGGTCCTTTGGAAGGTATACATCAGTTTGATCAACCTTTCTGTGTCGGAGTAAATTTGACGTATATAAAAAAAGGATTGACATTGTATGGGTAGAAAAGAAGATATTGATCGTGGTGACCAGTACTGTTTCATTCCATTAATTATCAGTTCCCGTTGTTAATACATCGTGGTACTACCAATTGTGTAACATTATCCAATGTGTATATGACGTTCGTAACATACGCGAAATATGAATATTAAAATATGTGCATTTATAAATAATACGATTCTATGGAGCTTATTCAGTTGACATCACAAATTAAATTAATTTTCCTATAAGAATGATAATCGAACCTCCCGGCTATTCCCAACGCCTCGTATGTGTGTTTGTGATAATATCCTAGCAATTGTGTCTCAACTCTCCCCTACTATAGCTTTTAATGATCAGGTAATGTATTAAAACTTTCTAAAGTCGAACAAGTATTGCGGTTTTAACACACATATTACATAAATTTGTAAATATGTAAATATTACTACTTTCCTCTGAATATAAATAAAATGTTATAAGTACCTCCCGTGGATTGATCAACTAGCATGGCGTGTCTGTGCGAAAAAGTTCCACGTCCAACATCTTGACCACTTATCCTAACATTGTACCCCTGATACAACAAACTTCCAAATGCCATAGCTTCCGCCGTCGCCCAGTCGATGTTGCTTCCGCTTTTGATTTTCTTCAGCCTTCCCTCGACGTGGCTCTTCACGAGGGTCGGATGAACATTCTTTGAATGCAACCGAAACGAAAAATGTTATCATTACACCCAGACGTTAATTAAAATTTCAACAGCCTTATGTCTTTTCTCCATTGGGGCTTTAAGTGAGTCTCGCTTTAGCTTACAATGTTAAATATTATTGATACTGTAACGATCCGGCTATTTCGAAGAAGTGCAATCGGTAGAGTATATTTTTTTTATTTTATACACCTCAACATATGTCGTTTGCATGAATATACAATAAAATAATATTATTCAACATTGAAAGTTAAAGGGAGACGCACTTAAAGTGTTATGGAGGCGGGGCATTATACCGCACTCAGCACTTCGTATTACCAATTCATCCGGGCATTTGACGCTCATGTTCGCTACGAACTTCAGGAGATTCGTATCCACTCCGGTGTCCCAAGTCGTCACGGCCGAGTCTGCCTGTTTGAGTTGGGACCATCGCCCGCCGAAGTAAGTCGGCTGCGGCACGTAATCGTCTACCCGCTGCAGGGATTCCGCCAATTTCGCAGTGTGGTGCTCAACCACGGTGCTGGCCTGTTCGGGGCTTAGGACCTTCGCGTTCACAAGCTTCTCCAAGTATCGGTCCGGTATCGATCTGAAATTTGCGTCTTGACACTTCAAACAGTTACATTTTGTTTAAGATCTGCTGGTTTTACTTACGGTCTGCTGTGTATAATTTTATAAACCAGGGGATTCGTGAAGGTAGGATCGTCCAGTTCGTTGTGTCCCCATCGCCTGAAGCAATTCAGATCCACGAAGACGTCTTTCCTGAATTTCCTCTGATATCTGAACGCTAACCTCGTAGCTCTGACGACCATCTGTCGGTAAACCAGAAATTCCATCGTATCGGAACTTTGGAGCGTAAGTGGAAGAGCTCTAATTTTTCGGATGAATCCAGTCACTTACGTTCACTTACCTCGGGATCGTCCGCATTGACGTGTATGACCGGCGACGCGATGAATTTCGCCAGGTCCGTGCAGTACCTCGAGGACCTGCCCCGCGACGGCGGCGTAGTGAAGCCTATTTGATTGTTCACCACCAGGTGAATGGATCCTCCGATATCGAAGTGCGGCACTCCGCTCAGCGCGAGGCATTCCTGATTGATCCCTTGACCCGAGTACGCAGCATCACCGTGGACCTTAGAATTTTAATTAAAGATTCGTCAAGATAGTGGTGAATTCGGAAAGTGAAGATAAATAAGTGCATTACTGCTTAACTGAATTTTTCTTCTTGATTGATTGGAAATTAATATTTAATTCTTAGTTCACCGCGTTGATGTTAAATACAATGCTAAATTGTTTACCTTTACGTTTCGGAGGCTTATGTACAAATTAAAAGACCCTCGCGAAAATAAATTACTATCTGAACTACTGGTTTGCAGTAGCATTTTCGTAACCATAGGTACTAAAATACTTTTGTCAAGTTTTAAAAAATTTGTTACCATAGGAGAACTGCTGCTTAACTATAGAAAAACAGTTGCTAATAACTTTTTATTATCTCTGAACTACAAAAGAACTGCTGTTTAAGGTGATGCTAAAGCCACCTGTCACTGACAAATACGAGGAATCACTTTTCTCATAAAATTTTCAATTTTTAGCAAATATCTTTATGAAACGTTATTGTCCTAATCAAAAACAACTTTCCAGAGAGATATTTTCTCAAAATTGAAAATTAAATGAAATAAGTGGTTCCCCGTATTTGACGATGATAGTGGGTCTAGCATCCCCTTAACTAGAACAGAAAAACAACTGCCAACTTTTTATTATTATCAAAACACAAAGTGAAATTACGGGTTAATTACAAAGAGCAACAGCTGCACAATCATTGTTTCCTGAACTATTGAAGAATTCTCATCATTACTACTAAAACCACCTCTCAACACACCATTTCATTCGAAAATCATAAATACCTGAACGTTCAAGACTTTGTCGCTCCACCTTGCGCTCTCGTCGTTCGAGTAAGCACCGTCACCCAGTATCTGCATGAGTCCCCTCGCCCTGCCCATCGACACCGGATTCACGGCTTCCAAGTGGGACGGATTGTAGAGCAGGCTGACCCGGAGATTGCCCCCGTCGATGCGCAGATCGGCAGTGGAGACGAAGTGGCTTATGACGTCGCCCGTGGCTTTGGCCTCGTCCGGGAACTCGGGAAGTCCGCGCAATTTGCGAAAGAGCATCTCCGCCGGGAATTTCAGCATTCCCGTGAGGAAGTTCAGGCGGCCCCGGTGAGGCATGCACAGCACGAGCTCCTTCAGTGTGTCTGCGAATGCCGAGGCGGAACCAACGTTATATTGGAATTTATATGTAACGCGGGGTGGAAGCGTAAAGAGGGGATTGCTTCAATTTGCGTTCCGTGTGCTCCTGCTTCCTTGGGATTGGGGCAGGTTGTGTTTTTGGGATTGGATGGATTGGGAACTTGAGCGGATTGTTTATGTGTATGGAGTGTTGGATGGGATAAATCTTATTAGAGGACCATGAGTTTTTTATTGGGATTCCCAAATACTTTACTTACTTGTCGTATCAAAACAGTTTTGCAATATTTTGTTACGTTTTGCATGTCAGTTTGTTTGACGTTTTGGAATTTTTTACATTTGTTAATAATTGACTAAATTACATGTATTTTTAAAAAGAGTAGTGCAAGTCTTTTTTCATTTATGAACTTTTAAAATGACGAAGTTTTCGTAATAAACAATGTTACGTAGAAATGCAATAGAAAACACACCTCAAAGAATCACAAAATGATTTATTATAGAACAGATATTCTAATAAGCCAATAAATGATTAAGAGACACTAATTACCCCTAATAGTCATTTAACAGTCAATAAAAAATTTAAAATACTACAACTTTATCACTGATTGATGCCGTACCTTTATGATTAAACAATATTAAAATAATACTTTTCTGCACGAGAAAATCATGTGACGACTAAGCATCGAGCAATGTTATTTATTTTAATGCAAACATCAATAAATCCTGACCCATAAATTAGTATTATATTAATAATAAAAATTAATCCACGATCTCTAACCATTGGCTGATTGCTTGAACAATTCGTGAAAGAAGGCCATCATGCTTTCGGCGCCCTCGCCCCCGTATCTCTTGACGCTCACGAATTTTACAGCCAGGAATCTGTCGAACGCCTGACTCTTGAGCATTTCCCGGGCAACGGCTCGCCTCGTCTCGTCGTCGAGGGCTTCGTAATAGCATTCCTCGAAATTCTTCGCGAACCACTCTCTCTCTTCCTCGGTCTGTACAATGGGAACATTTTTAATAAAAATGCCGGTGCGATAGCTGGCCGATGCCAGTGAATAGGTATAGGTCAGTGGTGATAAAGGTAATGAAAATTTTTATGAAACTTTCCTCCTATTGTGTGTTACTACTGATTAATAATAGGTACATAAGAAAGAATTTTCTCATAAATATGACTGTGAAAATCAAACTTTATTGAAAATTAACATTATTCGTCGTTATTTTTACCGTGAATCAGAAAAATTTGGATAGGGAAAATTTTAGACCGGGGAAAAACTGAATGTGGAGTCAATTCGAACAGTATCAATATTTCAAATTAATTTATAACTGAAGGTTGCAAGTTTTACCAAGTAAGTGTATGAGTATAAAGAATATTAATTAAGATAAAAGTTATGAAGGGTTAGGTATATACACCTTATATTACTTTTATTACGTATTTGTTGTTTTTGAAGTACCTTAATGATGTTCTGGATTTGTATTAAAGCTAATAGGGCGTGTTAAAAATCTCGAATGATTAAAGTAACGAAAGTCAAATTATTAGAGCATCGGAAGCTTCGATAATAAAAATTCAGAAACTCTAAAGTATCGAATGTAAAAATATAGAAAGTTGAAAGTTTAAAAAATGCGAAAATTCACATTTAACTGCCGTATTACATTTAAAACTCGTGTGTGTGTACAATTTGACCGTACGGGGTCAAATTTAACGTAAAATTCGTTTCGCATGAAAGTTCGCATTACGAAAATAAAATGGATTCATGATTTGCAAGAAAATCGAGCATGCTCTTGAGACCTTACCTTTGATAAGGACCTGACTCTTACTAAACATGCCCCGAAAAATAATTTTTGATATTTTGGAGATTAAAATTCAAGAAAAAGAGTGTACAATCGTTGCTACAAATTCAAGATGCCTCACGTTTACTATGATTTTCATGATAATTATTATAAAAAAGAATTTCTGCAATACCCATATAAAAAAATATAATATACACTTACAATGACACTTCATTCAATAAACACATTAATCAATAGCAACAACATTGTTCGTCGCTCCACTAGCCACCAATGACCTTAACCCGTGCATACCTCGAGATAGCTGAATTCAGCGGACAACGTGCCGCTGTAAATTCTGTTGAGAATGTCGAGGGCCTCGGCGATGGTCCCCTCGGCTTTGTCGGCGCGCAGCAAGCCTTGCAGTCGCACGCTGTCCGTCGAGTCGAGGCCGTAGCGTTCGGCTCGCAGCTCGGGGAGCGGCTGCGGCTTCGACAGCGCGATCGGATCGATGTCCGCTTGTTTGTGCCCGTGCTCCCGATAAGCGGCCAGGAGTCGGTAGAAATTGCTGTACCTCGAGCGAGCCTCCAGCTCGTCTTTCGGGACTGCAATTAGAGCGAATGGCGGATTTGAGCGTGCGTTTGTTGATGTATGAGTTTTTGAAATATTACTTGTCCGTATGTAGGTATGTATACTAAGGTTTATTAGATTTGGAGTTAGTTATTGCGTGTCGACGTAGTTTTGTTGTGCACTGGATTTTTAGATGAATTTATTTCAAACTATAATTAATGATGTTAAATCTCCCCTACATACAGAAATTTTTCCTTTATCATCTCATACAAATGGTAGAGGCTGTAATCGAGATCATCATAGCATACGCCATCATTTAGAATGATGAGATTAAAATCAATCACTTAGACAGCCAGAGTCAATTCTTCTAAATATAATTAAAGATACTTCAGTTTCACACTTAGTTTATTTAAAAAATAGTTTCTGTTTTTAATATCCTGTTTTTCAAACCCACGAAATCAATCTAACAAGGCTGTACACAAAATTCAATGCGCGCGATAACACAATAAATCATTCTCCCGAGATTCGTTATCTCGAAAGCAAAGTTGCCATGTACCTGCCTTCGAATTGCCTCGGCGATCTCGCGCGATGCCCGTAGACTCCGGATCCGCTGTGATAAAGCCTCTGAGGCGTTTTCCGATGCTCGCCCCTGGGCTCGGTAAAATTCCACCATCTCGCCGGTCCCTCGACGATCTCGCGCTTGCTCCGCGACACTATTCGCAAATTCCTGTACATCTCGCGAGCAACCACTCCGATTGAAGTTCAATGAGCGCAAACAGACTTTTCAATCAATACAAAACGACGCATCAGATTAAAAACGCTCGCGAGCGGCGGCGCTCCTCGTACGACTGAGGCTTCGAGTTGGGCCTCGCGAGATGCTCTCGTTTTCGATGGATTCTTATCTGTTTACTGGCGGATGAGAGAGCGCTTATACAGCCGTATCAGCCGAGCAGTGCGACCATTTCGCCTCGTTCGTATTTTCAGTAGGCGATGATTTTCATTGTTTCTTTTTAGAGAAAACTTTCTGGGATTTTTTGGTTTTGATAAGTAATTATCTGCGTGCGTTTATTAAATACTATATTGACGAATGCTTACTTTTATCTGACTGTAGAATGCACTAATGCAAACATTGGATCTTTATCACATTGATGAGTGATTTTTAGATATGTATACTTATTAACACTTTACGTGTTTGAAAGCATAGTAGGAGTAGCATTACGGGTGAGTGACTCTTGTATAGTTGGATGCATTCGTTTAGCTTTGTACACACGCTCGTCGATCACGTGGTGTGGTCTATTAGCATAACTCGTACAGTCTCGTACAAAATCAATGGTCTTTATTGAACCTCGGTTATAAGATTCAAGGATAAGTGTTAAATAATAGTAAATAAATCGTGTAAACAAAAAATTATTATTAAATGAAAGAATTTAAATTGTTATTACCAATTAGATAGTTTGACGGCTCAGTAAATTCGAAAGCTCTTGTAGCAAAACAATATACATTATCTGAAATGTTTAGGTAGTTTCGCAATAGTGTTCGTTGATAGGAGAGACATGAAAAAGTGATAACAAGTATTCAAAAATAATAATTTCTTAATTGTCATAATAACTGCTTTATTTCATAATCTCCATAAGATCACAGTTTTGGATTAAATTTTCAGTGTGATTAATAAAATTCATATATTTACATTCACTGAAAAAAATCTCATACATTTGCACAAGATGCAGTGGTTCTTGTTTGAAAGTACATCAGCGTTCATGAAAAAGTCGTACAATCTATCGGTTAAGTTAGCAAAAAGGAATCATTAGAGTTCTTACAAAACTATATTTGTTATATTTAATTGTCATAAAATTGCGTTAACGAGATTCTTATTTCATGTTTATAGACTACCCACTACTCTTAGACGATTTTCCAACACTTGTCAACGTCTTGACGTAAAAATTTAATTCATTTAATTCTGTACACAAATTTAGCCTACTCAACGCTTAAATTACACCAGAAAATAGTCATCCACAAAATTACCATCATAAAAAATCAGTCGAATACAATAACGCGGTCCAAAACATACATTCAGAAACATTAACAAGCGTTGGAATTTCATCTCGTTGCCCATCAACGAACATAATCCTTCGTTTAGACGTTGGGATAGGCCGAGCCGATGAGGTCCCTGCCGCGGTATCGGAACTTGTGCGTGAGGATGTTGAACTTGGTGCCGCCGAGGGAGACAGGACAGTCGGCGTCCGGTCGGGCGAAGAAGCAGACCGTGTAGAGGGCCATCTCGAGCTCGGGCGACGTGCCGATGAAGAAATTGGTCACGGGCTTGTCGATGCCGTTGAACCTGATGTGCGCCTTTACGATCGCCGCTTTCTGAAATGACGGACGGAGATCGTTGAGATTACGGCCGCTTGAGTAAATCGGACTTCCGTTAGGTTGCTCGGTGGCCGTTAACGTAATTGCGCCGAGTTAGGAATGGTAATTGGATATGCACGACCGAAGGGTAATAAGTGTAGTGGTTCTTTGTAATAGACTTGTTTAGAGTGGACTGTTACGTAACTGGTTTAAAGAGCAATATTTGATTGGAATTTTTAGTTGTAGTGATATGCATGACGTAGATGTTAAAAGTTGCAGAAAATGGTCGTCTGTACGTTATTTCTCTGGCAAATTAAATTTTAACTTAGGTTATATTTAGATACATTATTCACCGCTTTGAGCTTTATATTTAGACACGTTATTTAAATATATTTGAGCTATTTGCATGAAACTGTGAGGGAAATAGCAAACAGCGCGTCATTTTGCATTTTTAAATCTTTTTAAAGTTTCCTACTTTTGGATACCTACTATTAAAATTTTCATTGAAACTGGTACCACCAAGGTCACCATTCGATCCAAGAACAAAATATAAACAATATTTACGAAAAATCAAAATTATATTGGAAAATCTTTCAAATAAAAAAAATTAATTTGTTAATTACATTATTTTAAGTTGCGAAATGATTTTTTTGATAAATTATTGAATTTAAGCACAATCGTATGAAATTAAGCGTAGGTGTGCCTCAGACGGAATATTTTAAACGTTTTTTATCTCTGCTAAGCGTTTACTTTGACTTTATATTTATATCTGAAAAACATATATCTTTATACATCTATATATACATATCATACATCGATATCCAGATTTAAATAAAGATTAGAATTTCTGAATTTGTATTTTTAGAATTCTGTATTCGAAATATATATATATATAAATGTGTGTATCGTATATGTATATATAAGGTATAAGTCAAAATGAGTGCTTAAATGGCGATATTTTCAGTAAAATTCACTCAGCTAAGAAAACTAGTCCTGCTATTTTCAATATTTTGAGTTGAACATTATTTTGTATATTCTTAACGTGACCACCAATAACTTCTAGCATAAACTTTCAGAATGGTGCAAAATTTCTGAAAAAAATGCAGAACTTCGCCACAAAAAAAAATCTTTTCTAGATAAATGACTTTTAAGCCCCGTACTATTACTTTTCTTTTATTTAACACGGTAAAAGTTTTAAAAAATGATTCTGCACGACTACCCCCTTAACCTAAAATCCAGCCGATTCCACCCCCTTACAAATCCGCGAACTTACATTGCCCAGATCCACCTTCTTGATGTAACCCAGATAGTCGAGTCTCTTCTTGGCCTCCTCGGCGTTGAAGTAGATCCAGTTGTGCAGTCCGGAGACCTCGGTGCCGAGCTTGAGCTCGGTGAGGAACACGTGCTCGAAGCCGGTGCTGCCGATCTTGCCCTCGCCCCTCGAGTACAGATTGAACCACATGCCGCGCAGCGTGTCCTTGTACTCGTAGTAGTCCTTCTTGACGAAGTCCTTGTCGGCGAGGAAGCGCATGGCCGTCGACATGACGTTCGTGCTGAGGAACGTGTCGACGAGCGCGCTCTCCTCCTGACGCTGGGCCGGATTGATGTACTCGTTCTCGCGCGTGTCCAGCTTGTAGTTGTCGTAGATGGAGAGGACCTTCTGAATCGTGGGGATCTGCAGTGCCTCGGGCTTCACCTGGAGCAGCCTGTGGTAAACGGAAATGCAAACGTTTTCGTATAAATTATAATTGAGGATTATCTTTTATTTTGTTTTTGAGGGGTTTGGTGGGAATGCAACTTTGTATTCCAGTGACTTGAATTTGTTACGTTAATTTGAATTTTTCTTTTTAGATTGATTCACAATTATTTCAAGAGCAAATTTCAATACGAAAAAACCAGATAAAATTAATAAACAACGAAACATTGAAGAAAAACATACATATTTGAAGTTAAATGTAATATTCAAAGAATTAAATCATTCATACACTAATTATAAGAAGACCCGTATCATAAAGTATTACGATATTGATATTGTAAAAAAAAATGTTATTACCAACTCTTTGCGTTATCAACATCGTAATAATTTGCGATATCGTTCTCTCAGTGTATTTATATAAGAATAAATATAAAAGATCTTATTGCAAAATAAAGATTATTTATACAATAAATGCAAAGTTATGAAAAACACCGTTTTATGCAAAAGCAACTAAACATGTTGCCTCTTACACCTCATTATTCAACTAATTAGTTAAAATAAAATAATTGTTTATTTCTTCTCCCGGTTATCTTATCCAATGCTGCTACACCTCGAACAAAATAGAGTTCATTTCAGAAAACTTCATTCGCGCGTCTCTTCCCCAAAACCAATAACTCGCTCTAACAAAGGCAGGTCCCCATTACATAAGCGCCCGGAGAGGTCTTATTAGGCGGAAAGTGTTCTATGTGGTACCGACATTGAAGATTTGCCTATCCTAACCCCTACCTTTTCGATATTTTTTAGTCCTGATTGTTGAAAGTTTCCAATTTTAGCAATTTTTACGCTATTTTTCACACGTAAATCAAGCAAATTTTGGAAACTTTCAACAATCAGCACTAAAAAATATCGAAAATGTCGGGGTTAGGATAGGCAAATCTTCAATGTGGGTACCATAGAACACTAACCGCCTAATAAGACCTCTCCGGGCGCTTATCACCTGGGGACCTTCCCTTGTAAGTCCATGTCACTTTTGCACCCAGCGCCTCATTCAAACTACATCGCGTCGGGACTCACGGCTGCGGCGCCTCGTCCTTGGGACTGCTCCCCGAGGTCGTCTTCTGGAGATTCAGGGTGATGTACTTGTTGGCGTTGTTGACGTCCTTGATGAAGAGGGCCTCCGTGAGCTTCTCGAGGTCCTCGTCGGTGACGGTCTTGCCCTTGCTGTAGATCGGGTTGCTAGAGTAGGTCTTGCCGTTGGCGGCCGCGGCTCCGACGGCTGCCGCGCCTATAGCTGCACCGCCGGCCACCGATACCGCGCCTGTGGCGATGCCCGGCCGACCCGACTGACCGGGTTGCTCTGAAGGGTGGAAATTGTGGGTGGTTATTTTTGGGAGATAGGTTCGTTAACATTTGTGGGGTGAAAATGTCTTTTCGTGTTTCTGGAAACTTGGGAACGCAAGGGTGGAGCTTTCAAACGGGTGGCAAAAAAGGGTCGGGAAGGTTGAAGCGTTCGCTTTGTGTATCGTGCTAAGATTTTGTAAAGACACTTGAAAACGACGAAACAGGTGGGACTAATTTAGCATCCGAGTGGTAAGTACAACCGTAATGGTAAATTAGTCCCACCTGTTTTGACACTATTAATAATTTTTCACAAATTTTGGCACCGTTTCTAGAACGTAAAAATAATATGTTAACCAACTCAACGTAATCAGTAACGTTTTGATACCATTATATTGATAAATTACCAAAAACAAGTAAGAATAATGTTTCTGGAATATTTCTATCCACGTGTTATTATGAAAATTTTAGAATAAGACAAATATACATTTTTTTCTGAAGTGTATAAAATTGTAATGAATTTTGAAGAGTAATATAGAAAACAAGTAAATACGACTTTAATGAAAGCACTCTACAGAGATGCAGTCAATTAAATGCTACCGCATTGTAAATAAAAGCATTCCGGTGAGTCAGTATGGATGTTTGTGTTGATTCAGCTGAATTTTCGTAAAGTTTCGTTCGCATTCAGACAGTAGTGTATGCATGCATGTTTGTATGAACATTTGCATCCCAATGGGACAGTAGCGCGAGCGACTGACGATGCTATAATAAACACACGCAGTCTGAGACAAGCTCATAATTACCCAAAGTGAATGAAAACAACATGTTTCTACGAAGCTTTGAAGTGAAACTTATAAAAAGAAAATAACATTTACTAGTATATAATTAATACCAGTAATAAATCTCAAACAATTATATAGACAAGATAATACTTAGAAAGTAGTGTGCAGTACATTTAAAGTAGTCACAGGCGAATCGGGTCAGACGTGTGATTATTCGTTATTATTAAAACGTTTTTAACAAGTTTTTTATTAATGCTGTTGGAATATCGCAATGCTATAAGTATGTGTGTAACTGTAGTTATTACACTACTACATGCTTGTACAAAAATGGATCGACTTACTAAGAAATGTCCCAAAGTCATAAACTGAATGTGAGATATAGAAAATAGTGGGGAACTATATGCGTCAGCCCCGATATTCTCTTATGCCCTTTTCAAGTGTTCTTAGTCGTACTAAAGCTTCTAGCTAGAGCAGTCGCACATTACTGACGTTACTCCTTCCTTGTGCGAGTTTGAATAAACGAAAGTTATTTTATTTGAAATATAGATTGTGTATTATCATTCATTTAACACCCATTTCCAATAAATGCTGCTATTTACTTCACAATTGTTTCTACACTTTTTTCTAAAATTGTAAAATTTAGCATTAACCCGGTACGAATATTTATAGCTACTTTGCCAGTGACTTTTGATTAACTAGGTGAAAATCAAAATTTCAACATTTTTTGACGTAACAAACCAGTTTTGGTTAAATTTAATTATTTGAATTTAGTATAGTAATGAAAAATGAAAAATGAAAGTATTGAGATTTCAAAAAGATTTCTGGTTCAAACGTTTAAAAATGAATAAAAATTATAAAATAGTAAGCTATTTAAGCCTTTTTACTTCTAATCACATCGCCTATAAAAAAATTATTATTTAGTCATCTTAAGACCTATCAACATGAATCTAATTCAGCATGTAAAGAACTACCGTCTAGCGACAGGACTCCAATTCCCACGAGTGTTCCTACTGATAGAATAAATAAATAAAAATACTCTCTTCCCTGCTGATACGTACCGAACGGATGCTGCCCACCGCGACTAGGCGTTGGCGAGGCGAGTTTGGGTGCGGGCGTGGGCGATCCCGGACGACTGCCACCTCCCGCGACATCGGCCCAGCTCTTGCCGCCAGTGGGCGAGGCGGGTGGCGAGGCGCCTCCCGGAGACGAGGAACCACCCGACAGCGGTGGATAACCGCCGTGGCTGGGTTGGGGAATCTTCAAAGTTGGCCTCTGCTGCTGGGGCGCGGGGCTCGTGGGGCGGGCGGCCGGCGTCGGCGCCTGGGTGACCGGTGTCAAGGGTCTCCCGATCGTTGATCCTGAAATTATGCATAGTGATGATTTCTTTCTTTGGGTGACGGTTTTTGGGGAAAGTGTAATATTCAAAGGAAATAGGTTCGAAAGGTAATAATTCATTAATTACCGGCAGGTTGTTGGTAGCCGGTTGGTGATCCAGTAACTGAAACTGGTCTGCCACCTGTAGTAGATTAGGAAGGTGTTAAAGTTAGTTTTTAATGTGAAGTATAAAAAGATTACGAAATGTAATTTACCAGGTAAATGTAAATTTACTTGGTAATATTTTTATTTTATTTTTTTTCCACCTGTGTGTGGAGGTATTTGATCCTAACAAACCCTTCCTAATTCCCCACACCGTTCTACCTATATCGGTAACCAGGTTTCTACGTATGTCGGTAACCAGGTTTCTACCTATATCGATAACCCGGTTTCTACCTATGTCGGTGCGGTAAGGAAATCAACTCGCTAGTTAATTGTCATTCCTTACCTACTGGAAAAAACACTATTGTTGATGCCCTTGCTTGTGCGAGCGGTCACCCATCCAAGTACAACCGCGCCGCAATGCTGCTGAACTTTCGTGAACATTTTCACTTCCCCCACGCAACCACTAACCTCACCAATGGTGCCGGTAATTTACTTGGTAATAATATATAGTTAAAATTTGAATAAAATTATAATGATATTTAACTTTACCTGGTGCTACAGTTGGTTGTTGCTGGCCAGTTGGAGATCCAGGAACTGAAGCTGTTCTGCTACCTGAAATAGATCAGTTTGTTATTAGTTATGATAATGAATCTTTAATTGAAACTAAAATAGGTTAAGAAATACTTATTTACCTGGTGCTACAGCTGGTTGTTGCCCAGCTGGAGTTCCAGGAACAGAAGCTGGTTTGTTACCTAATAAAATAATTATTTATAAGTTTATAACATTATAACACGTTATGTCGAAGTATAAGCACAGATGCACATAAGGAAACCATCTGCCATTATATCATAAAAAGAATCGGTCATTAAAAAATTACATAAACTACATCTGTTAATACAAATGAAGTATAAAATGTACAATGCGCTTCGCTAAAACGTTTAACTACTGACTTAAAGTGAGCTAATGCATTATATATCTTATCGATTAATTATTTTTACAATGTACTTAATAAAATAAATGGTCCTATAGGTACGAATTATATGCGAATAAAAATTCAATCGTAAATTTTTCAAAAATAGTTTTCAATTTTTTACAAGTAAGTATAGTAATTTTGTCACATAAATGACTGTACTTTATAATAAAATTTCGTACAGATTGCATTCAAATTTTTTGAGTTTTGTCATTTTATGAACAATATACTATACTTCTTTAAATGTTCAAAACCTATTTGTAAAATAATTTTATAAATAAATTTATCTCTGTGTGGGTGTATTAAAGATTCAAACAAAATGTTTTATTGTTAACATTGCCACATTATCGTATGACTTAACGCCATTATACGTGATGTCAGCGATGCTTTATTTCTGTGGCTGCGAGGCCACAGAAATATATGCCTGATTAATACGCCACAGCCTATAAATTCACTTTTCTTGAACATTGAGTTTTCAGTGATTTTGGTATCTATGATAAAAAATTTAAAAAATGCAAAGGATTATTTATTACTTATTATTTTCATCTGTGATTTTATTTTACTTAGGTTTAAATGGCAATTTAAAAATTCAAGTTTATCATTACCTCGACATTTCAAAAAATGGACTTAAGTTGTTTTGCCTTATCACCACAGATCTGTTTTCAAATGACTAAACTTAGATTGTTGTTCAATTAAAGTATCCAATCAGTTTACTGTTCATGATGAGCACTACTCATTTTAGCGCGAACTTAAGCGCCTTCTACTTAAAAACTATTAATTACTATCTGATCTATAATATTACTCACAACCTGAATATTATTACACTACCCAATCAAAATTCGAACATTTCTCCATAATTAATTACTCATTCCTACCCAATGTAAACAATAATAGTAATAATAATAAAATAATAATCATAAATTATTATTATTATTATTTTTATTATATTGGCCAGCTAGCAATGTTTAATAGTAACAGTGCCTGGAAGACCGCAGCTATCGTGATTCATATGTCAGCTGTGGTCATGCTTGAACCATCGCCATATTACTGAATAAAAAATATCATAACCAAAACCAAATCAAAGCAAAATCGCACCTTGTCCGCCAGCGGACAGCGCGGGTCCCTGCGCCGGCAGCTTCGGGCTCTGTCTCCCGGAGTCGCCCGCCCCGGTCAGATCCGCGGCCCAGTCCCTGTATCCCTGGCCGCTTCCACCGCCCACCCCGGGCCTCGCCGGCTTGGGCTGGCCGATGTCCAGGCCCACCTCCGTCCCGGGACTGGGCCTGCGCGGCTGATTCCGCGCGTCCTCGCGGATTTTCCCACCCACGCTGCCGACGCCGATGGCCAGGGCCGGGTCGGCCGCCGCGGCGATGCCCCGGTTGGCGCTCGCCGGTGTCGTGGCCGGAGCGCTGCCGCGCTTCTGCGTCGGGGCGGGCGTGACCTTGGAGGCCGCGGTGGACGCCGGGATGGCGACGGTGCTGGAGGAGAGCGCCGGGTCCTCCGTCGAGTTGGGGTCGTCCTTCTTCTTCTTCCAGAACTTCCATCCTGCGTCGACGTCTGCGGGTGGGAGAGATAGATAGATAGATATGTATTTATTTGTTTGTAGAAACAAAACAATGTACAGTCATTTATATAAAAGTATATCGCATAGTTGCATATCTTCAAAATGTGTTCGTCAGGTACAAATTATCACAGATTAATAGTATATTATGCACCTAAAAATCGCTCCGCTCGGGCGCCGAACCACACGCAGGCATTTACTGGCTCACTTTATTCCCTAGGTGCATAATATACTAAATTGCGTCGTGTGAGATACATATCGCGTCATTAGAGTTAAAACATCATTTTTATCATCATTATTCACATGAGTGCGCGTGTACTGTCTCTCACACAGGCCTATAATAAAACAAATAAAAAACCTTAAAAAACGTATAAAAAACTTACACTTATAGAATATTGCAAATATCACGTAATTTCAAGAGAAGCTTGCTCGTCAGGTACTTAGTATCACAGTAATAGAACGTTCATTATGTCAGTTTTTTTAAAAGTTTGAACACACATGTAGATTGTCATGCACACACACTGGTAAATAAGAGAGTGTGAGAGTGTGAGAGACGGTGGGGAGATGTGGTGGTTTGAATCAAGAAGACATTTACGTTAGAGGGGATAATGTTGCAGAGGCCTTTCAGAGTATGCGTAGTTTTTGTGATCTACTTATTGTAAAGTAACTGTGCAATGTGTGTACTTGAAACTTTAAGTATTTACCTTGACTTTAGCCTTTTACTATTTTACGAAAATAAGATCTTTTCCACGTGAAAAGAACCCATCGTAAGATTTTTGGGGTCGCTATTTCAGGCATAGTGCATTTCTTACACATAAGAATTGTACACGTAATTATTGTGCACAATTTAGCATTGGTTAAATATATCTATATATAATTTGACCAATGCTAAATTGTGTACAATAATTACGGGTATAATTCTTATGTGTAAGAAACGCGCTATGCCCTATTTCGAATGATAATCAGAAACATTGTATAAAGTTACAATTTATACCTACAAGATTTTTACAAAAATATAAAAAAAATACCAATCTTAAGAGGTAATTTTTTTCTTTTGATGCAAACTTTTTCATGAAAACGTACCTTTATTAATGCAAAAATTATTTTAAACATGTTTTGGATATCTTTACTCTAAAAATATGCTATCATTTCTTTTTATTCAACATGGTGGTACCAAAATGGCGGTCAATATGAGGTGAATTTTATGAAAATTTCAAATTTTTTAATTACTGATTTCAATTGCTTTTTTTTCTTACTATCTCCACGAAAACATTTGATTATATATTATTGATTTAATTAAATACAATAGAATTTAGCTTGATATAATATTACGAATGCAATATGGCTGCCGATAATACAAAAAATTGTTGAATAATAAATGATACCTAAAATGATGTATTATATAGATATAAAATAAATTTATAATATATAAAAATATGTGTGTACAGTGATCATTATGAATATGAAATAAAGTAGTAATACGATTTTTTGTAATTTTTACAAAATCACTTAGTATTGGGCACCATTTTGGTACCGCTATGTTGAATAAAAAAGCTCATAGCACACGCTTCAAATGCAGATGTCCAGAACAAGTTTTAAATAATTTTTGTAACAATAGAAGTACATTTTCATGGAGAAAATTGCTAAAAGGGAAAAGAATTACCTCTTAAAATTGTCAGTTTTTTAATATTTTGTAAAAATCTTTAAAAATTGCAACTTTTTGCAAATTTTTTTAACTGGATTCGACAGAACGGCCTCAAAACCCCTAGGATCAGTATTTTATCTATAGAAGAGATCTTGTTTTTGTAAGAAATTATATGATAATGAAGTCAAGGTAAATAATCAGCGCATTTCGGCATTAAAGTGTTTAGGAGAATTTTATTGGCAATATATAATGTAGAAAAAAACATTAAAAAAACAATAAGATTTATTAGAATCTGTATGCGGGTGTCTAGTTCGTTACGCAGGATATTATGAAAATTATAATAATTAACAAAATGGAGAATATATCAAACATGTATTGTACTTTATCTTTTGTTTGTTTTATCGTACACTAATTTGATAATTTTCAAAAGTTTGATAATCATCTATATATAACATAGCAACCAAGTAGCTGTCCGCTTATGGTTTATGAATCTCTGTAGTTTTCTTTACTTCAGATAAACCGTCTGGGAAAGACCCAAGACTCAGCTACGTTTATTGGAGCGTTAACTTCCAAGCCTTGGACAGCATAGTTATCAAAGCTCCAAATTAACTAAAAATTGTTTTTTTTCTCCTTTATAATATTGCTATGTACGAAAGTATTTTAAAATCTTCAAAAAGAAACATTACACTATAGTTTCTTTATAGTAGATCATATAAAGTATCTATATCTGAAAAGCTTTTTATAGTATCTTTTCTCAATAAATACTTTAATTATGTTTAACATTGGAGAAAAAGTTAGCTTGAGATTTTTAATGCAGAAAGATATTTTACTGAAATGAACATTTTCTTAGAAGAATGATGTAAATTAATTTTTTTTACGAGTGATAAAAGTTTATTTACCGCACAATCGTAAAAGTAGTTATATTGTGTTTATATGTTCTTAATTTTGTATTTATTGATTGATTGTGAGAGCAAAAAACCGATCTTATTTAAATGAATCATAGGTCTGGTGACCTATTTCAATGTTATTATTTGAGCCGTTTTGCAAGACATACGTCGTTTAGAAAGTTTCCTCAATAATAATAAGACGTTTTAACATTGAAGTCAGTCTTTTAAGGAAAAGCATTTATCTAAATAGATTGTAGGAAATTCCTTTCATTTCCATGATCTTAAAATGATCGTCGTTTTTTTTCATGGCTAAGCGATCAAGCTATAGTTTCGTATTTTGTACTGTACTTCGACTCATTCGTAGTTTGTTTGTGCGCTTGATAATTTGTATTCGAAAGAGTTACGGCCTTCTACTATTGAAAGACGCTTTTGGTGCCTCGGAATTTTTTGTTAACAAATTAATATATATTTAGAAGTATATATTATTACTGTTTTATACAAAAATATAGGATAGAGAAGTTAGCTAAAATATCAAAGGTTTTACCACATTGATAATTCTGCGCAATGAACTTTGACGATCAAGGTTATCAGTAAAATACAAGATTTTGTAAACTCGAGTGCGTTACATAATCTATTACGATTTTGAAAATCGAAATCTTAGAAACAACGTTATCATTTTAGAGTTTCTCGTAATTTCATAATATTATATACTTCCACTTCCAAATCATTTAGAAAATTTACTAAGTTATCAGGAACAGGCTTTAGCATAATTTACCCGTGATTCATAAATTTTTGTTCATTGTTTTTAAAACGCCATTTTCCTGAGCAACTAAAATAGATAAAATTCTTGAAAAAACGTCATTAACATATGTAAACTGTAATACGTTTAACTGGTTTTACGATATTTATGCATTATATATTTACTCTTTAGTATAGAAACATGCTTTGACATTTTTGCTTACAACAGGTTCAGTGGTCTCGAGATGATCCAATATATTCACACTCAACAGAGGCAAACACGTTTTACTTGCAATCTCGATGTACAGGCAGTTACAACACCTCAATTAAATTGCTTACCGATATCATAATATTTTGATTGTTAAGTACATTTTTTGCTAATGAAATGTTGACGTATCTTTAAATCAAATTTAAATTACCTGCGATTGCAATTATCAAACAGTTTTCTATATTTAGAGTTGAGTGTAATTTGGCACTTTCTGTATTGTACAGCTTAAGGAACAACCGATTTCAGTTCACTATGTGCCAAACAACACTCAACTAAGTGTTATTTTCGTAAGGGGAAGCTTCCATAGTTTCTAAACTGTTTGTAATTCAAAAGAAGCTATAACAACTTGAATCATCTATTCCCCTTATGAGATTCAGTGAATGATGACGTACAATTAATCCTCCGAGCAATATACGCGCTCGCTCTCTCGGCGTTCCCAAGACCCGCGATGAAAATAATCCTTGAGATTTATACTCGACACCCACACCCACATACCCCGCGATTTTCCAATAAACCGTAACGATCCTCCTCGGCAATTACTTACCGACGACCAGCGACAGCGACAGCAGCAACACCAGGAAGTAGAAGACTCTCATCTTGTCTCTAATATGCTCGAGCTGCTCTGCAGACTCTTAGAAAGCGTTCGAACGCACGCACTCCTCTCGAGGCGCTCTCGAGATCGACTGAAGGCTCCTATCCGCGCTGCTCCTCGGCGCGGCTTTACACACTCGCCGGGGCCAATTGCACTTTCCCCCAGGCGTGATTTCCCATTGGCTCGAAGACTCGGCGCGCGCGCGCGTGTGCGTACACGTTATATTACTCACACTTGGAAACGTCCTGGTATTGTATCTTTCGCGCTATAGGCTCGTTAAAGAGCCGGTCCGTGAGAGATATGCAAAACGGAGTAAAAGAGATATCGTCCGGCAGCTGCTGCGTCTTGAGCGTGTGTTATAATGCGATGATGTCACGACGCTTGGCCGCCGACAGAGGACTGCAGAAGGTCGCGCGGCGTGTGTATATTCGCATCTGTTCGCGTCTTTGGGTACTGCCAAGGATAGATCGGCGAGACGCTGAGAGCGATTAGCTTTATTATCCTGATCGGGCGCTCTCGGAGAGTTTGAGGTTTTATTTCTGTGTTACGGTGGAGAGCCGAATTGTGTTGCTGTGCGACCCTGTCCCGATTCGTGACTAGCTTTATTTACGGGATAAGTGAAAATTCAAGTTTTTGAAAAGAGTGAAAAGACGTTTTTTCAGTTTTTGTTTCGATGATAAGGATTTATGAAATATTCAAAAGACATAAATCTGCTGGTAAAAACTATTGTATTATTTTTAAATTATTGCTGTTGTTTGTGTATTTACAAGTAAATATTGGCAGTTCTAAGAAAGTTTATTCCCAGAATCGTATCACAGTGGCAATGAGGCATTTTTATCAGCCAGTAGGTCGGGTCATCGCGCATTTTATGTTTATCTAATTTCTAGTGGGTTAAACCCCAACTTTTTCACAAATAAATAGGTTATCTAGATATCCCTCGCAAACAATTTTCTAGACGTACAGTGTATTTGTAAAAATGTAGTATGCGTTCAGTGCTATTTGTCATTCATAAGTATATGCACATTTAAAATTCGTTCGAAGAAAAGGAACTTATTATCTCTCTAATTGCATAGTAATTAAATATTGTTCAACTATTCTCTTTAGTACCGGAAAAAATTGTCGACAGTAAGCATTTGAATAACATCAAAAAAACTACCTTGTTTATTTACAAAAGTTTGTGTATCACCTTGTCACATGATTAGAGGAAAATATATTGCTGCCCATACAACGAAAAGAACAAGTAGAACAATCATAGTCTTCGTTCGAAAACTGTCCCATCCAACCAACATAAATCTGCAGCCTTTGATCGGAGGCACCGCACAAGCCGTCTGAAATGAAGTGATATAGGTCTCGTGAAAATGCAATAAGAACAACTATTGCAGTCTGAATAACAATTGTCTAACCTCACATTCTTCGTCTCCGCAAACATCAAAATCGTAATTTAATCTATCGTAACTACGTGCTGGTCGCATCTCTATTTGAATCCCTTTATCTTGAGTTGATTGGGTGGACTGATCTTTTGTTAATGGAGTAACATTTAAAAATTCGCCGGATGCACCCGGTAAAGTAAGAATTCTTTCCCGTTCATCGAGTTCAAAAATTGAATCGTTTTCGTCGTTTTTTTGGTTTTCTACTATTATTAAAAAAGTATCTATTTAATAGTGAAAATAGTAAAAAAAATTAAAAAAACTTATAATAAAAAATAGGATTACCTATGTCGGTGTTCTGATGTTTTGTAATTCTGGCTCAATAAATTTCGACTTTTCATAAAAATGTTTGACACAGTTATTATGTACTTTAAAATTTGTATTACTATAATCATATGTTTGAACCCAACGCGATTTGAAATTGTGATTTAAAGATTCCTTCCATCCATTTATCATTTCCGAAATACGTTCAATATTAACTTATTTGATTCTTCTTAACAATTATGTATATAGTAAATATTGTACATTATGTAGTGCATCGGCGTAAATAAAAATATTTATTGTCACAGATTTTGAAAATGTCATAACCAATATACAGATTGTCATTTATTTTATTCTTATTGTACACTTCATGATCAGTCAAGAAACTATAACTATATACTTATACACTATGTACACTCAACGTGGGAAATTTCTAATCGAATGCGTTTGAATTTTTTTGAAATACTGCAATTTCGTTGGGTCTCATTGAATCGAACGCACATTTTCGCTAAGCTCATTGGAGGATTTCAAATGCATTCGACCAGAAATTTCTCACGTAGAGTGTACGTACTCATAACTTTTTACTTTAAATCATTTTGATTGATATTCTTTTCGAGAAAGAAAAAATTCTTTATTGTGAAATTCTAATATTTATAAATCAAATATGGGTAATAAATAATTACAAATACAACATAATTGATAACTAAAACTGTAAGAAAATGTTTATTAATCCCACCAACAGTTTTTAAAATTTCATATTATATAAAAATACACTACAATTTTAAACAATCGTAAATCGTAAATAACAAACAATTCACCGTGTAAATTAATACAAAGGTTTTCTCTTAGAAAATGTGAGATTACTTTATACCTGTTTTTAATTAAAAAGGTATAAATCCTAAATAAAAGTAATAAATATTTACAATCAGATCACACAAAATCTCGCCTTTTTTACACAAATTCAACAAAGTTCAACATCATGACATAAACCTCTATTTGAGCAAATTATGTTTTGTTAATAATAAATGACTTTTGATATGTAAATAATAATATTGCACTATTTTAGATTTCTATTCGTGAATTGTAGATGTAGGAAACCATTCAATTAAAATTCGTTAAAACCCACCATTTTAACTTTCTACCTACAAAGTAAATCTATTTGTTTTTGATTAATCTAGAAAAAGGTTAAAATAATGGTATTTTTAAAAAGTAATATATTAAGACTACCATAAAAACATATTCACAAAAATATTTTCTATATGCTGACGACGAAATTTTTGTGTTTGCATACAATTGCAATATTTTTACTTCGTCGCTTATTTTACAACCATGCATTTAAATTATCGAACGGTTCTTGAGGTTAAAGCAATAAATAATCACTGGTAACTTGATATCTATAAATACACGATGTTTTTGACGAATAAATGCATTCTGAGCATTTCTTAACATTGTACAAACTGCGTAATAATAAAATATGGTTACAAAATTAATTATAATTTATTCTAACTGTTATACAATGCAATAAAAATAATTACATTGTGTCTTCTATTTTCGATTTTTTTTTCTTTCATAAAAACAACTGCATTGCATCGTGAGCTATTACATTTTTATAAAGAAACAAATGTCCAAATATATTTTAATTAAATAACTTATGTATCCTACTAAGATTCCTCTAAGTAAATCTAATGAAAGTATTATTATTGTCCAAAAAATAGTATTTATTTGATAATTAACAGAAAAACTAGTGTAATAAACAAAATTTTCCTATCATCATAAAGTACGCCTTCAGTTCTGTGATTTCACTGGGTAATCTTTTGTTACACTTTTTAAGATAAAACTTATCTTACGTGTACATATGTTATCAAATTTTGGAATACATAACTGTGCACATAAATCATTATTAGATAGTTTAGTTGAAAAGATTTAGACTGATATATGAAAGACATAAGAACCGTAAAATTACATTATCGCTAAAAATGCTTGAGCCTGAGCAGTAAATATCCTAGCCGAATTTTTGAATACCATTTGAAAAAATAAGACAACGCGGGATCTGTTGTAAATCAGGATAACTTAGAGAGTCGTTGAAAGATAGTGCGTGTAAACTCTAATCGTTTCCGTTAGAATAACAGCTTACGTTTACTTATAACGGTAAACTTTTTAGAGTCAAAAACGTAATAATTACGCAACAAATTGCTTTTACAAATATTTTTTACATACATTCCTCAAGTAACTGTCTTAATTGTCTTGCACAACCTTTGTAACAAGGAATATGGTTCTAGCTATACGTCTAATAGTAATCCGTTGATTTAATGTTCAGACAAATATTATTAAGAGTTTTAAATATGGAAACCCGTTGTATTATCTTATTGTTAGTCAACAATCATAATAGTTCCTAGCCAGTACATCTGCATAATACACCAAACAAAAATAGGCAGTAGATAACAAAACTAATTCGCATTTTCACAAATCATCCCCAGTTTGTGCGCAAATATCAGAAGAGAAAACCAAAAAGTTTTCAATTCTCTCTTTTAAGATCGCTCACTCCAGTCCGTACACATACTTCTACAAACTTTCATTTCTCATCGAGATTTCTATTCACATACTTCCATCGATCCTTAGCAATAAACTCTTAACAATAATCAAGCCCGCAGCAACAAGCATCACACTAGAATTAATCTCACGTCCACTATCCATACATATATCTCATCACTCCCGCAATATCCTTCGCACCTCCGTATCACTGTCCGCCCTCATCACAGCACGTCGTACTGCGAGAGCAGCACGTAGACGATGATCCAGACGACGAGGGCGACGATCATGGACACGAGGAAGAGGGTCTTGAGGTAGTGCCAGGGACTCTCGAGTCGGTGCTCCGCGCGAGTCTTCAGCCCGGTCGAGCTTTTGCAGGCGCCATTGTGACAGGGCACGCCCGGTCCGTCCTGGACCTCGGGACCCGCCGGGACCTTCAGCTCGCCCAGCTCCGTCTCGTGCACGCAGGGCTGCTTCGACGGGCTGCTGAACCTTCCCGGATTGTCCATCTGCGGGTGGGAATAGAGATGAGTTAGTTACGAGTGATGTGGTATGCGACGATGAGAGAATGTGTTGATAAGTGTTTGGAGGCGAGGTAGTATGTTGGCTTTGGAGAGTAAATATGAGTATTAGTTTCATTTTTAAGATTGTTTGAAGAGGTATAGACCAGGGTTGGATGTTGACAACGAGCATAAATGCTCAAGGTCTTGCTAGGATTTTTTATTTGATCCTATAGGCAGTCAATAATTAGGCAATATAATATGACGCCTCGCGAGTATTTTAAATTCTATAGGATCATGATTTTATCTTGGATGAGCAGCGTGCAGTTCTCTGAATTACTAAAATCAAAGTGTTAACAACGACATTTACGATTCACATGTTTTCGAAGTCAATTTTTAAGAAATCGATCTGAAACTTTCAGGTAAAATGTAATTTTCATCATTTCATGCAATTATACCACTATTTTTATAAAAATATATACTTAAACTTATTTCTTTTTAATTATGTTCGTTCATACTAAGATAATACATATAATAAACATTCTCTGTAAGTTTTAAATTAAATTGTTAAAAATTGGTTGCGAAAATATGTGAAACGTGAAAGTATACGTTAGAACTTTGAGTTTCGTAGTTTAGAGAATATTGTGAACTGCCTAAATGAAATATGATTGCCCTCATACAATTTTAATAATAATTACTAGGTGAGTATATATTACATACTAATACATAATGTTACTGCATAATATTAATTTATTGTATAAAGTATTTTTTTATTGACTATGTTCAAAGGAGAAGTTCTGACAAGGCCTTAAACATTTATGTTCATTTTTCAAGATTCAATACAGATCTGCTACCTTCCATTAACGTTCGGAAACGCAAGATTATATTTTTTTCTTTTGTGTTTGAATCTTGTGTTAATCTATACACTGTAATAAATTCGTATAAAATTATATTAGTACTTCTGGGTATGCTATTTCCTACTACAGTGCCAGAATTGAGTTTCCTCAATAAGAAATCCAATATAAATCGGAAAATCCAGCTACAAAGAGAAAAAGAGAAACACGGAAAAACAGTTTTATTTAATTTTTTTTTTACATAGAAATAAGATTTTATTTTGAAAAATAAATTTATACTTTAAAAATTTACTTTGAACATTTTTCTAGATTCAACTCGGTGGATTCTAAATAGCAGTCAAAATTAAAAAAAACGCTTAAAATATCGTATTATTTTCAAACAATTTGATAGAATTCAAATAATTGATAGTTTTTTAATACTCAAAATTACAAAAAAAAAAGAAAAGTACTTACAAATATTTTGTGCATCAATGAAACAGGTTTCGACCAAATGCGTACACTTTTTTCATTTGAATTACGAACATTAAAAAGACATTTTCTTTATCCTTTATTTTATGCCGCTACATTTTATTTTCCTATATTGAAAAATACTATATAGGGCACATGTTTTCAATTGAATTATTTATGAATTATAGATTTAACAGAGATTTCAATATTAACAAAAAATTATGGAGTGTATATATATAATTATGAATTCAAGAAAGAGAAAGAAAATGAAAGAATATATAAAAATAATTTGACGTAATGGTTATTTAAGTATATTTCATCTGTTTGGAATTCATACGTAAAACTTCACATTTCATTATTTATTTTACACCTGTACATAAATTTAACTACAAACGATATCGTTTAACTTTTACGGCGGTCACAGAAAAAGTAGGAGATTTAACTTTCAGCGATTTCAGTGCATTTACAAGCGATAAAAGGCGACCCGTTCTTTTTGCAATCGAAGTTTCCTCGAGCATAAATTGCGCGAAAGTTTACGCCATGTTTGTCACTAAAGTCAAAACAAACTGAAAACTCGAGTTAAATATACTTAAAAGCTATATGTATATTGCCGTGCAAATGAAGAAAGTGGGTGTCTGCATTTCGCAAAAAGATTCGAACCATATAAATAATTTTGCATAAAGATGATTTGAAACATTATTTTTCTTTTACAAAAATGACTAGACGCAGTTTGTTTTTTAGTAAAAGGATAGATATTCTTTAAATAAAAATCTTACGCAAATAGATCCAAATAAAAATGAATGTTATCAAGTGTCTGGGATTTACTTCAAATGCAGATATCCACTTTTTTCATTTGCACGGCAGTAAAAGCAAAAATGTTTATAATGAAATATCATATATTATTCTATTGATTAAAGAGATAATATATTTTAAATTCAATATTTTAAATAAAATCATTTTTTAAATCTAAAATAAATATATTTTTCTTCCTTTGACAAATACTGTGAAATCAATATTTCACTATCGCAGCGAAGTTTCGAAAAACAAGCGTACTGTAAACAAACTTCAATATATTCATTTTCATTTTCAAAAATCAAAAGGTTGTAAATTTTTGTTACAGCGAATACTCCACAAACACACGTGCGGAAAATCAATTATTTTTCAATTTCACTCTTCCCACTCAAAAGAAAAAAAAAGAAAGAACGACGCACGCAAATATACATGCACCACAAAATGAATTAAAGCGCGTCGCAGTGGGTTCCACTGTTGCGCGACGCAAGCAGTCGATGCACCCACGACTTTGCACGAAACACTGCGCGACCGGCGCGATACCGTAATTCCGAGGCGAGTCAACGAGCGTGGAACACAAAAAACATTCCAAACTCGCGCACATACGAAATTACGCTCGATTATCCTCCCATTCAGCTTGAAATTCGCGACGCTCCACTTACTCGATTGAATCGCGATCCATGCTGATGATGATGACGAGTAGGCGCGCATCCGTTGTCGTCCCTCGCGCTCATTTTACACCGAATCGATCCCCGCGCGCGCGCGTCTGCCTCTCTTTTTTTTCTTCCTTCTCCGCGCTCTACATCGTCGCGCGCGGAATTTCAAGTCGTGCGTGCGTGTCGCGGTAGCCGGAGAAAATTACGCGCGCGAGCCGCAGCGCGACGCGCTCAAGTAGGAACTAACCGGTTAGCGCGCGTAGAGTTGCCGCCTGGTTGCTATCAATCGTTATCGGGCCCCGACCCTTGATCTCCCTCGCGTCTCGCTCCGTCTCTCTTGCGCTCCGGCGTGCGCGTTGCAAGCCTCTTCTAGTCACGGATCGGCGTCGTAATGTGCAGCCGCCGTCGCCAAAGGGCAGTGCTCGAGATGCGCCGAGTCGCGAGCTTTGACGATCGGACGCGGTCGCGCGTTCGTGATGTGCGAGGGAACGAGATAGCGGCAGCGCTTGTGACATATGCGCAGGTTTTACGGGAGGCTGCGCTTATGAGGAAGTAGGAAGCCCGAGCATTTTATTCTTGGATCTCAATTTGTATTCCGTGTAGCTGCTTTATTTATAATGAAACTTATACTGGGATTCACAAGTTTTTATTCTTATTCTTATAAATCATTCATTTTTATTTTAGGGGGAAAGTTTGTACCGATACACAAAAAACAACATACCTAATAAATATTTAAAGCTTGGCCAAATTTTGGCCTTTTTGACAAAATTATTTTTGACAAAAAATAGATTCCTTTTAAGGAGGTCCAGGAGTTACAAAACGACTAGGTATTGTTATTTTTATTTTTATTTTGTTAAAACTTATTAGTGTCAATCGTTGTATATCTTATACTAGTATACCTTATGTATAATGATACATAAACAAATTTTTTAATCAACATTTATAAAGTTGCAAAAACGATTATTATCCAATTGAAAAAAAAAAAATATTGAAACTTTTTTGATTTTTATCCAATTTTAATGATCGGGGTCTTATTTTGTTCTTTGAATATTGTTTAACAGATCGACCGAAAGAAAATTTTAAAATAGTTTATGAATGCTACGGAAAAGCTTATTGTATAAAACTAAATACGTAATGTAATTAAGGGTTAGCTATGTAAATGGTTCAAAACATCGTTTATTTTCTTTGCGGAAATCGATAGTTTTTAATGTGGAAAATATGTTTCAAAAGTTTCAAATTGTAACTCGCGCTCTAAAAGTGTCTACAGCCTAGTTTAGACGTGCGCGCTCATATGCGCGACGAACAGGTCCGTAACTTTAATAGTACTTTTCAACACTGTTGGTTTTTTAGCGCGCATGGGACGTTTTTCGCACGAGCGAAGCGAGTGAGAAAAGTCACATGCGCTAAATAACAACGTACCCAACAGTGTCGAACATTATTTTATGATACAGAAGGTGTGAAATTGCTACTTTAAGAATTTATGAAATGCGTAAAGTACAACTTTACGCATACTGAGTCGAAAACGCGTTTATCTCAAAACATCATTTTTCAAAATGGTGGGATAGACAATTTAAAAAATATGTATCTAATACACATAAAAAGTTTTATCGTTTTTTAATACAATGTTTTTGTATTCAAACATCATGGTATATTGCCTTCATTTTAAGTGTTTACATAGAGTGCCCTCCTTGAAGTATTAGCTTTTTCGAAGCACCCATAAATTATTTTGAAATTTTATTTCGGTCGATTTTTTAAACAACATCCATAGAAGAGATTAAGACCCCGATCATTAAAATTGGACGGAAAACAAAAAAATTTCTACATTTTTAATGATTTCTTTTTTCAATTGATAATAATCGTTTTTCGAACATCACAATTGTTAATTACATGTTTTTTATGTACATAAGGCATTCTAGTATAAGATATATAATGATTAACGCTAACAAGTTTTAACAAAATAGAAATAAAAATGAAAATAAATTAGTCGTTTTGTAACTCCTGAACCTTCTTAAGTTATTTTAAGAACTATAGAGATCATTTACCTCTTATTATTGGTTGATAAATATTTTAAGCCATTCAGATAAAAATTTTAGCTTCAACGATTAAGTAGTATACGAATGTAGATGCACTTTGCAATTTTTAACGGATTGACTTGAAGCTTTTAGAAAATTATTCTTTTGTAAATAAACGGAACAGAATATTTGGAAAAATTATGTTTAGGTAAAAAAATGATTTGTTTAGTACAATTACAAATAAACGTACCTAGTACTCACTAAACTAATAGAATGAGATTTTTCTCCTGAATAAGATTTTACTCCAGAATGAGTGACATTCATATTTTAATATTATATATTATAATCTTACAAAAAAGTAATAAATTCAAAAGTTTACTTTTATGAAAGAATAATCTGTTAAATTTCTATTTTACACAAAATCACATTTTACTGTATAAAAGAATAAATAGAGGAATTTAATTTTTTATAATAAAAAACTCACGCTAAGCTTCTACTTTACAAAAATTAAGACATTTGCCATTTTATAGTGAAATGGAAACTTGAAAAAATTTCATTATTAATGATTCTGGCCTCTATTAAATATTTATGAATCATTACAACAAATTTCGCCGATATCGTGCGAAGGGGGTTCACCAATTTTTTATATGTACAAATACCTACTTTCGTTTGAAAAATCGGCGGCAAATTTGGTGAACCCCCTGCGCACGATTTCGGAGAAAGTTGTTGGAATGACTCATATATTGTTTTTCGAGTAAAGCACACGCTTTGTCCCGATAAGATGAAAAAAAGTAATAAAAAACTTATATATTTGAGATGATTAAGAAATATATTCGAATAGGTATACATAAATAAAAACTGCTTCAAAATAAGTGGGTCCATCATGGAATTGTAATTTATAACAATCTTCAGTCAATTTTTGTAAAAATACTAGACATAAATCATGCAAATCCTGAAATAGGTGTATCTGAGCCCAATAAAAACTAAATGCCCCCATGAAAATTACTTAATCCATTCACCGTTTACAAAAAGAATCCGTGATCGTAACGAATCAGTTGCGATTGCATAGTCGTGTACGCGTCAACTTCGCTGCGAACGCGACAAGGCATTAAACCAAAACCCCCCGTGCAATCGCATCAATGCACAGAATTGTTGTACAGAAATATCGACTATTTCAAACTTACGTAAAGTACGCGAGATAAGATTATGCAGCAGCGAGGTATTACTCATTAACGCAATTTCGTTACGAACTTATGATCCTCGGGTTTGCCTGAGCACGGAACTTGTGTCGGCTGCCTATTGTTATACGTTACTTTGTGTGTGTACTTTGTATAAGATCGCAGTGCAATGCATAATAGAATTTTATTTACGTTATGAATTGAGACGTCAGAGACGATAAAGTAAACTTGCTGAGAATATAATATAATACTCGAACAACGTAAAGTTTGTGAATAATTTCAAGTTCTCGACTTTCCTTGACTAGTAATTATAATTTTTAGGAATTCCTTGTGTTAAGGGATTGAAAAGTTTATAAAATTAGACAATGATAATTAAGCAATCATCAATTGATAAAGACTATTTACGTTAGAGAAACATATACGGGTATTTTCATCTAAAATGTAAATGTATGTAGTCGCTGAATTTGTAAAATTAGCTTAGGGGGGCACACCACCTATGAACCCAAAAACAAAACTTACTTGTATGAGTCCATAAATATTCTTTTTTTCAAAAGCAATGATTCTGAAATTTTTTTACTATAAATACTTGGTAATACCTTTAATTTCACCGCAAGAAATACTCAAAATCTTGATCCAGCACGTCATATAAAATCACTATATTTATTAAGCTCCTAATCCACTGCCCAGGGGATTCCAAGCGATCCCGTCGACTAAATTCTCCAAGTTTGGAAATATTACTTTTCAATACATTAGTTATGGTATGAATACAGGAAATTAATTTTTGCTACGTAGAAAATGTTTACCTACATATATATGATAAAGTTCATTAATAATATTAAATAATTAATTAAAAAGTCAATAACATGGTATGTAAACATTTTTCTACGTAGTAAGAAATTAATTTTCTATATTCGTACCATAACTAATGTATTGAAAAGTAATATCCCCAAACCTGGAGGCATTTAGTCGTCGGGATCGCTTGGAATCCCGTGGGCAGTGGGTTAGGAGCTTAATAACTATGGTGATTTTATATGACGCGCCCTTAAAGAAATGCATAACAGCTTTTTATAGTGCACGGAGTTAAAAAGAAGTTAATTTTACTGGCATGTAATATTATCTGTATTTTTATATTTCATAAAATGAAATTATATAAGTTTGATGTATACATGCATTAAAGCAAATTTTTCTTTTGCAAATTGTAGTCACCAATATTAATATAAAGAGAAGAATCATTGCATATAAAAAAATATACCAGGAAAATGGTATGTAAAAGAATTTATCGGGAAATGGCATGTAAAGAATTTTCCAGGAAAATGGCACGTATAATATTTGCCACGAAAATAAAATGGTCTACAATTTTTGTATTATGCAATGCAACCTAAATACTGCAGTTGTATTCATAAAATTCATTTTCACTCTCAATCTGCATGCACTGTATAAAAAGCTCTTAAGCTGATTTAAAATATTAAGAGACTACACAAATTTACATTTCAGATGAAAAACACTTACACGATATTACGTTATTTTGTGCGTCTTAAATTTTTGTTCTCTCTACCTATCCCCACACATGCAAAATGATCGTACAACCCGTACAATCCATTACAAAAGTACAAGCTTCTAAAGACAAATCACCAATAAGTTCTGAAATAGGTCGCATTTTTCCAATAATGAAAGCACATTCCTATCGAAGCCCTGTCGCCGTCGAGAACAGACAGCCCACTCTCACTCGGTCTATAACAGTCCCAATCTATAAATTATACATTGAAGCGCGCGCCGTCTGTCGCAGCATCGCAGCATAATCATCGTCACTATCATACCAGCTGACAGCACACACAGCATAGGTATAAAGCCCTCGATCGCGGGAATATAGAAGGAGAAAGCCATAATATAGCCTCTCCAGTAGCGACAGAAGCGCAGCGACGCTGCATCGAAAGTGAAAGTAAATGTAACTATCGAGTGGGTATACACACCAATGAGAGTTCAAAGCTCACGAACGGCACCTATATATAGTACACGTGCACACGCGTGACCGAGACGTATCTCCCGTGCACGTGTATACAAGTGTGAGCTCCGAGCTCCGAGTTCGATCGGTGCTTTTATTGTGCACGGGATTTCTAACTCGCGCCATCATCAACGGCGACCTTGCCTGTGCATTATATAGGTGAAAGTATATACGAGTCTTAGGAGTCTGATGGCGCTGCCGCTGCTGCACGGCGATTGAACTCTCGCGAGCGTGCGCGATTACGTGCCGGGGGGGCTTTATTGAGGATCCAATGGAGTCGAACGATTTCAGATATGCCAGGGTGAATTTCAATGGGAGGCTTCCTTTTTAGGTATAGGTAGGTATGCGTGCGGAGGATTTGGGTCGAGAGATTTTCTTACTTGAGCTGCGTTGGCGATGGTTCGTTTGGTTTTACGCGGGATATTAAAGTAGATGGATGCTCGTTATTAAAATTTTCATCAGGGGGAGAAAGCACTGTAATAAAGGTTTTAGTGTTGGTATTATGTATCATCAACTGTAAAGAAACTATGTGGTATATGTCTTTGAAGCTCTTACCTTTTTAATTTGAAATAATGAAACTTCATGGTGAAAATGTGAATGTCAGTTAATACAGGCATCTGGAGGTCGGTATCAAATAACGTGCATATTTTGCATAAATCGCTAGATTTAGGATATTGAATATTATATAGCTTATGCGTAATCATAAAATTATTATATCGTGATTATAAATACAAAATCGACAAAGGCGAATTTTAGGTTTTTTTTTGCTTATTTCTTGCAATAACTTCATTAGTTTTCATCCTAGCAAAAAGGTCTTGTATGTTATACTATTTGTCATGAAATTCTCTACAAAATGCAGCCAGCTTAAATATCTGAAATTATATTGTTAAGTTGCAAGACAGCCGTAAAGTAAAAAACATGATATTCTTTAAACTAATACATATATCAAAAGTTGATAAGATCTATACTGAACATCTGAGATAAAAAGGTTTATATCATAAGGGTGAAAAGTATACAAAATTCGATCCTTCACAGTTTAATTGTTATTGTTTAATCCATTTTGAAATGAACTTTTAGAAAAAAAATTTGATTTTCCACAGCGATGGGATTGTTTTCAAACTAACGCTGATTTTTATACGTATAGTTTTTATGAACTACAGTACTATGCAAATCGCAGACTTTAATTTTTTTAATTTTTACAACTTTTACAGCTTCTAAAGGATGTTAATAGTTTTCTATGGGCATAAAAAGCATAAAAAGTGTACGTAAATAATCAGCGCTAGTTTGTAACTTTCTATCGTTGTAGCAAAATTTTTCTTTTCAAAAGGTTAATTTGTCAAATGGATTATAAATATAAAACAATAATAATTAAAATTTACTAGATATAGTTCTTTATGCTTAATACCTTTGGTATAAAACTTCTTTTTCCACAGTTTTAATAGATTTTATCCATTTTTGAAGTCTCTATGTATTCTTTTAAAAAGTACCATGTTTTTTACTTTACAGGTATTTTGCAACTTAAGGGAAAGTCGGAGCCGATAACAGATTTCTGCATTGAATTTTACATTATTCTAATTTAAGTGTTCATAAAAGTTAAAAAACTTTAGTTTTTCGGTATTCTCAAACTACTAAGGAACACCGGACAACTGAGATAATTGAAAAAAATTAAAATTTGAATGAGAATACTGAAAAATACGAAATGGTCGGTAACTACGTAACTGCATGTAAGCTCCGACCTCCCCTTTAATATAATTGCAGGTGTTCTAACAGGTCGAATTTTGTAGAGAATTTCATAACGAACAAAAAAATAGGATTTTCTTACTATAGGAAGAAAAAGAACGAAGATTTTGTAAGAAATATACGAAAAATACGAAAATTTTGTCTTTTTTAATTTTTCATTTAACCACTATACATATATTATTTCATGAGTAGGCATAACCGCATGTTATTCAACATCACTAAAATTAGCTATTTCTAGACAAAAATTTGCTGTTACGTGATTTTAAAAAAATTGACTGCTTTTTGTGCTTTACCAACTATATTTTAAATTAAACGAGTAAGATATTTTATTAGTGGAATTTCAAAGTAGAAAAAATATTTATAATTTCATTTAAAGCCTTAATACTATGCTATCCATGACTCGAAAGTCGGCGTTTTAAAAAACAGATGATAGATAGTTGATTGCTTTATAAACGGTTTATTTAAAATATTATAGAAATTATATAAGGCTAGCATTTCTTTAGTTCTCAAGACTTTCAAAATCTCCTATGTTGTACTATAGCCATCTGCATATTATAGTTTCTACATTTATTCGTTTTCCATTTCAGATAAACCGGTTGGTGAGAAAGCTATCAACCTACCTCGTCATCCCTTTTTTAGAGCGCTCACCCCGAACCATGGGCAGCATAGTATTAGGGATCTTAATAAAAATTGTTTTTTCTACTTTATATTATTACAATTAAAGTATCCCAACAGTTTCAAAGAGATATATCAATTTTTTATAAATTAAGATACAAAAATACGAAATATCTATTTTTACGGCTATAACAGTACTTCCCCTCCTAACTTTCAGCGCTTAGATGTATATAACAAATTAATTCATTCAAATTCAATGTCAATAGTTAGGTACAGGTATTGCGTTATAACATTCATGATTCAGACTGCCATCACAAGTCATTATTCTTATCGACGTTATGGATTGCTTATAATTAAAACTACTGTAATAACATATGTACGCTACGCTGGCTTTGTTTAATCATTGTTTTCACAATAAATTACTCTACTGTCAACTTGCGATATGAATTCTATAATAAAAAAGTGCATTTAAAATCAGCGAAATTAAAACAAACCTTTTCATGAAATATTTTTCGTTGCATAAAAACGCTAACCATATATTATATTATATTTATTTAACATTTCTAAATTTATCAAACTCCTCTCCTCTACAATCGCGCTATCAGAATCAATTGATTTTCCAGACGCAAGCGCGTGCACCAATTAACCAACCCAATAAATTAAGTTCAGCGAACTGAAAAAAAATCGCCCTCCCTTCGATGAAGCAGCCCGCAAATTATTGTCTCAATTTGAGCGCTCGTTACCTCGGCGATTTACAACACAGCTCTCGCGTCAATTGCACGCAAATACACTCCGTATAAAGCAACTGCTCCCTCCCTCGCTGAACACCGAGAACGAACTGTCCGCTCGCGCTTCTTCCACTACGTACAGCTCGGCGCTTTCCTCTAAAACCTACACGAAAATTGAAAAATAACATATTTGTCGCTGATGCCCCGATAAAACCCGAGCGCGTGTACAGAAAACCGCATCCGGCAGTGCGCGGCGCATCCAGCGTTCTAACCCCGATTGCGGTTCGACGCAGATGTATATCGCGGTGAGAGGAGAATTAATGCTGTACGAGGTTACAGCGAGAGGGAACGATATAATCGACGTCGATAATCGGCGAAATTGGCGCGCCCAGGATGCGGGCGTACGGTATTGTAGCTGTGCTCGGGATTCACAGTGACGCCTATAAGCCGCGAATTCCTGGGAGCGATTGGAAGACCTTGGGGATGAGACTGGTGTGTGACTGTGTGCGTATGTGTGTGTGCGAGGAAGAGGAATATAAGTATACACGTATTTGTTTTTCAGGCTGCTCACTGACCGCACGTAACGCTGCGCGCTGATGCTCCATAGCGAGCGACTGTAGTTTATGATTAATAAAGTTCGAATGGTGATAGTCTTGGGAATTCGATAATTTGATTGTTATAGGCTTTACGGTGCTATTGTTGCATACCTATTGTATTAGCGAAAATGTAATTCGTTTTATTGCTCGTTGTTTTTTCGATTTGCGTCTTGTGAAAGTTGTCAGCTGTCTTGCGTTTTATTTCAATAACTTATTGTTAAGCAATGTAGATAGTTTATTTGATAATTTGTTAATAATTGAGCAAATTTAATAAGAATGAGCTATAAATTACAATGATACATTCGAACCTCTTCTAAAGTTTAAAATTTTTATTTATGAAATGCATTTTATTGTCCATTGTGTCTGGCTTTGCGTCATGTGAAAGTTATAAATTCTTCGTAACGCATTTTATTTAAATGACTCCTGAGCAAAATAGATATTATAATGTTCGATTATTTGCTAATAATTAAAAACATTCAAAACTCACACTAATAAATGCCCTCGTATAGTTTGAAATACATTTTATTTCCAAAATTATTCCTTTTTAAAATGTTTGTTCATCATGAGAAATAGCGACATCAAAATGTCAGATAGTCCAAAGAATGCGGTTCGAACAGACGCGGAGAGACACACATGCATATGCAATTACCTGTTTCGTTCATCGCTGCTGGATATTTTCGTGATTAATATATACCCATGCACATACGCAACACAACAATCTACTATATAGGCAAGCTTCGGAGACGGCGCAGAGAGCAAGAACGAGAGGGAGAGATCGCGCGCGTTGCGCAACGCCAAGTTCCACCACACACGTACTGCAGCACACTGTCATTATACAGCACGTATTTTGGTATCAGCGTAAAACATTGGATGATCGATTTCCGGAATGCTTGGGAACAAGTTTGTATACATCCAAGTCTACGTGTGATACGAGAATATACGCGCATTATCGCGTACGCGACCTTCGTAAATTAAAATTTCAAATTAAGAACTATACACGTACTTATAACTCGCCCGCGATAACGCGTTTCACGCTCGCGCTCTTCGAAACACATTTTCCATCGACTTCCTGATAAGTCACTTATGTTCCTTAATGTTAAAAAAGTACAGTCCCTCGTGACTGTCCTAGTATGAGAAATCTATTAAATCCTATTAATTCCTTTTTCCAAATAGGAAAAGATCCTATTTGCGAATAGGATGTACATGTAATTTCTGTATTGGTGAACAGGATTTAATAGATTTCTCACACTAGGGTGTGATAGTTCTCGCTCCGTGTAAATTCGAGTTCGCGAGCAGGTACTTAAAAGTGTGAACAAAAGAAAACCGAGCCGCGGGCTTTACCTGTTGCGGATGCCAAGTATGCTTGAAGAAACTTTTGAAGCACCTCATGCTAGACGTCGGGCTGTACGCGATCTCTCCGAGAGACGCTTGTGCAGGCTCCGTTCTGTTTCTTTTCTTTTCCTTTTTCCTATCTTACAAAGTCATTGGGCAAACGCGCTCCGAGCACATTCCTCGCTCAGAGCTCGTCCATCGTGCTTCTTCTCCGCGCAGAGAGAAATAAAACGAAAAACAGTCCACATGCCACACATATAATCTAAAACACCAAAAGACCTCGACAGCACTTGTCGCGCGATAGCGGAACTATGCGTGTGTACTTTCGTGAACAAACTGTCGTGCGCACTCGATAACCCGGGAGAACTATTCCTTCCTCTGTAGCGACAATGTACACGTTCCAAAAAGGTACTACTTTCTTAACAAAAAAGTAAATAAAAGGAAGACAAAGCGAGGAAGGGGGATAAAAGACACGCGACTGGCGCTTGGAAACGGTCCGCGGCGGTGAAAAGCCCGATGAACTGCACCGCGCGCGCGCTCTCCCGACAATGCGCGGTCCGCTCGCGACATCAGCCCAGCAGAGCTGGTGTTCGGAGTTGCTCTGTGCAGCAGCGGCAGCGGCAGCGGCGACGCGGCGAATGACCTATTATGTTAAGCTTCGTACACACGCGCACGTTTTTTTTCAGAGCTGTAGGAGCGAGTTTCTTTTTTTGTTCGGGTGTTTCTGGATGGCGGATCTGCTCGTAGGTGGAGATACTTGGAATTACTTATTTGGGTTGTTTAGAATTCATTTGAAGGTGTATAGTTTGGTTCGATTGGGATTTGAACTTTAAAATAATGAATTAGTGGGGCAAATATTATAAGAGGCTTGAGGAGTAGATTAATGGTTTTTAAAATGCAGAATTCTTTTTAATTTGATGTTTTCGGTTATAAGTTACAGATTATAAATGCATTTTTTAAAGTAAGTGTACGAATTTTTCTAAATGCTCATTTCATTAGTTAAAGGGGCAGGTCTGGGTGAAACCCAAAAGAAGATTTTCTTTTATGAGTCCACAAAACTTTTTATGTTTAAAAGCAATCATTCTGAAAATTTTTATGCTATAAATACACAATAATATCTTAAATTTTACCGTTGTAAAATCTCAAAATCTTGATCCTACACGTCACAATAAATCACTATTTTCAATACCATATATATTAAAGGAACTTTATTCCTCACACGATTCTAGGTGACATAACGAAATTTTTCTTTTTCAATGGTTATTCGACTCCTTTTGACATGGATTACAAAATGAGCGGAGCACTTTTTCGTTAAAATTTTTTATTATTCTTTTTCGTAGATCCAATCAAATTTTAAAAATTATAACAATTATTTTTTAAAAAAATCGATTGGATCTCTAAAAAAAATAATAAAAAATAATTTATCGCAAAAGTGCTTCGCTCTTTTTGTAATACATGTAAAAAGGAGTCGAATAACAGTCGATAAAAAAAATTTCGGTTAGAATGTCACCTAGAATCGTGTGAGGAACGAAGTTTCTTTAATAAATATGGTATTGAAAATAGTGATTTATTGTGACGTGTAGGATAAGGATTTTTAGGTTTAAGGGGACGCCGGATATCTCTGTCCTTGTCTAATTGAGTTTTCATTCATAATTTTAAGAGAAATCATATTTTTCTTTAAATAATAGTTGTCCCCGCTTCGTTTTATAGTAATCTACATATATGTCCAAGCTGGGTTCATATGATTGTTTTGTTTTCGAGAAAACTTTGACACACTAAAAGGGCCAACTACATGGAGATTAACCTTTACATACTAAGTTTGTCAAAGTTTTCTCGAAAACAAAATAATCATATGAAACCAGCTTGGACATATAAGTAGGTTACTGTAAAACAAATTGGGGACAGCTATTATTTTGTCATTAAACAATTAACTTTGTAAATAAATAACGAAATACGTGTGTAGGATAGTAGGAATCTACTGTCGGTATCCGACGTCTCCTTAACAAGGGTTAAATTTAAGATATTATTATGTATTGATAGCATACAAATTTTCAGAATGATTACTTTTAAACATAAAAAGTTTTTTGAACTCATACAAGAAAAATCTTATTTTGGATTTAACCCAGACCTGCCCCTTTAATTAAGATGACTCCCTGGTGAAATTTCTAAAATCTCTGTAGGTATTACATTTTAAAAATCTGGGGCTTACATGGAATATTTGTTATTATTATAATATATAAAATCTTACACAGCAATATTCAGATTTTTTTAGCCTATATTACAAAGTTATTTAGCAAAATGTTTTATTTTTGAGTAAAAATGGGCTATATTCAAAATAACCTTCGCGCACGCCACATTATCATACACTTCTAAGAAAATTATATCACGTTTTTAAAGCTAGAAATAACTAATTTTCGCTTTTAATTTGATATGATTATTTATTATATAGCTCTGAAAAAAATATATGTGATTTTGTTTCAAAATTGTTATATAAATAAACTTTAAAGCATCAATTAATAATGAAACGAACGAATTTTTGTTGAACATGTCTTAAAGAATAAATTCTTAAAGTTTCAATAATTTTTTTAATTTTTGTATGCACGAGGATAAATTTATTTCCAAATTCAGGACTTTGCTAAGACCATTTATCGAAAGGTGCCAATGATTCCCAAAAAAACTTTTAATTTACAAATAACACGAATAAACTAAATTGTTTCTAGATGAAAAAGTGAATATGATTATTGGAAAGAAAATTAATAGAAAAATTTGTCAAAATCATGAAAAAACACCAGGGAACCACCTTACGTGTATTCTTTAAAATTGAACAAAACCAAAATTTAGTGTCCAATTTTACTCCACCGCGGTTAATTTATTTCTACGTGTATTTTGAATGGTAAGTAGCAATTTAAGTGCCAAAATTTTGTATGTCTTTAATATCAACAAGCCTGAAGAAGCAATTGGGTTTCAGATATTCAAATTGTACAAATTAGCCTCACTATCCTCTACTATGATAGTGGTATATATGATAATCAATAGTAGTAAACAATGGGCAATATCGTGATATATTAATAGTAAAGTTACTAGTCATAATAATTATTATAATTATTTTATATGCGCAAATTTTAAACAAATTTTAATACTAAATATTATAAAGACTGAATTTCTCTTTTACTCATAAATTGAATACATAGTATACCTGCTTAAAATTGTACCGCACAATGATTTTAGTATGTATCTGTTGGTTCCCAGAAAAACAACTAAAGTCCGTTATTTCATAAATTGAGTTTTGAGCGATTTTGGTATCCTTACATAGTATTTATTCCGATCAATATGCAAAAAATCAGGAAAGTAAAAATAAGTGACTATATCTACTATTTATGAATTCCTTAAACATTAGTTTAAACAGAAAGTAAAACCTTTAAACTTTAATGTCTCAAAAACATAAAAAGTGTACTTAAGACATTTTTCCGGGAACTCCTAGATATAAATTTTCAATTCTAATTGTTTTTATTGCTTCAATCATAATGTGTAATATTATTTTCTCAACACGTGCATGAAGCAGGCCCTTTTCAATGCTTGCATAGCTAATGAAAAATTGGGCTTTCCGAGCGTCTTCGCCTGAATGTATATTGCCACCCGCTGCCCCGATAACGGTCATTATCTCCGGTTCCTGAATTTCTTAGGTCTATAGTGGACGACTCGTAAAACATTCCCTTTGCATGCATGAAAAACGCGCTATTCACACACTTATTAAAAAAAATACGATGTGTAACAACGGTGGAAAGGGCTTTTTCATACTCGGATGATGATTTGAGCACACGTGATAGAAACGAACAATTTTCCACCCTAGTTGCACAATGTACTATTGTTCTGTAAATTCCCCTAGCCATTGTTATTCACTCTCTCCAATAAATTTTTAACGAAATTTCAATAAAGCGTTACTTTAGGAAGTATGTATGTAGAAAAGGTTTACAATAAAAATTTTTATATTCTTTCTCAAATGTTTTTTATTAAAATTTTTGTTTTAAATATTAAATTAATTCATAGAATGTATTGCTTTATCTCTTTTTTTATCGCGTTTCGTACTTATCATTTACATTTAAAACTGTGATAGTTATATTGATAGATAAAGTTACTGTTTATGATTTATCCTTATTACCTCTTCATTTATAATATAACTGTGTGTCAGTGACCGATTACAAATGAATGGGTTAAATAAATTATGTAGTGATTATTCTGATGAAAAATGGATCCCCCCAAACAGAGAAAGCACAACATGAATGTAACTAAAACATGTTCTCTAAACTTTTACCAAAATCACAGATTTTGTATCTTAAATTAGTCGATCTTTGGAAGCCACATCTCACAAGTATATATCATCAAATACAAAACAAACAAATACTATGGATATAGTTTCTTTTGGCGCTAGAGCGTGCTAAGTAATAATTTAATAAATACGTTTTTATCGATTATTTTTTGATGCTGAAAATTGCAAGCGTTGGAGTATCTAACGCTTTCTCGTTTCGAAATTCAGCCTTTTCTATCAGTGACTGTGGACTGCCGGTGCGTTGAAGCCATATTTTCCTGAATAATAAAAATAAAAATGTTTAATAACACCCTTAATTTTTTCAATAAAATGCATATTACGTAACGAATTGTTAAACTTACATTTCTTCGACTTTAATTTTTGTTCCTTCCATATAACCGAGAACAGTTTCTTGTTTCGTGTTCATACACCAACCAGTCAGTCCAAGTTCTCTCGCCTTAGATTGAGTGTACTGAAACCAAGAAATTTTCAATTATTTTTCCTAATAATAATATCTTTTAATATAAAAACTACAAATAGTGAATAATAAGATTAATATTTAATCAAATAAACCATTAGTCAGGATTTTCGGATGTTTATATTAAAATAAATAATAATGCTTGGTATAAAGTAATCACTCATTTTTCGTAGAAAAACACATTAAAGTATAATTATATAAAAACACTGTTGAAATTATTATTTATTTTTTGACATGGCACAAGTTGGTAATAAAGCTCGTATATCTAATGTCACTATGTATACTATGTATTTTCGTGCGAATTTTACCTGACAGCAAAGTGAAAGTGACTGCATAAAATGTATGTACAAGTTTTTATGGCAAAATCAAGTTACACGTACGTATGTACAACATAAAACAGTTTATCTGTGTTTGTGTAAGTATGAGGAAACCGATCGTATGACGTTAGCGGTGCGCCATGTAATAAAATATCATATCGCGAAAATCCGATCAAGTATCAGGATATTAGGCGCTAAGTAATTCTTACTTATATCGTGAGCATCATTATCGATCAAATTACCATGTATTAGTTTTCTTATTCAAGGTCATCAAAAAAAGAAAATTTGCGATAAAAAAAGTATCTTATATTTACCTTTCTCTATTTTGTTAATATTACTTTTGTATTAAAATTACGAAAAAACAATTCCCTGAATACTTGACTATTAAGCCAAGCCTTTCAAACTTTGGCGCATTTATATGAATGCTTGCACTTTCAGCACAGAGAGCGAGCCACCTTATTGATCGAGCCTCGGTCGGTAACAACACGAACGACGAATAAAATTATTGAATTCATCTCATAACCACAATCTCATCCTTACTCCTCATCACTTTGATGTTATTTCCATAAGCAAGCATCAAATTGAATTCTAAACAGTTTAAAATTATACTTAAATGACGGGACGATACCTTTCTGAAGAACACTCCTGAAATCACACAAACGGAAGAAAAATCAATCATTTTCACAGGTATCCGATAGCACAAAATACATAACAGACATTTTTCGCCGAAAATCCAAAATTCTCGGACGACCGACTTACCTTGCACTCTGCCGTGCACCTCGAAGTCGACTCCAACGGTACACATGTCCGGCACGGGCGTCCCTATGTGTCGTATGAGGATCAGAAAAGCCAAGAGCAGCGTCGAGTGCACCTCGAACTTCTTCAGGATGTCCGTGGCAATCATGTGGACGTAATTTCGCCGTAGCCAAGGTCACTAATAACAAACGAAGCGGCGAGCATGTTCCTCTAGCTATATAGGCTAGTGGACATGCCGCCGATACTGAGCTGCTGGTGTATTACACCTTGTTGCGATGGGTCTAGATGTCGCTGCTTTTAGTCAAACAACCCGGAGCGCAGGTGTATATATAGTGATATAGCTGTACTTAGTTGAGATCTGTGTTACTTTTGTCATTTGTGTTTTCCCTCGTTCTCAATTGCATCAGCTGTTGATATATTATCAGCCAAATATTTTGTTTCATTGTTTATGTTTAATAGTAGTATAATCTAAAACATTAACAAATTCTGTTAAAAAATGTTTTAATAATATATAAGAAGCACGAAAGTGCTAAATTAATAATTCATGAAATTTAATTAATTAAAGTACTTTAGTTATTTAAAAAAAACTAGCATATTATAAATACAATTATTAATCGAGAAAGATAATTGTGCAGCTAATGCTTCCCTGTTGAAAGGGTCCAATAAAATCTCATAAAATCTTATAAAATATCTGGCGATCTAATGAAGAAAAAATTTTCCTAGTAAACATTTAATATGTTTCTATGAGAACTTGAAAGTATACTATTTTTATATTGGTTTTAATTGAAAAATACGTATTACATCAAAGTTTTTACAAATATATAAACATGTTATAAGATTTTTCTGATAAAAAAGTTATAGGAGTTTATAAGAAAAGTGTTTATTTCAAATTAATGAATAATTCATATTGAACCATTTTATGGTTTTTAAAGGAATTACTGCTTATAGAAAAAATTAACAATATAATAAATTTAAATGGTTCAATATGTATTTTCCTATAGAAAAATTATATATATTTATTTGCATTACCCAACATAGAAAAATGTTTACAAGATTTTATTTAATCGTATTTTTTAAGACATTTCGGGTGCAAATACACGTATGAACGGATGTAAAAATATAAGTATTTATATGAATCTTTCGTCTTCTGCAAGAAACAGTTCTTCGGAACTCTCTTCTCTTTTGACATTTGCTGAATTGCCCAGGATGCTGATTACCGGATGAATGACTTTGCGATTTCCTAAATCTCCAAAAAATATTATAATTCACATTTACTTAAATTAAATTCTCAAAAAGTTAAATTTCATATAAAATTTCAATATGATTATGATAATTTTATACTAAAAAATGCAAAAAGAACCATTGCTTCATTATCAGAAAAATCAACTAAAACCATGCAGAAATCTAAAATATAGAATTCTTATAAATTCTAATTCAATAGTTAGATGCTCATTAAAATATTGCTAATTGATACCTGTAAAAATTTTGTGCAATAGAAAATTCTTATTGAAACCATTAATTTTTAATTCTCAAGGGATCCCCGTTTTGGTTTTTATTTATTCTCATCTAAACCAAACAGAAACAGATAAAAAATGTATCTGGTATTACTTATAAATTACCATAAAAATTTATTTGAAGTGGTTTTAATGGGATTTTTGGGGTGCAAATACACACCATAAACCTCATAAAAAAATTTGTTATTGGTATATATGAGAGTCTTTCAAAAGGGTTGCTTTCACATCTTTAAAGCCCTGCTCCCTTGCCCTTTAATTTTTAAAACCCATGTTTTTTCGCTTCGTTGTATTTTTACACGCGAGTAAAAGAAAATACACAAGTAAAGAAATGAATAATAATAATCCATCGTCCGCAGTCGCGCCAGCTCGATCGTTTCTCGTCCAGCCATTGGCCGTTCGATAATTCTCCCATCGCCAATAACGCCGTGCTCATCCGCGTGCGAAACTTTTTTGAACAACAAGTACCTGTGGGCAGTGAAATTTCATACGCCGCGCCAGTTAGAAACATCTAACGAAGCCGAGTAGGTTAAATTATCATGCGCAAAACTCGTTTGCGGAACTGTCTTTCGGCAAAACCGGTATGAAATATATAGGTTAGTCTCAACGTTGAAATTCCGTCGCGTTCGGTCCCACTGACATGATACTTAAGATATATTATCTTCTCTCTCGCTTGGTCTTTCGGTACTTCGTGACTCTGGTACAGGTTGTATATACTTACGTCTCTTTTGTCTCGCTCTCGCCGTCGCTGGAAAATGGAGCGTGCGCATTGGCAAGTGCGAAGTCGCCCGTTTCACGCTTGCGTTTCAAGCCCTGCTCCGAAATGTATTTTGGAGCATAAAACGGATATTAAAATTGGTAAACTGTAGCTGCGGTTATAACGAATCGTTACAATGCTAATAAGGTAGTGGACCCTGTTCTCGATAGGTACCCAGTTGTCGATAACTCGAAGGAATAATACGATTTTAGATATATTTTGAGCAATTTTTCGGTACGAGAAAATTATTTCTATATTAAGAATATATCACTGAATAAATATTTTGAATTATAAAAACTCAGTTAGCGCTACTTGTTAAATAGAAATTCACACTTCTTGGCACTCTCAGATTTGATGAGTTTCTCGACGTTTCCTTAATCACGATCGTAACAAACAGTAAACTTTAAAGTGACATTTTTGTAATAAATAGAACGTTTTAAAAAACTATAAAGCCAAGATTAGCTTTAAATTCAACAAAATAAGCGTAATCAAAAAGTTAAATTTTGATTTATTTACTTATAACTATTTTAATTCATATATCGACAACTCCGTCTTAATTATGCGTACGTACCCAGTTGTCGATAGTCAGATAATATATACAAAATACAAATAAATTTTTCTTTAAATGTTATTTCAATGCTTAAAAGTACTTAAGCACTACTTTTAATTAATAATTATGTAATTATAATAATCAAAATGTGTATGTTATTCAATCAAGTTTTGACATAACCTAGAACCTAACCTGAATAATGGGCTTGTTGGTATATCGAGAACTGGGTCTTTTGCATCTATCGAGAATTGCTCCGACTCGTAAAATGGTTATCGACAACTGCTCCCTCGGATTATTTTTTGGTTTATTGAATTTAGAAGTAAACAATACGTTAAAATTTCGTCTTTTTCGAGTTATTTGCTAAATAAGTATATTAATTAATAGTTGAAAACAAAAAATTTCAATTTTTTTAAAATTAAAGCATTTTTTATAGCGAAATAAGTTGAGTCTGTTACTAAGCTATCGAGAACAGGGTCAACTACCTTATTTAGCGATTGGCGATAAAGAAAAAGGAAAATGGGTAAAAGTTAGTTTGCGAAAACCAATGAAACATAATACAAGGATCACGTTTACGTCAGCGTAGAAGGGGCGCAGTAGTATATGTAAAGTAAGTACTGTACACAACAGTGATAATATAAGCTGTGTCTCGTTTTACTAAAACAAGCTAGATAATTAAATAAATAGAATTAATTATTACTTATTGATAATAATAGTTCTTCCCAATTTGACGGCAGTAAAGTGTAGAAAATAATAATTTATTTTATAACAATGAAGAAAATCTAGTCGATTGTTTATTATATTGACGTATCGTTGTAAAGAACCTGTAAAACAGTTAAAGAAAATATTCTAAAAAGATATGTTAGTTTAGAGAAAAAAAACAGAACACAAAAAATTAAAAAAAATGTTTTTTCAGCAATGGGCTTTCTGAATGACTTTAAAATTTAAAATTGCTTAGAATTACCATTTTCTATAAAGCTGAGTATAATTTTTTTTATATTTATTTTATCATTGGTTGTTAAACTTTCGTTCTTATATATTTATATTCCATTTTCCTGCCGAAAGTGTCTGATAAATACTAATTACTTTGACTTCTTGGTACAAGGTTACCTACCAATATCTAGGCGAAGTGAAAAAGATCCATTTCAATCGAGCCCTTTCTAGGGGATGTGGATGGGTCCCATACGCATAATTCTTACCATGGAAAATATTAAAGACTGTTTTCTGGTTGCAAATAGCAACGGAAACTTCTGAAATTTTAACCAGACAATTGATGCTTATACAATTTTCGGAGGGGGCATAGTAAGCCGTTCTTTCTTTCAAAAAGTATTTGCAATCACGAATATTTGTTTAAAATAGACAAGTCGATAATACAGATCCCTGTAAAAAAAGTTCCATTTAAAAAAAGGCTTACTACTACGCCCTTAGTTAAATTTTCAAGAGATTCCGTCATTAACTAGATTCAGAAAACAGTTTTGAAAAGTACCCCTTTTCACCTTCCCTCAATCTGGTTCTCCAACCTCATTATTCCAATAAGTACCGCGCTCATCTTCACTCAAAACAATCAATCCGCCTGTACTTATCACCGAAACTCCAACTGCACAACAGCTGCAGTCACGAACAGCTGAGTTTTGTGAACGGAGCCTTATCAGCCCGCGCGCAAGAGGAATAAAGACCTGCCGCCGCCGCTATACTGGCGCTCTCTGCTCTCTCTCTCTCTCTCTCTCTCTACAGAGACTCTCTCGCTGGCAGCGAGAGCGCGCTATAAGGTTCGCCCCACCGCCGCGGCCAGGCTCAGTGTCGAGTAACACGCACCGCGCGGCGGATCGCCGGATCCTGCAACAGTGCAACCGGAGACAGACAGAGAGAGACAGAGAGAAAGAGTGTCAATATATACACATACGTCCATAGCCCACGTTATCCACATCACAACAATCGACGTGTGTACACCCCGAGTACGCACCGTCGTCTACTTACAGTTTCCCATCCGTCGAGGGCGATACACGTACCCGCACGACACAACAAAAGCTCATCCATCGTCGACGGGCGAATCTCAACGGCGCAGTGTCAAGAGAGCGCGCGCTCTCCGCGGCAGATATAATCACGCGCGCGCGCGCCCGTGTGTGCCGTGTGCAGTCTCGCCTAGCGAAATATCGACACGATCGAGTACGCGCGTACTTGCACGCACCTATATATACACACACACACACACACACACACCTACGGTACGGACGAACACGCAGGGAGTATACACACAGGCGGAGTGTGTGCGTCGCGCCGCGTACCGCTGCACTGCAGTACATCTGTGTGTATCTCTATCCCTCGGGGGGTCCTTGACGAGGGAGCGACGGAGACGGACTGTGTGTATATATATACCTGCGCAAAGAGAGAAAGAGACCTGTGCACGTATATACGTATATACACGCGCGTAAAGTGCGTGCGCGAGATATATACACAGAGAGGACAGAGAGAGAGATATAGATAGGTGCACGGTATAACTATAGTGCGTTGCTTATATATATATATATATATATATATATATATATATATATATATATACGTGTACGTGTGTGCGCGCAGCAGCAGCCTTTTATTTTTCTTATATATACCCGTGTGCGTCCTCGGGAAGAGGGAGTACCTATATTATAAAGTCGCGTGTCCGGGTGTGCGCCACGGTAGTATGGTCGAGGAGGAAAAGGGCGCCGCTGGCGAGAGAAGCACGAGTAGCAGTAGCAGCAGTAGCAGCAGCAGCAGCGAGGCCGACGAGACGAGACTCGACTGAGATGTAATATAGAGGTCCTCCCTCGTGTGCCAGTGCATTGTGTACACATACACACACACACCTGTAATACACAGGAGAGAAGAAAGATCTACATAGTGCGTTCTGCAGCACTGTCATACGTACATACATACGCAGTGTCTGTATCTCTATTTTCTTTTTGGTTAGGTTAGATTACTATCCTAGTGTGTACATACACACACAGACGCGCGCGGGCAGTGCATTGCTGTATAGTGTCTAATACTCGTCGTCCGGGCGCACATAACCTCTCGGCACTTGGCCCGCGAATGTGGAACTGCTGACCGGCGGCGAGCGTCGTCCGCTGGTCGATGTGAAGAGAGAGAGAGAGAGAGAGGATTGGGTGTTTGGTATATACTGATAATCGGGATCCCATCGCGGAGTGACGGGACGATAGAGCGGCAAGGATGACGGCGATGCTGCTGTTCGTCGCGGAGCTGTCCTCCAACATCTTCTCCGTGCTCGCCGTGCTGATATGCTTCTGCGGCGTCTTCCTCTTCATCATGAGGTTGGTATTGCATATGTAGAAAAGTGCTTGTTTGCCTGTGATTGGTTTTTTTGTTTGTATGCGGTGGAGTATTGGGGGGGATTGTTGGGATAGTTGGATGTGGCGGGGAGGTATATACGGGTTGGAGTGGTAGCGCGATCCAGATGTTTCGATGGGTTTTAAACCTAGCAGCCGATTTCCAACAGCTGATCGTCATAATAGTAGAGGCTGGTTTAGAAGCGAGTTTTTTAAACGGTGCTCGGATAGGAATGATCTAAGGATTTGTTGTGGATCGAAGGAACTGTTACGAAAATTTAGCTCGATTGAAACATTCAAAGAATTTGTTTAAAATTTATAACAGTACATAATGAAAACAGAAATACTGGGCTTTTAATAATGCAGTTTGCACGTAGCTTTTCTGAATGATGTTGTTATTGTTATCGTGGACTGATAGTAGAGAATCTTTAATAAATATACACAAGATAAGAGCAGATGAGTTATACGTATAATACGATAGGGATCTGATATCACATATTACACTCGGTCACTCTTTTTACGTCGATATTTTTATTTTTAGAATTTGATTTATACATATATACAGAGAGAGATCCAAATTAAAGTTGGATGAGTTTGGTTTTAAATGAAAATTGATGAGTTTACATAAGCCGGCAGGTATCGCATGCGGTATATTAGGCTACTCGCGAATTATTTTCGTTTGCCCCTTATTTTTCGGATATGATTTGCGAAATTTGATCATTCTTTTTTTTACATAAGTAACTAGAATAAAGCATTTGACTTTTACGTAAAATATGCACTCGAGAGTGGACTCATTATTCCACATTGATGTGCACTTTTGAATATGTAACGAGAAATATTATTTAGAAAGGTATATACATTCTACAATTACACAACGGTACATCTCAATAATTCAAGTCGTACAATTTACGATCAAGCCGGTGATTCATATTTGTTTTTAAAAGTGCCACTAAAACCACATGACGAAACATTTGTCTACTACTTATTTCTCAACAAACTACACGACACGGAGTTTGACCGCTGTTGTCCAAAAGCACGATCAAAGCCTCTCCGCATTCAAATCAATTACACACAAACAAAGCAGCTATTGCTCTTGAGTGCAACGATCGTCGAAGTATTCTAATAATCGTAAGCCGCTCGTCTCGAATCTCGCATTCGCCGCTGCGGATGATTCACTCTCGCATTATACGCATACTTACACCGCGGTGCAGTGCAGCACTGCGCAGAGACGACACTTCCTCCCGATGGTGTTCGCGCGGTGTTTATCAACGAATTTTCGACGAGTTTTTGCCGAGGCGATTTGTCGCGTACGGCCCCCGCGTGCGCCCGAGAGGCGAAAAGTTTCCATCTGCAGTGTCGAATCGATTGCCTCCTTTTCGGTGCGGCACGGAAGCCGCGAGGCGCGCGTGTTTTCGGCATTAATTAACGGGCACTCGCCAAAATGCCGCAGCCGCCGAGGCGTAGTCTTTATTGACACTGATAAAGATTATTCGCGGCTCGATGAGAATTAAAAATGAATGATGTTTTTGGCATAGGTGTGTTTCTATATTCGACTGATCGAAAAATGAATATTTTACTTTGTTAATTTGAATAACTAAGTGTCTTTCGGTCCAATGGAATGGAAAGATATAAACTATAGTGCATATTATAACCATCACTCGAAACTCAAATTTACGTTAAAACTTATATATATATACATTTTTCAAGGTTTAGAGGAGTTACTTGAGTTTAAAGTCGAAAATTGACAAATATTGAGTTTATAATATTATGAAGTTGCTATTTATCTTTATATATATTTTTTCAATCGGATATCGATAGAAAAATGACGCTGACCACTAAAGTACACGACCAATATATACCTGCGTGCAAGCAATACCTTAAGCCGTTTTAAAATCCACCTGAATATATCCTGATAGAAATTAATCTCATTTGTAGACTAGTACTTGGCTATTAAGAGTTATCAGTGCACAATAATGGTCGACTATTGCGCTATTAATGATATTATGTCTACCATGGTAACAAAAAAAAATTGTTGATTATTAAAAAATTAAATAATTAAATTACATATTCTATTAAGAGGACAACAAGGGATTGAATATTGAAAATAAATATAAATGTATATTTTAAAATAAATATAAATAAATAATAAAAAAAAATATATAAATTTTAAAAAATTTCCTTTAAAGCTAGATACTTAAATTTGATATATGCACATTATGATACATTACGAGTAATTACAAATTATTCTCATTTAGTTCGCTCACAAATTTCTGAATTACTAAAACCAAAGTTTATATTTTTAACGAATCGATCTGAAATTTCTAGAGGCTGTTTATTACATTTATTACGTTTGTCTGTATGATCAGAATATTAAAATATTTAGTCCAAGTGTATTTTCTTATTTTAGCAGTCGTAAAAATATTTGAGATTGACATTTTACCAATAAAATTAATACTTTGAAATTTTGGTGACTTGATTGTAATAATAAACAACTTTCGCAAGTTTTAGATTGATTCGTAAAAAATTTGCTCTGCAAACCCGTGGTAGTTCACACTAAAAGAGAAAATTGTCCTTGAAATATTTTTAAATAACTCATGAGGTATCATATTGTACTTAAAAATTTTATGAGTGCACTACGGGAAATAATACGAAATCTCTATAAGACTTTATCCAAAATAAAAAGCTATTTTATAGCTTTCTGCATTTTTATCTATTGTACTTAAAACTTCTTTTTTGAGGTCTCTCGGTGCGGTCAGCGTTTAAAAAGGAGATTCGGCTTTTACAAAAAGAAGATTCTCCTTTATTTAAGTAGGTAGCTGTAAATTTTTTTTCAAAATGCTACTTTCGCATGTTTGAAAAAGCGATTCTAGCATTTTTTTCCTGTGTCTAGCTTAAAAGGAAATATTTTAAGAAGGCTTTAAACATTTATACTCATGTTCAAGGTTCTACCCCCGTCTTGTCCCTTTAACAAAAGCTTTTAGTTTCGAAAATGCTTTCAACGTTATTTATTTTGGTTTGAATGAACCGTAATTTATTAACGTGCGTCCAACCAATATAATTACCGAAACATCCTCATCGACACTGATAAAGATTCTCCGCAATCCATGAAAAGCAAGAGTGAGCGAAATTTTTGAAAAGCGAATGTGCATCCTCCTTTTATAAACGACTAATTAAGATAATCTCACGGAAATACAAGAATAGCGCCCGCGCACAACTGGTTTCGCGCGTATAAATTTACACCGTCAACTCTTCTGTCCTCTTGATTTCATTCGTAAAAATTTATCTTCCCGCGAACGCCATCTTATAAGCGTACGACGATTTATGCGCGCCGATATTCCCGAATAAAAAGAACCGCTCGGCGAGCATCGGTATAAAGTTAACCTCGCGAACCGCGCTACGTCGACCTCAATCGGCGCCAAAGTGGAATCCTTTTATTTTTTATGAATAAAAAAAAAGAGAAAGTTTCGACACATTTTTTTTTCAACGTGCCTCTCGCGCGCGCCGAGGTTGTAAAATTTCCATACGGACGGCGGGCGCTCACGAGCATTCCCTTGCGCCCGCGCGTGGCGCTGAAATCTCTTTGAAAGAGAGAGAGAGAGGAGTAAAAAAGAGAGAGAGAGAACTACATTCGCCCGCTGAGCGATTTTCTCGCGGCCGAGATATATCCTATACGTGCACATGTATATACTATGTATATCTATACTCTTCCTTCGTGCCGTGCACATGTATATACTATGTATATCTATACTTTTCCTGCGTGCCGGCAGTATAGTAACTATTTTGCAGAGTGTATTTCGCGTTGTTTGCCGTTCAGCTACTTACTGCGTGTATATGTTTTGACGTTTGTAAGATTTTTGCGTTGGAAAAGTTTGTAAGACTCTCGGTATATTCTTTTGTAGTCGGGTATAGACTATTTCTTTCAAGTAACATATTTGCTTTGCTTTCGATCATAAAGTTATTTCTTTGAGAAGGATAATCATTAATTATAATATATTTGAATGGTCCATTAAACAGTCGTTAATTTACTCAGAGTTATTATTATCACACCTCAGCATCTCATTATCGAACGATTCGATTTTTTTTACATTTTATCTCGAGAGTTTTGTTTATCAAACCTCGGCGAGATTCTGGATTAAGACTTGGCGAACGCTTTTGCGGTGTTCGTTAGGTTGACCTTGATTTCCATTTGAAATCCGTATACCTGTCATCGAAGGAGTAACAGGAGAAGTCGAATGTGGCCTACTTGAGAATTAATGTTTTCGGTCCAGCCGCATATATATATAGCAAGGCGCGAACACTTCGTGCCCGTATGTAGTGGAAAAAATTTCGTCGCACTGACGCACGTATTTGATCAGTGTCGACTCTTCCTGGTTCATATGTGTTCGAATTTGCATAAATAATTATGGTGATGGTCTTCGTTTTTCTTCTCTTTTCAAATGTTTGTTTTGGTGTACAATTTGTATATCACCATTATTATTAGATTTGCTTGTATAACAGTCTTTCATCTACATAATTAAATTCGGTGGAATTGTTAATTTAAATTTAACATTATTCGAATTTCGTTTCCGCTCTTGAATGTAAATATTTACTCGTGTAGAAAAAAAAAGCCAAATAGTTTCACCTGAGTCAAGTGGACGAAAGAAGAATACTCTCGCCTCATGAATAATGGGAATTCCGGGGTTGAATCATTGTTTTAGGCTTTTGAAACCGAAAGCAGGACAAAACGAACGGCCAACTATTTGGGATATTTGAATTCCAAAGTAAACCCTGCAGCCATTATCTCCAATTATTTTCAGTCTAAACTTGAAAGCGTCGTTTCCCATTCTATAATTAGACAAAAAACACCCAATCCCAATTGTTATCTCATCGATTCACTGTCATTATTTACACTCTAGCGGCCTACGAGGTATTATCCAAGTTACGCCATACTCAAGCCAGTATTGAATAATGCATTGCATCCCATTATTATCAACACTGGATGATTTGAAATTTCTCCTCGGTACCTGTGCGCGCAGGACCTCGCTTGCACGGCGCCGGCGCACACTTGCAGCGTCATCTCGTTAATGCCTCCTCCTCGAGGAAGCGTCCGCCGATCACAATTACATAAAGAGCACCGGTGCAGCGGCCAATATTCCGCACACATTAACCATCCCCGAAAAGAAAAAAAGGAAAGACCATAGTCGAACGTGCCTTCGTCATCCACTCGCTCGTAATTTCCTCCTAGCGAGCGCTCATACATAACCCCCCGCATCGTTAGAGGAAAGCGGTGTGCTGTAAAGTCGTGTGTGTACCTGATGCTTAGGGTCCATTCATATAGTGGAATATTGGGGATGATGGGACTGGTTGGGCCTGAAGTGACTTGACTCGACTAGAAGGAAACGGAATGGAATCCAGCTATATACCTAATTAAACGTAATAAGTTATCGACAGGATATGGTTTATTGGCATTATAAGTAGTGATATTTACATGACTGGAGGAATATAGATTTTGGCAAGAATTGTTTAATTTAATATTGCTAAGAAGTCGTGCACATGTCAACTTTTTGTGGGATATAAAACGCACACGTGTACTGCACAGCGTCGAAATTTATAAGAATTTATTGAAAGAATCCATTGCCGTAAGGTGGACTTTGCTCCAAAGTTTTTTTTATCTATAATAGAAGAATGTTAAAAAGGGCGTTATTTTTCACACTTCGATCGAGGTTTCAAACTAGATAGATCTATATAGTTCTAAATTATTTTCTACCATGGAACGTTTGCTTATTTAGGCTAAATTTCATACTTTTTAAAATTATTATTGTTATTAAAAATATAGACTATTGATTTTAGAAACTTCAACAAGAAACCTTGATTTACTGTGAGATATATCATACGGGAATTCCAGGTTGACAAAATAAATACCTAGTTTTTTTCCAGCCAAAGGGGTCAGGCCTGGGTTAAACCCAAAAAAATAACCAATACCATATTTACTAAAGGAACTTTGATCCTCACACAATTCTAGGTGACAGGATAAACGAAATTTTTTTTTCGTCGGTTATTCGCCTTCTTTTGATATGTATTACAAAAAGAGCGGAGTACTTTTTCGTTAAAATTTTTTTTATTCTTCTTTTTCGTGTATACAATCAATTTTTGTTAAATATTACAGAAAGATTTTACAAAATCGATTGGATCTCCAAAAAAAATAATAAAAAAATTTTGAAAGAAAAATTTCTCTGCTCATTTTGAAATACATGTCAAAAGGAGTTCAATAACCGTCGAAAAAAAAAATTTCGTTCATGTCACCTAGAATCGTGTTAGGAACAAAGTTCTTTTAATAAATATTGTATTAAAAATAATGATTTATTATAACGCGCAGGATCAAGATTCTGAGGTTTTACAACGGTAAAATTTATAATATTATTGTGTATTGATAGTATAACATTTTTCAGAATGATTGCTTTAAAACATAAAAAGTTCTCTACACAGAGAGAATTTTCTAATAAAAATTATAACGAAATTCAGGGTAAAAATTACCGTAAATAACTATAAAGCTGGGACACTCCTACTTTCTGGCACTTTTTACTGATATTTTACTATAAAAATTACCTCATTGACTATAAATTTTACCGCACTGAATGGTAAAATTTGCCTGATTTGAGAAAAAGAAGATAGCTGATAAAGAAAACAACTGAGCGTGTACACATTTTAGGTTAACTTAAATATAAATGTGTATAATGTACTTATTTAAATATTAATGATACTGCTACAACAATTGGAAGAAAATCCAGATTTTTATAAAATATTTCATACAAATTTTACCACAAATTTTGGTTTTCTCTAAGATTTATACAGGGAACTTTTACTCTACGGCAGGCAAATTTTACCCTTCAGTACGGTAAAATTTATCGTAAATATCAATAAAAACTGCCGGAAAGTTAGAGTGTCCCAGCTTTATAGTCATTCACGGTAATTTTTACTGCGAATTTCGTCATAATTTTTATTAGAATATTCTCTCCGTGTAAACTCATAAAAAGAAATTTTTTTATTGGGATTAACCCGGGCCAGCTCCCTTAAAGAATTCAAAGAAACAATTTGTTAGTACATACGCATAAAGATAAAACATTTTACAAAAGCTAAACCCCCGTTCTTACACATACATAACATTACATCTAAAAACCTACAATGGCTAAAAAGCATATATACCCTACTCAAGTAAACTCAAGTATCCTTAGATCTTATTCAGTCGACTTGAATCAGATCACCTCTACTCCCAAAGTCCCAACCAATCCCATACCCCTCTTATATCTCACTATGAACGGACCCTAAAACTCCTGTCGGAATCTCCCCAACGACGGGCACAATAGATTCTGCAGCCGCAGCAGACAGCGACGCCTGTGTATACAGTCTCGCAAGAGATACAAGGCACTGGCAAGAAAGGCTCGGCGAGCGCGCGCGAGAGAGAGACAGCCGAGAAAAAGAAAAGGAGCCTATAGGCTATAGCTAGGCTAGCTTATAACGCGCGCGCGCGCGGGCTATCAAGTTATGTAATGTATTACGCCGGTTTCGTAATTGACCGGGCCCCGCGTTGCCGCCGCCGCCTCGTTTTCTCGGTGCACCAGCGGCAGCCGTGGATTCCTCGTGGCGCGCTGGCCGACTCGAGAAAACTCGCTCGCGATTTATGCAGAGGTGTGTGCAGGGTGACGCTGGTTGGCTAAGGAGAGCATGCGAAAATTCGCGAGAGACTGTTTTTTTTTCAATGTATGACCCGAATGTGGAAATGGCTTTTTTTGTTGTCGTGGCCGTGGGTTTTTACTCGGATGTGGGTTGTCGGGTTGCGAATATTCATGTGTCGGGTTGTTTGCGTTCTGAGTTTGATGGGGATTTTTTGTTTGGTGGATTTTGAGCATAGCGGTGTTTGTAATTTGTTACTAGAACTGGATTCGGGCTGTGATATACTCAAAAATGAAACGTTATAGAGATATTAGAAAGATCTTATTAGAACCTGTAAGAATTATCGATTTCAATCAGGAGGTTTTAGTCAGGTGGTTATTGCATGAAAGTGATAATCACGCGAATCAAGTGAATATGAATATTTTTTATAAATAACATCAATAGTTATGACTCTGCGTAATTTCAGGTTGGCTCATTAACCAAATATGTAAGATGCAAGGTGATTCAAACTCGAAATGATTTTGCCCAAAAGAGTTTAAGAGAAAACTAAGCGTATGTTTTAACGATCATCCAAAATTCAAAATCACTTTCAATATTGTATAAAAACGCTAATATTGTTTATATTATATTCCAATAGCTTTAAAATTTGTTTAATTGTCTGTAAATCTTCATTTTATATGTAATAAGTTGTTTAAAATTTCATAAATCAAATTTTCATCAATTTTTTAATACACTACTTTAAGATTTGAAAATGGATTACAAATTATTGGGCCCACTAGAGTAGTTACCTAATCTCTACCTTTGTGTCTATACAGAGATTCTTTTTTTTTGTTTAATTATTGAGAAAGAAACGATAAGAATTATCGTACACTCATAGATATCGATAAACGTGGGACGATTTGACAGTTCGGTGCTTATCAATGGTTGTAAAGTAAATATAACAGAAAAGTACGATAACATAAATGCATGTGCTTTTATTGAAAATTTTCTCTGCCGTGTGAAAGTTTCCTTAACATTTTGACTGGATACCACAGGCTCAAGTGAACAGCTGGCTGAGTCAGGTTGATAGTTCACTAGGTAATAAACGTGTTGTGCAAAAAACTGACAGTATCACTAAATCATATAGTGATATCATAATTAGACAGAGCAAGAAAAAAGCTCATCAAAGATTTTTTGTCTATTAATTAATTGAGACGCTACGGAGTCATCAGTGAGTTCAAGTACATTTTTCTATTACGAGAAAAACGTGTTTAAATCTTCGAGAACATTAAGAATTACCATATAAAGCGGAACAAGTGTAATTAAGCAATTTGGTTTAATTAGTTATAATCGCTTTTATCGCGCTTTATCGCTCCGTTACAGCATTTTTCACGGCTTCATTTATTAGACACCGCTGTTAACTCGATTTTTCTCCAAATCGTCACATGCCACATGTCCATTACCTTCATCACGAACGACCATAACATCTTCCTTACACACAGAAACAACAAAACACCGAGAACGACACGCTCGCTCGCCGATTACACTCGACGTTGTCGCTCTTCTTCTTTCGCGCAACTCTCCACTTCACATCGTCTCGAGAGAGAGAGAGAGAGAGAGGAATCTCCCGCGTGCGCAGTCTCTTTCATCTCCGCACGTATACATGTATACACACGCACAATTACGCGTCGTCCGTCCGCGCGTTACGCGTGCACACGGCCATTGTGCGTTATATATACATATACATTGTACACCGTGCACGGATAAAGAGAAGCGATCGGCGAGTGCGGTTATCTAATTTCGTTTACATAATTATAGGGGGGGGGGGGGGGACTCTCGCGCTTCTGGTGAGAATCTCTTTCTCTCGCGCTCGTGCTTCCTGCCGCATCGGTCGCCGAGGCTTCGGGTCTTCGGCTATGATATACTACCCCGGAGGAGACAGTTCATTGTCTGGCACGTGAAAAGGAATAGATAATTGGATTTTCCCGCCATTTTCGCCTTCTTCTATTTTTGTGAAAGCTTTTGTGTCGCTGACTGTTGGCCGGGTTGCAGCGCGTCACGTGAGTCTGACGGCTGTGCTCCGCGCTTTAAAAAGCATTTTTATTTCAGGCGTTTATCGCTGCATAATGGTCTCGCTGCTTTAATTAGGGGTTTCGCATTGTTTCGTCTACTTCCGAGTGTGTTTTTTTGGTTGGTGGGGTAGAAATTTGTTGAATAAGCCGGCTGGGTTTCTGTATTCTTGTCTTAGAAGTAAACTGAATATTTATTTATCTTATAAAAATGTTTGATGTTGAATTTTCGTAAGCTTAAAGGAGTAGGATAAAGTACCCTTTGTAGACGTAAAAACATCGTGTAATTAAGAAGATTTATCTGCATGTTTAAGGAGGATTTTAATGAAATTTGGTATACCGATAGATATCGTTATAAAATTAATTTAGTTAAATTTTCGCGAGCCGAGGATACCTTAGAATCGAGATATTAATATTATATTTTAAGATATTTACTAGCATGGAATCTTATTTATGATAAAGCACATTTTCACCGTTTTCATTTGTTAATTCAAAACCATAAAGAAAACCTTTTTCTTGAAAATGTTTGTGTTATAAGAAAAATATATGACGAATATTTATTGCGCTTGGGAATACACAAATAGGTGCTTCTGAATGTAAGAACTAATTAAATGATACAGAAAAAGAGGTGTACCTCAAAAACAGAGTCTAATTAGTGTTTGTATTGAACTTTTTATACATATATAAGATGAGTATAATTACTTGAGTTGTGTGCATAATCATAATTTCTTATATGTTTATTGATACAAAAAGTTACATAAAGTACAACACGCAAAGAATATAATAAAAAAAGTGCACATGTCTTGACTATATCAACCTGTATACCAGATGAACCTCCTTAAGTCCAACATTGTTATTTGATTTATAAAATATAGCGACACAAATCTTTAAACGTGTTTTTCTTAAAATACATTTTTTCAATCGGCAACAATATCACAACTCAAATAATTTACGACCGATTTACTTACATAATTCTCACAGCATCTTTAAAATTATAGATAATTTATAGGAAACTTGTTTATCTATAAAAACGAAACTCTTTTGAAATGCTAACACATTTCTTTAATAAATATTAGATGGAAAATGAAAATAATATATGTTAAATTTTGTCCTACTTTCAAATATCGACCACGTCTACTATTTGCCGCAGTGAATAGTTTAAAGCAGAACTGAAAATCAATTTTTCATGGCGTAAGAAACATAAATTTATAAAAAGGTATAGGGACTAAATCAGTTTTTAAAACATTTTACACATATTTTTTTTAGAAAAAAATTCATTTTGTATAATCAGCCAATGTATATTTATGACCTCAGAATCCTGCAATGTTATTATTGAGGTTGTCTTTAGACTCATTATTAAGCATAAGTAACTAATAAATTACAAAATTAATTAAGGTTGTTGAAAGTATATGTTACTGCGTATGTGTTTTCAAATTTTCAAATTTTTCTAGCACTAATGCTCCTATTACACACTAATTAGCTAAAACCAAGCCAAAGCATTAAAAACAATCCATCATTTTCTCACCAATCCTTCCATCAACGCAACACCTATACCTACAGCAACAACCCTTGTATCCCGTCGTTCCCGAAAATTGCAACGCGCGAACATCGATAGCCTCTGTTGCTGTCGCCGTCATAGCCCACGCGCGCACCATAACAGCTACATCCGCGGGGAAATTCCCCCGACGCGAGACCGCATACGGGGGCGAGGCTCACGGCGTTGGCCGTCGTGTATACACGCCTTGTAGTAATTTTGCGTAAACGTGTTTTGCAGGAACATGATGGTGCTGCGGGTCCACGGGGACGACCTGATGTTCGGCGGGACGAGCGGCGTCATGGCCCACTCGCCGCGCATACCACAGATGAAGATGATGAAGGTCCACATACCCTTCACCTTCAAGCTGCACGAGAGCTTCAAAAGCACTTACGCCGGTGAGTTGAGTCCAAGGATGATGCGTTTTTGTTTGCACGGGGGGGATAGGTCCGCGTGCAAGTTGAATGCAAGAAAGCAGTAATTTGCATGTTGGGCTGGCGCTGTACGGATTTTGGAAGCTCCGCAGTTTTATCTTTTGTTGCGCAAATTGTTTTTACAATCTTGTGAAATTAAAATATACCTTTTTTTTTACAAAATATCTATTTTATACATTTTTTCAAAGTTTTTTAAAAGTGTTAATTGTGAGTAGAAATCAAGCTCTTCGCTTAACATTTAGATTAAAATAAATTTTAAAGTATAATTATGTACGTGAAAAATCTCAATGAAGAAAAGTCAGTGTTTAAATCACTTACAATGCATTGATACGAATATTAAATTAATAATATAATTGATAAGATTAAAAAATTATCAACAAAAGTGATATTAAATCTTGTCATTAAAGAGTTATCTACAATCAAATTATTCGTAGACTTAAGCTGTTACTCCGGGCACAGATTTTTAAGTTATTATACACTGCGTAGTTTATCATGTTACTGTTCGGTATCATGGATGACTTTTAGTAACTTCTACTATTTTTAAATGATTTTATATGAAAGATTCCAATATTAGGATATAAAAATTAGAGTAAAATGAATTTTTTTAAAATAGCCTTAAGTGATTTCTCCCGGAAGCCGTAGATACTACGTACGTAAATAGTGCAAAAAACGTGGATGAATTAATTAAAAACTTTGACGCAAGGAATAATTTGAACATTAAAAACTTGCATTGCAAGATATAATACTACTTTTCTAAATAGAAAAAAAAAACAACAATGTTGTGAAGTAAATTATTTTTTTTATTAACAAATTATTTATATTAATTTATTTTTTATTAAATCTTTTTTAAGTAAGAATAATATTGTGTATAATGTTTAATGAATAACGGTGCAGTATAAATTTACCTTAAACGAATAGAACGAATAAAATTATAAATCATTTTTTAAGAAACAGAAGCTTCTAGATTTAAGAATGTTTTCGACCTTTATTTTGATTTTAGTAAATCGTAGGCGTAATAAAAAATGTGTTATTACGTTATTTTAGTAATTGCTGTTATAAAACTCTCTCCACGTACATTGCGTGAATTTGCCATATTAAGTAAGTGGATACGTTACCATATATTGTAAAAGAAGTGCATTTTCAAGCAGTAGTTGCGTACGTGACCGCGAAAGTGACTCAGTGCATCTACGAGTTAATAATAAGCGATTAAATGGCATGCTTACGAGTATCAAGCTCGCGTTAATGAAGTTCTTTTTGTGATAGTGTCAAAGATTGTCACTGGAGTACTGATAATCGTTAATTACTTCATAAGAAAATATTTTTGTTAAATGGACGTAAAAATTTCTAATCAGACTATATTATACACATTTTAAGCATAATACCACTTTTTTAAATGATATAATATATATGTTAAAAGGGTATATCCCGTTCATAAAAGTAAAATGAAAAAAAAATAATATATTTAAATCAGCTAGAAACTTTTAAAGCGGACGAAAAAAAGTTGTTTGATCATCTATCAGTCAACAACATATCCTTAAAATCCCAGTAATTTCATAATTTCCTCAAAACACAGGCGAATTTTCGAAATCAAGAAACAAATTATTCGAATCACTGTCGAATTGCACGTCGAGTCATATACAATGCCCCAAGTTGCCCAAGTATATAAACACACCGCGGCCTATGCCTTTGGCTACACTAATACACTTCTACACAGCGCTGAAGTTCATCGCCTCGATGATCACATGTGCGCGAGATCTTCGAGTTTGCGCAAGCCATTAACGTCAGTCCACGAGAAGGCTTTTGCTGCTCCGCGCGCTGCGTTACCTTTCGAGTTAACGCGCGCATTTCGACACTTTTCACGCGTGCACACTCGCGTTCTCTTGCAAAAAAAAAAAAGAAACACGGGTCCTGCGCAATTTTCGCGAAGATGTCCCGTGCGCCGCTGAACGCCGCCGACCTCTCGATTCTCGAAACTCGAAGTGCTGTTGTTGAACGTCGTTATGAGAGGTCAGTGGTTCCGAGGATCGAGAGGCTGAGTTTCGAGAGGTGAATGTGGAATCGCGATACTGGACATGGAGGAAAATTTTGAAATCTCATCTGATGTAATGGAGTAATTTTAGATTTTGAACTTTTGGAGAATATACAGTTATATAGTGCTTCATTTCGTATATGAGCGATGTTATGATATATACTTTTTAAAAGTTCATATGTTCTTTAGATAGTCTTCAATATGCATTTCTAATGAAAATCATATTTAAGGGAATGTCGGAGTCCCGCCTCCCTTTTTGCTGTCCAACCTATTTTGTAATTCCAATTGTTTGTAAAAACTACAAGTCCAACTGACTTTATTTTGTACAGATCAATTCATTATAGTAAGCACTACAGCAGCCTGTTACGAATCTTACTGTAAAATAACATTATAAAAAGTTATTAGCAAAAGTTTGGTACGATTGAAATTTTGAGGTTAGGTTTCAATGCGTAAACACCCTACCGTATTTCCAATTAATTAGAAAAATAACTAAACCAACTTTATCTTGCAAGCAAAAGTTTTATTCTATAGAGCACTACAGCGCTCTGCTCTTGATTTTTTCGTGCATTCTATTTTTCAAAAGTAATCACTAAAAGAAAAAACACGATTTCGGCTCCGATATCCCCTTTAATTACACTAATTAAAGGAAATTATTCCACGAAAGTGAATAGTTGATTAAAATAGCATTAAATTTTGTCTTTTATCCAAATTTGATTCAAAGAGGTAAAAACACAGAATTTTAATTATTAGTAAAAAAGCGTAAGTTTTGATGAGAACGGCAGTGACTCAAAGTATCAAAAGAGGGAAAGTGTTTTGTTTATTATTTCCTTTTACCCAAACCTGATTCGATGAGATTTAATCATTAATTAAAGGAAATTATCCCACGAAAGTGAATAGTTGATTAAAATGGCATTCATTTTTTTCTTTTATCCAAATTTGACTCGGAGAGGTAAATACACAGAATTTTAATTATTAGTAAAAAAGCGTAAGTTTTGATGAAAACGGCAGTGACTCAAAGTGTCAAAAGAGGGAAAGTGATTTGTTTATTATTTCCTTTTACCCAAACCTGATTCGACGAGATCGATAAATGCAAATTGAATCATTAATTCACTATCACCGAGTAATAAAATAAAATTCACAACAATTGCGAAACTATTTATTTATTGCAGAAATGCTTGGAGCGAATTCAATATTCGTTGTTATTTAAAAACACAAAATAGTTTAATCCTCGATGTATAACTTGCTTGCAATTTGAATTTCAAATATCCTTACCGCGAATCGCTCCCCGCCACGCTGATTACCAAACGAAGTTAACGGGAAACCAATTTCGAAGATGAACTGAAAATAGGCTATATACATACTCGTCCCGCAATATACTGCAATCTAACTTTGCGGAAAGTTGAGAAACCGAGGACTTGCATCCATTTCTCTTGACGAAAATTGCATCACTCGCGCACGCTCGCACACACATCCTCTTCAATTTGTTCGCAAACGAGCGAAATCACATTCGCGAAATAATAAACATTCCCTCGCGCCTAAGCGCGCGCTCGCACAACGTCAAATATTGGCTTATACTATCGATCGAGGCATATACACCGCACACACACACACGGCGAAGAAGCGCATCTGACCTGCGGGGACACGCGTGGTCAAGGTGAGAGACTCGTGCGCTCGCTCGCTCGCGCGTGAATTTCGCAATTTCGTTTTCTTCGCGGACTCGCATACCGATCAAGTCTTCTCGCTCCTGGCAAGTCGATAACCTAAATTCGTCGCTCGGGGGGACTGGTCCTCTCTCTTTCTCTCTCTCTCTCTGCCTCTTTTACTTTTACCTCCAGGGCTGCTGTGATCCGTGTATCTTCTGGGATACCGTTTTTTTCTTCTAAAACGCGATTTCGCGTTATTTATGTGTATAACGTTATTGGTGCTATTGGAACATTGGCTGACCTTGAAAACGAAAGAGGCGCCTACCCCGTGAGTTTGCTGGAACTTTCGACTGATCGCGGCCCGTTTCATGTTGAAATCGCGCGATATACAGCCCCGAGACCCGTGCGAGCGACTTTTAATCGATCGAACTTGTTTCGTTAGAACGCCCATGCCTATGCAGCGACCGAAGTTTCGAAGTGCGCGCATACTCGACGAGTGTCCTAATAGAAAATGGAAGGTTTTGCTAGTTGAACGAGATATAATTTCAAACGTGCGCGCGCGCGCTCGAGCTTTGCGCAATTTTCATATATATACACACACCTCGGCGCGCATGATTTTCGACAGAAATTCGAGTCGTGACCCAACGCAGATCACCAGAACTGGACGACCATGGTTCCATTTATTGCTCCACGCGCGCGCGCGCACACGTTACGTCTCGCTCTTTTTTTATTTTTATTATCGTTTTGCTTATATTTGTGTACGTGTGTCCGCTCACGCTTACTGAATCGTGAGATTTCAAGAAAAATCGTATTTACTAAATAACGAGAAAATGCTTGTTGCTGGAGACTTGGTTTATTGTATATAACGTTTGACAGATGCAACAGAAAATTCCGGAAGAAGGAAAGAAATTTGTATGCACAAGCCATTGTGCGATTATCGAAATATTTTGAAAGCCGTAAAGGCTATCAAGTATTGTTGATTTCGTATTTCTTATGGTGACGAATGGACGTTTTATCGTGATTTATTGACATTGTTATTGATGTTAATGTAGGTTATCTTGTCTTTTTTAAGACATTCATCTGTGCACGTTGTTATTTGCTTCAAAGCGGTGTGTGAAACTCTTATTGATTGTAGTATCGATCAAAGCGTAATCATTAGAAAATGTTAAACTTTAAAATGATAGAATGTTTGAATTGTTCATGCAATGTTGATAAATAGAAATAAATTTAAAGTTCTATCACTCCAGTGAATAAGCAATTATAATTTGGACTATAAATAAATACTTGTTTACGTCTAATGCATAGCACATCTTTAAAATAATCGCCTGTTGATTTTTATAAATGTACAACAATCGACAATCGTTCATCTTACTTGCAAAATATGCATTCACCGCCAAGACAAAACAATTCTTAAAGGGTTTTTTTTCGAAGCGTTAAAATTGTCATTTCAAAAAAAGACCTTCCTCCCAGCGCTCTGCTCACTTTACTTTGTGCGCCAAAATAAAACACTAAGCAAAGAGTCTCATGTGTGCGCAAAGAATTTGCATTCGTTCTTCCGAGCAAAATACTTTATTGCAGTGCATTGTGCGGCTCTTAGCCGAGCGCAATCCGTTCGAATCGCGTTTAAGTTGACGAAAGACAAAGCCAGCGAGAAACACAAGGCGCGGAACAAGAAGAGGAAACGCGAAGTAAAAAAAAAGCCCGAGAGGCGAAACGAGAAAGAAGAAAAACTGAATTGCACGCTGCAAACGAAATTTCCATCGACAAACGCAGGCAGCCAGCCAGCCTCGGCGATGGCAATTTCTTCTGTTCCATTTACAGCGTCGCGACGACACGACGATCATGGGTGAAAAAGGTCACCCGAGCTTTTTTATTGCGCCTCGCGCACGACGATCTTTGTTTGTGCATCTGACGTGAATAATAAGAATGAGCTGAAAAGAGAGCGAGAGGAACGTGGGCAGAGCGAGAGGGGAAGTGAAAAGGATGGCTCGCGAGAAGTGGGGTGCGAAAGATTTATTTCACGTATTCACACCGTATTTGCGCGCGACATTATGGAACAGTCCAGTCGCATGGAACACAAATTAAGAAGTATAAGTATAAATACGATTGAATCCGTGCTCTCGAATCACATTCATCTTTCAATTCTATAATAAATATTTAGAATCTAAAGCCAAAATGTAGACGAATTTATTGTTATACGAACATTGTGGTGTTTCAATATGAAATGCTGGTGTTATCATTAGAAGGAGGCCAGCATTCCTACCCCCATAAAAGTTTGTCTCTAAAGCCTATAATAAAAAAGATATAGCGCCTACTATATATAGCAAAACAATCAAAATATTTTTACTATATTGGACTTGAATAGAAAATGATCAAATAAATTGAAGATTTATACTGCATAAGAGTTAATAATTCGAGCAGTAAAGAAAACTGCTGACAATAAACGCAAACAATGCAGACCTGCCGAGCACGATTACGCCGATGCACTAAAACCATCCCGATCCAAATTCACAAAAGACAAAACACGCGCAGATAGCGAGAGCATGCATCACACACGATGCATCAGGCATCCTCCCGCGCGCGGTTCACTTGACATTCGCGCAGCCCCCCTCGACGTGAATTCGTTAAACAATGATTCATCGGCTTATATACCCGGCAACACACTCGCGCACATGCACATGCACACACACACACACGTGCACGCGAGCCTATTATTCTCTGTCGCTTGCAGCGAGAGCACGCGGTATCCTATGTGTGCCGCAAACACATGCATGCATGCACACATACACACACGCGCAGTGACAGCGGCACGTAACGCGCGACAGTTTAATCGTATGCTGCGTTCGATAGCAGCTGCCACGAAGAACGCGAATCAATCGAGTGTACGCGCGCGCACCGACATTGTATTGCACGCTGCAGCTAACGGAAGTGATGACGCGAGATCGCTGTACGCAGCTTCATCGCACCGGGAAAACTTTGCTACAGATTTGACCGGAAATTGTGGAAATACGTTTCGGTTTGTTCGGAGCAATAATTGTCGTTCGGGAATAAATGCCCGTTTGTTTGGCGGTCGAAGCAGCGGCAGTGTGAGACAAACACTGTGAACTTGAATTTCCCGTCTGTTTGTTTTGAACTTGCGCGTTGATTCAGTGATTTGCGCGAGAGGTTAACGAACTGCGGAAGGTGTATTTATTATACGGAGTTCCGAAGAGCGCTTTTGGCCTGGAGTCGCGGTTTTGCACAAAAAGAAGGATAATCGCATTCGTCATTCTGTAAAAACAACGGCCGAAAGCTTCGGATTTCCTGAGTTTAATGGCCTTTTTGCCGATTGCTCTATACGCGATAAACGTGTATATGTACGGCCGACGGAAAGGCTGCTACTACTGCGGCGCACACTGACGTTGCGACACTAGGCTTGCGACGCAAGTTTTTGGAAAAAGGCCAGCGCGTAAACACATCGTCCGACTGGATGTCGCGAATTGTTCGCGAACTTTTATGAAGTTCATAGTGAAATTGTGTTTGTATACGAATGGCTGACTCAATATTCTAGTTTTGCGTGTATGTATAAGAAACGACTATAAATCTTCATGATCGCGTATACGGGAATGTATTTCCCGTCTATCGCATCAGATCAACGAGGAAGAATATAAAATAAACCTTACATTGTTATTGTGCATCAAATAAATTCGTTCTACAAGCATTAACATCAATCTTGCGATAATTTCCATTGCGCTGATCAAATTTATAAAATAAAAATAGCATTGCAATTATCGTGCACTGCAGAATTGATTGTTGATGTATGATAATTAAACGAATTATTGCATCGAGAATTGATTGAATGCTTGATAGACTGCTTGAGCTTCGTAGTTCAATTTAATGACTTTATGATTTTTTCTCGTTTACCAGAAAAGTCGTAAGACCGACTATTAAGAATATATCTTATTTGTCTGCAAAAAAATGGATAAAGATATTTTACACACGTAAAAAAGTATTGCTGCAAGTTATTACAGCACATTATCATTAGGAAAATAGTTTATAATTATAAACTTTTTCTGCAATCTCGAACATTATTTGTTTCTCAATGAAAGAATTGATAGTGGCAATTATGTCATACAATATTTAAATATTCCTTTGACGATGTTAAATGGTACCAAATTAATTTATGTTTAAGGAAATTTATGCAACCTTTTACTTTTAAATAGTCAATGTAAATTAAATAGAATAACATTAAACTGTCATTTAACTTATGAACGTTCGTCCTCTCACATCAGCAGCATGACGACAATAAGAAACTTTGTCACCAGTTTCCATGTAACGCACGATGATTAGTTATAAAAAGTGGAGAAGCAGTGCTCCGCGCAGCCGTGACCGGAAGGCTTTTGGTTGTGCAAGAACTAATTTGATTACAATCACGGGCTCGCGCGCATTTCACAACCGTCCAATTTAATTGTTGTTAAAATGTAACTTCAATCTGCATTCCAAATGACAAATCGTGAATTACTCAAAATAAGTGCATACCTTAAGAGGTAGCCGTATCTACTGTACTTGTCTAATCACAATTTTGCAGTTTATTCAAATAGTAGTTTATTAATTGAAAAACTAAGCGCTGTCCCCAATTTGTCTTAAAATAAGGAATATTGTGAGACTTAGAAAACTACCTAACATTATTTCCTTATAAACTAACCTCAATTTTTGCGTTTCGAAGTTTTCTCGTAAAGGAAATAATATTAGGTACTTTTGTAGGTATCAAAATATTCCTTATTTTAAGACGAATTGGGAACGATGTTTAGTTTTTCAATTAATAAACTACTATTTGAATAAATAGTAAAAATGTGATTAGACAAGGACAGTAGATACGGCATCCTCTTAGGCGTAATGCCGTGACGGACAACTCGTAAAAGGGCAATTAGCAATGTTAATCAACGCATCGTGAATTATTCTCTTAAATTGCGATTAACTCACTGATTCCTCTTCCTGATCGTTAATGCTTATGCCGCGAGTCGCGTGTTCGTTTTTCACTTGGAATATAGATTTCGCCTATTTGAAAAAAAGAACAGGTTTGATAAATGAAAAATGCTATCGGACAGCACACAATGTAGGCATTACTAATTCATCAGCAATGATTTATGCTCGGTTAATTTTATCCTTAGTCATCGGATTAGTATTAGTTCGATTGTCAACTGTAATTTTAATATAAGCATCAGATTCTGTTATGCGATTTGTATCAAGGAGTTTCCTGCTCATACGAAGGCAGAATACAAATATTCATAACACTATCATTTTTTTACAGTTGTTATTTTGATTTTGAATGAGAGAAGCTTTAGAGAGGATATTTATATATTTTAGTTATCGTAAAAAGACGTTATATATCCTTGAAAGGCCAGTCATTTCTTCATACAGCTGATTCTATAAGTATTTTTTGCAACATACCACTTGGACCGAATAATAGTCTCATGTCGAAACTCACATTTTAAACATCTTGTATAGCTTTGGTTTGACGTCAAGTCTAGGCGAATTATGGTAATCTCGTGTATTGGTGCATTTCGACTACGGTAATTTAAATTTGCCAACAGGCGAGGAATAGAGAAGAGTGTATGTAGTTGTTCGGTGAAGTCATGAAGAAACGGCCCTAAGGCATAAGCATGTTTGTATTTCTTGATAATGACAAATGTATATTTGTTTAACATTTTTCATTTTTGCTAGTTAAACATTAGTAAAGTTAACAACGATCCGTAATGTTAGATATTTTCTTGTCCTTTTTGTTTAATACATGTGGCAAAGTATAATTTCACCCTAAATAAAATAGAAACCGAATGAATCTGTAGCTGCAGGTAAATTAAAATACGTGTATAGTTGTATAATTCTTTATATTAGTTTTTTAATTCTTATTAAAATAAATGTTTTTCTAAAACATTCATAGATATTTTTTGAACAATTGTTCTTATATTACATACAATAAATCTTGCAGCTGTTTCCGCCAATGTTATTTTTCTTTTTCATTTGCAATCACTTCTCTATCATCATTAATAAGAGCGTAAAATACTTGAAATGGCAATACATAATCTGCTTGATAGCAATGACTCAAATCTTAGAATTACGCGAATTCATGGATCATAAAAAAATTACAAAAACCGTTTTCCGCGTTCTATATTGTAAATTTGTTTAGCTTGCCTGAAATAATTAAGGCTAAAATATAACAATTTCATTATATAATATATAAATTAAAATAATTTTGTGGAAATATACTAGTTTTCTGAGTCAAGTGACCCTGGTAACAGCTTCTTCAGGAAAAGATATAACTATGGCAGATTCCAACCCATACCTAACTGTCATCAGAATGTTTCCAGAATGACTATTTTAGTTATTAGATGTACGTTGCACGTATTTTGTAAATATTTCGTTATAAGATACAGATTTTATCTTAAAAACACCATCCATGTGATTAGAATAAACAAACCGACGATCAGATTAAAATCTGGTTAACTGAATTTAAATACTTCTTCTAATTTATTGGTATCAAATACGTGAAAACAGGCTTCACACTAGAAACATGAATTAAATTTTGACATGATTATTTTTAATGTTCATTCTATGTAATTGACATATTATATGAGTTTTTAATGGAAATACATTCTTTTCTAATTAAACAAGTTTTAGGAAAATTACTATGCAATTACTGAGAAGATTTATATTGCGAGATCATATATCCAAAAATTAGAAAGAAAAAGTTTAATAAAATAATATCATCTCTTAAAAATCTTCTGAAGTTAGCTCGATCGTTAACCGAAAAAAAACAGACACCATTTAAAATTATTACTGATAGTATAATTTTTATAGATAGGTATAACAATTAAGTATTTGAGAATTTTCACTGACTACTAACAATTTAAATATTACATAAACCTAAAAAAAGTGTTTCAAATAACATTGAAACCTAAAACAGTTGTACAATTGAGTTAATACAGCATTACTAGCAACAACATATTTGCAGCCTCATTATAAGCGCCCATAGTACTCGAGCAGTCCACCTTACACCGAACTTAATTAATCAACTACGGTCGCTGAAAATAAGGCAAGGGGCGTATCGCGTTACCGGACAACAGAGTAAAAAAAAGTAAATTAAGTCGCTGTACAAGGTCCATCGGGTATTTTCGGGCTGGAATTGGTCAGACTCGCGGCGCGCAGCTGCGCGGATCGCCTTGCGGAGGGAATGGCGAAACGAGCGTCTCTCTTTCTCTCTCTGGAGTTCGGCCGGGACGAAGGGAAAAAAAAAAGAACGTGTAGGCCCCGGGTTACGCCACACGCGTATATATATATGTGTACGTGACGCAAGGTCGCAGCGCACCACACGCGGGTACGCTTTAAAGACGCGAAAAATCTCATCTGCGATCGTGATTCAGCTGAAAGCGGCCGAAAAGAAAAAGCAATCGATTCGCTCGCTTCTGCTGTCCCGATTGAAATTCATCATCGCGGTGTATCAGCTATGCGTTAGTTGTATTGTGTGCGTCGTTTGAGGAAGTGCGAGTTTTAACGAGCGACGAGCGCGGGAGGTATTGTATATATGAGAATTCGTGAATAAAACATATGGATACCGTGTAGCGCGTGAGGCGGCAGCCGAGGCATCAATGGAAGAAAGTAGGATGAATTTTACATAAACCTCAAGGTCGTTCTCCGAGAAACCGACGACGGCGACGCGGTACATCCCATTGAGAACATGTATAACTGGCGCTCGTAAAAGTAAAATGTTTATCTTCGAGGTAATTGCGAGAAGGAGCCGAATCGTAGAGACTTCAATTATGGCGTTTCGCAATCTTTGCACCGATGCTCCTCTGTGCGCAAGCGCTATAAAGACAACCAGGCAATAAAGCGTACAAAGTATGATGCACGTCTAACGGTATAAATTGTCACGTTACCCAACGAATTAACGAGAAAACCGCTCGGAAAACAAGAGGAAAATCTCGAATTCAAACGAGATGAGCGTATGCGGCAACAATTGTAATAGCCGCCAAACGGGTTCTCCGCACTCGTTGAATAACGAATTCGCGCGCGAGCCGCACAGGAGAAGGATAAACTCGCGGACACACGTTAGAAAGAGGGAAGAAAAAGGAAATATAACGAGGAGAATCGCGCGAGCGACAAACGCAAATATACGCCGACGGCGCGAAAGGCCGCCCATTGTTATTATTATACGCGCAGTGCGCGCATCGGCTGATCGACTTCTCGCGGCGATTCGTGCATGCACGACTCGCTTGTATTATATACACGTGGTCGAGGAAGCACGTGCTCGCGCTCACCGCATGGTATATATACCTCTCGCAGGATCGTCCGGGATTTTTCGCTATATATACATGTGCACGTTGATGATTTGCGGTTTGATTGGAACAATTGAGCATTATTCTCGAAGCCATGAGTCGCGTGGCGGCTGATTGATCCTCGGGAGGAATGATTTTTTGCTTGTTTGTTACGTGGAGTATCATCCGATAACGATGTCGGTGTAATTGAATACAAAAAAGAGGTAATATCTTGCGCATAATGCGCGATTTACGCGTACGTACGTTATAATTAACGTCATCGTCGGATACAATGTCCACAGCCGCGTGCATGATTAATTAATTACGAGACAGAAGTTCTTGCGAAATGACGCGCGATCGAAGAAAATGTGCATCGATTGGCGTCGCGAAAAACATCGATGCTAACTCGAACCCAGCATCAAAGTATCCCGTCCCACAGGCAGAATCATTAACCATCGCGTGAGTCAAAATCACGGCCCAAATTTTCACGAGGCGAAACCGCTGCGGACCAAGATTCCAAGAACCATCAGCGTGGTCATAATCTGCGTTCCGTGCTGCGAGTTATCCTTGCGTTTTCGCGTTTATAAATCACGCGTGCCCATGGAAGAATTTTCTCTCGGCAGAATACTGTTCGAGTTGTACTATTAGTTGCCGAAACTACCAGTACTTGCAAACGTTAGAGGCCCAGCACTGAGATTGAACGGGGATGATAAGAACGGGTCAGTACAACACTTTTCTTCTTGATATATTCAAAATTGTACAAGAAATATAAATTTTTAGACACATGCGAGACACTTCACTCAAAGTTTAGTGTAATAATCATAACTACAGATTACTATTGCGCGGCCGAAAATTTCACGTAAGTTTAGTAATCGTACATTAAATTAATATTTTGTTAAAAACTAGCCTAAAAAGTAGGTTAAGTTACGCTTGACGATTTCGCGATGTTTTGTTTTCTTTCAATATCTTCAAAAAGTATTGCACCGACTCTGAGACGTTTTTCGGGCCAACGTCGATTCTTTTTACTGGCCCATTCTTATCAAAACGATACAATCCCTTTATTGTTTCAGCACCGAAAAATAATTTACCGGCATAGAATATTCAGCCAGAATCGGCCCGAACTATCACTGCTGGCAAATTCTTTCACGCGTGGACGGACGACGAGAGACGAAGGAAGCAGTTCGCGCTCGGTGTGTAGCCTTGTTATGTAACATTGCGCCGCGGGGCGCACATGGTGCGCGAGAAGTCGCAAGATCCGCGTGTCAAGCTCGTGACGAGCCGACGTTTCGACAGGCCTTTTCCGATCGCCGCTGGTTCTGGCTGTTTTTCTATAAATATTGACTGTTTGAGCGTCGGGCTGATCGCGGCTGGTGGTAAATATCCGGCGCTGTGTTTTGGCAACTTCCGCGCCGGCTGCAAGTTGAGTTGTTTCTTGGGTGAATGAATGCTTATGAGTGTGGCGATAGGGGAAACGTGCCTTTATACCGGACACTTGGGCCTTTAATTGTGTACATAGACATTTTGTCTTTAAGATATTAAAGTATATTATGATGCTAACACAAATAAGTCTTTACATGGTATCCGGTATAAAAATATAAAATATTCATCTTCCTTTATTACATAGAGTGATCATCGACTATTTATCATGAAAGTTACAAACTGTAATGTAGTAAAAATGTCACCTCTGATCTATTGCATATTTACCGCTTAAAGATACATCTTTATGTTAATATTACAATTATCGTCTGTAAAAATATATAGAATCTAACAAATTATTTAGGTATTTACATTTTATTTTATGGGGCGATTTTAGAATGCACCGTTCACAAAAAATAAATGTCTGTTGCTTATAAGATAGCGACTTAATTAATTTAAGTTTTAGCTACTGAAACCTGTACTACCTGTTATGTTTAATTACGAGATATATTAAAAATAGAATGGGCTATCAGTGTATCATTTTTGATATTTTTAAACACGGATCCTTGTGCACAATTAATGCGGTCAGGGGCCATGCACAAATTACGACACACTGTATTTGAGAATTTTTATCCCTCCCTTCCATTACGTAACGCATTTTCACTGATTTTCCTATGTCTTTAGTACATACCGTCATGCTAATATAGTCCTTCTGCCTCCCCTGCAAAGGTGACATAATTTGTGAATGATCCCTCGCCATCATGACATTGAAATCTCGTCTGTAGCATAAACTATATGTAGTCATTTTTTATGTTTTATGTTTTTTATATATAACAATTTTTTTTAAGGAAGCGTACAGAAAGTTAATTATTTTGTATCTCAGTCCGAAAAATCGAATTTGTAAAGAGTAACGTGATAAAAACTGACGTAATCCCACTTTTGCAGCATGTCACCTTCGTAGTACTCGTAAAAAAACGCTGCCAATTCATTGGCACTTAGCTTTCTCAAACTAAATAAATTGTTCCAATTTATTTTGTCTTTGGTTTAATAAATTAATTTTAAAATGCCATATCTCTTTCTAATCAATAGCTCAAAATGTGTGCTTTTTTATCGATAATTTTTTAGTAAAAAACCTATAGCAGTGTAACAATACAAAAATGATAAGCTTACCTTAAAATTTTCATTTAAATTTCGAATCTTCATTAAAAAACAAAAAAGAGACCTAGTTGGTAAATAATGACCACGCCATTATTGAGATATAAGCAATCAAAAATATCATTAATATAAATGTCGTTATGGTCTGGGCAACTAATTCAGCCAAGAGATAGTAAAAAGCTACCTTTTTGGAAAGTTTCAGATCAAATGCTGTTGACTGACTCCAGTTATCGTGGGAGAGAGAAAATCGATCTTTTAAAAGATCAAGACATATTCATCTTCATATTCCTAATCATCTCAAATTTTTATGTTATCACCGTTTAATCAAAAAATGACATATACGTGTATGTACTTATAAACAATTTCGGGTTGGAAAAGATAGGTAATTTGTTGTTCTTTTAAATGCATTTTCTCTGAATCGATGATATTATATCTGGCATACTAAAAAAACAAAAAATTAAAACTCAAAAATCGATAAACGGCTAATAAATTAAAACGCATTGAAAAATAGAAAAAAATATTTTATCTAAATAATAAAATAATAAAAAAAATAGCTAATTCACATAAGGATTTAATTTCAAACCTATAATTTCTCCTATAATATAATTGCGAATTTTAAAAATAGCTTTTATTACAAATTAATACAAGAATATGCTCTTTTAACTAAATTTAAAATTTTAAAAAGACTTGGATCCTAAACTTAACAGTTTTCTACAAATTACCCATGTAGAAAAAAGTAAAATTTTCCTTATTTCAAACATGACGTGTCTATATGATTGTTTAATTGAATCAAATCTCTGCATAGGATAGATAGTAGTAATAACAACTTAAAAGAATTGTTTAAGTTAACTTATAGATCAGATTTTTCAAAATCTTTGTGTGTACAGAAAGGCTTAGATGTCTAATGCAGGCAAATCCAGTAACTGAATTATAGTGAGATTGATTGAAAAAGATCTTGTTCTCATTTATTTATATTTTTGTATTCCTTGCGAATATTGTCAAGTATATTCGATCATGATTTTGTTCGGTTTTGTAGTAGTTAATAGAACATAAGCGCATCTTTATGCATGCTTTGAAGTGTGAACATCCCGAACGTCAGTTCTGGCCACTTGTCGGAAAATTTTCAAACAACAAGCATCCTGTGTTAGTAGGTGTTGGTTTTTTATTTTTACTGTTAAGTTTTTATTTCTACAATCTTTCATATTGATCAAAATTTATTTCATAAAAGTGGTCACATTTTAGCTGTATCTTATAATAGTAACTAAGAATAATACGTTGTGTCTCTCTGTAGGTTCTGCAAATATTAACCGGTATCGTTAACTCGTATGTTTGCATACTCTTCCTTCTCTCAAACATTTCAAAATTTGCAGATAATAAAACTGTCTAGTATGCGAAAATATGGATATTGATAAGTTTGGCCTTCGCTGCAAGTACAAAATATCTGCTGAATTCATTAATTGAAGAATGATCGAATGCAGTTACATATACACAGAGAGAATTTTCTGATAAGAATTACCGTATAAATCATTTGAAACGTAAGACTTTCTGTCGTTAGGGAAAAAATTACCCGATGAAAGGTAAAATTTACCCTACTGACTGGTACAAATTATAACGAATAATGTTAATTTTTACCGTTCATCGGGGTAATTCTGCCCCTGACGTTAGAATGTCACACGTTTACAATTATTTCCACGGTAATTTTTATCAGAAAAGTCTCTCTGCGTACAATTAATATGTTAATATGTTGTTAAAATGTTCTAATTGTATATATAACACTAACACCAACATTCGTACTAATCGCACTCTTAACTATTTAACTCTCAGACGGCCTTATGAGGCCATCTATGTTTAAAGTTTAGTAAAATTCGATAATCAAAATAAGAAAAAAGAGTTTAATTGCTTGTTTTAAAATTAAATATGGCACTGCCATAACAACAAAGCAATGCGCAGGATGGGACACTGAAAAATATATCCCTAAGACGCTCCAAATGGTTTGGGGAAACTCTAAACTAGTTTGCAGTTTCTACAGAATTTCCTGTAGAATCCACAGACTAGTTTGGAGTTTCCTCAAACCAGTGGAAGATTCCCCATGTTGGTTATTAAAATTTAATTAATTCAAGATCACGTCTAATAATCATAAAACTTATTTTTCCTTAAATAAATCCTTTCGGTAAGCGTTTTAAGATAATTTTTTAGTTAAGGGGGACATTTTTTTAGAACGCTGATAAAAAACCGATTTTAGAATATCAAATAAAAATAATTTTTAAGTTAAAATAAGTCTTGAAAGTAGGGATATAATTCTATCGCTGGTAAAATATAAAAATAATAAGAAAAAGTGCTGAAAATATGTTCAAATAACAGGACTTTTATACAAATAATAAGAGTTTTTTGGCCAAAATCGCTACTTTTTTACAGTCCCGTCATTTTAACATATTTGCACTTTTTATTATTGCAGCCAATTAACTACTTCAGTGGCGAGACCCTATGCTGCAGCGCCTATATCTTTACTTTTGGAACATTTTTTAAGTTTAAAAAATTTCTAAACATTCTTGAAATTGGTAATTTTTTAATAAAACTAAAGATTACAGATATTGTCAAAATTAATATAATGTAACCCGCATAATTAATGACTTACCATATCCACGAATTCTAATATTTCACTATTGGGACTTTATATATACCATAGCTCACCTAGTAATTTCAATATGGCAGCCATGAAGGCACCAATATATTAATATACTTCAAATGAAGCTATCTCCATTTCATTGAAACAATAACGTCAAGTCGATATATTCTCTCAAAATTGAAAATGAAATGAAAAAATGTAATTATTGCAATTACCGACAACAGGTGGAAATTCATAGCCCTCAATATATCTTTAAAGTTTCATATACTTTTATTAAGTACTTTTTTAAATTTAAGTCTTGCATTTGTGGTCGCTTACACAAGTCGTCCCTCTCAAGAAATATCAATATCGAAAAAACAATAATAATATTTGGGCTTCTTCGAATTAAACCCTAAATAAGTTCACCCCTTCGTTAAAGAACCACCATAACCATAGTCCAATTTCCACCTCGACTCGAACTTCAGATTCGCGAAATCCCGGCGCAATTGAGCAACGCCGTGACGCATCTATTGTTTAGTACACACCCACACACCGATAGCAGGCGGCCGTCGCCTTACGCATGATTGCGCAAGCGATCATCATCGCCGCTGCTGCTGCGCGCGGTACAGGAAACGAAAAAAAAGAAACGACAAAATATCGCTTTGCCTCTTGCAGTGTGTCGCAGCGCGCTTCGACGTTGCACACGAAAAAGACGCATATTATGACACCTCTGCGGCTCTGGCCTGGGTCGCATGTATATAAGTACACGAGCTTCCGCCCAGCTCGCGCGCGTTTGCTAATCAAGCGAGCCTCGGCGCGCTGCTAATTGGACCCACGATGCCTCTCCATCCTCTCCTCTCTTCTCGAGTCTCTGTGTCTCTGCCAGTGTCGTGCTTCCAGGCGCTTTTGGCGCAATGCGTCACTTTTGTGTTATAGGCTGCAGCTATCTGCTGCTGCTGCTGCTGCGGGAAAACTACAGGTAGAGCAAAGGGATCGAAGAGCGTCGATAGTTATTACCGATTGCCGCAATCTCGCGATGATGTTGACGCGTGTATGATGGGTATTATGTTAGCGTTTATTAGAGGGGACAGTAGCGATCGTCATTAGTTTTAATAACTATGGTCTGTAGTACGCTTGCGCGAGGCGATCCGCTCCGATGCCGGAATGCAATTGATAGGTAAGAGTCGAGACTTCTGAGCGCGGCTAATAAGCGTTTGGGCAAAGCCGTTTACAAAACGATTTTCGCGCAGTCTTTTGCTTAACTAGATGATTGTGAATTCGCGTGAAAACTTTCTAGTATCTCGGCATCGCTGAGAACTTGGACGCTTGTGCCAGCAGCTTTTTTGTGTAAAATGTTTGCGTGCTTCCGTTGTGGTTTTTTGTGAAAAGTAATGCGTATCATCGGCAGACCATGTCCATGATTTTAAAAAAGTTCATCCTGAATGTTGCGAAGAGAATAAATGTATTTCTTGGAAGAGACATCTTTACACGCATTTTCTAGTAATGTGCCTATTTGTAAAAAATTGAATAGAAGTCATTCATTCCAAGCGTATCGCATAAGTATGGCAGTTTATGCAAATCCCCTATTGCATAACTTCACCGTGCATTTTTCAACAAAATTAGCAAATAGGGAAGTTCCACCCGAGCAGCGCATGAATGCAACAAGCAATAAAGAAACAATGCAAACTTTTCCAAACAAAGTTCAGCGTGAAGCCTTTAATGACGTCTTCGCGAGTTCTTTTCTCGTCCGAACGAATTATATCTGATATCTGCGTGAACTTGGTCCTTCCTGGACTCACACGAGTCCATTCGTATGCCAAACGCGCGTTTCACTTACGTATATATATAATTTTAATTTCAATGGTCCGTCACAACTTTTTCTTCTTTTTCCATGTGTTTTTTTTATCTCTCGTCGCCACGAGGGGACTCTATTAGGACGAATTGTCACGACGGCGACGACTCGTTAATATTCATGTCGTCGCACTTGTATGGTTGTACTTCTATCTCTTTCTATTTCTCTTGTTATACGGACACTTTGCTCATTGTAGAGGATTTTTGGTTTTGTTCTGTTGGGTCGAGATAGCCGCAGAGGACTTTCACGCTGAGGAAAACTGGAAATTAGCGGGCAGAGTATCTTTATTGTTTTAGCAACAATTTCTCTAGTCCTGTTTTTTCTTTCTTCTGGGAACACCGAGGAAAAACCAGTTTTTTAATTGGCCCCAATTCGAAGAAAGCTGGAACTCTAACACGTCGAGAGGTTATTTTATGCTTGGAATCTTTTTAAATATACTTCTGTTTGCAAAAGCGAGTACAAAAAAACTTTCCAATAATATGAAAACTGTAGATTTAAACTCGGATTAAAATATTACGTGAATTTTAAGTTGCATTCTATTTTTAAAACGGAATGACTATAACCGACGATTTTTGCGCACGAGTTCAAAAATCTTTCCGCTTCCGTATTATGTCCTGTGTTTTAAAAAAGCATTACAACATGGGAAAATATTCCATCCGGTAATTAAGAAAGAATTTCACGAAGGCCTGTGCGAAATCGACAAAAGAAATGTTACGACGTTATTATCAATAAGTCGTGCGGCAGCAACTTAATTCTCGTTCGCAACGTATATGTATGCAAATGTATGCAGGCGGCACAATCGCGCAAGCATTTTCGTATGACAATTTGTATTTTTATTTATGCGCTAGCGGAGCTGACGTATTAGTCACTTTTCGGCGATTTGAATAATCGCCTCTTGCTGCTTTTGTTTTATCGTCGATCGCTTAAGTAACCGACGCTTATAAAATTCAGATTAGCTCGGGTGGCACGCGTCGGTATCCAGGGAGTCTTGGATTCCGGACTTACATTTTCGCGAAGCCATCGAAATGTCGAGCATTGATTCTACCTTTCCTTACAAACATTCGGTCTTTCTTCGTACGTTAACGGATAAGGAACCGCTTTAACCATCCTAATAGGGTTTTCCCGCGGGCTTTCGCGAATGTCGTTGATTGTCCGCTTGATGCCGGACTTATAGTACACTCGACGCACGTTATGGAAAACACGCATGCTGCGTCGTTTTGTACCGCGTATATGCACAATGCTCTGCCGGCCCTCGGCAGCTCCGAGACGGCCGCCGTTCTCTCCTTGGCCTCCATATCGGACAACTTCTTACGGCGAAGCTCCCCTTCGTGACTCTGTCGTTCTGAATTTTTTCTTCTTCTTTTTTTGTTTGCAATTTGTGTGTATTCAAGGCGTTATTATGATACTTCTACGAGGAGTGTGTTTACCGCCCATGGAAATTCAGGATCTAAATTGTTTTTGTCCTAGAAATTATTCGAAGAAAATTTCGAATTTTAATAATATACCTATTGTAGTTGTTTAGTTAGCATACAAAGTAGTCGCAAATTTATGTAAAAGAAAAGATGCAGGTAGTTTCTAACCATTGCGATAAATCACGTTGAAGAATTCTCTGGATTTCTTCAAAAAGTCACATAAGTCATTAGAAGAATGATCAAAATATCCAGGATGAAATCAGAAAAGTAATTGTTGGTATAAATTTTGATTTAACGCTGATTTTGACCGCCAAGCAGCGAGGTCGGGAATAAACTTTGAGTACCGCGAAAACCGCGACGTGTCAGGGTCGCGTTGACCCGGGCATAAGGTCATTTTCGGTCAGTTACTAACCGCTAAGATTAATCGACAGACATGTGTCATTATTGTGTTCGACATCACTTACCAACTTATAAATAGCCTGCCAGTTTAAAAGTGGCCTGATCGTTTGTATTTTCGCGACCCGCCAAGCTTTGCATGGGAAAAATAAATCACCGATATGAAAAGAATACGTTTTGTAAGGATTAATGAGACTTGATTGATGACCGAGTAAAAAGGATTATTTATGAAAATAGTTGCACATGCTATTTTAACAAATTTTAACGAGCCCGATGTAGGCATGAACACGGGCTGAAAATTAGCGGCGAAAAAATAAATTAAAGCTACTGACGTACGTAAGGCGCGTGTATTATAGAGGTAAAGACAAACGAGCCTCAGAAACGTTACTCGACCGCCACGACTCGTGTTTCGATTTCGAAATCTGTATGCGTCCCACCCCAAGGCTGATATGTTAGTCGCACCGCCTCCAACAATTATATTTCTAATTGTCTAATTTTTCAAAATCAATTCAAATCTTCCAAAAGTGACTTTATAGTTAAAATTTGAAGAATAAATTCTTCTTAAAGAAGAAAATTATCCGAAAAGATGCTAATATTTTTATATGAAGTCGCATCCTTTGAGCTTTCATCATGTTAAATACACGATGCATTATATACGAAAAAGGAATGTTTCCAAAACTAATATACTGTAGTATTTTTTTATGTTCATAGTTAAAGCTTGTATCCTTATTATCCATAAATATTTATTCAGAGCCTGTGTTTCATTAGCTTATTTTTTGGTTAAAAAATATCTTTCGATAGTTCCTCCTACGAATTTAAAGTCATTTTTATTCAAGAACACGTGTCCAAAAAAATAGCAGATAAGAAACTAAAAGTTACTGATCAAGAAATGTAAAATTATCAAATCGTGGCTTACTCTTAAAAAAGTCAAAAACAATATAAAATCAATTATACGTCAACGTGGCATCAATGTCATTATTACTGTTTGCTCTTTTCGAAAACAATAATGTCAGTTGTAGTTGGAAAGACCCACTTATTGCCCTTGGGTCTTTCCAGCGACTTGTACCCTACGACCACTAAGACCTTTACCTTCAATGATAAATAATATCTCTTTCTTCCACGCAAGTTTATGTTTTAATATTTAACATTTCTCCGTTTCTAGAAGCACACTAAAAGTTATTAAAACATACAATTTGAATGTAATAACAAGATATTGTGCAACCATGCACACGCTTTAATCGTATTCAAGCAATATGTTCACATTAAAATTTTTACATCCATTATGTATGCCGCTACGACTGCTACCGTATGTATACCTCCGCAGCTCTAGTCGCTCAAAGCAACCTCAACGCACTCGAACGCCAAAAGAAACCAAACGAACCAGCAAGTGAAAAGTAAACTTCCAACCGTGCCACTCGCACTCGCAATTAAAATCCAAACTATACTTTATACAGTCGTTGCTAAACTTCGTCAGTCTGTGCGAAAAGCGCTTTTCCTCCACCAGTCGTCTATCCGATATACGTATACGTAAAACTCGCTGGACGACAGCGTGCAGTATATATACGTACGCGTGGCTACGTGACCGCTCGGCGCTCGCGCGACGCAAAGCTAGACGTCGGCGCTCGATCAAGGTCGCAGTCGACGCGGTACAGCGGCTCCTCGAATTCACTCGCTATCTCGCGATTTTTTTTTCCTTCTTTTCTCACTTGGTCGTCTGTCGATCGATTTTCGCGAGAGCGAGATCGCTATTACTGCGTCGTCGCGAGCGCGTAGCTGTCGGAGATCACGTAGACGCCGCTCGTGCGCCTTTTTTGGCCCGGCTTTTTTGCACATGTTTAGCAGGGTGCGCGGGGCATGGAACCGATTGGCCAGTCCGCGGATCTATAGCCCGTGCGCGCGCGTGTTTGCTTTATGGCTTCGATCGGACGAGCGGGTATAAGTATACGTGGGAGGAGTTCCTTGTGTTTCTATGCGGGCGCGAGGATTTGTGTTTACGCGACCGATCGAATCCGGTTTCTGGATACTTTTCTTTTTGTGCTTTTCTGCTTTTGATGAAGCTGATTGATCTTGGGACGTTTGAAAGTCGATATCTTTCCTCCTGTGTAGACAGAGAGATGAGGAGTCGTGGCCAAGCGTTGCCAAAATTTTGCAGCATATTCTACTTATCTCGAATAATCATTTAAGTGGTTAATGAATGGCTGATATGATAAAGGGCTAGCATAATACATGACTACGCTAATCTGGATAGTAATAAGAATTAAAATTATTATAGTTTCTTTTAGAGTAAAATTTCACTCTAATGGACTCATATTTTACTCTAGATCGCGAATCAATGATTTTCATTTCAACAGAATATGCGTGTATACATAAGTAGGCGGAAAAATAAGACTGTACTTCATACTTATATATTTGAGTACCTATATACGTTTAATAATTTAGAATTTGGTAGAATTATATGTCTCATCCCGAAGCTGAATAAGCTTTTAGATATTTGTATATACTAGTATAATAATCTATAAACCTTATAAAATAAATCTTATAAACGATTTCAACATTTCTCAATGTATTCGTATGTTATAATGCATATTTATAATGCTGTAAGTAGAATAAGAAAAAAAACAAGTACGCTTACGTTTTGCAAAAAATTCACGAGTATTAGCAAACGTTAGTGTTATGGATTTCTTCTATTTATAAAACTGGGAGTTGAAGTAGGTGTAAGAAAAAAGTGACTAAAGAACTTATACGCCGTATGTCATTAAAAATCGATGACAATTTGTAGTGTTCTTGCAGTTTTTTTATGGATCGAAGTATAATGTTTTTCAGCGTTAAGTACTTATACGCGAAAAGTATACGTTTTGCGTAAAAGAGATATGAAATATTAAAATCAGTCAATTAAGTCATTTAAGGAAACATTTTTGTCCCCTACTTTGTAAAACATTAATTTCTGTGTCAGGCAAATATGACGCAATTTGTTCTAATTAACTTACACCTTTCAAATATAAAGATAGCTTTTTACAAGGATTTTCTATAGATAATATTTAATTAAATAATAGCTATTTTACTTTTGTTTTAATTATGTTTTAGAAACAGTATTCTTACGAGATCGCCTACAGTTAAATAATTGATAAAACAATCCAAGAAAAATCAGTGAATGGTTACGTAGATAATCAGCGCAAGATGTACGACAATTCTACCCGTAGAAGTAGAAAGAAAGATAAAGAATCATACATAATTTCATGTTGGTCCGAAGAAAGGAGAGCGAATCTCAACCGCGAGGCCCACTTCTCATGGCGAGCATTGGCGCAACGACGCACTCACTCGCTCGCTTATAGAGACTATACAACCGCAACTCGCGCTTGCGCAATTAGATTTGATAATCGGTGCGGTTAGGTGCGAGATGTATATACGTATATACACATGTAGATACGCGTGTTACCGGTCGCTCGCTGCGTTCAGTGGCTCTTTCACCTGTTTGTCTCTTCACTACTCCTTCAAATTTCTATCGGAATGTAATAATGCATTCAGTCAAATTTTGGAAATCATGACTGGGGACTGTTAAGTGTATATGTAATAAATGTGTGATAATTGTCTATCCAAGATTTAAGAAAATATTATTTATAAAACTTTCAAACTGTAATTAATGACTAATTTTTTAATAAATTTACTTTTTTTGCTGATTGTTGGATCATGAGTAATAATTTTGTCATGCGATTTTTCTATTGCTAATTTTATGGAAGAGATCCACTTGTTTATAAAAATTAACAGTTAAAACATGAAAAATTCGATTTCTTTACTCTGTTGGTATTTAAATTTAATTGGCTCGAGTGACTTAATTAATGCAGTCACAGTTCTCATGTGTACTGGTCTCGACTTTTAATATTTTCCAGTGTTTCACTATAAAATTTTGTAATTTCGTTTTAGTAAAATATTATTATATTTAAGATCAATCACTGTCATATCAATACAAATCAGTTAGTTCTAACGTAATCTTGGATAATCAAAGTTTCAAGTAAAATGTTAAATAAATATTTCTCTGTATATTCTTCTAGTACCCAAGCAATTTATTTGATAAAAAAGGACATGAAAAGTGGTTTGACACCCATAGAATGGCCCGGAATTGACCCCACAGTCTATCGTATAGGTAATTAAAATAAACAATAAACAATGGGGCCTGCGGCGGCTCAGTCGGTAGAGTGTCGGATTCCCACACCGGTGACCCGGGTTCGAATCCTAGTCTCTGCCGATTGATACAAGCACCTCTGTAAAAATTACATGTGCTTTGTTTACAAACATACCGCAGACCCCCGTCGTCGATTAGCACCACATGAGAGCACAAACATAGCGACGTTAAAAAAAAAAAAACAAGCTTTACACGGAGAGAAAATAGTAATGGTTTCTATATAAGGGACTGGGACTGATTATAAAACTGTCTAGTAAGTGAAATCTAATAAGAAATTTTTAATGAGAAAAGACTCGAGTGTTTGTTGATAATTTTGAAAATACAGACTAGCGAATTCCGCGAGATAAGAAAATTCAAATTTACTTCCGTTTGGAAGGTGATCCACATGGGTGATGAACAGTTTAATACCTTTCGATATGAAATGAAATAACAAGCAATAAAGATAATAAAATTGTATAAAAAACCTTACACATGCTCTAAAGTAAACAAAAACTGTTTAAACTTATATTAAGAATGCGTTTTGTCCCAGTCTGTTAGTTTTATCATCCGATTGATGAGTTGATGGATAACTAATCCACTAATTTTTGGAGTATTTCCAAGTGAGTTAAAGGAAGAATAAATACATACACTTTTAAGTTTCAAATTGTTATATTACATTGTTATACATTTTACACAATATACTACTTGCTTCTTTTAACATAAATTTGAATATTTTTTATCAAAATACAATAGATAAACCTGTACATTTCTGGATATACCACAAAGGCTTTGAGAGACAAAGTTATCGGATTGTGATTTTTAAAGTTTTATTCTGCTCAAAATACATATAGTTATGCAGCTAATGTAAGAATTCAGAAAAAATTAATCGCTTAAAGTTATAGTCTTTAAAAACCAAAATATTTTGATTTTTTTTATTAATTTTATCGTAAAATATAACTTTTAAAGACTATGATTTTAGACAATTAATTTTTATTTCAAATTCCTGCACTGGCTGCCTAATTATATCGTATACATATTTTAAACACAAGAACCTGCAGGTTTCCATTACTGCCACATCAAGGGGACCTACTAAAATTGTTCAAATTTATCTAAAAAAAAAAGGGTAATACATAATACATAATATAAGATTCATTCATACCTTAAAATGTATCATCAACAATTAATTTTGAACGCAAAGGTGCACGTGTCCCGAGAGCCACGCACAATCTCAACAGCCTCTCCCAAGAATTTCATAATTCAATCGGCAATTCACGCGAGAAAGCCCCGGAGCCACACATAACACAGCAGCCACAGCAGCAACGAGAGCACGCGAAGCCGCACGTGCACCAGGCTCACGGGGCCTTTCACCGGACAATGACCATATACCTCTCGCAGCATCTCTTGCCCCTCTCTAAACGTCGCGCGCGTCCCGTACAACGTCGCAAGCTAGCATAATACGGGTCTCGTACGATCTGCTCGCGCTTTTCTTTGCCGATGCCGCGTCGATTATACGTGTGTTTCAGGTTGGGGAATCGAGGTTACACGGGAATCGCTGTGTATCGGCTCCCGAACGTTTCAAACGGTCAAGAATTCGACGAGGTGATTGGATACTGGCGCGCAAATGTTTACGAGATTTTTGAGCGATGGAGTTGAGGCGTATGTTAATTCGCGAGCATGGTTTATTTATGACGGTGCCGGGCGGCTGTCTCGGGCTAAATTGTACTACACGCGGATGCTCGTTGAGTACTAATTGATGCGGTCGCCGAGGGAATTAATTTTGATCGTTGTAGAAAAATGTGAGGTTTCGTTTTTAGGCTTTAGACGTGTTTTTTTGAAAGGATTGATCGACTTGTTTGCCTAATTTAAGCGAAGAAAGTATTACCGACTTTCCTTTAGAGTGCATAAAATAGCTTAGGCAGTAAAATATGGCTATAAATTAAATGTACCTTTCTAGTTCATGAAATTTAAAAAGTGCTTTATGTACCTGACAAGAGCGTTTGCAGAATTAAGATGTATAAATTTTGTACTAAAGTCCTTGCGGAAACTGCTTAAATTTTGCAAGCTTTAATTGCATGTGTATGCATGACATTAGACCGTGAAAATGAAAATTCTTATGACACTATGGAAATTACGTTTGAGCAAAAGGGAGTACCGAAACATTATGAGGCGTGAATATTAAAGTCTGTGGTTACGAGGCAAAGAAGCATCACCGCTATAGAGTTTATGATACAAGGGTCGTAAGATATATCTTGCTCTGAAATGAAATGTGGTATAAAGGTTCTTTCATTAAGATTGGTATAATCTTCATATCTTCATTTAGTAAATGACGCGTAGCAAATGTAATAAAAAATTGTAAATTACAATACATAATTCACGACACATTTCTAGTATTCAAATATCTTGTGAGAGTGAAATAATTAACTGCTTGTCTCATGCAAGATTAACTCAAAATCAGCCAAATCTTTTAGTAAAAAAGTGGCTACTTTTATAAAAATAATATAGTCTAAAAGAAAGTAAAACTTTTGCTTTCTCGAGGAGAAAGCTTTATATCAGTAAAAGTTTAGTTTATAAGCTTTCAACTACGCGCAAAAGTGTATTTTATGATTCTAGGGTACGCAGTCTTTAGAAATCGTGTCAGTATTGAATCAATACACTCAGAAAGCTTCTGCTTGTCAAGCCTAAAATCCTCTTAAAATTACCGGCGAACCCATCAAAACGAACCGTAAGTGGCTTACACAGCGCAAAAAATATAATAACGTTCCTACAGTCAGACAAGTACAATCGTATCCGTCCACATGAAAACGCGTATTTCAGTAATTCTCGCAGAAAGTGTAAATTTTTTGTGATTTTCATAAATTCCCCGGTAATTTTAATTTTATAATTAAGGGGATGTGAGATTCACCTATTGTAGTCAATAACGGCAATCCAATTTTTTCATTTATTTTAGAGTAAATAACTATACTCAACGTTTTTATCTCCAACAAAAACAAGAGCGTGAAGTAGATATGTTTTCTCAAAAATAAATATTAAATGAAATATAGGTCTGTCTACTTTCTCATCCCCTTAAAATGGTATAATAATAAAATGAATAATACAATACTAGAATAATTATAAAATGGTGAACAGTTTCAAAATCAGTGCTTATTGATTAGGGTAATAAATACAACAATTTCTATTTATAAAATTTATGATAATATATGTAATATAATAATAAAATTGGGGAGCTTACAAAAAATTTGTAGGGACACAAGACATTCCAAACAAAAAATTAGAAAAATGTTTCTGCCAAAATTCGGCTCAATATTATTTTAGAATTTGGTGATTTAAGGAAGCAACATCTGGAATATGTTTTACAAAATTCAACTGAAAGAACAATACCACTTATACCTTTCTCCAGCTCGCGACCCTTTTAATTAATCATTCGGCGAGACGCAGGCAGCCCGGAAAAGCACTCGGCCCCGCGAGCATCTCCTTTATCCCCTCGACGACAACGACAACGACGACGAAGTCAACGATCAAAAGAAAAAGGCTCGCTCGCGCGCAGGGACGCGAGAGAGCACGAAATATCAAGGCAGTCCTATACGCCCGGGATGAAAAGCCTCTGGCCGCGCACGAGTGTGTGTGTGTGTGTACAGTCGAGGTCGATGTACCTGCGTGCCAAGGATTCATTGACCTCGTCATTGTAATAATTCTAAGCCCGGCGCGTCGCGTCGTCTTGCGCTCGTAATATCGTATACGGAGCGCGTGGGCCCCCGCGTCTATATATCGCGCGATCGTCAGCCTCTTCGATGTTCGCATGATTAACCAGGTGAGCGGAGGACACGAGTTTTGAGGCTCGTAGGCGGAATTACTCGTGTGGGTTATAAGAAAAGATTTTTTAATCCATGGTGCCTCTTTTCGCGGCCTCGACGCCTGTGGGTTTTTGAGTATTCTTTTTATAGAGCCGCGTAGGAAGTGTAGTGCGCATGTCTGCCCGGATATATATCTGATTTTGTTACGGTACTTTTGCCTTTTTGGCTGTGTACGCCCATTGCGAATTGAATTGTGAAAGATCGACGAGTGTATTGGGATTGTTCCGACTGATAAAATTATGGACTTCGTGTGCTAATGCGAGGTGGAGAAAACTGGACGGTTGAGCCGCGAATGGCAAATCAATTTTATGGATAGAAGCGTGTGAGCAAAATAACGTGCGATAGACGTTAATAAGAACGTGGTGGAAGGTGTAATCTTTTCGATAAGCACCTATAGACTGATCCGATGATTTATGACACTTCTACGATCAAGTTTACGGTACCTACTCCGCTCGCCACCTATAAGATAAAAAAACTGTCTTAATCGTAGGTAGCCACTTTTTGGAAACAAGAATGCCTATTTTAAGAACAAATAGTATCTTAATTCTGCAAATGACCTTTTTTACTGAATGTATTCATTTCCCGCGTAAAAAAAGTTAAGATCGTAAAGTGATCTTAAAGTGACATGTCTCAAAAATGGCACGATTTAAGACATTTTAAGACATGAAATCTTTAAAAAGATTGAAGCACATTTAAGATTGGTTTGATACAAATTATTTTTACCAATTTAAGTGCAATTTGAGATGAAATTTTTGAAAAAGTTCGTGACGATTTTGAGATGGATTTTAGACAATATGATGTGATTAATTTGAGCCGAATTTGAGATAAAATTTTTCTAATTTTTTCAGACGACTTTAAGACAATTTTAAGAAGTCACTCAAATTCAGATGATTTTAAGACGCATTTTCGAGAATATTTAAGACGCTTTTATGACGGTCTTAAGACAAAATAAGTATGTTTTTAAACAGAATTCGGGATAAAAAGGAATAAACATTTATTATATTGTTTTAAGGAAAATACAAAACAAATCATTTATCAACACAATTTTAAAATGAAGCATATTTTATTTCATTTTCATATATTATGATTTTGACATATATAATAATATATAAAAATACAGACGAAGATTTGAACCAAATACATCATCTTGAAAATCAAGCCGGTTCAAGTTGAATATCAAAATTTTAACAGCCAATACGCCAGTAGTGGAGGTTGAAGCTCATCAAACAGAAGACCCGGAAAACTGGCACGAAGTGATGATCAGCAATATCTGTATTAATAAAAATTCAAAATAATGTAATAAAAAATACAAATAAACTATTTAGTAAATTGTTTTCAAGAAATTGTGATGTCAAATAGATTATACACAATTATACACAAAAATTTCCTATACTCATTTTTTATTCAATATTGTGCACAATGCATATATTATTGTTATAAGCTTATTATATAAAGTTTTCAAGTGTACAATATTTAATAATTAATGGATACAGCGCATTTTGTTTAGAATATTTTAGTGCAGAAAAAAGTACAAAAAATTTGTAGAATCTATCAGGTGTCGAAATTATTAGATTTATAAGTTAATATTTATATTTTTGTGTATTAATTTAATGAAGCTCATGAAAAGAATTTTTTTTTAAAAAGAGAATATTCTAGTATTTGTAAGGAGCGTTGAATTATACTTTAATAGAGCGAATCATTTTAATAATAAGCTCGTTTTCATAACATACCAATTTAATGAAACTCCAGATTGTCCTAATCATCGGCACATTTCATTTACAGCTTCTTAGTTGTCGTTTCCGTTAGCCTCATAATTTTCTGCACCTTACGCTGCCGAAAATTCTTGAACAGAAGGTAGCAATGCAGAAGCAACTGTGATATTCAACGTACAATTCCAGTTTAAGGTTAACCTGGAACATAAAATAAAAATCCTCAAAGCAATACATTGATATAAATGACAATTAAATTGTACACACAAGCCAGGAATGTTTTAATTTTTTAAAGTGAATAAATGATTTCGTGTATGCAATCGAAAGTTAGGTTATTTACTACCGAGTCAACGGTCAAGTTTTTAATTTAATATTTAATTCGATCTTTTAATAAGTTTTCCAGTATAACACGAAATGTAATAAATTGACTTTTTTACTTATCTAGTAAGATATTCCATTTATGCAATAATGTAGTTGTAATTTGTCGAAGTTTTGTTGAAACTTATAATCGTCACAGTGCCGAGACGCATCAACGTGAAGGGAAAACAATTTGAATATAGTCTTGTTTGATTGTTCTTTTACAAAGAAGTGCAACTTCATTATAACGCAACATTCAGTTTGCAGCAATGATAAGATAAATCAAGATCGATTCGCCTTCAATCAATCCCTTTTTGAAAAAACTTTGTCGATTTTGAACTACATTATTGCATAAATGGAATAACTTTTTAGATAAGTAAAAGAGTTGATTTATTACATTTTCATTTTTATTGGGAAACATATTACGAGATCGAATTAAATATTAAATTAAAAACTTTGACCATTGACTCGTTAGTAAATAACCTAACTTTCGATTGCATAAACGAAATAATTTATTCTCTTTAAAATATTAAAACATTCCTGGTTTATGTATACAATTTAATTTTCATTTATACCAATGTATTTCTTTGAGAATTTTTAATTTTTGTTCTAGGTTTACTTAACACTGGAATTATACGTAGAATATCACAGTTCCTTCAACATTCCAAGCATTTGTTCACAAATTTTCGGCAGCGTAAGGTGCATAAAATCATGGGGACAACGGAAACGACGACTAACTAGTTGCTTCAGCATTGCTACCTTCTGTTCAAGAATTTTCGGCAGCGTAAGGTGCAGAAAATTATGAGGCTAACGGAAACGACAACTAAGAAGCTGTAAATGAAATGTGCCGATGATTAGGATAATCTGCAGCTTCATTAAATTGTTACGTTATGAAAATGAGCTTATTATTAAAATGATTCGCTCTATTTATAGTATAATTCAATGCTCCTTACAAAGACTAGAATAATCCTTATTTTTCAAAAAAGTTCTTTTCATGAGCTTCATTGAATTAATATATAAAAAATTAAAATATTAACTAAAACATCTAATAATTTCGATACCTAATAGATTCTGCAAATTTATTGTACTTTTTTCTGTACTAAAATATTCGAAATAAAATGCGCTGCACCCAGCTTATAACAATAATATACGCATTGTGCACAATATTGAATAAAAAATGAGTATAAGAAATTTTTAGAATTGTGTATAATCTATTTGACATCACAATTTCCTGAAAACAATTTATTAAATAGTTTATTTGTATTTTTTATTACATTATTTTGAATTTTTATTAATACAGATATTGCTGATCATCACTTCGTGCCAGCTTTCCGGGTCTTCTGTTTGATGAGCTTCAACCTCCACTACTGGCGTATTGGCGGTTAAAACCTTGGTAATCAACTTGAACCGGCTTGATTTTCAAGATGATGTATTTGGTTCAAATCTTCGTCTGTATTTTTATATATTATTATATATGTCAAAATCATAATATATGAAAATGAAATAAAATATGCTTCATTTTAAAATTGTGTTGATAAATGATTTGTTTTGTATTTTCCTTAAAACAATATAATAAATGTTTATTCCTTTTTATCCCGAATTCTGTTTAAAAACATACTTATTTTGTCTTAAGACCATCATAAAAGCGTCTTAAATATTCTCGATAATGCGTCTTAAAATCATCTGAATTTGAGTGACTTCTTAAAATTGTCTTAAGGTCGTCTGAAAAAATGAGAACAATTTTATCTCAAATTCGGCTCAAATTAATCACATCATATTGTCTAAAATCCATCTCAAAATCGTCATGAATTTTTTCAAAAATTTCATCTCAAATTGCACTTAAATTGGTAAAAATAATTTGTATCAAACCAATCTTAAATGTGCTTCAATCTTTTTAAAGATTTCATGTCTTAAAATGTCTTAAATCGTGCCATTTTTGAGACATGTCACTTTAAGATCACTTTACGATCTTAACTTTTTTTACGCGGGTTGTTTTTTAATTTTATTTAAATTGTTTAATTAATATACGAAAATAAAATTTCGTATCATAATTCTCTAATCCTAACGAGCAGATTCCTTTTATACAAATTATATCGAAGTTAACATTGCCGTTACGGATAGAAATATCGTGATAAAGACGCATGAAGTATGTACGAAGCGCGCGTATAAAATGTAATTTATGCGTATGATTTATTGGATTGAGAGCATGGCGGCGGTTCCTCCGCGGCTTGTTTCTCGACTCGCGCGAATCTGCATGTGCGATTCGTTGGCTTCAGGCCCTTAGTTAGGGGCGACTTTGTGGTCATCCTGAGACTATCATCGACCTCGTAGGGAGCTTGTCTCCGCAGTGAAGGTCACTTCAGCATGGGAAAGCCTAAAGGCTGCGCCGCATGCTTATGCTCGTGTCTATGTTTTTCGTATTATTTGGAAGTGAGGCGCGCGCTCGGGTTACTTCGTACTTCTTCGACAGTCGTCGGTAGGGCCCATGTGCGTTGCAGCACCGATTGCAGCGGCGGGCCGATCGACACGAGGGTGCCGCCGAAAGCGACTGGGAGAGTGACACTTCACTTCACTCTAGTTGTTTAGATTACGCGATAGTTTAGCTAGCTAATTAGAAGATTTTCTTTATATATTTTCATATTTTACATTGTAATTATTTCGGCAATATTTAGGTTAAATTATAAGACGTTTTTTTTAGCCTTTTAAGAGTTTTATTATTTTAATATTTGTGCTAATCTTATTTAATATAAACCCATCCTACTTTATCCCAGAAGTAACAATTGCATAGTTCAAAATCTCTTTTTAAACATCCCTATACATTTTTCTATGCTGAGTTATATTGCTTTAAAAATCAACCATCCATCTTTTCTAATTAGTACTCAAATCTGTCAGACATATTTTGTTTAAATATGCGTTATGTACTTTAAAAGCAGATATAAGGAAAGAAAAATAAAAAGTTGCATTAGGAAATGTTTTACACAGTTTGAACCCTGAGCAAGAAACTTCTAAACCCTAAAACAAAATAATATATTTCTATTAATTCTCTACAATTTTTATTTAAATAATTTTGAAGCCTTATTTAACTGTAAATACTGGATACTACGCTAATGTTTCCCAGTATTAAATCTCAAAATCTTGATCCTTGGCTTCGCAAATTATTGTCTTTGTCAATACCCTATCTATGTAAGCGTAAATATTTTTTCAATTAAAATTTTTGTTTATTATTATTTTTGAGAAACCAATTAAATCTTTTTGAAAATTAATAAAATATTGTGTTTATTTAAATAATAATAATAATAATAATAATAATAATAATAATAATAATAATAGTTATAACCAAAAAGTATTTCACTCAGATACATGAGAAAAAGTCGAATAACCGTCGAAAAGAAAACAATGTCACTTATCATGTGATCTAGAGTCGTGCACGCCGCAAAGCTTCTCCAATAAATAAGGCATTGTCAATGACTAATAGATGGTGATCCATAGAATCAAGATTATAAGGATTTAGGCAAACCTAAAGCTATTACGAAGTATTTATAGTTAAAATAAGTTCCAGAATGATTGCATTAAAAGAAAAATGTTTAATAACGCACAAAAATATTTTTTGTTTTAGGGTTTAAAGATGTTTTATCCCCTTTAATCTACCACAAGCAAATAAAATTCGGAAAACCCCATCTGACTAACGACTAACGCTTGCCGTAACCACGGACAACGTTACGCTACTCGCTTCAACTACGAAACTACGCTTCTGTCGCCTTGAACTCGTTCATTGGTCGTGATAATGAATCACAAGCGTGCTCGCGATCGCGTCAATCTAAAAAAAGCAACTTTATTCAACCTTCCAGCCGAGATAAAAAGGAAAACCTCGCTAAAGGAGATTGCGGATAATTAAAGCAACAGTCCCCGAGACTTTCAAAAGCGAGTAGTCGCGCACGTACGCCCAAACGTACACCTTTCTTCTCGGTATATTTTAGGAGCATAACGCGCGCTGCAGACAAGAGCCTCTCAGCCGCGAGAAAAAAGGTCGAGCCGCGATCTCGAAAAACTAACGAGACACGTAGAACGACAGAGAGAGAGAGAGAGAGAGAGAGTCAGGTAGCGTGAAATCACGCGGGTCCCCAAGAAGACGAAATAACGTACTCGCGCCGGGAAAAAAGAGAGAAAGAAAAAAACAGCGTCCCGGCTTAAAAAAATCGCGACCGGCTATACATTCCAGCGCACCACGGGTACTTATACACCGCCGTGTCGGCGACGGCGCGCTCCTTTCAGCTAAACCGGCCCACGCGCCAGCGGTTTAAACTCGCTGTACAACAGTATACACCCTTCGCCAAATTAGCATGCATATATGCATATATATATATACATATTTACGCGGTTTTTGTACATATAGGCGTATAACGGTAAACTCGGGCGCTCTCGAGAGCGCGCGGCGTTTATTTCCTCGCGCGGACGCTGTTTCGTGTACGTGTGCGTGTGTGTGTGTATATACAGCGGCGGCTGCGTTTTTAAACGCGCAGCTGCTGCGCGTGTATAGCGACCGCAACGTAGCGGGAACTGGGTCGGGAAAAACGAGCGCAATTTTCCTCGCGCGCCGCTTCGGTCGGAGCAGAAATTATAATTTCCCGCGGTTGGAGCGAGAATGTGGCCCAGTGTGCCGGGATACGAGAGCGTCCGTTGCGAGGATGGTAATGATACGTGGAGTCTGCCGATTGTGCGTCGATATTAAGATTTACCGTAGTCCGAGAATGTGGGTATTTGAGGGTTCGGTTACGGTGTACCAATTGAATTTCAATTTATGTAACTGAAAAATTAACTCACACCGTAGATTGAAAATTCAAGTGTAATTATTTGAATTGACTTTCGAGATAGAAAAATGTATGAAACTTCAGGAAGATGTATCTGAATTCTCGGTAATTAATTGAAACTTTAGTTACTAAATAGGTTGAATTATCGATTACAGTGTGATTAAGTTGCTTCTGTTACCCGAAGAGCTCGGCGCAACAAACGGTTAACTGATAGTACGACTTCTTCCTTGAAACAATATCATATACAGACATACAGTAGTTTCAAGGCCTCCAGGGGCCTAATTGACATTTTCGATCACCATTTCTTGCTCTGGGTTCTTTATATATATGCATAACTGAAAATTTAGTTACATTTAAAAATTTTCAATTACTATTATAAATACACGGAGCAAATTTTCTGACAAAAATTACCGTGACAATTATAGTAAATGTTGCACAACTTGCTAACTTCACCACGGTACAACTTAACCTAATTAACGGTCAAAATGAACGTGAAGTTTATCGCGATACACGGCAATTTTCACCGTTTCTTTCAGAGTAATTATTTTTTCCGTGAAGTTAGGACATACCTACATTTACTACGATTTTCACGATAATTTTTGTAAGAAAATTCTCTCCGTGTATGCAAATATAATTTCAATATTTAAAAACTGAAAAAAATGTATGTAACTGAATATATTGAAATTTCATTTATACTGTCTAGTTCAGTTATCAATTGGGTATTTGCACGAAAAAATTTTTCGTTGCGATACCCAGGATTCGCTTTATTTATTTCGAATTTTCAAAAAGAAATTGAAATCCAAAGAAGTCCTTTGAATGGCGTCACACTCATATAACATCAATAGGTACCGCGATATGAATGTGACGTCATCAGGATGTTTGAAGCGCTGTAACTTCAGTAATAAGAGGTAAATTGTGAAAATTCGAAAAGTTCACAAAGAAAGTAGTATATAATCTATCGAATCAAGCTATAAAATAATTTCATGAAAATACCCAATTGCATCATAATAAATATTGAGTGACATATTTGGGAAAAACTATATTTTTTAACTAAAAATTTGTAATACTAACAAAAAAGATATACAATGAAATTGCTATTATGATATGTACATAGTCATGATGCAAAATTATAAATAAGCAGATATTGATTTTTAATAATTTTATATAAAATATAGGCTCGTTTTCGAGGCAGTAAATGTTCGCTAATTCGCGTCAAGTATCTGAGCACGCGAACAATTCAAACGTATCCAAAATTGTACTTCTACCACCTTGGAACAATACTACTATAAATGCCAAATATTATTTAAAAATTCGTAAAATCATCACTATCACATAAATTTAAAACAACCTACAGCCCTTTAAAATCAAAATAATAAGTACCCAATTTCAAAATGCGTATAAACAGCATACACACGCTCCAGTTTTCGTCGCGAATCAGCGAACATTCGCATCCCTAAAAAGGAGCCTCACACATTAACATTATTAATAAAATAGTAATCCATTTATAAAATAAAACTAACGAATTGCATTTATTTGTATTGCAGAGGTGGAGTGCGAGGTATCCAGCCAGGTCGAGTACTCGCTGCAGGCGATCTGGGGCGTCAGCATCCGAGAGCTGCATCTGGCCCTGTGGAAGCCCTGGAGCGCCCTGAGGGACGCCTCGCTCAACGGCACCCTGCTCCAGGGACACGCGCAGTACTTCACGCCACCGCAAGCGTATCCTTTTCTGCGTCCTTTGACTTCGCCGGTCTTTGATTCGCGCCTCTTTCCGCCTCGTCGTCGGAAGCCGCTGCGAGACGCTGATTTATAATGGCTTTTAAGTTTCGCGCAAAGAGCTTCCTCTTTGGAAAGCGCGAGGACTGTTGTTGGTTTTTTTTTCTTCTCTCTGGTCTCTGGGGGGATCGGCAGGTGCAAGTAGTTTCTCGCAGGATGGTTCGCGCCCCCAAGGGGAAAAGTTGCGGATCTGTTGGGTCGTTTTTTTTTTAGGGTGAAAAGTTATAGACGGCAATTTGCACTCGTCCGGTGAGTGCTGGTTTGTATGGGTTTACGTGACTTTCAATTGATTAATCTTCTTGCTGGTCAAAAACTAAATTTGTTCTTTTCTTCTTGACAATCTATCTAAAAATTGTCCAACTTTTACTGTAACATGAAAACGATTTTGCGTGAAAAATAATGTTTTGTATGGTAATTGTATGTATTAATTAGAATCCAATCATAATTTTTTCGGCACGTGTAATGAAAATGTGCCTGAATTTTGGGGAATTAATTGAATTTCTGTTACTTACTGCTTGATAAATTATGAACTACAGTGTGAATAATTGCTTCCGTAATATTAAGAGCTCACTGTCAATATTATATTGATAATGTGGCAAGATGAAACAATAAATGAGATTTATAATGGTCATGTACTTATTTGTATTCACCTCGGTAAGGGTAACACTATCGCCAAAAAGAATGTTAAATTCTCATAAAAAGGTGAAAGTTAGATAATGAAAATTTTATCACTTGTTAAGATGATTACAGCATTTAGCTCAAATATTCAATGTATAAATTCTTTTACGTATCCAGAAAAATATTATATAATTCATTTTTTGCTAGAAATATTTCAAGACATTGTAAAGTGTAATGAAATTATAATTTCTTTTGTTTTTGCTATGCACTGTACGATCATTATTTTGTTTCCAACTTTCGCCATCTTATAGGGCTGTAATATTGCTTGTTACGCCATTGCTATACTTACCAAGACAAATAATTATTTGATAATTATCTATATATGTCGGTACATTTTACACTTTCTGTACTGATTAGTTTTTATCAGCTGCTGAAGTAATGTATTCTAATTGGCACACGGTACCGAAGTAACCAAAACATTAAGTTAATTTTTGTTTCAATTATAACGTCAAGATAATAGCTCCTGAATTTTAGATTAACCATGATTTTAAATTATAACACTAACGATCGATTCTGAGAAAGAAACTAATAGGTGCTACTGAAAAAAAGGCCGATCAACCATTTGTGCACTTCAGAGCATCCATAAATGAATCACCAAATCGCGCAAATCATCAATAAAATATCATAACAGCTTGAATAAAAAAATCAAAAACAACAAAAAAAGCGCGCATTATAAAAGAAATAAAGAAGGAAAAAACCAACCTACCAGTCGGTAACGTGTTTGTTACACATGGAAATGTGCGACGAGGCGAGAAGAGTCCGTATATAGGTGACACCAGTATGACACGTGGAAAGTTCCCGGGCGCAGCTTCCTACCGAAGATGCGAGGAGGCTGCGCTCGCGACACGAAGCGAAATGTATATATGTATATCTAATGTATTCGCGAATCGCGGTGTATCGTACAACGTTTGTTTTTCCTTGACCGCACGAAATTTCGACGTAAACAGTAGACAGCCGCACGGCGAGGAGACGCTGAGACTGTCGCTGCCGGCGCCCGAGCTGGAGCTCGGCACCCCGCCGAGGCTCTGCTATCCCCTCGTCATCTTCCTGACGCGCAGGGACACGAGGGAACTGCATCCGGACGAGACGGTGAGTGAGAGAACACGGCGAAAATAAAGCTAATTTGGATCTTTAGGGTACAGCGCTGGTTTAGGGTGGAGCTGTACTGATTTTTGATAGGAAAAGGGATTTTTTCTTACTTTTCTTGAAGTTTGTTTAAAACTATTTTAAAACTACACTGAGAGAAAGGATTCTTTGCGGCAAAGAATATTTCTTAATTGTTAAGTTTTTTGGATTTGAATACGGTCAAATGAATATTTCTTAACAGTTAAACGCATCGTCTTAATAGTTAAGAACTGAGTACTTGAGTCGCTTGCCAACGGCTGATCGCCTGACGTTTTCGCCTGCTACGATTATGTCTACATATAGGATTTTTTTATATTTTAATGCTTGAACAGCATCATTATATGTTAGAAAATTATTAAATAACCTTTCGTACTCGGCATGTTTATCTTACTCGTATAGACTTTTCTCAAGTTCGAGTTTTAAACTATTAAGAATTTAACATTTGTGGCAAGTACGTTAGAATTCCATTCCGCAAGTACACGATGCATTTGTTACAAGGAATCCTTTCTCTCAGTGTAGGTAGATGTCACAATTTGAAAAAGTTAACGAAGTTATTGTAATTTAAATAAGTTATATTATAGTATGTAGTATGTCAAATAAAAACTTTAAATGATTTTTTCTCCAAATACATATTTATGGTTTTTAAGTTTTTCAGGTGTCTGCCCGTTAAAACTTAAAGTTTACAATATTTTTTGTTATTTTTGCTAAATAAAAATATTTGCGTGAAGTTTTATTATCTCAGAGGTTCACGTCAAGATATAATGAGATATAACAGATATAGTGAGAAATATGATTTTTATGGCCTTTTTACGGGTGTCTTGTTCAATGGAACTGTGTCGTATTTTCTGAAATTGAATTAGTGCATAACAAATAAAAAATAAACTGACTTTTTCCCGAATAGAAGAATATAAAGAAATTAAAGAAATTTATTTTAAGTTGAGAGGGCAGACATCTGGAACATTTTAAAAAAATTCTATTTTTAACGAAAACACAGTATGTTTCTGCTTTTACATAATAATTACTACACTATTGGGCCTCTAAGGTATGGTAAATAAGGTTTCCTTTTTGATAGTCGATACCAGTAACAAATTTTTGTTTTTCATAAAAGAACAAATTAAAAGACTTAGAATTACGAAAATCAGTAGAGCTCAATCTTAAAACAACGTGTTTTTTATGAATATTGACCATCATTATAAATAATCGTTTTATAATAAAACAAATGACTATGACTAGTAAGTCACAACATTTCAGAAACCAATCTCCTATTAAGGTGGCTCCGTCGTTTTTTCAAAATCCAACATTAACAAAACATAAAAATTACACTGAAAGTGTACGTTTTAAGCATTCTATTAAAATTTTGATTAGGTGGGATTATCAAGTGAACTGAAGAGAAAGAAAATGTTTGAAATTAGACCCTTTAACTTAGGCTCTTATGGCAAAATTAGCATTTATGCCTGTAACTACTTGTAAACCCATGTTTTTTTTATAAAACTACCAAGAGATTGTAGCTTTTTATTTAAAAATCTTATTATTTATCGAAAATACGCAGTTGTCAGGAAAATATAAACAATTATTAATGAAAAGCTAACATGAGTGTATTTTTGTATGCATATATATGCGTATTGTTATTATTTTTTATATATTATAACATATATTTAGGTCAATAACTATGACAATTAATGCTAAATCATTTTCACTAAAATTGCGTCGGTGATTAGAAAAGAAATTGTGTGCCCCCTACGGGGCCCCGCGTACATACTGCACTACACGACGGAGCCACCTTAAATATGACAGGGAGCTTTTTCGGCATTTCACTATGCGTTAACTGGGATTACTAAAGATTTATGTATCTTCTAATACCTAACCCTTGGAAATCCCAAATACATAGCCTTTGATATCCATTTTTTACGTGTTCAAAATTTGTATAAACATAAACAATACAATTATCAGTTTATCAAATGGGTTTCTATAATATGTAACATGACATACATTTGTTTAATAATGTTAATGACTTCTTAAAAAATGAATTTTAATTTTTCATTTTCAAAATATATCGATATTTGTTTCTGTGATAATAAAGAAATAAATGGTGTTTTTCTACCTATTTATTAAAAAAAAAATATATTTTTGATACTATTTTAAAAAATAATATCGTAAAAAATGATATATTTTTTCATAAAACGTTTAAATACAATTAAATACTGTTGAAATTACGTTATAATTGTATCGTTGCTGTTACGATATAGTTATCTCAGTGTACGGAATAAATGTATTTTTATTTGCATAAAAATTAAAAATTTGTGTCTCAAAGGATTATAATAATATTACAGATAGAGATCTTTTGGCACAATATTAAAAACGTGTAAGATCGATTTTTGCTGGCTTTGTTTTGATCGGTTAATAAAATGAAACAGTTTATGTGAAAGATAATTAATATGTAAGGCATATTTTGTCCTACCTTGCATTAGAGATTAATTATGTGTTTCAAAGAATTTTCTTATATTGAAAGAAAGCCGTTGACAAGCATAAATATAGTCTTAGTTTTCTTTTTAATTAATGCTTATTTATATACCAAGAGAATTTTTCGAAACAAATGTATGTATAAAATACAGTGAACTGGAACATATTGATTGCATGGTAAAAATTAAAATTATTCATTATAATGTTTACCATACGGTCAGGTAAATTGTATCGTGAATAAGGGCAATTTTTATCGCGTGACTTATATCGCAAAATAATGTTTACCATGAAGTCAGAATGTCCCACTTTTACCGTGTTTTTCACGGTAATTTTTATTAAAAAAAATAATTTAGCACAACAATCTTCATCCTTGAACTGATTAATCGATGAAAAAAAAAGAAAAATTTTTACACCATCCTTGGCAAGGATCGATCTTGCGCGTTACCTAATATTTCATAATTTTGCCAAAAAAAGAGCTCTGTAATATTACTTTTCTCGCATATATTGGGCAACTAAATGTGAAATTCACTCTTGTATCCGTTCGCAGGTTGCGCTGGTGAATGTCGTTCACATTAAGGATAGCGTCTGCACGCTGCCGACCTCGATTCTCGCCCAGTATCTGAAACAGGCTAACGGACAGTTGTCCTGTCTCAAGGTGAGCCTCATCCCGTTATCGACGATATTCCAGTACTCTCTCTCTCTCTCCTAGCCGCATTCAGTCCATTTATCTGCTAAACTCGATCCGAGATGTATCCGCCTGCTCCTACAATTTGCTACATTAATTTTCGTTATGTTGTGCTTTGTGTTAACTAACCCCCTTGTACAATGCTTCGTTCATTCTAAGCAAATTATTTGAATCATTAACACATACAAAAGAGCAGGAATTATTTATTATATTTTACTACGTATACGAGCAAATTTTGTTGCAAAATTTCGTATCGTGATGCAACCTTATTTCATAGTAATCTATCGCATGTAACAAAAGTTCTCTATTACTTCATAGGATACAATGAAATAATGGAAACTTGCTATAAATTTCTAAATTAATAATTAGCCAATTCCACCCAGTAAAATTACTAGAATTAAACTTCCATTGTTACCGAAAATCAATCGTCGATAAGAAATACTCATAAATCATTCCCACAAACTTGTACCGGGCATCGACTTCTATGTAAACTAGGCTCGTTAGCTAAATCGAGCATTTCAGGGAAAAAAAGAACGACAAAGCAGCGCGCTCGTTTCGTAAAATGATGACTTCCAAGTTGAGAAAGGCCGATTAACCGGGAGGAGGCGAACTTTCGGGGCCTATTGCAGCAGAGAGACTGGGCAATTACCTCGCGAGCGACGCGAAGCATAACGTAACAATCGCCATAGTTCCTTTCTCCCTAACGCCAAACGCTTGGATATCGCGCGGGCCGTGGCGCGACGTGCACTTGCACACGTTTCGCGTTTCATCTTCTCGAACGACGTCGACGATTTATCATCTCCCGCGTGCATCGTTGCGTCTCGTATTTCGATGATTTTTCGTGTACTTTCGATTTTGTCCTTCTGTGCTTTTTTTCTTTTCTGAATATTTGTGAAATGCAGCCTTCGGTTTGTATTCTAATGTGATTAATCCAAGCTACTTAAGTGTGAGCATTCTCTTTTTCGAAATACGAATTCAGAAATTAGAGATTTTAAAATTTGAATTTATTTAATTTCATTTGAAACGACTTTTCGCAATGCACTTAAATGATTAACATAAATTACATAGAACTAGTTTTATTGCAAGTGTGTGCAAATCTTGTATAAAATATTATTGTTGCTCGAAGATCATTATTAAAGTTTTAATTAATCTGAATGTCATAGTATTATTACATGACATAAAATATAGTGTAAAAATAAAGTGTGATAACATTTTTTAAATTTGTCACTTTGATTCTAATAAATTGTCATTTAGAAGGATGGTTTTTGGTACCCAAAAACGAAACCTAGCACTCGTAATTTGTTCCAGTGACCCCTGTTCTCAAGATATAATCAAATTGCGCGGGAGCGCCATGAGAAAAGTATGTTTTCGTAGCAACCGCACCCATTTATACATCAAATTTGGCAGTCGATTTTTTATTTTTTACTGCAAATATGCGTTATATTAATGCAAATATTTACCTCTACTTTTAATCATAACTTTGCAAGCCTTTCTAAGTGTAAGACGATCTAAAACAAAACAATTATACTAGACGGAAAGAGTTCGAATTTGAGACTTGTAAGGTTTAAAGGTATTAGTCTGTTCCAAAGTTATGAACAATTATCGAAGGTGGTGATGGAAAATGCACGCAAATTCGATGATTTTTGTCGGTTTTGTAGATTTATAAAACGTTGTCAAGTTATGATTAAAAGTAGAGGTAACTATTATCATTAAAATGGTACGTATTCGAAGTAAAACAGATCATATCTTGAAGACAAGAATCCATGGATTTTGTCCAAGGATTTTGGGTACCGAAAACATCCTTCCCATCGGGTTCCCCGAATTCCATTTCTTGCATCCGTCACAGTCTCTTTGTAAGAATATGTTAAACTACCTACAATAGTTATCTTTAAATTTAAATTCAGGTATTTTAAAAGTGAAGACCATCGCGAGCTAAAATAATTAAAATTCACTCCCAGAAGTCATCCGTCACTAAAACGGATCACCTTCTACGCAGGAAAGAATTAAAATAATCTTAGCTCGTGGAGGTTAATATCTACAGTGTTTATTTTTAAAAATTTATTTCATTATCAATCATTAGCGTCTTTTCTCATTAAAATTTAAGTAGATATCTTATCCATTCCACACTGAAATACATCTTATAAAAAGAGTTTCGCATGCCTATATAACATGAACAAATAAAACTAATTTTTCATTTTGTAATATTTAATTATCAATTTTGACAAAGATAGAAATGTGGTTTTAGTTTTAAATTATTTAATTTTGTAATAATTATATATTTTTAAGACATGGAGTGTATTATAAGTGATCTTGTAGTTACACTTTAAAAGATTAAGGTAGTACTTTTTTCAAAATACTTTTTAAAAATATACCCTGAAAGTTTCACAAGAATCCATAAATTTTGTATGAACCAGGGATGTTTTTAATATTAAAAGATTAATTAAGGGGAGGTGAAAGAAGGGTACTTTTCATAACCGATTTCTTAATCCAAATAATAACAGAATCTATTCTAAATTTAACTATAGATAAATAGATAATGTTTGTACAAATACGAAAGGAATAATAAGACAATTTTGTTAAAAATCGAGATTTTTTAAGGGATCTGTATTATTGACTAGTCTATTTTAATATAATTATATTATTATTGCTTATATATAAATAAAAAATAAGTTCTACCTTGATAATTAAAAACTTATTTAAACTCAAAATGTTAACATAATTATCATACAAATACGCTCAAATAGGGTTAATACTACCAAATTATTTATATCGACAAGAATTACGCAAATAGCAAAAACTATTTCTAAAAGGTGATGATAAACCCCCTTTGGTATCTATAATTACAAGACTGATTTTATCAATTTTGTAAAAATATCTCTCAATGATGATTGGTCTCAATAAAGCGCTCCAGAAATATTTTCTCAAAATTTGCTTAATTAATTTTTCCTTAACAAAACCCTTGCCCACTCACCCTCTCTAAAACAACCCCCCTAATCTCTCTCTCTCTCTACATTCCAGCAACTCTACCTGGCGACGGGCAACTCGACGAACTACGACGAGATGGGCGTGTCCTCGGGCCTGGGGCCGGCCCTGGCCCTCGCCGAGCCCTGTCCCAACAACGGGGGCAACTCCCGGGACGCCCTGGTCGCCTCGGGGGCCGGCGACAACGAGGGCTCCCTCTGGAACAGCGCGGGCGAGCAGCTCTGCGTCGTCTGCCAGTACTTCCCCCTCTCGCGGGCCCTACTCCCCTGTCGGCACACCTGCATATGCGCCTCCTGCTTCGGCAAGCTCGATCGCTGCCCCATGTGTCGCAGTCCCATCAAGAGCTACTTCTGCATCAGGGGCGAGGAGTACATGCCCCCCGAGAAGGAGCTCAATCCCTGCAAGCAGAGGGCCAACGGTAACAACGGGAGACCGGGGGGCGCCGCCGGTGCTGGCGCTGCTGGCGCTGGTGCTGCCGGTGGTCAGCACGGTAACGGACCCTCGCACTGGCTGCACGACTGGAACGACCGGCTCACCGATTTCCTGGGCTTCACGCGGTAGACGCAGGTGGACGCTTTTTGTTGCTGACGACGAGAGATATTTTTAAGCGGGCGGCGGTTCGTTGGGGGTTGGGGTGGGTTTTGGTTGAGCCGATGGCGAGGTCGATGATCGTTGTGGACGATTTGGAATCGGATGAGATCGCTGGGCGTCGGATTTTGTAATTCACCGTGCAAGGCCAACCGACGAGGCTTTGCTGTTGCGTCCTCGAGGAGTTTGGTGATTCGCTTTGGTTGCGTCGATTTTTCACCGTTGGCCGCGACTGAAATCCATCAAGGCGTAATTTATTGTTTTAATTGTGATTGTCATCAGCAAAATGCTCTGTCCCCGTCCCTCCCCGGCCGAAGACGCTTTTGCTCGACGGAATGGGAGTTTCCTTCGTGAATCTTTTCTCGTCTCGACGACTCGCGGTCTTCGGATGAACGGAGGGACTCGAGCGCGTTATATCGATCGATCGCTTCTCTTTGACTAATGTGACTAGAGAAACTTTTCGACTGTATCGACCTTTGACTTCTACAAAAAAAACTACGAAAAATTGTCTTTCCGTTGCAAAAATTTTGACTTTGCGAAACGCATTCTGTCGTCGCGAGCTGGCGCGCACGATAGCGGCTCGCGATGCCGATGCTGACTATCCGTACCACTGACTTTGATTAATTAATGTTTTTCTTTGACTTTGGCTCATGTCGTTTTGTATATCGTCACAGACTGGGACTTGCCAATGCCATTCCTCGTTCGTAAGGACTCGTCAAAGTGGTGATTGACAAGACTTTTGTTTTTAATTTTTTTTTATAATGTGTAAATGAATGTATAACCGTCCGTAAAGTATTTCAACGAAAAAGCGAAATCGTTAGGTTCTCTTTTTTTTTCACGAAAAATGTTGATCATTCTCGTTAGGGTTTCGTTGCTGTAAATTATTTTTTTTATTGTGCACGTAAGTAGAACAACCGACAAATGATAATGCAATTGTAATTTAGCTGCTCCTTTTTATTAAATTTCGAATTTTCTATTTTATTTATTGATAATGGTTATTCGATCTTACTGAATCAGATGATATAAGAAGAAAAGAAATGCCGAGTATGTGTTACAAGTCCATCTTTTGTCTTGCAGGTGCAAATAAAAGCAATCCTGCGAGCGGTTAACGTGCATACGTGTTGAGCCACGAGCGAACTTATTTGATTCCAGGTGCCAAACTAAATTCTCAGGATCGGTACGTAGCTCCATTTGACGAGCGGAGAACACGGTAACACTGTAAATAGATCACCTAGCGTTTTCTTTCTTTAGCAAGTAGATTTTTGATGAAAGTATATATTTACATGCTAGAACAATGCTCGCAGCTGTATAACTTTTTAAATGCAGATGAACGTAGAATTCTTTTTTGTTTTCGTACTGAATATAATTCTTACTTTTATCTTCGCACTTGGAAAAAAAATCTTACTCATTCGACATATAATAATGCGTATTTCAAGCCGTCATTTTTAAGAGATTATACTGCATTTAAGAATTAAGGAGCACGAATCATTTAATAACTGGTTTCTGAGAGGCCATTTTATAATGTTTACATCTCGAATCACAGTATACAGTTTAAATGAATAATAGGATGAGCGATCAAATACAATCACTTAAATTACACCTACGTTTATGCTGAATACAGATAATAAAATCATCATATAAACCTCGTTGCATGTACTTTCTCGAGTATTTTTATTCTCCCAAGCTATGTCTTGAGAGTTCTATGCTTATGAAGGTACTCTGACTTTTGAAGTTTCTTCTTCGATCTCGTTGATTATGAGAACGTAGGAATTTAAGTCTATCAAGAAAAAAAAAACATGAAGTAACGTAGAATCTAACTTAAGATAAAGAAGGAAACTCTAAAGATAAGTTGTAAATACACAGTCTGTGATAATCCTGATAATATCTGTATAGTTGTGGATTGTGCTCGGATGGAAGGTGCTTCGATCGAAATGTATTTCACGATCGAGCCGTAATTTAATTATAAAACTTGCGCGCTGACAGATCGAATGAAATAAAATGTCGAAACTATTAACTAGCCTTATTCGTAATCTCCAGTAATGTTTGCAAAGTTTTATTACTTGAGTAGCGAAAATGTCTCAGCAAGCCATAGTAATTTGGCAAAATTGTATATAATTATACATTCGATGTAGCAGCTAAGGCCTATGAAGTCAATGTATTTTAGTAGAACGAATTTAATTACCGAGTTATTAATTTATGCAATAAGCATAATATTCCAGTGATGCGAAAAAAACACAGTACCCGTATGCAAGGACTTGTACATAATTTATTTAATAAAGAGTGTCGTTCCTAAATATTCTTTGATTTATTTAAAATCCTTTCCCAAACTATATATAAGTTTAAAATATTTCCCTATTATAATCATTTATTAATAAAAAATAATATTTCTTAATTTGGTTTGGCGCAATAAAATTTTTTATTTCATAAAACATTTAACAATATAAAATTTAGTCTTAAACCTATTTTTTTAATTTGATATATCACAACGTACTTTTCTTTATATTAATGTTTATGTTGTATGTATCACTTGTCATGTTCTCTTTAAATTTATATAATGCATAATACTTAAATTTATTATTACTAAATTAAGTAAGACTTAGATTACACAAAATTTTTGTATTACAAATATTTTTAACGTTATTCAGTCTTTAAGTTTTACAAATAAAGATTTACCAAACGATTAGCATCGAACTCCTAGATATGAACACAATTGGGTATAAAACTCAATATAGATCTCAGTTCTATTTCTAAATCAGTTCTCTTTTTCTGCAAATTATCATCTATAGCATCAAATTGGTTTCTTGTTTCAGTTAGGCAAATATGAGTTTCAGTAATACACTTTTGAACTCTTAAAAGTCTGGATGGACAATCTTGTACTAAATTTGAAATTGGTAAATGATGATCTTTATTCTTATAAGACTTCAATCTTCTTTTAATTTTATGCCTTAAAAGATAAATAAATCTTGCTAATTCGGTCACAGCTTCTTCTGTAAATATTGTTTCTTCTGTTTTTTCACACTCATCTAAAACCGTACTCTAAAACATAAAAATTACATTAAATGTTTTACAAATAAATAGCTATATGAAACTCATTTAATTCTTATTATCAACTTGTGTATACCATCCAGGTATGGTAGACATGACTTTTCTTTTTCCATTTCATATGGGTATCTAACATTGATGCTGTTTTCTCCATTTCCTTTATTCTTTCTACCTCCACTTCGCTGTTATCTTTATTTGTAGCTATCTTTTTTATTAAGGACATTTCAGAAACAGTTAAATGCGGCAGTCCACTTGTAGTTATACTAGCAGCATGAACTCTAGTCATCAATTTTATTTTCTCCATATATAGTTCAGAAATAGCTTTCAAATTGTTGCTTAATTTATTGCTTTTTGTTAATAAATTATTTATTTGGTTTGGAACTGTTGATAATTTTGCATTATCAGCCTCTTTATTCTGTAAAAGAAAAACATGTACAATGACTTTTATATTTTCTAAAACAATGTTATAATACTCTGAGATTTTTTTATAACCGAATGTACATCCTACCATGTGAACATTAACTTTAGAAAATTCTCTTCCTAAAGAGCTATTTAATAATTTTACCCTAACTACATGTTTTAAGACATCATACTTTGTAATTAACCATGCAAGAGCAACCATCAATGCTCTGCTACTAGAATTATTGGCTGTTCCTGAGAAACTGTAGATTTCCAAACATGGATACTGTAAGTACGCCAAACGAAACTTTGTCCTCATACATTTGTCTGTAAGATATTAAACATTTTAAAATTGTACAAAATCTAAATATGCTATGAATTTCTATAAAAGAAAATTATATACAATGAACATACCAAAATCATTAAAAGAAATTTTATCATTTAATTCTTTTAAAGCAAAATATGTAAGTTTGTCTAATGTAGTCCAAAATGATTGTATCTAATTAATAAAAATTAGTATATAATATTAAAATTAAAATAAATTTAAATAAATTTTAAAACACAAACAATTGTCATAACCTCTAAATAACAACCATCCATTTATTTCGTTATACTTACGACGTCCTCAGAATTCTTATTGTATTTCGCTAATCTAAAATGTTCAGCTGTCAACATACTGTCAACCGTATCACTTAAATATTTGCAAAGAATTGTTATTACTTCTTTTATGTCAAGCATGATTTTGCGTTATGTAGAATTTCGAATCTGGGACAACAACGCCGGAAACAGGTGTTCAGCGATAGTATCGCCGTCTTGTGTACATATGATAAACATCAAAGATGCAAACGCGTCAAATGCCGTTATCGATTGGCACTGAAGTTGATTCCTACCATATCGACATTATATTTTTCACATTTTATGAAGCGCCGAATTTAAATAATAAATGCAACAAAGGAAAAAATGGAGTTTTTATGTAAATTTTATTTAATAATCATAAATCACAGATTGTTTTTATAATGATTTTCTTAACTATTGGCATATCAGTATATTCAATATTTTGAATTCTGAAACAAGAATTGTCACGAAAATGCTTTATAATGAAATATTAAGTATAATAATGTAGCGTTTGCTTAACTATAAGTTAAAAGATAAAATATGTATTCCAATATAAAATGTTCTTATCGCTAATTAATTCGGTTTTTATTTTGTTAAATATTCGATATATAAATTTATTTTACCCTTTTCATAAGGGTTACACAAGATACCGGGCATGATATATGTTATTTTTTATAAAAATAAAAAATACTCAGACAACAATTGCAATAGCATATTTACATGTGAATACACGTTACAAACGTTTGACAACTGTATACTCGACGGAACAAAAGGTTGATAGAATTTGTTTGAATTTCTTTGAAATATGGCAACTTTATTGGATCGAATGCTTGTTTTCGCTATCTCATTGGAGTATTTCAAAAAAATTCAAACGAATTCGATCAGATATTTGTTCCGTCGAGTGTACTATAAGTATCTGCCTAATAACAATTTATATAATAACAATACAATAAATCTTATATAAAATGCATCAAGACTTGACATTTTTGTCAGTCTTTTATTACACATACATTTTGGTATAAACACTATTTACTGCGACCTTTTAATAAATAGATAACCATAACACATGGAATAAAAGATCTGTTAAGTATTTATTAACACATATTTAAAGATGTAAAAAAACTGGTTTTCAACAGCTAAATTCTGCAAAAATCAGTCGAGATCGTAGATCGTCACAAATAAAGTTTTTATTCGACATTCTGTATAATAAAAAAATGCCCATTTTTAATATTTTTAGTGTACGCGATAACAATCCACATAAGCTTTAAAAAAATGTTATCTTTTGCTTTCAGAGGTCTGGATCGTAAGACTTTCTATATATCTATTGTGTACCTATACAGTATTAATTAAACAAAATAATTTGCTTAATTTTTTTCTCATCATCAAATATATTAATAAACCGTAAAAAGATTTATTGCTCTTATATTATAGTTTTCAGGAGATGTGAAAGTGTACTAAAAATCCCTACCTTACCGGCATGACATTTATATATTTTATAGCACACTAACCTCAAAATGCCAACTTTATTGTCGATTTTGAGGTTGTTGTGCTATAAAATATCGTATGAGACTGTTGTGGGAGGTGTTTTTCTACCTTGCTCGATTTTCTCACTCGCTTCGCTCGTGCGAAAACCCTCGAGCAAGGTAGAAAACCATCTCCCACAACAGTGTCATAATATACTATTTTTCTGCAATAAATAAATATTTCTAAAAAAAGGCCATACTACGTACGCCCTCCGTATTCTTATCAGGAGCCATTAGTTAAATTTTCAAAAGCTTTCATTATATAAACTCTCGGCGACAAATGCGATTGAGAATTTACCTATACAATTGTATATTTTCAAACGCATTTTTCTCCCAAAGTTAATAATGAAAACTGTTGAAAATTTAACTGAAGGTTCCTGGTTAGATTACGGAGAGCATAGTATGGCATTTTTTAAAAATATTTATTTATTGCAGAGAAAAAGAGTATAAATGTGATGTCGTGTAAGGTAGGGATTTTTAGTTCACTTTCACATCTTCTTTTCTTTTAATCAACCGCTATTTTAAAACGTTTACATCAGTATCGTCTACTCTTAATTGAGTATCTTAACCACTGTATGCTGTTTTTTTTCTATAATTATATCTCCAGCTTTTTGTCGCAAAAAAGTCAATTTCATCAAAATATGGCATTTCGTATAAATTAACGACCCGTCACGGCCAAAGTATTAAAACTTCACTAAAGTAAAAAAGAAACATCTAACGATCCTTAAGTCCCAGAATTATTGGACACAAACGCAATCTGCGAACTTTCAACCACGCCAAAGGAGGAGATAAACACGTTGAGGATGGTAACCAAGAAAATGGCGATGACGGTCCAGTTGTTGGCGCGGTTGGCCTTGCACATCTGCAGGTCGACCTTGACGTTGTAGAGGCTGTTCCAGATGAGGCCTATGCCGACGACGACCTGCAGGAAGAGGCTGAGACCGATCATGGCCAGCGAGGGATAGTAGTAGGGATGCCGGCCGCTGGTCTGCAGCACGTAGCGAAACTGATTGGCGTTGGCGGAGATGAGGGCGAGGTCCATCATGCCCTGGGCGATGGTCTTCTTCTGCTGGTAGACGTTCATGTCGGGGGTGGGCGAGATGGAGCCGCCACCCCCGAAGTTCGGGAATACCGGGTAGTCCTCGGGACGGTGGCGGGGCGACATTGGACCCTGCGTGTCGAGGTGGAAATATGGGTTAGTTATGATGAGAGTGATTGGTGTTCGTTGGAGATGTTTATAATATCTTGGAGAAAAGAAATCAGGTGAAGGGTCAGGTGGGTTATGACATCATTTTTATCGTCCAGAAATATCGGTAAGAAAAAAGATGTTCAAAATCTCGAAGTACATGTAGGTCTGAAGTCGCATGGGTGTGATTGTCTTTCTATGCCTTGTTTGGCAAAACAATTTTATAACTAATATAAAAATATTCTGAGTCATTGGAAGTCTCAATATTCCATTGACCTGGGATGAATCATATTTAAATGTCAATGTTTCGTGGCATGTCTACTATCAATGTTTAAATGCATATTTTATATAATATCTTGATAATAGACGAAACTAAAATGATAATTTTTATATTTTTTATAGCCTTTTCTTTCGTTCAATCGTTGATACTCACTTAAATGTTACATTTAATTGGTTTATAGACATACCACGAAAATAAAAAATTTAACGTTTAAACGTGATTCACCTGAGGTGAACAGAATATTCATATCAGAGGTCAAATGAGTCATATCTTCTAATTAACAAATTATTTCGCAAAAACTTTAACTCTTTCGACATGTTTTATGTTTTTTAAATACATATAAGATATAGGTATGGATTTATTCGTTCAAAAATTGGTGTATACACTGTGTACATATAATTTATGATCTTATCCTTTTATTCTGTGAGTTTTAGAAAACACTAGCGCAGGTGATTGAAATAATTAAAAAATTTACCGAATATCAAAACTTAAACTTTGAATCTCAACCAATATTTAAATTTTTTATTGATCAAAATAGTTCTGATTTCGACAATAACGTTTACTTACATTGATTGAAAATTTGTATGAATTTTTTGTTTAATCCTCCATGGCTACATGGGGTGCAAGTGACACCAACAGCTTTAAATTGTTGCCATGTCGAAAATTAGTAATATTCTTACTTAGATACAAAAAAATACTCAACATTTATGAAGCAATGTAAAAAGTGAATAAAAAAATTTTTTTCTACTAAGTTTTAGATTCAACATGTGATAAAATCATAATGCAAAAATTTCGTAAAATATTGACATGTTTCACTTAACAAATAATAGAGTTTTAAATTTTTAGAGAATTTTAGAGCCCTTTCCCACCCTCCTTTCCCGTAAGACATTTTTACTGATTTTTCCATGTAATTAGCATACACTGTAAGCCTATGCTAATAAAGATTGCCCTCCTCCCTCAAAGCATTGCATAATTTTTTAACTGCCCCTGTACCAATAATAGTGAATTCCAGTAATCAATAGTGCATTGCTTTTTCCAAAATACAGAAATCAGTGTTATATAGTACTTATATAGTAATATCATACCCAGAAGAAGATTATGAAAAATTGAAATTTTAAATTGGATTTTCGTACACTAAAAAGCTTGTACGAAAATAAAAGCCCTTCGTACACTCGGAAAACTGGTTTAAGAAGGTTGAGTAACTATAATACAATACAAAATTTTTAAAAAAGTTCACGTAAAGAATTTTGTTACTCGAAAATTTTACGCTACGTGCTTGGTTTTACAAAAAATATAGAATTTTGAATTGTTATAGTCTTGTTCTGGGGATATAATATATTATAGAATAAAAAAATTAAAGGCTCTACTTGAATTCTCTTTCAATTTGTATTGATAAGCAGACAAAATTAGGTCTTTCATTCACTACGAAAAAAGTTTCCAACAAATGACAATTTTTAGTGTTTTACAGTGGAATAACCTTTTAAAATCACATTGAATTAATAAATAAAAATCACAGTAGTAAATCTAATCACATACATGGATAAATTACAGATTGATTATATACCTATAACGGGTATCATATAAATAATAATAATATAGATAGTATCATGCGTATGATACTTTCAACATGGGACTTCAGATCTACACGTCAGGACGTTTGTTGTATTTTCTGGACTTTTTTCCTATAACGAGGAATCATCAGGTAATAAATCACTTGATATATTATCTGATTTATTACGTGATTTATTTAGTAAGGTAATCTGAATTGAACATCCGAATAACAAATACACGGAGAGAAAAATATTGTAATTGCTACTAAATGGGGTTAGGACTGAGTACAGTGCAAGATAGGTAAATCGGAATTAACCAATAAAACCTATTTGGATTGATTCCAAATGTAGTATAGTAATCAATCCTTCTTGGATAATTGAATAATATTGAATAATTACTTAATATTCGGCTTATTTTATACGTTACGCATGTATTATTGATGAAAAATGGCTTGGTATTTAGATAGTTATCATGAAGTCTATGCGTATACGCATTTTGTTAATAGAATAGCATGAAAAGCGAAGTTTTATTCATTCCTAATATACAGGTTAATACTGAGCTCTAACCTGCGTAGTACTGTCCAACCCATCTTACTCTCCGTGTCCGAATTCCTACCCCAGTACAGCAATCATTACCAACTTTTTCTCTCCGCGTGTACATTGTAAAATGCTTCTGCCAAAATGAAACGATTTCAAACCTTTCTTCCGATGAAACAGCACATCACTTTATTATCCTCCCCGTCCTCCATCATTCCGATATTCCGAAATTCCAAAGCCCAACTCCAACCAATCTATACCTCCTACAACCCCGTACCAAAGTGCAACACTCGATCAACGCGCTAACTCCGCCACGCGAACTTCCAATCAAAATCAAAGCAAGCAAAAAAGATCAATCAAAGAATCACCATGGAGGGCCTCTCGTCGTCGTCCTCGTCGGGCAGCAGTCCATCGTCGATGCCGGGATAGTGCTCGCGCCTACCGTGCACCGGGGGCTCGGGCTCGAGGTCGTCGATCTCCGGGCCGGAGGTCGGCCGGGGATTGTTGGTGTTGTCGGTCTCCAGGAGACGGGCGACGGGCGTGCGCCGTCCGTTGCTGCCCGCCCCCAGGGCCGTCAACGCAGATTCCGCGCGTACCGACGGCGCCTCCAAAGCGGGCTCGTCGATCGCGTCCTCGTCCGCGCGAGGTCCGAGATCCTCGGACGCGTCGATCGCCAGTTGCGCCGGCGGTCCGCCGTTCCTCGTTGGTGGCAGCTCGTCCATGAACAGGATTACGTCATCGTCCTCGGCGTGGGCCGGTTTGGGCCTCGCGTTGGCCATCGCTCCTTTTTGCTTTTGTCGTCGCTTTGTCGTCTCTCGCTTTTTGTCGGCTTGGGAGGAGCGGGCCCGTTGGGCGGCGAAGGACTCGGCGGTCAGATATTCTTACGCATGGTCGGCTAATTCTTGCGTGCTTTTATCCTTAATTTCGGGGAAGTCGCGTGCTCTGATTATCCGATTGTCGTGGGTTCTTTGTCATCTTTTTTAAGTTCAGACTTTTTATCGCGTTTGTTAAATTTATGTTTCTAGCGATAAAAAATTTTGTGTTACAAATATAATATTTCTACGTAATAAGTCTAACCGGTCTCTTAATGCAAAACGAGATTCCGAGTATAACTATAATTTCTTCACATAAGCGGTTCGCATAGTTATTAAAATAATTAAGCGCGTTTCTTTATGATTCAGTCTATTGTTGTTTAGCGCTTTTAAGTACCGTTCATATCCTTCATTTACCGTCCATAAAAGCTCTCCATACAAGCACTTGGCATCTTTATTGTTTTTGGCAACAAAACGTCACTTAGTCACTCAATTCGGTCTCCGGCACTTCCTCGGCGCTGTATCCTCTCAATCCCGGCGCAGTTCCTCGGCGCATCGTCACTTCGGTTTATCCCTGTAAACCCGTCGATTGTTCCTCGCGACTGACTGTACAATGCACACGCACCGATGCGTACACCATCCCTCTATCTATAGACACCTTCGCGATCAATCGATCCTCTCGTCATCGAAAGGCCTCGCGCACCGTACACTACACACATAACACTATCGGACGACAAAGAGACATGCACGTTCATCAATCCGCCGGTACCACGGTCATCCGCGTGTACAAAAGCTGCGCGCACCCAGCTCGCGACTCCTTGACACGTATGCGAAATCCGGCCCCGGTCGCTTCTTGTATCGCAACTCGGAGAAGCCGCACACGTGCGTTCGTATATTAGGTATCGCAGCGCGCGGTAAAAGTGCGTGCGCGCCGTTCCGCGAGACGCGAGGCACTGAAGTCGCGTGGCGCGCGCTCGCCGGACATTCGCGCACGCTGCTCATTCACCCGCAGCTGTGCAGTGCCGCTGGTGGCAATGGCTCTTAGTTGGTGCACTTCGATCTGGGACGGCGGAAGTTCCCTTGATCCACACTCGCGGAGATTCACCTTGGACCTCTGAGATAGCGGCCGAATGCGGCGCGAGATTTGCTTTTTGTTTGTGCCACTGCGACTTGATTTGAATTTATCGCTCGGCGCTGCTATTGCCGGACTGCTTTTTATTTGTTTTAATTAATTAGAATGCAGCAGTTGCGAAATTGCGATGATTCAATTTTACGCTGAGTGATTATCGTTCTGTAATATACCGTTTATAGGTATGTTTAGTTATACTGCTTGGATATAAAGAAACACCGAATTTTAAATTTTATGTAAATTTATTATTTATTATTATTTTATTATTAATTTATACTATTTGGTTATTCTTTAATTATTATTTTGCTATTGTTTGATTATTATTCAAATACTAAAACTAAAGGCAAATATCTCGAGCCAGAATTTCACTAATCACAACTATTATTGTACTGCGCTACTGCGCTCTAAAGGTTCTCCGGTTTCATCACCAAAATTTCGTCGTCATGGCAGAGAACCAGTAAGTGTCAAGGCATCCGGGCGGAAAATAATAAACGCGCACCAGCAGCAGTAGGCGCAACACCTAACAACCGGAGACCAGCAGCAGTAGCAGCCGTCCGCGCGCGAAGTTTGTTCAAGACTATTTAAAATGCGGCTATATTAGCCATGCGGACTCTCGGCGCTGGGACTTACTCATACACACTGTCTGCGCGCTTTTACCAGCTTACGTACGCACACGAGCAATTTAGCTGACGATCGCCGTGACTGTGTATACATAAAAGATCTAACGCAGACTCGCGGGATCTCTCGCGGCGGCGTCAAGGCCGACCGAGGTGATAAAAAGGGGGGAAGGGGGAATGCCAGAAGATGAACGAACGCGGCTGTGTGTTTAGTAAAGACGCGTGTCGATGAGAAATCTTTATAAATATAGGGGCAGAGTGCAGTCGGTGCATGTGAATGATGGGAGTGTATTTGAATGAGATAATTTATCGCAATCTATATTTGGATGCAAAGCACACATTGTATGGTTATAGAGTAATTGCGGGAAAGAGAATGTGAGGTTGAGGATTTATTGAATGCATAAATGGTTGGCGAAGGATTTTGCCTGGCGTTACATGTCTGGTACTACTTAATGCGATACAGTGATTCAAATCATTGTACTTGGCTGCTTGTTCGACTGATATAATGCGAAATAAGTAACGTGAAGTTCGGCTGAGCTTGAGTTTTACGAAAAGAACGTCTTGTAGAATGGATTATTATTTGTTCTCAAGATATAATCCTTAATTGTGCTCTTATTTAGAAGGTGATGCTAAGCCCTGTTACTGGCAAATAATGGGGAAACACTTTTTTCATTTAATTCTCAATTTTGTGAAAATATCTCTCAAAATTGAAAATTAAATTAACAAAGTGGGTTGGAATCTCGTAATTGTCAGTGACGCACGGATTTAACATAATAAAGAATTGTATCTCAACTTTTAATCATAACATTGCGATTATTTACGCTAGATAATCGAACAAAGATGAAAATAAACTAGATGAAAAGAACTTCAATTTGAACTTTGTTACTTATAAAAAAATTAATTTATTCCAAAATTATTAACTTTTAACAGTGATGACGACGAATAGATAAAAATTTACGTAATTAAAAAGAGTTAAATATCCTCAAATTCCATGTATTTTTCATCTTTATCATCGATAATTCATAAGCACTCAGTTGAGTAAAGTTTTTAGGTAATAGAGAACATTACTCAAAGTCTCATGAAAATTCATTTCTTAGTGCTGAGACACTGATCTCTTTGTAAAATGGATAATTATATACTAAAGTGAATGTTTAAAATAGTATAATTTTCTTTGTTTTCAGTTTAACAATTATAAGCAATTACAAAAGCATTAAAACTTTGACGTGATTTCATTGTTTTTCTTTCTTGTGCAGCATATATCAGCTAAATGAAAATATCTACAATATTCTAATAATTCAACAAACAAAGATCTGCCGAATGAGAAATCATAACACTCAACACCGAGTGCTTTCGACTTGAATTACTATGCAAAACAAACTTTATCAACCAAACCCGCAGACTTTTATCTCCGTCGCAGTGAAAAACGTGTCGTAACATCAAATATGTGTCAATAGCATCGTTCCCAACGGAAGTGGCGCATGCACGAGCTCGCTCGCAAATTGATACGTTCCATCCTCGCGTACCTATTACATCGACAAACCGCGACAAGACGTCGACAAGCCGCCGATCGAGTCGCGACGTCACTGCGGAGCTGCACGACTCTCGGCCCAATTTCGTTAATTGTGCACCGGCACGCAATGGCCTACAAAACAGACAAATCCATGTACAAGCGCGCGCGCGCGCGAGCTCGAGAGCTTTTTTGGCCGAGCGTCGGGCTTGCGAGATAGACTTTTTCGCCCTACCCACCGCGCGTTACGTAACCGCCGACCTGGGTATTGAACTATTCCCGTCGTCAAGTAAACAACCAGGGGGCTCCCCGCGAGGCTTGCGAGAATGAGCTTCGAGGCGAAGGCAGCGAGCGCGGCGGAGCTTTCGCGGCGATAGATTGAGTGGCGCTTTGTGGGAATCAAGATCGCGCGGGGGTCTTAGCGAAGAAATGTTGCTTGATAGGAGTCTGTCTTCTCTCTTTTGAATACGGTGAAGTGAAACGAAATGTGTTGTTTTATATATGAAGAGCGTGTTTAGAAATAGTGCGGAATTTAAAATAAGCTGTAACTAAATGTTTCTGGTAATACTTACTAGGAAAATTTGTATAATTTTTACTAAAAAAACTGCTATTTGCTTAAAGTAATCCAGAAAGGTTCTGAACTAAAAGTGAAGGAAAAAATAAAAAAAAGTTAAATTATTTGTATTTATTTTATTTTATCTTTAACATTATTAAATTATTAAAACAAATAGCTTTTATTAAACAATTTGTTTCGCATTATAATAAAATAGTTTAACTAAAATTCTAAAAATTCCAAATAAATTGCGTTTGACAAAAGTGCACAGTAACTATCACGAAACATTTTCTTTCTCAGTGTAGAATACACAGTGATTCATACGCATACAAAAATCTCGCAATAATTAACTATTATTAATCATGGTACTACAAGGAAAAAGCAGACTGAAATTCCCACGAGCCACGACAAAAAGAACCTCCGAATGAGCAAGCAACCGTTCCGCGTACTTCCCAAAAATGCCACCACCCAGAAACGAGGCACACAATAATTCCTCTCGCGGGGAAACACTCCTCCCCTCATCCCGGCACAGCGCGTCGCTTATCATCTCCCGCGGTCCCGCGCACAAAGCGTAGCACCAACGCCAACCAGCAGCAGCACTAGAAATCGCTGCAGCTCTTATCAGCGCAGGCCATGCAGCGGAAGTGCTGCGCCCATTGCCCGGGAAGCGTGACCCGCACGGGCGAGCCGATCCGCGAGCACGTCTGCACGGCGCCCGACTACGTGGCGGGCAACCTGCGCGTGTCCGCCCTCGCGGGCAAGCACGCCTGCAAGGACGGACGGGCCCGAGCCGGGAAGAACGGAGGCGGAAGCGGAAGTGGAGGTGGAAAGGGAAGCAGGACGATGCCCGAGCCGACGGGCTCGTGTTTCGACAGGTTCGCCACCGCGAAGAAGTTCCACGCGGAGAATCTCCAGCACCAGCCGCTGCCCGATCGGGTCGACGACGCGATATTCACGGCCAAGGAGAGGGCGGAGGATCCTTGCATGTGCGAGGCAGTTAAGAGGTGGGGATTTGGATGTGGTGGCTTGAGTGAATTGTAGTTGGGACTTTTGGGGAACAGGTGTGCCGGGGGTTGAAGGTTTTTACTTTGATGGTCGATGAGCTTTTCGCGTGTTTCGGGGGAGCTGATTTGCTTTTGGGATTGGCTTTCGGTTGAATTTTCGGGGAACGAGGTTTGGATTCAATTGGGATTGTAGATGCTCATTTCAGACATGCTATGGCGATAAAATCTGATTTTAGGTGGTTGCTTGATATTATATGAAAATAGAATGGCCTTTTTAAGGGGAGAATGTAATGAAATTTAAAACTTCTTTGATTATTTATATTAGTCTGAATTTTGTTGTTGGTTTTTGGTATGCTTTACGCTTGAAATTATTCAGCGAAATTTTACTACACCTTTAAAGAGAAAATAATTAACAATTCTCAGAGTAAATATTTATACTAGATGAGTTAATAGAAAATCAGTGAATTTTTACTATAAATGCTCAATGGATGTCCATAAGGGTTTCCTATTAAAAAATTCATCCTCTGCTTAGAGATATTTCACACATTTTGAGAGACAGATTTTAATCAAACTTTAATTTAGTCTTTAATAATAAAATAATTAACTTTAGTAAACGGAAGAAGCTTTTGTCTCAACTTTGTTTCGTAGAAAAATATTAATCTGATGGAATTTACTTACAATTGAAGAAGGTTAGTGAAAATGCATGATTATTTGATGAAATTTAACTCTTTCAAATTCGTTGATTTTTCAAAGAGTAAACTGAGGGTTGTTACCAAGTTTCGTTTTCCAAACCTATGACTCTTCATCAAATTTCGTTTCATGATACTGTAATACTCTCCTAGTTAAACCACGCACATTTGGTATCAAAAAATCATAGATTAGAAATAAGGTTCTGCGAGATCAAAATATGGATGCTGGACTTCATTTCTTTCTGTTCGAAATCCGGTTCGCGGAATTTGTTGACTCTCCTTATGAGTGGTTACATTGACGGACCCCACGAAGACTAGCGCGTCTTTTACGTTTACCATGAAGAGTAACTAATTTGTATATTCACCATGAAAAATAGCACTTCATGAGTTTCCCCCGAAGACTAGCATATTTGGCGATTTTCCGTCGCCTGACTTTCTTGTGCTACTACTTTTATTTATTTGGATAGCCCTATTTTCTCGGATAAACCGATAATCTTTTTGAGTACCAAAAGAGTCTAGTACCCGACCCTAGCTCGATAAAACAAAAAGTCGACCGGAATCTTCGAAAGATTATCGGCACAGCCCTAATTTCTATATTCTATACGCATAGCGCTAGTCTTCGTGGAAAAATGATCAAGTGCTGAAAAGCGTTAAATATTTTTCATGAGAATTTGTAATGTGCTATAGTCCTCGCAAGTCTCAACAACATTATCCCAACAACTGTGAAATACTTATTCTCTCTTAAAGAAACTGTGCACTGAAAAAAAAATTGTTAATTCTAAGTAAACGTTTCCTTGAATCGTACTAAGAAACGATTTATTTGATAATAGTAAATATTTAATTATGTTTAGACTGGTATTCATCAGTTCAATAAATATTTACTAAATTTAAGAAATATTTACTTTATTTAAGTAAATCTTTTCTTAGTACGATTCAAGGAAACGTTTACTTAGATTTAACAAATTTCTTTTTCAGTGTGATTCCTTACAAAAATTCCTCAAAAAAGCTCCACGCATTTAAAATCACGCCATAAAACATACATTCTCCAAAGCTCCAGCACACCCGAGCCCTCGCTCACCCGACGCAACCTCGAATAACCACAATTCTCCCGCTTCTCCCCACCAAAAGATGCCAGAAGATAATCCCGCGCCGCCAGCTGAGCCGCAAGAAGGAGCTGAGCCGGGTGCACAAGTACGCGCCGGCCCTCGGCTGCAAGAAGCCGATGACCTACATGGACCTGGCGATCTGCTGGGAGACGCCGATAGACCCGACGTACGAGCCCCAGAGGACCGTGCACATAGACGGCTCGGACGGGGGACCGGCGCCGGCGATCTTCGCCCTGGTGCAGCACTCGGCCTCGCAGACGGATTGTAGGGATGGCTGCATACCCGGGCAGGGAGGCCAGGGGCCGGATGAGAACGAGGACGGCTGCTGCGAGCATCGCCAGCCGTGCGACAAGTGCGGACAGGTGAGAGATGAATAAATTGCTTTAGGGAGGATTTTGCGCGAACGTGTCTATTCGCGCGTAAGACATTTTCTCGAAAGAGTGCTGTTGAGTATTTTTTCTTTTGGTCTTTTCTTGAGTGGCTATTATTGAAAATTATGCGATTCGCAAATAGAGAAAAGTGTACCTATCGATCTGAATTTTTCAAATCAATATCAATTTAATCTTTATTTAAAAAATCTTCGAGATAATATTTAAATGCTTTAAAAAATACCATGTGTATTGTACAAGTGGTTACAGGCGAGATCAGTCGGACCTCCCGATTTCCAAAGTCGTTTTTGATAACTTTTCTCATCGACTGAGGGGGTTCAATTCTTTTTTTAATTCAGTAGGTAAATAATAATTCTTTTGTAATTTATGTACTTTGCAATTAAATAGGTTTTATACGTTTATCATTTAGATCGAGGCTCTTCTATACCCATAAGTTAATACTAGACTTGAGTCTTTACTCCACAAGTTCATATCGTCTAGTTAACATTCACTCGAATAGGGTGACAATTTTAATTTTTTCTAAATTTAATATCTCGCGATTTTTACGTTTAAATAGATTTATTTCTAGGAAAGTTAGGACTATATATATATATTATAGTCACCTATCTTAATCGAATTAGATGATATATGAAGTAAGAGCTTTGAGAAAAATTATTTGGGTTATAGTTCGGGATGATTTATGGCAAGTTTAAGCTTCATTTTTCTTATAAATCATATTTTTAAAATAGCTTAGGTCACAGAATGTTGGTTTTGACTGGTATTAAAAAGCTTACTTTGTTTTATTGAAAGAGACCGTTGTAGTTTGTTTCTCTAACTATAGTTCGATGAGCTCACCAAGAGTTTTTAAAGGTATTTAAAGTATCCTTTTCTAAACATGTTCAATGTTATAGTCGAGGGCTAGCTGTTTTAAAAACATTTGTTTAAAAATTCAGTTATCAATAAGCTTTCAAGAATTAAAAAAAAAAAATCCTGTAAACTAAAAAAGTAAATATTACCAGCAGAAAGCCTTCAGCTTTTATAAATTATTTTTTTATAAAAATATAAAAAATATTTTCTCTTTAATAATTTAAAATATTTAAATTAAATAGAATTTAAAGATAGTGATTTGGCTTATTTATATGGTCATTTATCTTAGATATGTTTGTATAATGTTAGCTCCGTGTAAAAAAGTTGGTCTGGCGATAGTCTGGCTTTGGCCACTATGCCAGACTTTTTGAAAAATTTACAAAACAAAAGCAATGCATTAGGTCAAGTTGGTAGTAACATAAATTTTTGTCTCTTTATTTACAAATATTTATATTTTAAACAAGATTGCAATATTTAAAAACATTCTTCTCCTATTCCATCTACAATAAAAGTATGTACTTTTATGATTCCAGCTGATATTAACAATGAGTACACTATTATAATTATTTGTTTGTTAAAAAAGAGTTTTCGTGATATAGTTTCAATAAAAGTCTGGCATAGTGGCCTAAGCCAGACTTCTGCCACATTTTATTAAGACTTCCGCCAGACTTTTGCAAGACTTCCGCCAGACTTATTAAACCAGACTAATGCCAGACAAGTGTCAGATTAATATTTTGTACACCTAGGTGTTACAGCATACAATTAATAGATTGTTAATCCGAAACGAAGGACCAAAATATGTGATTAAAAAATCTGTCTTAAAAATATACGATTCGTACAGTGAACCTATCCACGATCCACCGAACTTCACAATTCGCATCTTATTATCACGAGCAATAAACCGTGAATCCAAATTAAATTCATTCTCAACTCTCTCTCTCTCTCTCTCTCTTAAATACAACAATTCCCATCCCCAGAAGGCGAAGACGACGGACGCCGAGGACAAGGACGACCTCTGCAAGGACTTCGACTCGATCCGCATAACCGGCGAGCGTTCCCCCGGAGTCCCCGCCGACGGCGGTACCGGAGCCGCGGCTCGATGCAAGCGCGCCCACTTCCTGCGCCACTGCGTCGCCTGCTGCAACGGCAAGTCCGAGTTGCCCGGCGGTAAGAAGGCCCACCAGCTGAACGCCCGGGCGATACGCTCGGCCTCCTGCCTCCAGAAGAGCGGCTGCGGCGTCGTCGCCCGCAAGAACAACGGCCTTCCCGGCAAGCCCCACGTGCCCAGGCCTCGCACGCCCTACGCCAGGAGGTCCTTCTGCATCGACACCCTGGCGCCCCCTTTCAGCATCGTCGCCGGCTGCAGGGACGCCGATTACCCGGAGCACTGGAGATTGACTTCGATCTACCAGCAGTCGTACAGGAATCCGAGGAAGATGCGGGAGGGACGGACCATACTGAATTACGATCGGTCGTACGTTTAGGGGTTTGCGGGCTAATGGCTGATGTTGTGCGTTGCGGGCATTTTCGTCGCTTAATTTGCAATTTTAAGGGGTGCGCACCGACGTGATTCAGAAATGGATATATTTCGTGTCTTTGATGAAAGTAAATATAAATTAAATTAGTTGGGTAACCGATTTTGTTATTCTTTAGTAATCTTAAAATCATGTGGGAATATCGAGTTATTATTAAATGCTCGAAATTTCAATTCATTTCGGAAAAGTTTGCTAAAATTGGCTTATACATTAGCCGTAGCAAACCTGTTAAGTAAATATCTCGCTAAAATGTTGCTGTCCTAATAAAAAACAACAACGCTCTAGAGAGATATTTTCTCAAAATTGAAAATTCAGTGGAAAAAGTTGTTACTCGTATTTGACGATAACAGGGGGGTTAACATCATCTTAATTAAGGGGCTTTGGTGGTTATTGTTGTTGTTATGATGTTATGGAGACAGAGGGATGGAAGAGATTTATGTATTTCATTAGTAATTAGTGTATAATCAAGTATTATTATTAGGGATTACGGCTTGTTGAGTAATGCTAGAGTTCGAGAAATGTGAGCCAATTGTAATGTATTCTAAAACGATTTTTCAATGACTTCGATGTGTTCAACTTATTCCGAGGAAACATAACATCATTAGAATGTAATCATTTGAGCATTGTGATGGTTACTTTTTCAAAATGACTATACGACACAATATTTATAACTAGAAACATTGTTATTAACTGATATTTTACATAGATACTTATTATTTTTATAGATCACTCATGTGTTGTTCATTTAAATTACTAGATATACGACGTATTAGTTAAATATGGAGTATCAATTATAATTCGTTACAGCATTTTATATCACTATATTGCATGTTGAGCGTTATACCATGATGAAATAAAACGCATAGACAATGCGAAAATCACACCTATATATTCGTCTATCGCCCATCCATACCCATACCTCAGTCCCTCCTCTTCCCTCTGATATTGCTGATGTTAATGTAATGCGGATGCGCGTCCTCGAGCCGGTAGATCTCGTCCAAGAGCAGTGTCTTTTCGAGCCGCTCGAGGGCGACCTTCTGGAGCCGGCTCAGCAGATTCGGGTAGGGTGCGATGACCTGCTGGAAGGCCTCGCGCGGCACCACCAGAATCTCGCAGGTCTCGATCGCCACGACGCTCGCCACGCGATGCTCGTTCTCCATCACCAGCGCTATCTCGCCGAAGTAGGAGCCGTCCTCCAAGTGGCACACCTACGTTGGCGCGTAAATTCCAGTGAATGAAATTAATACCTTTTTCTTCTCTTTAATTTGAGAATGTATTTTGATAAAGATGAGGCACGTTTAACGGTTATAAACGGATTTCTTTCGATTCTTTATAACGTTATTTGCAATTTCAAACGTTTAGTACAAACTGGATGGTTCTGTCATTCTTCAAAATTATAAAGAATAAAAAAAATATGTTGTGTACATAGTTTTATTTATTAATGATTGCTTTTTAATGATGCACAAAATGCAAAGAAATTGATGACTACAGTTTGCGGCAGATATAATGTACCGTAGCGCTGAACCTGTTAACGGTATTTTTTGTTGTTGTGAAACTTACTTCTTTTCCCAAACTCGTGTAAACTGCAACTGTACCCGAGCCGACGAAAAATAACGATTCACCATGAGTGCCGGACTTGACTATGGTGTCGTTTGTTAAATATATTTCGGGCTTAATAAAGTTCACCAACTGTGCAACCGCGGGCTGTGGCAGGTATTTAAACAAATCGACCGTTTCTAGAAGTCTCATGTAATTATGAAAAATCAGTGCCTATGATGTATAACAAAAAAGAATACGACGGTAATTATATAACAGGAATAAAGTAAAGAAGTTTGCCGACTCGATAAAAAAGACTAGGATTACTTCGCGAAGGGGTTCGGAAACTTGAGCAAGTATATGTCGGTCTCGGTTGAAATTCTTCTTGTACCAGTAATTGCAATATATTAGTAGTCTCTTTTGCGTGACGCGAGGCAATTCCTTGTACTGCATGTATTCTTGTAATTGCTGCAACAGCCTTAAACGCTCTTTTTCAGAAGAATGAAAGGTTGTCATGAGCTGTAGAAATTGAGCTAAAAACAGATTTTCTTAATCATGTATCCAAGTTTGAGTATTACTAATCATTACCGTTGAAATACTTTTGTTTAATCAATGAAATTGGAATTTAAAAACAGTGTTCAAAATCGATTGAATAATTTGTGTAATAACAAAAATATTTCTAGTAAGTTGGTAGATATATTGTGGAATACAAACATAGCAGATAAATAAATCCAAGTTTACCGAACACGGCAAGAATGAAATTCATTATCATATCTTCTGTGGTCGAGACATCTAAGTAGTGTGCCGAGCTAACCAAGGATATTGTGGCTCGATTAAGGCACAAAATATATTTTTTTAATCTTGTGTTTCGCTTTTTCATGCTATCGTGGAATATCCAGGATTTCCTGTTTTCAAGTTTGGTAAGCTAATAAAATAAAAACAATGATAAAAGAAAAATAGAATGTTATCACTAACAAGGTTGCATCATCCAATCCATCGAACTTTTGCACTAGCATAGGAACGTAATAAACGAGACATGTGGACCAATGCATGCTAATTACGATTATTATCGTGAGTTCCAGAATTTTTACTTTTTGGAAAGATATGTGGTATGACTGAAATAAAATTTAAACTTTAACTGTTTGTCTTTATAGCGTAAAATATTTCAAAGAACTTTTTTTACATTATGCTCACTTTATGAAACTGACTTATACATCGAATAAGATTTCTTATCCTGAATAATTTGAGAAAATTAAAAGTTGTACAGTACCAGTTAAGATGGTCCTCCATACCGTGAGAAAAAAAGTCAAATATTTCAACAGGTATACCAGATAAAACGTCAAAAATAAAGTAACTTTTAATATATTTTCTGTAAAAATTATTAATTACTTAATTCCTGAGTTCTTTTTGACTTTCAATATATTCCTTGCAAATTTAAAAACCTTACGTAAATACAATTCTTGGATCTAAAGTGACTGTTTTTGTACGTTGATCAAAATATCCCGTAAAGAATTGAAGCGTCACGTCAAATAACATCACAAAATCAATAATCATTATAAATGGAAGACTTCGCATTTGATCGTTGAAGAAAAAAGCGTTTAGATAAGGCGTCAACATGAGTGCCACTAACGTAAATAAAGTCATAATCATGTCCCAAAAATTTCTAAAAGTTTAAAAAATTGTACATACAATGTAAAAAGGAACAGAAAATATTTTCAAGCGTAGAAATACCTCATACCTCATAGGACTAAATGGATGTATCATGTACGGGAAATCCTGCAGGTGCTTAGTGATTTCATATTTAATAGCCGTTGTGCTCTTCAAGCAAGTTTGAGCGTAATAGTGGGAAGTGGATAAAATGCGCTTTCGAGTAAACCAGCGATTTAAACGAGATGACAAATCATTTCCTTTAATCAAATTGTCCAATTCATCTCCTTGTGGTAATTCTTTGCACTCGTGTATAATTGTTGGTCCTCGCTAATCAAAGATATTATATAAAATAATGAAATACGAATATTATTATCAACTCCTATAATTGAAAATTACAATGATTACCATTTCATCATTTGTCTCCAGATCAGGTATCAGACCCATTAATTCCATTTTAAAATGTTATTTATTTAAATTATTTATTATTTTTTACATGCAGAAATGAGGTTAGTATTGTATTCACAATTATGAATCGTGAAAGCAGATACAAAAAACAATGTTGTGGTTTGAATTTTCGCGCCATACTGTGGTAGCGCCGAGGCGGCAACAATGGCGATCTGTCAAATTGACCAAGTCAAAAAGTGAAACGTGTTTTATCGTAAAAAAGGTTAGGTTTGTATTTAGAAGATTATTCTAAAATCCAAATACGGCATGGACCGTAAAGTTTATCGTTGATTGTGGGCGGTTCATAAAGAACGAAGATTAGATGAAGCAAGCTGAAAGTTTGAAACATGCGTTGATAAACTTATTGTGATAAATTCAACGTTTTTCCTACTCGACAAGTATTTAAACATTAAGGAAAAATGTAAGTAGTAAGGTTCAGCACTTCCGTAATTTTATATGCATATATTTGTCAATAATTATAACAATATATCAAGCTAAAGAATTAATTATTATTAATTTTCTTTTATAAACCATAGAAGTCTTATTCAATCATTTATGTAATTTCCTATTTGGTTGTTGACATTCAATCAATCAGCTAAATTATGAGAACTTATTTATGTTTACTAATAATTTTCATTTTATTTTTCCAGGTATAGCACATTATTATTTACTCTTTTTATCTTTATATCCTTTACTTGGGCTGAAGATTATTACAAACTTTTGGGTGTTGAGAGAACAGCTGATCAACGAGATATCAGAAAAGCATTTAAGAAACTTGCAGTTACAGAACATCCAGATAAAAAAACAGTAAGTTAATAATAAATAAACTTAATATTAATTTTTTATATTTCTGAACTGGTTATTTAATAAATTTGTTTAATTTAGGATGATCCTGAAGCTCATGAAAGATTTATAAAATTAACAACGGCATATGAGATATTGAAAGATCCTGACTTAAGAAAGAAATACGACTTGTACGGAGAAGAAGGTCTTGATGATTCTAAAAGACGCAGCAATTATCACTCATACACATATTATCAGAATAATTTTGGAATTTATGATGATGATCCTCAGATTGTCACTCTAAATAGAAATGATTATTGTAAGTTACCTTATGCCAACAAAATGATCAACTATTTTATTTATTAATGTAATTCACAACTAATTGACCATTTTTTTTAGTTGAAAGCGTGACTGAGTCAGAAAGAATGTGGTTAGTTAATTTCTATTCACCACAGTGTAGCCACTGTCATTATTTGGCTCCAGTTTGGAGGAAAATAGCCAAAGATCTTGAAGGAGTCATTAGAGTTGGTGCAGTCAATTGCGAAGATGATTGGCATCTTTGTTCTCAAGTTGGAATTCAGTCTTACCCAACATTATTGCATTATCCACCAGTAATAATATTTGTTTCAATAACCATTTTCATATTTATATATATTATGTAATTATTTATTGAATCAATTACATTTATTTTAGAATTCTAAACAAGGAATGAAATACAAAGGTGAAAAGTCTTACGAAGATATTATGCGGTTCGTTCTCGATAGAATAGATGCAGATATACGTGAAATTAGCAAGTCAGTTTTAAAGCTCTTGTTAAAAGGTAAAGATTCAACTGAGAAACCAACTTTAGTATTCATTTGTGGAGAAAATCGACACTGCTTTACAACAGATGAAAGACTGAGAATCGCTGCAACATTTGTTAGTATTTTCAATAGGTTAACTTATTTAATTGTTATATTTATATTGCTTTATAATTGAATTTATTTTAGGATAAAATGATTGATGTTAGAGTATTTAATTGTGAAGATGATAATTGTGGTAACGTGTTTTCTGATTCGACTGGTGTTGTATATCTGCCACCTCAAGGTGACTCAAATTTCAAACCTGTGCTATTCGAAGATATTCTGGAAGTAGAAGATCTAGTCAAAAAGGTTTTAGAACAATTGCCAGAACCTAAGGATATAAATGATAACGAATTCGAGGTATTGTATTCATTTTTTAAAAGTGCTTAGAATTTTTTAGTGGAAAAATATTCTTAAAAAGTAATATTTACAGGATATTTTAGAGGAATTAGAAGAAAAGTCTAATGATGGATGGTTAATCTGCTTCTATATTGGTCATGCCACAGATTTTGATGTTTTGTTAAAACAACTGCCCAGTATTTTAAAAGATGTAAATTTAGGTAATAATACTACTAAATTATAAAATCAAACGAACATTGTAGTAAATCTTTTATTAATTCATATTTATTTAAAATTATTATTTTTTAGCTAAAATTAATTGCGGTCGATACTCAACTTTGTGTAAGAATTTAAATGTCAATCATTATCCTGCCTGGGGTGTTCTGAAACCTGGTGGAGCATTTGAATTAAGTCATGGGAAAAACACAATGAATGATGTTGCAAACTTTGCTAAGAATAGTTTGAAAGCACAAAATGTTTGGGCTCTTTCGGCACAAAAGATACACTCTATATTAGGGAAACAAAGTGGTATTTATTAAAAACTTTATTCTAATAAAACAAGATTATTTAAAATATTTTTAATGCAATATCTGATAATTTATTGTAGGAGAAGCTTGGTTTCTTGATTGGTACGCACCATGGTGTCCACCTTGTATGAAATTTCTTCCAGAAGTTCGCAAAGCATCGTTAGAATTTGATTCATCAGTATTACGCTTTGGAACTGTCGATTGCACAACGCATGCTGACATTTGCAGACAATATAACATTAGATCATACCCTACAGCTATGCTCGTAAATGGCAGTAGTACTTACCATTTCTCAACACAAAGAACTGCATCGCACATTGTAGAATTTATTAATGAAGCTATAAATCCAACAGGTATTTTGATGATTAAAGAACATTACAGTGTATATATGACAATTTGATCTGATTTAATAATGAAACTTTTGCAGTGCTCCATCTCACATCGAAAACCTTTGACAAAAAGCTTGGTAAAAAGAGAGCCAAACATTTATGGGTAGTGGACTATTTTGCACCCTGGTGTGGGCCATGTCAACAACTAGCTCCAGAATGGACACAAGTCGCCAAGATTCTTAAACCTCTTTCGTTCGTTAAAATTGCTAGCGTCGACTGCGAAGCAGAGAAGTCAACATGTCAGGGCCAAAATGTCCGCAGTTATCCTACAATCAGACTCTACCCAATGGGTGCCGATGGATTAAACTCGGTTGCGTAAGTGGAATAATAGCTTCTATAAAAATTCTACTTTGCTTTTATTACATATTATTATATCATTTATTTGCATGATCAAACTTTATAGATTATTCAACGGACAAAGAGATGCCACATCATTATTGAAATGGATTACGCAATTTTTGCCAGTGAAAGTACAAGATTTAAATGACGGCAATTTGGAGAAAACAGTATTGAAGACAGATGAAGTGATAATAGTCGATTACTTTGCTCCCTGGTGCGGTCACTGCATTGTTTTGGAGCCTCAATTTGCAATAGCTGCTCAGGTGAGTCACATTTTCACGAAGACTCACATATTTTAACTAAAACATTTGCCATTACTAATACCTATTAATTTCCTTTCCGGTCCCTATTTTAGCTGTTGGAGGGTAAAGTGCGCTTTGCAAGATTGAACTGCGACTACTATCGGCATTACTGCGGCCAAGCGGGCGTGCGAGCCTATCCGACGCTGATGCTGCACTCGACGAAGCGCCATCGCAAGAGCCTGCAGGACGGCATCAAGATAAGGGGCTCGACGGCCGAGAGCATAAGGGACGAGGTGCTGGCGCTTTTGCCGAAGAGAGGCACGCAGGACCACGACGAGTTGTAATGACAAAAAACGTACAGTAGGTGCCTTACGCGTTGTAGACGAATGCCAACGAAAGTGGACGCGCGCGTCTTGACCGGCCAAAGTAGAACGTCTTCGAGTGCAAATCGCACCACTAGAATAAGACTATGATAACTCGATTTTCGCACGCAAAATATCTCATGCGTAAATAAATACCTATGATACACTTCAAGAATCGGTTGAAAAAGGTTGAGAAAGTATAATGAAGTAATAAATTTTAAGTACAAAAATTTTATCTCATGAAAAATTGGTGTAGCTTGCTTGGTTTTACAAACACATACAATGTTGAGTTGTCATAATCTTGTTCTGGGTGGTGCAAAATGATGTATAAATATAGATTTTGCTCGAGATATTTTTAAACGACTGTATTGTGATATGTGTGCAAAAAACTCCAAGCGTTCCAGTGGGAGTTTTCCAAGCGTTTGTTTCTTCCTGCGAATACAAATTCGATTTGTATGATGTAAGTGCATGAATTTTTTAGTGGAAAATTTTGATTTCACTGAAAATAGATAGTTTAATTATTTTTACTATATGTTTATTCGAGCAAATGTCAATTAATTGTCTAATAAACATAATTTTTTGTAATGATCTTTTCGAGAATTACATTTCGCTCAGATTTTTTGATATTTTATACATTACTTTAAGGAGGACATTTCAAGAATCTCGAATCAAGCGATACGAACAACTTTTGTAAAAACTTTTGTACGTCTTATTTATACAATCGTCTCTCTGTGCATTTTTTGTAACCAAGACTTTTGTAACAAAACACTAAAGCTACTCCGAGAAAAAAAGTCAGCAAAAATAAATTTCTAAATTAAAAAAAAAAGGAACAATAGTTATCCGTTTCATCTTTCTCCTTTACAGGAGTCCGACAACCAGTGCAGTCACATCGCGGCGATTGCGAGAGCCGTGACGTCACTGGTGCCGCGTGTGCCACAAAGGAAGTTGCACGCGGTCCCTGCAGCACCAGTGTTATAATGCGCGCAGTCAGCCGAAGATTATTCAGCGCGATTCCACAGCGAAATCGAGAGCGTCTGCGTTGTTTTTGATCTTCGGTGCCGGCGGTGTGATTATTCTTTCGACGCGCAAGAGCTACTCGTCTCGCGCAAATTGGACTCCCGTTATAGAGATGAGATGTCGTTTAACTTTATCGCTAGCAAATTTACTGCTTTTGGAAAAGTTATCGCTGTGTTAAAATAATTAATACTTTGTTACTCCATTTCGTTACGTTGAATGAATCGTGAAATATTTTAAACGAATATAAATGTTTTTAAGATTTTACTAGAATTTTTCCTTTGACACTAAACAGAAAAATTTTTTTAGGTAAAATGTAACATTGAAACAGTATTTTGAAATTTAGTAAGGTCAATTCTTATTTAATTAGCTCACAATTCTCTGCGGATTACTGAAATCAGAGCTTTAACATCAACGTTCACCATTGCATTCGTAGACCCAGATTTTAATGAATCGATCAAACACTTTCATAGAATGTTTTTGCATACATTGGTAGGATCGGTCAGTAAAGATTTACAACTTTCAGAAACTCTTTATTACGTGCATTATTTTGAATTAATCGAGAACAATTTTGAAATAATATGTTTATGACAAAGAAAAATAGTTTTATGCATAAAACTGTTCACTAATATTTGCTAAATCAAAATAATCAAAATTTTAACGTGGCAATCAACATGGACAAAAAATGTTATTCCCGACTCAACCGTAGTTGGCACTTTATTGGCCTGAAAAACGGGACAAATAAAGTAGCATATGATTCCCACAAATCTACTTTTTTTCCCGCAAATGCTTTCTCTTTTTTTTAATTTTGAGCTATTTCTTTCTCTTTCCGTGGATTCCACTCTTCAAATCAATAAAGTTCTATGTACAACACGAGAATAAAATCCAACATTCCCTCGGGTGATTACCTCCTCGGGGATAATAGACTTTATTCCCTTGTTGCATAATATACTACGTTGTCCTACCTGCACCGAAAGTATGCTTTTTCGTACACATAAAGCGGGCGGAAAGTGGTTATTTTCCACCCTCGGGCGAAAAATAAAACCCTCGGACAGAAAGTGCGGTACTTCTCCACCCTAGGGCGCAAAGTAGCATTTTTTCGCTCTAGGACGGAAAAATAGCTTACCTCAGCCTGCTTCATATATGCACGAAAAATCGTCCTTTCTGTCCAGGTAGGACAAAAAGTATCGTGTGCACCATGGGTGGAAGGAAATTAACGCTCGTACTGGTTGCAGCCCTTGCCTCGGCTAGGCCTGTAACGCCCTCGCCGTAATCGTCTCTTTCCGCCTTTGATACAAAATATACTATATTTTTAGTTCGACAAAAACCCCTTATCTCATAATATATTGAGTTTCATATCATTATGTGAGATTAAATTCTAGTAAAAAATTGGTTTTTCTTTTTATGACATACATATAGGTACCAGAATCTCCATAAGGGCTTTTTAATTTTTTTCTAGATGTACAGAAGGAAAACTGTAAAATTAAAGTGCATGAAATGAATAATTCTAATAAATATTAAATTCGCAATTTTAACACATCCTTTTTTGTCAATTATCCCGTTTTCGTAAAAGTCTCTGTCAAAGTATACGCTATAAAGATACAAATAAAATTATTAAAAAAAAATAAATAAAATTTTTCCTTTAATATCTGTTACTAAAAATAAATGCAGACGATTAATTCTGAATTAAAGAAAAAATACTAAATATTTATAAACAAAATAATGTGTCCCATATCCTTTATAATTTTCGACCAGGAATCTAATATGGTGATATCAGATATTTAACTCGATATATTTTTAAGGCGCAAGTTCATTTTTTCAAATGAGAACATATCTTTTATATTACATATTTCAATTCCTTGTCTCAAAATACATATTTATAGTGATCATTAAAATTTATAAGTTTTGACGAAATTAGGTTTTCCTCTATCTAAAATCAGGCAGTGGATTTATATGAACTAAATACGAATACGAATTCGTATGTATTTTGATATATATGATATGTTATGACAAAAGATATGTTCTCATTTGAGAAAATGAAGTTGGGCCTTAAATGGGCCTTAAAATTGCATGTGGCCCAAAGGCTAATATCACTATTGGATTCCTGGTTGAAAATTATGAAGGCTATATGCCACATGATTTTGTTTATAAATATTTTCCATGAGATATTTCAGCGTTTAATTATATTCCAGTACATACTAAATTTCCAAAATTATACGATCTTGACGTGACGAATCAACCGTCCAATACGAACCATTTCGAAAATATTCGCGCGAAATTCAAAATCGCAAATATAAATAATGATCTTTTTCAATAAATTCGAGTCTGAAATATTCGGAAAAATACTTTACTATTGATAATGAACCATGTTCTAAGTCATTTATGCATTGTTGAAAATCGTGTAAAGTCCCAATTGCAATAACTCATCAACAAACTTTGAAAATTGTAAATTAAATCGTAGATTGCAAAGTGAAGTTAATGTATGGCTGCTGCTCTGCGCTCTTACAGTGAGTTATTTTATTTGACACCTCCAAAAAATATTTTCTTCTTTTCAACACTAAAATTTTACTACAAGCATTTCTTTGAAAATATATCCCTTGTATAATCCATGCAACATTACTTTTCTACATAGAGTATATTCACTAATTCACATAATTGCCCAAGAATCTTTTCACTCCATACCGAGAAAAGCCAGCGTTGCGCAACAACATAATCCGTAAAACCAAAATTCACCGCAACGCCATGTAGGAGAGTCTTACGACAGTCCTAAATTCGTCAAATCCCGACGATTCGCGCAAACGCCATTCATTCCCGTAAACAGAAAAACTTTCCTCCATGCCGTGCGGCGCAAGACGTCTTCGTCTACGAACAAAAAGACACCGAGACAAGCAACTCCCAAACACAATGGAGAGCGCGATGCACAATGCCGCGTGTGTCTCGCGTCGGCCGGGAGCTGCCAAAATGCGCTTCTAATAATGCACGCAAGGCCCCGAAAGGTTCGCAGGTACGGAGCTCCGACTTCGCAACAATGCAGACCCCCGTAGGCACTTATTTTCGGGCCCCGAACGCGAAACGCTCGTGCTTCGAACCGCTGAGTAGAGCTGCCTCCGACAACAAACAGAGAAGCGGAGAGATCGGGAGTGAGCGAGGTCTGCGGGTATACGCCTTTGCCGTCCCGCAGGCGCGTTAGGATGCTGTGCTCGAAATGGTACATCGGTTAGAATGCTGTGCTCGAATACGTGGGTATAGTGATTTCTTAGTTCTCTTTTTTCATTTCTCAGTTCTGAAATTTTATTATCTATATTGTAGTTTGTAGTTCGTAGTTAATGGTTTATTTATTTATTAAATGGATGTAGCCCAGATTCAACACCTTAAATTGCATTTTAAATTGAAATAATTATTACAAAGCATACTTTCTGATTTATTTTGTTTATTCTATTGGAAACAAACTATGTAAAGTTTATAACTCGGTTCACGAGCAGTTTGGGAAATACGTATGAACTTTAACAATTCAGATCTGAGAAATGAGAATTGAGAACTGATGAATGAGAAGTGAGGAACGAGTATTTATTTGAAACCTGCACTACTGCGCAAAACAGCAGGAGCAGCTTCTTCTCAATAGCTTTTTGTCCCGCCTGCAGCTGTGAATCCACGAGCTGCTGGACCAAAAACTTGATGCTACGTATATACCTGTCCCGGTTCTATGGATCTGCTACTCCGCCTACGCACCGTGCAATTATATGTTTTTCAAAATTTATTTATGTTATTGGTGAACTTTTATTCCTTTTTACTAAACAAACTTGATAATTGCAAACTTGTTATAGTTTTCCTGATATTATTCTAAGACTGCAAAAGAATAATAAGTTAAATAAGTTTAATTATTTATAAAATTTTGCAGAAGTAAAAAATAAATACCTATACTTATATATTTTTTTTTCACTTGAAGTATATATTACATGAAGAGGTTTCTTAGTTCGATTAATACAAATTATTGTTTTTGAGAAATTTTTTTAATAAAAAGAAATAAGCATGCGATTTTAAATTTTTGTGCTTAAATTTCAGATTAAAAATAAATTAATTTTTTTATATTTATAAGGTTTTATTTAAATTTAATTGAACGGATTCTATTCGCAAAATTTTATCTGAGATATGTAATAAACACAATCGTATTTCGACCTCGGAAATGCAGTTAAAATAGTCGTATTTCAAATTTAATTCAATAAAGTCGTATGTCGGTTTCCGATGAAAACACGTAATATAAATTTTATATATGTATAAGGAACTCCTAGTAATAATAATTTGAAGTGTAAACATTTCTATCATAATATTCTAGTCTGTTACATCTCAACTAAAAATCACTAAAAATACTATTTATTATAAAGTATAATGTCTGACTGAGTTAAAATTAATATCACTTATTTTTATCAATACCAAAATACTATTTTATAGAATTAAATTTGAAATACTACGATTTTGGCTGCATCTCCAAGATATGCGATTTTAAATGAAAATTGAAATTCAACGATTTGGCTTGCATTTCTGAAATCCGACTTTGTTGGTAGAAGCTAATAAATACAGTCAAAATTAAGTACTCCAAAAGTGGATCAATGGTTGGAGAAAATAATTGGATCAAAATTATTCATTAATCTCAAACAAATGAAAAAGATTATTAAACAGTATGAATCTGTCACTATCGTATAACCGAAAAGACAATTCAATTAAAAAATAAAAAAATTAACAAAATGACAACATATTTTAATAATTTTATTATATAAAATAGCGAAATTAGATGATTTTTTGTTTAAAATGTTAAACCTATTGGTCAAATAGTTTTTGAGATATTACAATGAGATAAAAATAATAAATAATTGAAAACGAATTGTTTTATACTCTCATTATGTACCTACAACGTATTCCTCAAAAAATAATTTTTCGGAGATTTACAATGGCAATCCCTTCTCAAAAGCACAATTTTCCACAAACGTCATCGTCTTTCTCAATGCTCTTCCTCTATTCCCGTGCAACATTCTGAAAGAAACACCCAGTATGCAGCAACAAGCCGCGACAGACACACCAACCCACACATACTCTCTTTCTCTCCTTCTCACTCACTACCTTATACCTTATACACCTCCGCTTCTCTCTCCCGCTGCCCCCCTAAGGTGCTCGACTACCAGCACACTCTACAACCGGCGCGCGTACCTTTCCATCTCTCTCTCCCTCTCTCTCTCTTCCTTCGTCTCCGTCTCCTTTTCCTCAGCTCCAACTCACCTGGCGACTCACCTCTCTCTCTCTCTCTCTCTCTCTCTCTCTCTCTCTCTCTCTCTCCACCTTGGCTCTCACAGCGCCATTTTGCCGTCGCGGCCGCACCGCCCGACCTCCTTCAACCATTCTCGCTCTTCTATAGCCTCCAGCCTCCTCGGTCTATAGTCGAATCTTCTCGCTCGGACCGCGAGGACATCGCACAGGCGAATTCGAATATTCGCGTGTGGCTGCGAAAATACAGACGAGTGCGCCGCGAGAGAGAGAGAGAGAGCGACACACTCGAAGAAAAAGGAGTCAGCCGAAGCCGAAGTCGAGTCGACGCCGTCGCTGGCAGAGAAAGAGACAGAGAGGAGGGAGTACAAGGAGAGCCCCGGCCAGCAGAGTAGGAAAATCGGGCGCTCGCGGGGAAAGCCCCGTTACGCTTCAGTCGCGAGGCGCGGACGCAGCGGAGAACGACGACGAGGACGGCGATCGGTCGGCGCGCGACACGCGCACGAGCATCGGGTAAAAATCGAGATGACCAGCGTCACTGGCTGACAATCTCGTGCTTCTTCTCGTTCCATCTACCTTCCCGCGAGTGCAGTGAACATACCAGTGCACGAGTATACGCGTATAGAGTGACAAGAGAATTGGATAATACAGAGAGTGCGAGTGAGGAAGAGAGGTGGCGGATGATTATGGGGAGCTGGAGATAGCGCGGCTCGTTAGCGGATTCAGGAATTTCGTGGCGAGGTGAGTAATGCCCGGTGTTGACGAAATATTGAGGACGCTGCTGGATTTTCGAGGTGTGCGAGAGTCGGCGGTGCCGGGCCGTTATGAATGTGCGAGAGCGTGAATTTTGGCGTTGACCGATTTGTTGCGCCGATCGGTGTACCGTAAAAATATTTAAATGGGGCGGTTGTTTTGGCTAACTGATTGAACGTCGCTTGGTTTGACGATAGTATTATTACCGTAACGATTATTTTTGTTTACGGGGTATTAACTTTCGAATATTTTTTTAATTTTGATCGAGTTAATTTTGCAATGATTTGAAACAAACTTTAATTGAGGTGTAATAAGGAGAAAAAACGTTGGATAAACTTTTACGCGCTTGCGGAAGTAGAAGTAATATTTTATCACACTTGTTTAGGTCATGCGAGTGCGAATGAAAGTATATGAATGAAAAAGGAGCGTATTGAGTAAGAGTTATGAAAAAGTTCATGTTTCTATCGAGGAGAAAGTAAATGTTATGATAACAAACACGTTGATGCCTTATCTTTGCAGTCATTAGGCGCAATAGTCATTAGCAATTAAAACTATATATTTTTATATTTACTTCTGATTCAAAATGTTAACAATGTTATTTTTATAATGTGACCTTATAAGTTATACAATTAATTGATTAAAAGAAACATTTTATAATAACGTAATTGCTTAGTACATTTGTGCAACCATTTATAATCATTTCAACATTCATACAACATCAAATACATAGTTATTTGAGTAATTTAAATACAGTAAGAAAAAAATTTTGTAATAAATAATTAACGATAATAATTAAACCTATCAAATTATTATGAAATATGTCGTAAATTTCGGAATAATCATAACCATTTTCAAAATTTTCAAAATCAATTTATTACACTGCGCCTCTGAAAAGCACCTGTATTATTTACTCTTCCAGTCTTTACTTCTATCAACAAAGACCAAGAGAAAATTACTACAAGAAAGTCAGCCTGCTATCAAAATATAATCACCCCATTAGAATCCTCATTAATACAATTAATTTTTTCTTGCACGAAAGCCCATCGGCGTGCCAAATTTGCTACAGCGATACAATAGCGCATTCATTTAAATATCCTAGAAAGTGCCCGAGACAATCGATCGGCGCGCATTACACTTAACGCACTCACACACACACACACACGCGCAGACCGCTCTAAAATCTGATTGCACGCATGTGTTACAGCAGACAAAGGGAGAGGCGAGCGCGCTTTCGTCGAAAGCGGTGTGTGCGCTCGGCGCCGCGTTGGAAAGAGACGAGCGGACGCTCGAGCCTCGAGCCGCCAGCGCACAAGCAAGAAATTAAAGGAGAGAAGAAAAAATGGGCTCGAAAGTGGAGTACGTCGAGTCGTCGCACATTTACGCCACGAACTACATCAGGAATTCGAAGGCCATTGGCGTGCTATGGGGAATATTCACCATATGCTACGCGATAATCGGCGTCGTGGCCTTCATCACGCCCGAGTGGCTGGGCGATCTCGAGCACGAGAATCCCGGCAGATTCGGCCTCTGGATGAGGTGTAGCTTCGGCGGAACTGGTAATTATCCTCAATGGGCTCGTTGTTGGATCGGGAGATTTTCAACGGGTTTAGCCGAGGTTCTGCTCGAGCTGCTCGAATGATACGTTTGAATTCTGGTACAGTCGAGTCGCGGGGGACCGAAATTCTCGGGGACTGAAATGTGTACTTAGCCTTTCAGTCCCCGAGACATCTCCATGTATAAGAGTATTGTAGTTTACACGTAATTTCAGTCCCCGCGACTCGACTGTATTCTGGTGTAAGATTGGAGTTATTGATTGTAAAGAAAGGTTCAGAGGAAATTATTCAATGTTTTTCGATCATATATCTTTTGACATGTCGTAAAGCCTACTTTAAAAAAGCACGCAATGTTTAGCTTTGTAATATTGGAATTCGGAGTATACACGTGCTGTTGAAAGCGCGGGGTTTCTTTTTGAATGCCGCGGCGTTTGAAAGTATTTTTTCTGTGAGTGCTGAGTTTTCTCAAATAACAAAGTTGTTGCTCTACGCTGTAAACATCGAGAAAATAAGAGTGATTGCTCTTCTTTTACAGTAGCTACTGCTTTAATACAATGAAAAAAATTCTTTCAAGAAAGTTAGTTCATGAATAAAATGTTAATTCCATGATTGGAAATATTAAACCGCTTTAGTAATTCAAATTTGTTATATTATACATCAATTTGAATTCAAACCTGAATTTAATAAGAACTAAAAATGATTGTCATAATTTCATGGGCCCAGTTTTCGATTAGCTAAACTGACAAGGAGAGTTTACAACCTGCTGGAAGCGAATTTCGATCAGACTTTGGGAATTGGTTGCTCGTACCTACAAATATTGCCTAGTACCCGTAGTTTCGCCTCATAGGCTTTTGGGGTCAAGATATGACCTGTTGTATTTACAACTCGCGTTATTTTATTAGTAAAATATGGTACCTATACTTCGAATCATAACTCAGTAAAATTTTTCGCTAGAGGAATGATGTAATAAGATAAAGAAGTTGATCAAGAGAGCTGTAATTTAAGCTTTGTTTCATATAAAATATTAGTCTGTTCCAAAGTTATGAAAAACTGAAAATAAACCGTCAAAAATTATTCATAGCTATAGAACCAATTAATATTTTTATATGAAACAAAGCTTAAATTAGAGCTCATTTGGTCAAATATTTTGTATCTTATTACAACATTTCTCTAGTACAAAGACTGATAGTACGCGAATTTTGAGTACAACACGTTATATCTTAATCTCAAAGGCCTATAAGATGAAACTACGGGTGCTATAGGCCTTATTATTCGGCAAGGGAAACAAATTCCCAAAGCCTCATCGAAATTCGTTTCCTGCAGGTGTTACTCCTTGTGAGTTCGTACACTGAGAGAAAAGATTTTTAACATTAAACACGAGTTCTTAACTATAAAGATGTACGACTTTAGATATGGGTAAATGCGAGGTTCTTAAAAGTGAAGACAGAATGTTTATAGTAGTAAAGTAACAGTTGTATATACTTAAGCATCCATTCATTGGGTGTAACGAACCATTTGTACCAAATATCTGACAACTTAATAGTAGTTAAGAATTCGTGCTTCTAACTTTACAGTTACATTTTCTCACTAATTTCAAATATCACGAGTAGAAGAATTCTAAATATAAGAAGCCTCAAATATAAATAATTATTTTTCTCAGTGTACAAAAACATATCTTACATTAAAACCACAACAATTTTGATTAAAATGTTATCGAAAATTGGACTCTAGCCGAGAACCCAATCCTTGACGCTATAAATAAAACAAAGTGATTCTTCATTCGAACACGTATACATTATCTTTGAAACACAGTCGTACAACCACGCCTGAGATAAATTCATCGATTAAAACATCCATTTGTCCGTCAACAGGGGAACTGGTCGAGGAGTGCGTCGGCCGCCTCGACGATCTCTCATCGATCGCCAATGTGCCATTCCGCGCCAGCACGATACTGGTTGCGATCGCGGTGATAATCGCCCTGGTCTCGATCTGCGCCATGCTGCTCTTCATCTTCTGCCAAAGCACCACGGTCTTCTACATTTGCGGCTGGATGCAAATAGTTTCCGGTAAGCCAAGAGCAGCTGTACGCAGCGCAATTTCTTTTATCGCGCGCGCGCGCGCCAATAGTTTCACTGCGAAATTGAGCGTGAAGCTTCGCTGGCGCGTCGTAAAACCACGCGCGCGTTGTTATTAAATTGATACTCGCGATGGGGGGAGAAAAAGAGCTTATGCGAATATCTTCGGTTCGAGTTTGTACGAGGCAAAAATCAAGGGAATTAGCATGCGAGCGAGCGAGCAAGCGTGGGCTTGGCCTTTTTTTGCGCGCTCTGCTTTCTGAAAGCGGGGATTGATAATTATATTGTTTTCCCGTGTACGCGCGCGCGCAACAGTAGTGCAGTGTTATTTGCATACGCAGAAGAAATGCCCGGCGAGAATCGACCCGAGCGCGATAAAAATTTAATGCTTTGCGCGCTACGTAATTATGAATTAATGGGGCAATGGTTCGTTATCGTTGAATATGTAGAATAAAACTAAATAGATAATTAAAGCGCGACCATTTTACGTGTATTCTATAACGTAAAAATAGAGATGTAAATACGTTTACTTGGGAGGAATAACGTAAGAACTTGTATTAATTTTCAATGCAGAGCCGCTCTTGCAACAAGGAGAAACCATCCGACGCGCGCGCTCGCCAAGAAAAACCTATAAACTATAGAAAGCCGGGCGTCTATCGATCTTCTCTCCATCCTCTCTCTTGATTTATAAACAAATCGGCGCGCGTATACCTACGAACCAGCGCGTTGCCAACGAAGACCATTCGCGCGCTCGTACGCGCAAAAATCCACGAGGCGTCGCGCGCGAAAGTGCAACCGGTCCGCGACGAATTATTATTCATCGCGCACAAACCAGGAAGACATATCGTGTGCACCGCGAGTCGATACTTTTCTCGAGCGATATTGGAAAGCCGCGTATATTGCCGGATCGGCCAATTATCGCGATTCCGTAATACGCGTTATATGCCCGAGCGGCGATATACTCGCAAATCACTGCCGTGCCGTGACGTTTGCGCTGCGGGACGCCCCGGAAACTGCGAAAACCAGCTGCGGGTATATACACTCGATGGTTTGGACGAGACGCTAACTTGCGAAAGTTGTGTATACCGGAGTTCGTCGATCCTTTGGGGTTATGTATGCTTTGATGACGGATTGGCGCTGAATTTTCCGCCTGATGGTCGGCTAACGACGTTTTGAAAGACGGCCTGGAAGGGGCTTATTAGAGGATTTTAATTGTCGAGTTAGCGAAATTTGAGCGGGTGTTTAAATTGAGTTACGGACGGACTGCGATGGGACGAGAGAGAGCTTACGTAAAGGGATATTGTGAAAAATCGGCATTGGGTAAAATGAGCGCTAAGTGGGGAGGACGAAAATTGAATATAATAATTCTTGACGTAATAAACAAAGCAGAATGTGCACTATGTTTGTGAAATTGCTCTTTTTGTATGCAATGAAATAAAGTCCGTTAGAGCAATAAATTTCTTTGCTCAAAATGCAATAAGTGTTTAATTCGTCGGCGCAATCAAGTTTTAAATCAAGCTATTTCTTATTTCGTACAATAATTTGCAAAAAATAGCTTCGAAGAAAACGCGAATTCGCGACGTTATACAATGCACCTGAGCAGCGTAGAATTAAAAATACCTGTACAATCATACTGCACAGTCAAGAAAATTTCATTGATAAAAGCCATAGCTATATAACGCGTCAAGGAGATAAAAAGTGGCTTCCTCTAACGAGTTTATAAACAGGATTTCCCCTGCCGTGAGATACGAAGCGTTTGTATTGCTAATGTCTATAGGTATACGTCGCGCCGGAGCATTTTGCGTATGTCATCGTTCGCGAATACCGATGCAGTACACTTGTTCGCATATGCACACATCGAGCTAATTGCACGGCGTTCGACACACTTATAGCTATATCGTGTGCCACTTAGCCGATGATTCGAATTTTATTCTCAATCCGCGTTACGGTCATTTATTTTTCAAATTAATAACCAAGATTAACGAGCTATATTATTAAGCATAATTGATAAAACATGGGTAGTTTTGTTTTAAAAGACCGTATCTCCTAGTAGATCTAATATTGTGTTACATAAAATTCTTGATTACAGTGCTTTGTCAAACTTTTTTATTTATTTACTAAACATTGTATTTGTAGCATTTAGAATTATGCAATTGCCTGCTACAACGAAATCTTAGAAAACTGATCATAATCGTATTAATTCAGAAATATCACCCTATTGAGTAAACTTTGAGACGAAATGCCTTATTCATTCTGCGATTGAGTAATACAAAAAAAAGTGGTCTCCTTTGTTACAAGGAAAGGGCACGTCGGTATATCGCAATTAACAGGTACTCCCGAGCCGGTTCCGAAAAAGGAAGTATTCAGTGCGGGAAGTCGATTGTTACGCGCGCATATAATCGCGAGACTTCCCAACGCAGTTCGTCGCGGCGTAAAAACGGTCGCTGTGCTGCGCGCTAAGCGGGAGGGTCTAACGAACCCAATTAACGGCTGATTTCCCGTCGGGAATCCATCAGGTAGAAAACAATGATAACGAGAAAAGAAAACACGCTAGGTGTGCGAATAAATCGTAACAGAGAATGTGCACAGTGAAGAATATGACTAGAAATAAAAGTACGACACGCGATTGAAAACTAAAATGCCATGACTAAGTAAACTGTATTTTGAGTTTAATGAACCTTTTAAATATGGTGTACCATTATGTAGTATCCCTTTGCTACAGCGGATGTAATCGTTAACATTGATGGTTTAACATTATTACCCATTTATTTCGTATACTCAGGTATCTTAGGCATAAATAAACAGAAACATTAGTAGGATAAATAGATTTTGTTTACAAGAGCGCTATGCTAAAAAATTGCATGTTTTAGAAAAGGTATAATTATTTCAAATATATAATATAAAATATTTTGGTAAAGATTCATGTGCAGGGATCTTCGAGGTAACTGATTGTGAATACGAAGTTAAAGGTACATAATAGAAAGGGCTGATCCTCTATCGTGAAATCTAACTATAAGATTCGGAATCAGTGACCCCAAAAGAAACCTTCAAACAAAACCGCGCAAAATCGATATAATATGAAAATACACATCAATGGTACACATTTCACCTAAACATCATTCCCGTACTAATTAACGATCGCATAATAAACCTCCCGACCTTCTTAAAACCCCTCAACCTCTCAAAACCAGCAGCCTTCGCGCAAGCCAGACAAGTAAACGCGATACTCGCGCGCAAGAATCAAGATAAAAAGCTCGCGGCTCACCGCTCGCCCGTATAACCTATACATGTATCGCAGCGCAAAGGATGCGCCGCGGTGACTGTTTTTACCCACGCACACGCAAGCCTCTCCATGCACACTGATGCACAAGTTACCCACACCGCTCCCTGGACAGAAATGTAGAATGAACCGTTATGGGACGCTTCGCGCTTGCCGACAGAGAGTGTAGACGCGACCGACAGCGACTCGCGGAGAACGGCTATATAACATCCCGGTCGTCGTCTTCGTCGTCGTTCGTCGTCTCGTTTACTCGCGCGGGGACGTTATTAATACCGGGATTGCCGAGCGCTCGAATTCCGCGAGCTGCAAGTGCAGCGGCGAAGAATCGTGCAGCGCGAGTCGGAGTCTTTATGGCGGCGATTAGGCCGAGAGAGGCTGCGCTGTAGAGGCGATTAGCGAGAGGATTGTGTGGAGCCGTGGGTTTCTTTTTGCTTTTTTGCGCTAAGAAACGGGGAAGCGAAATTCGCGGCAATTTGTAAACCTAGAATTTTCGCACATTTGTAGCGCTGGGGAGTGTGGTTTTGCGAAGTTGCTACTGTGAGTAATTTGCAAGTTTGGGAGTAGAAGTTGGAAAATCCTCGAAATTATTCTGAATGCTTGAACGTTTTAAAGATTCCGCGATTTTGCAAAGTCTTGCATGAAATTATGCTTCCGAATGGGATTTTTTTAGCGAATCCTTGTATGTAATATAAACAAGAAAAATAAGTTTTAACTTACAATATAAAAGTTGTTTCAATACTAACTTTAGGATTACGCTCAAAATGAAATAAGTTGTTAAAATGAATTTCTATCTGAACTAAGAGCTGATGTACATTATTTTTTTGAACCTCATATCGACGTCCCTTACGAAGACTAGTACATTTCAGATTTCTCGAAAAATACTATTCTTGGCAAGAATGTTATACAAAAATTAGAAATCTTCAGAATTTCAGACAAAAGCTATAATTTTTTTAGAGAATGTAAGAAAGTGTTAGTATTAATTAAAAAACCTAAAGAGTGATAGATATTTATAAGAGATATCTATAAAGAACTAGGTGCTTTTGAGAAATCTGAAATATGCTAGTCTTCGTAAGAGACGTCGATATATACCAATTTACAACTAAAAGTTCATGCTTTTTTAGTCATAAAGACGTAGTTTGCCAACTTTCCTGGTGCAATATAATTATTTGTACAATATAGAAAAATTCCTATTTACTTTTTTTTACCGATTTCAACATTTATATGCATTTTTATCAAAATAGAATATAAATAACGATAATTCAAAATAAGATCAATTTATTTAATTTAAAACACGTCTAAAAATGTTTTCGTATAATATATAGCTTTTTTCTATAAATAACTATTTTTCATTTTATCTAGATTAGCACACAGTACCTTGGCGATGCATATATTTATTCACAATGCTAAAAAAAATATGTCCAATTAATTTAAACGAGTTTCCACAAAAGCTAATGCAATCAGAAAGTTCTGAACAAAGAAAAACATAAAGTGTAAAAAAAGTTGTTTTTGATAAAAAAAAGTCACCTTTACCTTTTTGAATGTTCATACTTCAACATGTTATTTTCAAAATGAAAATTTGATGACAATCAATAATGTGATGCGTTTCTGGGTTTAAAAGAGATTACAAGAATCGAAAAAAAAATTTTAAAATCGATTTTTTTGGTTAAAAAATGGTAGGAATCCCCCTTAACTGGTGCGAAAGTTTATAAACGCACAGCAGCTTGTAAATCTGATAGAAATTGATTTTAGAACAGCGTATTAAGATACGCCGATTTACGGTAGCAAAGGTTACTTTTTCTGCTTGTAAAAAGGGATTCACTCTTGGATGAAAACATTTTCGATTTTCTAAAGAAATTATTATATTCACAATTAAGTGTATACATTATAAGTATAGTAGTTTTTCTGTTCAAACTGCTAAATAATATTACATTTTATTGTAAATCTGATAACTTTTACTACAAATATCGTAATTTTTACATAAATAAATATTAAATTTTACTATTCAGAGAGAATTATTATACAGAAATAGGGTAAAATGGGATGACTATGACCAGGTGAGGTGATAATGGTCTCTTTCTAAATTAGTCATTACAAATTGTGTACGTAAAGACATTTTTTGTAACACTTTATTAATACTGGTATTTTATAATACCAAATATAAGATATTTCACTTTACAAAAAATTCTTTATACATACAATTTATAATTACTATTTTAAAAGGTGGAGAATATTCATCCCACCCGGCCAAAGTATTTCCATTTTTCGGTATACTTTATACTTCCTCTCAGTGCATGTTATATAAAATTTAAAACAGCTTATTTTACCTTTTTAATATTATATAAAATAACGTACAAACAACCACACCTAAATTTCTCAAAGCGTCCAAGGTAAACAAAACTCCTCCGATACGATCCTATCCCAACCCAAGAGATTGAAACGTGTGAACTCGCGAAAAGGTCTGGCAGCCCTCGATCGGTACAGCGAAAACAATCGCTTCCAACTATCCAAGCTCCCGAGACATAATACACTTTCGTTCCGCTAAACATTCCCCGAATGCTCCATTAAAAAGATAATTCACGTGCGCTGGGATTGCGCAACGCTCATATTCCTGTACCTACACACTACCGCGCGAGCGTGCGGCCGCTCGCGGCCTCTAATTATCGGGCAAAACGATCGGGTAAGAGGTTATTCAACGCGCGCCGCAGCGGAGAGTGAGAGAGAGCTGCTGCTGGCAATTCCATCTCCCTCTCTCTCTGTATAAACTTTATACGTATACACTGCAGCGTGCGATATACAAAAGCCACCCGACGCTCCTCTCGACCTCGATTGTGCTCGCATGCCACGTCCATTCGTTTCGTGGACCTATACGCTCGCTGTACATACTCTCCCATAGAGTTTAGAGCGGGTACCCGCAGCGAAATTCGCTAAAACCACGGCAAAATCTAATTTTAACGCGTGTCTCGCGCTGATTCACCCGCTCCGCTGCTCTTCCCTCGTTCTTTGTGCTCTTCGCTCTTTTTGCTCCGTGTGCGCGCTGCGCTGTATGCCTTTTTTTTTCTCTTCTCGTGCTTCACTCTCTCGCGCGCGCGCGCTGCAGCCCGGACTGTGTGTATAGATATAACGCCAGCCTCGGGGCCACAGAGAGTGAAAGTCCACGCGCGGCTGCTGCTGGCCTGTGATTCTAAAATATCGCGCTGCGGCCGCGGCCGATCCTACACGGGCAAGAAATGTGTACAAAAGAGCGCGCGAGCAAAGGTGCATTGTGTTCCGAGCGATCGGAGAAAATCGTATATAGGTATACGTCGATTGCGGCGCGCGTGCGGTGCTTTCTTAGAAAGGCCGCTCGGAGTTGTACAGCTGGCTTGTTTGCCGTGTGCAAGGACGGCTGATGTTCTTTTCCGCTTGCCCGATTTGTCGGCGATTTGTATGGGAAATGCGTTTTGGCGAGGGGATCGTTGAGTTGGGGGGTACGTAATGTCAGGTGTTGGCGAGCGTTGCGGAAAGAATGAGCGTGCTTTCGCGCGCGGGTATGTGTGGAAGGAATTTCGGAAGGGGTTTAGTAATGATACGGTGCGCCGAGTTTTAGAAATCATGCGAATGTCGCGCGGACGAAAAGGTTTCAAGTTTTAACTTTTACTGACAAAATTATGAATATTATTTTTCAAACACATAGAGAGAAAGGGTAAAGTAGCATCCCTCATCGCGTTCACCCGCGATATTTTTATACAGAATTCCAATTGTATAAGTGTTTGCAGCAGAAAAATTCTTTTCACTTTCTTGGGACTTCAATTTCATGAAATTTCTTCTTAATTGATGATTACGTCATGAACGGAATGTACCTCTCAATTTTTATGTTCCTAGCTCTAGGGGTTTCAGCTCAGCGTTTTTCGTGTCTGTTACACTGAGAGAAAAATTAGTTACCATTACTAGACTGTCTAGTAAATCCAATACGATGTAGTATAATTTTACTAATTCCTATGAAATTTAAGACTGAATACTAAACGTCTTGTTTTGAGTGCCAATTGTATCTTATTTTGATTATACGAGACTCAGTACTAGACATGCTTGTAATGTTTACTATCCTGCTAATGTCCCTTCTCCATTGGAACTTTAAGGGTGTGCGTCAGACCTACTGTCTACCTACTTTTTATTTGCCGACCTAGGCAAATAAAAATAAAATTTTCGTTTTTCGTAAAAACTACGCATCAAAATCAATTTTCCTTTTAGGTATAGCTTTATTTAGACCAAATAAATAGCGGAACACTGAAAATTTGAAGTAAATCATTCTATTTCTCAATTGGACAGTGAAAAAATATGTTCTTCGAAATATCGTTTTACGTCAAAAATACGCAACATAATAAAATTTCCTTTTCAGGATAGCTTTATCTAGAGAAATTACATAGCGGAACACTCGAATTGATATCAGAATGGAAAATTAGCATAATCACATAATTGCCAATTTTCGATTCTGATAATAATTTGAGTGTTTCACTATGAAATCATATGCTACTTTTGTCCCGCTTTTAAGGTCAACAAAGTAGCCATTACAGTTGAGTCAGGAATATATACATTTTCGTCCTTTTCACTCTTTTAAGGGTTGCATTTCCAGAAACCCCTTTTAATGTATACCTATATCATGAAAGTTATCCCACAAGTTTCATGTTCCTAGGTTCAGTGGTTTGAGTTGGGCTTTAATTAGTACGGCATGCCAGTCAGAACATTTGCATTTAGAAATTTAGATTATTATATTTTCAAAATACTAAATACTACAAAGGAACATATTGCAACATATAGTTATTTTTTTTAAATCTGAGTAGTAATCGTAAATCACATCAATAAAAAATTATTTTTTAAATGTTACTTAAGATTGCTATTCAGATTTTTTCATGTGTAAAATTACGTGTACACATTGCAATGACTTCTATGTAAATAATAGAAGAAACCAATGTGTATAAACTTTGTCCCCTTGTTAAAATGGACAACTATTAATAGATCATTTCTTTTGTCTTCTAGTAAGCTTTAATTTCTATAATAATACTACATCATAAGTTTTTAAAAGACACAGTTAAGAAAAAAAAAATGTAACATTCTTATTGCTAAACACATGAAATGTTTTTAAAGTACTCCTAAAATATAAAAAACTAAACTAGCTCAATTATATTCTAATGTTCGCGAGTATATGCAAATAAAAGGCATCGCTGCGGCATTTGGGTGTCTATATACCCCTCTCGTACGCGCGTTTACAAAGTAAACGTTGGTTACAGTTACAAAAGTATTAACGCTTTACCGGTACCTTTCACTGCCGACCTCGCCTACATACCTTCGCCTAGAGAACACACACATACACACTCAGAGAGTCGCAACACATCTAAACGATGCTCAGGTCGACTTCCTTATGCAGTCATTTTTTTGTACGGAGAGCGACTAATCGTTTTGAGCTTGATTAAAATTTACGAGCGCGTACTTACAAGATTATGTGGAATAATTTTGAGTAAATGAGGGGAAAAAATGTGCGTTTGTAATATAACTCACACGTTGTTGTGTTTCTTTGCAGCCGTGTGCATGGCGGTCGGAGTCTGCGTCTATCCTCTTGGCTGGGACTCGCCGCTGATTCGCGCTATTTGCGGTGCCACAGCTTCAAGGTAGTATATCATTTTTTGGACATTCATTCTAAGATTAAAAATTGTAGATTAAAAAACGTTCATATTAAAATATTGTAAGCACTTTCGAAAGTAAAAAAAGGTATAAAAATTTTAATCTGCATTTCATATAATTTTGTATCCGTCTTCAACTGACCTACTAAAAATGTTGCAATAACTTCATTAATAACCTCTTTAAAATTCATTTAAGTCCATCGTTGTAGTTAAAAACTCGTAAAATTAATTTTACATTCATTTTACCAGTTAAACGGTTACTATCTATCCATTGTACGCCGACACGCTTACTGAACGAGTTAACGGGAATAAAACGAGCGATGAAGAACAAAATTATTCTAAAAAATACAGAACGTAAAATTTTGATGGCTATTTAAATACATAAACTAATAATAACTTCCAATAACAAAAAAGAATTCGATATCTTAAGATTACATAAAATACTAGATCTATCTTTTATACAAATTCAGTAGAAACAGCCACATCTAGTAAGACACACAAAAAATGTACAGAAATACTCCCGCGTTCTGTTATGAACGCTATAATTCTGAATTTCGAACCCTAATATTCTAATCCACCTGAAATCGACCTCCTTTTTTTCAAACCACCCTCTCTCTCTCGAAGGTACAACCCGGGAGCATGCGCCGTGCGGTGGGCCATACCACTCGCGGGCATCGCGGCTCTGGACGCGGCGACCCTGGCGGCGCTCGCCTTCATTTTGGCGTCGAGACACGTGAAGCTGCAACCCGAGCCGTTCAACAATGGATCGCTCTACAAAGGTACGTACAGTATATATGTACCCGCGCTCCCGCGCGCATAATAGATATATAGCAGCATTAGCGCCGATGCCAAAAGACGTTTGTTATAAAATCGACTCGCTCGCGGCGCACAAAGGACAATTCATCGGCCGCGGCCGTCGCTAATTTACGACGCTGCACGCGGGAGTGAAAAAATGCGTGCCTCCGGGCTTTTACGACAGTCGCGAATAATGGTTATTAAAGTCGTGAGACGCGGCGGTAATTTTATTAAGAATAGATTAGGTTTATGGGTTTGGAGTTTGATGGCTATGGTCTGCTTGCGTAAGGATTATTAATTTGATTGTTTTATTGAATTTGCAGTGAAAGGCTGGATGCATGATTATATTTTATTGAAAGGCATGTGTTGTTTATATTAAATTCTGTAAATTTTAATGAATAGGTATTTACTGTGAATGATTATATTTTGTTCTGAAAGTCGGTAAAGAGCGGTCTAGAAAAGGTAGAGAAAAAGATATTCAACTTAAAAATGTTTTTACTATGATCATCATTTATAAGGATGAACTGCCATAAATGTTGTACCTACACTTTCAGTCTACAGCGATCCTTCCTATAGGTTTTTGTTCACTTTCACGAAGTCTATAAACAGAGCTTAGTCACTTTGAGCGATCACTAAAAAAGCCGGTCATGCTTCTTTACTCAAATTTAACGAGACACAGATACGACGAGGCAAAAAAGCAAAAACAGTAAAAGAGTCAGTCACTGAACATTTTAGAGTGAACAGTATGATTCACGATGTATGTGAAAATTCTATCGTTGTAAACACCTGTTAGATTAAATATTGAATTTATTATTATTGATATTATTCAATATTAAAGAGGATGTCAAAGTCAGTTAAAAATATATTTCCAACGTCAAAATTGTACAACCGAATAAACAAATTAATAGTTGTAAAAAAACATACAAATCAAATTAGGTATGTCAAACTTGTTTCTCAAGAATTTTTTAAATATCTTATATATTATGCAATTTAAAATTTCCAGTGGCATTTGTTGACATATTCAAATGTCTGCTTTAAATTGTGTAAAACGGTAGATTAATAAATAATTAAGGGCATTGATATCCTGGTTTTGTATAATTCGATCTGTGCATTTAATTACAACTAATTAATCATCCAGGTTTAAAAGTTTAGAGTGAAATTTCAGTACCTCAAAAGAAAAAATGGAATCAACCACTCTCTGGGTTATTATTATTCACTCTATCTGAGGCAATAGTGAATTTCTCACTATAAATGCCCAGTTGATTTTACTCAGTATTTTTAGTGAAAAATGAAGTTGGTTACATTTTTATCTTTTGAGGCTATACGGCTTCAGATGAAACGTTAATTAATAATGAAAATACGATGTTATATCAGAATATGATGACACCATAAAATCCGAAGCATTTAAACATTAATCTCCTTATATACCAAGTGAAAAAAGATGAAAAAAGTAATTTTTTTATTGTTTAGTACTGAATGTCTGATAAAATCTTGATTTTTTCACTTATTTTTCACTTTTATCAAATTTATCAATTTATCAAATTTGATCCTCTATTTTTAAAGTTTCTCTTTATGCCTAAGATCAAATTTCTATTTTATTTTTCATATTTTTTAATAAACTCTAAAAAACAGAGTTAGTTTTGTACGTTCCATTACTACTCAAAAGTTCAAGACCCCTAAATATTTTTACATTTAAATACATACATTTTATTTTATGTTTTAAGAGTTAATACCTATAAATATCGGAGAGAAAATCGTAAAATAATTTTAAATAATAAACAAATTAAAGTTTATTTGATTTCCTTTAAGATGCCACCAAAACATTCGTATTAAATTACTTTAAGAACAGTTACGAGCGATTGAAACGGAGTTTGAAAATTGTTCCATTTAAATCAATGTAGATTTTGAAGCTAATTTTCATGATTTACACTTGTAAAAATATTTAGGGGTCTTAAACTTTTGAGCAATACTGTACGTATCCATAGACAAGCTCCTTTCACTCAAAACTTTAAACCATACATCTCAGTCGACAAAATTTCAGTTCGAAATTTCAATTCGCGCTCCAAACAGACGTCTGACACCCCCTCAAAAAAGTCAAAAAATCTTCTCTCACGCATTCCTTCTTCTATTTTCAGGCGAGGTGAACTCGGCCTACGTGAACGAGGCGCAGAGCGTCGCGGGCTCCCGCAAGTCCCTCTCCCTGAGGCCGGTCCTGCTTGTGGCGCCCCCCGACCAGGATCGCTACAGCGAGCTCTCGCGTGCCAAGTCGCACTCGCACCACAGCCTGTTCGCTGCCTCGCAGTCGCACCCCGTGCACGCCATGTCGACCAACACCCTCAATCACTCGCAGCACAACTTCCAGCTCTGAGGGAGATGAAGAAGTACGAGCGAGGACGACATCGTTCATTCGATTATACTGCCGGAGCCTCCTCTGGACTTCGCGGGGGAGGACGCTCGCGCGAGTGCGCGCGAAGTTTTCATCGGATATCTTTGAATTTTTTAATTTTCGTACATCGAGGTTGAAATGTATAGCGCAGTTTGTTGCATAAGTTTTATCGGAGGCAACAGAAAGCCGACGATTTCCTGTAAATTGAAGCAGTGCAATGATTTTAAACGTATTTACCCTGGCTCGGACGATATTGTTTTATTATTGCTCTGAATGTCCTTGTGGGGGCGTGGAAAAAAGTTGCATCGATTAAAGGAATAAGCGAATTTGATATTTCATCAAATTCTGAGATTAAACTTTTATTTGTATTATTATTAATACTACTTACTACTATTATTGAGCTTAAATTGTAAGAAACTCTTAGGATTTCGAAGAAAGAATTATATCGATTTATTTACTAATAGAGGATAATTGTATTAAAAAGCGTTTTTAAAAGTCTCGACGAATTTGAGGTAGAGTATAATTAGAAGATTGTCGATATTAGAAATGAACTGATTAACGTGAATCTATTGTTACTTGTTGAATGCTTGAGACTCTTTTATGAGCGAAATCGACATATGAGAATTACAGCATATATAGATTTTGTACTTTCTTATGTGAACAGCTCAATGGAAACTGTTTTTGTAATTAGATCGATGGATATTATAGTACCGTTCTACATCTACTTTTTCAGTGTTACTACGTTTATATTTAACGTACTTTAAAAAGTAAATAAAAATTATGTTTTTATCAGAGCCTTTTATTTCATAATAAATACCTTTATATTTTAATAGTAGAAAATTTATATTGATTTAGTAAGATTTGGGGCATTCAGAACCATAACCAAATAAGTCTATTTGGTAAACTGAATAAATTTTAGTAAACTTCATCACTGCAATTAATACTTGAATAAGCTATTTATCTATTGCGTAGTTTAAATCAGAAATATAATGACTAGATTTGTGAAAAAATTAAAAAACTTGATGGACAGTTACTGAATTTTGCAATTGGACTTATTTGGTGATAGTTTTGAATGCCCCATTTCTAAATAGAAGAAATAGTACATACTAAATCATAAACATAGGTCTCTTTAAAAGTTAAAAAAGTAAATAAATAAATACTAAAAGTCACAGTAAATCCGTAGTCCTAGTTCCTAGTAATCATGTGCCCTGAAAATAGGCAACCAAATATACGTCTTAGTATCATAGTTGTAGAAATACAGTAAGTAAATATTGAATAGTGTTTCATATGAAAAATAAATCTACACGATATTGTATCTTTTTGACTAGTATATTTAATAATAATATAATACAGGATAATTTTATTATGAGTATTTTTTTTCATATTCAATGGCTTATCTCATGGAATCACTACATTGCCGGTTTATTTTTTATCAATCGAAATGAAGACTTCGGTGATTCTGCTTAATTTATAAGAAATAACAGTAAAGAAAAAGAAAAATACTATTAATTGTTTATTAACAATGGCCTCGTGCGTTAATTAAATGGCACGAATATCATTATGGCTTGAAAAACAATAATTTTTAAAATACTAACAGTGAATTTTTCTTTTCAATTAACTGGACATTACATTATCAGCCTTAATGTTACAACAATAGTCACTACAAGATTGTATTATCTTATTAGTAGTTTTTACAAAACTACTAATCCATTTATATGACAACTGCATTCGAAAAAGACAACTCAACTGTTAGTATTTTAAACTATTCTAAATAAAACTCAAAACTTTACAGAGTTCGGCAAATATTTCATAGTGGAATCATTTCAAATATTTTTTCATAACTTTAAATATATCAAAGAAAAGAACAAAAAATGTTATTTTAACATTTAAAGATATTTTTCTGGGTTTGAAACGCAATTAAAATAAAATAATCCAAATTAATAGCCATATTTAAAAGAATGCAAAAGTATTTGACCTGATATTGCGACTCTGCGTGAAGTACAGTTGCTCATTAGATCAAATTACTCGTTTCTTCTCACGAGCTACAGGTCGCCGGAAGCGCAACGCTTTGCTTTTTCGCTACTACGCAGCACATCGCTCTCCGTTTCTCTTTTTCCACTTTACAACGCCCATAAAATAATCACACACCGATCGCACTTAGACGCGGCGCTCCCGCGACTAATTTTCGCGCGTATACCAGCAGAATCGAGCTCATTAGTCATCGAGGAAGCGCGAGGCCGAACAAATTTACAACCGCGTTACATCGTGTTCGCGGCACTGTAAAGGCCCTATCAAAGCTGCGCGTAACCTTTTTTACTCTATCTTTCTCTCTCTCTCTCTCTCTCTCGTTTCTGCTGCACGTCGTATAATATAAGGGGGATGCAAAGGTGACAGAGAAGAAAGGGGAGGGGAGGCGTGCGCTTTTATCGCTTTACTGCGCGCGTGAATTTCGCCGTGCGTTTGGAGTTTACGACTTTTTAGAGCTTTTTCGTCGCTCTCGCTCTCTCGCTTCGCGGTATTATTATACTACATCATGACGACTTTGTGATTTACAGCTAGATATGAACTAAGAGAGATTTAGACTCGTACGCTAAGAAATAAATTAAGTGGGCGGCGATGGGCACTTCTGTATAATTACAATTTCGTCAACCAATTTGTATTTTTTCATTTCATTTATGGCATTTCGATTGCCGACCATAATCAAGCAATTCAATTAGTTTACACAACACGCGTATTCAAAGCGAGAATACAACTAATAAGAACTCGATTGTCAACTTTTTTTGGTATTCACTCCGCGTAATTTTACAATACAGACACTCGTGTATCAATTCAATAAATAAAGTAGAAAAAATAAATAATTAAAAATACGAAACAGCGCTATCCTAACGGACGATCCAAAGAACAAAATTCATTATTAACAATGCCTCTCGGAAGTATGTCTTCCGTGCCTGATCACCAGCCAAAAGTATAAGCTAATTTACACTATATATCATCATCATCATCGTCGTCGTCGTCGCCACGCCATCCTTCACACATCCTTGCCGACGACGATGCCGCAGGGCTGGACGATGCCGGTCTCGATGAGCAGCCTCGGCCTCTTCGAGCTCGTCCTGCCCTCGTCCTTCTTCAGCAGCTCCTCTATCGAGTACGGATTCCGCTTCCTCGGCTGTTGTTGCAGCTGTTGCTGCTGCTGCTGCTGCTGTTGTTGTTGCAAGGTCGTAGTCCCCTGGCTCGGCGAGTTGCTGCTGCTGCTGCTGCTGTTGTTGCCGTCGGAGATGGTTTTGTGATGGCTGTTGGCGGGATTGTGGCGCATGAAGGCGCTGCGCTTGCCGCCGAGCTCGAGGATCGTCGGGCTTCTTTGGTAGGGCTTGGAGATGCTGTTGCCACTGGTGTAGTGGAGCTGGTGCTGCTGGTGGTGGTGGTGGTGGTCCTGACGGTCGTGGGAGTCCTGGGCGGCCTCGTCGAGGTCGCTCTTGTCGAGGGAGTCGTCGCTGCCGGCCATCGAGCTCGAGCTGGATTTTAGGTCTATCGCCGCTTGTGACTGGGACTCCTGACTGTCGCCCAGCCGCTCCGAGTCCAGCGTGCTGTTGTAATGGGTAGGGGTTAGTTTTGTTTTCTTTCGTTTCTTTTGTTTTGTTTGTGGTGATGGTTCAGTGACTTGGAGAGTGTGTAGGATTCGGGTCATTGAGTAGGATGAGGCTTTGAGGAATGTTGGTACCTTGTGAATGAAAGCTACTACCTACAATTTGATCCCGTAGGCCCTTGTTTTCGAGATATGAGCTGTTTTATTCAGAATAAGCGTTATTTTAGTGAAAATAGGTATGTCTTTTATTAACATTATAGAAGGAGGATGTCCACGGATGCGTCATAAAATGATATTGTTTAAAGTTTGGGAAAATGAGTGAAAAAAATCAAGATTTTATCAGCCATTTAGCAGGAAAATTAAAAAAATTATTTTTTTCTGGTTTTCCATTTTATATAGAAGAAAATGATTATTTAAATGCTTCAGATTTTATGGATTCTTTATGCTTATGTTAGTTTTATAGGTTACCCATTTACGATTCACCTATAGCCGAATGGACAGCCATGGTCATCCTCCTGTACCCAAAAGAATATATAAGTAGTCGGAAAAAGCTTTAATTTAATATTTATATCGTTTGAAAATATTAATTTGTTCCGAAGCTATAAACGATTAAACATAGTAACAAAAATGCATGAAATTTCAACGCTAATTTAATCTCTGTGATTCTGTGAATTATTTTCATTTATTTTTCCTATCTTTCGTTAATAAGTAATAACTTTAAAACAAATTAATATTTTTAAATATTATTATAATTCTCAAGTTATAACTTTATTCCATTTACTTTAATATTTGTAACTCATTTCTTGAAGTATATTCTTTTGGGTAATTTTTTAAATATGAATACATACTGCATTATAATTATTTATTATTTCTTTCACTAAAATAACACATATTTTTGGTCAAATAGATGTGCCTCAAACACAGGAGCGTATGCGATCAAACTACGGATACTAGACTTCATTTTATGTAGTAGAAAATATCTTCCAAAGTCTCATCAAAAACCTCTTTTATATGAAACTCTCTATGTTAGATAAATTATACAATTCATTTTTTCTGTTTGTATATTGCGGCCATACTCAATTTATTATATAATTCATACAAGAAAATTATCATATTAATATAGTAAAATTTAGTACTCGTTTCGTTTCAATTATTACCACGGATATGGCAATTTATTTTTAGAGCATGCGCCGAATGTACAAACACAAATAATTCTCGACACAGAATTTTCCTCAGTGTTCTTGGGAGAAGATTTATTTACAACTTACTGGGCTCCGTTTTGCAAATGAAGGGTAGTCGCTTGGTAGAGCGAGGAATAAAACGACGAGTTCCAAGTAGGCGTCGTCGTGGCTCCACTAGGCGGCGAGGAGACATTAAGCGGTCCCAGAGCACCGGGATAAAAGAATTGGTAGTCCGCTCTCATCAAAGGTTCTGCAAAAACGTGAAATACAAAATTAGCAGAAGCTCTCCTTTATCTCCATTGTCCCAACGTGCTTAAGAACTTCATCAGTTACGGGTGTATCTCTACAACTGTCTATCCTTCAAAAGAACACATTCACGTGTAAAACGCTATCTATCCACTTCCAAAGAAAAAGACAAAAACACCCCAATAATACACCCATTTTTTGGCACTCCATTCACCTAAACGCCGAGCAGTTAGCTCTTTTCCAAGGAGCCGCGCTCGTCTAACGCACACTCGTCGGACGAGACAAAGGAGCCGAGCATTGAAATGCCCAGCGCCACTGAAGAAAGATCGCGTATCGCGAGCTCGCGTGCGCGTCGGAAGCCACAGCGGCGCTCGTCGCTGATGACTTAATTCGCTCGCGCGCTCTCTCCGGCAATTTTTGGGACGAAACGCCCGAAAGCCCGAGAAAGAGCCAGGTGTGCTTAGGCGAGCCATTGCACTCGGCGCAAAATCGTTGCCTAAGAAGGCGGCCCGTGCCTCGCGAATCGCGCAGGCTCGTTCTTCTTCTCTTTTCTGCGTTTCCGGGAGTCGCGCAGCTGTCGCTCAAGAGCGGAGATGGGCGATAATGACGGAGACGCAGCGGAGGTGCGAAGGAGCGATGGGTGGGACGCGGACGGGCTTTCTTAGGTTTTGTGCATCAGTCGACGCGGTGTCGTAAATCATTGTCGGAAGAAGATTGGCCGTTTCTCGCTTGGAGGGAAGGAAGCAATTTTTGGAATACAGTGGCAGGAAAGCGCTAGTCGAGATCGGCTGGGATGATTGAGTGTCCGTGGAAAAAATTAATCAAGGGAGGTTTTTTTTTAGGTGGCTGCGCGGTGCGATTTTTTAAAGGACAATGTTTACGGACTGAAGATTAAAATTTGTAAGGATCGAAACTTAAATTTACAATTGTTTAGATCGCAATAAAGTATGGATTTTAAACATAATTTTAGACTTCTCTACACCATTAGGGAAAGAAAGATACTAATTTTAGGTATTAGTACCGTAATTTTACATACATAGTTTTGCCACCTTCCCTTCGGTTGAGAGGATCATAATTTTTTATTTCATGTTCGTTTGTGCTCTAAATAACTGTACATGCAAGAAAGATTCGATTGCTAGAAGTTTTAATCCGGCATTATCTTTTGTACTCTTAATTTTAGTAAGCTGGGCTTTACGCGAAAAAAGGGTCTGCATAATGAGAAGTTATACAAGTATAGTGAAAAGTATCTAGCCACTATTAACCCGTTAGGTCCCACGTGTGTCTGTAGGCACACCCGGATTGGACTACCCTCAAATATTGATATTTGATCAGAAAAGTATATGTGACCTCATAGTCACTTCTTGGGGATAAAGACGAAGATGTCAGTATATTTAAAATCGAAAAGAAGGTATTTATTAGAAATCATTAAACAAATGATGATAACATAACAAAAAACGCAAAGCGTATAGCGGTATAGATTTTTCCTTAAAAATTCGGAGTAAATTTTTTGTTGTTGAATTCTTTTGATAGATACTTGTATAATAACACTTAAAGTACCTAATTATCATGCTAATTATCAGAATTTAGATAATATAAGAGCTTACACGGCAAATCGTAATTTTTTAGATCCACCTTAAAAAATCATACTCATAACATTTTTTCTTTTGGAAACTATTTGTGTACTTCTTTTAGACTTTTTTTTAGCAAATTTACTGCCTTCCATATTCTTTTTCAATCGAATATGGACTGTTTAGTTGTAAGTAAATTCTATCATATTTTCACAGCTAAAGACAATTATACTTGTGATTTTGTTAAAAAGTATTAAATATACAATATTTTAATTAATAATTGTTAATATAAATAAACTTCAAAGTAATTATCGTAATGGATCCAGTTCCTGATCAGTGCCCAATACCTGATAACATTTTTACGTAAATTGTTACATCAAATTTATTTTTACATAAATATGTTTCAAAACTTAAGAAATAATTATTTGCTATATAAAAACGTGTAATTAAAGAATAAATGTTTAAGGAAAGTCTGCTTTTATAGAAACAAGAGCTGATCAATAATTTCTCCTAGCTGATCAGGAACCAGGTCGGTGGCAGTATTTACAAATAATAAAAGCGAATTTTGGCTAAAAAAGTCATTAAGAATATGTCTGCAAAGTTTCATATATACATGCCTCAATTTAGTACACGCCAAGATTATTTTGAAGATTGACAAATAAATTTGCCATAAAACCGTCTAATTTCATAAAAAATCCATTTCTTTCATAATTTAAATTGAAATCTTTCAAATATAAATATCGAAAAAAGCAACTTCTTTTCTCACAAAAAGAAAGGTTACAAAGCTTCTTCACGCAAACAAACATTTCTTAATCATTGAAAATCCACTTTAGGCGTTGCGTACATTACAGCTACATAAATCGTATGCAAACAAATTCTCTCCTTCCCACAAGACCGTTAGACACAAAGAAAATAAGAAAAGGGCGAAGATATCGTACCTCCAACGGAAGCGACGCTCGCCGCCATCTGCGGCTGATAGGCCGAGATGGCGGAGGCGGCCGACTCGATGCCCCCGGCGCCGGGGTGCTCGGTCTGCAGACCGCCGCCCCGCAGTATTCTGTTGACCGAGGAGACGGAGGGCAAGCTCTGGGGATCGCAGGCGCCCTGGCGGGCGAGCTGCTCCCGTATCTCCCAGGCGAACATCGTCGGCTGCTCCTGCTTCATGCGGAGGATCTTCTTCACGACCGAGGGCGTCGCCACTTGCTGCAAACAGTCGCCCTTTGAGTTTCATGAAACACACTCGAACGTCCTTCAACCCATCGCTTGCGACATTTTTATACATTTTGTGGTTATTTACAAGTCTCTGTTTGTTTATTTTGATGCATATTTTTGGTGATTTTTTAATAATATACATTGTAGGATGTATAATAACATGATTTGGTTGTAAAGGAAAACGGGGAATGATTCGTTATAAAATAAATAACTTTGGCCCACATGCTTATTTAGAATTATTGATCCAGCATATTATACCGACTGATAAGTCTCAAACTTTGTATACAAATTATAAGCTGTATGGTCCACTTATCTACTTTTAATACTCTGAGTTTTTAAAAATTTTCTATAATTTTTCACAATTCTAATAATATTATACTAAACAATTTAATGATAATTTAGACACTTGAATTTTTTCTAGTTAAAATATTCAACATGAAAGATGCCTACATTTGGTTTGCATGGAAAAGTATAGAATAACTCGTAAGATATAAATAATGAAGAGAAATATTTCCGTAGGTCTAATTCGTACATATGGACACTTGTATTAGTAAGTATGCCAAAGTATACTCAAAGTATCAGAACATTAAATAAAATGTAATAAAACGTGAAAAACTACAAAATAGCAAAGATCCGAATAGGTACGTATTTTAAATATGGTAAAAATACACGTAATTTACATTCGATGAAAATTAATAATTCGTACATCGAACATTTTGAAATATTATAACCACATTTGCTAAAATCTGCCTCTAGATAATGTTATTGAAAATAGATTTTAATAACTTCCTGTACGAGTTCGTTTTCAACAAGTTTATGAATTAAAGAGGTTCAGGAGTTATAAAACGAACAATTTATTTTCATTTTCTTTCTATTTTGTTAAAACTTGTTAGTGTCAATCATTGTATATTTTATACTTGTATACCTTATGTACATAACATTTTTTTTATCAATAATTGTGATGTTGTAAACACGATTATTGTTAATTTAAAAGAAAATCATTAAAAATACAGAAACTTTTTTGTTTTCCATCCAATTTCAATGGTCTGGGTCTTATTTTGATCATTGAATGTTGTTTGACAGATCGACCGAAAGAAAATTTCAAAATCGTATTTGCAACGTCACAATTGTTGATTTTAAATTTATTTTATTTACATAAGGTATACTAGTATACAATATGCAGTGATTGACACTAACAAGTTTTAACAAAATAAAAAGAAAAATGGAAGTAAATTAGTCGTTTTGTAACTCTTGAACCTCCTTAATCACTACTAATGCGTTATACCACGCGTATACCGGACAGGATTATTCACACAATGAAACGTCTGGAGTGTCTAAATACGGCTTCGTGATTACAAAATAAAGGTATACGTAAACTTTACTGTTTTACTACTCCAATATTCCAATAGTTTAGATGTTGGTAGAATTTTGCGTAGGAAATATATTAATATTGTAATTGATTGTATTACTATTATTATTTGAAAAAAATTGACTTACGTCCTTTTCATATCATCATCCCTAAATGCCAATAAATTAGATGCAATAGAAAAAGTTTTAGTGTTTTGAACCAATTGTTTACAATTACGAAAGTTTATAAACTTAATACACATATGACGCGTAGCCCAATTCTTAGAAGTTTGTAGACTCTATAAGAATGACTCGTTACAAAAATCTTCATCCTGACCCACAGAAGCAATCATTAAAACCCACAAGAAAAGCTCATTGTACCCGTCCAACTGAAAAGCGTCCCTGCGCTTCCATCTACAGTCCATGTTCCCGCTCGCCCAGCAACGAGCTCAGTCACACAACAACTAGTGTATACCCCGCGCCGAAGGAGGAGCGCGCGCGCGCTCGCGACAATAAGCCGCCTAGATAGGTCGAACAGCGGTGGTAGGGGGAGGGAGGCGTGTTCTCGCCCTCCTAACCACCTCGCGAAATCGACTCTCCTGTACACACACACGCACGCGTGTACACCGTTCGTGATCGCTGCCTTAAGCTTCGGGCGCATCATCCCTTATCACTCGTTAGCACCATGTCGCGGAGGCCTTGCTCTCTCTCTCTCTCTCCCCCGGGATAATTACCACTCGGTCAACCTGTTCGCCGCCTTATCTAACGTTTAGCGCCAGATGTCGCGCGCAGCCCAATTCCCTCGGCCGCCGGCGCTCGCACTTATGCGTTATACGTACGTACGTATGTGAGCATTAGCGAGTGGGACTTGTTGTGGCGGTGCCTTGGCCCGGTGAGCGCGAGGCTTCGACGATAATCATTGTTTCCCGGGGACGGAAGTGTCAGATTCGTATCTGAGATGCTAGCTATTACCCTCTCTCTCTCTCTACTCTTGTGAGCGCTGGCGGTTTCACTGTGTCTCTCACCCTCCGGGGGCACGCAATGTGGTGTTGTATATAGCGCTGGGACGCGTGTAACCCGCTCCGAAACTATTAGCCGACGAGCGATCGGGGAGCAAGAGGCCGACAGGATATTCTCTCTCTCACACCCTACTTCCTATGTGGACATCGTTCTACTGTCCTGGACACAAGGGTGCTCTTGCACATCTTGTTCGGATAGTTTTTAAATATTTTTTTTTTAATTTTTTGTACTTTTCAAATGAGTTTTTAATGAATTAGTAACCAAAATGTATTTTGGGAAATTTAACTATATTTCTTATTGACTTTTTGATTATCAGGGTTATCAGTTTTTAGTCAACAGATCGCGCCATCTTGTAACAGTTTTAAACGTCGTTTGATTGATCGAACGACAAATTTAGTTTAAAATGTAATATAAGCGAAATAAAGGCGCGTGAAGCGTGTATACACCTATAGTTCTATTCTTAACTTTGAGCATTTACCATCCTTTATAAAAAATTATTCCAAAAGTATTATTAATAGATTATACTAAAAATAAGAACAGTGCATGCAAGAATGCTATCAATTTATATACATCAATTTTAAAATATCGGTGCCTTAGACAGTATTTTCTTAAATATTTGACATGTAGTTGTTAAAAGTAAAAAAAGTATATATTACGAAAATGGACATTTCAACGACAAAATAATATTTTAGTATAGTTTTATAGCACACTAACCTCAAAATGCCAACTTTATTGTCGATTTTGAGGTTGTTGTGCTATAAAATATCGTATGAGATTGTTGTGGGAGGTGTTTTTCTACCTTGCTCGATTTTCTCACTCGCTTCGCTCGTGCGAAAACCCTCGAGCAAGGTAGAAAACCATCTCCCACAACAGTGTCATAATATACTATTATTTTTATTATATAATATCTCATAAGTCAGCCTTAAAAATCAAATATGAATTTCTAAAATGTATAAAATATCGGTGAAAATAATGCATTTCTGATTACTAACAATAAGAAAAGTTTATAAATTAAAGAGTTAAATTATGTTTAACAACTTTTTCTATCATAAAACTTCTCAAAAGCTCAATAACTTACAAAATAATAAAGAAAAACATGCGCGATTTTAATGAAAAATAAATTTACTCTCCGTAGGGGGTTGAATCTCGGTCTCCCCAACACCCATACCCCCGCGAAAATCCTTTCCTCCTTCCGGCGATTCGCGTGGCTCGCGCATTCACGCGTCCCACCTCTTTCCCTCTCGAAATCCTACCTGGATACACTCACGCACAGCCTATATACCCACGGCTGCAGGGATCTCCTCCTCGATCTCGAAATCCGTGCGCGTAACCAAGCTGACCATTACGCACAAACAACCAGCGCGTTAGCATAACATTAACGCGCCTCGCGCTCGCGTATTATCCCTCATTTGCAATTCAAATTCACGAAATAAGCGCTAGCTACGCCGTACACCTCGAACCTCCTCGAACGAAAAACTGAGCACCACTGCACACCCCGAGTGTTGGTTTACACACGTGTATACATATACACACACCTTCGCAGATGACGAAAAGTCGCTGTACTCTTTAACGCAGCCGAGCGTCGCTATCGCAGCGATAATCTCCTCCCTGTATTTTGGGCTCTTCTTCACCTGTGCGAGGGCTCGCTTGTCGCCCGGGCGATCCTCTTGTAATTTGGCGACCGAGCTGTCATTTTTCAGAGGGGGAGGAGGGGTCGAAACGACGAAGATAAAAAAAAACGGTCGCACGAAGCGTCGCTGATACGCATTAAGCGGTGAGAGATGTTGGGGGACGATTAGGCCTCGCGCGCGACACGGGACGACGAAATAATTTGCCCGTTCACGTATGTTCGTATGAACTGTCGCGATCAACGATCTCGAGTACGTTAATTTAACGTACTTGCGGTGCGGGCGGGGCTTTTAGGACAGTGAGAGTAGCACTTGAACGCGATGATTTCGTTTTTTCTTTCTACGCGCTCGCTGCGCTATTTTTCTTGTCTCTGGGCGTGAAAATAGATTTATGTCGTGGTCTGTTTCGATAGGATCTTGGAATTGGTATAAGAGGCAAAGATTTTGTTGTAATGGTGATGGGTGTTCTAGCATTGGTTAATTTTTGGGAAATAATTGGTCATGTATGGGGATAGACAAAAGTTTTGTATTTCATTGTATCCGATTTTTATGATTAATGCTTCAACTCTAGAGAGATTATTAAAAATGCAAAGATTTTATGAATACGATTAGTAGAACGAGGGGGAAAGATAAAAACCATTACAAGATCATAATAATATGAAAAAAAGAATAAAAAATTCGCTTCTAACAATTCTTTTATCAAGTTCACAGACTAGTTGTTAAAATTACAATGCAAATCCAATCGACACGTGCATCAGATATACCCATGTAGTACAAAAGTTCTTGCTAATCGATACAGAAATCGATAGTCCCGCTCGTTTTCCAGTGCAGCGAAAGAAGGACAAGAGAGCAAGCCTCGCGCAAGTACGTGCAATCGTTTTGTTTCGTTCCGTTGTCGCGTCGACCCGTTAAATCATGCATCGAAATGCAAACACAGAAACGACGCCAACGTCGCACACCGAAGATCTTAATTACACGATAGCGAGCTGGTCGAGGACTGTATTATTTGCAGTAGATCCTGGTGCGAAAACACCGTGTTTCCGAAGAACCGCGTCGCATTTTTCTCCTCTTAGTCGCGGCTTTTGCGTGGAAAATTTTTGTTGAACAATTTCTTTTTTAAACTAGTTTCGAAGACTGGCAATGATAGCTTTATGAAAATCGATTTTTCGACAAGCGTGCAAAAATATTGTCCAAATGTTTAATACGCGGAAAATGTATTTTAAACTGCCCGCATGTTCGTTCACTGCACTATGTATTTTTCGATGTAGTAGTACATGGTATATAAATAATTTAGTGATTCTTTGAATTTTTAGCTTTTATACACTAAGAAAAGAACAACGGTGCAACCTGTCAGAATATCAAGTACTCAGATTCAAATTTTTAAGTTTTAACCAATAAAAGACAGTCTGTGCCATGCGTCATGACAGTTTGCACGATTGTTGAGTTTGAATTATACATCCTTCACAAACTTCAACTTGTAGAACACATTACAAATTTTGGACTATCTTCCAATGTGAAAGCTCGAAAAAAGAAATACAAAAGAACAAACGTAACCGATCACGCTGTGTCATTTCAAATATTTTGAAACGCGTTCCGCAAGTACAATTGTCCAGAGGGTTTACAACGCAACTTTGAAAGTCTCCAACACATAACCGTACGTTTTGACAGTTGGTATGCCGATTTCTGAACAGTTAATGAATCAGATTTATGGTGCAATTCGTTTTTCACGATACCCATTTCAAATGAATCAATTTACTTCTAATAAAGACATTCTTTTCTCACTGCACTAAAAAGAATGTCTGAAATTATGAGCAGTTATTTATCTATGCTAAACTATTTAATTACCCCATTCTTAGCAGTGAGTCCCGGCTCTATCTTCCTACCTTTAACAAGCCAAAAACAACTTTATATAAATAATAATAATTTTAGTGCCAAGCGTTAACATCATTACGCAATATCAACCGTACACAGTTCGGCCCGTTTTTACGCGCGCTCATCGCACGCGTGCAAAAAATCCATACCATGTCCGAGATACACGTGCAGCACCTAGATTGCTCGTGTTTATGCAAATGATCGCGCGTCGATACGACACTGCATTACCCACGCGCTTACCAAGTGGTGCCCCTGGATTTTACCCACACCACTTTAAAAAAAAAATATCATCATCGTCCTTTCGAGCCGCGAACTCGGGTAGCGACGGACTGGGGATACACGTGTGTATACACACACACACACACACACACACACACACACACACACACGAATATATATATATATATATATATATATATATATATATATATATATATATATATATATATATATATATATATATATATATATATACCCGTAATATACATACTCGCGCGCGGACGTCAATTTGCGCGCTTGCGCGTCGATGTTTACGGTCGCGGCGTTTGCATATTTCATAAGACGATTTTGAGCGCGCGCCCCTGTCGTGCCCGCGACTCATTACGACCGCCTCGCGCAAACACCACGTGTGCACGGCGTATAGATACGCGTGTGTACGTGTGTAGACCGCGTCCGTGCCGCGGAAACGTTACGCGACCCGATGCGCCCGACGACGACGTATAACGTACACGCGTGTATAGATATATATGGGAGTTTGAGAGGTGTGTATGTGGGTATACTGTGCGCGCAAAGTCCGCGGAAACACGTGTAGATGAGCGCGCGATAGGTAATTCGACGATTAATATGCGCGCTTCAATTATCGATGCACTTCCATGACGCGCAGTCGGTTGCGCCGGGATTGAGTGCGAGATTCGACGTGCGAAAGTGGCGATTGCACTTGGTATTGGATTGATAAAATGAAATGTTTATGGTGATAATGTGCTTTCTATCGATGCGATCGTTTAGGTATGATAAGACGAGTGTTTCTAGATATAGTATAGAAAACATGAGTGTGTATGTTGTAAATCTATTTCTGTGCTTGTACGTATTTCTGTGCCTCCCGGCCTGTGGGAATTTTCTTTGACCAATCATAAAAACATTTTGTAATACGGCGAAGGGGTAATTTATATTGAAGACTGTTAGTTTACCGAGCAAAGGATGAGTTTTGTAATTGATGCATGCAGGCATACGCAGTTCTAACTACCATGAAAAATTGTTATTTGATCAGAAAAGTATCTGCGCCATATAGTTACTTCTGTAGAATCAATCGTAAATGTCAGTATATAAGTCCAAAAGACGACGTTTATTTAAAGAAATAATGCAAATAGTGATGCCACAGCAACAAAAGCAATGCGTTATGGTGGAAAGCATTGCGCATGGCTCTATCGATTTTTCCTTAAAAATACGAAATAAATTTTTTCTTGAAATAGTTTTCATGTATACTTATACAAGAACACTAAAACTAACTAATTACTGTGCTAGTTGTCAAAAACTTAACATATGTAAAAGCATAAATAGAAAGTAATACTTGATTTTTTAAATCCAGCTCTAAAAATAATACTTTCAGCATTTTTTCCTTTAAGAAATTTTTTTTATACTCCTGTTGTTTCGAGAATATCGATAGCTCTTACGAAGACTAGCACATTTCATGAGTTTGCAACGAATACTAGCATATTTCACGAGTTTGTCACAAAGACTAGCACTTTTCAGGATTTTGACACGAAGACTACCACATTTGGCGACTTCCTGCCGCCAGATTTTTTCAGGCTACTTTTATTTATTCGGGTAACCTGATTTTTTTTGGGTAAACGGATAATTTTTTGAGTACCAAAATGGTAGTACCTGATCCGAACCATATAAAAAAAGAATCAATCTGATTCACCGAGAATTTATCAGTACAACTTAAATTTACATATTCTATACGAAAAGTGATAGTCTTCATGGCAGAATTGCAAAATGTGCTAGCCTTCGTGGGAGAACGGTGAATGGTGCTAGTCTTCGTGGCAGGTTGTCAAATGTGCAACTCTTTGGTGCAAGTGCTGAAATGTGCTACTCTTTGTGGCAGTTTGAAATGTGCTAGCCTTAGTAAGGGCCGTCGATATCATCGAACAATTTCTTGTTTTTTATTTCCATCGACTTAAAGAAAATTTTCGGAGGGCACAGAAATCCGTACAAGCAAAGAAATAGGTACACCTATGCCATATATGTTTATACTTTATATAGAAAAAAACAAATAATAAAAAATACATTCAAAGTAGTGTGCTTAAGAAAAAAATCGCTCTTAAAGTGTGAATTTTGAAACCTCGTTAAAAATAATTATTTCGAGTATCACTAAAATTCAATAAAAAAAATCGTAGGCATGAAACTTCTCGCATGTCCTTGAATTACCAAAAATCTACATAAAGTATACTCGAAAAAAATAATTAGCCCCGAACCGCTCGCAAGTACCCCCCCGACCATTTAAACTCGCAATACACAACCCATCGCAGAGCTGCCCTCATTTTTTGCCCCACACGTATATACCCGTCTCTGAATTTCACTCTGCACCGCGCTCCTCGCAAATCCAAATATTTATGCCAAAGCCCGAGCGCCAAGCGTCTGCGTACACCCCCTGTAATTTGCCAAAAAATAAATCGACACTTATGCACACCGCGCATCCACGCGGACCCCGGCCCCTCGCTCGTACGTTCGCACATCGACAATTAAGAAAACCGATAAGATTATCGTTTAATAGGGTAGTTGGCACCTCTCTCACCTCGAGCTCTGCGCGCCCGTTAACCGAGGCGCGCGAGGCTCGCAGGCAGCGCCGAACGAAGCCCCCCTCCCCTCCCCGTGAAATTATGCTAATCAGCGCAGCACAAGGTGTTTGGATAATTGCGAGCGTTCGAGTTCCGCGCGCGCGCCACGGTCCATGAACCTTCACTTAAAATCACATCGGCAACGCTCTCACTCCCGTACCTATATACACGCAGTTACGTGTGCGCGCACGAGAGGGAGAGAGAGAGAGAGAGAGTCAGTCCCTTTAAAAATATATCTTTAACGCGCCAATTATTACGGCGATAAACCTTCAAGAGCGAGGAGAAAGACAGAGAGGGAGATCATCGACGCCGCTACGGCGTATGGGGAAGAAAAAGCGAGGCCGGGAGGCCGCCTTTTTTGTCCTCGCATGTTTAAAGAGAGAGAGAGAGAGAGAGAGAGAGAGAGAGAGAGAGAGAGAGAGAGAGAGAGAGAGGAAGATGGCGAGATTTTTCGTGGTGGTGAACTTTCTTGGCACGCAAGCGCTGCTGCCGCACTTTTTTTCGCACTTCCTTCGGCTTTTTTCGCTGCGCGCTGACCATTTGCATAATTGGGAAAGAACGCGTGTATGTATATATGCGCGCGTGTGTGTGCCTTACAGGGGGCTGCTCGCGCTCCTTGTGGGTATGATTTTTCAGGTGAGTTTGCAACGGGGCTCGTTATAAGCGCGCCGGAATTTTTCTACGCGCTAATACGGGATGCATTGCGCTGTGTGAAAGTTGCATTACGTCGGAGGAACGCGGATAGTTCCGCGAGCTTCCGAGCGTTATTTTAACTTTTGCGTTGGAGCGATGGTTAAGGTTGCGCGGATGGTGGCGAAGTTGGTTGCCTTCGGAGGTCGTTGTCTTTGAACTTTTCGCGAGGTACAAAGGAAAGGAGATAAGGTGAAGGTTGGCAGGAATTGAGGTGAACGGGTCCGGTTGAGGTATTTTTATGTAGAGTCGATATTTGATTGCTTTTTAACGTTGTTAAATGTAAGTTTGATGTGGAACTAATAAAATTATCTGTCTCTCTTAAGAGTTTTAAGTGCAAAGAAGAAGTGCGAAAATTGAGGTTAGCTTTTCCGTTCCGAAGTTTTCTCGAAAAGGAAATAATGTTAGATACTTTTTAAGGTCTCAAAATATTCCTTATTTTAATACCAATTGGGGCCAACGTTTAGTTTTCCAATTGACAAACTACAATTTGAATAAATAGCAAAAACATGATTAAACAAGGACAGTAGATACGGATTCCTCTTAAGAGATTCAGGCTACCCTTGTTAAATTATGAGACTGTACATGCTGCAGTTGCTTGGATGAATTTATTCGTCGAGTCTTGATAGAGAATTGAGATGCTATTCTGAACATAGATATTTCTTGAAAAGATGTCTATTATCTAAGTAAATATTGAGTTATCAAACATTATGAATCCTACTTTATGTAACTGTAAATTGTTAATAGAATAATAATATACTGTAATAAATGACGTCATCTACGAATTGTAAAAAAATTATTATATTGATCTCTTCGATTACGGACGACTTTTATTTCGACGCTTAATAAGTTATTCTTTCAATACAATAAATAATAAAAAGGTACTGTGATAGTATAGGAAACTTAAATACTTTATTTGTAGTATGAGTTAAATTCTGATGAGAGATATCTTATTAGATATATCAGGGAATATAACTATAGTATTTACCCTGGTGGAATCAGCCCAGTAGTGAAAGGCTTTTTTCACCATAACAAGCTGTTTTCTAGTTATCTCTAAAAAAATAGGTAAGAAATGGCTAGTTACGGTGGAAAAAGCGTTTCACGAATGCATGCAATTGGCACTTTTCTACAAGGGCATAAAAATACTATTTTATAAACACTAAATTTAAACTTTTCCATTTTTAATAATAATCATAACACTTAATGAACCTTTACAAAAACTATTTTCCTACTTTGAGCCGCGACCTTTACATTGTCTTTCAACAAAGGACACCCAAAAATATGCATCAATATTCACAATGAGACTTAGATTTTGTACCATCCGAAAGAGCAGACGGAGGATTCTCTTACCTTGGTCTTGCTGCCGCCGATGCTGCCGGGCCTGATGCTGCCCGTCTCGTAGAACCTCGTGAGTATCTTGGAGACGCAGCCGTGCGACACGAGTAGCTGGCGCGATATATCGCAGGGCCGCACGCCCACCAGGGCGAGCTGAACGATTTTTTGCCGCACGCAGTCCGGTAGCGGCCGCCCGTTCACGAAGACCCCGCCCAATTGATTAACTCCCGCTTGACCTGCGAGGAAACGCAAACAGTTATGATTGCCGGGAGGTTTGATGAGCGTGGAGCGAGGAGGCGAGGAAAAAACGAGGGAGGCCTGTGTTTCTCTTCGTTTTATAAGGCGATATTCGCCGAGCGTGGATTATTGCCTCTGTGCGAGGCGCATTTTGTTTGGATTCAATTTGCTTTGGGAGCAAAAACGGTGGTAAAAAAAAAGGGACGTAAAGTAGAAGACGCGATGGTCGGACGAGTTGTGGTGACCGGATACTTGGAGGGAAATAAAGGGATATTTTTGTGTTTTGTAATATTATAGCTGGTATAGAGAAAAGTTAACGCGTGATCTGTTCGTATTGTGTAATAGCAATGAATGTTCGTGCTTGGCTTCAAATTGATTATAAAAAGATATGAATTGTTAAATGAGAGACACATTATATACATGAGATCAGATGACTTGCTTGAAATGTAGGATTAAGAGATTGCAGACTATCGATAACATCAAAATTTTAGTTGACATTAATATTAATTTTTTATTTTTACAAGTAGAATAAGTAGGGTAAGAAAGTCGATATTTTTATTTAGAAAGTTATAAAATCATGTAATAACCGGATGCAAAAATAAGTGACGTGGAGCATAGTAACTCTTTTACACTATGTTGTGTATTAAAAGGTAACATAACTGAATATTGATAAAAATGTAGTAAATATTGATCGAAAGCAACTTATTAATCGTGACCGATGACACACAAATAATATATAGAAAACTGATCATTGAGAGCATGTTCTTTTCTGTACTCGAACTTTGGTACATTTGCATAGAAAATATTTTTGTTAATTATATACTTCTATTAAACAACTCAATGTTTTTTTACATTTGTATTTATAGTAAGTTAAATATTTTATTTGATAATCAAAAAACTTTCCCACCAGTGGGTCTATTCACCTTAATATAAAATAGAATCAAAAAATAATCTTCGCCAATTGAATGCAACATAACGTAGAGAAAGCCTCATTAATTCAAACTCTGTATTCAAAAAGCCGCTTACAGTTTAACATATATTTAAATTGCATCTTTCCGCGTGCTATTATTCGCGCCGCGTAGACAGATTTACGGCTTTTCATCGGCAATAATTTACCAGTGCTTATCGTCAATTAGCGACAACGCTTTACAATCAATAAACCTAATTTTCTACCCATAATAACGACACCTCGGCTGCCGGTCAAATTAATCCCACGAAGTACGACGAGCCGCGCGTACGTAGCTTTTACTTCCTCGTTCTCGAGTGCAGGCGCGTATACAACCTCGCGAGGCGCGCATTACCTTGAAAATATCGCGCAGGCCCATTTCGACTCGAGACTCTCGAGAGCGAGCGCGCGCAAAAATTTTCTTCGCTCGCCTCGCGCGCGCCAGTGAGGCGAAGTTCCCCCCGCGGTGAGCGCGCGCTCGCGCCGCCTTATTAGGTGGCAGTAACCTTTTTTTTTATATTCGTAATCTAGTGCTGGGTACGGCAATTGGTTAAAAACGTAATTATATGTATTTTTCTCGTAAAGACGGTGTGTAATTTCGAGAGTTATCAAGTGTTGAAGTTACAAGATAATGTCGCTGTAATATTAAAATTCAGGATTTGCGGTATTTACCGCCACGGATTTAGTTTACTGTTAGTTAGGACTAACTAACGAAAAATTAAATATATATGTTAAAAATACATTTACCCGTATATAATTTTAAAAATATGAAATCATCAAAACTTTAAAAGGAAAGAAAGTTTTCATGTAAAAATTGTATATAATTGTATTTATTTAATGTTATATAATATATAAAGAGAATCTATCGTTCGTGTTTAGAGTTTATTGGTAGTCATGAATCAATCATAGACCGAAGCAAAGCAATTTCATAATAAAATGTAGGATAATTTCTCCAAACCATCTGCTGAGCTCATCAGTAGGAGAAACAGATGGTTCTACTTTTTATTATTCATTTAATTTTATGACTGATCGGAAATTGAATCCTGACTGAAAACTAGAACCTTGACGGTATGCCATTTGATTTTTGATTTTCTAACTGAATTTATTATTATACTTATTAATAATATTCCAGTCATATTTTATCAGACAATATATTATGCTGCTTGTTTCTAACGGCGATTAAATTACCAATGATCACCTGTTTCTCCATAATCATGCAATTAGCATTTATTCGCAATCAATAATATTTGCATTGGTAGCATAAAATCTGTCTTAAAATTAAACGAGCGTATTTAAAATCAAAGCTCTCTTAACTCCGTCTACTCTAGCAAAATTTATTTAAATTTATTTTAATTGACTATAATACTCATATTTTATTTCTCACCTTCCTACTAATCCGTGAACTTTGAAGTTCTCGCGAACTCTTCGTCACCCCACACCGATTCCTCAGATCTCGATACACCAAAGCTGGGCAAAACCCACCATAAAATCGATCAAGCCTACTTAATACCCAATAAAAAAAGAAGCTCCCGTCAGGATGTACTTATGCACACTCATACTCCGCACGCGACACCTACAAATTCCAGGTATACACAAGCTGATCATCTCGTCGAGATCCGTTAATTGCGCCGGCTCGCTCCTTAATATACACGCGCCGCGCGTCGAATATCGGTATTAGCGTCCGCGTAATCCGAGACGAGTGACATTAGGAGAGACGAGCGACGGAAGAGAGGAGAAGCCAAGACCAGCAGGTGCCTTCGCAGTGCTGCGATGTCGTCTAATGATCCGAGTAGGTAGCGCAGCGCAGTCGAGTCCTCCTCCTCCTCCAAGAGAAAGAGAGAAGATCATCTCGGTCTCGCGTGTCTCCGGGACCGAGACGTGTAATTAGTCCGCACGCGCGCAGGCAGACGAAGAAGAAGACGTAGACGCAGGCAAGAGAGCTTTCGCGCTGCCCTAGACCAAAATTGCTTCCTGCGAAAAAATACGAGTCGCTTTACGAGCCCGCTCTCGGCCTGTGTACATATCTAGGATCTCTCGCGACTTTTCACCTGCCGAGCACTAAAATGTCAAAGGCTGCGCGTGGAAAAGTTTCGATAATTATGCCGGGGGAGATCGTGTTCTCGTCTACGGCGGCTCGCCGACGTTAGAAGTCGCGCAGGCGCGTCGAATCTCGCAGTTATACCATTGACGAGGCTCGTTATTGGACTCGAGGAGATCGGGAGCATCTCTTTCTTGCTTTCTTTCTCCGGCGAAGGAGAAGGAGTGCAAAGTGCGAAATTCGCTGGGTGCTCTTTCATTTTGTTTTATTATCCTCTAGGCGGAGGAATGCCTTTTGTGCCGTGCGTCGAACGTCATTAGTCGATGCGGCGTGGATACGCCGCGGCGAGCCGATGTATGCGGGAATTTAATAAGGTATCGGGAGGATGGCGCGCTGTTTGAGAAGCGTTTTGCAGGGGGGCTTTTTACGACTGTTGTATGACAAAATGGGATGTTTAGGTTTCTTTTTGATCGCCGAAGGTGTGCGTGATTTCGCGTAGTGGAGATCTGACAAATTCGTTATGCTACGTTAATGGGTCGTTGCATTAATTAGCAATTTATTATATTTAGCGAGATTTTGAAATAAAGAGTAGTGGTAATCTTGGGGGATTCGAAATATTCAAAGTTGCGGATTTTCTGAACGGATTATCGACGTATGATGGATTTCGCGAATACTATAAACTTGCTAAATTATAATTTAATTTCTCATTCGCTTTTATGATATTGCAAAAATTTTTAAAAATCAGATGATTACGAAAACGGGCCGCAGTTAAAAAGGATTTATTAATATTGCAAAGTCACATGGTAATAATAACAGGACCATGAATTTTTTCAGTAACGCTTGCAATGTATTAATATATACTGCAGCATATTGTTAATTTTATAAAAATATTTATCTAATTAACAAAGATGCAAGAATGATAATAAAAAAGTTTCACTACATAACAATTAATATTCTACGAAAGAAAAATAATTGCATTTTTCGAACTTAAAAGAAAGTTGGTTTGTCTAATTTATTATAAGGATTATAGATGTTTATAATCAGTTTTACTGCTAGATCTTTTTTCTAATTACTTCAAATACGTTTTACTGACTATTATCAAGAATGCAGAGCTTTAAATGATGTTTTTCTGTTTTTATACAAGCATTTTTAAAAATCGACGTCTCGGGGTAAAGTGAATCGGGGTAAAGTGGTCCGGAAAAAAATGCGATTGCACTAATTTATACGCGGCCAGATGTAAAATTTAACAAAATATTGATCAAGGTGAGTATTAGCATACAAAGCCTTTGTTGCAACGCATTTCGTATTTATGCCAAAATGGGCCAACATAACTTCTACATTTAACTGTTTCGTATTATACAATATTTGAAAGGTTTTAATATGTCATTTAAATTTTATTTTTATCTAAATTAACGATTTTATCTATTTCTGTACAAAAACTAGTAAAATATTTTCAAAATATTTAATTCTATCCTCTAGTTTACTTTACCCCGCACTGCAAGGCCTGGGCATAGTGAACCGGTATTTTTCAAAAATAGCTAAATAATATTAAACTTAATAAATTACTTTTTTTAAGTTGCCAGTATGTTTATTAGTGTAAGAAGTTTCTTGTGCAACTTACAAAGTAATGTTTTAAGTCTGAAAAATACATTATTTTCGACTTTTGCAGTTACTATGTTCACTTTACCCTGGTTTCCCCTATAAAACAATGGACCTTGCACAAAAAAAATTTAAAAAGGGTACTGTAAAACAAGTTTAAATAAAGTATGAGCTTAAAATTTCGCATGCGGGTTCGATCTTTAAAAATATATAGCTAGTTTTCGAGTCCATGAGGACTTTTGATCGAAATTTTATGAATTACACCATACTTCAGTTCACTACCTGTGCGGGATCATTTACAGTCCGTTGAAAGAAATAGGATTTATTAGGAATTTTGTACGATTTTGATATCGTAATGCGTTAATATGTCATGTAAAAATTTGATCAGGAATTGAACCTGTTACGACGAATTACGATATATGAAAACTATACAAAACATGTTGCAAGTACTACCAAACAATAATCAATATTATCTTTACTACGTGACTATTATACACTTAACATGAACAATCAATTTTTTTATCCTCTAAAGATTGTCCAAAAACGGTCCTCACCAAAACATTTCGCCAAATACCAGCACAAAGAACCCGACATTTGTCGAAGCAACCCACCGTCAATTTTCGCCGGCGGCCCTTATTAATTTCACCTTCCAAACGAATCCACGCACTCGCGCTCACAACTTCATCCGGCGCAGTCGATAACGGTGCCCGCCGTATATATACACACGCATTGCACGCGGAGATTCCGACGGCGGCGCAGACAGAGACTCGCCGCTGCCAGCTGACTTATATGCCCGCGTGCGCGCGGCGTTAATGGTCGGCGCTGCGCCTCAAAAGCCGCCCTTTTTCGTACTGCGTAAATCCATGCCACGCGTGCGCGCCTTCACGTACGCGGCTTGTGTATATACACGCTGGACCGCGCGCGCGCGGCTAATTATCCCGTCCGCGCCGCTAATAACGTCATTAACTCAATTACTCGGCGGCGTCGCGCGGCCGAAAATGTACACGCTCGTTGCGCGAGAGACTCTCCATGGCGGAACAGATATCTTATGCGAGAGGCGCGGCGCGCGATCAGAGGAGCCGATCGGAGGGGATAAAAAATTGCGCCGAATTTGAGAGACGGACGAGGAGTTTTGAGGATTCGGCGAGGAGGTTTTTGCGGGAGTGAGTGGAGATAAATTGTTTGTAATTCGATGATTTTCTTCTTCTGGACTTTGTGGGTTTATATAAGTAAAATGCGTCGTTTCGTGTAATTTCTGTATTACGTTTTAATTAAATTGTCTCTTTTCTTAATTTTGACTTTGAATGTTTCTCAAATCGTGACTGTTTTGTATATTCATATTTCAACATTTTTATAACTTTCTTAAGAGCATAATAATGACACGTTAATCAGAAGTTCGCAAAATTCGTAAAACGCGTAAATAAGTATACCTGCAGCAGATCAGAAGCTTTTGATTATCGCAAGATTTTTTGCTCAGATAAGTACAATTCCAAATTTCCACCCTCCAAATGTCCACTCAAAAAAGCCGCATTACGTTTCCCCTGTCTTAACGTGCCCCCCAAAAAAACGCTCTCCATTCAATTAGAGAACCTCGCATCTCACTTTTTCTCCAAGCTGAACACCCCTTCCCCGCTCAAACTCACGGCACGCGAGCATTAAAGATTCGCACGCGCGTGCGCGCCTCGTATAATCCTAGCGATCGCTCGTCGCTTTTTGCGTCGCGTGAATTCGGCATCGTCCTGCGAAACAAGAAAAGAAAAGTAGAAAGCTAAGACGAACGACGGCCACCCGGCAGCCCGCGGGGATTCGTCTATACGTCGCGTGAAATCGCGCGGGGCCCGTCTAAATTATTATTACGGCAAAAAAAGGCCCCTCTCGTGTAGAGCAGAGCGCGTGTATATATCTGGCCCTTGGAATCGGCTGCGTTGCTCGGCCCGGAATTCGCGCGAGAGACACTTTCGACGTAATTGCACGCGCGCGCGCGCGCGGCTGCAGTGTGCTTCGGGGGAGCGAAGATTTACAATTTACGCGCCGAGTGTATTTAATGGTGGATATAGCTCGGCGATTTCCGGAGATTAATCGGGGAAGGAGCGTTGGGTAATTTGCGGGCGACGAAGCGCGAGTTGATGATTGGAAAAAAATGGCGAATTTTGCAAGAATCGTTTTTTTTGTTAGAGGAAGTGTGCTTGTCAGATAATTTATAGTACTGCTTGGCTCGGTGTAACTGTTGAACTTCATTATTATCGTAGTTTAAACGCGTATTATACTATATGTGTGTAATTTCTCAGACAATTAATAAGTTATTATTAAGTTAATTAATTACACCTTTTACACAATGAATTTGTGGCACTCGTCAGGTCTTATATTCATATTGCATATTGTAAGTCATATGAAATCATAATAATGTTAATTTGTAACAACTACTTAAATTGATATTTCTTATATGTCTGATTATTTTAATTAATTTTTAACTAATTGTTTATTGCTTAACCTTATAAACACTTTTAAACAAATATTCTCAATGAATCAAAATATTTTTGATAAATTTGAATGAATTTAAGATTAATAGTCAAAGTGTAAAATTAACACCTGAAGAGTATAAAAAATTACATACAATAAAATACAATATAATAAAAAACGACAATACAATATATTAAATAATTCATAAAAACGATCATTTCCTATATTCCAAAATATTTCAATAAAAGACGAGTAGTACAAACGCATTTTAATCCCCTCTTGTCCAATTTTTCGAAACTACATCTAAACTAGACAAAACATTCGTATAGCGATAAGATCTCCCAACAAGCGCACAATACAAACAAAATTATCCACGAGCATGAGCAAAAAAGCCGATCACAAAGCCCACTGCCAGTTTAAAAAGACAAAGACAAAAGCGCAGAAATTACCGAAATCAAGATGAACGCGAACGCGAGCGCACGCAATTTGCGCGATAGACTCGTGGCCCCGCACGAGCGGGTGCATCGCCGCGCCGCCCTAATGTGGGCAAAACGCATTACGCGCAGGGCGAAGGGGCACGCGCGCGGCTTTTTCAAAATTAGCGAGCTAATACGTAAGGGGTGGAGGGGGGCGCCGATCGCTATCGGTCCTTTTGCCCGTTTAGGCCCCACGCACCTGCGCGAGCGCGGCTACCTGCGCCGCACTGTATCGCCTTCTAAACAGATTTTGTCTCTCTCTCTCTCTCTCTCTCGCTCTGTAGATCGTTCGTTGTTTGTGCGTTCTTAGGTTGTTCTTTGGCGCGGAGTGGAGATGGGAGTGCGAAGGCACGCGACGTAATTTGGGACGGATTTTTATCTAGATGCGTCGCGTGGGCTAATATTAATGCTGAGTTGTCGGGGGAAAATTGCAGGCTTGGAGTAGTGTATTGGCTTGTTATTGACACAAGGCAAGTGCTAAGAGAGGATGATTTTGAATGGGTGTTTTTTTAGCTGGATGGCGATTGTGACGAAGCATTGATTACTTGTGCGATAAATAATATTATACTTGAAGGTTATAAACTGCGATTAGGGTTGGCAATTTTTGTCGAAATGAAATATCGTATTGGTTGTATTGACGGAATTACTTTAATAGTTCTGTTTTGTTATTGTTTATCGAAGAATAAATAGTCTGATGATTCATTTTGTTTAAAAGATGATAAACGATCTTAATGTGACGATTTTAATTTATAATTCACGCGATAAAAGATCGAATGTGTTAAAGTCGAATGCCAAAAAATACGGCTAAAGAAATTCTATTCGGAGCAGTATTTCGACTTTTCAAAAATCGTCTTATACTTCCAGCTCTTACTACAAAAATATGAACTACTTATTACTGTAATATGCAGAGTTACAAAAGAAATTCCAGCATCTACATTGTTTTTCATTATATACTCTAAACTTATTTTTTTCCTTACTAAAAAGACTGCACTTTCTTACCAATCTCTCATAGGTCGGTCACGCACCTCGATCCATAAATAATGACCCGTTCCCAAAGCGTATCCTCGAGCGATAAAAAAAAGGAAACGCTTAAAGGACATTAATAGTCCGGACGAAAAAATTTCTCACGCTAAAATGAACCACGCGTACCGCTTTATACCACTTGCCAATGCATAATCATCGTCATCATCATCATCATCATCATCGAAAAGTTGTGCTCCCGGAAATGCTTTGCGACGGCAACAGGCTCGTAAAAATCGTCGTCCCGATATTTCAGAGGAAAGGCTATAAGTTGCCAACATTTCGCGCGTGACCACGAGCACGTATGTCAGTGTAAATCTAAATGATACACACCCGTGACAAGAGTTTAGTAAAATATTTCTCTGCCCGTGTTGAGTATTTGTTGTTGGGAATCAACAATCCCGTACCATTTTTTTAAAATTTTTAAATGATTCATATATTATGTAATTATATGATAATTATTCATTTAAAGAAAAAGTAGCACCAATCACCCAGAAAATAATTTTAATTTTTTCACTACAGAATAATTTATAGTAAATTATGTCACTCAATATTTTTATCGTAAAAAGCTGGTTCCGTTTATTATAGAAGTAATTTCAGTTAACTCAAAATTTTTAAATTTGTATCATGGTAATCCGAAATTAGACGAAGAACTTAATTCTTTATCCAAATAATAAAAGCGAATCATTCAAGAACCATAGAATATTTATGTCTTCGTTTACGACTATCGTAACCCAAAATTTCCTTCCCGATTAAAAATTCCGAAAACTCTTCAATTCATTTATATATAAAATCACCGAATCAAAGCCGCGCTCATAATTAAAGCCATTTACAAGAGACTACTCTACTCCCTGCACAAATCCTAGAATACCTCATCACAACTCTCTCTCTCTCTCTCTCTCTCTCTTCCTCATCCTCAGCACGCATATAAAATTCCCCGTTAATTACCGTCTCAAAATGCGCCGCTTCCAAATCGTAACTCAGCCGTGCTTTATACCCGCGCGCACGTATATACACGCGCCGCCGCGAATGAAAGGAAGAAGAAGAAAAAAGCGTTGAACGAGCTGATTTTTACTACCGCGCACGGTCATTTGGGCGATTCGGCGGAGCGAGGGCCGCGCGCGCGCGCTCTCTCTGATCTCGCCGACGCTGTATTATACATAACGCGGTAGCAAGCGCGGGGCGGACGATGATTTTTCGGTGTCCGCGTATCGCGCGCGTGCACGCCGGTCGATTAAACGATAACGATTAGCGCCTCGAGTGATGCCTACTTATGTGTAGCCTCTTTCTCAGGCTTACTCGATAGAGTTCTCGTTTCGCTTTCGTTTGTACTATTATAACTTTTGGAAGACGCTCGGCTTTTTACGGTTATTGGTGTAGCCTGGATGGTGTACTGGTAATTCGGAGGAGACGTTTTATTTTCACGTGCGTGCATCTTTTTTATCTGTTTTTAGTGGAGAAATGCATGAATTAGCACTGCGTAGCGCGCGTAAGTAGTTATAAAAGACCTAATTAACATTTATAATTTAGCTCGTGAAAACAAATGTTAATTCGTACTAATCATACCATAAAGTTTGAGTCTGAATATCAATGAATTTTTATTACGAGTTTCCTAGTTTGAGGTCTTTTAAATAATATTATTAAATTATTATGTGAGCATTTTTATACGAATAATCATTAGTGAAAGATTGACGTAATATTAAATTACAATAAATAAATAATTTAATACAATATAAATATAATCAATCAATTACCAAATTAATAATTAATGAAAAAACGTAAATAGAAAATAATGTAAGATTGTCTAAGTTTCCTCGCTATACATCCAACGCTCGTCGAATTTCGTCAATGACATTTAATAAAAGGAAAATAAGAATCTCACCTGTGTGCGGCATCTCGACGAGAGCTTCCAAGTCCGCCTGAAACCGAAATAAAAGATAAATTATTCACCATTCGTATCATACGCGTCGCGCGCGCGCAAGCTGGGAAGCAAGTTATACGTTCCTCGGCATTAATTTATTCCGAGCCAGAGACCCATGGAGTAGGAAAACGAGCTCAGATACGAAATCGCGTTATGGTTATGGGTATTAAAATACAGGTAGACCGAATCCCCCGAGCCCGAGCATAATCGAGCCCTCGACTCCCGCGTGCGTTCGAGACTTCTCTCTCCGTTGTACGCGCGCCAGCCGTAATGAATTTAAATGTATTCAAAAGGGCGCGCTTGACACTTGACATGGCAACCCTTAAATATATGCAGCCGAACGGCGATAAGCGCGAAAAGGCCGGTAAAGCGTGTTACGCTCGCGCGGCCAGCGCGAACGCGCACGACCGTGACTCGAGAGATTTTTTTTACCGCGGGAAGCCTGTACGAGGAAACAATGGGAAAACTTTCGCGCTTTTCGCGGAATCGTGCGCTGGGCGAGTGAGAAATTATTTGCGCGACGGAACGATGGAGATTGATAAACACTGGAGTGAATTTACGCTGGCTTCTGTGTATAATGCTATCGTTATTTGTTGGAAAAAGCCACGGTGCAAACGGTATCTTAATTACAGTTGGGATCTCTTTGGGTTCGTTATAATTCTTACTTTGGGAAAACGCCCAATTACACAAAAACAAACGAGGAAAAATTTGAAACTCGGGATTTTACGACTCTTACATTCCACGCCATCAATTCGTGAATTTATTTTACAGCCGTGATATAAAACCGTTTGTCCTTATTAATTTTGAGCGACTCGCGCGAGTCGAAGAAAAAAGACATTCCTCGCGGCTTACTTTTCTGCCGTGTGGATCCCCTCGCGAGCCGTGTGTGCCGGCGCGGGATTTTGAAATCGCTCGTACAGTACCTTAAATCAAGATTCGATTCGCCCGGTCGTTCCGCTTGATTTATTCACGCGGCTGCGAGAGACTCGCGGCGCGAGTTTGGCCTACCGAATGTATTTTGAAAATGGAAACGACGAGCGTATAAGATATTCACGCGGCTACGGGATTTGGTACACCGCGAGTGTAAAAGTAATATTAATTACCTCGTAGGCCGTGATGTATTCCGATATGATTAATGTACGACTCGAACCGATTTATGCATATATAGGAAATTAAAATGATACTTGCTTCTCACTATGCGGTCGATGGCACTCAAATTTAAGCATTTTTATGATAATGAATAGAAAAAAGCGAATACGCCGAGATATTTGTTTGTATGAATATTATACGATTGATTTCTTCTGTTTCTAAATTGCGTACCCCTGGAATAAGATTATGTAAACTCAAATTTTCTTTAGTATGCATTTAGTGTAAAAGATCCATTTGTAGAAAAATTGCAATTATTATTCTTACACTGAAAACAATATCGGAACTGGCACGATATATATCGTGACATTTACGATATGAAAAATCGTAAAAATATTAATTAGTAAAAAATCATATTTCACTATATGTAATGCAAATTTACATTAACTTAAAAATAAATTTTATAAGGAAAAATTTGATGATATCGATATTGTAATACTTTACGATATAGTTTTCTCAGTGTATATCTTAAAATTCATTAAAATTCAGTAAAAGATATATAATATAATAATATTCAAACAAGTAGAATCAATTTAGCTTACGAAAAACTTTCATTTTCAGTATTTTATTTTAAACCCAGATTTTTTACTTATCATAGTCTTATTCTGCCAGTGCGATACTATCTCTCAAACGACATTACCATACAACTCAATAACGATAACCAATCAAAAAAAAGAACTCTAAACAATGGATCTAAAAAAATCCTCGTAACACAGACTTGCAATTCGTACTACAAGACCTACATAAGCCTTGCCAGCAGCCGCCCGCATGACTTTCAAAAGCTGCTCCACACGGGTTGGACAAGCGAAAAGAAAATCCACGGGGTAATGAGGCTCGCGCGACTGTATACGCCAAGCTACTCTCTCTCTCTCTCTCTCTCTCCCGCATCCAGAAAAGCATAACACGCTCAAGCCCGACAAAAAGCACAAGAAGAAACCGAAGCCTCGCCAAGGTACAACACAGGGGGGTAGCTACAGCTATAGCCGTAGCCGTATAGTTATAGCTATATCTACCTGTCCAGCGGTAGCCGCGGCCGAGCGTGGCGTGTACTTTGCGATGCAAATTAATGCGCGATTACCGAAGCGCACCCCCTCGCGCGTTGCGCTTTCTTCTTAATGGCCAAGCGCACGACGAAACACGCGGAGAGAGAGAGAGAGAGAGATCCGGGCTATACACCGGCGATGCCTACCCCCGCATTAGGCTGCTTACACGCTCGTTCGCTCGAGTATGTGTGTGTGTGTGTGTGCCCCTTTTGGTTGGTGTAGTGAATGCGAACGCGCGCGCGCGAGCGCGGCTAATCTGATTTAATTATTACACATTACGCGACCTCCAAGTCGGAACGGTATTCCTCTCGTGGAGCCGTTGTGTGTGTGTGGACACGCTCTCTCTCTCTCCCTTCGGCACTCGCACCGGTCGAGGTGAGTGCGAATTTTTCTCGCTTTCTGGGTGTGCATATTTTTGCGCTGTGGTTCTTTTTTACCGCGAGATGGTCGATTTTTACGCTGCCGAGGGTTTTCAGTTTGAGAGGTGCGGTTGGTTACTTGTTTGTTGAAGGAGCGGATAGTATGATGAATTTAATCATTCTTTTTTGAAGGATTTATGCTTATTTTTCATAAATTATTAATAATGTTGATTTGTATTTAATTTTTACCGGAAATGAAGGTATATTTTATAAATAAAAGATTATGTTTATTACGTTTAAAATTAGTTTGAAGACTATTCACGTCGTCCAGTTCAAGGTTTTATCAAACTCTGACCGGTAGATATGAAATGCTTATTATTGAGGAATTGATAAATCTATCTAGAATTCTGGTAGAGTACTTGTTGAGATATATAAAACATTATGCATTCTTATTAAAATATAATTATAATACATACTTGTTTATACATTTTTTTAGCTATTTAACAAATCGTTTAGGACACAAATTAGAAATAATTATCTCAATAATAATAACAACAGGGATAATTATTAACAGGGATGCACAGCTTATATCAAAATGTCATTTGATAAATTTATTCATTTCTTATGCGCAAAAGACATTTTAAACCTGGTAGATTTTGTCTTTCTTTTAAATGCAAAGAATACATTTTAAAATAAAATACAGCAACCACCTTCAATCAATTTAAGCAAGGCTTATCAAGATTATTTTCTTAAATAAGTTTCTATTTTTCCTTTTTCAGCTCTTATAATCACGACTCTAAATACGTAAAAATCGACATCTGCGCAATTTCTCGGTCACCCTCTTCCCAAAAAACTAAACTCCTAAAAAACCGCACCTAAAAATAAATAAAAAAAAAACAAAAACCATAACACATAAACAACAAATACAAATATATCCTGCTCGCGTTTCAGCGGACTTTTTCATCCGACGGCCTTCCGCATCGTGCGTCCGAGCGTAAGCACGACCGTTAATGAGGATCCAGCGATTATTATAAATCAAACGCAGGGCGCGCGCGCGCGCTCGCGACATCTTCATCCACCGGAGCGCGCGCGCGCGCGCGACGTTCCGCGTGTTTTGCCCCTGTAAACTCTCGCGCAGTCGGTCACCCCCTCGAAAGTCGAAAAATTCCAAGCGCGGCGCACACACCGCTCGGAGAAGAGAGAAGCAGCTCGGCGCGCGGTACAATTAAGCGCGGCATTCCCGGCCGTGCGTTCCTCTATACGTAACCGTGTGTACTCTTGCGAGCGTACGCTCGTGCATCCGCGGAGTGAGCGCAGTCGATCCTTATTTATCAAGTTCGCGCAGAGCCGCCGCCGCGTCAAATGAACTTATTGCGGGCTTTTTGCGGGCGAAGCGCTCGTTAATTGTTCCCGGCCGATAATTTTATAGCGCTCGCGCTCTGGGACTCGGGGCTTCTTGCGGATGAAAGCGGTTTGATTGATAAGCTGACGGCAGCTGCGAGCGTAATTTAGTTATGGGCATGGTGTATACGTGTCGTTTAGTGCTCGATTGAGGGTACTTTTTCTTTGTATTGAGTTGATATGGAGGGGATTTCTTTTTAGGGGCGATGTAGAATTTTGTGGGATTTGAGATATTTACATTTTTGTACTGTTTTTATTGTGGATGGCTTATGATAATATATGGACAATATATTGAGAAAAAATGATTTTAAAAAATTATTAATACAACATAATATTAAGGTTATATCAAGCCGCAATGGAGGGTAGATTTTTTATAAATACATTTATTACGATTTACTCATGAATTCAACAATAAAACTTTTGAGTCATCGTTGTGATGGGCAAACAACATTGAGAGGAACGGATAACTCTTTACGCTTTGTATCTATGTGCAATCTATTGATACCGAGTGCTTGTGGATCTCATATGAGTAAGTTTGTGTATGACACAAACCTATCGCGTTGACACCACATGCTTGTGTTTGTTTGCAGGAATTTATGCAGCAGGCATGTGGTTACATAATAGAAAACTTCCGTGTGGTATTTAATAAAATCAAATCTTTTAAACAGTAAAACGAGTTTTTTGATCTATTGTAATCGTGCTTAAAATTTAAATTCTTGTAAAAAAAATAGGTTACTGAAGGTTTTCACACTTGCAGAGTAATACATTTATTTGCTGGACTACACGGAGAAAAAAAATATTAATGGTAACTAACCCGGGGTAGGATTGATTACGAAACTATCTAGTAATAGCACATTTCGACACGGGTGCGGAAGCAGATTATTGGCCTCATGTGATGTTTTTCGCTCGAGCGAAGCGAGAGTGACAAGTCGCAGGAGGTAAACAATCTACTTACGCACTAGTTTCGTACCGTATTTTATACCAAGAGCGCCGAAAAATCATATCAAAGTTGTCATTTTGTGTTCGAAGTGGTATAAAAAAATATTATACGACTTTTGCCTACAAAAATTGTATTCAGTACTAGACATCTAGTAATCATTCCCAGTTTGTCTAATAATGAGTACCCAAAACCTATATTGCACCAAATTTACTAGACAGACTAGTAGCCGCTTTTTTTTTCTTTTTCTCTCTGTGCAGTAAAAACTATTCCGAATTAAACAAGCATTCTTTCACTAAGAGTTCTCCGTGTTACCGATTTCTACTAGGAATATCATTTCCTATAACCACATCTGAGAATGAAGACGTTACGCGATTCCGCAATGAGAAGCATCCGAGTGTCGCCGTAGCACCCTACCAGCGAAGAAAAACGCGCCACCTCGCTCATTAAATACGCAGCTACCTCGGCAGTAAACGTCATCGTTACACAAAAATTTCTTCTTCTTCTCTTTCTCTCTCTCTCTCTCTCTCGTTCGCTTCGAAAGGGGGTCGGTCGTCGGTGCTTCCATACGCCGCGCGTTAAGGTCACGCTTTTATACGCGTAAAAGGCGCCCCGAGCGAAAATCTAGTTTTTGTTTATTCATTAGGCTGAGCGCGCGCGCGCGCCGCGAGGGGTAAGTCCGTATATACGCTCCGATCAGCCGATACGCCGCCGACAGCCATAAAAATCTGAATATATTAGTGCCGTGGACGCGTGTTCGGCCCGATGCCTCGCGATAATCCTACTTTTCGTAAAGTCGTTCTCTCCTTTTTTTTAAGTCATTTAGCATTTTGCCTTTTTTTTATAAAATCTCAGGAGTAAGGAGGATTTTTTCGATAGATAATGGGTATTTTGTATGGTATTTTTTCTTGACGGTAATTGAGCATCGAAGCGTGTGAGTAAGATCATTTTAGCCGATGTTAATGATAATCATTTCATGCTTTTTATTTTAAACGTGTTCAGTGTGTTTATTTTAAAATAGTGAAAATATACGGTCCGTGTCCGTAACATCTTCGTTTGATATAAAAAGTATACGCAATTACATATCTCATAAGATTGTTATATATAGAAACATAATTAAAATTTTCGAACGCAATATTCTGTACATAATAATCTCCAGGCATAAGACTCTACCAATAATTTCCTAAAATATGCGTCACAATTTACCTCTCCACGGTTAACAACAATCTTACAAACATCATTGAAAATACCAGCACTACTTGGTATCGTTGATTCCGAGCGTTCCGCTACCGTGGGTATCCCATTTTTTCCGGAAAATCGAATCGCGCTCGCGTCGGCTTACCGCACTCAATAATATTTTGTCGCCTAGAACGCGGGCTGTGTCCGCGGTCGGCATCGCCCGGCGCATAGCCGCGGATAAGCGCATTATCATCATCGACATTGCGCCGCACGCGTTGCACATATTTGCATCGAAATCGCGGCGCAGGGGGGCGAGGGGAGTGATTCACTTTTCATAATCGTCGGCGAGGGAGCGCACGATCTTCCTCGATCTCTTTCGATCTCGCTCACTTGTTTGGTATTATGATAATCCCAGCTGCGGGTGAGAATAATTTTGAATCGTTAATTGTATTAAAATGAGGAGAGGGTTGTAATTATAAATTATCGAAATTTATCGATTAAATGGAATTTACGTTTTAACAAAGTTTTGTACATTGCGATTAACCCGTAGATTATCCTAATAAGACCTATTTTGAAAAATTGATTTCTTGGAATATTGCTTTACTGGTCTCAATGTCAATTATTTTTAAACGATTAATGCGATAAACAATCATATTTATATATTAAACATTTTCAAAGTCTTAGAGTTCAATCAAATTTTAATGATACTTCTTACTGAAAAATCGCCTCTTTCAATAGGAAAAGGATCTCGGCTTTACGCCAGGTTAAAAACAAAGCTATGACTTGACAATTCATAAATTTATTTTTCTCTTACCCATCCAAAATAAATCAAAATCCCCTTAAATCACCCATATCCTCGCGTATATTCAATACACTCAACAAACAATAATCGATTCAATCTTCAAAAAAGTTTCACTTCACTTATCGTCTTCGACAACTCGCGCGTCAATCACTCCAAGCTCCGGTCCGCGCCGCAAACCCTCAAACTCGCCAACGACCTACCACTTTGCACGCGAAACTCGAAAAGTCGATCATCGTCACGGTCGCACCGCACTTAAAACGTCGTTGTCCCTCCGCCAGTCCACCGCACTGCCGCCTCCTTCCGAAAGACCCCGACTACACAAGATCCTCCGACTCTACACTCGAACACGACGCTGACGCGACTGTGCGAGCTTTCGGTCGAGCGCTCGCGCTCCAAGGGGTAATTGGAATAATTCGGGCCAGCGCGACGACGGTGACGCTGTTGTACGTGTGTGCGCGCGCGCGTTCACGCCACTCTCGGAAAGAGAAAAAAATTTGCATTTTAAATGAAGCGATAGCGTGCTCGCGCGCGCGCGCAACCTCAAGCGCCCCCCAACTGGAACTTTGTGTTTTATAAGAACCTTAATATTTATCGCGGTATATCCCCTTTTAAGCGCGAGCTTTGCCGCGCTGCTGGTCAAGAGAGCGAGCTTCGAGTCTCGCGTGGCATGACGGCTTTTTGTCGGATTTTTTCCTTTCTCGTGTAGAGTAGGCTTTGCCTTCGCTCTAATTGCTCGCTGCTCCTTTAGCCGAGCTTTTGTTTACTCGTGCCAGGCATGAGGATCGGGTCTGAACACACAAGTTGCGAGTCACAATTGATTTGAGCTGTGTCGTACTGAATTTTTAAGGTGAAACGAGAGGAATCGTTATGCGAAATCAATTTGTACAGTCAGAAAAATATTCCGCAGGTAGCGAGATATATTGTTGGTGTTAAATGTAGCTTCACTCGAGTCTCGAATATAGTTAGTGCGTCTTGGAGTATGCACTGGTATTTCCAATTCTATGTATATGATTTTGAATTAGCTACTTATACACCGTTTTTTATTTTTTATAATTAGTTCAGAATATTTTGCACTCATGATTCAAGGTACACAGTTCCAAATGAAATAATTCGAAGTAATTCTATTCTGCTGTTTAAAATATCGAAAACAATCTTCAACAAGCACTTTCAGTAAGCAGCTATTATTACACTGAAAAAACAATTAAGTGCATAGCCTCATAGATGCCTATAACGTTTGTAAAATCCCTCAACGGTGAGATGTTCAAAAACATGCCCGCCGTCCGAACAATAAACTACCTTCGCTACTAACATTCAAACACCTCCACCCCCAAAATAAAAATCACTCCACGGGAGCGCAACACACAAGCACACAAGAAAGCACAATACCAACCTGTACAGGAGTCAGTAGAGCTCCCACGATGTCCGGTCAGCTCCAGAGCAGCTCCTTGCCCGTCCGCAGCATCCGACTGCCCGCCTATCTCGTCCCTCCGTATCCTCGAGCCTGCTACCTCCCGCGGCAGTAGCACCACGTGCTCCGGCCACCGAGCGAAGAATCAGTCCCGGTGCCCCGCAGGCCTTGTCTTATCCGACGATCGGATCACATCGACTCTCGCCCGTGGAGGAGAGGAACGAGCGCGAGATCGCTATCCAGAGTCGATCGACGGCCGGGATTAGGCGACGAGACACGTCCGCGGGATGATCATCCGTATCGTCACCTGTCGGAGCCTCCACGCTCACTCGACTCGTCTGCTGCACTGTCGGCCGTTTGCGGACACTCGGGTATCTTTCTTTGCGTACTGTCCGCAATGTTGAGAAAAATAGAAGAATCGATCACGCCTTCTCATCACTTTTGAACGATCGACCGACGACGGCTACGCACCGATGCATACGAGCTCCCAGTGGTGTACGAGTACGGGTACGCAGGAAGAGCCGGCTCGGAGAAGGGAAGAAGAGCATGCGCGCGCTCTATCTTTCTCTCTCTGTCTCTCTTGGTGCTGAACGCGATGCTGTCCACGCGAGGGACACGGCGTGTCTGAGGAGCGGCGGCCGGCCGGGCAGGTTCGGGGCCGGGCAACAGCACGGCGGCAGCGGCACAGGCGGTGTATAATACACGTTCGGCCCCCGGGCGCGCGCATCACGCGACGACGACGACGACGACGAGTAGCGCTATGGTTGCGCCCCACGCCGCAGAGAGAGAGAGAGAGAGAGAGAGAGAGAGAGAGAGAGAGAGACAGTGGAGAGATGGCACGAGCTGTGTGCCACGCGCGTTCGCGTATATGATTTTTGTTTATCTTTTCTTTGCTTTTCATGGGACGGGATGGGAGTGCGTGTCCTCTTACTACGCAACTGGAGTGGATGCTGGAGTTGATGATACGGAGCTGGGGATCTGGGGAGATGTGGGGGATCGAGGGTTTTTTGCGGGGGAGAAGGTGGAGGAGGTTTTTGGATGATGATGATGATGACGAGGAGGAGGAGGAAGTGGAGTGAAGTGAGGGATGCTGAGGATTTTAGAATAATTATTATATTATTTTAGATGGGAATTGGTAATATGAGGAAAAATTTATATGTATTTAAAAAGGTATGTGCATTTAAATAGTATTTATATTCAAAATTAGTTTTCACTTTCTAAAACGTTGAATACGAATTTTCAATTAAAACGATCTATTTAGCATACCTTTTAGTTATAATCTGAAAATACAGTAATATTGAAGTACTGCTCGAAGCGCTATTTTTTATCGTAACTTCTTTCAAGTTCCGTAACTTCCAACTCTGAAGTTTTCTTTTTTTCATTACCTACTATGAATACTGATGAACATAGTGATACAGAAATTTTATTTTTTACATTATTTCATCAAAAAATGTTTACAACAATACGAAATTAATAATTTCCTTATTACTTGCGTAATGAAAAATTAAAAATTAACAAGTTATATGGAGCATACGAGTTATTTATAACTATTTGTCGCAAGATTGCTTAAATAAGTAGGTACTATATTTGCTATCAGAACTATTTATAAAAAGACTGATTTCTTGTAAATATTGACATTATTTGTAAATTAAAGCAAATTTTATATTTACAAATACAATTTAATACCAATAATAATAGCTCTAATAGGTATTTTTATCAAAATATAGAAGAATGTTAATGACATTTTATAATTACTTACCAGTCTTGGATTGCTGCAAACAATAAATTCCTACGATCATATAATATATTATAGTTGGTATAATTAAAATAATTTCGGAAATCTTCTTACAACAGATTTTAGTAGCCGTAAAAACAAAATATATAATGCATACGCAAATGTAATACACGTTGTATGTAAGTACAGGAGGAGTTTTGATTTCGTTTTCAGCCACTGTCACTTGGACAGCATGCCTCGAGGAAGAACGATTTCAGTGCTACCCGCGAGCAGATCCAATCTCGCAAAATGTCCTAGCAATTTGCTCTTGCAGACGCACCTGCAGCACTCGCGACGCAACACGCGATATGAATTAATTCTGTGTATAATACATGTATACGTAAGTGTACTCGAGGCTCATTATCTTATCAGGGACTGATACATTGCTTCTACATTGTTGAATTTAAGAAAGATTTAAATAGTACAATTACGAGGACTTTGTACAATCCTTTTACAAAGAATAAATTATGTAAAACTTTTAAATAAGATTTTTCTATTAATATGATTTTATTTAAGTTATAGTACCCAAGAGGATATCGACTGACCCTACGAAGACTACACTGAGAAAACAATATCGTAAAATATTATGATATTGATGTCGTAAAAAATTGCTAATAATTTTTTTTTTGAAAATGACTTTTTTTGGCATGAAACGTTTAAATACAAATTTTTAATTCTACGATATTCAATATAGTAGATTTTACAATATCCATGTCGCAAATTTTCGATATGAATATCGTAAAATAAAAAAATAGTATTTGAACATTTTATGCAAAAATACATCATTTTCAAAAGAAAATTTATTAGTAACTTTACGATATTAATATCGTAATATTTTATGATATGGGTTTTCTCAGTGTAGCACATTTGAAACTGCCACGAAGACTAGCACTTTTCGTATAGAATATGTAAATTGAAGTTGTACTGATAAACTCTCGATGAATCGGGTTGATTTTTTGTTATCGGGTTCGGGTCGGATACTAGACCAATTTGGTACCCAAAAAATTATCGGTTTACCCGAGAAAAGCAGGCCCCCCGAATAAATAAAAGTAGTCTGAAAAAATTAGGCGGCAGTAAATCGCCAAAGGTGCTAGTCTTCGCGACAAAATTCAAATATGCTAGTCTTTTGGCAAAATCCTGAAAAGTGCTAGTCTTCGAGGCAAACTCGTGAAATGTGCTAATCTTCGTGGGAGATTTCCAAATGTGGTATTCGTCATGGCAAACGCCGCAAACGTGCTAATCTTCGCAAGGGTCATCAATATATACATCTACTCTCTTTCAAGCTCGCGTAAAATAGTGATAATCACAAAAGAGGTTTCTAACACATTTAGCTCAAAATGTAGATGTTATATTAGCAAAATAATATCTGGTACCACGGATTCTTCTTAAATTTTAAATAAAATTAGTTGTTTGAAATTCTACTGATAATATGTACTTGTATAAAAATACTCAAACTAACTAATTACTTTATTATTATTATTAGTTATTCAAATTTAATTAATTTAAGAGCAGAACAACTTTAGTCAACAGTAGTTTGTATCTCTAAAAATAATATTTAGAACATGCTTTTTTTTATTAAATAAACTTTTGAATATATATATTGGGACAACTTTAGAAAAAATAAACCGCTTCACATATTTTAATTATGATCGAATAAGGTCATTAGACATTAGAGGGTTGAACTAATAGAATTTTTTATATAGAAAGCATTGCATGCTATAAATTGGGTATTTGCATGAATTATTTTATGGATTGATTCGATACACTATAATTATGCTACTTTATTAATGAATTTACAGCGCTTTAAGCATCCTGATTTTAAACGTCACATTTATATATCGGTACCAATTGATGTTATATGAGTATGACGTCATTTAAAGGAACTTATTTAGGTTATAACTTCTTTAGATTTAAATTCTATTTGAAAATTTTAAATAAATGAAGCTCTGGCTTATATTCTTTATCCAAGTCATGAATACCACAGCGAAAAAAATGTTCATGCAAATACCCAATTAGCTATCATAGAAATATTATACAAATTATTTTTTATAATATAAATATATATATATATATATATAATACAAAATAATTTGTAGATATATGTACAATACAAAAACAAACTATATTTAGATATATAGGGTCAAGACTCCAGGAGTCGACCACCTAGAGAAAATATTCGATCATTTTTGTTTTTATATTCTAAAGTTATAAACGTTGCAAATAAAGTAAATTAGCTTCACTAAAGGACTATATATTTAAATTAGTTTATTTCAGTTGTCTTTAAATGTTATAAACAAAATGGTCGACTACCGCTGCCACTATCCCTATAATATAACTACGGCCGCCAAAACAACCTTGGCAATAACGCCAAGTCGCACTCGAAAATTGGCTAATAAAAATTTGCCAGCCGAGTAATCTCCCGCAACCCATCCTCCGAACCCAGCACCGGATGAAGCCACTACAGCATCACCGCAGAAACAGACACACACATACACAGTACGCTCCGCACTGCAGCAACGCGACGCAACGCACAATTCCGTGGCGCCCTTTAATGGATTGGGTGTCGAATGACAAATAAACACGGGGTTCTCGGGCCCGTGCGGCGCCCCTTAACAGCCCCCCGCGGAGTAATTGTGCGGTAACGAGCGAGCGCAGAAGGTCGCCACTGCCGCCGGCCGCGGACAGGTTGCGCCGCTTCACGGATCATCGCCCCGGCGAGCGACACGACTCGGCTCGCCAAATGTTGAGCTATATACACACGGCGCGGATGGCTTCTTCGCAGTTATGAATCAAGAGGGATTTTTTTTCGCTAGCGCGGTGTTAGCCGGATGCTTTTTTCTGTTGTGAGTTTTTAGCGCGGAGGGGAGAGGACGCGGTGGAATGATTTATGGGGTGGTTGGCTGAGGCGTTGCTGGAGGAAGTAGCTTGTTTCGTTTTAGTGCGCGTGGATGGCGATGTAGTGGCGCGGTTGCGGGGATATGGTAATGCGTTTCATTGGAGTTTAGTGAAAAATTGTATGGGTTTGTGTAGGTAATGCTTAAAACGATTTAACAATATTTTGCGGTGATATAGGATGAAATTTAAGAAAGTATATTCTAGTGTAATATAGGCATTCAGTTTTGATCTTTTGAGAATTTATAAGAAAAAACAATGATAGATATGGACAAAAGTTAATTACAAGTTTTTTGTAATATTCAGAACTGTGAAGTCGTCTATGAAAGAAGTATGGCTTTTATGACTTGATCTGATGTTTTAATTATGTAAAACAAAGAATCCAAATGATTTTCAATTAATATTAATTTGAATATCAATCCTATCCTACCAGAATCAGATTATAATAGTTTTTTTTCTCTTAAATTTTGCAGTCTTTTAAACACGAAAAATTTGTATTATTCTGATAGCGACAACAGTCAAACTCATACTAATTAAAAATAATTCTGATTTTTTTATTCAAGTTACATAGAGCAGGCGAAGTTATGAAAGTCATGAATTATCTTATTTTTCTCATATATTAAATTCGGAGTACTCGACTGCAGTCTATGTCAAATATATTCTTAAAAGAATTGTTGTAACTAATTGATTATTTTTATCCCATTACATCTGAAGCTAACATATGAATGCCCATAGATTCTTGCTCAGAAAATGTGCGAAATGGATCAGTTGAACAATTAAAAATATGGGTATGAAAGATAATGACTTTTCTATTTCCCATTCTGAAGTCGGATTTTCAAAAACTTTCAACTGAAACTAACTATGGCCGTCCAAAATAAGAAAAATGTGTTAAAAGAAAACTAAATATGTATCTACTTTTATAAGTAGTCATATATAATTTCAGACTAAAATTTTCAAAAATCTGACTTCAAAATTGGAAACAGTATTTCACTTTCTACATGCATCACTTCTATTGCTAAGTTCAATAATTTTATACATTATCCATAACAAATCAACTGACATTTTCGAGCTGACCAATTAATCGACATCAATATGGTCCTTTCGAAAGTAACACGTCAAGCAGCCCTAAAAATAGCTAACAAAACCCACCAAAAAAATGTTCCAACAAACCCAACGTTAACAACAATCCCACACCCTCCTGTTTCCAAAAACACCACAACACCCTCGTCCCCAAAAATCCACCCACCATCCTCCAAAATCTCCCAAACACACCGAAAAGCGCATCCCAACGCTCAGCGCAGCCATCTCCATCCAAGCGTATCGCCCACCACCACCGCCACCCTTATATCGCGCCTCCCCCGCGCGCTTCAATCCTCACCCCGTCCTGGTTCCCCCCCCCCCCCCCCAGAAGAAGCTACCTATACCACTTGCGGAAGGGATCGATTCCCACCGCGCGGTCCAGTGTACAAAACGGCGTCAGCGGCGACAGCGGCAACGGAGCGATAAGATCGCGCCTCGCCAGTGGCCGGAGCGACGGCGACCCGGCCGCGCGCCATTGGCCCAACCCCCCCACGCGCGCCCGGCCCGGCTACGCCCAGGAAGGATGCGCCCGCGGCAGACGCCCCCGCTCTTTGCAAGCGCTCGCTCCGTCATGCGCGGACCGTACCGCGGCAATTGCGTGTACGTGTATGTGTGTGCGTGTGTACGTGGCGGTGCTCCATTTTCGCGAATATCGAGCTAGGGGTGGCAGGGAGGGAGGATGATTCCGAGATTTCTTGCTCGCGTAGGGGGACTTCGACTGTGTGTGTGTGGAAAGTGGAGAGCAGGATGTATAGTATGACGATGACTGCTGTTGCTGTGAAGGGTTTTGCGCAGCGCGTGGATTTGATTTATGGAGCGCGAGAGAGCGCAGTGAGAATCGACGTTGCGGAAGGGTAAATATTTGGGTGGAGTGTGTGTGTGTGCAAGCTGGTGGCTGGGTGTTGATGATGCGCGGAGATTTGCAGTGGCCTTTGTTGCTTGGGCTGCAGGTTGCGGAATCGATGAGCGGATTGATGCGGTTGGATTGAGGATTGAGAGTGACTTTGCTGCAGGATTGAGTTTTTTGGTTTACGTAGGGAAGGCTGGGGCTTTGGTAGGGAATTTTTAATTTGGGTGATTTTGGAAAATCAATAGAAATAATGTTTTTACAACTTATAGTATAATTTTTATTTTGGATCACTAGAGGAACTTATGGTTTTTAAGTCACAGACACGAATACATATGGAAGGAATGTATACAAATTTTTTTAGTCCAAAAGAATGAAAGTTTGAAAAAATATCGTACGATAACTGTGAAAGTGTCAATTTTGGGAGTAACCCATGAAGACAATGGGTAGCACTGGGTTAGGTTAAACAACTTTCTTCTTTTGATGATTTTTCAACTTTCTTGTTATGTTCATAATGTAACCAAGCATACAAATTGAACATTTAAGCTGTTTTTAGAAAAATTATACTCATTTATATTTTTTCAAATTTTCGAATTTAGACACCCTTTTACCCTCTTAAAGTAGCGAGGCTATGCTCGACAATTGTAGCAAGTTTTCATCCATGTATATTTGAGCAGTAGGGCGGAATATTAAATTTATGCTATATCGCTATCGACCCATATAAAATACTTGTATTTTATTATTATTAGATCATAATTTGAAATATAAAGGAACTAAAAATAATCATATGATTAATCACATAATAAATCATCACGACTAATCATATGCCGAATCATATGCCAAATCATATGACGATTTTCTTGATTACTTGTTATATATAATCATATAACGATTTTCTTGATTACATCTTATGTATAATCATATGATTTGTCACTTGATTTATCATATGATGCAGCACATGATTCGGCATATGATTAACCACCTAATTTATCATGTGATTATCATAGGAATATTTTTAGTAGGGAAAGAATCGCAAAACAACTAGGCTATTTTTGCGTATAATGCTATTCAGGATAAAATTAAATGAGATCGTAGAATAATTATAGAAAAAAGTATCAGAAGCATTCTATAATGATAACCTATTTCATAATAAAAGTGAAATAGTTCATTTCGACTATTGTACATTCAATATTTTAACAATACAAAAGTAATAAAATGCATTATGTGGTTAATTATTTCATTATAATAAATTGAGTTTAGTAAATTAATTTTTGTTCAACGAATAAGGAATCAAGTGGCCAAAGAGAATTCTACCGGCAACAGTGTATACCCTAATCAGCCGGGGAGACGTATGATGCCGACGGCGCACGCCAGCAGGCAATAAGAGAACCGTGCAATTACATCTCGTTACCCCTTTTCACGAGGCTCATTGTTTACCCACGATAATGCTCGGGATTATCTGAATCAACCTAACCTCGAAAGCCGTGCACGTAGTACTTTTTGCGTGCCTCGCGTTTCAATGAAAAAAATATACACCTTTTCAACCCCTTTGAAACGAGTAGTTATAAAGTGATTCTGGAATTGAATTTGGTAACGTGAAAGCGCAGGTGCACGCGGAGTAAAAAAATGAGACCTTTCCATATCCTTTTAAGTTTGAATTAATTTATGTAAAATTAAATACTTTAAGCCACTATATCTTATTTTATATGGACATCGATTACAATATAAATCAAAAACCCATTCGAGTGCAGAATCAATAACTTTATTCGACACCATAAAAAGATTTTATGAGTGCTTCATTTTACTACCTAATTGCATAAGTTTTATCGTAGTAGCCATTATTTTTAATTAAGAACTGCACACCTAACACAGCGCAGAACACTCAACGAGTCTCCACACCACTTTTTCAATATCCAATCTACTTCTCTCCACCATTTCGTCCAAACCCAGCGAACCCTCTATTCTCCCCAAAACTCCGCGCAAAACAACAATACCCGACCGAATCCTCTAATCTACTTTTCGCCTCCGCACAATAAACTGCAGCCAATATACGCAACAACTGCATCGCGCCGCCACTCGAAATACTCGTGCTTCGGGTATACTCCATTAAAGCCTTCCAGAAATCCGCAAAATTCCGAAAACTGCGCGAAACATCGGCGTCTTTTTACCGCAAAAGAAAAACGCGAATACTCGAGAGAGAGAGCGAGCCTCCGTTTCATCCTTCCTATACCACCTTCCCGGAATCGCGTAATGCAATAAACACCAGGGCGGCGGCGGCGGCGGCAGTTCCGAGTCTTCGAGTAGGAGGCGGCGGCGGCGGCGGCGCGCGCGCATGTAATTGCATGAAATTACTTCATTTCAGCAGGTGTCGATAATAGGGAAGCGCACGGTGCTCGGGTTATACAAATATTTGGAGGAGTCGGCCGGAGATTCCTGCGCGTCTCTCTATACGCACTTCTTAATCGCAAGGCGCGCGTACAATCGTAAAACGAGAGAGCGCGCGACCATCAATTACAAGTGCGAAATCACCGCGAAAGGGGGGGAGGGTTATACGGCGCGGAGAGAAAGCATCTCTTTCTTTCTTCCTTCGAGGTTTCTCGAGGCTCGTTGCGAGTCCTCGACATTGCGCGTTATACGAGGGGCTCGGAGGCATCGCCGGCAAATGAAATAACAGCGTTTATCGCGCGAAATTACATCGCTGCGAAATTGCATCGCGCGGTGCGTCGGGCGTAAAAAAAGGCTACGTTGAGCTTTCGCGCCGCGTGGGCTTGTTAGAGGCGCGAGAAAAAGGGCTACGCGGGGAGAGAGAGAGAGACTTTTTGCGCGCGGCTCGTTTTGTCGAGTGGCGTTATTTTTGGCGGCGGCGGCGCCGGGTTCGGTGTCACTCGGCGAGGGAATTAATTGAGCTGTAGATGAAAGTTTCGGTCGAGGTGAGAAGTGGAATTCCGAGAGATTGTCGTTATATTTGCTGGGAGCGAGAATCGATGCGGCGTTTTGGGTGCGTTCATTGTGGAACGGCGAAAGTTTTAATGACTTCATATTGGATGATTACCAGAACGTTGTTGACTTTTTTGCCAGAATTGAGACGTATGCGTATAATCTATGCAGGAAAGGACCGTTTACATATTTTACGAAAAGATGAGTAGTTTTAATTCACTGATGTTTAAAATATGCCAAACTCATTTTGTCTGTCATTATAATTAAAGTAATTCTTATAAAATTATAATTTTACGAGCAAATTATGAATGCTGTTTATTTCATTTACACTTTAATTTTGAGTTATTAAAATGATTTAATTCAAGATAACTATAAATATTACTCCGATATATGTACATATTCATAAAATAATTATTAATATAATAATAATCAATATTCCGTTACATGACATGACATGACAAAAGCCGCAGTTAACTGCCTTAGCAGAATGCTTTCTCAAAGAGAGATCTTGATTAATCAATTTATAGAATGTTATATGGGAAATTCGCATTAAATAAATTAATGCTAACATTAATTTATGATTCCAGGGTTCAGAATAAACCTTAAAAGAATTAGTTCGAATAATACTTTACGCATATATTTTATATTTTAGTAAGCAGTGCTACTAAATTAAGTTCGATTTTCTAAAATAGCTATTTTAGAAAAATATGGATACATCATTCTCTAAATTCACGCTTTTTCTTTTTTGAAAATAGCTTGAAAATAGTTTTAATAGACAAATCAAAAAAAAAATCATGCGCATTTTAAGAATGTCTATTTTTTATATATCTAAAAAAATGTATATAATATCTAAAAGTACAACGGGCATGTCCCGTTAAGGATGCCGTTTACCCAAAGTATCGTCAAAAATAAAAAAAAATCATTTTTTAAATGTTCATATATTATCATACTACATACAGATAAGTATAACAATATGTCCATAAAATAGTCTAAAATTCGTTTTTCGAATTATATGACACTTTTAAGGATTTACAGAATTTTGTTGAAAATCGATATTGTTGAGTTCTTATTTCCACCATTCAACCTATTCAAAACAAGATGCTCAAGGGAGAAAAACCTAAAAAGGTTAAATAACAGTTATGAAACTTCAGTAAATGGAAATTGAACTACCAAGGTCAAACCAACAAATATTAAAAAAAAGGCACTAAAAGGTTGATTTTTCACGGTCCAGTTTGGTTTAACAGGTGTAGTTTTTTTTTATTTTGTGTTTAAAAAATAATCCCTACGCATTTATATTCATTTTGTGCCTCTGAATATATATATATACATCAGGACTTTTCACCAAAATCAGTTTCATCGCCCAATTACATTTTCAAAATGGTTAATTTTTAAGTCATTTTTAAGCCATTTTTTTAATTTTCTCAAGCATATAGCGGTATTTTTAGTTCCGTAACGTTACTTTTTACTATATTTTACATACGTCATCTGATAGAAAAAAGAAATTAAGGTAAATTGGTAAAATACAGAAAGTAGATTTGCGGATAAACGGCCATCTTAAAAGAAGTAAAAAAGAATGTGCAATACAGACTGTTGAAGAGAATTATTTTTAATTTGATAAAATAGCTACTTTTTGAAAAATATTTAATTTCACGTTTATTTATTAAAAGTAGCTTAAGAATAGGTTTAAAAGACATAAATCAAAAGGAAATCTCGCGCACTTTAAGAATTTATTACTATCTTTTTATATATCTTGAATAGAAACTGATGCAGAAAAGAATAAAATTTTTCTCAACATTATTCTCAAAAGTGATTGTTTTATCAAAGAACGTCCTAAATGTGATCCATATAGCTCCAAATTTTTATCATATTTAAGTTCAAACGTAGCTAATATGTGTGCAACATTTCAGCGCGTAACAAGCTTCCCTGCAAGAGTTGTGGTGGAACCAAATTTTGGCTTCTCGCATACATACACTTCCATACACACATACATACATACATACGTACATGCAGACAGACATTTTCTAAAAAACATATTTTTCTGGATCAGGAACCTCAAAAATATCGAGATTTAACAAAATTTGTTATCCGAAAATTTTCATCGTTCCAAAGCTTTCTCTTTGAGAAAGAAATAGTGCAGTAAAAATGAGAATTCTAGCTTAGTAAACAAGCCTTTAGTAATTTTAACTAGTTTTATTGTTTATTGTACTGAATTTTAGTCATTCGCGTGTTGTTTGCACGACTGCTGATTTTGAATGAGAGGTTAGAATTCTAGCTTTGATGAAGCAGATTGAAAGCGTAATTATCAATATGTAAATGCAATCAATAATAATATAATAATAATGCCATAACAATCTTCTCTCAGCGAATATTCTAATAGTACATTGTACAAGAAGGGGAGAAAATGGGCTATTTCTATCAAGGGCGAGGTGTGCAGCACGAGGTGGAGTCTCGGGTACCGAAGGCGTCCGAGACAAAGACGAGTGCTGAAAACACCTCACCCGAGTCTGAAATAGTTTTTCTCCCCGTGTTGTACGCCATATTTTTTTCAATTAAGGCAGGATAATGTCTTCTTCATGCATTAAAGTTGGGTAGGTGAACGACATTAACCCCGGTTTAGAAGGGAAAATGTCATTTTTTCCCGCTAAATGGACATTTTTTCACACTTTTTACAAACACGCTCGAAATATGAGATTTTCTACGCTATTTCATGCCTGCGTTAGGAAAGAACGTTATCAAAATATAATTCATTATTCCACAAAGAATCGAAACAAACTTTTTCGAGTCAATCATGACGTTCCCAATCAAGACGTCAGAGCGCCCAAGCACCCTCCACCACAAAGTTTTAACCCAATTTCGCCGGGTGGACGCGGCACGCGCGTTTTGCGGCTCACGAGGAGCAGCGGCGATAAAACCATGCACCGACGAAATCGGAGGCCGCCGTTATTACGCAGATGCCAGAGCCCGCATATACGGCTCCTCTTTATTTCTCTCGGGAATCATCGCGATCCTTTACCTGCGGCCCGCCGGATTTCGGGCTTCCGAGCGCGCGCCGGCGCGAGTTCTAATGAATTTCTGTACGAAGAGATCGGGGCCCGGAGATATTATACTCGGAAAGTATACTTGTCGATCCACGCCCCGGCGCAGAATCGTAAAAGGGCCCCGGCGGCGTCTCCGACCCGTTCTTCGATTCCGCTGCAAGTGCCGAGGTGGTGTTTGACTGGTGGAATGTGATTATTGTTGCGCGTGGTGAGCACTTTTGTTGGTGAATAAATTCACGTTGGTGTGTACTGTGAAAATTATTTTTAACGGTTCATTTTTGTTTGTAATATAACTTTTTATGCTATTGCACTGCGAGAAATTATGCGTAATTTTAGGTAGAAATTCTTATGCAATCACGGTTAATATGGTAAATGCGTTCTAGAGATACAAAGGAATGAAATTTATCTACCTTTGGGTCATCATATTTTTTTTTGTTTATTTTTGGTCTTTCTTTAACTATGCGGCAAAAGATTATAATGAAGAAAATAACCGCGCGATTTATAAGAATTTCACGGTAAAAAAAATCGAGGATATTTTGGGCTAGACCGCTATTGTCGCAGGAGGCGCCTGCTTACGATCTCATTAAAAAGTAGATGATCTTTTTTAGGACTTCTCGTTAGACGCTGGATTCCACATTATTCTCGTGCACCCCGTAATTTTAATCGGGCCGAGGGTTCATACCTTATGCAGCTGCAGATATTTAGTTAATAATAGAGTCTGTTTATCATAAAAGGAGAGTCGAAATTAGTATCGCAAAAAACCCAATGCTCAAAATTTAATTGATGCAGTCGTGGGACAAGCTTGGCCAAGACAATAAAAGCTTTATAGAAGAAATTTCTGAATACGTTACAAGATAGAGGCACCTTGTAGTATTATTTAACTACTACTTTTTCCACTTAAAATATTATTATTCCAAAAATTCTCTGCTCTATACTAATTATATATTTAATTTATCGCATAACTTATCGCTACTACTACTAAGATAGTACTACTTTAATTAATAAAAAAAATTATTTTGTTTAAGAAAACTTTGTCTTCTTTAAGTGTCATCTTGAGGTGTGTTCACTGACGTCTTTTTATACACGTTCCATTGAGTTTCCGATCAGTTCGCACCCGAAGTATATAGGCATAGCATATATACCGTTATGAGGTGCGGCACCTCTCTCTTACGCCGATTATGAAAGTTTCATTATTACAACAATTTGGTTTCTTAATAATGTACTACCGTAAAATAGTAGAAGTTTTCTTAACTAAGACTTCAATAAGAATACATGCCTATTAACGTGATTAATAGAGAAAGTCTTGTAGTATGAACAACTGTAAATATTTGGCTGTAACTTTTGATTGTCTGGATGAAAATAAAAAATTTAAAAAGAAAATTGTTATGGTCAAGTTTAAATGCCTGAAACGTATTGCTATTTAATTCGATATAATTAAGGTTTTAAGTTTGTTTTTGTAATCGACGACGAAGACGTTAAATAAAGTGATCACATTGGCAGACAGTTTTTGAAGTTCTAAGAGTTCATCATGACAAAGAGACGCGAAATACAATAACTTTTGACTCAGAGAATAAATAACGGCACGTCCGTTATTTTCGAGAGTACCTTTGGAGCAGCGAATTCAAAACAGCTATCGCATCGTAAAACAACGATAGAACCTGCAGATCACTAATCCAGCATGTACCTATATGAAAGTACTGTAAAACGGCCCATTTTTGTACAAATCTAATCCCCTTAGCTTTATTATTCATATTTTCTGCTACTACATATATTTAATCCTGTAAAAACAAGATCATCAAACCTTTCGAGAAAAATTGTGATAAAAATTCAGGGATAATTTATGTCAAATCTGATCGATTTTTATGATAAAACTGTTGTTATATTTTAAGTTTTCTCGGTATCTGTTGAATAAACGGTAATTTGGAATCCTTTAACGAGACATCGAACTGCCCAATTTAATCAAATCCACATCACAAAATTTTAAGTCTGTCTCATAAAAATTCTCGAAAATTGAAAATAGCGAATGCTGCACTAGTGCACCGCACCACCCTACAAGGTAAAACAACCATAAATCCATACGTACATATCAAAACCTCGAAATGCACTATCTCGCGACATAAGCCCGAGGACATCCACTCCAAATCCCATTCGTCTCCTCTCTCCGCATCTCCGCACGAGCTGCTTCTGCCGCGACCGCGCCGCTTGACCGGTTGCCACGCGGCATATAATTACACCTCTCCCGGGGCCTCGCGCTCTTGCTTTTACAGCCGCTAACCCGCGATGAGCGCGCTCGCCGCCGGATAACGAAGCCAACGACGACGAAGACGACTCACTCGCGCGTCCATTCGCGGCTCGTTCTCCGCGTTACGGAAGCTGTATAAGCGCTAAAGCTCGCGCTTTCTATGCTAGAAGTTGGCGCGCGCGGCTGCTGGAGATGTCGCGGATTTTTTATGGGGCTCATATATGCGTGCTTTTATCGTCTTCTTTTGTTTTGCTCGAGCGTGGGTTTTACGCTAGAGAGATAATTGCTAGGGATGCGTGGATTGCCATTTGTGCGTTGTTCTGGGGAGGTCGGTGGTTTAGTGTAGGATTTTAATTGTGTTATGCGGATTTGATAATGATTATATGTAATTTGATGTTGTGTAAATTAATGTATGATTTTTGCAGGAATTGTGTGTTATAAAATTATTAATAGATACATATAGTTTATTATCTCAGATTTATGTCAGTGTCTTATTGAATACAATTATTTGAATTTAATGGTAAGAGAGAAGGTTTCTCTGCCACGGATAAGCTGGAGGGATTTGCTGAGTTTTAAGTTTTGAATGAAAGCACTTCAGTTACGTGTACATTAATTAAATAATAAATAAGATAAACTATTATTTGAGACAGCGTTGTATTATTATTCCATGGAGTCCCATTTACAACGATATGTACTAATCAAATGTCCCACTCTCTTGTTGTCGAATAATACCTAATTTACATTAGCACGATGAGATAAATAATTATAAAATTTGAATGATTCTAATATCATTTAAATTAATTATTCATGTTGTATTTATGCTTATTAATTACTAATTAATATGTAAGAACACATCGTAGCATACAAAATCATTCGTATCGAAATCTCCGCACTCCTAAAAACCCCATAAATATGCAGCCCGCGAGCATTAAGCATCGATAAGAGGCAAAAAAGCTTCCACGCTTCCCCGTATCTCGCGGCAGCGATGCCTCATCCTCGGCAATATACAATTGCGCATCATCTAAAATGCGCGCGCGCTCTATTATTTATATCCCCGGCGGCTCTCGCGGCGTAACCAACCGACAGTTATGAGCGCAAAAAGCCAACCATATCTATAACCACGCAAACGCGCGCGCGCGCGATCCTCCACCCACCGGCCACAGTGTTTTTCGGTCAGAACGCTGCACACGCACGCGTATATATATATATATCTCGGCGCGCGCATCTCGTTTAGCTTTTTACCGCGCGCGCGCGAGCCGCATCAATTCGACATTCATCATCGTGCGCATGCGCGGAGGGCTTTGCGTTTCTATACGATACTCTTTGACTAAGAAGGAGGCAGGAGCAGAGGATCTTCTTCTTCTTCTTGTTCGTGTCCCCGCGGCGGCGGCTGCAGCAGCCTCGTTATGGGAGAAGAGGAGACCTCACCGTGAGTTATGCTAATTGAATGTGTATCCACAATAAGCAGCGCCTCTAATTGGAATATGCGCGAGCGGCGCAAGGATGGCGAAGAAGTTATTACGGAGAAAAGTGCGAGCGTTTCAATTTTCATTTGGACTCCGGGGGTGATCCGTGTAAAAACAGTACGCACAATTTTATTGCGCGGTTGTTTATTTCGTATTTGTGTATTTGTTCGTCTAGTAATATATTCAATTATGGTTCAATGCGAAATGATGATGGATATGTAAACAAATGAAAAAATGCTGTTACTATCAGCTTGTGAATCTAAACATTGTCAAATACCACTAAAACTCTTAAAAAATGGATTCAAGGAAGAATGTACTTCATGATAAAGTTTTCAATGAATATAAAGTAATAAACAAATATAAAGGCTTATTAAGCAGAATATATGAGAAAACATGATTATATTCATCAGTAAAAAATAACTTCTTTTAATTCTTACTGTTCCCTTACAATAATAACTGAACAAAAGTCATTATAATTTTTTGACTTTTCACGTTTACATAAAAGGCCTTCTTAATTTATATTATTATTCAGGTGCTGCAGTCGAAATTTCAGACCAATCTATTCAGGTAGAAATCGATATCGTTTATATCCAGTAACTAGTCATTAATATCTATTAATGTCGAACTACTAGTTATTAATGAGATCGATTTTCACCTGGGTATTGGAAATTTCATTGCGAGGAAAGTTTTGAATTTTAAAGGAAGATAAATATACATGTTTGAGATAAACATATAAAATAATAGTAATTATTACTATTAATAAGATATTATTTTTTCCAAAAAGTAACGTTGTTTAAAAAAAATAGTTTAATTAGGTTTCTAAAAACAACGTTTAAAAAAAAACATTTTTTAATCAAAATTCATCAATTTTTTAATGGCCCAAGTTCTCAATACACGATACATATTATGCAAATAGCACTGACACCAGCTTTTAATAAACTCACGAGTTAAAGTAACAGATTTACAACTTAGATGAATAAATAAACATCGGCACCCCAAAACCACACTCCCAAAAAAACCTATCAAACACATAATCGATTATCAACAATCCATCTCCGATTGACCGCATACTCCAGCACGCAAAAACTCCCCTCACCGTCCAACCAAAAGCGCATCAGCCGCGGCAAAACCTCCGCAAAAAGGCCTATATTGAAAAAAAGTGGACCTCCGCGCTCATAGAAAAAGCCACTTTATCACCTGTTCAGCCGGTCAGCAGCAGCAGCAGCAGCAGCAGCAGCAGCAGCCAGTTCGTCGTCGAGTTCACGCTCGGTTCGGCTCGCGAGCATCGCTGTGTATATACAACACACGGCAGATGCGGCAATGTCACGCACCGTGAGTCCCAGGGCACCGCGGGTAGCCGAAGCTGCAGCGGCGCTCCGCACTGCGGTCGTAAATTCCCCGCTCGCTCGTTCTCCCGTGCGACAGTAGGTGGGTATTATATACCTATATAGTGTTTTCTTGCGCCCGCAGTTCGCCAAGGGCGACGCGCATGTAGTTTTTCCCGCTGATAAGATCGTTAGGAAAAATTAGCTATATCTACCCTCCGCGGGGCTAATTACTCGTTTATTCCCGAATATATATCCTTTGCGACGCGGTGCGGGTATGCGTGGCGCGTATTAGTTCACATGGGCGTTTAATGAAGTTATTCTCGCGCGACGATTAGAGCTCGAATTATTCGCGGAGTTTATACGACCTCGTTAGGATAATTTTGCGCAAGTGTCTTTATACGCGTTGGGAGCATTTTATGGGAGTTTCGCTTTTTTTCTTGCGGAGCTGTGGCGGCTCGGATTGTTTACGTTTACGATTGGGAGGCTTTTTTGAGGCTTGTTTTAATTTAAATTTATTCATTTATTTTACGTGGATGTGCGCGAGGTTGAGGCGGCTAGAGAGGAAGGATTTGAAAGCACGTCGAGATTTGCAAAACGGAAATGGAGGTGGACACAGCGGGGACACGTGATTTTAATTATAATAAGAGAATTAAGCCGATAAACGGTAGTTTATCAGTAAGACAACGCGTAGTAGAACGAAAATAATATATTGACAGTATTTAAAACAACAGGATTTTCGGAATTTGGATATTTAAGCAGTTTTATGTACTGAAAGATTTGCATAATATACTCAGATTTCAGAATGCAAATCAATCTAAGACGAATGTTTCATTCACACTCGCGTACAACTTTTAAAGATCGATGAACGGGAAGACGAATTTATGATGACTGCGCTATACAATAAGGAAAAGTTGTAAACACATGCATATATTAATCGAAGAGGTCAATCGAGTATAGCGGAAGTATTATCCTTGATACCCCAGTAAACTCTGCAGAGACTGGTTTTTCGATAAATCTACGGGTACTATTCGGGTACCTCGAAAGTATATAGAGAACGATTAACAGCGGCAACGATGTTAAGGGTTCGTATCTGGGTAATCGTAAGTCCTTTGGTCATGAACCACAAAGTTTCACTTCATAGCTTATTCATCCCTTTTTTAAAAGACATGTTTACTGCAGAGTAATAAAATTTAATTTTAATCGAGATGATTAGTGATAATTTATGTAAAAATATGATGTAAAGAGCCATTTTCAAAAAAATTAAAAATATTTTTATTTAATGTTAATGATACTTCCTGAGCGCTTGCCAAGTTACGGTGTTTAGGCTGTTAGCTGATGCAGTCAGCTGAAGCATCGTATAATTTTCACGCAAATGTTTAAAACATGTTAACAAGGTACTTCCGTAATAAAATCATTAACGAAGAAAATTACGTCTTACATACAAAATTACTATTTTGCACATTATTATTAGTTTTGATGACTTTGGTTGTTTCATTAATATTAATAAAACTTCCTCTATACCAACTTTTTGTGCGTGTAACTTTTGGGTACAAGTAAAAAATACTTTTACTTATATTCACGCTGAAAATTTGAATAAATCAATCAATTAATCAAACCACAAGTTATAACTTTTTAAAGTAACGGTAAACATTTTGCCCAAGTATTCCAAAAAGTAACAAAAACGTGCAATAGAGTGGGTTTTTCACGAGAAAAAAAATCGATGAAAGTCCGATGAAAATTTCACTTTGAGTTTCTTGAACTGCCTCGGACTCTGGCAAGAAAACCAAAAGGAAAGTAACGCTTTCGAGGAAAACTTGCGCTACGCGCTTCTATTGCGCTGCTCGCTTCTATTAATAAATATCGAGCGTAAAACGGTATATCGACCGGCATTTCGTCGCCGCTAGCCAATCATACGTAAATTCGCCGCACATGATGTAAGTATACACAAAGCGCACGACATTTCGCGAGTCGGAAATCGATGCTCGATTCAATATGCACCCACAGGATTCGCTGGTCAAAAAGACGGACAGCAGCACCGGCACAGGAGAGAAGGTAAGAGAAGACGAGGCGATTAAGAACGGCCTAACTTCATAAATCTTGGGCGCATGATCGAAATTTATTAGCGATTAAGGGAGTCCCCGTGCGCCCCGGCGATATCAATTAAATACACTCCCGCGGAGCGTGGAAGTCTGTGGCTCGTCCCGCGATTATGCGCGCGGAGAGACGATCGCGTGGAAGAGAGGGAGAGAGAAAAAGAAACGTATAATACGAGCAGTCGCGAGTCGCCGGTGGCAATCGTGCGCGGGCAAGAAGTTACCGAGCGACGGAGTATTCGGTGCCTATACTGTCGAAAAATTTACTGATGGCTCGCTACACGCGAGTCGGTTGTTTTGCTGTTTCATTCGACGTTTCTTTTAATTTTTATTTATTTGTTTCATTCTTAAAGATCAATGCACTTATTTTGCATGTACCATATTATAATAGTTTTGGGCATGTAATGAGGTTATTTCAAGGAAAACTTATATTTATATGTTGGTGAATAAATAGGAAAGTCATCAACAGTGTGAATAACTAATTAATCATTTAGCTTCAATTGCTGCGTTCACTTCAACGTGCTCCCATAATTAGTAGATGAGTTTAAAAGGTTTTGCCTGAAAATCTTCATTGATCCCACGAAAGCCCAAAGTAAACATTATGAAATTAGATTCTAAGTACATATTATTTGCCATATGTAAAACATAAGCATGTATGTAACGCTTATTCAAGTGAAACCTTACTTCCCTTACTTTGATAAAAATGATTTGAAGCAAAGCTTACGGGGTCTTAACTTAGTATACCCGAATAGGGTTCACCACTAGATATAGTGCTCCAATATGTAACTCTAACTCTGACATTTGTCTAAATCAATAATTATATTAATTGATTTAGTAATACAAAATTCTTTTAACTCATTAAACGTATCGGTAATTTTGCTAGAACAGCCAAAAATTTAGTTAACCCAGCAAAAAATATTGCTTATACATCCAAAACGCGTCTAGCAAATATTTCAATGTGGACTCTTTACTAATGTCAATGCTTTCATGCTATGGTTCGAATCAAGAAAACCCCTAAAACATAAAAATTTACAAAATCGCAGTATACTGAAAAATAAAGTTTGATTTTTGTAAGAAAAATTGTATAATGTATTAATTGTATCACCCTATTGAGAAAACTTTATTTCAATGGAATACACTGATTTTTAAATAGTCTTTCCCTTTCGTTCAGTAGTATTAGAACTTCGGTAACTTTTTTGTCATAATTAAATAAGGTTGCAAACAAATTTTTCACTTCACGAATTTTTCACTAAATTTTTCTTACAAGTTACTGGAGAAAATGCATATTTTTGGAATAAAAACAAGCGTTTATAAAAAAAGTACCTTGCACACAACAATTTGACGAAATCTATTAACCCTTTGTGGCTTAGTGGCTATTATAATAGCCACCTCTTTCGTCTAAGATTTTTATGTATAAAAATTTTATTTATAGGTGTATATAAATGATTTTACATTCTTCTATTAGTTAAGAGGTTTCTCTATAATACTAATTAACAAAAATTCAAATTCGTAATCAGCGACCCCAAAAACCCTCGAGTAACAATTTTCAGCTTAAAATATTGAATAGAAAAATGTGGGCCACAAATGGTTAAAAAAAATACAAGAATATTTTTCAATTCTAAGTGAACAAAACTCAATTTATGGTCTGAATTGAAAAAATCATTTTTTGAACTTTAACCCTACATCAGAACATTTCATTTTTCTATAATTTGAACAAAAATTTTACGTGGTGTCAGACTGAGCCCTGTTTGTGTTCTAGCGTTAAAAAATATAAAAAACTACATGTTTTATCACTTACAATAACGAATAAAACATTTTACATCAGAATACCGTAAATCAAAATATTACCTTCTTTACCAAATACTTTAACCGATATTTTCTAGAAGTTTCAAAAATATCTATGGTCATGGGTTGCGTAAGGAACTTTTTGAAGTTAGAAAATTAAGTTTCGATAAAAATACGTTTAAAGTTTTAATTTGCTATGCTATCCAATATAAATTGTTTCACTCAACTGGTTAGAACATTGGTATAATAGTGTAATAGACTTCTGATATCTAGTAGGTCTCAAAATGTTCATAAAACTGTAATAATAAAAAATAAATAATAAAATTTTATTCGATTTTAAGAAAATTAAGAAAATTGCATGTTTCAGCTTACGAGAGGCAGTATCTTTTAAACTTTATATTTCTTCTAAGTAATCCGAATTTCGCAAAATCCGTTTGCAAATGGTTTCCATAATACAAGCACTACAAAGAAAAAGAAAAGTAATTTTGATTTTCTCAAAGTTCTACATTATAAATAGTCGATTTTGTTTCAAAACAAGTATCAAGAGCGACTGTATGAGAAAACGAGAGGAAATTGTTTTGTACGAAAAAATAATATGCGATTTCATATCGGGACATATAATGCGTCGTATCCCATGATGCGAATTCCGCGATGCACTCGCTCTCGTCGCGCTTCTTCTCTCCCCTCCTCTCCCTTAACGTTTGATACCCGTTCCTTCGCGGAATGCCGGAGCAAGTTCGAACAATTTTAATTCCTCAATCGTACAGTGCGCGCGGGGCACACTCGTCACTCCTTGTCTCTTTCGTTCCCCCGGACGGCAGAGGAGTACATAATCGGGCAAAACTGCACAGTCCTCGACGCGAATGATCGCACGCTCGCGATCGGAATCGCTCCCGAGTCGCCGCCGTAAAAAGTGGTTGGATTAGCGACGAAAATTGCTCAAAATAACACTCCATGACAGTTGTCGGTTCGATTAATTATTTTTATTTACGATGATGGTGCGCGTGGAATTTTTAGTCGGGATCGATAGCTCATATCGTTTATGAGAAGTTGGTTTTAATCTGGAGTTTTTTTTTAATGATAATGTGAACTGTTTTTATTTTCATTGCATATGCCAATTACTCAGGCTGATTTTATGATTCTATGTTTATTATACTAATGCCCAAGGTCCTTATTTTATCGGAAAATTATATGAAGAATTACTTTTCATTATCAGAAATTATGAGATGCGTGTTACAGCATTTTTATGGATGGGCCCTTCGTCCATTAAACGATTTATTTACAAAGAGGCTTATGCCTTTCACTGTATCTATGATTAGGTTGAATAAAAATTGAGTACTACGTTAAACGTATGCAAAACGATACTTACTTCGGGAGGTATATTTTGGTAACTAGACAATTTGATTGGTCAGAGCGGCTAACGCTGCCCAAATTCTAAAATATAACTAAAAATATTAGTATTGCTTATATATACGTAATGCCAAAAGTATCGTTTATATATGTACTAGCAATGCTAAAGAAACGGGTTGTATCTTAGGACACGGACGGCAGTAGCCGCTCTGACCAGTCAAAGTCTTCAATTTTAAGTATCAAAAACACCTCTCAAAGCTTTATCGAAACTTGTGACTCGGAGGTGAGATACTTTCCTTGTTAATACGAAATTATAGATTTTGACGAATCAATTTCCAAAAATAGGATTGAACAACGGCAGTTACAGTAGACTACCTCTAAGACTTGAATAACAATGATAAATTGATTGTGAGCTCTTAATTTGAAATAGTGAAACCTCGGAAATTTCACTATAAGAACTCAGCAACTAATTCATGTAGTGGCTGAGTTTTCACTGCGAAACAGTGAATTTTCACTATTTCAAATTAAGAGGGTATATAATATGAAATACAATACGCATTTTAGCTTTACTTGTGTTAACAGCATTTAATGTCGTCTTTTCTTAATAATGAAGGTTTTAATATATATATGTGTGTGTGTGTAAGTGTGTGTGTGTGTGTGTGTGTGTGTGTGTGTGTGTGTGTACATTAAAAGCTATATTAAAGCTACATTATTAACAAAAGACGACATTAAAAAGCTGTCAACACAAGTAAAGCTAAAACGCGTGATAATAACACCGAAATAGACTGGAGCCACAGTATATACACAGTTGCCCCGAGATAGCGCAGCAATAATAACAGCACCCAACTGGAAAGCTTTGTCCACACTCCAACAATACACGGACACGAGTCTCCCAACCTCAAGTTCAAAGAAAAAAAAAAAAATTGACCGCGTCAACTTCACCACCTTTTCTCACGTATACCCACCGCCTACGTGCAACATCCGCAGCTTGACCTCCGCCACTCGAATGTCCTCCTCGACGCGCAACATCGCCAAATCGAGCCCCGGCAAAAAGTTCGGCTCCGCGCTCGTTCCCCATGAAAATGATCCAATTACGAGCGCCTATCACCCCCGCCGGATCTATAATACCTAGAGCAGCCCGCGCCAGTTCACGTCCATGGGAGTCGTCGATCCGCGCCGACGGGTTTGTCATGGCAGCGCGGGGAGAGATACCAGCGGCGCGAGTCCAATTATATTCCAAAGAGAGAGAGAGAGAGAGAGAGAGAGAGAGAGGGTGACAGACAGACACTCGGCAAAGGGCGTTAACGCTCGCGCGCTCTCTCCTGACAACTTACACTGCGTTATCTGGTAGCGGCAGATTGTGCCGGGTAATCCCATTGTAATCCGGCGCCGCTGTTGTAGCGCGAGCGAAGGATCGCGAGCGAGCACGCCGCCGCGTGCAGCGCATGCCACGTCACGTGATATACACACACGGCTTATGAAGCGTATATATATGTGTATATATATATACGGGACGCGACGGGCGCGCGTGGAAAAAGGGGGAAGTGCGCAGAGGGGGATGTGCACGCGCGTGCGTGTGTGTGTATGTATGACTTTAACCGCACTAAACGCCTAAGAGGGTTATTATCTGTTTGTGTTTGTATGCGAGAGCTAGATAGAGGGATGATGTTGCTGCTGCTGGTCTTTAATTCTCGCCTTGTTCGCTGAAGGTGGTTATGAATGTTTTGTGATGAAATTTATGTGTCCTGATTCGTGTGTGGATTTTATGTTGTGGGTTTGTATTATCCTGTTGAGAAATGCGTTTGTAATTTTGCTGGAATGGGATTTAATTAAGTGGGTCAGGAGGATGTGATTGTTGTTCGTTTTCGTTGGTTTTAAGGTACTTTACTTATAAGGAGAGTTGTTATCGTATTTCAGAATTCACGAGAGATGAAATTAAGAATTCAATCACCGTTTACACTTTCAAATTTATATTTATTCAAATGCGCAGCCGATATATTCCTGTGACGCATTTACGCTAAAAAGCCGATGCTTTCCCTAATAGTCACACGATTTGAACCATACGAGAGTCTAATCTGCACTGCCTTGTTGTTGTCGAGAGCGCCAACGCTGGCCCTTTTTTACGACCATCTTTCAAGCCATTGTAGCCAAAGGTTTGGCTTGTGTTAATGAGAAATGGTACATCTACTTTGAATCATATTCTGCAATAAATTATTTATTTATTATTTATATAAACCCTTTGTACAAAAAAATAATCAAAAAATTAAATAAAACTAGACGAAAGATTTAATAATGTGGTAGTGGCATGCACTTAATAGGACAACGGATATAAACAAATTTGGGTTTAAAACACGTTTATTACACTTGTATAGTCAACAAAGTGATTTGATGTAAACCAAATAATGCTGTGGTTGGTCGTAGGGAAGATTAGTTCACAGTTTACACGTACTATAGGACCTTACGTATGCAATAGAACAATATGAACTTACCCTACAACTTTGCAGTACCGATCAGAAGTACTATATATGTACCATTTGTCACTATAATAATACACGATTGAGATTCTCTGGCTTTGGCTTATATCAGAAGAAACACGAAAACAAACTATAATGTGCTCATTTTTAGGTACCAGGAAATACTATCTAAAGCTTCATAAAAATTCGATTTCTAAAGGTTGCAAACTCTCCTTGTTAATAAATAAATAAATAAAAAAGTCTAAAGTCTCAAAACATGTTTTTAAATTGTTTTTAACAATTTTTTTTTAACGATCACAAAGGTTCCTTCTAATGGAAGCAACAAATAAATGCAACTGTTATTGTAATCTTATATAATTGATGTGCGTCCAACTTCAACACTCATCAACTTATCGATAAATATTACTTTTAAAAGTTGCTTTTACGATTGTTATAGCAACTGTATAGTTTCTAGCTCGCAAAGAATTGCGATTGTACCAATAGACGCAGAAGCTACTAAAAGCAATTATCCCATACTTTAATGCCATACGTTTACTCCTTATTAATGGAAGGAAGTCCAAGAAACGGTAGCCAAGCATCCATTATTTCTCTAATCCACGCCACCTAGAGTCTTCATAGAATCCTGCATACGCGAAAGGTGCGCGAGCGTGTTTGTTTTCGTGATCAATCGCCGGGTTAGGCGAACAAAAATCCTCGCAATCTTTCGGGGGGTAATTACGAAGAAGGGCGCGCACACACGTCGCCCTTTAGTACGGGGCCACCGGAGCCGACGGGTTATTACAAAACCGCAGAAAGTTTTCGGCCAGAACTCGGTATGTGCGAGCGCGCGACGTGTGCGGGATTATAGAAGGTGATGCGCGCGCGCTCTTGAGCCCGGCAACGAGACATCCACATCCGTAAAAAGAAAAAGTTTCAATAACAATTTGCTTCTTGTAATTGAGCGATACTACGGGGCGGACAGTAGTTTCTCTAACTATTATCTTTGGTTTTTATAAGTAAAAAATAAGTAATTATACTCTGTTCTTATCGAAGAAGGTAGTGTTCAATTTGGGAATTGCAGGTGTGGTGTATTTTATTATGTGCAAAAGCACACGTTCTCCTACAGTTTAAGTATGCAAATTTAACTTAATTGAATAGTCATTTCCATAATTTTTAATACATAGTAGGATGATTTTACCTCGGAATTATTTAAATATAGGTTTCATTGCGTTGGAAAACCCAAAATTAAACCCTTTATATTCAAAAGCGGTAATAATCTTTGAATTCTCTGAAAACAATTTGTAAATAGACAACGCTCGCTCTTCCTGCAATGTTGCATGCCGATAAACGGCGATAAAAATCGCGCCTCTGCCGTCCTTCCCAATGTAAATATAAACCTCCGTCGGTAATTACACATGCGAGCTAGTAAAGATTTGGCCAAGTTTACGCACCTTAATATGTGTATAATATATATTTTTGAAAATAGGGGAAGCAATCAAAAGATGTCGATCGGAAGCGCGTGTGTAAAAACTTCCGTTCGGTACATGCGAGCGAGGTGCGCATGGACGAAGAAATTTGGCACTTTAATCGGCGGTAGATAGGCTTACATTGATTATTATAATTGCGTGCCAGTAGTACGAAGCGTGTATGATCTGGTCGACTGATCACGCAAAAGGCACCTCTGGAATAAAATTATCGAGACCATCAGATTTGCTGCTTCGTACAACATAGCTCACGCAGAAAAATGGTTCAAGCTTTTCTGTACAGTTTAAATATATTAAATATTTATATTTGAATTTTGCTTTCTCATAGAGTCAAAATCCGTTTTGGTAAAAACATTATAGAAATGTGTTTTAAGACCTTAGGAATATATATTCATGAATTTTAAAAAATGTCAGCATGGTGCATATGTGTGTGTGCGCACGTGTGTGCATGCGTCCGTGCTTGATGGTATGTGTGAATGTGCGTGTGTGTGTGTGTGTGTGTGATAAAAGCATTTCGAAAAAACATCGGTCAATTTAGTTTTTTAGAACTTATTATTCTTTTCTTTGCGATTGAGCTACAAAAAAATGTTTATTGATAATTATTGTCATTTTTACGTCATTTTATAACTTAGATGTTAGTTATAGGAATAGAATTGGTGTATTGATAGTGCATAGTCCACACATGCTAGTGCTGCAGAAAGTTAATTCTTAGAAGTTTCTGCTAGAATGTCTTCAACGAAGCATTAAAGGTTATTTACAACTGCTTTACTTAAAAATATGTTTTAAAGAAAGTCTGCCTAACTATTACATTAAAGTTATGTTAATAGAAGAAATACGATTTTAAATTATTTTAAATTTTAAATAAATTTTAAAAATATGTTAAAGTATCGATGCAAATAATTAAAATCGTACATTAAATTTTACATGGCTCAAAGGGTTTAACCATGCATACTTTGTACGAGCACCGGCCAATCCCATACTGCTACTAAGGATTAATGAATGAGCCTTTTCTTTTGAGTAGTTTAGCATAGCTTTGTATTTCGTAGAAATCTACCTTTACTTACGTTAGTTAAGATTAACCTTCAGTTTTGTTGTGTATGCGCTCCAGTGTTTCGCATATATAAAGTACCTGACATGGTCGTCAGCCAGTCAATAGTAGTTAATCATTCGATCTGCTATGCTGTAATAGTGCACAAGCATTATACTTTGTACAACTTACATATTGTAAATAATTTCTAATTCAAAACTGTACGTAGTCTTATTTCTTCAAACAAGAACATATAAAACTATTAATTTAACTGTTTTTTGTGCCAGTCAAATCTCGCAGAAAAATCTATATAGCTTACACATCGAGCAAGCACGCGCAATATCCGAACTGAAGCACAAAATGGCCGATTCCGGAGTATCACTGCTGACCGCGCTACTGATAGAAGACGCGGACCCGGCTCGTCCGCTACCAGACCAAATCGGCGGCGACGACGTAGCTTACGACTGCGTCGACAACGTCCCATGTAAGAACTGCCAGTACTGACATAACGGACCGATAATGGCTGACTACTAGCAACCATATATCCGTATGCCAGTTCTCGGACGAAACTTTGCCCAAAGCTGAATTGATAAGATCGGCCCAAATGTTGGAAAATAGTATTGCATCGATGTCGCTTGCCAATTTTCATTAATGAAAGGTTATTTCGGTACTGGTCGAATACAGTTTACCGGAACTGACTTTGTATTTATTTTAAAAACAAAGTTAACCCCTGAAATGTCAACAACAGAATTATAATCTTATAAAGTTTTGATCATCGTGTTTGCGTCCGTGTGTACGATCGTTCTGAAATGCTTCCGAAAAAGAGCTACGCTTACGTGAAAAAATCAAGAGCTTTAAAAAGAGTGAAAGTATCATCATCTTCATCATCGTCATCAGCATCATCAATTAAATCTGCGGAAAATGGAAACAAAAATGTGAATTCTCAAAATCAAAAAATCGTCGAGGAAATTGAAGAAAACAATGTTTTAAGTGCTCTTAACCAACAAAATAATAGGTAAATTTGTTAGATTTTAATCGCTTGTTCATTTTTAAAAAATTAACTTTGATTTTCATTACATTTTGTTATATTCGTAGGATCGATATTGAGAGTTGCAAAAAGAGCAGTAAAACTAGCACTACTTCTGAAAGTATAACTAATAGATGAAGCTTTGCGAGCAGTACTTGCAGTTTCTCGAGTAGTGCTGTGAACAGCGATGAAGTTCTGATACCTAATGAGTATAAACCTATGGAGGTATATAAAATATTTATATTTACGTATTAAAAATAAATTAATTTTATCGGAAATTATGTTTCATCTATTCTGTAATAAATTATTGTAATGATTCATCTAGTAAAATCAACGTTAAAATACGTATATCATTTGAATAATAATAATCGAAAACTACTTTAGCCGATTTTCAAAATTTTGACCAAGAAGTACAGCAAGATAGTGAAAAGATGAAATTATAGGTAATTTAAAAACTATAACCTATTCTATTTTTTATGTAAATTTATTAAATACTCCCAGTATTTAAATAACTTAGATATTGTATTATGGAAAATAACCTTTAATTTTATTACTATTTTACAAACAAAAAAACTAAACAATGAAAATATTATTTACAGACTTTATTGATAACAAAATGTTGTATGGGTTCTGAGTGTTATCGAACTGCAGTCGGCAAAGTATTAAAGGCAGTTATAACAAAAACAGTCCACATGGAATACACTGCCTGTGGTCGCGCTATGAAGGTGCAAAAGAAGCTCAATTTTAGTGAAACAACGACGTACAAAATAATGTCAAGTAAATATAAAAAAACCACGTTGATTAAAAAAATTATATTTTCTTTCAAAATGTATAAGTGAATATGAAATAAAAAATAATATAAACTTATTCTTCGTTTCAGAAATAGTAAGTGACAAGTTTGCAGTGTCTGTAGAGCGGATCATACGCCATACATCGCGTTGGCTTTCTGGGGCTAACGATCGCAAAGGTAGAAGATCGCAAAGAATGGTAAATGCTTTGTAAAACTAATTAATTTACCGATTTATTATATGTATTGTTATAATTGATATTGTAATTTGTTATGTAAAAGTTTCGACTATTACGTTACGTAAAAGCGTCTCTCGCATTCAGTGAATTGAAAGCTAAGTTTATTTAAATAAATTAGTATAGACTAACTACCACTGTGTTGTCTTTTGAAACAATTATTTATTGCGTAAAAAAATAAATTAAATTAAATTAGATTAAGTTTTATATTATGTAATAATTATTTTTTATTATATATAAAGAAAATATTTAAGAGCTATTTTCAATAATCGCTCAATATTCATAAGCAAATACTGGTTCAGTACTGATCCAGTACTGCAATTTTGCTTTTTGTATTCGCGTATTCAGTACTGGGTCAGTATTGATTGTAAATATTGAGCCAGTATTAAAGACAACCCTTAGGCCCGATCTTATCATCCCGATAATGAACCAACAACGGCTCGGTTTCGGACGACAGTACTGGAAGGCATTGGCAACGATACTGCGCCAATGTTGGACCGTAAATGTATTCTTGCATAGGGTGCCCTCTCCCAACCAGCACTGGGACGAGCCCCACCGCATCGCAACGCGATACAAAAATCTCGACGCCTGGACGCATCTCCAGCAGCTACTCAACGAGCGCGAGGACCCGCGTCTCGCCCAGCTGCTGCTCTCGCGATACGAGCTCCGGATGCGTACGGTCGATCCCTTCCGTGATTGCTCGTTGCCAGCGCAACTGGCCGAACCTCGCGAGACGTCTTCTCGAAGCCGGCGCCCTGGTCAACGACTCCGCTCATAATGCCTCTGTCCTCTAGGATGCGGGTAATCGAGGCCAGGTGAAAATGGTCGAGCTGTCTGGAGCCACGCTCTGACTTCCGCCGACCGTGGTTGATAAACACAAAACTCTTAATAAATGTAAAAACTCTAAATGCTGACAATGACGACTGGTCAAAGTTCGGCAATCGACTATTCTATAAAATATGATGTGCAACACGGGTGGAAAGGGCTTTTTTAGACTCATGCTTAATCATCATCCTCGCCTAGAAAAAGCCCATTTTCTCCCCTTGTTGGACAATGTATTATTATATAAACAAGCCCAGAAGAATAGTTTTTCATAAACTTTAAATTACATGTTTAATTACAAAATTTAATTTATAGTATTTTAAAAATATCATTAAATAGAAGTATAGGACAAATTATATTTCAAATTTTCGTGCCTTTCATAGGAAACAACCATTTATATTCACGAATCACTTTGATTGGCTTATTAAGTGCTTTAATACTTCCGCTCATCTCTTTTTTAGAAGAGGATCACGACGCAACATTATGGTTACGGAGCACATGTTACAATCGTCTTAATCGATCTTAATAAATGGTTTAACTCAAAGTTACTTGCAAATTTTATTTCTAGTTTCGAATATACATTTTGGGAAATGTCGTTTTTCCGTCATCTTGGGTTCGCAATTCAGAATTTTTAGAGTCCGATAGCTGATTTGGAACCAGTGACTTTTTCAAAATCCTTAAATATTGAATTCAATATGTCGGACAAAAGGACTTTCGTAAATTAAAATTAATTTATTAGAACAGATAATTTAATATCGAAATGATTAATTAAGTTTGAGAAAACTAAGTGTCAATAAAATCTATTGAAGGCGAAAATGAATTTTGTTCTAAACCATCATGATCATTATAATTTCTATTTAAAAAAAATTACTTCTTCAAATTACCTCTATTGTCTTAACCTATATTCCTATTCGTTAAACACTTAATCTGAAGACTTCTTTCTTTCTATTCTTATTTTACTACATTCAATACTAGACTGGTTCATTCCATTCCTCCATAACCTTTTCGACTCTAGCAAGATTTTAACTTGTTTAACACACGAAAGCAATACGTTGGGACGTGGCCAAGCATTATCAGTTTTATTTTTCGTTTCTTCTTCTTCAAAGCAGCATAAGCCGAGGCTTATTCTTTTCTCCTCTGGTGCCCGCGGCGATTTGCAATAGAGTCATTTTCGGCAGGCGAACCGTATTGCTGCCTCTAAACTATTGGCGCGCGTAAAACTATGAACATTCAATCTTTGAAATTGTGAGTGAGTGAGCGAGAGAGAGAGAGAGAGAAAGAGAAAGAGGGAGAGAGAAAGAAAAGGCGACGTGAGAACTCGAAGGGAGAAAAGAATAAGGAGCGTTGCATCAGGCAAAAAGCTTCTCGCTTACTATCCTGCGATACTCGAACCGCGCTCGGCATCGTGAGAAAAAATGTGCAAGTGCACGAGCTATGCATCGCTAAATTGAGAATTTTTACACATTTCAAAATTTCATTAACTTGAATTTACTTTTGAGAATATTTAAACTATTAAGAATTCCATTAAATTTAATTTATTTAATATACATAAGTAATATACATAAGTACATAAATTTTAATATTTGTAGGGTTACTGCACCAATAATGTACACTATAAGTTTTAAAAAATAAATAAAAATATTTTATTATATTTTAAAATCATTTTACAAGCTCCATTTCGTGTGCTTACAATTAATCCTTACAATTTAATCCTTTCGATTTTACTACTGTATTAGGCTGCAGATTTACAATTAATTGAATACCAAGGAATTTTTTAGATCTATCTATATATCTTTAGATAGATAGATAAAACTTTATTTTTGAACAATTACAAAAAAGATATATGAATTAATGGTCACCACATTAGATTTATTATTTCGAATCATTCAATACCGACCACGGATTTGTAATCAGCGATGTCGACACACCATAAATATGTTAAGATAGTCACGCACAGATCAGTAGAAAAATGTGCTCCTGAATATCCATGAAATTTAATAATAATATGCACAATCGTAATCATATACGTACACGTAAAATTGAAGCTATTAGTTCTACCTTGATGTTAACAACATTAACAATTGTTAATGCACCCGCTACAAATCCGCTTCCATCATCATGTAAGTACACTGGATTCCTGCACACACTTTCAACCATGTACAAAATTCGTCGTAACATATGATAAATATTCATAAAATCGTTACTTCTGAAAAGTCTTTCGAAATTCCAAGCCCCGCGTCGAAAGCAACTCTCGCGAGCCCAGCGAAGGATCGCGTGATTCCAGATCCCTCTCGGTGTATAACATGTCAAACATCGAGCGCCCCGACGTCAATCGTCCCGCGCAACTTTGTATCTTACACCAATCCGTCGTGCAGGATTTTGACAAGCGTATTACGGAATTTACGTACCGCGCTCGCACCGAGCAGAATCCCCTCGTCGAGCATCGGCCGACGTCGAAAAATTCGGCGCACGGCCCTTCGGGGACACAGTATAATGCATCGGACGCTCGCACGCGATCCAATTTTCTTCCTCGGCCTGCTTTGGGGTAATGGCGCTTCGTGCCGGGTCCGCTTATGCTGCCCTTTGTGAAATTATGCACGCGTGTACGGGTACGCCTGGCCGCGGGGGCTGCGGAGAGCGCTCCGATTCCGTTCGTGCAGCCAAATGACACGGGACAGCGCGGCAGCCCGGCAAATTACACGCTCTCTGAGCTTAAATTGGCGCGGGACGCGTCCGCGGGTGCGCCAAGTCTTGACGATCTTTCACGCTCGTCGTCTGTTTTCTAGTTTATGGGATGCGCGCTGGATTGGGTTCTCCGTCGATGCTTTGTGGGCTAAAGAGACACGCCAAATTATACTTCGGTGCAGTGTGAATACATGAATTGGTTTGTCTTTTTTATATCTATTTAGAAAATGTTGCGTTCTTTTGTTCCGCTAATGTTTCATAATGAAATAGAAAGAAATGTATTGTTTCATAAATACGTTAATCAATCGCTTGTATGGTTTTATGCCACTTGTATTTGATTTTTACGATCAGAACAATTATGAGAGAATATGCGAGAACAGAAATGAGAGAATTGAATTGTAAAGCATCTGAATACTAAATGTAGAAGCACCACGATATACCGCAGTAAAAATCAACAATAATTGATTATATGAAATCTATAACCCATTTTATGGTTTCTAATTACAATTTGAAAAATGTTTTATACGTGCATATTTTTTATATCTTCTTGCACTGAAAAAGAATTTTGTTAAATCTAAGTAAACGTTTCCTTGAATCGTACTAAGAAAAGATTTACTTAAATAAAGTAAATATTTCTTCAATTTAGTAAATATTTATTAAATTGATGGATACCAGTCTAAAAATAATTAAATATTTACTATTATCAAATAAATCTTTTCTTAGTACGATTCAAGGAAACGTTTACTTAGAATTATCAAATTTTTTTTTCAGTGTGGAGTCATAGAAATCATATCGAAACCAGAAATCGTTTGCAATCTGCAATCATTTATACGTATGTTTTATCTTACAGTGAATAGCCCCTCGCTTATGCATTTCATTCCCATCTATACGGTAGTACCATTCATTCGAAGTGCCAATAGTGCTGTTGTTCCGTTACGATAACCATTTCCTGAAAAATCAAAAATTCAAGTCCACGCTACACAGTATCTGAAATTGTTTTAATCGGCGCATTACACCGCAATTCGAAGTAACGGCACTTCCAGCACACCTATCTATATCTCGGCTCGATTTTTCTCCTCCGCACTCTCTCCTCTCAGCGATAATCTTCACTTCGCGACTCGATACACGCGAGACGCATGCGTGTCGCGGCCAATTGAATCGATCGGCCGAGTTAATAAGCGCGCGCGCGGCTGCTCTCCACGCTCGATCAACGGATGCATCGCCGAGAAGAGAGCGAGGAAGTGCCCAAGAAGAAAAAGAAAGAGAGGGTACGCGATTATCGCATGAAAGAGGAGCGACGACGCATGGTTTTGCGTTTCTTTTTTTCACGGGCTGCCGATGCTGCCGCCGCGACGATAATGACGAAGTGGTCCCGCTTGCGCACGTCACGCGTATATAATGACCGCGGAGCTGAGTCGACGTTGCAGCCTCTCTCTTTCTGTCTCCCTCTGCGACGCTCGGGCGGATTGTCTAGTGGACAGGAATATTGGCAGGAACAGGTAGGGGAAGTGAGTCTTGAGATGTCTGTGGAGGTATATAGAAATTTGTGGCAATCGTGAATACTTTAAAATCTATTGCGACAGTGTAACATAAAGAGTTTATATTTACGTAATACGGATGTCGAACAGTAAGTGTGTAGATTAATTACAAGTATTTTAAAATTTATTTACTAAGTAGAAAAGGAGTAGCTCATTTTAGTACCGGTATGGGTAAAGTTTCTCCATACGAGGAAAGACGAGATGTGCGATGATGAGATGTAATAAAACATCCTTAAGTTTTGAAACGATTCATTTTATCGTCCAAGAAAGAATCCTCAAAAATCATGGTTCTTTCTGGTCTGCTAAATCAAGTTTCTATACAGGGAATTTTCTAAATAAAATTTAATGCAATTAACAGTAAAAATTACTACTCTACAATAGGTACATTTTACCGTTGGGTACGGTAAAATTTATTGTAAATATGAGTAAAAAAATCCACTTTTAACAGAAATTTCAAGTTTGGTCAAGATGAATTTACATCTTGTTATGTATTTTTTATCAACTCGCTTTATCTTATATCTTATAATATTAAAAAGCATCTATTGATAATTAAGAGTATCCGCTATAAAACATAACACATACACTACAAAAAGAAAATCTTATTTTAAGATTGACCGATCTTAAATTTGTTGCATCTTAAAATTTCAAATGCTTGAAAAACATAAAGATAATATTAATATTAAAATAAAAATAATTAATAATTAATATTAAAATAATTAATATTATTATTAAAATAATATTAATATTATTTTTATGTTTTTCAAGCTTTTGAAATTTTAAGATGCAACAAATTTAAGATCGGTCAATCTTGAAATAAGATTTTCTTTTTGTAGTGTAGAATTTACTAAGTACAATTAATACAAATTTTGTATTTAATTCGTTTCTATAAAGCTGGAGGCTTGTCAGATTCGTGCGAAGGGTGCTTTGGCACAACAGAGCTGAACCGACTTCGTGCATACTGTTATACGCTGCACGTATTTTGCACGTATTCTGCACGTGATGTTCACCAGACTATTATCTAAATTGGTCGTTGGAATACATGTATGCTAAACGTCGAAGTGTGGCTGCTCGCAAGACATTGTATAGAGATCGATGGCTGTCAAATATTGAGAGCCTGTCGGTCTCTTTGATGGCATTCTGGTTTCCAAGTTTCATGCGAAATCCATTGCAAATATTATACTTGAAAAGAAAAGAAAGCGTCATTAATTTAATCGATCTATTCTGACTCGACAATTATTAATAACTTTTTTAGTAGTATATAACGATTGCCTAGAAAAGAAATTAAGTTTTTTGATTCCATGAATCTTGAATTCTCGAGCATCTTATATTAGTTATAAAGACGAGCTAATGCGAAAATATATGGCGCCGCCTACTTATTCCGTCTTACAGAAAAGGTAGAAATTCAGGATTTGATAGAACTTTCGCAGCAGTTGCAGTTCACCTGCTCTAACAGTAAAATTGCCAAATCATGATATTCATTATTTTAAATTCCAAATCTAGCAGGTGCTTTACATTCACAATCCAGACGAGCATTACTCCCACAAACACGACACTGTTAAAAATATATGATTGAAACTTCAATAAAATGTAATTGAAGTTTTTTCCATGCACATAATTGAAAAATTCAGTTACATTTCTACTGAAAATTCAAGAACTGATTTTCAAGAATTGAATTTTCAATAGCATTCTGCACCACAAAAATTAAATATTATAAAACTTGCATAAAAGTACTTTTATACAATAATAGTTTTTCAAAATGATTAAATTAACACATACTTCCAATCTTATTATAGGTACTTAAGATATATTTATTCAAACAGATAAATATAAGGAGGATTCGAGCCTACGTAATTTTGTTATTAATAATAGAAAGTATTAATGGTAGAGAAAGAGTATAAAATCTAATCGGCTATTTGATATTGTTTTTATGCTAGTGAAAATTTTATAAGTTTTTTCAGTTACATGTACTTGAATTTACTTAGCAATGCATGCCGAATCATAAATTCAATAAAATGTTACTGAATTTGGTTTTCAGTTGCTAAAAGTTGAATTTTCAAATACAATTTGTAATTGAATTTTCAAGCAATGTTTAACAGTGTACGCGTACACTCACAATCACCAAAATTCATAAAACAATACCATTCCTCCGGTCACTCGCAAGCGTGCCTTCTTTATAATGTCCCAAACCCCAAGACGACACTCACCCACCGACCCGTCGGATAATCTTCCTCTAGCACGTGTCCACAAATCCATTAATAACGGCCATTCGCGTTGGCTCGTGCTCCGGCAGCGATCCCGAAACGTCTAATTTTTTTCGAAAATTCGACGCCGCAAGAAGCGTCGGATCACCGGTTTGAGGACCGCGCGCGCCCCTCCCCCGTCCACCACCGCCACTGTACTTAGGCAGATGCAGCGCAAAATTAGTGTAAATCCTCCTCCTGGGCGAGTCGGCGCAGTCGTCGGTCTCGCCACGCGACAAGCCGACTCGACACCGCGCACGCTTCTTGCCTCGTTTTGGGGGATTCTTTATGCGCTCTCTTCTTTTAATTCCGTAATGCTAGCGCGGTAATGCGTGTCTTTGTACTTTTGCGGGGAATGCCGTAGGCGTGTGGAAAGGGTTAGGATCTCGTGAGTGTCCATTGGCGGTTATTTCGCTATCGCATGCGGTGAATCTTCGGCTGTTTCTTCGGTTGGCATAACGAGATTCTTATTGCGTTTTTGAAAATTGTACGAGCGATAATTTGGACTTCTTTGATTTTGGAGATGCCGACGCGCAAATTTTTGCTTTGCGCTGCCGGTTGGGCAGATTTTGATGAGCACGAGAGCTGCGGGGGTTGTAGTAGGAGATTCAAATCGATTATGAAGACGATCACAGAAGTAGAATGGTATGGTTATTGAGATGAATAATGGAAACCGCGACAATTTTTGATACATTATTCAGTTATGCTGAATCTTTACCTGTAATGTTTGGAACCTGAACTAAATTATTTTTCTTCTTAGAATCGATTACAGGCAACAAATTGTATAGCACGCACTTAGAAATAAAACATGCATTCAAATATTGACATTTATAGCTTTGAAAACAATCGGAGAGCATAGAAAAATTGTTTAATTTGCAAGCTTTAATTATTCAATAAAGTTAAATACAGTCGAATGCTTTTCTTCCATTAAAAATCAACCAACGGAATTAATTTTTTTTTCTGCTTAATGTGCGTACACGCGCTATTCGTCATCACCTTCTCCGTTGGAAAAAGACAATTTAAAGAGACGTTTAACTGCTACCAGCACACTATATCATTTGGATCAATGCATGTAAATGACGATGGGAAATTCGTCATTATGCGAATGTCGGTCGGATGAAGAAACCGCGTGTACGTATCCCCGAGCCGAGCACGGCTAACGAAATCCGGGGGCTTATTAATGCGAGAATGCGAGCAAAAAGCAAAGCATGGAATCCAATCTTATATACGCTTCGCGTAACGAATGATAATCGCGAATAATTTCTATATTGGCAACAAATCATTGCTGCTGCTACCGCCAGGCGGCGTAAAAGGAGTCTCGCATTCGGACTCGATTATTTTTGCCTCAAACGAAGATTGATTAGCCCTTATATAGGCAGACTCTCCACCGTTTAGTTCCCAAATGCGGCTTCGATGCTCCGATCCTAATTAGAATTTTATATTATTCTTCTTTGTGGATATATGAGATCTTATGCGGAGTTGACGTTTTTTTTAAACTTGATTGCTTCATTTCTTTTGCGATTATTCATATCTATGGATATGTCAGAATGATCAAGATTGGTGAAAATTTTTTAAGTACTGCATTTTATGCTGGTTATTTTAATTAAATGCTTAAATTATGTAATTGTTTTTTTAAATATGTAGCAAAAAATTAACCTCTATAAATCCAAAATTGTAGGTCGAGAATGATTAAACTAGAGTTAAGTGATCGGTTAGAGTGATTTTGGTAATTTTAGATCATATCTATTTTACCTTTCTTAAGAACCTCGTGAACTATACCGAACACTCGCTATTAAATTTTATGAATATTGTGAGTAAGATAATAAGATGTTTGCATAACAAATTTTCACTTTCTTTAAACTGGTATTAGATGATTATGAAATAAAAAGGATAATCTTTATTTCAACGAACAAAATTTATTTAAAATAAATTCACATTAGCGGACACTTGGAATGTCTAATGTGACCAACACTATTACTTGATTTTGTAATAGTACAGTGTCACGTCAAAATATTATGTGTTTCCGATCGTAGTAAATCTCAATCCCCCTTCCCCATAAAATTAGTGCATTTGAAAGTGAAATTTTGTCCGTATCTCAATATGAGATGCGACAGCGCGGAAAATGAAAATGATAGCTTTTTATTTAATACACGACTTGCGTCATTCTGACGGAAATATATGTCATTATTTTAAAGCATACATTGGTTACTAATATATTACTAATATTTGCGTCAAATAAAGAAAATAGTATTTTCTATAAAGTTTAAAAGTTTCTTTAAGAATATCATGGCTATACTGGTTTTTAATAAAATACCTTAAATATTTGTTTCAGAAAAAAAATATACGGTTACAGCAAAATGCCAAATTACGCTAAACCGCCCTCCTTTAATTAAAAGCCGAAAATTAAATTACGCCCGAAAACTTCGGCAAGTAGAGCATTAATCGATGGTCATCGGCTTTAAAGATAAGCGATCGATTTTTGGAGCACGGTAAGTCCATCCATTCACCTCATTTAGGGAGTCGTGGTGTGTGTGTACACTTTTCGAAAACCCATGATTACGTGCATGCGCACACGCCCGATCTCTCTTACGTAAATGCCAACAATTATGTAGGTCCTCGTCACTTTATTAAATTAGCCCGTTGCCGTAAGAAAGCCAGCGACGCGAATTATGCGCATTGCGACTTGTACGCACCGCACCACCTTATGCATTTTCGTTCCATTTTCATACACATCGTAATTAGTAGAATCAACACTTCATGTAACTTTACTTTATATAGGGCACTCTTTTTTTTTTAATTCGCAGAATATGATTTCACTAAGACTTCAAATTAAATCAATTGCGTTATATATATTAACATGATTACTTGTATACTACAATGATAGTGTTTTGGAAAATAAAAATTGTAAGTTAATTAAATACAAAAAATTATCTTGTTTGTACATATATTTTTTTTCATTTCTGTTTTCAACTATTTGTAAAAGTTAAAAATTGCTAATCTGTTTGAATCAATGCTGAAATTAAAATTTCTTTTGCATGATCATCCGTTACAGTCTACAAAATTTTAATTTCAAAATTAAAATTGTATTCAAAGATCTTTATAAACTCATTATCAAAAAATACATAGAGTTATCCTTCACTAATTGAAAAATCGAGATTTCGCGATCGGACAAACTATTCAATTTCTCAACGCACTCAGCAAACCTAGAGCATCCACCCGGATAGAAGCCCCCGCTGGATAAGAATCTTTCGCGCGAGCATGAAGCAGGCCAAAGTGGAAAAGTACCCTATAATCTTCGAAAATTAATCGGCCTGGCGCTCGGCTTGCCGCGCGCCGATCTATAACTACGGCCCCCGTGGCCCGGGCTGCGAATCGATAGCCCAGCCCCGGTACATATTCTCCCCGAACGATAAACACGCATATAACGGAGACTATAGAAGCCGCGGGCGTCGTGTCGTCGATAATTGGGACTATGTCGGATCGGGGCTGGCAGTGCGACTCTCGCGCGCCTCGACATAATCGCGACACCTTGTCTCTCTTACACGAGTTCGGCCGCGATAATTACGATCTCGCCAACAAATAGCGCGATGCAGCAGCTTTATAGGTACGTGCGCGCGCGCGGCTATGGTGGCTTATACTTTGCGGCCGGTGACTGTAGCGCGAACCGAAGTGAAAGTGGAACTATTAAAGCGGACGCGTGCGTGTGTGTGTGTGTGTGTGTAGGTGTGTGTAGAACAGATGATTTTATTTAAGAGCGTTTGGAGAATTTATCGCTTCGCGCGCGAGCCAGGCCGAGTTCGTCGTACTTCGGACTGGCCGTTCGTCCGCTTTCCAGCAATGCTCGGAAATGAGGATTTTTAATGACTTCATCGCCGAGGAGCGTTTTCGTATTTGGGACCGCTCGGGTGTTTTGCGTTTACGAAGAGTCTAGAAAATAGAAAATGAGTTAATGTGTCGATACATTTGAAATTTTTGAAATATTTACCGATACGGTCGACTTTTTCTTGTTCTTCATCATTTGAACATTGATAATTTCAACCATTCATATTGTGTTGGCAATGTAAGAAATATCTCGTTCATTCCGATTTCCTGCATGAATTTCGTGGAATTTTTACTTTTTTTAATTCGAAGATTTTTTAAGTTGAATTCAGCCGTTTAAAACTAAAAACTTCCGAAACTTACATTTTTCAAGATTCTTAATTTATAATTTAATCGTATATTGTTAAAACAGCGTATGTCACATTTTTTAATTTACGTTATCGATTAATCATTCTTATAAAACTCCGTACAATAACATCAAACATTCTAAAACAATTATGCGAGATAAATACCAATGTAAAGAAGCTATAGTAAGCTAAGGTTAAGTTTCTATTTATACTTAACCTGAAAATTTCAAACCATAAGTTCGTAACCATTTTTTCCTAATTTTTAAATTATACATAGGTGAATTTTTTAAATATAATAATTCATTGTATTAACGTTAATATTCAAACGTCTTTGTATGTTAACAACAGAAACAAATGTATTTAAACAGTTTAGTTCATACCATTCGATTACAATATATACTCATTTTAAGAAGTTATCCATACTAAAATTTGCCGTGTATATATTGTTAAAATAGCGCGTATGTCCCGAAAAAGACAGTGAATCTTAAAAAAACATATTGCTTACATCAAATGTTTATTAGAGAAACAAACTGTAGTCTCCATATTTATGAAAAATCTTATGAGTTTTGTTATATCTTTCAAAACTATCATTTTTTCACATATGCTATTTTAACAATATACTATTCAATTTCAAAAGCAATTATTGGAATGTTTGGACGACTCAAATTTTCTTCCTGGTCATTTTAACCTTGAATTATTATCGAGAGTCGAGTATATTTCAAAGGGGTGTGATGCACCTCCCTTCGAACAAATCGAGATGTTTCATTTAAAGAAAACAAAGTATTCCGCGTTCGGTTTGCGCAAAACAATACGGCCATAAAGTAACGGTGTTTTCACATCTTCAACGTAACAGCAATAAAAAAACTTTTTACCATTATAACGATCCACCAGTATAACAACGGCCGCGGCAGCAGCAATAGAAACTTCCCGGCGAGTTGTATGGAATAGGCGTAGCTCGCCGACGGAAAACAACATTACGATCTTGGATAACTCAGGAGCGTCGACCTGATACAGGATGCACGAGCGCGTTTTACGGCAAAACAACCGTTGCATGAATGATCGCGGCACGCGCTCCCGAGCTTCGTCTATGCATGCACATCTGTGTGCAGGCGTGTGTGTACGCGCGTACGAAAGTGAACGCGTGATCGAGATTCACTTTCCTCCGAGATGATCTCTCAATATATATCTCACGAGGAATTAAAGCGAACCGCCGCGGCCGCGATACGCCAGCGTGCATCTACTTGAAGTGAAATCCAACCGCGACTGGCTATGCGCCACAGAAGCCGATCGGCCTGTCGATACATATTGATGATGAATTTTTCTCAATCCAGTAGTGAATGCTGTTTCAGTTGGATTAATTAATGCTGGGGTTTAATTGCACGTATTGCACGATGTGATTAGTGGGCACAAAGACAGTTTTGTAAAAATTACGGTGCTATCAAGATCAAGATATGAGCGATGAGAATATTGCGACTGTTAAAATTTACGTACTTCCTTTGTAATTAATATATTTGTTAGTAATTAATAATAGACATATTTAAAATAATTATTTTATCAATATTTTGTTTACATATTCCAGTAAATTAACGTCAGAGAATGTAATTCCATGTAATTGCACAGACGATTTCTTATCGATCGAGTTTTCAGGTGTTCATATTAGGTTTGCACCGATTAAAATCGAAATTTCTGACCCTACTGGGAGTTGGAGGTTAATGTCGAAATGGACCAAAACTAGGTAGATTCAGAAACAAATGTAAATGCGAAAACCGGATAAAATTTGCAAACATTAAAAATGCCGTTAGTCACGCCACCGACCATATCCGTTAGTCGGACCAGACCGACTGAAATGATTATTTTTTGATTTCGTAAAATTTTAATTGCTATGTACGTATTGAAACTTTTTAATTATCTTCCTTGCATAATAGCCCAGTTAGCAGAAGATTTTGTGTTTTTGTCGAATAAGTTTTTTAGTTTTGAGTGATAACTGCGTAAAATTTACCGTAGAATCTGAATTTTATTATCGCACACCCTAAAAGGTGCGTTTTAAAGATATATTCAAATTAAGGCGGAAAAATAACGCCCTTTTTTACTTTTCTTTACATATATTGCCTGGATCAAGCTGCAGAGAGAGAAGTCACATATAAAAGTTGATGCTTATTAAATTTTATAAAATAGTGCTACATGGTAATATATGTTTGATAATATATGTTTGGTGCAATAGTTCAAGCGCAATTTAAGTGCAAAGAAACAAAAATATCAGCTATCTTAAATTTATAAAAAAAATGTATCAAAATACATGTAACTCTGTGAAATTAATACTTTTTTATAGTAGAGTAGTGTACGTGACCCCATTTCTGTCCGTAAATTATTTCAAATTTGAGCAAATTTTTAAATATTTGTAGGCGCATGCTCTAATAGTGATTTATTGTGACGTATAGGATCAAGATTTTGAGCCTTTACAGCGGTAAAATGTAAGATATTACTAAGTATATATGTTACTGACAGAAATAATGATAATTATTGTAAAGTAAAATTGACGGCGAATATAATAATGTGAAATAGATAATAAATAAATATGCAGTGCTGAAATGATGCGATGTATTAACTACAGCGTTATGAAAGAAAGAGAACCAAATGAAATGGGCTACGCGTAAAGGTCGTAAAAAAGGGTCAGCGTTGGCGCTCTCGACAACAACAAGGCAGTGCAGTTTAGACTCTCGTGTGGTTCACATCGTGTGACTATTAGGGAAAGAATTGGCTTTTTAGCGTAAATGCGTCACAGGAATATATCGGCTAGGCATTTGAATAAATATAATTTTGAAAGTTTAAACTGTTATTGAATTATTAATTTCTCCTCTCGTGAATACGGCTTTGTGCCGTAACAATATATAACACAAATAGTTTGAGAATGATTGCTTTTAAACATAAAAAGTTTACTGAACTTGTAAAAAGAAATTCCATTTTGGGTTTAACCCAGGCCTGCCCGCTTAATAAAGTCAATTTTTCTTTGTGAAACTTTTTTGTATCATCAAGAAAAAACGTTAATAAATAGTATAAAAAATAAAATAAAATCGGTTTTTTGACCAAATTCCTGTATTTTCTTCCCTTAATCCTTTCGTTCCCATTGTAGCCATATGACACATTTGGCACTTAAAAAAGATACTGCATTTATGAGGTCCCTATGAAATCTATGTGGTATTTTGAGGTATAGTTATATTCTAATATGTCCATAGAACATACTTTATGTACAATGGATTTTTTGTAGTCAATTAAGCAAATCTGATTTTCAGATAATAATTCGGGAATGACTCTTATCTATCTATGAAAGGGTTAAAGGTGCAAACGAGCTAATCTTCTCATCCATTTACTATGTATCTATAATCTACATATCTATCTATATATTCTTGTCACCTAAATGTAAAATAATTCAAGACCAATATTTTTCGAAATAAGACCAAGATACTATTAAGACGAGACAACATTTTCATTGATAAAAATTAGTCAGATACAATACAAAATTATATATACAGAATTATATATTTGCTTTAAATTTTGACAGAATGTTATTAATAGTATTATCTATGCACCCGCAAAACTGTAAGTACCGTGCCGGTACCAAAATGGAAATATTCAATGTCAAAGTTGCGAACTTTAACATGTAAGGTAAAGGTTAAGCGTGTGTTAAAGAGACATTTTAATGTATAGACGCAGAAATTAATTATATATTTCTCTGAAAAAGTAATATGTTGTAAAGGATTACTATCTATATTACGTAAAATAAGAAAAACTGAAGTTAGCAGTACCATTTCAAAGTTATGGCTAAGTAAACATTGTTGCTTGTGTTATGAGTATATCTATATTGTGGTACAGCCTGTAGAAAAGTTTATACCGCACTTTAGTTTTCTGCCTTATTTCAAAACTCTAGGGTTGTTTTTAACATTTTAACATTTTAATTTATCATTTGAAGACATTCAGTTATAAGCAATGCCGTTTAATAATGATTTGAAATATAAATTAACTTTTTAACCTTATTGTCACCGGTGAACTACTTTAAAATACCGAGTTGTCTTGTATTTTGGAAGCAGTATTCCTTATTGATTAATAAATTGATGTATTGAACAATAGGAAAAACATTTCATTTTTAAAAGTGTGTTCAACCGTTTACGTATTATTGATTGTGACTGCATTGATTAATAAATTGTTTCTTTTTAACCGAAGGACGAATTCTACATTTGTAAAGTTTTCTTTTAGTCACTGCAGTGTTCTTATCCTGTTATGCTATATAAATTGAATTCAACGTAAAGAAAGTAACTGCTAAAAGATCATTCTAGAAATGATATTAAAGAATGTTGTTATTACTTACACATTAAGAATACTAATTCTGGATCATGCTGAAAGTAAAATTGAAAATAAATTCATTACAAGAACACAAAACGATGAAATTTCAACTTTTGCTGTAAGTTATTTTTATTTTCATTCATTAAGAAGGACCAGCTAGATTTTAGCCTAGTGAAAGCAAAATTGTACGGGGCTGAAAATTATTTTCATAACTCAAGTTTCTATACTGGATCAGATGATGCATCAAGAAATCGAAATAAAATTATTTTTAACCCCCTGACTGTATTTATCCAACATATTGGACGCCGATTTTTATAGTATTTAAATAATACCATATATTATTGACTGCAATTACATGAACCATTTGAATGATGTCTAAACAAACGAAAAATAACTGGCTTAATGTGGATTAGATTAAAATACTAACTTTGTGTAAGCTTATTGTATCCAGCAGTTTTTCGTGAAAAAATTTTTCTTACATTCTTCTATACAATTCGTAATTATATAAGTTTAGTTATATATTTTACAAGATATTAAAGAAACGTTCATTTCACATTTTAGTATCACAATGAACACACTTTTATACTATACAGTTACAGTTTATGCGATTAGAAAATTCACAAGCAACATTTAAAAAATGTCCAATATATTGGACAAACGCAGTGAACGCCCTCAATGCAAAATATAATTAATATTCATAAATGCGTTGAAGTAAAATGCTTCAACAGCAAAAAAATGTACTGATGTTTTATTCTTCTTAAAAGAATTATTAAATACATATTATTTATTTGTTAGTATGAAGTTGAAAAATTATTATTATGAATAGGCTATGGCAACGAGTCGGAAATTGAAAATTTAGCTGATTGAAGACTACGTTGAAGTAAAATAAGTCTTCGTATACATCCTAATAGTGAAGAATTAATGTTTTCTCTAAGAATTATTACGTTTTTGTACAATACTTCATTATTAATAAAAACTACAAAATGGAGCACGTTCACTGCATTTGTCAAAAACTTTCTATAACTCAATATTTTCTTATTTGCTAACGATATTTTATGATAATGGTACAGTAAGCGGGTTAAGAAGTTCTAAATTTTGTTCAGAAATTCTGAACCAATCTGAAAATTCATATTAGAAGTTGTTGGTAATAACATCAAGAATACACCAACAAATTTTCAGCTCAAAATATTGAAAATTGTAGGACTAATTACTTTTTTCTAACTCAGTAGTTCTCGACTTGTGTTGAAAATAGCGTTATCTAATCGGTCATTTTGACGTTTCAAATATATATATATATGGGTGATTCCGCCGTAAGTTGCTCAAAACAAGCATAAAAGCGGGGGATGAGTGAAAATTGTCGATTCTTACTCCCAGCCTGCATTGATTCCCCTGAATCTACATGAATTAACTTCGTATTATTTATGTATTTTTTCGAAACGGCTCTCATAACTCCTAGACTTCACTATTTTGCTAATAAGTTTTATGTACTTTACTATTAAGAGAAGACTCTACGTTTAAAGCTAATTTTTTAAAAGCTACAAAAAATAATCTTTTTATGATTATATTGTGACGTATATAAAAGAAGGATGTTTCAAGCATTACCCAATATAATTAATTAAACTCCCTTGACCGTCATTTATAGCTATTAAACCAGTGATAAAACATGAATTTTATAAAATCTTCCCGCGCAACAATATTTTGTGAAATGCAAAAAAACTAATGCCATGTGATATATGAGAAATTTTTATTTTCAATTTATATTTATTATTACTGATGTTTAAGATTTGTTAAACAATTTTTGCAATAAATTAGCTCATATTTTAGTTAGAAATGTCATGAATTAACCTTTATATATTTGTTTTAGTGTTTTCTCTGTGTAGTTTTGTTCAAAATGTGTCAAGATAGACGTGTACAAAATTTTCAGACCTATTCATCAGAAATTGATGCGCAGGAACTATTTTGTAGTTTCAAATTTGTACTTTTGGGTAAACTGAATTTTAAAAATTAGTAATAATGAATGTAAAAGTTTACGTTTTTCTTAAAATAAATTGTCTTAAGAAGGTTTAAAAAATATAATTATGTATAATATAATTATGTATAATATAATTATGTATAATACAATTATGTACAATATAATTATGTATAATATAATTATGTATAATACAATTATGTATAATACAATTATGTATAATATAATTATGTATAATACAATTATGTATAATACAATTATGTATAATACAATTATGTATAATATAATTATGTATAATACAATTATGTACAATATAATTATGTATAATATAATTATGTATAATACAATTATGTATAATATAATTATGTATAATACAATTATGTATAATACAATTATGTATAATACAATTATGTATAATACAATTATGTATAATATAATTATGTATAATATAATTATGTATAATATACTTATGTATCTTTAATTATTAGCATTTGAGCTTGCATCGCATAATGTAAAATTAATATTCACCCTAGGCATAGTCCCCTTTTGGCTGGATAATTCTCCATCTCTCACTTTCTTTCTTATGTACTTTTCCTGTTTTGTTCCGTTTGAAAATAAGCTATGATGTGAATAGCAATTTGAATGAGTCAAAAAACACATGTTTTAAATGCCTGTTTAAAATATTAAAAAAGAAAATTCCCAAAAATCGGTATACTCTACCCTTAAGTAATGAAAAACACCTTTTACTCGTACTAAAATATCAAAACAAAAACAGTATTTAGATAATAATTTAGTAGTATTTGATACTGCTTTTTACTGAAATGTGAAATGAGAAAATTGTGTATTTATACTCGTGAAATTTTTAATTCCCAGATCTTTTTCCGAATACGTTTGATGAGTCATAACATATAGTTTGCAAATCCACCATTATGGTGATCGATTGAGCAAACTACTGTACTTTTTGGCGTAGATACTGTTGTCATCAACATTTTATCGCAAACTGCTGGACAAAAAGTATGCACATTGATTTAATGACAATTAGCAAACTCCGAGTTTAAAACTAATACAAATGTCTATTATTTTTTACCTACCTTACTTCTGCGTAGAGTGCTGTTTTATATCGAAATTTGAGTTTGGGACATTTTACGGAACTGACACTTGAGACCTAATTTATTGATTTGTTTTAAGAGAATTACGTGAAAACTAAATTTCTTTTAATCCTGCAATTTTCAATATTTTGTGTATTCTGGATATGATTACCAAGATATAATACCAACTACAACTTCTAGGATAGATTTCACCTTCTCATTTTGCGCGGAAATTTATGTTGTCGAAAATAATTCTTTTACAGATTTCTTGATGCACCTGCTATTGTAGTTGGATACTTATGTCATTAAGAGATGTCAGTCCCCTATGATTTTTCTTTCCCTAGTGTGAAATGTAGCTTATCCCTTAATATAGTCATCTTGATTAACAAATAAGTTTTGTTTAAAGGGATATATTACTAAATATTGTTTCAACGAAACTCATGGAACTAACGTAATTTTTAGTAATGTTCGTGACGATAACACCGTTATTTTAACATCATTATTTTCTTCAGTTGTTTCTGTAAATTTGTTTGGCACCAATAATAACTCGATCCCCAAACATAACAATCGTATTCAAACGGTTTATACTTTAAGTGAAACGATTTTCAATCGAAAAAATTATCCGGCAACAAGTGCTGTCATAAGTGTTTCATCTCATACGATATTCTTCGTGATATTAAAAAATATGAGAGATTCAATATGGTGGAATCATGAAGCGTTGTTTTTGATTGTTAATAAGAATTCAAAGAATAGTTGTAAAATGGCACGCGCATTTTTGAACACTGTTTGGGATTTTAATATTTTATCTGCGGTGTATTTATGCCGTAAGCCGAACAATGAATTACTGCTTTATACTTTCAATTTTGATATAAATTTGGTTCCAAGATTCTGGATCAAAGTGGAAACTGATCATTCTGTAAATAGATACTTGACATTATTAGAACATCGTTTCAAACAACCCTATGAATATATCTTTACCAATGGTATGTGAAAATCAATTTATTTAATCAAAATAGTCTTGTACTGATGTTATTTATAAGCTTTTAATAAACTATATTAACTTTCTAATAGATTCCTTGCTATGCAGCAGTTTATACTTTGACAAAGCAAAAAACTTAAATGGTTATAACTTCAAAACTGTCACGTACAATGAAACGAAACCGTACAAATACAATAAATTAAAAGCTGGGTATGATAAATGGATTGATTTTTCTATCATTCTTATGTACTCTGTTATAAATCACACAAATGCAACCAACACCGTCAAACTATCCGATTCCTATGGTTTGATAGACCAACGCAATGAACCTCAAGGACCGGTTAAAGATGTGCTGTTTGACACAGTGGACTTGACGTTAAACATTTATCACTTGAGGGATTACGGCAAAATGCAATTACACCCGATGTACGAGAGCACTTTCAAAATTGTATCGTTGAAATATACAGTGAACTACATTGACAGATTTCTGCAAGTTTTCACGTTCAAAGTTGTACTCTTTTTCTTTACGAGTGGCATTTTGATCATTCTTCTATTAAGATGGATTTTAAAACAATCAGTTTCTACAGCTGTTTTAGAATTCCTACGAATGGTTTTAGGCCAGTCTCTTCTTAATCAGCCTCGATATTTGTCTGGAGAAATAATTTTGAATTTTCTGATATTGGCTATTTTAATGTTCAGCTTATTTTTACAAAGTTGCTTGAGTGCAATCACAACATCCCCTGGTTATACATGTATCGATACTGTAGAAGATCTTAGCAATTCCAATGTTCCAATTTATGGATTTCAAGCTCATAGAATATTTATACCGAACGAGCTTCAAACACGTTATTATACAATCAAACATTTCGACGAATGTGTTCATCGTTTGAATAATGGTAAACGAGTGGCTTGCATATATCCTGAATACTTTTTAAAATTTTTTGTGAACGAAAGCTCTCGCATTCACATATCAAAAGGTAATGTAGCTAAGCTTATTGCTTCCTACATATGCAGGGAAGGATTACCGATTCGTTATAAAATAAATTGGATCTTATCAAAATTTGTCGAAGGAGGATTCGTTAAATTATTACTTGATCGTGAAGCAGAGAAATATCAATTTACAAATCAGTACAGTGATGAAGTAAAAAGTTTACATATGAAAGATATAACTGTTAGCTTTTCAATTTTACTTGGAGGTTGGTTGTTGGCGATATTCACTTTCTTATTTGAAAATGCTAATTATAACACCAGGAAGAGACTTAAAATGAACTTTGCATTGATTCGGGCAAGATCTTGCGAGCTCATAAGAAATTAATTTCTTCAATTATCGTCCAACGCAAAGAATCTTAAGCTTCAATCGATTTTCTTTAAGTATTGTAATAAATTATCGCTCGATAATATATGCATAATACTGCACTGATTTATTATGAAAGTCTGTACCCTGTATTTGTACAAATATCTATATATGCTAATTATGCATGAGTGTATTTGATATTCTTCGAGTGTACCTGATATTTTTTGAGCAATTAAATAAAGTATATTCTATTCTATTCTATATAATATAAATATTTATTGATTTTCGAATTTTAACAATAAACATCGATAAAAGCGAAATACGATTTCAACGTCATAGAAGGGAAGTAGAATTCTACAACAAGTAAGCCCGATAAAGATAACTACCTATCTCAAATCACAGCAAAAAAAGTATATTGATCATATATTTTATTTTATCTCACTGTTTTCATATTTTAAAGACATATTAAATTCATGAAATTTTAGAGATTAACGAAACTAGTTCACAGTAAGTTGTTAATCCAAGCACTAATGAAAAGAGTAATAGAAGGACCCCATCATTTTTGGTGGTTAGTTGTGAGTCGCACAACGAAATATATCTGAGTCTAACCAATGCATAAAGAGTGTGAACTTTCTACGGACTTTGTCCATAGTTTTGACGATGACGCGAGTTGGTGCGAAGCTTTTCTGAGCTTCGAGGAAAGCTTTTCTGAGCATCGAGAATTTAAATCTTTTAAGAGGTTAGAAGCAAGTGAAATTGGCGGATATTAGGAGGTCGGAGCGCCGGCTCAGCTTTGTACCATTTACACTTATACTTGCAATCGGGCGCTACCGCACCCCTTGATACACATTTATATTAGAGTTAACCTAACATTTGTGCACGCTTTGTTATTTCATCAGCTGTCTTCTTTTTCTCAAATCAGGCAAATCTTAACATTCAGTGCGATAAAATTCCCTTATATTAAAATCCAGCGCGAGATATCGAATCTAGAAAGATGTATCGAATTTTCGATTTCTAATTTCGATATTTTGATTTACAAAAAAAAAATTGAATGTGTGGGAAGATAACCTCGGCGTGCGGAGCGATCCACCATCTTCTCTAGCTAATAGTAAAATATCAGTAAAAAGTGCAAGAAAGTCGAAGTGTCCAAGCTTTATAGTTATTTACGGTAATTTTTATCGTGAATCTCTTTGTAATTTTTATTAGAAAATCCTCTCTGTGCGCTAATGTATGTTTGAGCAAATTATTAAATAAATAATTATTATTTTCGTGAACCAAAGCGCCCGATCACAACTGATTTCAAACATTTAATTATGTCATCATCAACAACACTGTTCAAAATGCGCATGCATTTAGCACGAAAAAGACCAAGGACTTTAAAGGCGCAAAAAAAATTAAATTCCTTGATTGAAACTTCTTTCCCGCGAATTATGCCATCAAGCGATTTCTTCCACGCGACGAAAGAAATACAAAAGGTAACGAAAGAGAAAGAGAGAGAGAGAAATGCCATTAAAACATCGACGGCGCACGCGCGCTCGTGCAATGCCTTAGCACATTACAATTACACACTGCGCTCATACTGCAGCGGCTCACCCCAAACGAATCGTCATCGCGCCGCGTCGCGATCGTAAAAATTAAACGTAACTCACTCGTAATAACACGCTTACCGCGCGCGCACGCACATATTGTACCTCTATGCTCGTACCCTCGAAGAAACGTATGCACGTCCGTTCCCCGGATGCGCTTTACACTCCGTGCCAGCACCGAGACTCGAGACCGTATACACCAAAGCGCGCAATGGCCATAATCATGCTCGCAGTTCGATGCACGACCATTTTAATTTTCCCCCCTCGCAACAACGCGACAACGACACAAAGGAAAAGCCTCGAAATTTTTGCAACAAACGTGTCGGCTTTAACGACTCTCCCTGGCCCGCGCGCGTTGCGTTACATTGCAGTTAAAGTGCAATCAGCATTAGTCGCCGTTTCTCCGAGTGCGAGATGCGCCGCAGGTGCATGCGACACACTGCACCGCAGTTCGCGCTTTTTTTCTGACTTTAACCGAAAATCTCTTTGGGAGCTGGCCTCGCGCAGGTGCGAGAGGAGTCGCTCGCCCTCGGAGATGTTAGGCACGCCCTTCTCGACATTGTCTGCGGCTCTAATCGGCTTTGAGGAGCGACAGCGGACCGATGTCGAGGTCGTGGACGCTGAGTTGATTGGGAGGGGGAAAGGTAATTATTTGAAAGCTTCCAGTGTCTCAAAGTACACTTTATTTTAAATTTTATATCGTTAAATTAGGATATGGTAGATTTTCAGATTCATATATCGTAAAGGGAATTCCTTTTATCCCTTAAGGCCCAGTGTGACTTTAAAATCACATAGAACTCAAATCTTTCTCAAAATAATCAAAGGTAGTATAGTAGGCTTTTCACCCGCATAATTAATAATTCACTAGAATAAGTCGTTGACATCCTTGTCGTTTGTACCAGAATAACGACGGTCTTTGAAAAAACGACAATGGTCGCCGAAGCAATGCATATGTAGCTACAGCTTTTGCTTTAAAAATCGAACGAATATTATTTTATTTATCTAATAACCAACCATAAAATTGAAACTAGCTTCTGAGTTATGTATTTAAAGTAATTTAAAGGTATTATTACCAATTAGTATTTTTAGCTTAAATGTCAAATACTCATATATCAAAGTTATTTTTTTAGTTTTAATAGTCGATTTTACACTTTCAGATCATTCTTAATATTATTAATATTATAGTCTGGTTTTCATGAGTTTGAAAGCTCATTACCGCAACAGCACAAACATGCCAGATATATGCCCCGGTTATAGCTTATCCGGGGTAGTCCCAGTTCGAGACTATTTTTCTCAGGAGTGTGGTACCCAGTAGAGAATCTGACAATCACAGTTGTGCTTTAGCTACTGTTTGTTGATGAGTGTTAGAAGGGTGGGGACGTGGAGTAATCAGTCCCACACCAGCCTCGGACGACTCTCAGTCGTCCGGAAAGTTTTTGTTAGATTTACTCAGTTTTGTTAGATATGGTATGCTCATCACATCTATATGTACATAGCATATTAATATTGCTATCGCATGGTGTTGTGGATCTCGGAAGCTCATTACTGCTAAGCCATTACATCAGCAGGTCTTGTTTTACGTTATCTACTAATCTCCGTCTTGGTTTACCGATCAGTCTTTTACTGTCTGGTTTACCTACTAGTACTCTGTTTCAGATAACTATAGTATATTACGCATCTTGGGAGGTAAAAAATTGGCCTTCGGCTCGGGTGGCAATTTACACGTGCTATGGGGTCGCCATGCCTCCATGGTGCGTATACTATTTTTCCTCACACCAGCACCGAAAATACAAATTTCTCTCCAGGCGCCCGGGAGGAAAAGTGGTATTTTCGGTGCAGGTGTGGGAAAAAATTAAAAAATTGTATACTGTGCAACAAGGGCGAAAAGTGTGCGATTTCTGCGAGTACGCATTGCAGACCCAGTCGAGGCCACCTGACCGGCTCGAGGCGTGCCGAGAGGTGCCGAAACAAGGACTGCAACCAGCACGAGCGTGAACCGTCTTCCGCATGTAGTAGTCCAGGCGCCGGGTGAGATCCCGTAGCCGATTGATGTCCACGGCTACACCAAAGTTTTTCTTACGTATTTTGGGGCGCTAAACACGAATATCGAGGGTGTTTTTCCGGAAAATGATCGGAAAACGGTTTCCCGCGAATTTTCCGGAAAATTCGAATAATTTTCGATTTTTCATTTTGGAAAAAATTTTTCCGTATTTTTCAGGCATTTTTACGACGAAAATGTTCCTAGACATTTTTTCGTAAAATGCTTAGTTTCCGCGGAAAAAATTCTTTAAGTTTCTGAAAATACGCTTCTTTGCTATTTTCGACCCCACCGTAGAAGAAGCCATATAATATATATCATATTTCTCTTATTTTATGATCTTTTACTTTATATATGTATATTTTTAATTATTAGATACGAGAAATAATTATATACAAGTTTTTCTACCTTTGAGTTATTGGTTTGAGAACATTTTGGTTATATTAGCGATGAAAATGTAACACAGGATACAATCGTCCTATAGTTATGAATTGAATAATCAATTCAGAAATAATGTAATAACAACGATGAAAATAGATTACGTTAGAAAATGAACATTAATGCACTACACACGGGCCTACATACACCCGAGCGCCCGCAAGCGAGCCGAATTCACGCCCCGTAAGCGGCCCTAAATAACAGCATTAAAATCACCATTGATGAAATTTGATCTCAGCGAATTTTTTTATCATGAAAGAACACTATTAAAGTGAATATCAAAACCTACTTAAGAAGATTTTGGATCACTCATATTCGCGTACGGTGGGGTCGAAAATAGCAAAGAAGCGTATTTTCAGAAACTTAAAGAATTTTTTCCGCGGAAACTAAGCATTTTACGAAAAAATGTCTCGGAACATTTTCGTCGTAAAAATGCCTGAAAAATACGGAAAAAATTTTTCCAAAATGAAAAATCGAAAATTATTTGAATTTTCCGGAAAATTCGCGGGAAACCGTTTTCCGATCATTTCCCGGAAAAACACCCTCGATATTCGTGTTCAGCGCCCTAAAATACGTAAGAAAAACTTTGGTGTAGCCGTGGACATCAATCGGCTACGGGATCTGACCCGGCGCCTGGACTATAGTGCACTCACTATTTTTTGTCGTACCTGTACTGAAAGGATGATTTTTCAAGCATATATGAAACGGGTGGAAAGTGCGTTACTTTTTGGAAGGTTTTTTCCGGGGGTCGATAGAGAACCACTTTTCGCACGCTTTATATGCATGAAAATGTATATTTTTGGTACAGGTAGGGCAAACAAATATTTATTATAGCACACTAACCTCAAAATGCCAACTTTATTGTCGATTTTGAGGTTGTTGTGCTATAAAATATCGTATGAGACTGTTGTGGGAGGTGTTTTTCTACCTTGCTCGTGCGAAAACCCTCGAGCAAGGTAGAAAACCATCTCCCACAACAATTTCATAATATACTATTTTAACAGAGGCATAAAACGAACGTTTTCGAGCGAGTTTGGCAAAAGAGTGAAAAAATACCCATTATTTTCCGCTCCAGCGGGAGATAATAAATATTCACTCCTGCTCTTCAAAAATCGCGTAAAAATGCACAAGTGATTCTGCCCCTTCCAGAAAAAAACTCGTAAGTATTAAAACATTCTTTTAAATTTTATATATTACCTTTATATTTGCATATTTATTTATTAATTTTTTTTAAATATAACATAAATTAAAAAATAATAATTTTCATCTATTAAAATAATAATGTAGATTCTATCACTAGGTGAATATTTAATAAAATTTTGGAATTTATTGATCTCTCCGAGTTAGTGCTGATTTTTTTAAAGGAATTCGAAATAAATACACATCCTTGCAATTTAAAGGATGTGTATTTATTTCTAATTCCTTTCAAAAAATCAGCACTAACTCGGAAAGATCAATAAATTCCAAAATTTTATTAAATTTTCATCTGTATTGTACACAACTCGAAAAGCGCAATCCTTCATCCAACTCACATACATAAAAAGGCCCTATCATGACTTTGTTGAAAAATACGGTGTGAAACACGGGGAGAAAAGCTAAGTATTTTAGAGTCGGGTGAGGTGTTGTCAACACACATCTCTGTCTCGAGCACCTTCGGCTGGTGCTGAATATGTCACCCTTGCTAGAAATAGCTCATTTTCTCCCCTCGTAGTATAATGTACTATTTTTAACTTGGTAGTCACTTGGGTCTTAAAGGGTTAATCAAATAATGTAAAAACAGTCCCATGGCATCTGCCTAGAATATTTTGTCTATCCGTATATTATGTCTATACTATCTATATTTTGTCTATAATTACAAATTGAGCTATTTAAATAGTTTTTTTATAACACGTGTATTGAAAAGGCCTCTTTAACTCAAACTTCAACTCTATTAAATTTTATTCGTAACAAATTATACTGGTTCGTCAAAAATATATTGAAAAATATTTTCGCTGACACTTTCAAGCGCACACCGGGTATTGGTAGTAAACATCTGTGCAAAGTTTGGGAAAGTTATACCGCAGATTGAACGAATGGCGATATGCCATATACTAACATACACATACATACACATACACACTGGCATACATGCACACACGCACACACACATGTACGCATGCTCGCCGCACGCACGCACGCACGCACGCACGAACACACATACACACATACACACACGCACAAACACACACATATATATACATTTTTATTATTAAAAACGAGCAATAACTAACAGTAAAATATGGTTAAGACAATTAAAACATGATTAAACGAAAGTGTCCCATACTGCGGGACGGTGTCCCAAAGTAGGCGACACTTATACATGTCTTGTGTGTTGAATTGCAATTATCGTAATTGCTTAATTATAATCTAACTTTTTTAAACTGTTATCGAGTTAATACTTAGAACCTATCACAAGAGACTTGTCAAGTTAAATTTTATTAACAAAGATTTTATACACAAATAACCTAAAGTGTCTCAAACAGGGAGATTCGCTCCTACTTATTTTACTATATCATATTGGGTGAGTTACGAGTTAGCTTTTCGGTATTAATGAAAAAGAAAAACCGCTGTTAACTGCTTTAGTACACAGATTATTCAAAGAGATTTAATGCTCAATCATTTACTGAATATTAACATTAATAAAATTGATTTTAGGAATAATCAACAATGTTATAGACAATGTTATAGACTACCGTGATAAGCTAGATTAAAATGGTGCATTGATGTCTCAAAAACTTATTCAGTTCTATACTCAGTTCTTTCTGAGAATAAATATACGAAATTTTAATGAAAAATACAAATGCGTTAAAAATGTACGGTGACTACAAAATGTGATCATATCAGAAGCAGATTCAAAGTTTAAAATCGTATTTCGTTCATAAAAATAAGTTATTGTTTGATATATAAATTGTAAGAAAATTACGCCTTATTTATGAATAAGTGCAGATTTTTTAAATTAATTAATGTAAAAATTAACAATAAACTTTTCTTCAAATTTAAAAAATTTAAAAAATTAAAAATTGCATTTCTTTACCAAAAACTAATTTAAAGTAATTATAAGATACATTAATTGAAAAAAAATTGTGTAAGTCTTACGAATACATGCATATTTTTGACTTATCAAACATATAAAACGACAAAAAAAATTTAATTTTTACTAATTTAAGAAATCTCACATTTTGATCCTATAACAAAAACAAATTTTAAGGTAATCGTATAATACACCAATCAAAAGAAAATTACATGAACTTAACCAATTACAATTCTTTTATCACAAAATTCTTCAAAAAGAAAATATAAAATCTTGGTTTTCGAAAAAGCTATCGATACTAAGCTTTCTTTTTGAGCAAGTAATAAGACTGGGTGTTGTAACGGCATGCAAAAATATAAAATAATTGGTGCAATTAAAATTTTTATTTACCTTTATATTGAAAAAACACTCATAAAATTTGCGAATTTCGTATAATATTGTTATCTTCAGACAGACAAAATTTAATGCAAACACGATGGAGGAAAATGTGGATAAACGAAAAGTATTCGAGTGATGTTTATGAAAACTTTATTTAACACTTTAAATCGTAATGAAATAGAAATAAATATTTTCTCAACACGTGCGTGAAAAGGCCCTTTACAATGCTTGCAAAACGAATGGAAAATTGGGCATTCCAAGCGGCTTTGCCGGAGCGGGAGGAAATAATTACCCCCCGCTCCTGAAAAGCTCTGAAAATAATTTCGAAATTTACAATAAAACCCTATTCGGGTGGATAGGGCTTTTTCAGACTCGGAGCTCAGGGGGATGGGCGAGTTCGGGGCTATTATGCCCAGCTCAATCAGCAGCATTGTTACTGGAACATGCTAGTGATTACATTCAGTCAATTTTATTTTCAAGCTCTTTTGTAAAAACATTGTACAGACAATAGTAATCTTTTATTAAGTAAAATAATTGTACCTCCCATTCCCGCGATCCATTGTGGAAAGATGATGTTTGTACGAACTTGCAGGATCATGATGGAGCTTCCGAACTGAACGCAGTGTCGATGACAGTGAGCACCTTCGCGGTCATGCTTGACTGATAAGATAAGCTCCTTTTAAATTAGTTTAAATTATGATTCATAAATAAGCAATTATGATCAAGTTTAAGTTTGAATTGCTGACAAATAGCAGTTTTGTTAAGTGTTTTATTTTTACGACACGCAGGATAAAGTTACATCAGCTTATGTTGATTAAGGGGTAAAACCACTCTGGCTCCCGTAAATATAGTGATAACAGAGCTGTGCGTTTGTGTAAATTGACTGGCCGCGATTCATTTCTGACTCATCTGAATCGAAACTTTGAATCCGATTAATTTGAGTTCGATTCAACTTCCCGATTCAATTCTCCTGTCATACATATTAATCTATAATGTAAAAAGCTACTAACTCATTAGCGTCGAGGCGTCCAAAATGTCTCTTTCATTTTTGTGTGTATTTTTAATTAACTTATTATTGGTCCATTTGTTTGAAACTTTGTACATAAGGGAAAGAAAAAGAAAACAATAAAAATAGCGGATTTTAAAAAGAAGCTTTCTTCAAAATTTTATTTTGTAAGGAAATACTTGTTATTTTTCTTATTGGAAATCAACTATGTTGGGCGGTATTATTTTTACTTTAAAGAAAAATTGAATTGACGGGTCAAATACAAGTTGGCAATGTTAAATTTGCAGCTGAAATTTGGAAAAACTAACAAAATTATGTATTGCAAAGGAAAAGGTTTACCAAATGTGTATATTCCAGCAAGTATTTCTGAAATCTCGTAGTTTTTCGGTTCGCTGATTACGAATCCGAAATCAGAAATTCAAAATTCAAAATGGCCGATCCAATTTGGCGGTAAAAAATGAAAAATTACTGTTTTCTAGTAAAAATCGGTATCTCAGGTCAGAGATTCAAAATTAAAATGGTCAATCCAATATGACAGAAAAGAATCAAAAAATGACTCTTCTTTTTGGTGAAAATCAGTATTCATGGGTTCTTTGGGTCGCTGATTATGAATTCAATGTCAGAATTTTAAAACTCAAAATAGCCGATTTAATACGGCGGCCAATACCGATTTTCACCAAAAAACAGTTATTTATTAATTTTTTGGCCGCCGTATTGGATAGGCCATTATAAATTTTGAAATTCTGACTTTGGATTCGTAATCAGCAACTCGAAAAACGACATCGTACGAGATTTCAGAAATACTTGCTGAAATATACATATTTGGTAAACCTTTTCATATGAACTGCATAATTTATCAGTTTTTCCAAATGGCAGCTGCAAATTTAAAACCGTCATCTTGTATTTGATCCTTTAGTTCAATTTTTTCTTAAAGTTCAACCAAAACCACCCAACATAGTTGATTTCGAATAAGAAATAACGAGTATTTCCTTACAAAATAAGATTTTCAAACAAATACACTCGTTGTTAAGTTGATTAAAAATGCACGAAAAAATGAAAAAGTAATTTCGGACGTCTCGGCGCTAATGGGCTAAAATACATAGGGATATTTAAAATATTAAATTCTGTATAAATATTGAATTTAACGATATAGATTAATATAACACAGATTAGTGATTATTCATTACATTATTTTGTGTAAAAAATGGTCAAAGTGAGATATTTTTGTGACGACAGTATTATTTCGCTCGTTAATTCAATGCGTGTAAATAAAAAGCGTATTTTACATCGTATTTACATTTCTAGGAAACGTTACAACTTTATAATATATTGTATAATAATCAAGCAGATTTACCGTTATGAATAACGAAGTATCTTTTTTTTGGTCATTTAGTCTTTGCATTTGAAGTAAATATATGCTATAAAATATTTTTGCACAACTTTTTAAATACAACTAGTTAATCTGTTTCTAATTTGCATTTTAAAGCAAGAAGCTTAACGAGAGAAAGTTTTTTTTACAAGAAAAGAGACTCGTATAAAAACATTTCTATAAAACGGTGCAGATATATTAAATGAATTTATTACAATTTATTATTCGTTAAAATAAAAACCGTAGCGTGATAATACATTAATGATACTATCTTCAGAGAGACGCTTCTGATTCCCGAACATTCATAAACCCATGGACTTTATTATACTTCTCCGTCGATAGCTCACGGAGAGGCGCGCGCATTGCAAAAATTCTAATTACGGTTCACAACTTCATATCAGATTCGGCACAATGCAACTCCATCAGCCTTTCGCAATTTCGTCTTTCAAATGTAACGCGCTGTGCGGCAGCTTGCGAAGTTTGACGCGGTTATAATGAGCCAACGGCAATACAGCCGCGTTGACGCAACGCACACACATGAGTATTCGAGCAAAAGTGTCCGCGCGCGCGCGCGCAGTGCTATCCGTGAAAAATGATCGCGCACACCGGGTATGGAAAATGCTCGGATTCGCGGCTGCACGCTCGCAGGCGCACTCTCGCATGTGCAACGTAAAAGTTGGTTATTGCAATTATACGAGCGCTAGGCTCGAGTAGGCACGGTGTAGCTTGTATACCCACGCGTGCAGAGCGCATTTGGTTTTTGCCTTCTCGGTTGTAGTGTAGCATGAGGCCTTCGCTCTGCGCTTGGCGCTGGCGCCCGGGGATATTGAAATTTTATGCATTTTCATATACACTGCACTTGGTCACGGAATCAATACACGAGTGAACTTGTTCTGAAGCCATTGAAACTTTTTTCGCTCGGTGTAATTGCTGCTGTCGATGCTTGGGGAAAAGCGAGGCTTCAATGGCATTTAGAGCCTGGCTGCTTAGATTTATTTGTATTCGGCTTGGCTAATTAAAATCTTGATGATTTAGTTAGGTTTGTAAACTTAAAAGAAAATTGATAATTTTGAATGTAATAAAGTGGTACTTTGATGGCATGTTTGCGCAATGATAATACGAGTTTACATAATAATTTAACTCGAATTCATCGTCCCAATCGAGAAATACGTTTCAGAATTGATTATCTTCTTCAGGATTATTTTATTTTGAAGAAACGAGGAGTGGAAAAGTCAAAATGTAAGGAAATTGGATGACAATATGTTTGAGTTAGGAAAATAGAAGTTGGATAAGGGAGATTGAAAAATAATTAATACTATTTATTGAAGAAAAGTAATCGAATTTATCTTGTATGCTTACAACAAATAGATGCATATGCGCAATTATAAATGTAAGGCTATCAGCTATGTTTCCACGGTATTTTTAGCGTGTTAGCATTCATGCAGAAGGTACCACACACTACTTTTCAAGGAAAAAGAAAAACTGACTTTTTTTATTTTCTTATAATTGGACTTATCCACTATATGATATTCCCAAAATGAAGCGATCCTGAAAAGGAAAATGAATTCTGATGTCTATTTTTCAAATTTAGACCCACAAAAAAAACAAATAACGTTACATTACAAAATGCCATTAAAATGGCAATACAAAGTAAACCTGCATTTCATACAACAAAACATTCTTCGTTTAGGAAACTACTATAAATAAGCTACTTCAAACAGATTTATTAAACAGAAAATAAAAAATTCAACGAAAACTCAAACAAACAACCGGCATCGATCCGGCAAACAATCCTCCGCGACTAGCACCGCAGTCCGCGAGATCAATCGGCTCGGGCATGCGAGCGCGCACGGGGAATTTTATCAAACGGCCGTAAATATGGAAAAGCCAGAGCGGCGGCTTGGGCGCGGGATATACCGCGCGTAAAAAGTCACGCATGGAGAATCTCGGGGATTGCGCGCGGCCGCGCGAACGAATCGATAAAAAAGTCGCAGCGAGCGAGCGAGCCCCCGTCCGGGCTGATCTATCTGAAAGCAGCCGGCCCGGCATATCGAAACGGGTATCCAGCATGCGACGACATTAGCACGCAGCAGTGCAGCGGGCAAAAGCCAACCCCCCTTTTTATGCAGATGTGTGTTCCGCGGCTCGCGAGCACGCATGCAAAGTCGTCTCGCCCTCGCTTTGCACGTGATAACCTTCTACGTCATCTTTTCGCTGGGTCGTGTGGGTCTCTCGAGTCGAATTCGCGCTTGTGAAGGGGATTTCGTGTTTTGCTTGAATTCACGCTGTATGTTATTTAGAATTTGAATTAATAATGTAGAGCGAGGTGGGTAGGCGAGTGAATTGTCTCGTGAAACAGGAGAAATAAAATAAAAGAATAGCTTTTTTAGGTATGCCAAGATAGCGTCGTGAAGAAAAGTTAAGACTCCTGAAAAAAGGATAGCACTAACTCGGAAAACCGAGCATCTGTAAGATATATTTTAGATAACGAATGTCCAAATAAAGTATATATTCTATATATTCTGTTTTTGGACATTAATTATCTAAAAGATATCTTATATGTTATTTGGGAGTTCCTTTTTTTATAGTAGATACTCATTTCTTTGAGGAAGCTATTTCAACTTAATCTTAAAACGTGGGACCGTAACTTAAAAAAGTAAGTTAAAAGTTAAGATAGACATTTATTTTTAATAGAATCAATGTACGTTTCAGTAAATTCGACTTTCTTTCTCTTCGTGTAATTTTGAACCGGTTGATCAGAGGAAAATTATTGTACAAACTGAAACTGTTCCTATTAGTTGAAAAGAAAATTGGCTATTTTACGTAGTCTTTTGCATTACTTTATTCACGCGGCTGCTTTTCTGGAATGACAGATTATAATTCTAACTTTATTTTTCAGAAACAAATTGAGAGCACACAAATAGGTAACTAAGTGATGTAAATACAAAGTTTTCGAGGTACCACATATTCAAATAACGCAAAGGATGAGGCCTATAAGGGCCGATATCGGCCCCCAACGAGGCTGATTTCCATGTAAGCATTTATTGCAGAATTCCAAACATACTTCCTAATGCTATGTACTTTGTAAAATCTATCTATAGTAATATGTAGAATTTAGAATGAAAACCGTACCGATCCGCAAAACTGCTGGGGCGTGACATGGCTTTTTATTCGCCTTTTTTAGTTCTACGAATAATTTGATGGGGGCCGATTTCGGTCCTTAATAGAGGCCTTCATCTTTTGCAGTAAAATAGGTCATATCTTCGGAACAAGGGCGTATAAGATCCAACTTATACTTCTGCCAGTGTTAGAGTTCATTTGTAGGTCCCAGGAAACATTTTTTCAAAGCCTCATCAATATCCGTTTTCCACACGGTAATCGCTCTTCTTTTTAGTTTCTAATGGTACAGACAACATCGCACCCCCACGTTAAACTAAATTATGTGTTACATTAAACTACGAATATATTGCATTCTAAATGAGATATTTTATCAAACAAATTGTATGAAATTTACACAACATACGTAGTTTAAAATTAGTCAATATTGCTAAATAAATACTTAATTCCGGCAAATCGATTTGGATTAGACTTTAGGTGATATCTATGAGTCAAAAATGATGCCCAGCAATCATAATTTTGTTAAATGGGCTTTTTTTCTCAAAATGTTATGTATTCTACCTCAAATATAAATTAAGTCTTTATGCTAGAACAATGACCAAAAAAAACTAAAATTTTATTTGAGCTTCGCATAAAACTATTAATCTGTTTTAAAGTTATTAACAATTGAAGATATTGACTGAAAATCCTAAAAAAAGTATGTACAGTAAGCTATATCTTAAAAGCGAAGGCATATTTTCCAAAACGATGGGCGCTGGGCATCACCTTCTAGCCACCGAGAATCATCTCCCAAAGCCCGATCCAAATCGGTTTTCCGGAAAGTCTACTTAACTAGCTCACGGTCATTCCCTCCACCATTCACAACTCCACGACACCTCTGCTACCAACACCAGCGACAAAGCTCCACGCTCAACTGCATCGCCAAGCAAACTCCTGTACAAGTCTAGGTGCGGCTGCACGCGCAAAATCAAACACGCAAAAAAAACAAACTCCGCTATTTTCATTCGGAAGAAAGGCGAGCCCCCGGCGTTAGCCGATACGCTCCTTTTTTGCTCCAATCGATGTCCGCGACGGCGCAGGCGGCAGCGCGGTGATAAACTCTCCGGTGTGTAAGAGCGGAGCCGCGGCGAGACGCGGTATAATCGCCTAATTCCAGATACTTACGCGCCGGCCGAGCGTGATTGAGTATCACGCTCGTTTTAGTTTTAGAGCTGCGCCGAGCTGCTGCGCGTGTAATGCGCGGTATCGGCTCCGCGCCTTGTGATTATTGAATATGTAAACGAGGGGTAATGGGTTTTCACTTAGCGCTATCGCTAATTTGGCCGTGTCGAAAAAATTGAGAATCGTCTATGTACCGTGGAGAGTCGGCGCCGCGTGAGAATTGAATTATAGCATAAATTTGTGCGAGCTGAAGAAACGATATAGAATATATAGTTATGTAATGATTTATTTTCACTTCACAATATAAGGATACTTTTTATAGTTACATAAATTTTTTCACTCGCGGTGTACCGATAAATTTTGTAAGTTTGAATTAGCGCGCTCAGTTTTATCAAAATTTCGCGTACTTTCTGAATACATAAACTTCAGCGAATTAAAAGTTTAAAGCTGCTCAATAAAAACCAGTTGAATAATTTTTGAGGTAATTCGAGTTTTTAGTATTACATTCTTAATCTGACCTCATTTTTAACGCATTGTCGAAAGTTGATTTGCAATTTTTGAAACAGGAATATTTATAAGATACATTTTTTTAAGAAAGTCCGAGTTGCTGAAATAACAAGCATATTTTATAAATCAGATCACATTAAATGAGCTGAAATATATTATATACACGGAGAGAAATTTCTAATAAAAATTATAACAAAATTTACGGTGAAATTTACCGTAAATACCTATGAAGCTGAGACAATCCGGCTTTCCGACACTTTTTATTGATATTTGACTATAAATTTTACCGCACTGAATGGTAAAATTTACCTGATTTGAGAAAAAGAAAACAGCTGATGAAGGATAACTGAGCGTGCACAAATTTTATGTTAACTCCAATATAGATGTGTATAAATGTATTTAAGTACTAATGATACTGTTATAACAATTGGAAGAAAATTAACATTTTCAAAGTATTTCACACAAATTTTACCATCCACTTCATAGTGTAACTTTATGTGTTCCACGTTTCTATAAGTTTTTTCTAAGATTCGTATAGGAAATTTTTACTCTGCAGCAGGCAAATTGTACCCTTCAGTGCAGTAAAATTTATCGTAAATATCAATAAAAACTGTCGGAAAGTTGGAGTGTCCCAGCTTTATATAGTAATTTACGGTAATTTCGTCATAATTTATATCAGAAAATTCTCTCTGTGTATGATTAAAATCAATAAAAATACACCCATAATGTCTTTATGCACATCCGCAACCAGATAAGAGAAAATAAAGATTGCTATTACGTTTACATTTACGTGCTCTCACTAACGTTCAAATACCTATTCATTTGAAAATCATTAAAGTTTCGTAACACCAATGGGAAGTAATTCCGCGAAATAAAACTAAATACATGCACTAAAGGATCTTTTCTGCAATTCACTTACACTCCTACATAATGAACCAAACCCAAAAAAAAGGATCTTACTCCCGCTGCGATGCGTAACACTGCACAACTCCAACAGACCTACATACTACACATCCAAACCCACAGCGCTACATCTAATACACACGAGTTTGCCTTTGAAGTCCGTAAGGACTAATTACTCGCATAGCGGAATTCGCCTCCCTCCCACGAATCTCAAACATCCTCCAGGCCTGGCGTACCGAGCATACCCCGGATTTCATAACGCGCGCGCAGATTTCTAGATTACACGCCTCGTGCGGCCGTAATCCCTGGCGATTTCCGCGCGCGCGAAACGGCGGCGGCTCCTTTTTCCTGGTTTCGCCGCCTCTCCGTTTCACCTGGCCGGCCGGCCGCTCGCGACTGAGGCCGGCGATTCTCCTTTCCACTTTTATTTCGCTCGCGCGTCTCTCCTTTTATCCGGGCGTTCGCAGCGGCCGCCGCCGCCGCGGCGGAAGGCGGAGGAGCGAGCGAGCCTCTGGCACTTTTACTTTCGCCCGGGAGGTGAACACCTTTCGTTTGTAGCTTTTAAAATGGATCACTACGGTTTTCCGGATTTTTGCCCTTTTGGATTCTTTTTTCTTATTGGAGAAGCGTGGCGGATGAAGGATACGTCCTTTTACGAATGAGCCGCAGAAAATGCTTCTGGGTCTGGTGGTTTCCTTTTTGGGTTCTTGCGGCTGCGTTTTTAATCTCGTAATTATGGCTTTATAATAAGGAAATAAAAGGCTGGCGGTGGGTATCGAGTGTGGCGTGCGCGAAACAAAGAAAACGGGGATTTGTTAGTTTTACTGCACTTTTTTTTAATGTCGTTAGGCCTCGTTAGTCAGTAATACAAGAATGTGTTTGCGTTTTGGATTTTGATAATGTTATTATGAATTCTTAAGGTAAAATATATTTTTTATAAATACTTGTAAATCACTATTAACTAGCTATTGTTAAAGATTGTAAGTATTTACGTTAACTACGAGCATGTCTAATTTCAGGTTCAGCATAATTATAACAAAATATTTAATGGTATACTATTACCTGATATAGTTTTTTCAGATTACCAACGATTATAATAATCGAGTAACTAATATAACGTAGAAAACAAATATTAGTGAATGTACTAAAACCAATTTTTTAATAAAAGTGCCATTCAAATATATATATCTCTAAGATTTAATACAAATTATCGTAATTGTATACGGTAAACACTGTCACGATTTGTTGAAAATTTTAATCATTTGATAGCGATATAAACTTTGCTTTTAAATTGCAGTGCATGTATCATAATCATACAAATCTAATATTTTTATAAAATAAATGATCAAGTTATACTACACATAAAACATGCTGTGTCAGAATTGATCACGATTTTTATCAATCATCAACCAAGATTAAACGAGCAAAAGCCCATTCCTCTAGCCTAGCGTTGCAAAACACATCACTGTTTGACAGAACTCGGACAGTAAAGGGCCGTATGCATCAGTGCCAACGACTGTTACATAAGTTACTTCAATGGCAATAACATTGCTCAATAATAATGTACTTTTAGAAACACTGCAGGTAATGCACAGGAATCAATGGGTTAATGGCACTTTTTAATGGCGAATTTCACATTGTCCATAAAGTCAGGACAATTTCTGTTCACACTTACACTTGCTTCACTTATGTATTATCGCACGGCATTTGGCAATCATTTGCGAAAAAAGTTTGCCCCAATTTTTTTCCTTGAAATCGAAAATTTTGTTTACATAACTTTTAGAGCCGTGTAGGCATAAGACACTTACATAAATCTCTACATTTCAACTGTTTCGCTCGGATTGTTAAAAATGAACTAGTATAAAGTATACGTGACGTGGCGCTCAAAATGAGTTATTAGTGCATAACTCGTTTAGATGACATTTGCTAAATTCACCTGCTCACCGAAATTACAGCTGTAAAACAGCCGTAACCCGCTAATTTTCTCTATGACTCTATTGAACGCTCGCGCGCGCGCGCATTTCACCTCTAATTGATTTACGAAGAAATTACTTATACGTCCTTTGTTTTCTCGTTATCCGTTCCGGTACAGTTTGTATAACTCAACGTCAATTACCCCGTGGCGTCAGTCATAAAGACACCCAAAAAAAGAGTCGCAAAAACGAACCGGTTCGCAAGACCTGTGGTCAATGAACAAAGCTTTAAATATATAAAATCTCCGCGAAAGGTGTTCACCTTCGCTGCTGGCAAGAAGGCTTCGCATCTCGCGAATTTCGCGGTTTAATACATATACTTTTTTTTCACGAGCGTGCACAGCGCCGTAACGAAGCACTCGAGCACTTCATCGCTGGAACGAATTCCCATTGTGACAGCCGTACGGGCACGCTCGCGCACAAGAGAAAGATGAACTCCGCTGTAGCTCAACGGTGCCCTCTCGTAATCCTCCACTACAAATATACCTACTCTCTTATATGTACAACACAGAGATGCTCATCTTCGACATCGCCTCGGAGAAAAAGCGCGCAACGGTACTGCAAGAGACAAGAGCGCATCATGCCTAATTAATCCCAGATGCACGGCGATCTCGCGCGCGCGCGTCGTGTCGTGTAACTCTATATAGCGCGAGGGAATCCTTAAATAGCAAGTACAATTTTCGAACAAAGAGAGCGAGCACACGAACAACGAGCGAGAATCAGGAACTCCGGTATCTCGTTGTCTCCTCGTTTTTCTTCTTCGTCACTCTCTCTTTCTCTCTCTCATTTCGCCTTCGAAAACAAGCGTCGAGCAGCGAAATAATACCTGCGATGGCATGTACACATCAGGGGGATCGGTAAGAGACGCGCCTGCCGCTGTAGCCTTTCTCGGCCTCGCCACGTCTGGGATGCAATCGAAAAGTATAGCGTCGACGGGCTCTCTGCCGCCCGCAGCATGAGACACCATAATAAGTCCGATTTGAATGAAATCGAGATATTAGTAAAAATATGTTTTTTTATTACACTGAGAAAAAATTTTGTTAAATCTAAGTAAACGTTTCCTTGAATTGTACTAAGAAAATATTTTTTTTTGATAATAGTAAATATTTAATTATGTTTAGACTGGTATTCATCAATTCAATAAATATTTACTAAATTTAAGAAATATTTACTTTATTTAAGTAAATCTTTTCTTGGTACGATTCAAGGAAACGTTTACTTAGATTAAACAAATTTTTTTTTCAGTGTAATAATCAACTATTTAAGTGAAAAGAATATAGTATTTTTTATGTAATCATTGTACCTCACAATAACAAAGCTTTTTCTAAAGTATCAAGCATGAACATCCTTATTTAAGCAAGATAATATGACATACGTTAATTCGCAAGTCAGAAATACCTTCCAAGAACGCCGTAAGTCTAGAAAATTGACTTACGGTGTTTTCAAAAAGGAAACTTGAATTGAATATGTGTTACTAACCCGTATTTGATATACTGCTTTACTTTTTATAAACTACGTGTCTAGGTAAAATTCGACATGAGTCGTGTTTACAAAGTATTCCGACTTACGGTGTTTTCACGCACCAAAAGAAGACGTAAGTCGGGATTTACGGTGTTTATGCGAAGTAGCTGCCGACATACGTAATTTTTAAAAAGGAAACTGCGTAAACGTTTATTGGCTAAGAAGAAATGCTTATTTTTTTTTACTCCTTAATAAGATGTTATAAAGAAATTTGAAGACCAGCAAAATATTGGGCAGGTTTCACTTATATAAATGCAATTTTTCCTCAATTTTCAAAAAATTTGACTTAAGGTGTTTTATGTTGTGGACGTCAGACTCTGATCTGGTCTGTTTTGCTAGCCAGGTGTGGATATTACTGCGAACGTTTCGATTACTGCGGGTTTCATAAAAACAATAAAATGTTATTTTTAAAGCGTATTATTTCGTAAAAATTATCTATATGATTGTTTCAACATATAATATCAACATAAATGTATCATTACTTTATAAATAATTTGCATTTTAAAAGCTAAGTCTAATTCAGAAGTTGAGGTTGACACCGCAGTCATGCACTCATATGTATCCAGTGAAGATTATGTACCAAATATTGAGTTTTTGATTACTATTTGAAAATAGATGATGTTTTACTTTTACGAAATTATTTGATTTAATATATTATTATTACTTTGCCTAAAAAAAGCACTCGAATAAATATTTTAATATTAGGATATTTATTAATAGCAATCAGAATTTTTGCAGTATTTGTCTCACAGTAACACATGCATAGCCGCAGTAAAAGAAGCATCAGATACGTTTTTAAAATTACTCTATTATAAAAACTAACCAAATACCGTTCAATATTGATTTGAACAAAAATGATGACGAATATTATTTCAACTCAAAGTCGTCTTCGAAAGCCCACAGTAACCGGTACACTCACCCAATGCTAATAACAGCATCACAGCGCTCCGCAAAAAAAAAAGATCAACTTCAGGCTAAAGGGGAAGAGGGCATAACGAGTGCAGGAGGCTCGATCTCTCTCTTGTAGCTCTAAGGAGAGCGCACTACAAGCCGAGCACGAAAGAAGGAACGAGCGCTCGGTAGCCAAAACGTTACGCAAGCTCGCTGTCCCGCCGCTGCCGCTCTTACAAAACGACACAATGTCTCTCTCTCTCTCTCTGTCTCCGTTTGCCGCGTGCCCGGCGAATCGCGCAATAATGCCCCTCGCCAGCGATTTTAAGCCTCCCGTGTACTATCCCGCTGCACGATCTCTCTCATTGACACCGTCGACTATTTTTTTTCACTATACAGGGTGCAGGGCCTCACGATTTCCCCCGTATTATAGGTCTAGCGATTCTCTTTCCCGCGCTGGCGGCTCGCTTTCGTCATTCGCGAATAGCGCGTAAGTAGCGTGCAGCTTTCGCACGAAGGGCACGTACGTGTATGTATGCGTATTCTCGTAAGGCCGGCAATGACGACAATGCTTGGAAGTTGAGCAGAAAGAGGCGGAGAACGAGCAGAAGGAGTAAAACGAACGCTTGCAGCCCTCAAATGTCGAGCGCTGCAGGATCCGCTCACCTTACGTCGTGACTCGTACATGTCTTGTCTGTATATGTGTGTGTATGCAAAGGCTCGCGATCCTTTTCTTTTTATTATTCACCTTCATCGTTCGCTCGGATCTCGCTGCTCTGTATGTATCTTTGTGTCTCGCTCTTGCGAGTGTACATGTGTGCGTGTGTGTGTGTGTGTACGTCCGTGTACATTTGCGCTCGCTTGGCCGCGGCGCAAACGGAACGGGAGAGGAGAGCGCGATAGCGGCAGCGGCTTGGCGCGAGCGAGTGAGGGAAAGTGTCGGGTTATTATATGGTGTCTCGAGGTATATAAGGCTCGCCGCGGGAAAACTCAGGCAGTCAAGTGGTTGTGAGCCACGTTACAAGCGCGCGCGAACTTTACAATGAAGTTTAAGGTAAGTGCAGCGGCGACGGCAGCGGCGGTGGATATACCTGCGAATCGATTTGTGCGATCTTCTTTGTTGCGGGACTTTGTTGGAGAGATCATAAGCGTGTTTGGATTTGATTTCGGCCGTGATCGAGAGTTGTTTCGGGTTTAGTGAAGACGGCGCGTGCAACGTGTTTAACGATCGTCGCGGCTTTCCATAAATTGTGTGAGAAAGTGAAAAAAATTGGATTTTTATGGCTCTCGTGAAACTTCGCTCTTGTAGGGAATCATCGATTTCACATTGACGCGCATTTTAATGAAATTGAAACCTGGTCGATTACATGATAGAGTCGTCATGTATTATTGGTGAAATTAGTTTTAATTCATTTCTCATTTTCGAATTTTTTTTATAAAAACTAAGTTTAATAATATTTATAAATAACAATTTTTTAAATTTAAATATTAAAGTAGTTTAATTTGAAAAATGAAACAGAACAATTTTTTTAATACTTATTGAATTTTTACACAGACTAGTAAGTTATAATCATTATTAGCTTTAGTCTTTGTCAAATTATTTAATCAAAATCATCAGAATTAAAGTAAATACTTATTAACATATTTTTGGAATCGAAATTAAATTTTTATACTTTAAAATACTTAAATTAACTAAATTTTTATTCTTTAAATGTAACGTCAAACGCGAACTATAAAATATTTAAATTTGAAACCTAACATCGAGTGGTCACCAACAAAGCTTTGCATCAAACCAAATCCCGACAACGGTCAATACAATCGTACCCCAAACCGCAACACGAGATATTAAAAATTCGAGAATTTTTCTTTCCAGATCTGCTTAGTCCTCGTCGCGCTAGTAGCGCTGGCGCGCTGCGAGGAGAAAGCCGAGGAGAAGCCCCAGGAGGCCGAGAAGAAGACCGAGAAGCGCGGCATTGGCCACGCCTACGGTGACTACGGTCACCACGAGCACCACGAGCACATCAAGACCGTCGAGGTGGTCAAGAAGGTCCCGTATCCCGTCGAGCACGTCAAGCACGTACCCTACGAGGTAGTCAAGCACGTACCGGTCGAGGTCAAGGTCCCGGTGCCCCAGCCCTACACCGTAGAGAAGCACGTGCCCTACCCCGTCAAGGTTTTCGTCAAGGTGCCAGTCCATGTGCCGCAACCCTACACCGTCGAGAAGAAGATCCCCTATGAAGTCAAGGTGCCCGTAGACAAGCCCTACGAGGTCAAGATCCTCGTGCCGCAACCCTACACCGTCGAGAAGCACGTACCCGTCGAAGTGAAAGTGCCCGTACCCCAGCCCTACACCGTCGAGAAGCACGTACCCTACCCAGTGAAAGTCAAGGTCCCAGTACCCCAACCTTACGAGGTGAGATTATATACCTGTGGTCTCGGAAGGAACGGGTACATCGCTCCTCTATTGGGAAAAACTGAACTGGTTTCATACTGCTTTATTACGTAAAATAATACTCTATAAATCTTGAATATGTGATTATCACTTATAATAAGTTGAAAGTCGTTCATTTATTTAATAATTGAGCGAATCTGAACGTAGAATGTGCATATTCATATATTCAGATTTTGAGAGTATACAATGAACAATTTCAAAAGTAATCAGTTCAGAATCTCGAATAGGGGGGTGTGAAGTAGCTTCTCAGTGTTTCATACTCTCTCGTTTTACAACAATAATAAATGTTTTTCTTTTTTTCTCTCTTTCTAAAAAGGTCGTCAAACACGTACCCTATGAAGTCAAGGTTCCCGTAGACAGGCCATACCCAGTCCCAGTGCCCAAGCCCTACCCAGTCACCGTCGAGAAGCCCTACCCAGTCACCGTCGAGAAGCATGTACCCTATGAGGTCAAGGTTAGTATCACAAGCAATCAATTCCTCATCAGAGGAGTACTATTCGATAACTAAATTTCAATTTCTTTTCTCCCTCTCTCTAAAGGTACCCGTCGACAGACCGTACCCCGTCCCCGTGGAGAAGCCCTACCCAGTGCACGTAAAGGTGCCCGTGCCCAAGCCCTACATCGTCCACAAGCACGTGCCCTATGAAGTCCAGAAGCCAGTGCCCTACCCCGTCAAGGTCCCCGTCGACAGGCCCTACTACGTCGAGAAGGAGGTGCCCTACCCGGTGGAGAAGGAGGTCCCGTACCCCGTGAAGGTGCCCTACCCAGTGCCCGTCCACGTCAAGGAGCAGCACCACCACCACCAGGAGTACGAGGGTGGCTTCGAGCCCAGCAGCTACGGCGGCCACTACGAGGGTCATCACTAAGCGCCACGGCACTGTAAAAAGCAGCGGCCAACAGCGCCACGGGCTCCAGAGACAGGGGCTCGTGTTACACGGTGGACACCGCGTTGCACTTGCGCACGCGGTGTCGACCGCGCTCGACTATCACACTCTGTCTCAATATGTCTTTTCCGTTAAAATCTCATCTTAGTCTTAGCTAATTGCGAGAGTGCTTGGGATACGACGACGACGCGCCTTTTGGTTCGCGCGCATTCCTTCTTATGCTTCTTTTATTTTTATTCTACTTGTATCCGCGCGCGGCACCCGGAAGATTGTATAACCCGCCGCGAGCGTGCGATCCGTGCCGTGGGAGTACGTTGCGTCGGAGCGAAGTCGCGAAATGGGCTACGACTGGGCTCGAGCCGGACGAGATGCATGACAATGGCCGATGGATTTTTTCACATGATGGGGGATTTATTTTGGTCCCCGTTGCATGGGAATTAGCGGGAAACGTTGTCGTGACGTCTTGACTGGTTTAGAAGTGTATAGGCTCGATTTCGTCACGGAGATCCGGGACGTAATGTCTCCGCCGCGTAAGGGAATTTCACGTTTGCTTCAATAACGTCGTTCTTTCGCAATAATAGTCATATTATTACGAAGCGAATGTCGATTGGGCAAAAGCGACGGTCGCGAAAAACCGGTCTCCCGGGTGCGGGAAAATTTTCATTTTGTCAGAAAGATACAACGGAGCAAACACACCGGCAATTCTGCAGGCCAATTTTAGCGAAAGTCTTTTCGAGAGCCACTGGACTCGAGCGAGAATTCCGTCTTTCCCGCAAAGCGAATCTTTTCAATTAAAGGCAACAGAAAAAAATGCTCGCGTTCGCGCGAACCGAGAAGAAAGTCCTTATGAGCGTGTACATTTGAGAAAGAAAAGAATGATGGAAACAAAAAATTACGCACTTTTTTGGCCTGTCTTCGCGCCGCCGACGCCGCTCTCCTTTCGATTACTTCAGCAGCTAGTAGTTGTAGCGAGAGGAGATTGCGAGGCGCGCGCCAAACTCGGCTCGCTCTCGACTGTAATTTATCGTTCAACCGGTGCATGAAGTGATAGATAGCGCGAATTAACGCGATATCGCTCGCGCGCGCGCACCTAGAAATTCTCTTGTAACGCTCGCCTTTTTTTTCTCGTGTACCCCGTGTAAATAAAAGAAATACTATTCGAGGACCGCGTCGTTTTCGAGAGTTCGGGTCTTTGCTTGGTCATACGAGAGAGTTTTAAAATAAAATATAAAAAATGGAATACAACTTCCAAGACGACGCTGCGAACTGTGTATTAATAAGTGTATATGATTGCGCGATCGGGGCCGAGGCGAATGATGAAACAAAATCAAACTTTTGTACCTTGTTGATATGTACTTCTGTCACACATTTTTTGTAACTTTTATTATATTTTTTATACATGTACAAACTCAAATGTTTTTTATGCGAAAAACGAGAAACGAACCATGACTTTGCCGTGCGCTTGCGCGGCAATATTAATGCCTTCAATAATACTCGATGGAAAAATCAATGTAAAAAGAAAAAAAAAAACAACGCTGCGCGCTGAAACGAAAATTGTGAAAACGTCGCCTGGCGACGCAGCTTGTATAAAATTCGCGATAAGCGAAAGAAAAAACTTTTGTACTGCAAATAAATAAAACTCATAAAACAAGAAATACAAAACTGGTCTGCGATTTCTCTATTTCTCTCTCCCTTCTATCTCAATTTGCAAGTGAAAACTGCGTGGTGCGCGTGGAGTAAAACATAGCCACGGACACCCGGCTAATGCCAGGAATATTATTGAGTAAAAGTCGAGCGATAAGATCGATCGCAACGCAACTTATGCGTCGATGGATAGCCTCATTAGACGTATAATAATTAACGCGAAAAATACACGCGCAATTCGCGTATATATTCGCCAAGGATCATAAACAGTTCAACAACCGCGCGGTTCTCCATGCAATTCTGTAAAAATTCACCTTTCATTTCACTATCCACCTTTCATAAACATCCAAGTCATAACAAATGCATGCAGCTGAAATTCAGTCGGAGAACCGGTATTGCAAATCGATATTAACAACTTCCACTAAAAATGAAAAAAACAAAAGAAATAAAATCGGCATCAAAGTCACGGTTTCGAGGTTGCCGTCCGCGTCCTTGGAGGGTGAAAATCCTCGAGGATTTCTTTCTCCCGGCGCGTCACGCAGGAAGAACGCGCGGGCGCAGTAGGAAGGAAACGCAACATTTATCCCGCGACACTCGAATAGTCCGCTGCAGCCGAACGGAGAAAGAAACCGCGGCGCGATAACGATCTCGCGAAACTGAAACTCGAATTTCCGCCCCGGTTATATCGCGGCATAGGCGAAGAAGCGAGCCTCTATACTTTCGCGCGCGGCGTTTTCTGCCGCGGCGAGCGAATCTTAATCGTTACGAGAGCGCAATTAAGAGAGCCCACCTGATATATGTATACGCGTATACACACGGGCGCGCACCGACTCCCAAGAAAGTATTACTTTCTCTGCGCGCGAATGCGGAGTTTCTAGAGCCGCGCCGCTGCTGCTGCACTTCCATGTTTTACTCTCATTGGCGCCCGCGAGCGCGTGCGTGCGCGTGTGTGGGTAATGCAACCGTGCCCTGGCGATCTCTGTGTATGCACACGCGAGAACGAACTCGAATGTACCATTGCGATCGTGCTCGCGTTTACGCGACTTTTTTCTGCCTCTTAAGCGCTCGCTTTGTCGCGCACTCGGCCACGCTCATGTCGGCCGCTTTGCAATTTAAACGCCGAGCTTCCTTATACGTAATGCGCGCTGAATTTGAGCGTTTTGTGTGCAAATGCTCTGGTGGTGGACGGCGATGGATGTATACGCGTGTAGCGCCGAGTTAGAGACTTATTTATACACGGGTGTAAGTTTATGTTTATACGGTTTAACAACGTTGGGATAAAAAGCACGGTACAAGGTACTAATTAAATTGCTTGATGCATTAAGTGGGGAGTTCGTTTTGAAATGTAATTTTATTTTATGCGTTACGCTAATGTTATATAAATTAATTTAATGCTTACGCAATATTTGGAGTATCTTGTTGCTTTTTAAGTTTACAACGATAATTACAGGAATATTTATAACCAAATGTAATGCTTAGTGTGGAACTTTTCTTTTTTATAAAGCCAGACAACCCTGCATGTGCAATATAACGAAATAAAATGCATTTATCAACAACTAGAATCATCAAAGCCATTGCACAGTCGATCCCGGTACACCGCTTGCCAGTGCGAACCTAAAAGCGCGCCAAAAACTTTCGAAACCCAAACAAACTTTGGCCGACGAGTGCCCCAAGAAACAACAACCGGGCATATTATTAATTACGTCGCGGCCCGGCCTTTCGATGGAATTTCCTCGACTAACACCTATATACCGATCGGCGCACGTCGAGCGTAACGCAATCGCCTCGCGCGCTGCAAGTCAAAGAAGGCGACTCGCGAGACCGGTCGGTCATCTCGGAATATAAATACGTGTATGTGTGCGCCTGTGTGTGTGTGTGTGTGTGTGTGTGTGTGTGTGCGCGCACGGCAGTAGTGCAGAGAACCGCTCGCTACTTTTGTGAAAGTGAAAAAATCGCGACGAATCCGCCATGCGTGAATTACAGCCCGAGCGTCGAGGTGGACTACGGGCTGTGCGAGTGTATACACGCGCCGGGCGGTATTATAACGCATCGACTTCCTCCGAGGATCTCCCCGCGGCGCTTCCGCTTTTCTATAGATTGTGGAGGCTTCGCGCGTGTGCGAGGCACGCCAATGGTGTTGGTGGCGTGAAATTAGTATAGTGGGTTCGAGGTTTCGTTTCAGTGGAGAATTTAGATAAGTATGGTGAATAAAAACCAAAGTTGTTATACTTGTTTGATCTGCTCCAGTTTAAGGTCGCATTGATTACACAAACAATAGTTGCTGTAGCCAAAAGTGGTTTTATTTTAGTGGTTTTAATTATACGAATATAATAGTCAGTTTTGTATTTACATTGAATTGTGGAGATAGTGAAACTCTTGCATATACTACTTCGATTTATGATTTTCAAAGACCATATCACTCGGATTACAATCCCTGGTAGAAATCTAAGCTGGTTTTGAGCCAGATATTAGGTAGATTTTCTAAATTTGCTCTAATTCTGATTAAAGAAGTAGCTGGAAATCAGTCAACCCTTTAGGTCACCAGCGTGACTGCAGGCACACGCGGTGTTCACCAGCATTAAATGTTGTTATTTGATTAGAAAAGTATTTGGGACCGCACAGTCACATCTAGGAGATCAAGAAGAATATGTCAGTGTGACTTAAAGTCTAAAAGAGGGCATTTGCTTAAAATGATAACGCAAATAGTGATGCAATAACAAAAAAGCAATGCGTATAGCAGAGAGCAATGCATATGGCGCAACAGAATTTGTTTTAAAAACTAGAAGAAACTGTTTTTTTTAATTCCTTTGGTAGATACTTGTATAATAACACTCAAACTAACTAATTACCATGCTAGTTGTGAAAATTTAATTAATATAAGCGTATGAACGCGACATAATAGTTTTTTATATATCTACCTTAATAAATCATATTAAGAGCATTTTCTCTTTTGAAAACCATTCCTAAACTCCTTTTAGGCCATTTTTGAGCTAATAAACCGCTTCCCATATTTTTCTTCGATCGAAAAAGGACCTTGGGACTTAAAGAGTTAAAAACGATAAGTTTCTTAACTAATTTCTGGCTAGAATCTGCTTTATTTTCTAATTAATATGAAATTGATAAAATAAGTAAATTATATATTAATTAATAATGGAAATAATAACAGTTTAATAAAATTTGAAATAATAAGCACTTCTAATCATACTATATGAATTATTTTACTAAACTGAAGTTTAAAGTGTACATTCAATTTCTAGTAGTATTGGAGGTTAGGTTGTTTATCTACATAATGACGGGTGCATCTGAAAAGTATTATTGACGTAAAAAGTACTAAAGCTCCGAGTAAAATTAAAATCTTTATTAACGAAATATATGTTATATATAATATAAAACAATATAGGCTTGATAAATATTGTTACTTTAAAAACAATAGTAACAGAATCCTATATATTTTGAAGAATTAGTTTTTGGAGATACAGTAATCGATAAATAAATATTTGTAGCTTTATAATAAACTATTATTGTAAAAAATTATAAAAAACTTATTTTGGCATCATCACAAAATTTTTGTTGACTCACAAGGAGAGACCACAATCTCTGGGAAATGATTTTTGACCAAACTTTAAGTGGTGGTTTCTGGCACCTAAAAATGAAGCCTAGCACCCTTTATTTTGTCCAATGGGCCTTGGTTCTCGAGATATGAGATATTTTACTTCAAATATGCGTTATTTTAAAGAAAAAATGTACCCCTTCTTCGTACAGCAACTCTGCAAGGGCACTCTTAAGGGTGCTAGGCTTCATTTTTAGGTACCAGAAACCACCACTTAAAGTTTGGTCAAAAATCATGTCCCAGAGGTTGTGAACTCTTCTTGTAAGTTGTGACTAATTTTCCGAAGGGTAATAATTCATTAGCAAAATATTTTTAGTATCACATACGCACATGACTATATGCTCGTAAGTTATTATTTGTTGCAACAACATTTATTGGCGTCATACTATATTGAACATTCAAAAAAGTACGTACGTATATTATGAAAAACTAATAAATTGTAGAAGCAAAATAAAAATAGATTAGATTTGTACTCAAAATTCGTACTTGCTTAAAGCATACTCTTAACTAGATTCTAGTCAGATATTAGTTATAATCTGGCTTGATTGTAGCTTATTATCTGGATAATAGTTAATAAGCTAGCCAGACATTCTGGCTAACTTTCTACTGGGAATTCTTAACAGTTTTACTAAACAAATTATGAACAATTATTTCCTCATAAATAATTATTGCAGTATTTAAGTGAGAAATTAATTTTTTGTGTGGATTTAATGACTAATACAACCATAAATCATTTAAATTTTTCCTTTAAGCATAACTTAAAGAATCAAAATCAAATAACTAAAATCATAAAATGAAAACTAACACCATCACTAATACTAAAACCAAAAGTATGATTACAAAAAAATAAGAATTCAAATCTAAAAAATTTGTGTTAAAACTATTTTGTGAAGTGAAATTTAAAAACCTTTCATAGTGGTTTGAAATTTTACTCTGCAAAGCAGTTATAGTTATAATGATTTTGACTATGGTTTGGTTGTAATTTGTTGTTTCACTTTTAGTTTCAATGTTGGTCGTGATCTAAGTTTTCGTTTTAAGTTTTTAGTTATTTGATTTTGACTCTTTAAGGGAAGAATATACGTTTAAAGCTATTTTTTTAAATCTAGGAAATTTGTTCTTTTTATGATTATATGATTACATACATAAAAGAAGGATGTTTTACGCCTGCTTCTTCCTGCGCAACAATTTTTTGTGAAATGCAAAAAAATAATGATGAAAAAATTTTCTTTTTCAATTTATATTTATTATTACTGATGTTTAAGATTTATTAAATAATTTTTGCAATAAATTAGCTCATATTTTAATTAGAAATGTCATAAATTAACCTTTATATATTTGTTTAAGTGAAATATCTCTCTGTAATTTTGTTAAAAATCTGTCAAAATAGACGTGTACAAATTTTTCAGACCGATTCACTAAAAATTGATGCGCAGGAACTATTTTGAAGTTTCAAATTTGTAGTTTTGAGTAAATTGCATTTTGAAAATTAGTAAGAACGAATGTAAGAATTTACGTTTTTCTTAAAATAAATTGTTTCAAGAAGGTTTTACAAAATTTAAAAATTATGTATCTTTAATTATTAGCATTTCAGCTTGCATCGTATAATGTATAACTAATGTTTACTCTAGGCATAGTCCCCTTTTGGCTGGATAGTTCTCCATCTCTCACTTTCTTTTTTATGTACTTTTCCTCTTTTGTTCCGTTTTAAAAAAAGCTATGACGTGAATAGGAACTTGATTGAGTCATAAGAACACATGTTTTAAGTATTGACCAGCATGTAGAACTATCTAAAAAATTAAAAAAAAACAAAAAAAATCCCAAAAATCGGTATACTCTTCCTTTAAATGATTTAGAGGGAAGTTTCGATCATTTTTGAAATAGAGCAGATTGATTAAACAAATAACAAACTTAATAAAAAGTTTTTTATGAGTACATTTAAATTTGAATCTTTTTTAGTTTTAAGTGTATAAAAAATTAAAAGAAAAGATAAACTTTTTAATAAAAACTAATGATTATGATAAACTATCATACATGAGAAAGAAAAATATTTTAATTCGAAACTGATTATCTAGTTTAGTATTTTATATACTCTCCTGCAAAAAAGTATTAAGTAATTTTCCCATCCGTACAGTCAGTATTTAAATAAAACCAGATAATTATCCAATACACTCCTTCAAGAGTTAAACAGAGATCCATTTGAATATAAAAGCCTCCGCGTTTTCTATTTCCGGAACTAAACGCCGGAATAACCGAAGCCCACGGCAGCTCCGCCGGCGCGCGAAGACACGCGGCGTAATAAGGAAAAGTGCAAGTATACACGGGATATTCGCGCGCGACTGCCGCGGTTTCGTCATCATAATCACAATCATCATCATCATCATTATCATCATCGGTCGAGCGCTATACATATATACACTTTTCGAGCCGTACGACTGCTGCTTCCGCACTATGACAGACAAACGATCCACTCGCGTTTTTATACTTACGTGTATACCAGCTCGCTGCGCACTGGGTCTATACACATTATTCCGCGCGCTCCCGTTGCGCAACTCTCCTATAGGCGCGTGTACGTATGCATGGGACTTTCGAACTCGCAGCCGCCGCCGTCGCCACGCTGACGCTTATGGGTTTCGGTTTTGCCGAGGCGAAATTACGAATGATTGAGTGCCCGCCGAGGAATTTTCTCGTGGAATAGATTGACTGCAAGAGGAGAGTCGCGAGCGCAAGCGCACGCGTATATAAATGTACTCGATTTTGCGTACACGCGAGAGCCGTGCATTGTGAAGCGTTTAAGGTAGTTTATAAAGTTGCGTCAACCCGATGGGAAAAAGTAAAGCAGCTTCGGCTCCGTGGTTAATACCTGGTTACGGGTTATGGGGATTTAACGTTTTTGATATAACGCGCGTGTTTGTTTACGGAGTCGTTTTTTTTCCCTTATAAATCATTAACGTCTATGCGACCTAGTTGTTTGACAGGTTTCGTAAGCTTTTACATTTTCGCAACATTTGATTTCCTTTTCAAACATTGCACGATATTCTTAGATTTTCCGAGATCGATCTAACCGGGTAACTTTTAAATAGATATGTGCCCGAAAAGCCTGTATCCTATCATATAGACTTGAAATTCATAAATTTAAATGCTATATATGAAAGGTTGTTTTATATATAGAAATGGCTAGTGTAAAGTAAACTTTCGTAAGTTATTCATTCATAAGTGGAGAAGGTATCAAAAGTGTTACATAAACGTTTTAAACCAAATCCTAACCAATCTGTCGGACCTTAATCCATTTAGCCAAAATTCAAGGTGTGCTCGATGATCAATCAAACAATTTTTTGTGAAAAATGACGTATGATGGTCTGGAATCAATTCTTTCTCATTCATATAGACTATATTTTCTTAAAATAAGAAAAATTTAAAATATGTAACAAATTTTTAAAATGAAATCGTCATAAGTTAATTTTTTTCAGGGTTCATCTCTTTATTGTGCCAGCCAGATGCCTCTCCTCACATGCTTTACACGTAGAACCTCAAACTTCTGGCATACGTAGGGGTTAATAGTGTGTTGCCCCCTTATTTGTTTCAAAGTTATAAACTATCGAAGATAAGAAGGAAAGTCGAATTTTCATATTGTTTATTATTTGTTATTACTATCTTCGATTACATAGATGGTCGAGGGTCAGTGTGGCCAATAGCCGCGAGCCGTCATTTTCAAATGGCATTTTTACTATACTTTTTCAACGGTGAACCGGGAACTATTGGAATTGTACAGGCACAAATCATTACACACATCAACATCTGAACATGGCGGAACTAGCGCAATCAATCAGCGAAGAGCAAGCGCATTGGCGACATTGTCAATCGACCCTCTGTACCTTCGATAAGTTAATAACTTTGAACAAACTAATATTTTATTAGCAAACAGAGCTTAAAATAAATTCTGTCCGTCTTCTTTTGTTTTCTATTTGGTCCAATTTTATAGCGCAAATAATTGCAAAATTGTAATTAAAAGTAGATCTACCACCTCTGTTTTTATATTTTGCTACTATAAAACTCCTCAACACATAACAATCTTAAAATTAATCATTAATTGGTTATATCGCAACCCCTGAACAAGACTATATCAATGCAAAATTTGTTTGTACACAAAATAGCTTATATAAAAATAAATACCTAAATATAATGCACTTCGTTAATGGGTTGAAAAAGGTTAAAATCTATAAGAGAATAATAAAGTACAAGTAAAAAACATTCATCTCATGAAAAATTTACTTTACTGTTTGGTCAAAGCATAAAATTTTGAGTAATTGTAGTAACCTTGTTTTGGGAGTGATATATTTTCAGGTGAAAGTAAATTCTATAGCATGTTACATGTATTTTTGATAAGTTTAATTATATTTTATCCAAATATAACAGAATTTTAATTTTTAATGTAATAGAATTGACTCGGTTAAAATGGCCATAATAGAAACCTGTATATTTCTTGATATTTCGCAAGGTTTTGAGTGTCAAAATAAGTTGAATTGGGTTTCTTAAGGTTTTATTCTGTTCAAAATACATATTCTTAGTTTATCAATGCAGAAATTAAAACAAAATTATTGATCGAAATAATAATATATTAAAACCAACGTTCTTACTTAAATTTTTAAAAAATGTATCATAAATTATAACTTTAAGAGACTAAAAATTAGATCAATAATTTTCTTTTTTAAACTGCCACATTGATAATCTTAGGATATGAATTAAAAAAGGAAAAGACAATCTGATTAGACTAACCCTCAAAGCCTTGTCGTTATATCAGAAGTATAATACAGGTATTACAGGTTTCTATTATGGCCATTCAAGGTGACCTAACGACCTTTAAATTAAGAATAAAACTTTGCATTATACTTTGATAAAAATATACGTTCAATTTAATTTTTAATTTTAAGATTGTTAAGTGCCCTTAAACCTCATTAAAATCTGTTTTCCAAAGTTAAAATATAAGATGAAAAAATTAATCGTATTTTTGCAATGATTAAATACAATATATTCGTTTTACATAAATCAGAAGCATAATAATACTGCAACCGCATGGATATTCGCAAACAGAAAGGAAAGTATATAAAGTTCCGAAGGAAATGCAAACTTGGTAAAGTGCAGAAGCGCGTATCAAGAGAAAGAGAGAATATTATATAGTCGAGAAAAGAAATAGCAAGAGAATGAGAGAGAAAGAGAGAGAGAGCACCGGGAGGGTGGATAAAGTCGTTCGAGTCTTCCTTTGGCTCTGCTGAAGTGCGAGCTATCGCTTTCTCTCTCTCTCTCCCTGGGTATTAGCGCGACTGCAGCAAAGCGAAGGCAATTATCGTGGAGCGAAACTTGAACGTGGCTGTGGCGGCGGCGGCGGCTGAGCGAGTGTCGGCTGGCTGATACGACGGGTCAGGTCCCCCGGGATTCTAAGGACTCAAACGGGACTATCCCACCTCTCATCGCAGTTAATTACAGAGTCCTTCTCCGCGCTCTCCTCCTTTCGCTTCGGCAGCAGCCGCCGCCGCTTCCTCTTCCTTCCCTTTCTATGTGCCCGCGCTATCTATACCGGCATTCACGCTTCTCGCCTTCTGCACTTTTCTCCACTCTCTCTCTCTCTCTCTCTTTCTCTCTTGCTTCTATTTGGACTTTTTTATTATTATTTCTCCTTTCATATCTGCGAAATACTTACTTTATAATTGAATTTTTATTGTAAAAATAAGTGAGTTGAAAGTGTACTTTATAGTTTTTTATATCTTTTTTCTCGAGAACAATGTGAGTAATAAGGTCAGTGAAAATATATGGGATTGCTTGGATTTTAGTCATACGGTTCATTTTCGTTATATAAATAAATATGAGACTGTAAAAGATTTTAAGATAATAGAAGACTGTATCGAAGTTAAAAATATGATATTTACGAGTTAAAGGTGTCTTGCTTAAGTAGTGCACGATAGTGGGTTAATATTCAATATTATATGTGCAACCCGAAAATAAAGTAAAAAAGATGTTAGGTGTGCCCAATTACCTCTTACATCAAAATCGCCTTCATCGCTTCTTACGTTATATAAGATTTCGAGTTTTATAAAAGAAGCTGCAACACAACAGGTTATTATTTAACTGAGGGCATGTGCATTTGGCAATTATATAATGAAATTTGTGTATTGAAATGAGAGAACTTTATCTGAAGGGTTGCGTAACTCACAAAAATTTACTTTCACGCCCTATCTCAAGGTGACAGATGTAATGTATAATAATACTTAGAATATTAATACTGGTTAATTTAAAGTATTCAATATTATTAATAAATTAATGCAATCTTTTTTAATGTTGTTGTTTTTGTAACTCACATTGATCTACCTGCATATCTATTTACTTATTTTAAATAGAATAGGTAACATATTGTAAGATTTATTAAGGGGTTGTACGCATTTATGTTGGATCAAAAAATCCATCTTTGTAAAATAACATTTTTTGAAAGTACATCTTAACGTATATCTTTATCTATATCTATAGATATATGTTGAAAAATATTTCATAAAAATTTTAAGTCAATCCGACAAAAAAACTCTTTGAGTTACAGAACCCAAAGTATAGGGCATCTGGATGCCCATCTAATAAACACGTTTTTCTCAAAATACACTTTTTTCTAAAATATTGTATAGGCTTCATTCAAAGAGTTCGTCGAGAAGCTGAGGAAGAAGTAAACTCTACGAAGCGTGATATCATCGTTCTTATACTCGTTAATTTAATTAAATGGCACCTGTATTATTACCATTTAAGATAATCCTTAATGGATATCTGTTCATTTTTTTTATTGTAATTCGAAATTTTTGCACGAATAAATAAAAAGTCTCAAAAATTTCATTTGAATGATAAATACTAATGCTTAAGCGAAAAATTTTACTTTTTAAGTTGTAAGGTACTGATAAACTCTTGGTGAATCGGGTTGATTCTTTTTTAATCGGATTCGGATCGGGTACTCAAAAAATTATCGGTTTATCCGAGAAAATCAGGCTACCCGAATAAATAAAAGTAGCCTGAAAAAATCAGGTAGTAGAAAATCGCCAAATGTGCTAGTCTTCGTGGTAAATTTTCGAATGTGCTAGTCTTCGTGGCAAAATCCTGAAAAGTGCTAATATTCGTGGGAAAATTGTGAAATGTGCTAGTCTTCGCGGGGGAATGGCGAGATGTGCTAGTCTTCGTGTGAGATTATAAATATGCTACTTTTCGTGGCAAACGCCCCAAACGTGGTAGTCTTCGTAAGGACCATCGATATGTAGTTGTATATTTTCTTTTAAGGCTAGTCTTTTTTAGGTACAAGTAAAGGAAATAACTTTTTCTTATAGTTTAAAAAGTTTGTAAGCAGCAGCTTACCTGTTTTCAGTTTTTTAAGTATTAGCAAAATGTAAACTTATATACTAGGTCCTTTGCTTCTTTTTTCGTATATTATTTCACTTCCTTTTTTTATTAAATCATTATGGCTTCGAGAAATATTCGCTTGTACGCTTAGAAGCTTTCACCTCGCGGTTTTTGCGATGTGGAAAAAGGCGTAATTTTACGTAATTACCACGAACTCTTGTTATTATTTTTACTCCGAGAATCATTTAAGCACGACGTACCCTGGTTCGCTTTTCTAATTGAGTGTCTGTTTTACGTCTAATTAGAAACAAGTTTGTTTTTGTAATTGCGCGAACAGAAGCCCTCAGTTCACATTTCTTTTGAAATTGTCGGGTAAATAACAAAACTGAAGTTCAATATTTGCAGTATAGAGTTCATATCAGTGAATCAAATAATTCATATATAAAGTTTAAGGAGATGTGAAAGTGAACTAATAATAATAGTCCCTACCTTACGGAATCACATTTATATTTTATTCTCTGCAATAAATAAATATTTCTTGAAAATGCCATACTATCCCCTCCGTATTCTTACCAGGAACCTTCAGTTAAATTTTTAAAACTTTTATTATTAACTCCCGGAAAAAAGGCGTTTGAAAATATACAACAGTTAAATTTTCAAACGCATTTTTCTCCGGGAGTTAAGAATGGAAGTTTTTGAAAATTTAACTGAAGGTTCCTGGTAAGAATTCGGAGGGAACAGTATGGCGTTTTTTAAGACATATTTATTTATTACAGAGAAAAAAATATACATGTGATGCCGGTAAGGTAGGGATTATTAGTTTACTTTCACATCTCCTGTTTTCGCAGTGGTCATATTTTATGCCCTATACTTTTTTTTATTTTTCAGAATTTTCAGCACAAAAAGATAATTCAAGCCTTATTTAATATGTATCTACATAAATTATAACATAAAATTGATATTTAAACAAATTTAGTATATTTGAACGCTACTAGAATTACGGAAATCAGTATTCTATCGTTGACTATTAAGGTTAAAATTCAATAACGTTGTCAAACCGTCGCTGATATACGATTTTTATGGATTCAATTTCCTAGTAGTTTTTTGGTTATGGTTTTTTGAATTTATCAACAAATTTAACATAGAACCATACAACTTATTCTCGAATATAGATAAGACTAATGATTTCCCATAAGTAGAATGAAAATATGGATAAGTGCTGTTTCCCCTTGATTAGTCGTAAACCTGCCCTACAATTGTGCAAAGCGAATGGTAATAACATTGTTAATAATATATTTTTATTTCATAAGATAACATATATATATATATATATATAATATATATATATATAGTTTTTGATTTGGCGAAAACCCTCCTTAAATATTTGAAATTTCTATAATATAAAAGTTTTTACTACTAATAATAATCTTATTAATCCTTTCGATCACTCAAATTCGTTTTACACAGAATTTAACTAGTTCATCAAATGTAACTTGTACAGAGTAAACTATACTTTGTGTTAAGCTCAAGAATTCCTGTATTTCAATAAATTACTAGGTTCTATATGTATATCCTATTAAGAATACGTGAAAGTACTTTTCAAAATCATTTTTTTGCAACAAATATAAATAAACTTGCGATTGAAATTTCAAATAAAGGTTTATATTTATACTTATCATATTTTGAAGGACCTAAAGAAATACTTTGGTAAACATCTAATAAAATTTTTAGGAATACAACTTAGGGACTTAGCATTAAAAATATTTGTGTTTAAACAAACGTTTAAAATTCGACCAACCCAATTTAACTTTGTCAAAGAAAAAAGGTTTGAATATTTCTATTGAATGTTACAGTACCCAATGCAAGTACTGTACAACAGATTCAGATACAATATTCTGTTTGTTAATTAATATTCCATTCTCACCGCTTTCTTCTACCCTTTTCAGTTTCCATATTTAATTGTTCTATCTATTCTTTTATCAACCCGTCTTCATAATGTCGATCAACCTTTAGATTTATAATTCAATTTAATCCTTCAAAAATGCGCAAACACCCGCGAGCCCGCAGCTATTAACCGATCAATCAACATTAATATTCCACGAAAGACTTTAAATTCCCCCCCCACTCGTCTCATCCCTCTGCGCTATTTACCGCACCACATCGAAAAGAAACAAAAGACCTCATCCGATCGTTCCAATACCACAAACCCCACGCACACATCCTTCCTTCCTCACGGCGCGCGAAATCCTATAACGGCCTAGAGACCGAGCTTGCGGGCGCGTTTATCTATTTTAAGCGTTCTCTCTCTCTCCGCTCTCGCTCGGCCCCAATCATCGAGTGTCAGAGAGAGAGAGAGAGAGAGAGAGAGAGAGAGGCGCCCACACCCCCGAGCTATATATCCATTCGGCGCAGCCGTCTCCCTCCCGAGGGAATCCAAGCGAGCGAGCGAGCGAATCGTGCCGGGATTGAACGCTTGAAAATGGAATAATATCCAATAATCTCGCGGGCGCGTGCGGTGCCGCGGCCGCGGTGAAAAAAGGAGCGCTTTTATCGGCGCATCGCAGCGCGGCGGCAGCCCCCGAGAGAAAGAGAGAGAGAGAGAGTGCGAGAAGCGACGAAATTAATTATTGATTTCGGATACGCGCAGGGCGCAGAGCGAGCTTTTAATCGAGGAGACGAGCCAAGCGCTGCCTCCGCCTCTCTCACTCTCGATTCTCGACGCCCTGCGCCGCGTACCGGCATCGATGCCCCCCCCCCCCCCCGGTGCTTTTTTGCGCCGGGACGTTTCGCCGCGATGCATTCGCTGGCTTTGGCTTTGCTTGGTTGTTCCTTTTTTTGTTGCGACAGGGAAGTAGGATTTTGTATGTGCGCAAGAAGGGTTTCTTTTTTTGTTTATCGTGGTGATTGATTGGATTAAGCGCTAGTCGAAAGTGGAGTTTCATATCGAATTTATACTTTGGTTTTAGAAAGGAGAAAATATCATTCGGATTTATCTACTTATTGATTGCGCATATGCAAGATTGAAAAAGTAGCGGATTAAAGTTTGAGTTTTTGGGTCAATCTTACGGGTATTATAGGTAGGTGGATTTGCGACAGCTATCATAGTTAAGTCACTGTGATTCAACGGAATCGACGATACTTTAGTTCTTGGAAGAACGCAAAAAGATACCTGAGAATATGATGCTGTAAATTTTTACTTTTAAATGGTACATTTTTGTTTTTATTTTTGCAGTAAGTCGGTGGATTTCGAATAGTTATAATTTCTTATGAAATATTATTAAAATGTTGCCACTTTTGAGTATAAATTAAGATGTCGGCTAAGCTATAGTGTTTGCTGGGTATGCATAACAGATATCAAAGTGTATTGTGCCATTTTGACGGAATCAGTGATTTAGAAAGTAATTGATTTTGAATAAAAAATGTTTGCACCAATCTTCATTTAATTTAATCGTTTATCTATGAAAAATATTTGTCGAAAATTCTATTTTAATTAATGTAATAAAGTTTGTCTCGATGAACAATAACAAGGGGAGTGCAGTCCCACCTGTGGGAATCGATTTTCGATACGGCTTTGGGGGTGCTTTCTAGTATCCAAAAATGAAGTCCACTACCCATAGTTTGTTCCAATGGACCCTTGTTCTCGAGATATGAACTATTTTACTCTGAATATGCGTTATTTTAGTGAAGATACCTCTACTTCATACCATTGCTATTTAAGTTTTGATGCTGGAAATATGTCAATAAAGTAAATTAAAGCAAACAAAACCAGCTTTATTTTAAGCTTTGTTTCGTATAAAAATATCAACCCAATCCAAAGTTATTAACAATTGAAAATAGTAACTGAAAATGCATGAAAAATCAAAGAACTTATAAGAGATAAATTTCCTCGAATATTCATGCATTTTCGGACACATTGATGATTGATATTTGTGTACGAAACAAAGCTTAAAATAAAGCTCTTTTCGCCTACTTCTATTTACTTTTTGATCATTTTGTCCGGCATCAAAAATAACATCGTAGTGATATGAACTAGAGGTACGATTTTTCATTAAAATAATGCATATTCGAAGTAAAGTAGCTCATAGCTCGAGAACAAGATCCTGTTTGAACAAACTACGGGTATTGGGCTTCATTGTTGGGTACCTAAAAACACCTCACAACGCCTCATCGAAAATCGTTTCCCACAGGTGGGACACTCTCATTGTAAATATAACATTATACTTATTATTTTTTATTTGGATACATTTTGGTTTTTCACCTTAGCCCCACCTGCTTGACATCTTACACGTTTTCGAACGTTCGGTGAGATATCCGAGATAGGTCATCAATAAATTGTTTATTTCTGTAGCTTTCCGGAATCACTTAAGTCTATTTTTCGTACTTTCGAGATATTGAGGTTTGAAATTTAAAATCTCCATTTAAACATGTGCAAAAGAAAAGCATGGATTATGAAAAAAGGATAGTTATGGATACATTTTTTCAACTATTAATGCTTTATATGATGTATACCATTCATAAATCACTGAAAACTCAATTTTAAAAAAAAGGACTTAAATGGTTATTCTGGAAAGTCACAAATGTATTGGCACTGTTTTTTAATTCTAATTTTTCGAATAGAAAATGGCGCTAGTATAACCGCATTACGAAACCAACATTTTGTAAGAGTTGCTCTGTAGTGGAATATTTTAACACTTATTATTTATATCCAGTATACTTACATTTTTTGCAGAATACTCCTTAATACATTATTAAAGAGACATATAGAATTTGTACACAATTTATTAGGTTTTGCAAATATAGTGAAGATTGAAAAAAAAACTATTTTGAAAGCTCGATTTCTCATGCTTGAATAGAGAGCGAGAAGTGCCCGATTCACGAATTTTTATAGCAACGTACGTGATTACAGAAACATTTGTTTCGTACACGGTGGGCATACAACTTTGTTTTTATGTTGTTTCATACATTAACAATATTTGAACTAATATTACGTGATAGAACTTCTCACACTCGTTTAAAAAAATAATATGTGTAACACATGCGGTCAGGTAATTTTCAAACTCGGGCGACAACATTCACACTCGCTCGAAAAACACCTCTTTCGCGCACTAGTAGCACAATATATTATTTAAAAAAAAAATCGAATACAATTGTTAATTGTAGAAAAAGTTCTTAATATGTTGAAATTATCTATGTACTTTTATAGATAATCTAGAAAGGGAAGCTACAGAAAAGCCCAAAATCTGTTAAGCATTGAATTTTTTTTTCTTTTTTGTACGTATAATAATACTTCAAAAAGAATATGTTTGCACTAGATAAGGCCCCCCTAAGCCGATCTTAAGAGGTCGGAGTCCTACACCTTATACCCAGTTACCAAAGTAATCGATTTTTCGCTGCAATAAGTGCTAAAGAACGAATCTTCAGATCTTAAACGAAGAATTGGTTCATTTGTGAGAAATACTGTAAACTGGATCGTTAAATGTATTAATTTGTGAAGACACAAATTATCGTACAAGTTCACACCCAAACAGTTTTTATTTGTTTTAAGTAATTCGCGTTAAACTGTTTTAAAATAAAAGAAACATTAAGTAATTGGATTGCTTACTCACCGTATGGTGGATTTGGAAAAGGGTTATTATTTGACTCACTTTTGAAATTGATGTAACAGGTAAATACTATTCAACATCAATTAAATTAATAATATTTTTCTAAATATAAAAGAGATGCTTTAATTAACTTAATCTATCTCAATTTTAATGTAAACATCTGAATGGGAATTGTTAATAGGATCAGACATTTTAAGATAAATATGATTGAAATGCATGAAAGGTGTTATTTATGATGATTGCTTAAGAACAGAATAAATAATGATAATGTCTTAATTCATTTTTTTGAGAATTTATAAATTTCGTACATAACATTGCAATATTATTTGTGCTTAATTAAAAATAATATTAAATACTTCTTTTTTTAATATAGCATAGTAAATTTTTAATTAAATTAATAAATTAATTAATAATAAAACAAGAATAAATTAAAAATAATGAATAAATATGAAAATAATATGAAAACTAAATGATGAATTGTGCAAAACCTTATGATTTGGAAGGTGTTAAGGATTCAAGGAGTTCATCAGCTTTTAATGGATAATGATGATTTGACGGATGGACGTGAAGTATCTGATCTAGACCTCAAAGAATCATCTCTGGATTCTGGAAGACTTGAAATCACCTGTATTGAAGTATAACAAAACAAAAAGTTAATAAAAAGGAATTTAAAAAAAAAAAATAATGAAATAAAAATAAAAAAAAATAAAGAAAACGTATTTTATAACACCCAGGATAGATAGTCTGTAAATAAAAAGGTATAGAAGGATATAATGTTCATGAAAGTAAATGAACCATATGGATTTTACAAAATACTACGATGATTTGTTTTTATATCTTTCTATTTCTTTGAGAAAAACGTAATGTAAGAAAATTGCGTATAATGACACTTTTTGCCGAGTGATGGCAAATATAATTCATTTGCAGAAGTGGGCTGCATCGTAATCACGTTCACCTGTGATTAAATTAGTTGCGCGAATTCATGTATATTGATTTTCGATACTTATGCGATATCCTTAATCACCTCTTGTAATTCTTCCTTTGTAAACATGTGGAATTTCGTTTCTGGAGTCATGGACATAACTTCGATGTTTGTATCATTAAGCTTCTCTTCCATAACTTGCTTTAAAATCTTCAATGCAGCTTTTGTTGCTTCTTTCAGCGTCATTGACTGTTAACAATATTAAATTAGTATTTGAATTGGATCATGTGTATATGAATTTATTCTTAGAACAAGTTCACTTTATGTACATGTTCTGGTATAATTGAAATAGAATTCAAATTTAAATTTAAAGTAAATTAAGAAATAGTTTTCTGTTTATTTTTAATTTTTAAATATTTAATTTGGATGTTAAAATCAAACACTTGTTAAAAATTTTAATGTAAGGTGATGTTTAAAGCTACCCGTCACCAACAATTACGAGGACCCACTTTTTTCATTTAATTTTCAATGTTGAAGTATAAATGTCTTTCTGTAACATTGTTGTTCTTTCAATCTTGATATTTTCTCAAAGTTATCATCATAACTAAATAAAGAAAGTGGTTCCCTATATCTGACAGTAACAGAAGGTTTTAGCATCACCTTAAAATATTTATGAATATTTCAAGAATGATTTAATATAAAATAATTAAAAATTGTTTCATATAATTTGTTTTTTCTATGATAAGTATTGCAACATTGTCGTAACTTTGTCATTTAATTTCTCAGACTAGTAATTAATAATAATACCTTGTGATAAACTTCTTGAAGTGATTGCTGTGCTCCTTCACTGCCAGAACCTATAGCTTTAGCATCAAATTGAACAAAAGTTCCAGAAGGATCCATGTGAAACAGTTGTGGTCCTTTCTCGTCAATTCCAGCAAACAAAAGTGCTACACCAAATGGTCTGGACATAGCACTTCCATCATCATCACTGTCACCAAACTGAATGGCAAGATTGGACACAGCTTGAGTTGCAGATTCAACAGACATTTTTTCGTTATAGGTGAACCAGTGATTTTGGCATTCCACTCTTGCTCTATCGATCATTGTTCTTGAATCTGCCATAAGACCAGATGAGACACAACCGATGTGTTTGTCAACTTCGACAATTTTCTCAACCATAGTTGGTTCCATTAAGAAAGATGTTGTTCGCTTTTCTACAGCTAACACTACTCCTTCAGATGTACATATGCCAATTGCAGTCCAGCCAAGCTTAATAGCTTCAATCGCATATTCAACTTGGAAGAGTCTCCCTTCAGGTGAAAAAGTGTTAACACCACGATCATACTCAGAACGAGTTAGGAACATCTAAAAAATAAAATATAAATTAGTTTTCTTAAAAGTAGATACATACAGACTGAGTTTTTATATTTACTATTATTAAATTTATCAATATTTTGAGGTTAGTTTACGTTCCACATAATACAGTAAGAACTAAAAGTAGAATTATATTTATACCGTAAAGTAAACTAAATTGTGTTGCTATTGAGAAGTTATTATACGTAACATTAGAAAACAATATATAAAAGCTTATGGTTATTTTCTATTAAAATATGAAGTGACTTCTTCAGCAAGACGAGGTTAACCAACAATGACAATGCAGAACCACTGACAATTCACACTGAATTCGACATCCAAGCTCGCTCTCGCACAAATCAACAATTGCTGAATCGTTTTCAAGAAACAAATGCGTTACCTTGCTAAATTATTGAATAAAAGCAGCGACTCGGGAGAAAAAAAATAAACCGCTACACCGACTCGCGCAAACACGCAGAGTCACGGAAAGCGAAGGTATAGGTATATAGGTACGCACACCGAAGGCAGCGCCGCGTGTGTGCTGCTGCACCAACCGAGCGAAATTTCCGCGAAAACACACAAGTGGGTTGTTCGACCGGCTGCAAATGGCGTCTGCGCAAAAGGAGCCCGCACGACGGTAGGAGAGAAAAAACACACCCTCGCCTCGCGCCGCCACCGCCGCTCTGGAGAACGCCGGCGGTGCCGCACTTTTATCTCGCGATTTGGGCGATTAAACATTTTACACTCGTCGGTTAAACAAAGTGAACAAAGCGCGAACACTCGCTGTTGGCTGTTTTTAGATATATAAGTTGAGTGCGCAGAATGCGGCTGCTCGTTGTTGTGGAATGCTGAGTTGTTTTATTTAAAGTTTTACGTAAGTATGGTCAATTTGGTGGTTCAACAATATTTTGTTGCTACGGAGTTGAACAGTTATGCACCTTTTTGTCTTTTTACTGCAGAAACTGTTTTGGAGATATACCTAAGTGCGAAAAGATGGAGTCCGGTGAAAGGCTCTTCTTGTGCATTGAGAACAAAGATTGGGATACTTTGGTGACCATTCTGAAACCTAAAGACTTTTGCAGTGATATACCGAGGTAAGATGATGGTTTAATTATTAAATGTTGTATAGTTAATGTTAATTTTGTGGTTTTACAGAACACTCTGTGATTTTAATAAGCTACTGAAAGTTGCTGAACTTTTAACCGATGTGGATCTCAATCTTTCTGAAAAGATAAAAAGCATTCTTTTAAAATGTTTGGCGAATTCCTGCGTCAATGGATATCTTGAAAAAGCATACGTGCCAAATGATAATGAAGATGTTTCCGCCCATAAAAATTATTATAAATTTTTATCTCAAGCAGTTTCTAAATGGACTGAAAATGGCTCTTATCCGTTCCATATTAATTTTCCTTATGATGGTGTTGTTAGATGGACTATTAAGACCATCACAGACTATGCTTCAAATGAGAAGAGACTATCCGAAGATCAAACTGAAGTTCTGAGATTAAGTCTCCAGTTTTTGTGCAATTTTTTTACATTTGCTTTTAATATTTCAACTTCAACAAATGCAGATATAATCATGGATTACATAAAGGATCAAACTTTTAAAAATACAATAATGTAAGTAATTATAATTTAATATTTTTCATTATATCCAAATCATAACAATAAATGAGAACCTATATTTTTGTAGAAAATTAGTTGGCCATGATCGTGCTCCAATTGCGAGAGCAGCTTGTGCATATGTTCATAACATGGTTAAACAGCTGTTTAAAGAATTTTATGCAACAATTGATAAAAAGGAATTAACCGCAGAACTTATAAAGTCAACTATATCAGATATTCAAGCAGCATTAGACACAGTCATTTTATTACTGAAAGAGCCAAATTACTTAAAAGACATTTATGATGAAATAAGTATCGATGATAAATTATATTTACTTGATATCATCCATCAAGAGGTTCGATCATTTGTTTACAATGAAGAAAATAAAAGTGCATATTGGCTTCCAATAGAATCTATTGAATTCTTAGCTGACAAATTCAAAAAGAAAAGTGATTTAATTCTAAAAACAGTAGGTTCACAACTAAATAATATTGAACCGACAGAAGTTACTATTTTGATAGATATTTTGGGTGTACTGACCTCTAATCCAAATTTAGATGAATGTAAAAAGCTTCAAGAGGATAAAAGTCTTCTAATAAACTGCATTTGTAAGTATATACATAACTTATATTTTAAGAAACTTAATAATAATAAATTTATTTAAAATTTTCAGTTCTCTTAAAGTCTATTCATATGGTTGGCAAAGAATCAAATAATTGTTTTACTCCTTTACAAAAGTTAAGTGATCTTACTTTGCATACAAAGGACGACTGTTGCAATGAAGCTGAGGATCCAAAAAATCACGTTTGTAAAGGAAAAATTCAGAACCACCCTGCATTTGGCTTCAAAGCAAGTTTGATAAGAGTGATTGGGAATCTGGTTCATAAGCACGAGAAAAATCAAAACCTTGTAAATATATTAAATTAATTATTTTTATTTCAAACAAATGACTATAAGAAATATATGTCAATGTATAAAAATTTCAGGTACGAGAAAATGATGGAATTCCACTTTTACTTGACTGTTGCAATATTGATGCTAGAAATCCATGTATCCTTTTATATACAAAGAAAAATAATTTATATACGATGCTATAAAAACTTTTTTTTTTAATGCAAAGCTTATCCTTAGCATAATTTCCTTACATTGCAAATATTATCAGTAATAATCCAATGGACAACTTTAACAATTAGAAACTTAGTCGACAAGAATCCGGAGAACCAAGAGGTCATTCGCAAGAGCGTGAAAATCGGAGTCGTGAACAGCGTCGTCGTGCAAGAAATGGGCTTGACCCTGCACGACGAGGGCGAAGGCAACGCAATCGGCATAATGCCTCTGCCAAAGAAGGATTGATGCGACTCGATAGTGCTATAATAACGTGATTGATGTAATTTTATTAATCAAAGTGTATGTAAATTAAAAGAAAGCCAGAAAAAAAATACTCCATTACTGCCAAAACTAAAAAAAGGGCAAGAAAAAAAATCATCGCGCGTCATTTTTTATGTATGATAGGTACATTTGTACGACTTTTGTAATATCAATTTTTCGAATGCCGCAGGTGATCGCGTCGTTCCCTGCTTTACCTTCCGTCTGATCAGCAGAGATCTGCTTTGCGCGCGCGCGTCGATCCTTCCGCCAGTAAAGGGAGACGCGCGCGACTCGTTTTTTCGATGATAGATGTCTTTATCGTTGCAAATGAACTTCAAATAATGAATTTTTGTACATTTTTTAAACGATGCCAGTCCAGATATTATGAAAACTCTTTTAAACTCCGTTGTACTCGTAAGCGCATATGTAAACGTACGTACTATATTAAAATAAAGCTTAAAAATGCAACCAAAAAAAAGAAATCGACTACACAAGATTATTCTATACACCACGATGATCAAGATTTCGAGGATGGCTCATTTCTTCTCTTTGTCCGCATCCATCACACGCACCTTGACGGTGTTTTGATCCCGCGGCGCAAAAAGTTGAAATACGCGTATCTCGCGCGCTCGAGCGCCACATGCAGCGAACAAAGGCTAAATAAAGTAGCTTGTCTCTATCGCGGCACGCCGCAATTTACTTGCAATCCGATACGCCATTAAGGCATCAACGAGATCGCGAGATGTTACCTCGTCGTTGTTAGCATTCGCCGTTTTCTCGTTCCTTTTCTTCCTCTTTCTTTCTTTGCATCTCCCTCCGCCCTGCAGTGTATTTTTTCCGTCTCGCGCGCAGCAGCTCCAAAAGGACGAGAGAGCGCTCACACGGACTGTATATACTCTCTCGCCTCGTATAGATCATCCGATCGAAGGCAATCGTGTTCTCGAGTTTCGATCGACAAACGTGTTTTAAACGCGCTCGTGCGCCTCTTTTTTGCGCCAAATACAGAATTACGTGACACTCGCGTGAGCTCTCTCTCTCTCTCTCTCTCTCTCTCTCTGGCGAGACGCGATCGACGATCGCCTTACACCCATTTCTCTCTTATACTTATACGCTCCCACCTCCTTGATCTCACCCCCCCTTCCTCCCCCCTTGGTTATACGCGTGTATATAATGACGCTGAGATTTATTTCGTTTTATAAATGCTTGTCGCGCGCGCGAGTGCGCTGAAAAAGCGTATTCAATTAAAACGTCGGGCTGTATGTGCCGTTTACGCTGCTCTAGTATGTTATGCTGGATGATCATTTTTGCCGAGCTTATAATCCAATTCGTTTTTTGTTGTCGACGTCATTGAACTGGTTCTTTATTTTGTAGCTTCAAGTCGATGGGATAGGATAAATTGGAATAGACGTTTCGATTTTACTTGGAAAAGTAGATTTAATGTATTGCATACACGAAGTTGTTTATCGGATTTTTAGAATTTTTTAAATATTTTAATGATGCGTAAGTATAAGTTTTATGTTTAACATTTTGTTTTTCAATGTAGGGTTTACTATTTCAAAATTTGCCTGAAGAAATGTGAAAATACCAATCTTTGAAAGTAAATAGGCATTTGTCGTTTTCGGTACGGAATATGCTCTTTGAACATTTCAAAGCTTGTAATTAATATTACTATTTACATTATATAATCAAATTGTTTAAGAAATTTAAAAAAAAAATGCTGTGTACCTATAATAGTTATTAGCAATGTCGAAACTAGCCGTTTAAAAGTATAAAATTTAATATGCAATGAAATTACACAGTTATTTTGTAGTTGGTTTAAGTAGTACAAGTACAAATTTATTCAGACTATAAAAAATTCTCTAATATACTATGTCATAGAGCTATACACTCGACATATTATACATAGTAGCCCGTGAGAAATCTTTCCTTTATTATCCAGTACTGCACTTAAGGATATCTTTTCCATTTTCAATATTGAAACTTCACGCACGAGGCTATAAATTCTAAACAATAATTAAATTAATTATTTTAGCGGTCGGTTCAAGTAGTATAACCCCAAGTTGATTCGGCCTTCAAAAAAGTCTACCACATTCTGTCATAGACCTACACACTCGACATGCTACAGCAACCCGTGAGAAATTCCTTCTCGACTCTCAAAAAGCGAGCAATTACACTCCACCTATACCGTATAAGGTGACCGTATAAAAGTCCGTATTGCCGGGCTTCGATTTCGAACGAAAATTTATTCTGTCAGCACCGACCATCGAGTGACTAATTTAGATTAGCAGCGAGATAAGACCCTTTACACACGCGGAGTATTATGCACTGCCCGCAATTGAGCTTTGTACGCGCGCGCGTGCGTGCAAAATTAATGAACCGCGCCGCGAGCGCACTATCGTTTAACGGCTGTTATGATCGTCCGCGAGACTGCACCGAGCAAGCCTCGATAAGATATCAATAATGATCGCTTTATCCAGCGGGGAACAGCGACTGCCGACTACTGTCCTGTGTTAAACTGCGGATGCACTGACATAGTGTATTATGTTTGATTAGATTTGAAGTTTTGTTGATAAAAAGAATATGATTTTTACGCACAGAGAATTAGCTGATAAAAATTACCGAGAAAATTATAGTAAACATAGGGCATTCTGATTTCATGGTAAACATTAGCTTGATGAAGAGCATTATAATATTATATGTTGTATTATTTATAATAATTTTTAACGGAGAATTGTTGTGTCATTTTTATTATGTGTCATGGTAATTTGCACCATAACTTCGCAATGTCCTTTGTTAACCATGATTTTCACCTTAAGGTGATGCTAAAACCACCTGCCACCGACAAATATGAGGAATCACTTTTCTCATTTAATTTTCAATTTTTAGCAAATATCTTTATGAAACGTTATTGTCCTAATCAAAAACGACAACTTTCCAGAGAGATATTTTCTCAAATTTGAAAATTGAAGGGTTGATCATCATCTTAATTGAAGGGCCAGATGCAATAACGGGACTCCCACTTTTTTGGTGATTTCTATCTAAAATAATATTGCTCATATAAAGATACGATAAATATAATATTGACAAAATGAGCGAGTTTAACAACACTATGTTCTTTGTCTTTTTATCCGAGCATTATTTTTTGAAAGAAAAAGCATTTAAAAGCCACGTCATTGCATCCGACTCTTCAAATTTGATCAGAACTCTATCTTTTTGTAATAATTTGCAATGTAACGAAGAATATAATTCTATAGCTGAAAGGCATAACGACGTAAGTTCACTTTTATTGTTTTCGAGATTTAAAGGTTTAAAGTTTTTATTTACCATTTAAATCAGTTTTTCACATTTTCTCACATTTTCTTTCATGGCATTCTCTTATATACAGGAAATTATAACTGTACGAAATTGTGATATAATGTGAGAAACTGTAAAAAACTGTGAAAAACTATATAGAAACTGTGATAAAATTTATGAAATATTCTATATTTTTTAAAATCCTGTACCAAACGTAAGCCTAATTTCGCCATTTATCACGAAATTTCATAGTTTTACATACTTTTTCACACATTTGTCACAGTTTTTCACAGTTTGAAGTTGCCACTAGGGTTGTTATGTCGTTATGCCGGGAACCCCAGAATTACTTTATACAACTGCGTGACAAGACTCTTGATTCTTGGATAAAATATACGTATTTATTTTATTATAAATCCACCTACATTTTAACTTAGGGTAATATCGTTAAATAAATATGTAAATTGGGTTGTTTCATATTTTTTTTCTTCAGGTAATATCGTTAAATAAATATGTAAATTGGGTTGTTTCATATTTTTTTTCTTCAGGTAATATCGTTAAATAAATATGTAAATTGGGCTGTTTCATTTTTTTCTTCGGAGGTATTAGTGATTTCGACAGAGAACTTAAGCCGATTCGTCAATCTGTTTGAATTTTGCATAAAGTACGAGATTTACAAGAGTTACGGCTATCGAAAGTTTCCTTATGACGTCACGATTCATGCAATTTCAATCGCGCCACGTATGAACCATGACGACACAAGAATTTTCGAAGCGCTGTATCTTCTTTAATTTTGGTCGTATTGCAAAAATGCGAAAAGCTTACAAAGAAAGTATGCTATAATGCATCAGAATATAATATTAAAATAATTCATGAAACAACTCAATTCCAACCGCATAAAATTAAACGAAAAAGTGCGACTACGGGCCTAGTATTCTCGCGTCAGTTATCAATTTCTCTCCCAAGTATTTTCTCAATATTTACTAATTTCAGGGTACCAATTTCCTGTACCGAAAACTAAAGACACACTCTCACCTCTCAATTATACTCCCATTCCACGTCTGTATTATAACGCGTTACTCGATTCCATACAGTCGAACGAACTGAAGCTCGGCGGGCGTATACAACCGGATAATAGAGCATCCCGGACAAATAAATTGAATTAGATACGTTATGTGTGTACATCGGCGATTCAAACGCCGGCGCAGGATATGTGGTTTGCGCAATTCACTTTTTAATCGAGTGTATAGTCCATCGAGTTTTGATTGTAGTATTAATCTATTATAAATATCTGTTAGTTGCATCCCCTGCTTGGCATTATATATCTAGCTTTTTGGTTGTTATTTTATTAGATAAAACTGTTTCAGAAGGGTACGTTATTAAAATTTTTTTAATTCTTTCCTATATCATGTAATTTTTAACCCTTTGAATCCCAAGGTCTATTTTAGACTGAAAAAAAGTGGGAAGCGGATTATTAGCTCAGAAATAATCTAAAGGGAGTTTATGAATGGTCCTTAAAAGAAAAAAAAATTCTTTGTATGATTTATCGAGGTTGATATAAAAAGCTACTTATCGTGTTTTTACTCTTATATTAATTAAATGTCAACAACTAGCATGGTAATTAGTTAGTTTGAGTATTATTATCCACATAGCAGGAAACATTGCAGAAACGTTTCTTTAACATTTTTTTGAAAATTTAGGTATGTTCCAATAAAAGTTTCAAAAACGTTGCGAAAACGTTACAGAACTCTTGAAATGTCCGTTTTTGCGTTTCAAAAGAAACTTTGTAGAATCGTTTATGCGACGTTACTATCTATCTCAAGCTATTTAATATGGTACTAGGTCCTTTGTAAAAACGTTTCTACAACGTTTCAACAGAAACGTTAAAAATATTAGTAAATATAATAAGAAGGTTTTGTCGTTTTTTTCATTATTTTTTACAAAATTTAGAGCGTTTCTGTTGAAACGGTGTAGACACGTTTCTACAAAGAACCAAGTAGCATGCTAGATAGTTTGAGGTAGCCAGTAACGTCGCAGAAACAATTCTACAAGGTTTCTTTTGAAACGCAAAACCGGATATTTCAAGGGTTCTGCGACGTTTACGAAACGTTTTTGAAACTTTTATAGGAACGTATTTAAGTTTCCAAAAATACATTAGAGAAACGTTTTTGCAACGTTTCCTGCCACGTAGGCGATTATCTACTAAAAGAATTATAATAAAAAAATTTTTCTAGTTTTTAAGAACAAATGTATTCGGCCATTTTTGTTATGGTATCACTATTTGAGTTATCATTTTAAACAAAATCTTCTTATTGATGCCCTACAAGTGACTATGCGGTTCTAAATACTTTTCTAATCAATTAACAACATTTAATGCTGATCAAACCCCCGTCTACCTGCAGGTACACTTAAGACCTGAAGGGTTAACTAAAGATTATATATTCATATCGTTGAAAGATTCAAATGTTTATCGAATTCAATGCGAGATTCTTATTACAAGCGATTTTTTTTTAAATTTTCAGTGCTAATTTTTAATAAACTAATTCTATATTAACTCCTATTTGAAAGCATTCTGCTAACACACAAAACTATTAATTTATTAGCCAAAATAAAAAGAAATAGAAGTACAGTAGCTAAATTATTATTCATATTTACACTCTAAAAGTTTTAATCCATTTGAATTGTTTTCATATAAATCGACGTTCATTACTCTCGTTACATCGATCCCCATACTCCATACACAGCCAACGACGTGTTCGCGCGTAAGAATAAAAATCAGAAACTCATCTCTCGCGACTCTCGTGTAATTCGAAGCATTTCGCGCGCACATTATGTACACGGCGCACGCGCGGCCTGCATGCATAAAAACTTCCAGCGCGTTTCGATATACATATTCGGCGGCGATCGATCGCTCCTCCCTCCGATCGCCCGAGCAGTTAATTAACGCGAAATTTATCAGCTAATTACGATTGGTGATTAATCGCGGTATATTCATGGGCGTGTGTGAGGGCCGAGGAGAGTGGAAAATGACGCGATCGCGTGCGATAAATGCTCGACGATGATGATGATAATGATGATGATGATGATGATTGGTCCATCAGTCAGATGCCGTTCTCGCGTCATACTACTCGATATGGTAAACAGATGGAGACTTTGTTTACGAAACATTGTGGTACTTCACTTATATTTAATGTACCTACCAGAATTTTATAAATAGAAACTTATAATTTGTATAAATTTTAGGGTATTCGAACCATGGAATAGGATATTTCATCTTTTCAATATGTCAAAGGTATTTTTTTATGTAGATGTGTGTATAAGATTAGAGAAGGAAAAATTATCTAAATGATAATTTTTAGAACGCAAGAGAATTCTATTATTACACATTAACGAAATGAAAACTATACGAATGAAAGTCCGAAAGTTACATCCGCTCGATTTCAGTTTTGATTGAAAATTGATTAAAAAGCCAATTAAGTTGCCAAGAAGAAACCGAAATCCCTTCGCATACTCAACACGAAATTTCCCAGGTGATAAATTCATAACTAGAACGGTCGACGTGGCCCGCGGGCGCTTGTTCGTGTCTCTATGTATAATAGAGGATAGAAGTACACGTTGAATCAGCTAACACAATGGAAAATTGATTTTTTTTTAATTTAAATGAAAATAGTATAAAAATTATTGAATTTCAGTAATCATATTTCGAATGTCACTCTATGTCCGAATTTGGAAAACTTTAAGGAGGTTCTTTACTTGTACATCAGCCATATAGAAGAATAATTTGTATTACAGTTTATTAAGATTGCTGTATATTGACGATAGAATATATAAAAGAAGTATAAATGAAAAAGAAAAAAGTATTTCTGCATAATTATGACTTCATAAGCGTAAATATTATCGATTAAAAAAGAAAAAGTTACTTTAAGTGGTTAATTTCTTCAATTCATTATTCATATTTTACGTCTTAGGTCAGATTTTACTTCTGAAACAGTTTTATAAAAATTCCCTTGAAAAAAATGTCAAATTATTGATGTCTAAGAAGAAATAATTAATTGTTTATACATATATGTATCAACAATTAGCTTTTTAATTAGCACATGTGCATAAACAGTTAGTTTCTTCATCTAAGTCTTACACCTCAATAATATAAGAATTTTATTAAAGTGTTTCAGGAGTAAAATGAGACTTTAAATATAAAAAACGAATAAGGAGCGGGCGGTAAAGACTTTTGAGCTCACTACAGTGTGCGTGTGTGCATGTTACAGCGTACGGTAAAGACTTTTAATTATTAAATTAAAATTAATTAAATTATCTTATCTTTTATTTACTTGAAAAACTTTAATATATACGATAATAATTATTTCATATGTGTATGTATGTATATCTCTATGTATGTATACATGCGTGTGTATATAAATCAATGTATGAACAGGACGACAGTTGCACAGTGTCGAAAAACGGACACATCCGGTTCCGCTTGATAGACACGTAAAACTGTAAAAATGACAAAAAATACGGTGTGCACCATGGGCGATAGGCTTTTTCCGCCTTTATGTGTTTGCAGTACTTGTCTTCGGCTCGCAAAACGCAATGGATTTTATTTGCGGAATATTGTGGTTTCATATACCATAATTGTATAAATCAAAACTTATAATCTGAACAAATCTTACACAGAAAGAATGTTCTGACAAAAATTACTGTGAAAAGCATAGCAAACATCGAAAGTTCTGATAAATGGTAAATATTAACGTTATTCACCAGAATTTTCACTGTTGAGAAGGATAAATTTGACCGTGCCAATTTTTATCATTCAGCAAAGTAAACTTTCTCGTGAATTATAGCAATATTTACCTTGATTTCGACGGTATTTTTTATCAGAAAATTTTGAATGAAGAGAAATATATGAACTGGAACAGAATAGTATTTAATTTTTTCAATATTTAATAATCATTTCTTTATGTAGATGTCTTCATGTATACATAAGATTCATGAAAGAAAAGTTATCTATATGATAAATGTGATAATGTACGAGGATTTTATTATGGCGCATTAACGAAATGAAAAATCTACGTATAAAATTCCGAAAGTTACATCCGCTCGAGTTGAGTACCGGCGCTTTCTTCACGAAAATTGATTAAAAGGCCAATTAAGCTGTCAAGAAGAAACCGAACTCCCCTCACCCCTCCAACTGAAATTTCCCCGGTGATAAATCCATAAACACATCGGCTGGCGCGATGCGCGGGCACTCGTTTACCTACGCCTTCATCGTAATACAGCGCCATGCGTTCCGCGTCGAGGGCCCGCATTCCTCAATAAAAAAGAAGACGGCGCTTCTCTGATTCTCTCATTCACGCGCGCGCGCGTATACCTACTGCCATAAAAAAGGGCCATCATTGTCGGCCGATCGTACACGGGAAAAATACATTTTAAAGTCTTACGCTGCGGCGACGGGGTATTCGCTCCGAGCGTCCGATTGGTGGGGATAAAACAATCGACCGAAGCGCCCATAGTGGTGAAATAATCTATAGATCATGGAAATTTCGTCTAATAGTATGCGAGCTTGGACATAAAAAGAAGCGATCGAAGTGCCAAAAGCATGCTTAATTACGTTGAGAAGAAGACGTCATTGTACGAAGATTATACGCATTTGGGGTATAATGATTTATATTTCGAGAAAAAAGACACAATGGTAAAAATACAGGTGCCAGGCTACATTTTTAGATACAAAAAGTCACCTCCTACAGTTTCATCAAATTTCGTGACCCGAAGGGTATGGACTCTCCTTGCAAATGAGGATACCAAAATCTCTCGAAATTGAATTTTCAAAATAGGTGGCCTTATGTCGTGATGCCAAGAACTCACAGATTCAATACTTAGATTAATTTGAATTTATATTTATATCGGACTCAATTCTTTCGATTGAATTGCTTTTTATGGTAAATATATTCTATGTGTTCCCGGAATAGCGAAATAAGTCCTTTTTTTTTTTAAATTGAGTTTCGTTCGATTTTGGTATCCTTACATAGTTTTATTTAGATAAAAATGCAAAAAATCATGAACGTGTTCAAATAAGGGACCAAATCTACTATTTATGAATCTTTTTAACATTATAGTCTCAATGGAAAATAAAAACTTTAAACCTTATTATCTCAAAAACATAAAAAGTGGACTTAAGTAGTTTTTCCGGGAGTCCACAAATGTGATTGTTGTCCTATGGGTAAATAAAACAATAATTTCGCCAACAGTTCTGTAGGTCCTCCTAAACATATGGACTACCATCCGAAAGATACCTCATAATTAGGTGGACCTAGATAAATTTAACAAATTTTGTATACAAATGTGTCTTGGTCCTCCTCAATATAAGCATCATCATCTAAATTAAATAATACCTCATATTTTGGGGGCCTAATAACATTTCTACTCTTTTTACCATAAAAACAATTTATTCAAAAACATTGAATCTCGATTGAACTTAATCGATAAAGTAAACCCGGATTTAAATAAATCGAGATTTTGAACAGGATTTCATTTTTTTTTATTCAATGGTTTTGATTTATGATAACTATGAGGCTTTAAAAATTTTAGAAATTTTACAAGAGAATCGAAAAGTTTTCGTCGAAATCTGTACACCTCTGCCTTTTAAACATATAGTAAAATGCAATTAAATCAATTTCAGTTTTTTTTGTTTTCTTTAACCCTTTACTATAACCGAAGTGAAATTTAGTAATAGTCGGGGCGTCAGGGAATTCGTAGCCCGACTGCAGCCTACAGCTATCACCGAGGAGTCTAATGATAGCTTTCGAGCAGTAGAATATGCCCCTAAATTCGTTAGAATGGGTCTGGTCCGCAAGAGCGATTATTTATGCAAGAAGTGACCCAATTACGGCTCTTCTTTTACTTTTATTAAAATAACTCGCTAAATTTGGATTTATCAAAAAAAGTTACTATAATAAAGTTGTTTACAAGTAAATTTTGCATAGAATTAGTAGGTTTCGAAAGTAAAAAAAAATTATTTTTCAAATGGACGTAAAAGTAAAAGAACTCAAAAAGGTTTGCGAATTAAGAAAATACATTAAGAAGAGTTCCACTTTGCCAAGATTGCAAGTTAAGATACCTCTATGGGTACTTAAAAAGATGAGCCGGGTCCCATTTTCAAATTTCAAAATGGCGGCCTATTGCAACTATTGCTTATGCAACATTTTGGATTCGTTGTTACGTTTGTCCCTTTGGAATTTTTTCAATGCAACTGGTGGCATATTAAAGATATTAATATGTACTTTATGCATTCACAAGTAACAAATTTTAGCTTTAAAATTATCCCTTTTTTTTAAAGAAAAACGCGAGAAATGCCATTGATATGGTTATCTTCGAAGTTTGTAATATATAAGTATTGTAACTAAATGCATTGGAAAATGTTTTTAAAAAAACATGAATTAAAAAAAACGTTAGGATCCGACCAAAACTAGACTATATAGTCTAATACCTGATTTCTTTTCCCATCATTTTGGCTAACCAGTTCGGTAGAAATGACCGTGGAACAGAGCCGCGACGCGCGAATCAGCCAAATTAGTCCCCAGTGGAGCATCCAGCGTGCCACCGAACTGCCTCCCCTCACGCGCAACGCGCAAACTCGCCCTCCACCACCGCCGCGCCGTGCCGCCAAATAATTAAATTATTTGTTTAAAGAAGTTATGACGGGCCTTCATTTTTAGGCGGGTCAAAAAGATTATCACATAAGAAATAAAAAAATTCGAATACGCTTTTTATTAAATCTAATGGAACTCTTCTAATATTCATCCAACGTGTAAAACTTTTAAAACAAACAGTTTTTAATAATGAAAAATATCATTTATTAAGATTTCCATTTTTATTTTTTTATCTTTTATGCTTAAATTGTTTATAATTTTTTAAACTAATTTATTTTATATCTCCAAACTTTTACATAATAACTATAATTATATTTAATGATTTTAAAACAAGATGTTAGGGCCGAAAATATAATATTGATAAAGTTATAAATGACTGAATTTTGAGAGGGGTCTCGCACGAATTCTTCATCTTATATTTTCTACTGAAACTTTCATCTACATTTCTACCCGTACTAAATCAGAAATCGACACAATTCTTCTCAGAATTCTCTCGTCCAGTTGAACTTCCCTCTCTTCCGGTAATTAACAAATATCTCCGCTCTTAAAAGCCTAGTGCCGAAGAAAGAGGCGTTTGAAGCCGACCTTTCGCTCTCTCAACTCAGCTAAAAGCGAACCGCACTACCTACTAGGTACTGTTGCAAAAACCGCCGAAAACGAGCCGCGCGCATCGGTGGAGGCGTGAACGCTCGCGCGCGCGGAAATTCGTGAAATGAGCCCCGCCGCTTTATGGATCGTTAAAAAAGCGGCCGAATTCCACCAGAGATATATAATATACACGCATACACGACCGAAAGGCAAGAGATTCGCTTCTTCCTTCGATCGGTCACGAGCACGAGACGTAATCTTCTCGCCAAGGCGGCTTCAGCGGTGGGTACCGTATCAAGCGATGGCCCCATGGGGGGTTTCACTTTTGATTTTAATTTTGGTTTCATTATGTTATTCAAATTTAATTTTAAAGTATTGTGAACTACTTCTGAACGTTAGTAACAAAGAATTATTATGTTGATACAAAGAAAAATGCTGAGTTGTTGACTGAGCTCCGGGTGCGCATACGCAGAAGCACGTTTACAGCGTTTATCATCAATATCTTGTTTATTTAGTCGTTAGCACATAAGTATGATGATGTCATTAGATTCAGCATAAGAAAATCTTAAATTGTGTATTCTGTTTATTAATAAATATGTTTTTATATATTAGTAAGAAGTGATAAACGGTCTCGTCCCATAAGGTTATGTGTTAAAAGTGACTTAATTTGTATACTCGACGTAAAAAATATCTGGTGAATGCGTTTGAATTTTTGAAAATCCTTCAATGAAAATGCAGTATTTCAAAAAAATTCAAACGCATTCAACCAGATGTTCTCTACATCGAATGTCCAAGCTTAGTTTTTTCAATAATTTTATCGTTGACTCCAGATTTTCTTTACACAGATCAAAAGTATAATGTTGAAAGAATATTTGTACAAAATTTCTAAGACATCAATCAGTGTTTTTATAAAAAATTGATGAAGCCACCTTAGGTCGTTACAGTTTATGCGCGAGAGAAGGATCTGTAGGGGATTACAGCAAAGGTACAGTGTATAAGTGTCGAGGTGCAGGTAAGGACCGAAGGCGACAAGTAGGTCGATAAATTAGCATTCTTAATGACGCGCTAATTACGCGAGCCGTCCACGTTATAATTGCTTGATTTATATCGAGCTCGCGGTGCTTTGCTGCCTGCGCGTTGATGCATTTATGCATATAGGTATAGCCGTGTTCATTGTTTAAGTGGCATTGTATAATGGCTATACGACTACTGTTTTGAGCTGTAGGTTGTTGGTATATTGCATAAGGGAGAAAAGAAAATGATTGATTACTTAAGAAAATATTTATAAGTAAGTTATATTCAACAATCGGTAAAATTGAAATTCAATAAAAAATCAATAAAATAAAAATTTGATGAATAATTAATAAAATCTCAATAATTAACAATAAATTGATGAAAGCTAAATTTAAATAGCCATTCAAAAGTGCTCTCAGGAACAGTTTATTCAGTTTGAGGAATGTACAATAAGTGCCAATGAATTTTTGTGCCAGCGGTTTTTTTCTTACGTGATGTTATTTATTTAATTTTCTATTGGCGAGTTTATTGCAACTGTTATATGACGCACTTGTTTAATTGACCTCTTAAAGTTTTTTTATAAATTTCTAGCCATGAAAACGATCGGTTCAGAAGCGATCGAAACGTTGGCACGAAACTTTTCAATAAAAAATTATAACTCTTACAGATCAATAGTTTTTATATACCTTCTTAACTAACTTTAGATACATTTGATCTATGAATCATTCCGCAAGTTTCCGTATCATTCAATAACTAGAACCTACATCGTAATTTCTTCAATTTCCGAAAGATCGATAAAGCCATCCACGCACTCATTCGGCGCTCGCTCTAAAACGCACACCCTGCGCGCACGCAACACTCGACCGCCTCAATTTTTTACAAATCTCGCTACTAGTCGCTGATTATTCCGTATATAATAACGCGCGCGCGCAGGATTAGATTCCACGCGACTACACAGCGAGTCTCGCTCGTGCCTGCGATAGCGCGCTCGCACAAGTCCGACTCGCGCGCGTATTCCGAGCACACGCACACAGTCGCACACTCGATGTGGGCATCGGTATCTCGCTCCTGCGTCTCTCCTCGAGCGAAGAAAGAAAGGCGCGCAGAGACCGAGAGAGAGAGAGAGAGAGAGAGAGAGAGAGAGAGAGAGAGAGAGAGAGAGAGAAAAAAAGACAAATATAAGCGGAGAAACGAGGTAGGAAAGAGACGATAAGCATACGCATGCGCCGAGCAGCAGCAGCAGCAGCCGCCGAAACGAGACGAGATTTTTTGTTATCTTATTATCATCCGGTTACAGTGGCTGGCTGCTTGTGGCTAGTCTCTCTATATTATACCTGCAGTTCTGTGTGTCGCGCGCGCGCGCACGCCCCGCCGCCGCTCCTGCTATATGCATAATTTCGGAGAGCCGGTGGTCGATAGCGAGATCGTTTGCAGTTCGAGAGTCGCGAGGAAGAAAGTCCCCGCGCGCGCACGTGGGAGCCGAAGCCGAGAGACATGGTGATTACAAAGCTGCGCCACGGCGGGAAAAGCATCGAGCAGAATGAGGAAAAACGCGGCGGGCCTGGGTGGCTTGATTTACTGGTGAGTTTTCTTTTTTCTTGGGCGTCGAGCTCTTTAGCTCGAAATAATTGTCTTGCGTTGTAAATCAGGCACGTCGCGCGGCGTATTATTGGACGGCGCGTGCGGCTTATAATGGGCGAAAGAAATATCCATAAGCGTAATTACAAGGTATACAATTGTTTCGAGTGATTCATGCGCGGCCAGTTAATAAATTAACATGAGCAAGTAGCGGAAAAAACGCGTGTAGGTATATACGAGTAGGGAGAGCGGAGGGTTTTAACTGGGATAGGCATAAAAATGAGAGAGCGCAGGAGGCCTTAACGAGGCTCATCTGAGGCTGGATATGCTCGTCCTTACCTCGACAATGGGAGAGTCCAGCGAGAGCGAGTCCTTGCTTATTATAGATGAGCGTCTGATCGGTAAGCGTGTATAAGCGTGTGTGCTTGGAAGTTATTGATATATGAGAGCTCGATTGCACACTTTGAAATGACATTTTTACTTGGATATGGACAGAATTCAGGATCTTTTGACACTAGTGTCCCTGAAAATTTTGGGTTGCACTTGAAGTAGCTTTAAAAAATCATCAAAATTAGGGTTATTTTGTTTATTTTATTGACATATTATCATCAATGTTGCAAACATGGTACGATTTCTATCATTCAAAACATAGTACATACACCGTATAGTATACCGGAAACAAGTACCCTGGAGATATAACGTGAGCACACTGTATTAAAAAGCAGAAAAATTATTTTCAAATTCATATCAAGTCCTAACTCTATTGTGTCCAAAACTAGAAGTTAGCGCTCCGGGAAATACTGGTAATTGACAGCTTTCCAACTGATTTATCCAAATGATTTATCTGAAATGAAAAAACAAAAAATTTAGAAATTTTATGTGGATTTTTTTCTAAAAACAGCTTAAATGCTCAATTTTGAGCATAATTATATTATGTACATAACAAGAAGGTTGAAAAATCATTAGAAGAAAACGATTACCCAACTTAACCCATTACTATCCACTGTGTTCATCTGTGACTCCTAAAATCGACATTTCCCTAAAAAGTTACCATAGGATATATTTTTATTTAATTCTCAATCATTTGACCTAAAAAAAATATTTTTACATTCTTTGTATACGTATTTATGTCTATGATCTAAAAAGCCTAAAGTTTTTTGAGTTTGCACAAAGACAAAAATTATTTTTCAATTTTTTTGTAAGAATTTAATAGAAATATTAATTTTACAACTTAAAATAATTTTTTTCTATTATCAAACTCAAAATCTTTAGTTTTTTAGGTCACAGATATAAATACATATACAAAGAATGTAAACAAATTTTTTTAGGTCAAACGATTGAAAATTTGAAAAAATATCCTATGGTAACTGTAAAAGTGTACATTTTTCTTTTTTTGTTTTGATGATTTTTCAACTTCCTTGTTATGGAAATAATATAATAAAGCATAAAATTAGGCATTTAAACAGTTTCTAAAAAAATATGCATTCGTTAATATTTTTTAAATTTTCTTATTTAGACACCGTTTTATTCTCTTAACAAAATTTTATTTATTTCGATTTATCTGTTTTATTTTTCATATTAAGTAGATAGATATATCGTTTGGTCAAAAAGTTGTGAATTATCTTCTTATTGGAGTGTTGACTTGGACACCCTAAATAGTATTAGGTCTCCAAAGAGATTAAAAAATATTTTTCTTTTTTATAACATTGCCAATAAACTGCCCTTAAAATTACAAATATAGAGTTTAAGCCATTTTTTCAAACGTGCGGCTTTAGATTGTCAAGCAGTAGAAATTTAAAGTGAGTGCTTTTTCTCTTTGAAACTTTGAAAGTAATGCGATTGCAAAATTCAAGTACATATTCACCTATCTAAAGTGGCACTTAATTTTAAAAAAGGGTTTAATCGTTGTTTTTGATAAACTAATAGATATCTTTAATCTACTTAACTTTAGATTGATTGATTCGAAAACTTATTTTTCCACGCCTTCACCTTCTTGATTTCAAAATTTATATCCGTCATTCAATCAGGTATAACTATATACAATACACGCCTCATCGGGCTCCTCGTTATATACATTGTTTAACGGCCAAAGTCTCGAACTGGAGCGCGACACATACACACTTTACTTTATATCACGAGCGTGCATGCGCCTCCGACTCTTTCTCTCTTCCTCTCTCATTCGCGATGCCGGACTTATTTATTGTTGCTATGATTTATGAAATATTAAGCGACGACACGCGCTCTCGCCGTGGAGAAAGACATTCGCGTTCTCGACTATAAGATTCGCGTCCTCAACAAGCAGAAGTTGCACTCCGCGCGCCGCAGAGAATAGGAACTCGTGTCTTCCGTATACTAGTACAAAGGCTTCTCGCGAGGGAAAAAAGGGAGACGAGAATTGAATTGCTTTTTACTCGTAATGAAAGGATATGCGCGCGAGTGAGAGTCGTGATTGATCGTGGCTCGTTGTGCACGTATGTGCACTTTTTTTATGCTGCAGCGTAAAGGATGTGTGATCTGTGCGCGTTGCGTATTTGTATAAATGACTGGGAATCGAGATGAAATAGATCCACTTTCGAAAATTTGCATGTTTGCGTAAAGGCTCAGAGCTATCATTTTCAATGATATATAGTGGACTTCGCGATTCGATTCAATATTCGCGAAATTGAGATCGATTGACTTGCAGCGATGCAATTTGAAAAGTGTTCCGTTTCACGGTGCAAATGTTTCTGATTGAATGCGAACCTGCCCGTATGTGATTCTTCCACGCAGACAATTTTCAAGAGATTTGCATGCATTTAAATAAAGCTTTTAATAACTCACAAAATTGCCGATAATCACCGACACTCAGATGCCAAATAACATACGCCGGCGCGATTGCCCCGATAAATCTCGCAATGAACGCAGTTTAAGCGCAATCCGCTCGCAAGAGGGCAGGCAGCGAGATTCCGAGCCGAGTGCTCGCGAGAGAGCGATCACGTGCGATTTTAAGCTGCCCGCGCGCTTTCTTTTACTTCTCGTTTCGCTTTTAGTCCGCGAGCCCGAGCACATCACCTCGGCCTTTCTCCGGCGGGTGTAACAATGGCCGCGCCCTCTAATTATCGAAAAGCCGCGGCGCTTTAGAGAGACTCTTCTCTGCCGGGGCCCCTTTCTCACTCTCTCTCTCTCTCTTTCTCTTCTTTCTCGAGTGCAGTCGAGGTACGAGCGAAGGTGACTTTGTGGCCCTTCTAAAAAATTGCTCCTATTGCCCCCACACTCTCCGGGCTCCTCTACTGGGTGGTGCGAGATTATACTCGCTCTCGGTGCAAAAAACAATTCATGTCGAGCGCGCGAAAATTGCTTGGCCTCCCGAGGAGGCAGGCTGTTGGGACGGGACGACTGACCTCTCGCTGTACAACAGCACGTGCTTGAACCTTTATTGCACGGCACGGATTGTGGCTTTGCTCCTTGTACACGGGCGAGATTTCAGTTCGCTTTTGTGAATTTTACTTGAAGTTAACAAAATCTGGTTCAAGTGGATGAGTTGGTGTTAAATTTAGAAAGTATTCTTAAGGGGACGCATTATATACTAAAAACTGGCGTTTTAGCTTTTATCAGATTTTTGGTTCTATTTTTCGATCTACAAAATATTGTGTGAAACTCATGGGAGAGGTTTTTTAAAATCACCTGTTTAATTTTATTATTTTATTATGTTTATTACTTTATTATTACTTTTTATTATTATCTATTTTATTTATTTTTATTTAAAGGTTTATAAAAATTCTACCTAAAAAACTTCTCGCATGAGTTTAGCATAATCTTATTTTATATATCCAAGATAAAAAATAAAAACCGTTAAAATATCCATTTATAGGAGTGTCTCTCGTAAACTTTTTTTTTATTTATGCAGTTCAATGTTTGTCCGATTATAGAAGCAATATTAAAGGCAAACTTGAAATTTTTAGCAAATCTCCAAAACAGAATTATTATTAAAATGACTGTAGTCGAAATTATTATTGATATCGTAGAACTACGTGAAAATCTTATGCGTGCCTATTTATTAAATTTGCACGCTGGACCTATTCACAGAATAATCATACTTTGAACATTTCTTGAATGTTGATTAATTGATAATTGCTCCGGTAATCACGTCATATATTAAAGATAAGTAACAAAATTTTTATTTTTCTGCTTATATGATTATGGATTATTAAAACCAGATAATTAAAGCTGCCATCTCTCGAAATACGTTTAAACACTATTCCATAAAATACGTAAATAATATTATTAAAAGTAAAATTTTAGTTTCATTTTGAATATGGTCTCGTTAAGCTTCATTCGCTATGTGTTAAAAATTGTTACAATTATTATAATTAATTATTTTACGTCGTTATTATATTTAATTTGCTAACGTATCTTCCATTCATATGTATTACCTATAACGTCACTGCACAGCGAAGACTACGAAAAAATGTTACAAAAAAAGTAATGTACAAGATATCGGATCGAGACGGCCTTTGGGCGTAGGTCGAGTGTACACAGCCGTCTCGTCGTATTTACTAGGAAGTGCACGCATAAGTAGGCCTGTACTTGCGCGATTTGCGGCGCGATTCTCACTCGGGTTACGCCCATTCTACTCGCGGCGTGCGCTTCTCGCTCGTTCTCTCTCCCCAACCAGCGAGAAAAAGCTGCGCGCAAGGCGTTCCTCTCTCTCTCCCTTCGCACGACTGACGATGGGGGATCCCAATCCTTTCCTGTTCGATCCGTGACGCGCGTGTTGCTGCTTTTTATCGTGATGCGAGCAAATCACAATATTTTAAAACAATTATACAAGGGCAGAATCTGCTCTCCAACCATTTTTCCGTGGTAAATATTATTGGAGTTGATTGAAATTTTAATCAGAGGGTAAAGAAAATAATTTGAATATTATTTGAATTGAAGGAATTATTGAAGGATTTTTGAACTCTACATATCCATCATATTCGGAAGTATTGAATAAATCAACTTTTTTAACGAAATAATCATTTTTTTAAATGTCACTTGCGCAATATAGCGTTTTTAGATAAAGCTAGTAAAAAATTGAGTCTCTTAATTATTTGGCAGTTAAAAAACTGTTAATTAAATTTCATAAATCTTCTTCTACTTTCGTAAAACAATAGTATATTGTGCAACAAGAGGAGAATATCGGGGTTTCCTATGCGAGGACGATGATTGAGTACGAGTGGGAGTAAATTTGAAAAAAAACACGTGTAATTTTCAGTTTTGTATCCTCTTTTTAACCCAATATAGTTTGTTCAAAGCAGGGATTTTACATGTAACAAGTCTTAAAAAATTCATACATTATTAAAAAATTAATAAGAGACCTTCTTAAAATTAGTCTTTTAACAATTTTCATTTTTTATCTTTGTATTTTTAAATTATTATGACGAACCATTGAGAGAAGCAAGTATAAAGCATGAGTATACAGCACTCTAAAAAAACGTATCTTCTACAATTTTTAATAATTTTTGTGGAACTATTTTACGTATTTCTTAGATCACTTTAAAAAATTCATACATGATTTAACATAACATTTTATAGATCTTTAAAGATAAAAATGTCTAAAAGAAAAATTTTCTATACATCGTCTACTTAAAAAAATGAAACTATTAAGGTAAATTAAAGTTTTTTTAAAGAATTTAAGAAAAACAGCCCTATTTAGTCTTCCTGAGACATTAAGAATATAAGCTCTGGTTAAAATTTTAACTAGTCCCATATATATTCGTCATTGTAACATAGGTTTAAAATGCAACCTCCACATTTCCCTAACTAAAAGTGTACCAAATAAAAGTACCAAGTTAATTTAAATTTCTTTCTCTAGTAGAATAATAGAATAAACAATATCCCCTAAATTGGTGTGCAGCACCATATGCGTACACAAATATGTTTGTACAACGTGTGTACGTACAAAATCGGCATTGAATTTTCCCAGGATCAGGTTAATACGTCTCTACGCGCGGGCAAAAGGCCTAATAAACCGAAGAAAACCCTCTTAATCTAGTCGCACAATGGAAAGGTACACATACGCACAAGCCGACTGTCACATCAAGGGAGCATTTTCGAGGAAGGAAAGGACATTTCTGCGGCTCACCATCGCCGCCGGCAGTGGCATTCAAGCCGCGTGCGTGCACGGATACGTTCTCGATTCGATTCGCCCTTTTTCACCCTCCTCCCTTCTCAAGTTCATCCTCGACGACACATTATTAGAGGAGCTTTCTCCCTCTCTCTCTCTAGCTCTCTTACAGAATGTCATAGACTCTCTCTCTCTCTCTCGCTCTCTCTGTATATACGTATATAGGTATGCGCGTATCCCCTCGCGCGACATTCTTGTAAGCCGTAGTATGTATGTTTTTATTAGCGGTTTGTATTTCGAGCAGATGTTTGCCGGGGCTCACAATGCCAACTTACAAGGGCTAGCCTGTTACGGGGCATTGTTGCGCCGGAGATAATAAAAGATTGGGGTAGGCCGCGCGCGCGCGCGCCGTACAGTACTATACAGTCTAATATACAGGAGAGAAGGACGGAGGAAGCGACGAGCACGAGAGTGCGGAGGCCAATTTTAAACGAATTCCGAAACTGGTTTAAATAGGTGCTCGGGGAGGGGGGAAAGAAAGGAAACGACCGAGAAAAGCGCTCGATTTTCCGTCATCGGATCGTCTACGGGAGGTCTTTCGCGTCGTCCTCTTCTTCTTCTTCTTCGCCTTCTTCTTTTCCTTGAGAGCGGAACGAAGTATCCTGTTTTCTTGGTAAAAAGCGGGAGAGTCTCTTGAATGAAAGTTGAAAGTGGGAGGATATATACCTACCTGCGGCTCTCGGGGAGATAAAGAGCGCTGTCGATTGCTCTGATGGTTCTATTAAGTCCGAGAAAGAGAATCTTTAAGAGTACATATTTTCTTACGTTTTTGAATATCCATTTCCTCTTGTCATGGTGTAATTACTATTTTTATAAAAAGCAACAAATCTTTCATTACAATGTTCCTTTCGTTTTGAATAGTAAAGCTTGTTTAATCGCTATTTACTATCTACGTATATACATTACTTTCGTGTGTCATCATTGTAATTTTCGGATGTAGTTTATTATAAGTAGAATGTCATGAAAGTTTTATTTGTGTTTTATATAGGGTGCAAAATGTCTTTGAATATGAAAGGGAAAGATCATAAAACCACCCTTATATTAGTACCCCTCTTTTATAAGTAAGATGTAAGCATTGAAAAAAATGATTCATGTAGTACTAGGGTAGCTTGTGAGCAACATTTTTTAATATTTCATCATCTTTCTTGGTCAATTGTAAACCGTTACTTAACATTTATCATAAGAACATATTTCATAGCATAAAAAGACATTTTTGCAATCATTTCTAAAAGAACTGTATCAAGAAAAGTAAAAATATACATATTTTAAGATACTGAACGGAATTTTTTTATTGATTTTTTCTCTTCGTGGCATTGTATACAAGTTGCAATATCATGTCATGATGAAAAAGGAATTATCTAAACCGTGAACATAATATCTAAATTTGAAGATGATTAGATCTGAAATATAAAGCCCAAGGTTTTCCTTGAAACTTATAGGAATAGATACTATATTTAGCACTTTTGTTGAAAAATAATTAAATCTCGCTAATTATACTAAATATTTTTGTAAAAATGTACCAAAAGTAGGTATAATATGTTTTATTAAAAAATGTCAATTAATTTTAACTTCTAAATATGCGTGGAACAATAGCAAAATCATTATTATTACATACCTTACTAAGTGATTCGTAAAAAATGTTTCCTTTTCTAAACGACCACCGCTTATTTTGTTCCTCGTCACATAAATAGTAAAATATTCAAGGCAATGTGGGCAAAAAATCAAAAAGAAACATTGTTTTAGTATCTTGAAATGTATAAATAAAAGCTACAAATTCTTTTACTGTGACGTGTATGCGTTCTCGTTCTCTCACAATAAATTCCCCAAGAATCCCTTCATTATTTACATGACAATGTATCCTGAAACATCAAAATTTAATTATTCATCCCTTATTTGACACAGAAGCGCATACAGAATTCATCAAAACGCAAAGAGCGCCAGCATAAAATGTCTCCGGCCGCGTAAAATCGCGCGCCAGCGCGCCAGGAAACCGAACCCCAAAAATTCAGCACACCGCGGAGCTGTTAACGTTTTTATATGCCTTCGGGACATTAAGTGGTGTCCGCCATACTCGCAACTATATATGCGGCGCATAGAGTAGTAGCTGCCGGCGGCGGCCGAGCTGACCGTAAGGGATTTTACAATGGATCCACGCATTGTGGGACCCCGGCGCGGTGCACCGCCGTGCACGCTCGCTCGCGCGAGCGCGCGTGCTTTTATGTCGTGTTACCTGTCTGCTCTTGTAAAGCGTTACGCAACATCCTCCGATTTTCATTGTCCGCCGTCGTCACGAATTATACATTCATTTCAATTTATGACGCTGTATGATTTACATTCTTCTCTCTTTAGCCTGCTCTTTCTCGCTTTCGCTCTCGCTCTCTCTCTCTCTCTCTCTCTCTCTCGCGCTCTTTTTCGAGATTCCGTTTGACAAAAGGTAGCGTAGTGTCTTTATTCGAGTGAGAGCGAAAAAGAGGTCTGTGTATATATGTCGGCTATATTTTATATCACGCTAGACTATATTATGCACTTTTATTGTCATGCTCGGTACGAGGTTTAAGAATTATGCTTCGAGATAACAAATTTTATTATAGTCTCTGTTTTATTTTACAAGAGTGTTTTTTTTACTAATAAATGTTTCCGATACAATCTTGTAAATAATTTAAGGATAAATTATTTATTTGTTTTTCAATTACGATATAAATCAAATGTTAGTTATTCCAGGCTCCGGTGAAATTCGAAAAAAGTCTACACGAAGGTACAACGTAACGGCTCGTAAAAAGCATGCGCAGAGAGAGTGAGAGTGTGTGTGAGTAAGAGAGAGAGAAAGAGAGAGACGGGGGTGGATCCGTCCGAGAGTATTTAGCTCTGGTGCAGGAGGCTCGCGGTCAGCCAGACATGATTCCTGTCGTTTGTCTCCGGTTCGTTCCGACTCGTCGAAAGCGAAGAGCGCGCTCGTTCTCTCTATCTCTCTCTCTCTCTCTCTCTCGGCTATTGTCCCGCGTGGCTTTTTTCTCTCTTCGATGTGCATAACGAATCTAAAATAATGCCACGTGAACAGGCTTTTTTTCCTCCGCGATACGGGATTTTTGTTCATTGTGGAGATCGTTTTTTTTGTACGAAAATTACGTGTTATAAGTTGGGTATCATTTACGAGTACGATGAGGCATTTTGTCATTAAATTATTTTTATGTATTGTGATCTGCTTTTTCATTCATTTTATTGTATTTTCAGTGAATTCTTTTATGAATTAATTAATTATTGACGTCGTCTGGTTACTAAGCTTTAAACAAACAACATAAACTTTGTAACTGACAACGGAACACCAACTATGAATACTCGTGGATTAGAACTAACGAAGACTTTATTTGTTACTCATATCTCACAAGCCCCAAATTTACACAAACCATCGAACAAATTTAATTTCATAGTTTATATATTAAAAAATGTTTTTTACCAAAACAGGATATATGAAATCGAAGTGTTTTGAAAAAATGAGAAAGATAGCCCTGTAAGGGGTGAAACGCATTTTGTGTCCGACAAAAAATATTATTCTGATCAGTTTCTTTTGTAAAAGCACTTAAAATCATCTACATCCAGAATTACATACCTGCAGTCATTTTTTGTCAACAAAAACTATTGTATTCTTTTCTATTTAGATACTTCTTAGATAAACAAACAGATACACTTTTGTGGAGTGAATAAGGTTTCGATTTGGAAAGGATTAATTTCGATTTATAAAATCTCTTTCATTTACATCAAAAAGTATAAGAAATTTGTTCTAATTGTCTACTTAAAAATCCTACATAAGTATAACAAATAATGACATATTGAATAAAATTTAATTTGCACGTATGTTTTTCCTCAAAGAACATTAGTGAAATCATAAAAGCTCACTTTCATATCTACAATAGCTATACAATTATAGTTATCACTTCGCAAAAGACAGCGTTCAGAGTAAAATTGGTCATCAGGTGCACCCCGCATCGTCCGCTACTTCCCCCTCGACCCAATCATTGCACACCCGCAAATCCAAAAACTGCGTTTACCCACACGCGCGGCTCTCTCGTCGCAACATCGAGCATGTAGCAGTCGCGAGAAAGGGATCGTTCATACATATCGGTTCCCACAGATCGATTGCTCGCGATAGCGCCGCGTGCGTCGCCCCCAAACGCGGACGGACAGGAAGTCGTTCCTCGTTCATCGTAGGAAAAGCCGCCGCGACGCATAGGTATACTACGTACGAATGCGCGCACATATCGAGCGGCCAGATCAGGGGTGTGACGTTTAACGAGCGACCTGTTGAAGAGTTTACGATGATTCCGAGACAAAAGGACGTTTTCGGTCGTGTGTGTGCGCGTACGCGCGATAGATGACGTTTCCTGACTCGCGGACACAATGGAGAGGGGAGGAGGGGGGGAGATCCTTTCGACGCGATTAATTGGACTGCGATTGCGGGTATACGCGGACAATGCCGGCTAAATTGGCGAGCGATTTCGGTGGGCTTTACGAGTGATTAAGTAGATCCAGCAGATTGTGGGTGGTATGTAAATATCTCGCTTATCCGAAGAGCGGTTAATTGGCGTGTGCTCTTTGGTAATTAGAAACGAAAACGTGAAAATTGCTCGATTATTTTGTAGTGAGCGCAATGAAAAAGATTGTAGATAATACGTGTCTATTAAATATTTGTAGCAAAACTATATATCGATACAGGGAATTTTTTTTCTCGATAAAATATGTATTTTCGCAAATTCCCAACTAATACGCAGTTGAGGGTATGGCTACTCGCCAGCAGCAGAGAATAAATTTCGGAAGAAAAGAGGCATCGTAAAGTGCTGCGAGAAACTCATCAAACTGACATTTGCAAACGTGTAATTTCCAGTGGCGAATTCGTCTTTTCAACCCGAGAGCACCAATTTAACGACTCTATGCCGAGGAGCGCATATATATTCGCGCTCTCTTAGCCTCCAGTCGAGAAAATAAGCCCAAATAAACCGTACGCATATACGTATATTCGAGGGAGGTCCACTCGATGATTTCCCACACCCGAGGCCCACGCACTCGTTCAAAATGACGAAAAAGCGCGAGGCACCATCACCATCAGAAGGAAAAAAAACAACGTAGCCAAGTCAATGGGAACTCTCTCTCTCTCTCTCTCTTCGACGAATCGCGCGATACGTCCAAGGAGAAAAGGAGCGGGGCCCCACCGATAAGCGGGAGGGGCCTCACCAGCTCACACGGACACACACGGGCATAAAAAACGAAGGCCCCCCGCGCGCAGCCACGGAGAAACGCCATTAATTACATATCATTACGCATAATCGCGAGCCGTACGTCTCGGTCTTTAGGGAGCGAGACTACATATATATACACACACCGCTGAGCGCGAGCGAAATTCGTCGCTTCGCGCAGCTCCGACGCCGAGGGTCCGTGCCTATCTGCGCGCGAGCGGGGATACCTATACGGCCTTCTTTTTTACTCTCCTCGAGCTCTCGCCCCGAGAGATTTTTGTTTTCTGGAGGATGGTATATAGGTGTATATGCGCATAAGTGGCAGGTTGTGGCCGGCCGCGTCGTCGCCGTGTGTGGCGCTTTCGACGCGCGAGCCTCGATTAGCTTATTTCTGGATATAAATAACGGGATAGCGTGCCTTCTTCCTTCGATTTTTGGTTTTGTTTTCCGGTGATAGACTCGTTGGGATAGGCGAGAGCCGAGTCCGAGGCAGCTGGGAATTTTGCGATAGACGGAGCGAGGTATCGTTGCGCCGTCGCCACGCCGGACAATGGCTGCTGACATTGAGCGCGCGACCGCAGCGGCCGAAGCTGGGCCGAGATAAGATATGCAAAGAGTGACGTGGACGTGATCGCGTGTATAGACGAGTTTCGCTCCTAGGCGCGAGAGCCGATGATTAAGATGCGAGCTGTTTTGTTGGAGGTGTCGTTTCGAGCGATAATTGCGCGCGAGTGTTGCGGCAGGCGCGAGCTTCTGGTTTTGCGGAATACGAACGAAAATTGAATGGGTACAAAGGAGCTCATGAATATTGGAGAATAATTTTCTAATATTTTAGAAGATTGCAGGGTAGTCTTATATGAGACAGTCCAGTTTCAGCTAACATGTGTGTAATATTGATCTCGTGAAAATTAAGAGCGTTTGAGAATACTTATAAAATTCAATTACATATATTTTATCATGTTTTATAAGCATACACAGTAAAAACAAAAATTTATTATCACTGACCAACTCACGCGATTAATCGGAATATATCAAGAAAGCATAATACGAAATTCGTTTAGACATAAAATGAGAGGCATAATTTAACTTTGTGCGAGAATACGACGGGACCCGCAAAAAAAAGACGCGCGGCGCGCGTTCCATTTCTCTAAGCTAATCCTCTCCTCTCCTCCCTCCCGCGCTTGCATAAATATTCATCATTATTTCCGCCGAGTGCCACCTAAGGAGCCATTACAGGAGAACGGCACGCCAAAAAAAGGAAGCCAGCACGAATTATAAATAAGAAAGACGCGAGATAGAAATAAGAAAAAGCCGCGATCGTGGACCACTATACAGATCGAGAAAGTAGAATAAGAAATGATACATAATACACAGTCGCAAGGAGGCGCGAAATTCGAATTTGAAAGCGGTCCTCGTTACGAGTGCATATATCATCGGTTCCGCGTGCTCGCCCGGGACTTTCGTAAATAGAGACGTGTGGTGGTGCGCGCGAGCACTCGCCAGCATAGCTGTTAAGCCGATGTAAACGGGCGCTCTTATAAACCCAAGCGAGACGGGCAGAGAAAGAGAAAACACAGTAGTAGTAGTAGTATATAGTAGCCCATGGCTAGCTTTCCGCTCGGACCTATATACCCTGCATGCGCACTATATTCAGAAAAAAAGAGCGACACGCACATACGCGCACACCACCACCCAGGCAAGAGCGAGAGAGAGAGAGAGAGAGAGAGAAAGAGAGAGATGCAGAATGGAAGAGTGAAAGAATGAAAAGACGAAAGAAAAAGAGAGCGATACGAGGAGAGGGAAGGAAAAAGAAAAAGCGAGCCTGCGAGCCGAGAGCCAAGAGCCGCGCGGAGCGAGCGAGCGAGCGAGAAGGAAGAGAAGGAGAGAGAGAGAAAGAGAGAGAGAGAGAGAGAGGTAGGATCGCGTAGAGGTAACATCGTAGAGAGGCTGGGACCTGATCCCAAAGGTAGGAGCACTTGGTCGGTAAGGCCAGTCCATCGCGGGCCCTCCTCTCGTTCGAACGAACGAACGAACGCACGGCACGGCTCGCGCCGCGCTTCTATATACTCCTGCACGGCAGTCCATGTGCCGGCGCCGCCGAATGCTTTCAGTTCGTCGCAACACTTTACACGGCCAACATGCTGTGCGAACCGCGTGACAGGACCGGAGCTGCTGGCTGAACACTCTTTGCCCGGCGTTCCCGCCGAGAGACCCACGACAATTTCACTTTGCGACTGTCGCGATCGCTTTTCATTTCCGGGCAGAAATGTCAAAACACGCCGGCTCTGGCTAATGAAGGTCCTCGTCGCGCCTGACACCTGCTCTACACGCTTCACTTACCGTCCAATCGCCGACGACAGAGGGAAATCCTCAACGAGCGCGCGAGTGCTCCAAGGAAAGTCAACCGATCAACGACGACACGTGTACAGGGGGTGTGCGCGTGTACATAAGTGTGGAAAAAAGTGGAGTGTGCAAGTGTGCCGAAGGACGATGTCGAGTGATAAAGGGGAAGGGCGCGAACGAGTGGCCGCGGATCGAGCGCCGGCGACAGGTTAGCGCTCGGGGGGAGAGAGAAAATCCCCGCAGGTGCAGGCGATAAGCCGCGGTAGCAGCAGCTGCGCCCGGCGAAAAACCGCCCGCCGGTTATCGCAGCGGTCCGACGTACGCGCGAGGACGCGCGATAAGCCTCGGCCGAAGCAGACGACGCGGACGCGAGGAGGTGTAATTGCGATAAGAGGCCGCGCGGCGCGGGACTAATTATTGCCGAGTTCTGGATGGGTTTGTGGAAGTGAGAGTGATCATCGAAAATACAGGTGTGTCCGTACAATCGAAGGTGACGCGTCGCTCGTCGATCATCCTCGCGCGCAAAATTATCCGCCGATTATTATACGGAGTCGTGCGCACGTGCCGGACGCGACGGTTGCGGCGTCGCAGCAACCGGTTGGCGCACATACGCGCATAACTCGCGAACGAGGCGAGAAAGAGGATTCGCGCGAGAGGGATTAGTCCTTCCGGTTCGCTGGTCCTCGGCTGCAGCAGCAGCAGGACGACAAAGGTGCGACGCAGACAAGAGGGGAGAGAGACGACTGCGCGCTCCGCCGGTATCGGATTCCGCGCGGGGGACGCCCCCCGTCTCTGTCTTCCCTGATTCCCCGGACCGCAGCCTGGAATCCAGAGAGTCCGTCCGGCTCCTTGATTCCTCTTTTGCTTGTTTTTGGGCCGGCTGGTACTGTGTGTACGTTCCGATGGAGAAGAGTGTGTAACGGAGTTTGGTGACAAGTGAAGTAAGATTTTGACTCGTCGTCGAGTGCCAGGGAAATCGGTTGTAGTTGTATTATATATATTGTATATATATTGGGGTCTGGGAGAGTGTGAAAAATTGTGTGCGCGAGGAATGTGCGAGGAGAAGAGGAGGCGGAGGACGAAGCGGACGAGCTTGTGAGGGGCGCTTGCGGCCCGCAGCAGCAGTAGCCGGGGCCCGACGATTAACGAAACATATGGTGCTGGTGATGTAAGAGATGCGTCGCGGGGACATCGCGGTGACCGCGATAGCCCTTCTCATACTCGGGCAGATCCAGGGCCCGCGACAGTCCAGGTGAGAGAGTCCTTTTGATTGGATATGTGTCTTGGGGTTTGGCTCTTCCCTGTCAAAGGAGGGTACTCACATTAGCAGTCGGAGATCGTTATTTTTCACTACTTAAACGAAGAATTTGATTTTACGTGGCGTTTGAGCACATTGTTTGGTAGCGAATTTATGAAAGTTACCTTTTTGTGGATGCTTCAAATGAAGTAAGAAAGAGAAAAATGGATGGTCGAATACTAGAGAGTCTAACGCTAGTTGATGGTAACATTTTTTATGAAATATTAGTGTATATGTACAACATGTAAACGACTGGTAACAATGTAAATATTAATTTTATCATTTCATATGGCCCATCAAAAAAAGGAAACGAGTTTCCTTACTGGTACCACTATCCTATGAGATAATTCTATAGAAGCGAATACATTTTATTTTGATTTCCTTTTATAGTATGATTCATTTTTCACGGCGATAATATAAATTATTTGACGATTTAAGAGATTTTTAAATTGCCTTACTAAAAAAATAAGCTTTCAATAACATCAACTGCAATGAAAATAGTCTAATACAAAAAATTAACCTTTCAAAGTTTCAAATATTTATTTGTCTAAAACTGACGTCTAGAATTATTTATGGCAAACAGAGTTAAGTTATTTTTCTCCGCAAATTATGTTTTAAAACAGGTAAAAAATATCTGTAAAACTTTTTATGAGATGAAAATTGTTTAGGAATAACCATCATAGTTTACATTTCGATACTAAATTAGGATTGAATATTACGCAGCAAGAGTATTGCTGACGCTTTTACTGTTGCGTAAAGGAAAAAATTATTTACATTCGAATAAACATAGTCTGCTCAAAATGTTATTGAAAAGAGACACAAATTCACACTTTTTTGAATATTAACGTATATTCTCTCTTGGGAGTTAGTTTTTTCTACACTTGTTGCAACATGCCGTTTAATGCGTACAACTTGACCCAGCTATTAAATGCTGATATCTTGGAGATCTATCTATCACATAAAACGATTTTTTTCAAGAATTTATAGCTTTCATTCCTCTGAGTGTCATAATCGAGAGTATAAGGTATACAATATCCATATATACCTTATACACAGCTTATGCACAAAAATATTTTAACGCAATAGCTCTGGAGTTCATTATTACGTTTTACACGAAAGCGTTAGAAAGTGCGTAATAAAAATGTTGTCCCTTTCTTAAAAATTCGATTTAACGACGAACTTTTAACGCGCCCATAAATCTTATCACTTTCCCCGCATCCGCGGGAAAATCCACTCAAAATTTTATGATATACAAACGATTTTTAATAACCCCTCGAGCGCTTACCAATCAATAGAAATCATCCACCTAATTTGCATTTCTAAAATTTATCCATCCAAAACACCTCAAGCACGCATTCACACACGACACGAACCTAACTGTCTCGACACAAAGATTCAACGCAAAGTTGCGCGCTCGCATCCTAAAAAGAAAGAAGAGTATAGAAGCGACCATCGCGCCGCGAAATTCCCACGCGGTCGGATATCAAACGTAACGCCTCGCGAGCGGCTCTCGCGTTCCTCTCTCGGCGCCTCGCTCCCTCGGCAAGGATATCGCGGCGCATAAAAGATCCGAAAAGAGATACACTTCCGTTTTACGACGACGCTCATAAACGTTATATATTGTTCCTTTAATTGCCGGCGGCGGCGGCCAGCGTGGAAATCGAGAGCGCGTCGGCGTGCTTATTTCTCACACGAAGCGCGCGAGTTGCGCAAGGATCGGCGCACACGGCAGCATCCTCGCGGAAGCCGTGGGTGATTATACGCGCTTGCGCTCGTCCGAGCGAGCGAGTGTATGCGCGGTTGAGCGGATATGCGTATATGTGTGTGTGAGAGAGATGTGGGACCACCTTGGACTCGATATTCGATTTCGAGAAAGAGATGCTGTGTATCGGTGCCGAGAGTGGGGAAAAGGAAATACGACCTCTCGGGTGAAAACTTTACGGTTCGGCTGGAGACCGAATCTTGGAGATATTCTGGATCTCGGATCTCGCGTGGATGTGGGATATAGTTTTTCTAGATTTGACGTAACGATTCGATTGTGAGACTGGCATACGTTGTAATATCGGTGCAAACGCGTGTATCTCGCTAGGCGATCGAAAGAATTCTGTACAAAAAGACAGCTAACGAGTATTTCATTAATTACCATTGGTACACCGTTATTCCATTCAATAATTACACACGACTACACGCGAAATCATTCCTTATCCAGCAGCGCAGATCAAACAATGAATCGATCGTATCCCCTGTAAAAATCGCAAAGCAATATTCGTCGAACACAGCGGTGTACGCCTTCTCGCTTTACAAGACCCAACTCTCTTCGCAGCGAACGAAAAAAAAAAGAAGAGAAACAAATCTCTCGCAGTTTTCTTTTGCATTTCCAAGGAATAAGAAACAACATCGAAGAATCGAAAAGCAGAGAAAAAAAAATATCCAGCGGAGGTGCGCGTTATCCCGTTCTTGCGCAACAAATTACTGTAATAAGCAGCGGCAGTCACGAGCGTACGCTCATTCGATCATCATACGATCATACACGTATACAAGCGGCAGGAAATTAATCGAACACCGTCGCTCGTTGTTCTCGTATTTTTCCCGTGCTCATCTCCTCCCTCACTTTTTTCTCGTCTTCCCTTCGTTTATACACCTCTTCGCTATATAATACACGTATAACGCTTGCGCACTGCACGAACGAGAGAGAGCCGGCCGGCGTGTCGCGTCAGTGGCTCGTGTAACATCGGCGCGTGCCAAAGTCTCGTCACGCCTTGTCACTGTCAATCCGCGAACAATCGGCCGCCGAGGATCCGCACGTACGCGCCTCGCCACGGGAGTGAACCAAACGAGCCTCGTGGTGCGTATGTATATAGCTGTGTGAACGAGAAGAAAGCGCACAAAGATCGTGGCGAGTGCGAGCAAATCACGCGTCGAGGGTGTAACGCACACGTCGTCTCGAGACGAGAGCTTGGTAAATGTGTACAAGTGTACGAGGCTTGAGTTGTGTTGCTCGGGCTTAAGTACCCTTGTTCTTCAGGGAGAATGTATGAGTGTGTGTGTGTGTGTGCTCGGATGTTGGTGGTTGTTTTCCTGGATGTTTAGGAGTTTGTTTTAGCCGGTGCCTGGTAGCAGGATATTAGCTCGGTGTAAGAAGTATGGAAGCTTAAGGTTTTTGCGTGGACAAGTTTATAAAACTTCAGTAGCGTGAGTACTCGTTATTAGACATGAAGATAGATGTAATGAGAAAATAATGAACGTCTTTATTTTAATACGCAGAGACAATTTTCTGATATAAGGATTATCGTGAATAGCAGGATGAAACGTGGATTAATTACGCTGACGTTTCGGAAAGTATTACCCTGGTACATCATCAAAATTATTTTGGCACTTTTGTAGGGTAAACATTACCCTGGCCCCCTACACCCAAAGGGACATCATAATATTCTCTCTGCACCTATAGATCAGACTTTAACATGCATTCATCATAATTAAGGTTTGAGAAGGGATCGATATAATGAGTCAATCGGACAAATTAACTTTAATTTGCTACTTTACTTAACTGCATTGCATTTCCCTAGGGTATCATTTGCATTTCCATACGACTGTTAGTGTCCTGCAGCGCAAAAAGTCTTTAGAACTGTGCATACTTGCATGCTCACTTCTTCTTGTCCTCTATCTCATTTCTCCATCAATTGCAAAATATAGTTGCTCACCAGCTTATTTTGTCAACTCGGCGAAATGGGATAGATTTTCCGGAATTTTATCCGGTAAACCGTAGTTTTATTTACAAATCATTAATTTCCTGCCATTTAAATCGACATTAATCATTGTCAAATATGATTACTCGCTAAACTTAGTAGCTCCTGCCGCGGCCGATGGCGTCGGCCTATTAACCGAATCGATTACGCACCGCTGACACCGTAATATAACATAAGAAGGAAATTAATCGAATTTTTGCCCTAGAGCTCGAAACGAGTTTTCGCGCGGAGTTTCTCGTCGTCCGCCCATACGCATATAACGCGTGCATAAGAATTCGCGTGCATAAATCGCTTCCTATATATACCCTCTCTCCCTCTCTCGTTCTCGAGTATAATCAACATCGACGCTCCTCGTTATATGCATTTATAAATTTCGTCCCCTCGGCGCGCGCGCGCGCTCTGATTTATAGATCGATCGAAATCGATATCGCGGCGGCTCTCTCGCGCGAAAATCTCTCTAGGCGCCGCGCGACTCGTTCCACCGGAGCCGTGTGTCTTTTTGCTCCGTTCTTCATTCCTTTTTGGCGACAAAAAGTAGACGCGGCGCGCGTGTGAATAAATTTTCGTTCGAGCGGGACCCGCGCGCTCGGTAGCCAAGAGCTGACTTATATACACACACGCGCATTGGCAGTCCGCAAATCATCGAGAGCGCAACTCGTTTTGAATGCTGTTGGTTTGGGTGTATATATACGTGTGTGCACTCGATATCGCAGCGTCGACGCGTCTATTAAAGCCTTGAGGCGCCCTGAGTGTAATACACCTTCGATGGATGAACTCGTAAATTCTGACGTTAATTAAATTGACGCGATTTCTTTCGGGGGGGATTGTTTATTTGGAATGTCACTCGCGCGTATTGGTTTATTCGTTTGGTGATGGAGTATGCGACGAAAAAATTCAAGCTATTAAATAAGCATTAATCAGACGCTTGAAATTTTGTTTTATGCGTAGTATTTCATTAATTTGTTATAAATTACTGTGTACGCGAATTATGTGGCGAGCCGATGACTTAACGTTTTCAAATATCTTACGCGACTACATTTTTTACCTCAAAAGTCATTATTACAAGACGCAGCTACATGACAAAGCGAGCAACAATCTAATTTCAGTGGATAACTATTAATACACATGAAGCAACTCATAAGCAAAAATGCGAAATATCTTCAATACCGCAAAACGAAGATCCCGACAAGAGCGTATTACTTAAACATTAAATAGCAATCAATTCAAGCCCAATGATAATTTCTCTCGCGCAATTGCACCGTATTACAGCGCATAGCTCGAACGACACTCAGAATTAAAAAGAGCGCACATAAAAAAAAAGACATCGGAAGGACGCGCGCGCATGCACACAGGTACAAATAATAATACTCCAGGGTCTAGGTGAGCCCGGGTACGCGCGCAACATTAAATAAAGCATCGGTGCTAAATAAGCGGCTCTCTCTCTCGCTCTTTCTCTCGAGGCCTCCCGCGGCGCGGATCTCCGGCCCTATAGCGTCTTCATCTCTTTCTCTCTCTCGTGGAGGCTGCACGCGCGCGGTAGCGTATCCGCGCGCGCGCGCATTTATTAAAGGCCCGTTAAAAGTCCGTCGTGCGGCTTGTCCCGCGCGTCATTTTCGTGTATATATACATACAGCGCGGAGTATAGCTTGTAAAGCCCCGCGGATAATTGCATTGGCGCTCGTATCGAGTAATGACGATGATTACAATGATAATTTAAGAAATTCCCTCGTGCGGGTCGCTCGCGGCGTGCCGTTGTTTATGGCACGAGTCCGCGCGATCGCTTTCATTAATATGGAACTTGTTGCGAGAGAGAGAGAGAGAGAGAGAGAGTGGAGGACTTTTTGCGTGGTGCGCGCGAGCGATATAAGGTGTATTATACGCGTTTTGCTGCTGCTGGGTTGGCTTCGATGTGTGCCTTTTAAGCCGGTGATGTATTGTGTATACGTGTTTAAGTTTCGCGAAAATTATTTATGATTATTGAACGGAGCGAGAGTGCGGGGTGAATATCGAGGTAATTATTGAATGTTTTCTTAAATCGAGGTCTAGCGTTTTTATATGGATTGTTCAATCGAATGCATCAATTAAAAGATTTTTGACGTGTAGCACTCCTGTGATATGCAATGAGAAATAACTATTTTATTTTTATTTTTTCATAAAATATAATTTGGTATACAATGTCTTGTTCGTTATTAGTTTAACAGCTAAACACAAAAAGTTAAGTAATTTGTAGCATTTTATGATACATACTATGCACACAATGCTGAACCTGTTCACTAATCACTAAAAGTTAAGAATTAATAAAAGTTACAGATAAAACTCATAAAGAGTTGAATTTGCAGCTTCAAAATGTTATAACCACTATAAAATTACTATATTACTGTAATAAATAGTTGTTTTTACTAAAAGCATATTTTCAACAGCACAAACAGATAGTAAGTTATACTCAAAGAACCTGGTAAATCCAAATAATATGTATTTTGCCAGAATGTTTAGTAATTATCGCCAATCTTTTTCTTCTCGGTGCGATATTTCCGGCAATGCAGCCTAACAATACTTACTCAAAAAAGTAAAACAAAAATCCCTAACAATCCTGTTGTACATCCAACAACAATCATCCACGCAATAATTTATCCGATTTTACACGTCTACCGTAAATCAGCGCTTAACAGCGCAGTGCAAAAAAAAAGCGCCACAACGCCAAACACTTAGCACGCAATTTCAGAGACGCGTGGGAAAAAAGCAAAACCAAGACGGAATATTAAACAATGGCTCCGCGTGATGGTTTACGCGGCAGATACGTCTTCATGGAAAAGCTCGCAGAAGCAGCGCCGGTAATGACGAGGCAGGCGAATAACTCTTTTTCTAGTCCCTCGCAAATTACCCGAGGTACACAGCGGGACGGAGACAACCTAAAACCATAGGCACATACACCCCGACTTTTTCAATAACAGCCCTGGAGATAATTTAGCCGTAGGTAGCGTGCGCTGCTGTTGTGTTGTTGGTGCGCGTTGACTTAGTCCAACGATCGTAAATCGTGCTTCAGCGCGGAAGAAATCATTTGTTAAGTTGCCGTTTGTAATACGGCTCATCGGATCCATCTTTCGGAATCTTATTAAGACATCATGCGAGAGGCTGCGGTTGTTTATCGGTGTGTACGAGCACAGTCGAGCGGGTTTCCGTTTTTGTTACAAACCAGGAAAACGTGTTTCGTGCGCTCCCGTCGCGATTCTATCCCGTGATCTTGATAGCTGTTGTCGAGAGAAATCATTTTCTAAAGAATAGCTTTTAATTTAGCTTTGTTTAATGTAGGTATTTGCAATAGCAATTGTTACATTATTTACTGAAGCTTTTGGCTATAGTATACTGATGTAAAAGAGGAATTAACTTTTGAATAGGATTGTGACTTAACAACTACCGGAACCCAGTTATAGCGACGTGAATATCTAGTGGAGGACGACACCTTTGTTCTAGGAAAGATTCGTTGAAACAACATTTTTTACGCAAGACGTGTGCTTCTGCGTGTATAATATACTCGTTCTCTGACACGCGATGGAATGAGGCGTTTATGGCCTGATTTTACAGAGATACATAATATAATTTCTTGAATTGGTGTAGAAATATTTGGAAGCAAAAAGTCAACGGTGTTAAAAGTTTTTTTCCTTATTTCTGATGGATATCGAAACCTCTAGTGCTGTATTATGACTCAGAGAATACTATTCTTTATTTTCTTAAAATTTAAGTTAGAATTAGTTATAACAATTTTATCCAAAAATAGCAATCGGTTTTCACACTTGAACCTCCCTAATTTTTATACAGGCATTGCTGTCTTTTTACTTTGATTCAACAACGATATTAAACATTGATCGGGATCGAGTTCCATCTTCGCCACCGATAAATTATCCGGAAAATATTCTTAACTTTTCATAAAATGCTCTATATTTTTATACGTAGCATGTCCTGTTTTGTACAAGGAGGTCCAAACCTACTTATAGAATAAAGTATGGATCATGTTATCTCATCATTCACTTCAATAAAATGAAAAAAATTGAGAAACAAACAGAATTCTGTGATATAACATGATTGTATAAGTAGTACACTTTTGAGACGGGATTCATAAATCCAGATAAGCGCAGTGGATTTTTGGGTCACTGATTACGACTACAGTACAGATTTGTAGAATTCAAGTAGGTGAATTTACAATTACTTTTTATTAATGTTTTTTGTAACAAATTTTTACTTGTGAACCTAAGAAATCTTATGACTCATTCCTCCCACAAATTCCTGGCTTTCCCCAACTGCTAAAGAGTTATAACCTTATAGAAACTTACAAAAAAATTATTTCTCGACATAAAACTAATATCGCAAAATAAATGACCAAAAAAGTCCTCCCCCGGCCGCGAAATACCAATAAAGAAAGAAAGAAAAATACCAATCGGGGGTTGAAAGCTGAACAATCGCGTATCACCAATAATACATCACTGGCCTACAAAACATAAAAAAAGCCCTCAAAGCCAAAGCTCAACCTTATACTCCACAGTGGGCTCGCAGATAAGAATCGGCATCTAGAGAATCGCCGCAGCGGCAGCAGCAGCGAATACCGCAAAAAATCGCGCGTGTGCATGGGAACAACATCCACGGACTCGCGTCCCCCTCCTTCCCCCCCGTGTTACGCCGCGTCGTTACATATGTAGCAGAGAGCGCGCCCTCCCCCTCGAAGGAGAAGAAGAATCCCCTCGCGAGCGGAATCGAAGAATCGTCGCTCGGGCCGAAAAAAGGGCCGCGGGACACGCTTTATATATATACCTACACGAGCGCGATCGGGGAAGCGCGCGAGACGAGACGAAGCAGCAGAAGCGGAGATTCGGCGAAAATCCAATTAAAATAACCGGGGCGCGCGCTTATTCTCCCTCCCGCTCTTATGCACGTTTTTTGCCCAGAATGCTGCACACGGAGAGAAAGAAAGACAAAGGACAGCGAGAGAGAGAGAGAGAGAGAGAGTGAAAAAAGGGAGTCGCGGCAACAAAGCGCCATTAAAATATATATCCACCTAGCCCGGGCCCGACGACGACGAATTCCTCAAGTTTCGGCTTGCGCGGGAGCCCGCGGAATATTATTCACTCCCGTCGCGCGGCCCTCAACCAGTTTGACGCGCGCGACGAGTTGCGAAAAGTGCCCCAGCGTTTTTTACTTCTCCGGGCGATCCTCGATGCTTCTGCCGGTGCACGGACGGCTTTACGATGCGCGCGGCTCTCGCGAGCTGTATAGTCCTGTCCGCAGACTTCTTCGCAAACCCTTTTTCGAGGAGAGTCTGCCCGTGTGCTTTGTTTTCTGGGCTTCGCCTTTTTGTATACGCGAGAGACAAAAGATTACGCTCGCGCACGGAGGCTTTCGTTACTTTGGGGATACGGACACTTGTTGATCGGCGCGAGTGGCGGACTTTCGACGAGGTTTATTGCTTGCGTTCGATGGGTTTGTGGATATGAGGTGGAGGTTTCGGCGAGACGACGAGTTTCGAAATGTTGGGAGTCTTTGATTTTATGAAGAATTCGTGTACTGAAAGAAGGATTTGTTATTGATAGTTGCTTGGTAATAATTGGACCAATTATGCTTTGGGTAATAACATTTTTGGTTTTTATAACAAGTTGTTTCATTGTGTTATTGGATAATTTAACGAGCAGTCTTGTAAGATTAATAAATCACTATGCATAGAGACAATAAGATATTTTGTGTTACTGTATAGTGGAGTATCTTAAACCAGTAAGGTATTTTGGACCACTATTCTATAATACATCTTATTAGCTCTATAAGATATCTAGAATGTTATTATTTCAGGTATTGTATATACCTTGTTAGTTTATATCATTTCAGGTATTTGTTAGAACTATTGAGTTGTATTTTAGAGTAATGATATAAGATTTTACGCTCTGCGGTACCAAAAAAATAGTCGGTTCAATTTTTACCAAAAGTGACTTTTAATACAGTTATAATAAATACTTGTACAACCGAATAATATAATGTTATATTAAAAATAAAGGAATGAACAAATTAATAACATATTCATTTTTAATATTCGTCAGTACCTATTATACAATGTTCAGCATGGTGCATTTGCGAGTTACATATTTATTACGGTTATATATAGAATTGCGTTGATCTGATTGGCGATTTGCATATAAATTATGCATTATGACACTGTTGTTTACTGTTGTTGTTTCTTTTACGGCACGGAGCATTGTTCTGACAAAAATTTTTCCGAGACACCGACGTACGAAAAGCATGCCTTGACACGTTGAAAATGCGCATTCGCCGTTCTGACATATTTGCATACTATCAAATTGATTCAAAATAAAATTTTGATATTCAAATTTATTATTCATAATTTGCATGACACTGTCAAGTCTTGAAACATTGCTCAATATTCGTGGCACGTGTAAAATATACAAGCTTTTACTTTGTTACCAGAATTTGCATTTTTAAACTTATAAATGCATTTTTTAATTGTGCCGCATAAGTCGATTCAACTTTTTTAAACACGCTAATAAAATCCTAACAAAACTTTCGGTACAACACTATTAAAAAAAATGCCTAACACAACCCAGGATCCCGGCGGACTCCCAAGCACTTAAAAGTCCATAATCCACCAATAATCACATCGGCGGGTCCCCTCTCGATCGTGCGTCTTCATTAACAGATCCCAGTACGGCACGCTGCAGCGATATGCATGCAGCGGAGGTGAGACGTCGCGCGCGCGCGCGCGCAGTAGGAAGCGACCGCTCGTAAAAAGCTCTCGTGCAGCGCGCGGCCGCGCGGTAATTCGAGACCCAAGAGAGCCACTACTGACCGGAATATGGATGGACTCTCGCTCGGCTCGGGTTTCGCCGCGCGCGTAATTTCACGTCGGATGTGCCTTTCCGAATTTATGCCGTCTATTAAAGACGCGTATCAAACGGCACCTCGCGCTCTTGACGAATCTATCGACGCCGGTTTTCTGACGCTTGTGGTATATGGGAGGCGGGAGAGACACGAGAGAGGTGGAACTTCTGTGATTGGATCGGCTTGTCGTAAATCAATGTTTATCGCCGTGGGCCGATGTACTGTAAAATTTAGTCGTTTTTTAGCGTTCGGTGGGTTTGGAGAAACTGTTAATTTTTATGCGTGTGTCTACGTGCTTTCTGAGGAACTCGTGTATAATTATAGATCTTTTGTTTGTTTATGTAGGTGTTTATTTAATTAAAGAAAGGGCTATAAACGTGCTTGTAATAGTAATTTATTTAACGCAATATATGCCAAATTGTAAAATTTATAAATTGTCGAGGATTAGTAAAAATTATTAATAAATAATCAACAAATAATTCTATTTAGTGGTCATATAATCTAAGTTTTTACAAAATATGGAGAGCATTGACAAGAGTTCTGAGTAACTTTTATCGGGGCAGAAAGATCCTAGTACTTTTTAAAGATTTTAGAGAGGATTAATAAAATTTTTAGTATTATATGAATAATCACGGTCATAGATTTAATTTTAAAAAATATTTTGATTTATTTTGCAGTGAATTAAAAAATTGTAAGAAAAGTACCTCATAATCATTATTTAAAACAGTAAAGATCTTGAAACATTTAAAGAATTCAATAATTACAGCAAATTTCCAGTCAGTTAATTATATGACTTCTTTGTGTCAAGTTACTAAGAGAAAATTCAGTTAACCCGTTTAGCTACTTTATTGCTTAATTGGTACGCAGTTTACTCAGCTAATTCGCTCTCTCGATGTACATTCTTTAGGGATGTCGTAAAGTTTTTCGATTAAGGTGAGCAGGCCAAGGTTTTTTTGCTTATATTATGATAATAGCATTTAGTCGTTATTACACAGTAAAAATGAGTCTTTACAAGTTTGAGATTGATGTGTAAAATAAGCAGTTGTTCATTTTTTACGTAAAATTTTAAATTTTTATAGCTTTCTTTCTTCTTCTATCTTTTTATTTATCATATATCTTGTACTGCTTATTATTTTTTTAACAAATTCTTAGTCGTAATTTCAGCGCGATAAAAGCTCTTTCTTGTAATAATGACATCACATTGTCGGTGGGATAAAGTTGACTTTAATTTATTCACCGCGACAATCTCGACAAGCAACGCATTTACACCAATTATTATCGTCGTGGCTGAAAATAAAACGGCGAACACAGTTACGCACCTATGTAATCACCATAATTTTCCATTTTAATGCAATTATCACGTTAATTCTGACAGTAGCACAACGTGAAGTATAGCACAACCGTTAGCAGCTCTAAATTTAATTAGTTTTAATTTGTCGTCGTGAAACTGACAAGCGATTATTATCGGAAATTTCGCAATACCATAACGGCTCTAGTATTACACTTATTATGTGTATTTTTCATAATAGCTATGGCAATTTACATGCGTTCATTTGTACTTCCTTATTTTCTCTCACTTGTTTGAAAATAGTTTACATTTAAAAGCATAACATAATATTATTAAGTTTCTTTAATACTATATTACGAAATTGATCCAATAAAGATATCTGTATTTTTATAATACTTTTTCTGCATATTAATACGTAAAAATGCTTCCAACTTTTGAGGGAGATCTGCGCAATACTCGAAATGTATACTCCACCGTTCTTGCTTTCAATTCACGAAATACAATACGCACATAAAGAAAAAATCGATAAGCCGAAATATCAATATACTGAATCATCATTTGAAACTACAGCCAATACCCTCCCAAATTCACAGAACATCTCACAAAAGAAAACCACCGAACACCATCCAAGCTTAATTTAATAAACCACCAAAGCGAAAGCGCCAGAAACAGCAAAAACCTCGCCAATCGAATGATGAGTTATAATCCAGGCGCTTATAAATCAAGCGAGAACCCCACTGGCAGTCGTCGTCTCTTGAAAAGTATACCAGTCACACCTGTATAGTGCGTAGAGAAGGCACGCAACCAGCATCGAGCAGCATCAGAGGAAGAAAGGGCCTGTCAGTAGCTTTCTCATTGACCGCAGCCTCAGCCAGGCTCTCCTTCACATCGCTCCAAAGTATATAATTAGCCGTTCATCCTCTCCCCGGCACCTGACAGCGCACGCAGCATCAGCAGCAGCCTCCGGTGCCACAGGAAGAAAAGGAAGGACCTAAGAGTAGGTATACAACAGACGCCGGCCAATAATTCTTCAGGCGCCAGGCTCCGAAGTTTTCGCCACCTCTACCTGGGCGTGGGATCAGATCCCAAAGATAGGCAGCACACCGATGGATGCGAAATCGGTGGCGCGGGGGGCTCACCCCTAAAAGCCTCTGCGTGTCGGCGGCCGGCGCGCATGTAGGATGAAAACAATAACTCAGCGCCTCTTTGGCAGATGAGAGAGGTCTTGGAGGAGTGTCCAAGGGACCTCGTCGCGACGCTGCTTTTTCTCGGCTTGCTCAATGGGGAGACGCACTTGTACACCGAGTGCACGGGGACGGTAGTTCGTTCATTCATGCGCGCTGTGTGTGTGTTTTTTTCCTGCTGTGCGTAGAGGGATACGAGCGCGTTCTTGGCTTCGGGGATGTGTTTCGGTCCTTGGGGACCGGACAACGAACAAACAACGGGGTTTTGTTATGCGCTGCTGCTGTAGCCTGTTTGCGTGAAGGTTAGTGCGATGGATACCTGTTTTACGAGGATTTTGCGCTGTTAGGGAGATAGCTGGCGCAATCCGTTAGTTTGGACTCCTGCTTTGGCTTTTTGTCATTTTTCTTTTGAAAAATTGAGTGTATGCATGCTACACTCGGAGAAATATTATTTTGGACCAAGAAGTATGTAATACTTTATACGAAGTTGCTAAGGGGACATTTATTATAAATTAAACAGAAAATATTTTATAACGCAAGAAGAATTTTTTTTTTTAATTTATGTATTTAACGTCGCATCTACCGCTCAAGGTTATTAGCGACAACTTACATAAATACATTACATAGTTTTATACATTGTGGTGTAGTATACAAAAAAAATAATGTTGTAATATAATACATGTTATTTACAAATATATTAATTATGATCATTATATAGCGTAATTTTGTACAATATTTGAGTTGTTACTTATCATACCATGAGTGTTATACAAAACTTTACATACATTGACTGTTGCTTTTTGTTTAGTTAAATACAGTGTAGTAGATTTATGTCGTTTAAAAATGCTATCGCTTTTTACACGGTTCTGCATTATTTAGTCATTTTTCTATTGTTTTCGCAAGTTCATTTTTTAATTTGAAAGACTGGTATTGAGGGCAGTCCAGGAGTATATGAGGTACAGATTGAGGGGTATTACAATTGTTACACATTTTTCTATCTTCTTTGGTTATTAAGTGTATATGAGTTATATTTATATGTTCAGTTCTCAATCTATTTATGACGACTTGTTCTATTCTATTAAGTAAAAGAGCAGGGTTTCTGTCACAGACGTTGCTTCTAATTTCGTGAATTTTGAGTGTTTTGCTATTCTGCCATTGCTCGTTCCATTTATTGAATATTGATTTTATACAGTGTTTTTTTAAATGTTTTGTAGATTGGGGTAATAGTATTGATTCCGTTGGTAAGTTTGATATAGCAGCTTCAAGATGAATCTTCTTTCAATTTTCAACGAAGGTTTAATAGGGAAGAATACCGATGTTCGGTTAACAGTGTTTTTCTTGTTGATCATGGTATGGTTTATTTCGAGGATTAATTATAAACTTCTAGAATTTTTACGATATCTTCAAATTTGAAGAAGATAAAAGCCAAACTTTAAAAACCATGGGATGTCACTTCGGCCGGCTTCCTTTACGGCAAATAGGAATACACGTCGGTTTAGGCTCTATACCAATACATACATGCCGGTCGGAAAATAATTTTTTTATTCTTCCCTATTACATAAGCTACTTGAATAAAAATGAATCCCTGTTAATAATTAAGCAAAGTTTTGATTTTCAATGATTATCCTTTTAGTGAATTATTCAAGATTATTCTTCTTGGTTCACCAGACCACTTATCCGAATGCATATATACATGAATTCGAAAAGGAAGAGAAGTAAGAAAGAAAAGCCCTTTTTCTCTCCTTCAATTATCTGCACGATACGCACACCGCGAACTGCACTTGCGGCTGTGCACTTGCTTCTTGCGTTCGCATAAACAGCCAATAAGTGGGTTGTCCGTCAAGTATAACACGATATTCTGACTGGTGGGACGGGAAGTAGGTAGACGGCTTCGAGCCATCCGACGCGCGTCCAGGGATTAGTTTTGACTTTCTAAAAGGAGATCGATATTGGAGTGTCGGACTGTGTGTCGGCTCGGCTCGAGACCGAGCGAGCCGAGCTCCGCGCGCGCCTATCGCTATCTCATCGGGGTAAAAATCTCTCGGCGAGCATTAGGAACAAGTTCTCGAGAAAGAGAAGAAATTTACTTTTTCTCACCCGATACGGCCGTGGGTATCGCACTGTCACTGTGGATCTGTCCAACAAATCTAAATTTTTCCTTTCAGCAGTGGTTGAATAGAAAAGTGTGTATAGGCCGTGAATCGTTTGTTGTTTAAAATAACGAGGTAAAAAATATCTAACTGTAAATACTTAAAAATAGAATGAAATAAAGACGTTAAAAGTCTCGGAATTCGGAAATAAAAAAGAAGTTCAATCAACTTTATTGCAATCGCGATAAGTTATGCTTAATAAAATTTAAATTCGACATTTAATAGCTAATCGTCATCTGCGATACAACTGTTTATAAACCAAATACATATATACACGTACGAGACGTAGCACTTAAAATTCATTTTGTGATCTAAAAGCTCGTGGTATCCAAGTCCCCTGAAACTATACAAAGACAGATAAAATTCTCGTAAAAATGAAATCAAACACGTCAACACGTTGGAGTGCAAGGAAAAAAATGTAAGTTTCCATGGAGTTATAACTTAACGTTCATGGGCACAGATTCATATCGTCATTTTGTACGTCAATTGCCATCGAGGGCAATATTTATTCAAGTGATTGTATGTTTTGTTGGCTGTATATATGGAGCAATATTGTTATAATATTTCAAATGGCAGATTACTCATTTAATATACTGTATGCTTCCTTAGGATGGATGTATAATCCGTCAGATATTCAACTATTTTTCTTTACTGTCTGTACTCTGACATTGAAAATATAATAGAGAATTAGTGCATCTATTTTAAGACATAAATTTGTTTACAAAATATTTAAATTTTGATTGTTTTCAATCTTTAGCAATATAATTTGTAAAGCAATGGTTCCATTTTAAAGTATCTATTGCAGATAGTCTGTCAGAAGTGAGAAATATCCAAATGTAAAGCGTAGCAAATTCTTTAGCGGTGTCTAAATCTCCGTGTCTTCCATAAACTATACTTTCGTTTTGTGATACTTAAAATACGAGTGCAAGATAGCCTGCAAGTGTGAGACTACAAATAAGGAAAAAAAACAGACAATTCGAATGCTAGTCTTTACTACTGTAAAATAATTTTAATTTATTGTGTAACATTTTAGAATATCTAAAAGATATCGTGACAAACAATTTTCGTGTAATAATAATATAAATAAATTTCATCGTAATATCACAGCATTATGAATAACTTTTTTCCTAAACGATTTATTAAAACGTACATGATGAATGATGAATAATGCGACGTACATCCAACAATGCACTATTAGATTACTCGGCAAGATAAACAAACGCTCGTACAAAGTAATATAAAGGGGCGATGAAGCAACAAAGCAGCAGCTCAGACTTGAATCACTGCACAAGTGTTCCCACATTTAAACTACATTCTCAGTCATAATGCAGCACATCCCGATGCTCGCGAGCATAGATTTAAGAGCGAGCGTGGTCCCGTGTATCTCGGCGATCGCTGCAGCACACGTCCAAAATGTCAGGCGCGTGACTGCCGGGCAACTCGACTCGCGGGACTAGAGCTTCCACTTTCGTATGACTTTTTGTTCTTAGAGACTGCATGTGCCATTATTTTTCTGTGCCTCTTGTTATCGAGCCTTGCTAGTTCTTGGTGGTACGAAATTCACGAGTGTAATATTTTGGGGCTGAGAGATGCGAATGTTCGTCAAAATCGTAAAATTTGAATAAAACACACTGTTAATCGTCAAGAACCTATAGTTTATTTAAATTTTTGCCATCCCATGTAAAGACAACTTTATTAATTAAAACAATCATGTCGCACCATGATATAATCAAGAAACAACTGTTAACTAGTTAATGTCAGCGTGAGTTAAATAGAAAAGTAGCATGTTTCAGTTTTGTAATAAAATTTGTAATTTGGACTTTCGTTTTAAAAAGAGCTAATTTTTTAGGAAAGTAACGTGCTACTTTTTTGTAACGTTTACCGGCGTATTCTCGTAAGCACGCTGGCTTAACGGAGTTCAAGCATCAAAATGATTAACCAAATATTTAATTAATCAACAAACTTATATTTTTCACCGTATAATCTAGAATAAAACCTATAATAATAATAATAATAATAATAATAATAATCTATAATAATAATAAGTGTGATTGTATATCATTTAGTTAGTTATTGTAGTTAATTATACCTTTATAAGGGATGGAAAAAATCTACTCGACGAAATATTGCTTCTTACCTGGTTAAATAAACTAATGACTCGTGGATGGTGATTAAATATTATTTTGTTATACTTTGTAAGAATTATTAATTTTCAAGATTATCGCTAGAGCTAAGTTTCGTTTTTATACTCAAATCCATTTGTCACGTCGAACATACAAGAACACAAAGTCACGAATAAGAAGCACAAAAATCCAAAGACGAGTTAAAGGGTTAAGGACGCAGGGTTGCGTAATAAAAGAACCAAGTAAAGAGGAAGAGTCCAGAGAGTAGTGAACGAGACGAAAAAAGGGTAGAGCGAGAGGTTGGCAGTAGAAACAAAAAATCGAGAAACGCCACGGCAAAATTTCAGAGAGTTTAACGAGCTGATCTCTATCGAGGCCGGGGGGTATGGCGCTCGTCGCGCATATGAGTCATTTCTGAAGGAACTCGCGGGAGTATATACAGCTTCTCCTTCTCGCTGCGGTCAGTCTCTTGTGCGTGTGTATGTGTGTGTGTGTGTATCTGGCATAAGAACGGTAATAACGAAAAAGCCCCGCGTGGAATTGCGAACCTTCGCGCGCTTACTCACAGATTATCTCGGGGACGGACGCCTCGGAAGCTGTATATACCTGTACGTCAGGTATAGTAGGCAACAACGCGCGCAGCCTATCTCGACCCGTGATGAGACCGCGATTTCACGCTCGCGAACTTCGGATTCTGGGTAAAACTTCTGATTCTGGCCTAAAGAATGCCTGATGATCTGCGGTTTGGACGGTCGGGGATATTATGCTACTTTTATTAGTCCTTTTGTTCTGAACGATTCATTCCGACTGCTTTGGAAGCCATTTTTTATGATATTTTTGAGCGACGCAAGGTTATATAGATAATTAAGTGAGTCCGACAGTGTTGAAATAAAAAAGGAACTAACATTTTGTTTTTCATAGAAATAACAAAGTTTGTAAAATTACAATAAACGTGTAAATTTATTAAAAACGTATGGTTTTAACCACACTCCAAAATTATTAGTTAATGTTACAAAGTCACTTGATAAAAATTGGATTCACTATTGCTTTTGATAACACTTATAAAATATTTAGTTGTTTACATATAGTGATTTGTTAAATTTACAAGATAATATTTTTTATTAAGTTCTTCGTTAATTTTACAAATATTCTTGTAAAATTAACATCTAAACAACAAAAGACTTGGTGAAATTTTCATTACGTGACTGTATTATAAACAAACAATTTGGCCTGTTATTGAAAATCTAGGTATATTTGTATTAATAATCAGAAAAATCTATACATAATATGTATCAAAATGCCAGCCAACTTATTCCACACACTCGATTCTCAGTGTTTCTACCCTTTATTCTGCACCAGCGTTAAAAGAAATATGTAACTTCAAGCATTCAACAGCATAATACTCACTCCAAAACTAAATAAATCACCCCAAAAGTCAAATTTCATCGACGGCGCAGGTTCGCACGCTCGCGCGCATTTACATGCAAAATCGCCAGAATAAAAGCCCCCCCTCCCCCCCAAAAAAAGGAATCCACCAAACGAAGTTCGATCCTGTTCGCAGTACTTTCCCATCTATAACAAAGCGTCTCGGGAACCCGCGACTCCTCGCGCCGATTCCCCCGCGCTCTCGCGCTCGCAGCGGCAGCGAGCGACGATTTACGGGCGTATTCCCGTGTATTTATATAGGCAGAGACCTGCAGCTCGCGTACACGCGTATATATAATGCAGTTCTGCGCGCGCCACACGTGAGTAACGTAATACGAGTTCTCCGCGCGCGTCCTTTTTTAAATGGTATTTGGTGCGCGCAAGAGTGTCCGAGTGCATGGTCTCTGTCTTCCTCTCGGTGCAGGAGCGGAGGATTTATGGCTCGGAGAGCCGTGCGCTGCGCGAATCCTTTGGCGCGATTCTCTTCCCCGGGTTCTTTATTTCGTGGCGCTGGTCATCGGAGGGAGTTTGAGCCGTTTAGGAAAATGCGTGCTTGGGAAGTTCTGGCGGTGGAATTTTTCGCGGCAACGGGAGTTTTTAATTACCCATCGTTAAAAGGAAAATCAGCGTTCATCAATTTTGACACGGAGCATTGTGCGTCGAATTTTATTCTTTCGATAAATCTCTCGTTCCTTTTAATTTGGTATTTCCGTACCTGTTGCCCTAATAAAAGACTATATATGACTCATTACCTTGACGCTACACGTGCATAACGATCGTCATCATTCATAATATGTATACGTGGCCCGCGAAACGCGCCATCCTTTTCAAAAGAAGGCAACGATTGAGTAATTTTTACAAGGAGCCTTTATAATTCCCGTAAATAGGGTTAACCGATCATAAATCTCGGCAATCATTAAGCGAAGATATATAAAAAAAAAGAGAGAGGAAGAAGCCAAGGAGCATAAGCCGCATATTTTCGCAAGAGCCATAAAAGCGTGCCAAAAGAAAGTAGAAAATTTATATACACACCTGACCCGAATACAAACTGCTCTAAAAGCTTTAGAGTGGAATCTTATACCACTGGAGTGAGATTTCACTTTATTAGAATTAATATACAAGCTCGCTTCGTTAGAGTCAAAGTCACTCCAGAACTGTTGTTTATTACTTTTCATTAAGACAGGATAGTGCAATACGCCGCAGCCTTTATGCGCCAGGACAAAAGAGCACCTTCGCGCAGATTTTTATAAACGTCGCGCGAGTGTGGGTTATACCGTGAAGCTAAAGCCCATGCAGACATGCAAATTGAAAAGATCAGAGAGGATATTGCGAAGACGCGTCAGTGCCGTCTTTCAGCTTCGTGCAGGCGAGCGAGCGAGCGAGCTACCGTTCGGATGCTCCGTATAGGTAGCACATCACCTGACGTGTGATATGCCGCTGCCGCGTGCACGAGCCTCCCACGTGCACGCGCATCTTGCTTGCACTCGGCGATTGCACCGTGTTTCAAATGCGTTTGGAGTTTCTCATTTCTTTCTTTTGTACATTGCTACAAGGTGATGAATGATGATCTGTACTAATCATTTCGAAATTGGATATGGTCTTGCTAATTTCATATTTTTAACTCCATTGTACCGAGACCTTCTTGCCAAACAAATAATCTTTTTTGGGTATTATCTAAAAATAGTTTAATAGCAATGGTTCAAATAAGGTATACAAATAATATTTCCTCTTTTCAGAACAATAATTGTGGGTGAATGAGAACAATATTTTGTAGTAAATTTCGTCTAAAAAAATATGTTTCTTTAAATTCAGCAGTGCTTTATTTCCAAAATAATATTATAATATATATATATAGAATGTTTCATTCCTAGGGGCTATGTATTTTTATCTTCTTTTAGGGGAGGAGGGTAACGTCGAAATAACATCGATGAACTAACAAGGTGAAACACTAATAATGATTTCTACTACTGGAATTCATACTCTTTTTATAATTATTTAACGATGGTTATATGCCGGTACGTTCTCCACTATTTTGATTTCGCCTGATCAATTTTTATGAGCTGCTGAAGTTGTATATTATACAGGAAGCACACATGACGCAAGGCTTAAAAAAAATAATAAATAACGCAAACCAACTATCTTTAAGCAAACACACGGACAACGCGCCTTTCCTTACCCATACTCTCTTCCGTCTTCGCTCTTCCTTTTCTTCTATTTCACACCGCGCGCCCGGGCAATCGTCTTCGTTCGCCAATCTTAATAAATATCGGGGAGTCCGCGGGAGCGCTCCTCGCACGCACGATTGGCTCCGCTTTCCGCGCGATATTAAATCTGTCGTTGCGTGAATGGACGAGCTGCGGCCGGGGATATGATGCAGGGCTTGTATATCACGCGCGCGCACGGCGGCGAGACGAGATCGGCTGCTGCCGCTTCGACTGCTTCTGCAGCGCGCGAGAAGCCCGAGGAATTGCATCTTCGCGCCTCGGGCGTACACGATGAGGCGATATGTTATATTCCGGTAGGTCGTCCTGAGGGTAGTGTGGATTGAATATACTTTTTCTTTAAATGAAAATCATTCTTTATTTCCGTCGGAGCTCCAGGGTTTGATCTGCTAAGGTCATTTCTGATCAGCTCGTGTTTCCATTTAATAAAATAAAAGCAATTAATTGACTTTTTAGTCTTTAAATACACATTTTTTAATACAGTAGAACATCAGACACTGTTAATGTTTGGGACCGAGCTTTCCAAATGCATATTGTTAGAAACCTAACATAATTTCAACAACCGATCAGATTGTAGCATTCAGTCTCGTAGTCAAATTTGTAGAAATATTATTGCTGCAAACAGCGATACTTTCTAGCTTGATCATTCCGGCTGGTACAGTTCATATTTTAGTTAAAACAACAAAAATATTTGTTGCTATAGCAATAAATGTATTCGCTATACAACTGACGAATGACTTTGTTGTATTACTCCAGCAAAGTCATTCGCAGTTTCTAGAATAATTTTCAGCTAAAAAATAATTTTAGTTGCAGTAACCTATTTCTATGTGCGTATTGAGTTTACTAAGGGCTTTCGTCAAAATGTAAACTAATTTTTTGTAATGATAAGTTTGAAATAATAATTCATGTACAAACAACAAGATCGGGAATTGGCTCCTGATCAAGAAATGAGTTCGTTACGGCATATATAAACTTGAATTTTTATTTTATTAGTTGTTTTATTTACTTGTAGATATTACAGTATTTAAATAAATTTCATAAAATTTTTAACCGTAATGTAACATAGTGTATAACACTTGTCAATTTAGCGATTACACGTAGATTAATACGCTCATTTGAACCCAAATACCTTGAAAAAGAATCCCTCGAGATAAGGGCAACACGACGTGGTGGCGCGGCATTAATTGAATTATTTAGTTCGATAAAAGACCCGCGGCGACGGCGACGCATATAGCGATGAATAAATTATATTCCCTTTGACATAAGCGCGCGAACCGGCGATAAAAGCAGACCCGACGAAAAATCTCCGGTAAAACTCGGCGAAAAAAATGCTTATAAACCACGCGCGTGTCTCTCTCCGCCATAAAAATAAATCAGCTTATCGGCAGAGGCGCTCCTTCTTTTTTTCCGCCAACACTTTTACTCTTCGCATCACGCAGTCTTCTCTTTCTTCTTTCTCCGTGAACGGGTCCAAGAGACTGAGAGAGACTGAGAGAGAGAGAGAGATCGATAATCTCTGCGTGTACGTACATACGTACGCGCACATAATGCCCTATCGAAATGTCGAGGCGGCCGCGCGCGGTGCGACGATTTATCGACCCTCTATGCGCGATGGCCCGGGCGCTCCGAGCGGGGGAACCATTGGGAGAATAAGCGAGGACCTCACCACGGCGATTATGCACCGGAGGATCGAACGAGGGAGACGCGCTGCACCGGACGCCAAAAGATCGTCGTTATTGATTGTTTAGAAGGCGAGGCTGCGAGGAGTTTGCCCGTGAGATCTATCGGCTACTAGATACAAATTGGAGATTCGCGAGAGTTTTTTTGCTTTGTTTCTTTCTTCTTTGGACCTATACAGAACCGGTCGAAAAGTATGTTAATCATTAAATGGTAAAGTAAAAGTTTAATTAAATTCTATGGTAAAAATAATTTGGCAGAATTCTGCAAAATTGTAATTTTTTCAATAGGTTACTGATTATTAGTAATTTTTACCAGTGATTTTGGTAATTTCGGAGGCAAATTTGGAGAAATTTTGTCAATTTCTAAGAAATTTTGCAAATTTTAAAAATTTTCTCTACATTTTCTCGAAATTTGTCAAAATTGGTTATTATCTTACTTTTGAAATCGAAGCAGTAGTCAGAATTGTACGTCTGGTTAATCATTTTGACCAGGGAAGAAATTAAAAGTGTTCGTTAAGCTGTTAAAAATTTATTTTAAAAATTATTCCTTGTCTATTTTTGAATTGATACAATGTATGCAATGGTATATTATAAAGTATCCTCAAAGTAAAAGGGCAAATTCTTATGGTAAACTCTCGTAACCAAACAAATAAAGTAAAATCATGAATACCGTTCGCTTTTCTCACGAAATTCTGCATATAATGCGCGATAAAGAGCTGAGGAAAAAATGCCCGGATCCTCCCTCGACAAGTAACACAGTCCTCTATAATAACACTTGGCGGTAAAGGTCGAAATCGGCGGTGTGCCAGCTGAAAAGTATATCCACGCCCAATCGCTCGTTAGCCGCGATTTTTCGCCCGATCCACCTCGCGCTCATCGCGCTAAACGCACGGCGCCTATAGGCACACATCCGACATTATGATAATGCGGCCCGCGCCGCGCGTATGATAATTTCGGCCCGAGACAAAGGCCGCATTGTAAATTGAATCGCGTCTTGGCGCATGCGCCCTTCGTCCCGCCCACTGCACGTGGGCACATCGCCCCCACCCCCGTGCACCTCGGTTCGCAAAAAGCTTTCGTAATTCCATGTTATCGGCGCATTATGCGGCGTCTCCCGATCGATCGATCGGTCCGATCGGTTAGGTTCGGTTCGGTTCGTTGTAAGTCAGAGGTGGAGAGAGACCCGCGCGCGTATTCTGACCTGATATTATGCGCGTCGGTGTGTGTATATATATATATGTACCGGCAGTGTCTCTGCTGATATTTTTGAGATAGCTCGCTGCTTCGCGGAGGTATTGTCGCGGCTCGTAGCAAGCTTATCGAGGCGCGATTGTTATACATCGATGCTGCGCAAGCGAGAGCGAGGGATATTATAGTGAAATGAGAGTGAAAACGATTTATGGCACATTTTTTGTTGTTGCTTGGGTATATTGATCGATATGATAATTCTGTGGGGAGGGAAAGGTGTTGCTTTTTTGTTGAGCTTGGGTGGCCCGATATCGGAGGTGAATAAGTTTTAAAATAATCGTAAGAATGATTATGTAATAAATAGTAAAATAATTTTGTAATTATAAAAATTAATGCAAAAAGTTACGTAAGAAATTTACGATTTGCCGATTCATGCAAAAGAATACAAAAATCCTGTAGTGTTATTAGCGAATTCAAGTTTTACAAAAGACCTGCAACAGCTCACTCGTTTTTTCCTTTTCTCATCTAAACAATCCGGTCGTATTAGCTTCTTCTCCGCGTCGATAGCAGTCTCTGAATATTTACGACCATTGAGCTCACCAGGCCCATCGAACCGCAAATCCTCGACTTCAAATTCTCTTCTCTCTCTCTCTACTTCTCTCTCTCTCTTAGACTGTATATTTTTTCGCGATTAACCCTCTTACGCGCGAAAGCGCTAATACTAATTTATGTGTATATACAACATCACCGCGGGAATCTGTTCCAAAACGTCGAACGTCAAATTAGAATAAGATATGACTCTGTAATTGCTTGTACCGTCGTTGATGAGGACGAGAATAATGTCCGCGCTTTATACTCGCTCTGGCCACCAAATATTCGACTCGCTTCGCGCTATATAAAAATGCGTGGGAGTCGTAAAGTTTATTTGGGAAATCGTTAAGAGCGACAATTTGCATCGAGATCGAGCGCGCGCGTGTATCGAGCAGTTCGAGAAAACAACAATGGATTCTCAGGAATTTCGTGCGCTCTTTCTCTCTTTTTCGATCCCAGGTTGAAAGCAGAAATGAAATAAGTTTCCTCTATACGAGGAAGCGAAATAGCTCCGAGCGAGAAATGCACGCGAGTATAAAACAGATTGTTGGAATGGGGAATTCAAATACAGAAATTGCCCACATCCCCTCAATTTCTCCGAGAGGTATAATGAAAATAAAGATATTGCCACGAAGGAGGAAACGGGTTATAGGCTTACTTTATTAAATATTGAAAAAAGCGAAATGGAGTTGTATAATAATACCGATAATATAATAATTAATTTAATACCCAAGATTCGCAACATCTATAATTTCCGAGATAATTCCTCTATACATATTTCTGCGCATCTTATAATTTCAGCGTCAACCAATTTTCGAACTTCTCTTCGAACCTTCACTTCTGAAGTCAAAAATTTCTCAACCGATTATCGCTGCCCCCCTTCCCCCCCCCCTGCATCAAAATTCGCCCAACTTCATCTCGCATTCTCTCTACAAAATTCCCGTAACATTATAATTTACATATCACCGCGTAGCTCGTAAACATACCGACACTTAAATGCAAAATTAGCGAAAAAGAGACGTACGTACACGCGAGGACGTCGACGGACACGTACTATACGTGTATATAAGAGAAAAGGCGGATCACGCACACACACACACACGCACACGCACACACGCACACACACACACACACATACACACACTCACACACACACACACACACGCACACACACACACTCACCCACACACACACACGCGCGCGCGCACATACACGCATACACACACACACACACACACATACTCACACACACACACACATAGTATAAGATATCTCTCGCGTTATTATTACGGCAGCGCGCGTACATATATTCCACGAAGCGTCCGAAAAACCGCGAGCGAGCGAGCGAGCGTGGAGTATGATTAATGGCGCGTACGCGCGCCGCCGGCCACGCCGGATTAGCATAATTTCTGTGTTAACATTTCACTCGGCGCGAGGAGGAATTGCGGCTGTACGGGGGCCCAGCGCCGCTGATGCTCTTATTCTTTACGTGCGCCCGCTTCCCTGCTCGCTGCTGTTGCTGCTGCTGCCGGATGGCCCCGGGAGTGCATTATATATACATACACGTAGAGTGTGTGGAAGAGATTTTTCGCGCTTGTTCCTGCGTGGGAACTCGCTGCGCCACCACACGTCTGTACGTATAATACGTACGAGCTGTGCGGCGATAATCGTTGAATTATGCGAGAGCTGGCCCTCCTTTTTTAATATTTATGTACGTCGCCCTGACTGTCAGTCAGTCGCTCTTATTATTTTTCGGGCGATGTGTATCATTTTCTTTTTGGTGCTGTAGAGTTTGTCTAAAATTGATTATAATGTAAAAACTTGAATTGGTAGAATTAGTCATGGGCGTGTATCTAGCTTGCTTTGTCTAGATGAAAATCTAGACTCACTCACATTTAGCTAAAATAGAAGAACCTCTCTAACTCGAAAAAAGTACCGTGTCCCTTGAGAAAATATCTCTAACTCGAACAAAATCAAGCTTTAACACGAATTCATTTTGACGCTAAACCATAATTTAATTTTTTTTATAAGGAATAACTCTAGTTAATATTAATTGAGTATGGCCCTCTGAATGCTGTTTACATTAATTTCGACGAAAATGTAGCTACGTATTACTAGATAATTTGCATTACAGAGTGTCATTAAATCAGCCCTCAAAGAAGGTGACGATGCAGACAATTTTTTAAAGAGCATATTCCTATTTATCTTTGAAATAAATGAACTTAATTAGATACATTTCAATATGTTCATCATATGCTTATATTCTGTAACTAGAAATATGTACTTTAAAGTTTCTGTATCACGAAGTCTGTCTATTTCGAACATTTTTCTAACTCAAAAAATTATTGGTATCCCTTAAAATTCGAGTTAAAGAGTTTCTACAGAATTTATCTTTGACTAAAAAGAGTGCTGTTCATAAATCGGCCACAAAATTAAGTCCGTTCTTAAATGTGTTGTATTACGTTGAAAAATATTGTACTTACATATTTATTTCTTAAATATAAAAATTAAGATCCTGTCAATATAAGTTGAATCGAGAAAAAAAATACATACTCGAAATTTTGATTCAAATGAATCTAGAATTAAAATTTTTGGATTCAACAATAGTTTTAGATTTAAAATTTCGATTCAAATGAATTCAACTTTCGAATCGTGGTTAATATTTTCTACTCACGTAAAGCTAAAATCAAAATGAGTCTAGATCAATTTTTACTCCATTCAATTTAAATCCAGGACGAAATTTGCTCGATTAACTTTGAGCCACAGTCAAAAACTGCTCAAAATTTCTTAACATTTTTATTCAAATTAACCAAAAAAGTACAAATTTATCTAATTTTTTAAAATCTAAATAACGCATTATCAACATACATTAAAAAATTAGATAATTTTATTCAATCACATGTTATATTTCTTGTTTCTTAAAGACAAGACGTTTTCCAATGACTGGGTATAGAAATTAAAGTTTAAAGAAACATTCGTCTCTGGACAAACATGAAGCGTGTAAAAGATAAAGCGCCTTTAAGACGCTCTCACCTATCATCTCATTGTCTCTTCTAACAAAAAATCCAACAAAGCTGAAAAAATACTTATCTGCCACCTTCTTTCTCTCTTTCTCCTTCAACCCATTCCCCCTCTCTCTCTCGAAAACCCCTTATCACTCCCAAGAACCACATGGCTTTTGCCTCGACATCACCATCGGCACTTCTGTCTTCAGCCTCACGCGCATGCGACGACGCGTCGAAGGAGATGGCGCAGGGGATAAAGCCTGCACACGGAGGATGAGGAAGCTCGCGCGGCGCACGGCTGCTCATATCTCTTTCGGCCATGTGCGCTCGCACGCGCGCGGATAAAGGAGAGAAGAACTTGTCACTCGAGGCTTCTCGTTTAATTCGGCGACGCGCGCGCATTCCCGCGTAATTGGCTGACGATCGAAATCGATCGGCGATTCTTTGGTTTTTGTGATTCTTTTTTTTTATGGAGGGGGTGGGAACGAGAGTCTGCCGGGGACCGCTGCAGTGATTATCGACGTCGATTGCGCCGATGGTTATTACCGGGTGTGCGTGCGTGAGAAACGGGACTTTGTCTTCTTGCGGGATGAGAGTTTGACAGGTGGGGTTTTGATAGGAAATCGTGGGAAACGCGTGCGTTATGTCGTTTTCGTTAAAGAATGTACATTAATTGTTTTGGTAAAAAGAAAATCAGTTTTAGAATGCATTGTTAGAAATTATTTGGATTTGATATAATTAGTTTACATAAATATTCGAATTATAGAAAGCCTTATTGTTGTATGTATGTTTTTTGGGGTAACTAAATATTTATTTAAATCAAGTATACCGAATCCAAATATACTTTCTTTCTGTGTAGAGACTATATTAATCTAACAGTATACTTTCATTTAAAGATACTCGAAAAATGCAGTCAATATTCGACATTCACACCTATAAATCACGCCAGTTTCTCCAGAAATACTCTAAAAGCATTTTCCGGTACGCACCCAACCCAGTCCCAAAATACCTCTTCCACCACGCGCGCGTTAGACTACAAGATCCCGGAATCCAAACAGTCACGCTTCCACCAGAAAAAGAAAGCGCCCAACACTCAAAAATCAAACCTTACCCACAAAAAAAAAGGATGCCCGTCGAAATAAGCCATACGGAATCTAATCCACATCCGTCGATCTCCCGTCCACGGGCCATTGTTGCGGCCCGTCAAACGAGCCAACATAGGATCGTAAAAACAGAGGTCGAGGCGAGAGGCGATAACTCGCGCGACGACACGACTATAGCGGGTACAAAAATCTCTCACCTGCGTGCCTTTCTCGAAGAAGAGGGAAGGGAGGTGGAGGAGGAGGAAAGACGAATCGTTTCTCACGTGGCGTCGATGCGCGATGTTATCTCGGCAGAGTGAGAGCGCAGGTTGAGGATGGTTCCTTTTAATTAGCCCTGCGGACCGCTATCTTGACCGGACTGCGCTTTCCCTAAATCGCTCGGTTGGTAGCACCTGAGCTTTATAAGACACTTTTATGATGGCTGGTGATGATTGCTGTATAAGCTAGCTGAAAATTTGTCCGAGGAAGTGTTTCCTGATGATGGGCACGGGATTTCATGATTTTGACGCGCAGGTGTTTTTCTTTTTATCTTTTAGGAAATGAGGAATTATGGGTTGATCGGCTGCTTGATAAGAGTTTACGTAAGGTGTCTTATCTTTTAATTTAGAGATGAGCAGTGTATTAAATATACAAAGGAAGATAAGATACTTCTAAAAAGTAATATTAAAACGATAAGTTAAACGCACACGTGCACACACGAGTAAAATACCCGCACAGCGGAAGAAAAATCCAAAACAAACATTGTTTCGAACGGTTACACGAGAGTTTACATTCAATAGTCGCCCCGAGCGCCGCATTCTCCATCAGCCAATTTATTGACCGAGGGCCCTTTAATAAAACCCCCGGACATATCCGAGGTCGAAAGAAGGGGACACACGCGTATATAAACTGCGAAACTGCGAACAAACGGCGAGTATCCTATATGCAACAACACGCGGTCTAAACTCCAAACAACGCGAGCGTGCATTCGATATACCTTGCACTGCACTTAGCCAAGCATCCAAGCAGCAGCAGCAGTCCCTTAATCCTTATCTACGCGTATCGCGCATAATGTGCAATGCAAAGTCCGACATGCATATTGCAAGCGAATAGGGGACTACCGTTCCTCTCTCTCTTTTTCTTTTTCTCTTTTTCTCTGTTACCACGGGGCGCCTCTTCGCGGGGACTTCCTTTTTTTATCCTGCAGTGTGTGCCTCGGTCAGGCTCCCTTATCCGCGGAGATATCGCTCTCTTACACGGATATACGTTTGTACGGAGCGCCACGGTCGCGAAATGGGGAACGAAAGTGTGTGTATAAGCGAGCGCGAGCCCGGGAGATTTATGGCCGAGGCTATTATTAGGGCAACAGGTACTCGAATGGAGCGTTTTGCGACGATGCTTTTTTTGTTCGCATTGTGGTTGGTGATTTTTTTGGAGGAGCGGGTATTGAGAGTGGAAAATGGAGCAGTAGGATACGTTGCGTTTGATTATGCTCGATCAGAGGCAACGCATTAACATAACGTTTATTATACTTATCTGAGACAGTTATCATGATATATGGCAATTAAGCCTTGTAAAGTGATGATCGTTGACTTGTAGTTTGAGAAAAAGTTGCGTCACTTGAATAAATGCAAAGGTTTTCCTGCTCGGTTCCTGAACATTTTTGTTGAAAATGTTATTTTATAAGCAATTATTATATAGTATTCTACTAATACAATTAAGACACATTGTTAATGGAAGAAAATTAGTATTTATCATTCAAGCGTAATTGTTTAAAATCATCAATTATTTGTCTTGAAATTATACAGTTCGTTTTATAGTTTTAGCTCTGTAACTAAAACTACTCAGTAATCAATTATTTTATATAAAAAAGTCTATAAATAAACGTTTACTATACATTTTCATTGAGCACAAGATTTTTTAATATTATAGAATAATTTTCTAGAATAAATGAGTATTTTTAACAAAACTAGTCTTAAACTGCTAGAGAAACTAATATAACTGTTTTATTTATCTCCCACATGTGTACAATTTTTTAAAAATGAATAAAGTTCTACAATTATTTTTTCCGAAACAAAGCAACTATATTAATTTACGCGCGCATTAGGCAAATACATCTAACGATTAAGAAATACTAAACGCTACAAAACAATTTTTCCATGTAATAACCGTGTAATAACAAGTCGCGGCTAATGAACGCATTAAGCCGAATAATTAATGGAATAAAATAAGCATAAATGGCGAAAGGCCATGCCCGCGAGAAACAAGTGTAAGAGCAACGAAGATAACGCGCGAGCCTTATCCGTTCGGGACAAGCCCGTGGGTGTACCGGTCCTGGTGCGCGGTATGCGCCCATGCGCATATGTTTCTTGAGTCTCTCTCTCTCTCTCTCTCTCTCTCTCTCGTGCGCGTTTCCGAGCCTAGTGTATCGACTAAAATGGTGTTTTTGACAATGGAATCTTTGGAGTTCGCGTTTGGTGTGATGCGTATTGTTGGAATTAGGAAACTTGAATTTTGCATTCTACGAGTAAAAAATTATTATTGTGACTGCTGTTGCTAATGGATTTTGAATTTCACGCGTACTAAACTGTGACTTCATCATTTGTGCTTCCTGAGTATACTTTTACGAGATGTTTTTCCGAATGATGATTTTAATTTTATGAACGCTAATCAAGTACTTAAATTTCGCTAAGTACTACGTTATTGATATGTTGAAAGTTCCTTTGGACGATTATCCGGACTTTTAAAAACCTCTTTCTTAAAACTTGCTTTTAATATTTGTATAAAGGAATAAAATCTTATTTTCATAGTATCTTATTACCGAAAATTGCAAGCATGCAGCTCGGATCTTACTTCCAATTCTTGTTATTTAATTTTTATTCAAAGCCACAATTTCTATAGAGTAACTCGTTGTAAGCATCCAAAGAAAAATAGTAGTAAATGTATTTTGTCGAGGAACAAAATAATAATTTAACTTAATCGAACACAGATTTGAAATAATTGCAAAATCACTATACATTTAACAACCATATTCAGTATATTTATACATAGATTTACAAAATATATAATCTTACAAGTGTATCCTAACACACTTCTATTTTAAAATCGATACCCAACCATTTCAACTCTCAACGAGCTCCAAAAGTGGATCGACAGCTTCTCAGAAGTCCGATACACACCTCTACCCTAGACACACACTCTCTCTCTCTCAGCATTTTCAATTCGTCACGAGCACATCGCGCCACGGGCCTCCCAAACTGATTTCGCTCTCGAGCGCGCGCGCGTGCTTTCGCAGATCCGACGCGCGGATAAGCCGCGGCTTGGCGGACCTCCCGGCTGCTGCCGGCAGGGCAACAGGTCTGCGTTAAACGCGCCCCGACAGTTCGACACTTGTTTGGAAGCGCGGGAGGCCCGCCGCGCCGCCCGCTCGAATGAAGCCGTTCGACCTGTCGGATATGTATATATATACCTTCGCTATACGGATATTTCGATTATTTTAGTCGGAGATCAGGGACGTGGGGTTATGCGCGAGGTGGTGAACACGCTGAGTGATATTTTTTTGTCTCTTAGGATTGTCGGTTGGAATGAATTTTTGGAGGTTGTGCATAGTGATGGGTTGCGTTGGTCTACATGCATATTTAGTGCCATGTTAAATTAGAATGTTACGGGTGATGGTGGTATCGGGAATAATATCGATGTTGATGTTTCATCAATATTTTTATTTCACTTTTTTTGGGATTATTAAGTTTTAAATAATAATTTAAAGAACAATCGTCAAATGCACATGCTACCAAAGAATTTGGTCTTTCTACAATTCTATATAGTTTACCGATATAACCGAATAAGTTAACTTTTTATGATTTGAAGACGTTAAGGTTTAAAGGTATTATTTTTTATTTAAACGATAATGTTTAAAGAAAATCGTAAATAGTAGATGTGCTTACTATTTTTACACTTTCCTGATTTCTTTCATTTTTATCTGAAAATATACCATGTAATGTAAGAAATACCAAAATCGCGCAAAACTCAATTTTCAAAAAATTGCTAGTTGATTATGCTGGGAAGCCACAGAATTTGCGATTTCAATAACCGTAATAATTCATATTGTAACAAACATTAATATAGTTGTTACAGTTACAAATCATTTTGAAATTTTTGCAAACACTCATAATCATTTATCATTTATGATACATTAAATAGTGATTGGAATTATTTAACTAGAGTAATATATTAATTTCATAGTAAATTTTATGTTAATGCCAATGATTAAATCAATCAAGTTATTATGCGATACATCGTAACATTTAAATGATTATGGACGTTTGAACAAATTTTAAAATGGACTGGTTTTACTACCAATGGCTATGAACAGCTCAATTGTAGAATCGGTTATAGCAAATCCCAATCAGCAATCAAGCAGCTCTCACAGCTACAATATTCTTCCGTGCATTAAATAAATAAAATGTTAAAGTGCAAATTACTTTCAGTACTTTCAAGAAGCCCAAAGCAATTGATACCCTTTTATTACACCGAATATGGCCGCAAGTTATACTTTTCAAGATACGCTTACGACTCAAAATTATTCCCAAAACCATATTCATAAAGCAGTTATAGCCCATATTACTTAAAATCCTCACATAGCCCCATATTACTTAAAATCCTCGTATATCCCCATACACGCGCGCTCGTTTCCTTATCGGCGCTGTAAAAAAGCACTTAGTACTCTCGAATAAATACAGTCGCACAGAAATGCATAAGCGTTACGTTCATCTTCCCTTTCAGAAGCCCCCAGCACACTCGCGCATATTTCGCAATAACGACAAAAAACCACGCCAGCAGCGAACAAAAAAAAAGAAACACAAACCATTCCCGCTCGAAAGTGGAGCATAACGCAGAGAGCGCTGAATGCGAGTACCTATACAGCCGGCCGACAATCATCGGTAGCGGCGGGCGCGCGTGATTGTAGCTTCTTTCCGATAATGCCCGGCATTAAGGAGGAATTCCGGGTAATGAGGATTGTTATACGCGCTTCTATTAACTCCGAATTACAGCCGCGCGCAGGCCTTAAAGGGCCTCTGAGTGTACGATAAGGATCCCCTAGCGTGTATATTGTGTATATGTATAGGTGTGGGTTAGGGCAATTTAAATGGGTAAAAGAGAGCTCTGGAGTTTACTGCTGCAGCGTAGGTATACGTACCTTCTTTAACGGTAGCTTCGGCCAAGAGGGTATTACGTAATGCCGGAGGCGCAGTGACCAATGATTTAGCTCGATTAAACCGATTTTTTGCCGTATGCTTTATTGTGTTGTAGAAGCTTGTGTGTGTAAGATTTCTGTTTGAGAAAGCGTGCATGGGAGCTTGTAGAGAGCTAAATTGTATAGCATATTGCGTTCTCTTCGCCTATGTCCGACACGTAAATTAATGTGATTACTTTATCGCACACTTGATCTAAAGTGATTCGAAATATGGTTCCTTTTCGCTCTTGAATCAATTATTTTGTTCTGTAATTTGTGGATTTTATTCGGTTTTAATGTCTCGTATGATTCAAACAGTGTTTTATATATAATACTAGTTCATTAATATGTTCTACGAGTAAAAATCAACGAAATAGTCATTTCTGCCGTAATAAGCTAGTAAGAACCTGCAGTTATTCGATGCTACTTTTTTCACATTCCAAACGCATTAATTTCACGCAGATGATCACGATAACATCAAATGCACGTCCATTACAAGAACTAATTATAATTTCAAATTACCATAATAACCGTAATTGATTACATGACAAATACAACAGATTATACAAGGATAATCGCCGCGTGGAAAACAATAAAAACAAATCTCTGCATCTCTCCACCGGCAAACTGGAGCACTCTCTTGCATACCCACCAATAAATGTACATCAGCCTATGTTAATAGCCGGCTACCAGCAGCGAACATATACGTAAATCCGTTGTTGTTCCGCTGCATACACCACGAACCGTCCGCCATCAGGAATCCGAGAAATGTCGTCGAGCGCCTGAATCGCTTTTTACATACACGCGCTCTCGTGTTTGTACACGTATACACGAGCGCAGCGGCTCTTTCACTTCCGGAAAGCTAGAAAATCGATGTCCGTGCGAGCGTTTACCAGCCCATTAGTTATGTACGAGTCGCGGCGCGCGGGAGGAAAAGAGGCGAGAAAAGGAAGGAGCAGAAACGAGTCACCGGTCTTTGGTGCATGCGGCCACGCGGTGCACATATGTTCGCCAAGAGAGAGAAAGAGAGAGAGACAGAATTCCAAATGATAAAATCGCGTGTTTACTGCGCGCGCGTATGATAATTAATAAGAGCCGCGCGCGAGTTGGGTATATGGCTGCATTAGCGCCGCCGCTGAGGCCGCCGTCACCGACTGCCTTTTTCAGCCGGGACTTTCTATGTCTCTTTGCGAAAATGTGTATGTAGGTATAGGAATATTTGTAGATATCTATGTATGCGGGTATATGGAACAGTTTTTACGTTTTATTTTGAGGGAAACGTTGCGTTCGTTCTTATGATTTTCGTGATTATTAAATTATATACTAAATAGTTATTATGCCATTTCTCGAGTCAATATTTTAATGAAATCGGCATCGATATATTAATAATTATGTGTTATTAATTTATTGAATTAATAGACATTTTTAGTTTTTCTTTTTATAATAGCAAGGTTTAATATAATAATTAATTAACTTAATTAACTTAAAATACTTTTTATATTATTATTAATTAAAATGTTATTAATTTATTGACTTTTTTATATTTATTTTTATAACAGCAACTTTTCTTTAAAAGATTTGTTAAATGCCCCCTTATTTCAATATACGTTTTTACAGCATACTCAGCAAACATCAATTCGAGTAAACTGTGATCCTTTTAACGATATCCTTCGAGAGTTGATCGTTCAATTGAAGTATGCAATTAACTGGCATCAATTACGCAATTTTCGGCAACGGCGCTTACTTCAGTTTTTACCATCGAATAAACACAAGTGTTAAGTCGTACCCCACAAGCTCGTAATTAAAGAGGCCTTGAGAGCTTCTCGACTCAACGTTCACGCCTTAATTACGAGCGCGCATAAGAGCCAATCAACAAAAAACAGCGGTATAATGTCAGCGATCGTTTACAAATGCTTCGCTCCTCGAAACATCTCCAAAAGGCATAGCTTATCGATAAAAATTCAAAAATTTCCGTTATACACGCAAACCTCTCGTGCGTTTTACTATAAAAAGCATCGATAACTATGATCGCTTTATTAATTACGCGCACCTCTCTGTTTACACATTGCGCGTGCTCGTGCAGATTTCTCGTAATTATATACACAGGTTCCTCTATATATATACACACCCCGCAGCCGCAAGGCTAACCCTAAATCAAAAAAATTCCCGCTCGCGCAGGCCGAATTATTATCATTATAACCTTTGAGCCGCGACGGTCGCTCCTCTCGTAAAATAAATCAATTACGCGTAGAGGATCGTCAACGAGCGTATAAAAACGCGCGTCTAATGCCCATATACGGACAGAGCCCCGCGGGGCCTTAGGCAGAGTATCTCTCTTATGCCAAAGCTAAAAATGGGTTATATCGTCTTTGTTTAGCGAGATTTATAACCGATATTCGTGCGCGCGCTCGTATCGCTCTGGGCGATCGACACGTACATATATATTCACACACACACACACACACACACACATACGCATACGTGATTCTAGGCTCTCTAGCATTATAGCTTGCACGAACGTACCTGCTGAATACTACTTCTCGCGTGCCACAGCTAAAATCTCGGGGCCTGATTTATGTCGTCGATCGACGCTGATCCATCCACACGCTTATACACACACACACACACACAGCGAAATTGCCACTTTTCGGGGCCGCACTTTTCTCCCGCGCGGCGGAGATCCTCTTTTCGGTTTTTAATTTCGCGCGCGCGCGCGAGGTTCCCACACGGCGAATTCGCGCTCACGGGCCCATCGCCGCGAATTCGGACGCGCTGCATTCCGATGCAAATACAGCTCCCTCTCGCTCCGGGACACGAGAGAGGTAATCGTCGCAATTTCATGCTTCTCGGAATTTTCGTCTACCCTCTCTGGAGAGCTGCTGCTTGTCTCGCCGGTTCTGCGCCTTTTCTACTTATCTCGCTGGCTCTGCTTCCTCGTTTCTGCGAGAGCCCGATGAGAGAGAGAGAGAGAGAGAGAGAGAGAGAGAGAGAGAGAGAGAGAGAGAGAGAGAGAGCGTGAAGCACCGCGCGTTCGAGCTCCTTTTGTGTTTTGCACTGATGGTGCTCTATGCGGCTAATCTTCGTCCTGCATCTGCGAGGAAGTCGACGTGACTCAGCTGAAACGTCCTCGCTGCTCGGCATACGTCTCGGGGGATCTGTGTAAGTTCAGAGTGTAGAATACGTGTTCGCCCGCGTGCAGATTGAGATGCATCTCTCATTCGGGTCTGCATCTGCATGGAAGGCGAATGGAGGATAAAAATATGAGGATCAACGGTAACAAGACGCGCGTTTGCATATGCAGTGCTATACGCTGTGGACCGCCTGAGGTGGATAATAATGCCGAGTGGAGTGGACGTTTATTTGCGAGCGAGCTTGACGGTGGACGAGCGAAGAAATCTGGTGTGAAATGGATTATTCGCCACTCAGTCTGACTTTACTGAGGGTTAACGCTTCTTATGATGTTGGGAGTCTGAAAGAGACTTAGAGGGTCTCCTCTTGTACGTGACGAACGTTGTGCCTTGATTCCTGGTAAACTTTTAAGTTGTCATGTTAAAGTGTATCACGTTTTGATGTAGCGATTTAATGATACGGTGAACATTGAGCAGATTTTAAAATTTCAGTCATTATAATGATCATTTTAAACTTGACAATGGTTATAAAAATCTTATATTACTTTTTATTTATCAATATTTATATGTTATTATATAATATAGATTTATCGAATTTATTATATATTATGTACAATAGAACCTCTCTAATTTTACTCTCTTCCTGAAAATGAAAAAGACTATAAAACGAAGTCAAATACGCTTATGTTAAAATCCAACTCTGTAATATTATAGTGTATTTGAAAAAATGTGAAGATAAATCAATATTTCGCATGGATTGCTATAAATATGGAATTCAAATACAACATTTTAATTTTAAAGTCAGTGCAAGAATAGAAAAGGATATCGCAGAAGAATTTGATATTTCTGTAATATCTCTCCCTCAGAACAATACTACGACAACACTTTAGAAATTAGAGTAAAATATTGAGAACCTATAATAGAATAATAAAAATTAAGTTAAAAGAATTATTTCGTGAAAAATGTACATTAATAATTGCTTGTTTTTTAAGAAAAACAGAATTCTGAGTAGACATAGGTAGTTTCATTATGGGGCTGCGACATACACTTTATCAACAATTTAAAACACTAACATTTAATTTCTTCTCCAGAAAAGACAAACATTTTTCAACATAGGTCAATTAACTATCGATTAATTAAATAGATATCGAAGTATAAAAAGAACAATAATTCATATTTATAAACATATATAAAGAAAAAGGCGTTTCCTGTTTTTCATAAAAATATACTTTATAATTTATTCATTACATTTAGCCTAACAAATATTACAAATAAATAAATAAGAAAAGCGTAGATGTTGACAACAATCAGCTACCATAACCCAATCGTTTGCTTTGTGCTTGCAGGGTGGTCGGTGCGGTGGTGGTAGGCGCGGCGGTTTGCGCCCGCATCCCCGGCCTCGGCAAGAATCAGCGGGAGCTGTGCAAGAAGGCGCCGCACGCGATGCCGGCGGTGGGCGAGGGCGCCGAGCTCGGGCTCAAGGAGTGCCGACACCAGTTCCGGCATCACCGCTGGAACTGCTCGCACGTCGTCGACAACCAGATTTTCGGACACGTCGTCGTCGTCGGTGAGTGTTCCCTCCTCAATAATTGATGTTCCGCGGAGTGCTAAACACGGGGCAGGAATTCTGCAGATCGATCGGCGATCGGCCGATGATTAATATGGATGGATTGATTGATGGTAAGGACGAAGGTAGAGAGTGTCGAGCATAGGCGTAGATTATTGGAGATATATAATGTTTCTTTTAGATTTTTTGCGAGATTCTTGTTTTCGTGTCGGGTGTTATTACATGGATAATTTCTAAGAACATGATTTCTTTTTTAGTTTTAGAGGTTTTAACAGGATGTTTAAGCTTATTATTATCCATAACTGTGGGGACTTATTATTTTACTTAATTTTCTCAACATTGAAAATTAAATGATAGAAAAATGGTGTATTGTAATTCTCGGTATAAAAAGGGGGTTTTTTCATTCTGAAATTTTTTTTTACTATAAATACTTAGTAATACCGTTAATTCTACCGTAAAAACCTCAAAATCTTGATCCAGCACGTCATACAAAATCACCATAGTTATTAAGCTCCTAATCTACTGCCCACGGGATTCCAAGTGATCCCGTCGACCAAATTTCTCCAGGTTTAGCAATATTACTTTTCAATACATTATTTACATTAAGGTAGAAAATTATTTATATATATTTTTACGGTGAAATTATTTTCCTTGGTTATTAATTTTATTCTAATTATTGCAACGATCTTAATAAAAAGTGTGACGAGTTATCAAGAGTCCATTACAATGACATGATAGTGAATAATGACCACTTACTTCAAACTATCAAATATTTCAGTTACAGTAAAATAGCCGTATATCAGTAACCAGGTGTTAGTTTTTGGTGCAGCACATCAAGGACTGAGGAGAAGAATCTGGTATCTCGGAGAACGCTCGAAAAACCTACTATCTTGAAACGCACTTGAAGTACTTGCTAACTCGGAGAATGTTCGAATAACCTGCAAACTTCAAAATCGCGTGAAAACGGCTATTGTTGACCAATCATTTATCGCTTTTGATTTTGTGTTAAAAATTTAAATAATTGAAAAATGCATTATTTACGGAAAACTTCGTTTACCTATTTTTTTAGCAGGTTCATTCTAGCTTTCTATTCTTTTAGCGCGCTCCAAGATAGTAGGTTATTCGAGCGTTCTCTGAGAAAGCAGGTTTATTCCTTGAGCCATCGATATAATAAACATTTGCAGAAAGTGTAATTGAATAGAAAACGATTAAATAACAGAATCCGTACAAATAATACATGATTCCATAAAAAAAGTTAGAAGTTAACAAAATATGTTAATTTTATCCTTAAGATTATTTTTAAGAAGTTTAAACTGACAAATAACTCAGCAATTTCTAAAAAGTATTTCTCAGCTCACAGAAGTTGTCCAAACCAATCATACTTTTTTACATTCTTCTCAACAATGCCCACTTATCGCGTGAAATCGCGCCCGAGGCACATCAGAAGCCGTGACGCGGATTCGCGGCACCTCAGCCAGCAGGAAAAAGAAGCCCGAAAACCCCGAATGACGCGTAAACGACACACGTGTGTACAACATTTGCATCGCGTATCCTCGCGGCCGCGACTCCCACGCGTGGCTTAACGAGCGCGCGGCGCGACAATGCGCGAAAACTTGCACACAGCGCGCAGCTGACACACACACACACGCAGCGCTTCGATGGCAGGCGATTTTTATCGTCGCTCTGCCTACGCGCTCTCGCCGAGTGCATTAGAGCTCGAAATATTTCTTATCATTAATAGTCGATCGTAAAGCGTAAGTTATGCACGCGTCGGGTATGAGTATAGAGGCGAAGCCAATGGACCGCGCAAAATTCGCGCCTCGTTTGTCGAGTATTTTTCTCTTGTTTGGTTGATTAGCAGCTGTGCAGGGTGGAAAAATTGTCTTCTTGTGATAACGGCTGTCTGTTAATAGGCTAGTGCACAGAATTATGGACTTTAATGTAAATATTGAGAAACTCATTATTGTGGGATAGTTGCTATTCGTATTGAACAAAGATATTATACAGTTTTCTTATGAGGTTTGAAATTCATAAGATCAGAATTCAGTTGTAAACTTCAGTTGTGCAATTGATATTTTTTATACTATGCGATTAATTCAATGTTCGTCGTAATTTATTTGTGATTAAAAGTTGATGATAATTTGAATTACAAAAAAACTATGAAATGACCAAGGATTATATTGAGTTTTTACAAATTCCGCATGCTTAATCGTCTGTATAAGGAATAAATACGTGCAAAGCACGCGTGCGACCATAAAATTTGCTATGAAAATACATAAAATTTATTGCATAAATGACAAAGTCATTTGCGCAACTAGTTTTGACGGAAAAAATCTGTACAAAAATAACTTTTATGAATCTTATACATACATATATCTTTAAGCACCATAACATAAACAATCAAATTATAAGTTAATTAATACGTCACCACTGACTAGAGCCTACATGGCTAAGATTTAAAATGCGTAAACAAATTATTCATTAAAAACTTGAGAAAATCTTCAAATAGTGGTTCGATGCAGCTCTGTACACACCGTCAGAGGAACAAGATAATCCGCGCGATAATACGAGCAAAATCCGACGTGATCCTCTTGCGTAAATGTCGCTAAACGCTTGTTATTTGTCGCACGGACATTAAAAACCACTGGATCAGAGTCCGCTGGTGGTGCTTTGATTTCACAGCTAGACAGCGACTGTCGGTAGTCGCCGGCGTATTTCTCACGATTAGGCACGGATTAACGATAGATTAAGTCTGAGTAGCTGTCGGAAATCGAAGCGGGTATACTTGTCCCGTGTCGATTTCCCGGTGACAATATTACACAATGTAATCCTTCATATTTGAACAGGAAAAATGTGCAGTGTTATTGAATTAGTGCTAATAATATTATCGAGTTTTCATTGAATTAAATAATCACAAATCAATGATTTCATGAAAATGTAAAATATTTATTGAAAAAATAGTTTTAATTAAAATAATTTATACAGGTTACTACTGATATTCGAATTAATTAAATTTATTTCCAACAATTATTTTTTACAGATAAATACAGTTTAATCTATAACAAATTCAATATATAGTATTCGTAGTAGCAGTCATAAGTTAAATAGAAACGTCGAGGATATTAGAAGCGAAGCGTAAACTTAATCCCGTACTGTCGGTAATAGTTACACTGCATCATGATATCAATTTAGTTAATTTTTGGTATTATTTTTTGCATCCGTAAAAATAAATAATGATAAATCGTGAATGAAATTAACATAAAGCAAGAAAATAATTTACATTTCGATAAGTTGTAAAACAAGAAAAACTAAAAAAAAAGACACCAGACATCCTGAAAATATCAGTAGCGGGACAACTCATTTGAAAAAAAAAAACAAGGATTATACAATTCAACACTAGAACGTAGCTACATAAAATCTTCTTTGTACAATCCAGCAGATGCACTCTCGCACCTCGTTCATTACTCCCGCTGCCCACGTGCAGGGCCGCCGAGCAACGACTTCGTGCGCCGCAGTGCCGGACCATTGCCTCGTCTCTCTTACGAGCTCGCGCGCTATCGCAATTTAAAGGTTCGCACGCCGCGCCGCGAGACGAGCAAACTGCGTTTTTGGGGCCTCGCGCCTCTCGTGCTTCGTGCCTCTTGTCTTCTTCGTGCGAGCGAAGGGTATATACGCGAGGTATGGAAAGAAACGAAATCACCGGTATTGCAGCAACGGATTCGCGAGCGTGAATATGAGATATTGCGACGTGGGACATACTTGACATTTGTGGTAGTTTTTTTCTTCAAACGTGTAATCTAGTTCTGTGAAAGCTTTACTATTTAATTTAATTCCGCGAAATCAATCATTTTGTGTTTGTGAAGTTTATGCGAGTTTATGAGCGAAGTTATGTAGCGAAATTTGCTATTTTGTGCTGCATTGGGGGCGCATTTGTTTTTCTATGTAAAAAATATCATATTTGTCTGAGGGGCCATTCACATATTACGTAATGCAGTTTTTGCCAAGTCTAGGCCCCGTCCCACCCCACTGTAACGCGTTATCGCTGATTTTCCTATGTCTTTAACGTACACCGTAACGATAACAAAGACTCCCCCTTAAGGCGTTACGTAATATGTGAACGACCACTGCATTAAAACTTGAAGTACTGAAAATAGTAGTTTTTACAATAAAATGTTTCTTCTATTTGAAGGTAGATACTGCTGAAAACTGAACTTATAGCCGTATTTATATTTATATATCTTTGGATTTACACAAGACATTGCCAAGTTCATACAGAAATTTTCTTTAAATCATTCTTGAAATATGTAAAGTAGTTGAAACTGAAAGTAGTCAAAATTTTAGAAGAAGAAAAATTTTAACGTCAGATTTATTTCTGTTTAAAGCATTCCAAAAATGCTTGTATCTTGTCATAATATTTTTAATATTTTTCGATGAATTTTTGTTATACATGCTTCTCATCATGGTTCTGAAAAACTGCTTGTATGGGTTTGGCAATATCTTTTATAAATTCAAAAATAAAAATATAAATGGCTAAAAAATTATTTTTCAGTAGTGTCTCCCCTTAAAAAATCTAGTAGTAATATTAAAATATATTAAAAACATACGATATAATTAAAACTGATAAAGCAATTTCTAAAAAATGTACAAAACATACACATTACAAAAAGGCAAATAAGCTACATAGAAAATGCATTCGCGAATACCGTACGAACGGCCTCAAACGGAACAAAAAGAAGCCAAGAAACTGCAGGCACGCTGTTTCACTCCCGCACTTCTCGAGGAAGTTGTTCGCAAGAGCAAGGCAAAAATGCGCGAGAGAAATTAAATGCGCTCGAAGCGCGGTGTACAAGCAAAACGCGGACAACGCGCACGTAATTCGCTAACTTAATTAGTGAAATTAACGGGCCGATCGACACTCCACGGCTAAGTGTCTTGAATTTCGCGCCGCGCCGTTTAAAACGCATTATATGCAGCTGCAAATCGGAGCATGCGTGGGTGCGCGCGAGCCATGCGCGCAGTTTCAAATTAAACAGCCGATTATCGGCTCGGCACTTTTGCGCGTGAGAAATTCCTGGGTGATATTTAGACGTGCCTCGACCGGAATTCATAAGTTTCTTGTCGGGCGCTTGTAGTTTTTGAGAAATTAAATCGATCGATGTATATTTCATCGGTACGGAATATATTAATTCTTGCATGTATTTCTTAGGCACATAGAGAAAATTAATGAATATACTTATTTTTTTTTAGTGCCGGTAAATAAATTTCTGTTTTAATTTGCAACTAAATACATGAATATTTAATACTGTTACAATGTAATATAAATACTCTGTCCCATTTTATGTTAGTCGTAAAATAATCATTATCATGGCGATAAGGCTAGTAATTATGCACGGTTTAATTTGGTAGTCGGATATAGTAGTCGAAAATAAATCAACATAAAGTACAGTGGTAGAATCAAATAAAAAACGTAATTTACAAGAAACAACGATTGTACAGTTTCTTTATATTCGTCACAATGATTTAAGACGGCAATAAAAATTATTCTTCATTATATCCATTCTACATTATACATCAAGCCCATCGCAGTATACCATTAAAAAAAACTTCAATTTTTACCGTTAAACTTCAGCAGTCGCGCGGACAGTATAATTCCCGGGAATCAGAAAAAAACGCTTATCTCGCTTCCTATCCTCCACGACGATTCTATTATGTTCGAAGAGCTACTCATCCCATTCAACTCTTTCTTTTTTTGCTCGCATCCCAAATCCTCGCTGACTAAATTAGTCGCAGGACATGCCTTTTTTAAAATAATTTCTTGTTTTCCTGAGACGCGTGTGGGTTGTCCGAGAGGACGATTCTAATTAAGACGGGAGAGCCATTACGACATCCCGGCTTGATTATATCCGTGGCGTCGTCGTAGCATCGTTTCGCTGATAGTTATGCTGAACTTGTTCCTTGATTGCGCATAGTAGTCTGTGGAAGTGTGCGGCGCATGCGTGCGAAGTCGAATAGCCGATTGGAGTTATATTATGTTGCATTCAAACGAGCTGGCAAATTTCACCAATTAAGGGTTAATTGGAATCGCTTAATTTTTGAAAAATTAAGAGTGTAAAGGGTCCAAAACAGCCCTAATTTGAATAAAATAAAATGTTAAATGTTCAGTCTCGAATAGTTTCATATTTTGCCAAAAATAAGCATCAGAATGCAATTTTACTTCTAGGATCACTTCATATATTAAAAAGAAAGTGCAGGACTGTCGAGTTTATACCGAATAGAAAATTAGCGTAAAAGCCTTTTGCTTCTTCAAAGAGGAAGCTTTGTGATAGTAAAAAAGAATGTTTGCTAAAAACATGTTACCAACATGTTTTGAGACTTAAGAAATCGAAATACCTACTATTTTTAGAAAATGTCTGTATGGATGTGTGTGTGCGTGTGTGTGTGTGTGTGCGCGCGCGTGTATGTATGTGTATGTGTATCAGCATTACTCTGCATATGCACGGTGAAACTTAATATTTCAGGGATCATTTTATTGTTTCTCTTAAAAGAAGGCGGCGCGATAAATTTTTTTTTCGATTCGTTTTGTATTTTAGCGGTTTTTCTATTTTTGAGATTAGTGTTTCGGTTTATATAATACCTTATAAATAATAGCATCGATCCAGTGAAAAGGCATTTGAAAGAGCATAAATTTATCTAACTTTTTCAACCTGAAAGTTTGGATAAGGTGATTCACTTTTGTTCCCTACTTTTGTTATACACGAAAACGTCATTTTATGTCTAAAAGATTAAATTTGTCTAAAAGATCAAATGTAAGACAAATGAAAAACCGCTGTTAATTCATTGGCACTTACAAGGGGGGACCACGAAGTCCGGGTCACCGATTTTGATGAAACTTTAGGGATCGTTGTCTGGTACCTAAAAACGAAGCCCAATACTCGTGGTTTTATCCCATGGCCCTTGTATGGTAGATACGGCGTATTTCACTAACGTTGATAGTATATCTATATATATTTGTTTTTTAGCATTGCATATATGAGAAACGCTAATGTTTTTTAGCACTGTCTCATGGGATAAAACTACGGATATTGGGATCCATTTTTAGGTTCCAAACGTCGATTCCCAAAGTTTCATAAAAGTCTAAGACCCGGAGTCCATGGTCTTCCCTTATTAGCTTCCTTAAGCTTTATTAATTGTTCCAATATGAAATTATTTATTCTATTTAATTATATATACTGCAAAAAGTAAAACTTATGATAGAATGAAATTTGATCTGTACCGTAGTCCTAGAGTAGGTCCTTCATTACCCGGGTAGCTAAAAAAGAAATTCTTTTTATAAACTCTTTTCAAACTCTTCAATAATTCATTATGAATGTAAGTTAGAGAAGAGTTCTTGAAAAGCTGTTAAAGACTTCATAAAGAATTTTAATGTCAGTGATTTACACGAACTCTTTAAGAACTCTTTATGAATACTATTTGAATGGTGCCGCCTAGGAATCATCTTGAAATCATTCTTATAGCTTCGTAATGCATATGATTTTTAAACATACAAGTGTACAATCAAAGTATAAGAAAATCCTCATTTCCTTATTCTCAATGTAATACGAGTAGTATAGCATCATCCATGGGTGGGCCTATACCAAGAGGTCCCATAAAGCGTCTTTAACCCCTGCAAAACCCACCGTCCAACAAGTCTACCAGTGAACTCACACTATATATCCCCTGCTTCGTCTCGAATAACCTCGCTGAAATCCAAACTGGTCCAACTCGCCGCGACGACGACGAGACGAGACGCGGACACACCCACCTGCTTTTAATCTCGTTCGAGCTTCGACGAGTTTTAACATCTTGCCAGGATTCCCTGTCTGCGCGCGCGCGCGCGAGGGACGCGACACTGTCTCGACGATTTCGTTCTCGCCGCGCGCCGCCTTTTCCTCTCGTGTTTGCGTGCGCGTACGCGCGCGCGCGCGGCGAGACTGTCCGCGTGTACAGGCTACTTATTAATGAGTAATTGACACCGGTCGCCGAGGTTTTCTTGCTCTTTGTAATCTGCTGCGGCTGCTGCCGCTGTTGACGTTTTTTGTCCTTTTTGTACGACACTTCGTGTAGTCCTTGCTCGGGGAGGTCGATTACTCGATAAGGGATACGATATTTGTACACGATTTTTGTAAAATGTGTATAAGGTGCGTATCGATTGAATTGAAGCTTGTTTGGAAGCTACTGTGTCCCATGAAGTCCGTATGTTTAGTAAAATGATAAAATTAAACATTATTATGCTGCTTTAAGTGCCTTTTCATGCAGCGAATATAATTCTGTATCACAAGTGTAAAAAACGAGATATATATTACTTTTAGAAGAATACAGTATGATATTAATAAATATTCAAATGAGTTTTCGCTGAAAATTCTTTGACAAAATACTTTCTCAATGCTTGTTTAAAATTTATCGTTTAATTTGCAGTAAATAAGTATTATATTAAATTCGTCATTTGTAGTTATATTGTTTTAACTACTGGTGACAAGTCGGAATAGCGACAAAATCGCTTATGAAATTGCAACCTTCTGATTCAAATGAAGTAGCAGGCAGAAGAACTTCATAATCGGAAATAATGAAAAAATAGGATTGTCTGATAGGAATAAATCATTCACTATAAATGTGTTCAGGTTAACGATAAGGATGAGACTGAAATGAAGAAATAATAAAGTGATCCTACGCGTAATTATGCAAATGAGCAGTTGACTCATTCGTTTCATAATTTACATAACTGCGATTATAATTAAATTTATATTTATTTTTAAGACTCAGTTAAGAGATATTCATATAATTTATGTGAACGCGTGAAAAAATTTGTTTTTCATACAGCTAATAAACGCATAAATGAAATCTAATTTAAATTCAGAGCCTCCGAGCCCTAATCCTGCAAGAACCTCCTCGACGACTCCTGCCTCAAATAGACCAAGAAGACCCACGCCAAATAAAACAAAAGTCAAAGCAAATAACAAAAGTACACTCGCAGTGCTTTCTCATTAGGCAGCAGTATCTTAGTCGCATAAACGAGGCTCGCGAGTCCCGCGCAGCGGGTATAACGCGTATTATCTCGTCGTGTCATAGCTCGCTTATGCCTTGTCGCAATTAGGATTTCATACGTGGAAATCCCTTCTTACCTACACACACACACATTCATATAAAGAGAAAGAAGACACGTATACGGCAGAAGCATCCCATGCATATTCAGCGTCGTCGTCCCAGCGCAAGTGCACGTTAATTCGAAGCTCGCGCAAAGAGAGAAAGAGAGAGAGAGAGAAGCAGAAAGATCCACCAGGTATATATACGTAATTGTATCGTGTCCCGGCCGATCTGTCTCTGTCGACTTTATCTTAGCGCTAATTTGTTCGATAGGCAGTTTCTCTCTCTCTCCCTCTCGCGTCTGAATCTCGGGAGTCGTGCGCGCGCGCGAGAGAGAGAGAGGAGCTGCGCCGCGCAGTGGATTTACGAGGCTTCGGATTGGAATGGAACTTCGCTGCTCGATTTGCTTTGTCAGTTTAATGGCGTATATACGAATGACGATTGCGCCTCCCGATAAAACTTCTAGAATTAAGCGCGAGACGGTGTACACTTGCGCATATTATACGGAGGATGGAATGCAGTTCGTGCCGGCAAAATATTTACTACTGATTTGCTGGACGTGTCATTGGTGTTTATATACTATTAGTGGAGATTTTTCTGTTAAATTAATACTCGTGGCGTGAATGCACGTCAGACATGCAGGGAGTAATGTGTCTGACTAGATACAGTCATTTACTACTGATATTAAGTCTGTGAGACAATTTTTTTTATCAAAATAAAGAAGAGGTCTAACCATTTATTTACGGAATTGAACAAAATACGAATGATTCGTACTATTTTCATATACGCTTTAAAACAATAAAAGCGTCCCTGAAGATCAAGAAAGTGGTTGAAGTGTCTAATTAAAATACGCAGAAAAAAAGGTACGTTCCTAAACGACCCATCACGACGCAAAGGATGAAATAGATAATATATACCTATGCTCATCCTCAAAAAGCCATACAGTAATCTACCAAAAAAAGTCATAAAAAGATGAAATCACCAAACACCTAAGTATCGGAATAAAAGTAAGCACATCCCATTAGACCTTCAACAAACCTCTACCTCGAAGACCGCAATGTACACCCATAAAACTAAGCAACAGCAGGAAACAAAAACCACACGACCTAGAAGATTCCTTTAAGGACACATCCACAGCTGCTCCTCTTCTCTCTCTCACTCTGTTGGCACTGCAGAAAAGCGCCAACGGGGACAGCCACGGCGCGAATCGTCCGCGCCACTGAGTTATGGGCTTGCGGTAGTCGGTCCCCGGGGGCCCCCGTTCGCTGCGCGCTCTAAGCGGGGACAAATAAACTAGTTAATAAATTAATATATCACTGCGCGCACACTCCCTCTCTCGCGCAAAGTGTGCACGCAGCTGCGGCTGCGGCTGCAGAGCGAAGCGGAGCTACGGGCCATCGATACCGCGAGGCGCGAGGCGGGTTACGGGCGATGAATCGCGGCGATCGGCTCGAATTACGAGGATGATAGAGGAGGGGCGAGTGCACGGTGAGCGACGAGCTGCAGCAGCAGCAGCTCGGATAACGTATCCGCGACGCGTAGATTATTATTGTGACGAATCACTCGTGCGCAAATAGACGAGCGTTGGAGGATTTATGGGTTTAGCGCGAAGAATGTGACGGATAGTGTGTTTGTTACGTGATTTACTGGGCACGTTAAATTTTTCACGATCTGTAGTTAGCAAACGGGGTGAAAGGATAAACGGCAGTTTATTTGTGAACTATCGTATAAATTATCACATCAAATTAATATTATGATGAAGTTTATAACTTCAATGACTTAGACCACTCCAAGTACTATATTATGATCGTTAGAATATAAACTGAGTTTTTTCTTACTTATCGCAGAGAAAAATTAAATTTATTATTCAAATCAATAAAGTAAACTAATAATGATTCTTAAATCTAATTCCGAAGTTAATGATAATACTTTGCATATTTGGTCAATGACCCAATCTTAAATGTATATTTTGATTTTGCGTGATTTTTACTTTCACTTGTTATTTGGTTATTCGCAACTTTATAATAAACACATTTGAATGAAATAAAGAAATTTCGTTGAAAATAGTACCCTTGAAATATATTCAAGCAAAGTGATGCTTCTATAAAGATATCTAAACGATCATTTCAGAAACCGAGATTCGACTGAATCATCGACGCAAAATTTTTAGTAGCCAATACCAGTTATATGCTTTTTTTCTTGCTGGCGAAGAAAGCGAATAGAGAAATAAGCGAAGAGAAAAAGAGGCAAAATCGAGTCGAGGAGATCGATGCTCAGCCTCCCAGATCGTTAAGAACGCGTGTGTTGTGTAGATCCAGTGAGCGAGTCCGAATGCAAATTCGCCACCGGCCGGCGATTTCGGATTGTACAAATGCTAAGTGGACGCGCGGAGTGTGTCTTAATTATGGCGATTGGTTAATCGTTCCGGCTGACCGAGCGTCTCATGCCTCGGATCTTGTCGGAATTGAAACTCGCCGGCGCGCGAGGTGGTCCGGCCCGGATCTTTATATTCCCACTTCTTGGACTCTATAAGGCGCAATACTTTACCGTACGTATAATCAAAACTGGATTTCGCTTTGTATCGTTTATTGTAGACACATAATTTTCGCGATAAAAATTTGATGTCGATTTTCGACACAATTAGATCAATCGCGCAAATAGTATAATTATAGTAAATAGTATTTAATAATATACATCGGTCAAGTAAATTAGAATTTAGATAGCAATAAATAGTTTATATATCAATTCCATTACAATATTATGATTACTATTTAAACAATCTACAGATCAAAATATTGTCACTGTTGATTACCACCAAAGCAGTTTTAAATTTCTAAAACACGAAGTTTCAACAACAATTTCAACTACAATCACCATTATTAGCAAGAAAATAAACAAGATAGACGATCAATAACATGATGCGTATATGGTAATACTACTACATATTCTTAATCTGCAAAAATTATAAAGGTATGATGCGCATCTCCCACTTCCTCGGAAACTCACTCTTTCAAACTCGCAGACTCTCTAAGTCAGCTTGTTGAACTTGTCAACGAAATGCGAAACACTAAAAGAGAATGCTTGATCGCATATTTATGTAGTTTAAATTCCAGTGTCCGTCTCAAAGTATCTAGAGGCAACTCGACCTTGATCGTCGCAATGTCCATCAACTTGAAAAAAGAGGCTCACGTGGATGATTCGGCACGACCAAGTGGAATTGAGGGGATGTTTGCCGAGGCTCATACCTAGCAGCATATTGATAGTATTACACACGTTGAGGGGGCATTTAAATGCGTCTGATGATCAAGAAAATAACGATGATTACGTAAAGTATGGATAGGTGGAATAGAAATTTGAACAACCATGTATTTTATATAAGATTTTTCGAACAGTAGGGCTTTATAAAGTAATACTGGTCAATAGTATTGACAAGCATTCGGGTACATGCCAGCAGATACAATTTTTGTTAGTATGTTCATAGGATTATAAATGTTCTACTTCCGCTTCATTCTTATTTACATTTTGAAGAATGACATTGCGGTTGAGGATCTTGCACTATCAAAATTGATGTATATTCTTCCTTTATTGATAAATTAATCAAACTTGTGCTTCGCATGCTATCACAAAGTAGATAGTTCTATCAAGCATAGTAAACGCTTGTACGGTCACTGGTAAAAACTGTCACTTGATATGTTCTTTATATCATTAGCGATCTTGTTCACAATAATAATATATCATCCATTACCTACACTACCTACGTTTTCCTTTTCAACCTTGATCAAAAAACGATAAAATTCATTGCTAACTGCATTAGCAGAATGATTTCTCAAAGAGAAGTTACATCAGAATAAATGCTCCATGTGTCGGAAGAGATTCGATGCAACGATCGGTGAAAAACACAATTATTTTAACCTGTCTATCATACACACTTTTTACCGCATACTCTCATTTAGGTTGATTTACGGTACTTAGAGTGCAATTAATTGCGCCGAGAATGTTACCTCTCGTTAAGAGTCCTGCGCGCGAGCAGCCCCGAGGCACTTTCTCGACGTGTTGAGTTTCTTACTTACGCCAGATATGGCGCAAATGTCCCGCTACGACACGCATGATTCCGATGTAAAGTAATACAATCCCTCCGGTCGTCGGGACTGTTCGACACTAGAAGCGCATTATTTTGCGTTCGAGAAAAGAATTATCTGAACGTTACATTACACTTTACAATGGATACTAGATACATATGAATACATTACGGTATAATATATATCTACCGTAATCATAAAAAGTTATTAATATAGATTTTAATAATCACAATAGTTCTGGTGGAAACTGATTCAAGTTTTGCGATAAATGACTAGTCCGAGAACAAAATGCTAAAAAATTGTCTAGTTTTGCGGTCGCGATGAAACGTTTTTTCATTATTTATTATGCATTTTCGAGCTTGAAAATATATGTTATCTTAAAACAAAACTTAGGCTGTTTTCTGGCTAGGATATAAGTAGAAAATTTATGAACTGATGAAATAAAATCTTTCCAATGTCGGTACTAATAGTTGGATAATTATCTCTAATACCTATGTTTCTTATTTATAATCTTGTAAATTAGCTTTATCAATTGAATTCCTCAAGTTTTAATGCGAAAATCGTAAGCAAAAAACTAGGTATTTATCGTATCCATTAGCTTAGTTTCTAGCTTATTCTTAATAGACGAATTTCTACTAATAGTCTTGATAAAATATTTCACGAAGTTCGAATTTCAGAACTCGAATCCCCGCTGAATCACCAATATAAAATATTCGCACGGACAGCCAACCAAATGACTAATGCGAAAGTGGTCTTTAGGGCAAGAATCGATTGCGAAAGAAACAGCCCAGGAACGTGCGCAACTGGTTGACTTATCGGTGGTCCGTGCGCGCGCGCGCGCGCACTTACACATCGGCCTCCCCGCTCGCGCTTGTCCTCGGCAGCGTTAACGAACGACGGATTAAGAGGCGATATAAAAACGGTTATCGCTCGCGCTGTCGCGTCCTCGCGTTCCCACAAAAAACGCGCCATTAATGAATTCAATAAAAGGACTCTCGCATAAATTAAAATCCGAGAGCCGCCAGGATAACACACCACGACGCTTATCACGAGGGTCGATTTTTCCCGGTACCGCAGCCTCGACGCGGCATAAAATCGGCGGCGCGCTCGGCGCAATTATCGCGCGAGATCCGAGCTGCGCTTGTGTGTGAACAAATTACGGAGGATCGCGAAACCTGGAAGGGAAGAGTTGCGGAGACGCGCGAGTGTGTACAGGTACACGTACGGTGAAAGGCCGCGTGTGTGCGGCTGTACGGACAGCCTAATTAAGCCTTTAAAGCTCACGTTTTTTCGGCGTGCCGCGAGTCGCCACCGACAATTAAAGACGATTTATGGGGTGAGGAAAACAGGCAGTAAAAATCTTTCATTATCGACTAATTAGTCAGTCGGCTGCGGGATATACATTGTGACCTGCACTTTTTATTCACTGGGCAATGATCCTTGGGCAGTGAAGAAAAATGTTTTTGTTCGGCAAACGCTTGTATAATGAATGTGTAACTTTGACCAAAGAAGACCTTGTAAAACAGCTTCCTTTGAGCGGCTCGAAATAACGCAATTTTCAAATAAAAAATCTCCCAGCAATGAGTGACAAACGACCAGCATTCAATTTGCACCTACGCCCTATATCGAGGCAGAAAGCAGAAAACAAGCGGCGCATATATCATCCAATAGGAAAAAGCACCGCCACGTCGGTGCGCGCTTATCTTCCGTCATTATCACCGCGGGCACGAAGTTGCGCCACGCGTTTACGTGAGTGTATATCGTTGCCGCCCCGTCGTCGTCGTCGCTAAGACCGATGAAATGACGTCACCCGCGCGCGGCGCGAGTCGCGGCTCATTACACACGTGCACGGCGCGGGCGATGGCAGATTTATCTCGCTCGCGGAGTTCGAAAGGAAACGCGCTCGCGGGCTTTCAATCCGGACGCGAATGACGAACTGATGCAGCTCAAGATGATGCGTCGGCCTCGCGCTTGGCCGAGCTGTCTTCGGATGTACGGATTATTATTTCTTTATGTCTTATGACTTTTATTATTACTTTTACGGTAAATTAAAATAGGTTTTTTTACATATTAATGTTACAGAAAATTCTCGATGTTTTTGGTTACAGTGTACACAGTAAATATGAGTTTATTTAACTAAGCATTTATACTGCATATCTTACGTATAAGATATCACTCTGATTCAAATTTGAATCCAAGGAACGGGTCATCCATAATTTTTACTACCTTGGATTCAATATTGAGTCCGGTTGTATTCACAACTAAATCCGACGTAGGGAAAGTGATTGTTAAAAAACAGACTAACCATAGGAAAGAATAAATTTAATAATAAATAATAAATATTCGTATATATGGTAAAGAGATTAAGCTGGTATATTTTCTAATTTATTTCGAAGAGAAAATTAAATTTACGAAAGCTTTAACTTATTAGAGACTTTGTATTGAATTTGACCGGTAAGTCGTATTTGTATCCAAGCTATATCTCAGTAACGACTGCACGAATCGAGATGAAACTTTGTCAGTATATTCTTTAGGATAATACGGGATCAAATGGCTACGTGAGGTATTTTATTTTTAACGCCGAACGTAAATACGGGCGCGCTATAAATCACGATTATTGCAGTTTGATTCTTTGGGTTATCTATATATAACATAATATGATTGAAGTTGGCGCGTGTAATCAAAACAGAGGCTTCACGTGGATACGATAACCTTGCTACAATAGTTAAATCGGTGCACAATTTAATAATTTAATATCCTAATGCAAGTCGAGTCGTGTTTCCTCACGCACAGGACATACTCTCGCGGCCCGATTGTCCGAGTTGTGCGGAGCTAAGCGCATTTCCTGAATATACAAGTGTATTTGGATGCGCGCGAGCGGTCGCTGTTAGTATGCATCATAGTGCTACATCCTCGAACATTTTTGATGGGCTGATATTAGGTTATTTCACTAAGATGGCCAGCACTGTGGTCTAATTGTAGCGAGTTTCAGAGTTGTAGGTATCTAAATATTGTCAGTACGTTTTATGACGTCACAAGTGTATCAATCTAATAAATGGAAAAACTCGTTATTTTTACACATATTCAAGAGCTTAAGTTAAAACATCTTTGTATACGTATTTTAATAATGTTTATCGTTTCTAGCAGAACGCAGCATCACATAGGAAATTAGTACTCCCCGATTTAAATTCTACACAAATATGTTGGGTAAAGAGAAAACCAGTCTGAGAACAAATGGAATATAGATCACCAGTATGATATATCTATAAAAAATAGTAATTAAGATATATCTCGACCACGCCTATACGGATTGGGATAAAACTTTGTCAGTATATTCCTTATGACAATACGGGATTAAATGGCTATGTGAGGTATTTTATTTCAATTGCAGAGCCTAGATACGGGCATGTTATATATCACGATCATTGCAATTTCATTCTTTGGATTATCTATATATGATAAAATATATTGATTCGAGTTAGGTGTAAACAAAACGCTAAAATATAATAAATTAAAAAAATGTGAGCAAAAACCTTTGACTAAAAACGAGATTTTCAGTCGTGCTAAAATGAAGAAAAATAATTATAACAAAAAAAATAAGATACCAATTGACATTGGATCGTATTACCTCAGGAATAGCAGAACAAAAAACAAATATCTGGAAATGGAAAGAAAATTGAGGGACGTTTTGGACATACAGCCCCTCGATTTTCTTTCCATTTCCATATATTTTGTTTCTTTTGCTATTCGTAAGGTAATACGATCCAATGCCAATTTTTATCTTATTTTTTCTTTTATAATTATTTTTCTCCATTTTAGCGTGACTGAAAATCTCGTTTTTGAGCAAAGTTTTTTGCCCACATTTTTTTATTTAAAGGTCTTTTGATTGACGCCACATCATTGAAAGATCAAAAGATGCCGACCAAAGTGACGTCACGTCGTTGTCGAAGTTTTGCTTGTATAATCTTTAATTTTCAGGTCATCGTAAAAATTCTTTTACAAAGATAATTCTTTTTCTATTTTTATACTATGATCTACAATAATACACTAGGTTAACCAAATGCAGGTATTCTTCTTTATTACTACATTGTCTACTTACTTTAATTTGATACAATAAAAAAGTTAGGGATTTATTATCCAAATATCTAGGATTTTTTTAAGACATATGATTAACAAATATTACCTTCCATAACCCACTATTTGAAAAAGAAAAATCATAGAAGCAAATATTTTGCATGTATCTATGTTGTTACCGTGCATATCTGTTTATTTCTTAAAAAACATTTAATATGTTTTGTTTGTAATTGTGCCACATAGTAATATAACGCTACGTATCATTATTAGTCACGGAACTCGGTTTCGTATATTTTATAGTTTTCATTTACTAGAAACTTTAGTAATGAGTCCCAGCTCGAACTAGTAACTGTTACTAGTTTTTTATCCTCAAAATTGAATCGATGGAAATAGCTTGCAATATGTCAATCAAGAGACATTTCAGTTGCTTTCTGCTTCCGCTTGAATTACAAATTACGTAGCGAATAAATTTTCAGTTAAATTCTTCAAAATTCAAGTATATCTAGGTACAACTCCTAAATTTACTTTTTCTCTACTACTACCTAAATGTACGTTACTGTCGGTCTGAATTACACCAATCACAGTATAAATCTAATATACTTCGTGACGCGTGCTTGAAAAAAGCTCGATCTCTAAAAATTCACCAAAAAACCGCTACATTAATTCCAAACATTCGATCACTTTCACTCTCAACCACTTTCTCACTCTGCTCCCAATTAAAAAAACAACCACGGCATATACAAATCCGTCATCGCCGCGATTGCCCCCTCGCTGCGATTCGATTAAAAACCTCGCTCCGAAAATTGAATCCGAGCTGCTCTTCGCGCAAGACGCCCGCCGAAATAATAAAAAATCCGACGCATCCCCGCGCGTCTTCCCCCTCTCCCCCGACGAAAATTTCGCACGCCGTATGGTATCACTCGCGAGAAGGAACGAGCGGCAGACTCCCGCGGCGCAGGCCCGGGCTGTCGGGATAAATCGGCCGGGCTCGCGGTCCCCGGCGAAATAAAGATCTTGTCGGACACGAGGGAGTAACAAGATGGAAACAGCCGTTGCTCGGTGGCGGTACAACGAGAGATAGCCCCCTCGCGCGTGCCTATACTCGTGTACTCCTTCCTCGCTCACCTCGCGGCTTTCTTTCGCGCTCTGGGTATTATACGAGTTTCGCACGACGACGGCAGCACCCACGCGAGCGTTGGAGTCGCTCAGCACCTTACACCTCCCACGAGCGAAGACGAGCTGAGATATAAGTAGTTTTTGTAAGTGATGTTTTGGTTCTTTGGTGGTGTAGTTACCAATATACAGATCGATTTGGTATTGCAATGATTACGAACAATAATCGTAAGATATGAAGAAAAAATTTGAGACACCTATTTGGAAGCTACAATGTTTTACAATACTATGGCTGCGAAATTATATAAATGTGTGTTTAAGACCACGGATTGTGCGTCCATTTTTTCAAGTTTTATTTTTTATTTCATATATTTTTGTAGTGATTCTTATGTAAAATTTTATTTATCGTAAAAGTATTTATGAACTAATATGAAAATATTTAAAACTTTGTCAATTTAAAATCTGTAATATTTCTTAGATTTAAAATCTACAATTTTATAACTTAGAATCATATTAAGATCCCACGTTGAATTAAAATCGAAATAACTTTTTCGCAAACTGTTTTAAATTTTAGCATTGTTTTATAAACCTAATACCTACTACTGACAGAGTTCAGATAATTTGGCATTGTTTTACGACCCTATCCCAAGTGAACATCAGCTTTCTGATCACTGCAAATTAGTAAAGATTTACTGCTGAATCAATGGTTTTTCACTAATTTAGGGACAGAAACATACTTTTCATTATTTATTTTTAAAAATTAAGCTATTATGCATTTAATTTTAATGAAATGAATTACTAATTTAAGTTGACATTTGTACGTATTCGTTTAATTTACAACTCAATCAAAAACTATTAAATTATTACTTTTGTGCTTCATCGTCACTCGTACCTAACGAAGGATATAAATGATAAGATAACTTCCATTTATAACGTTCACGTATACATTTTATTCTTCAATTCCTTCGATTCCCCTTCAACTTTTAACGCAAGCCACAAACAAACAAAAAGTGTGTGCTCAAGAGTTGCGAAAGCTGTCCCACGTTCATGCTCGTACGATCGCGGCGTCTTATATTCCTTATACTCCTTTTGAAAGAAGAAAGTACAGGCTCGCGGGGTGTGCGTACATGCGCGCAGGATCGGGTATATAGATCGAGAAATCGATCCCGATATAACCGCGCGCTCGCTCGCACATGCGATCGATTCGCCCGGCGAAGCGCGAGTGATTTATGACCTCGCGTTACAGTTTCGCCGAATTAAAAGGGGGGAGAGGGAGCGAGAGAGAGAGAGAGAGAGTATAAGAGAGCAAAGAGATGAATGGCCGTTTTAATATGGCCTTTTTCGTTATTGATTGAAATCGATTCGATATCGCGTATAATTAACTATTAATATTTCATGTTGCGAGCTCACTTCCTGTGTAATTATTCGGTAATACCCTTCATTACCTTGCCTTCATTAAAGCCCTGATACGACGATTATCTCTCGATATTGTGGGCTAAAGTACAACGGATTGCAACAATGTACTAATGTTGTAAAATATTCACATCGCCGTGGCACTTCTAAAATAAATGCTCGAATCACTCCTTTTTGCAACAACAAAATTACACACAATCAGAAAGTATAAAGTCTACAAAAAAGTTGTACAACACGGCGTACATTCTCCGTATACCCAAGATTTTAATCATCTCGCGACAGAAGCGATTAGCTCTCGAATCCACTGCATAAGAAATCCTCGGCAAATGATAAGTTCGCTCGAGCGTACACTTATATACAAGAGACACGAGCGGGCGTGGGTAAAAACAAGCTATCAAAACTAAAAGCTCTCCCGCGCGCGCGCCCGCAACGACATCGTAAAACGACAAATGGCAGCATAATAATAACATACACACACACGTATAGACATATACACACACGGGGAATAAAGCGCGAGTAGCAGCGTAGCGTTGTAACTTTATTCCAGTAACACAATATTAAAAGAGGCGTAGTGCTGCACGCGGGCCCACAGGCCCGCCGCGAGAGAAGAACGATCGGTTTTATAGTTATAGTCGAGCTGCTGCATTCTCCCGAGTCGATTATCATCCACCTGTTGTGCTGTGCTGCTACTCGTTTTCCATCTCGCTCGCACTCGAGGACGCGCGAGCGTATGTATACATACACTCATACACACAGAGCTCCGCGAGCGCTTTGAAAAGGGAAGGCCCCCGCGCGCTTACGCGAATTTACGACATTCCCGCGCGCAGGCCGCTAATGAAAGCTTCGTTAAATGCCCTTCTTCTTCTTCTGCTCCGTGCCTCTTTTCTCCCTCTCTCTCTCTTTCTCTCTTTCTCTCTTTTGTGTACGAGCGCGTTCCTCCCCTTTTTTTCGTTATTAGCTCGTATATTACAATCAGATTTACCTTGAGACTGATGCGCACGCGCGCGGGAGAGGAGAGGAGCGAAGGATCCTTGCTCTCCGCGCGGATGTGCGCCTCCTCGTTCTTTTTGCTCTGGAGTATTAAAGGGGCTTTTTTATTCGAGGAGGGGAACGCCGGAGGTGTATGATTATGGTTAATAATACTGCGTTTCGAAAGTTATACTGTAGAATTTCGCTGGAATTTCAATATTCGAGCTCGCGAGGGCCGAGAGTTTCACGAACGTTTAGAGCCTTGAGGCCCAAAAGAGGGGGCTTTTTGTACGGGTTTCTATGCTTGTGTTACCTATTGAGTAATCAATAATAGAATGAAACTTTAATGTTGATTTGTATAGAGAATGTATGCTCGTGTGCCTGGTAGTGTAATACTTAGACGGTCGTAAATTTCTTTAATACAAATGATTTTACATCTATTTTCTTACGTAAATAAAAATTCTTGACGTGCAATAAAAAATGTTATTAACTCTTAAGCTTGTAAGAGAGCCTCATTATTATTCATGAAATTTCTCAATAATTCAAATGGATTTAATTTATGAGACATCATGGAAATTTGTGCAGGCTTACATACCCTAATACAATGTTCTGTCAACATTCCGTTTATTGCGCATAAAATTAATACACACAAAAAATGACAAACTGTTTTTAATGAATTTAACATAACGGAAGAACTTTTTTCCGATAAATCATTGTTTATACCCGAAGGACATCAACGTGTAAAGAGACGCGCGTCTGACCGGATCCAAATATTTTCTACTTCGACTTGCGTAAATATTTTCAGAACACGAATTCGAATTACTCGTTTAATTCCCATTAAAATATTAAAACACCACAGTCATACCATCAGCAGTCATTTACTTTATATCACGCTGAGTGCTGCGCGCTCCCAACTTTCCATACAATCCCCCCTCAAAGAATCATACACACCCGTCACTCACCGTCACAATTAACACGTCCCAAACGAGACGCACGATAATTCCGTCCCGTCAAAACACGTCGAGCGCAAAATTGCACCTTCGTAATGTCGCTGATTGAGTCGTGCGCCTTGCGCTCGCACTCGAAACGACGAAAGCTGCAGCCTTGCCCGTTCCCTGCGACCTTTATATATACACGATCCGTGCTCCGCAGTCGGTCGGTCGGTTACGCGCGCGTAATACGGCAATCACGCGGCTTCAGGTACTTCCATTTCCAGTGCGAGGATACAAAGCGAGCACTGAAGTTAGTGACGTTTCCACGAGAGAAGAGAGAGAGAGAGAAGGTGAACCACTTGTGAGATTGCTGCGGTAGGGTTGAGAGATGCGTGAGTTTTGAGTCTTTGTGCAGGGGACGTCTACTCATCTGGATTGTAGGGGGTTTGTGTGCATGTTAGTGACGTTTATGTGTTATTTAAAGATGAATTGATTGTAGTGAACTGATGTCAAAGAATTTTTCGTTGCTGGAAGATTTATTCTATTTTTGAATGGAAATTGCGAGCTTTGCGCAGAAATCGTTTATTAATCATTGTATATGATGACGCTGACGTTTGGACAGTACGATTTTGATGTAAAGAAGCTAAATGACAACCGGACTTTTTATCTTTGAAAATATTTATTGCGACGTATCAAGTATGTTGTTCTTTCTTGAATACCTACACTCTTCTCCAGGATCTGAATTATGATGATTTATATATTACATAATAATGACAACACGGTCATTAAGTGTTTTATTATTTATATTATTGTGTTGTTGCTGGCTAAATTAGCTGTCTTTCGCACAAGTATGTATATTGATTGTTTATACTGATCTGAGCTTTTATATTTTACAACTAATTCCCAAATTCAGTTATGGCTATCGACTAAAATTAGAAAAAACCCGTGCATAAGCATCACGAAAACGGCCTAACAAGAGGTTTTTTACATTCCATGAGACTTTATTTGATTAACATTTTACAAAACATTGTTTCAGACAAAGTTTAATGTCATTTAAACTATTTTTTTAACAATACAGGCATGCACACGGGTACCCGTGCGGTACGCCCTACAGAGAATGAACCCTAATAAATAAATTGCCAAGCATGCAATAATACCTTACAATAATTATGTTATATAAGTATCAAGAATTAAATAAAGCATTCGAAATTAGCTGAAATTTTGACGTGACCGTGACGCCGAATTGATTCAACACATGCAACGTTCATAAAAAGAAAGTACATTTGTTAAAAAAAGATTCATCTCTCAAATTATAAAACCCAACACAGATTTCACCATCTTAATATCAAAAGTTTTCTCTGACCAACCAATGAAGTCGTTACAAAAGCGAATCTCATTAAAGCATTATTATCTTTGATATACAGAGTAATAATATTTATTAAGTAATCACAGCTATCCACCGATCGTGCAGTGATAAATTTCCGCTCTTTATCGAAGCCCTGGCAAAATCGAGAGCCCGCAAACAAAACAAACGCTAACGCAAAAGAAGATAAGCCAGCGAGTCAAACCGAAGACAGGACTCTCAGAAACTCGCGCGCGCGCGTGCGTTGACTCTCGCTGCCCCGAAGCTGTTGTTTCTCGCCGCTCCAACGCCGCTGCAGCGAAAAGGTCGGCCGAATATTTTATCGCGCGCGCGTGCGAGCTCCGCACGCGATCTCGCGCATTGCATTATACTCGCGCCCGACGCCGGCTCGTTACCTTTTATAATAACTTCGCTCACAAAGCGTAAAATCGCGCCGGGGCACGATAATAATAACGACGTCGAGTGAAACATGGCCGTACGAGCGCGCAGGACAGGCGGATCGAGCGAGCGTTGTAAGTGGAAACTGGAAAGTATTGTACGTAGCGCCTGACGCATCTCGCATGTGTGTATATGCGTGCGAGGAGTTAAAGGCTTTGTGCAATGTAAAGTAAGTGCTTTTCGATAAGTGCAGCCGAAGAAGAAGTCGCGTGTTTAAGCGGGGTGGACAGTCAGAAAAGTAGCGGGGATATTGGAGTAAATGGGTTGCTCGTAATTTGGGGGTTGGTGGAATGAAGAAGAGGTAGCTGGTTATTATGGGTATGGTGTGTGTAAGAGCACTAGGTTGACCAATGATTTCTATAGTGTTATGAATGGCAGTGATGACTTCCATATGTGTTTTACGGTTTTTACTGCTTTATGAGAACGCCTCGAATCCACTCGTAAGAATGAATGTAATTGAAGACTGAAGCATATGCAGAATACATATAAGAAATTAGAGGCTTTTAGGTACTTCCTGAATATTGATACTTTACGGATCTTTGAACCCACTCACATTAGCGTACTATACATTAGTCAAAGGTTAAAATAAATGCTAAATACGCGTACGATCTAAATCTCGTTCTATATCTATTTATAGAAATGATTTTTTTTTTAATTTTTTACTTTCGTTGTAAATATTAAAATTTTAAAAATTAATAGCTCTCAATTTTGTGAACATGTCTTTCAGTCAAAAGTGAGCCAGTTAGATTCAAATACAAATTTCTCTAGATTTCAGTGAAAAATTACACAATACAAGATATTGTATCACTTTTCTGCTTTGAGTGATATATTGACTTGAGTTGAGTTTTCATTGATTCTGATCGAGCTAAATTTTCACTTACATCTAAGAGCACGTTCTCAGTAGTAGACGCCGCGTGGAAAACGTTAAATGTCACCTTAACTACTTTTTAAATAATAATTATTGTTAGAATTTATTGTTTATTTATAAGACAACTTTATTTATAAATACAATATAATTATAACAGTGGTTATACACATAACTAGCACAAATAAGAGTAATAAAATATAATGTAATGTAAATATAATGCACACTGAAATATAGAATACAATCTTTAGTTTCTTAAATTATAAATGCACTTTATGTCAAGTATTTTTAACACTGTATCTGGTGACGTTGATTGCGCTGTGTCTCTGCTCGGACTGAGGCTTCCTCTCTCTCTGCTTCCTTCCTCTAGCTGTCCCTTTGGGCCCGGAGAAAGTGTCATAAAAAGTGTAGGTCAGTTTTCCCCTTAAAGCTTCTGCTGCATTGCATATCTGTGTGTGTAAGGGTGCATCTATGTGTGTATGAGTATCGTTGAATGCCAACGATTATATATAGACTTGCACACACTTAGGCTCGCTACTGTGAACGCAATATCCTAAGACTAACTCACTTTTGACCAGAAACGATCAGTTCGATGAGCAAATTTAGCCGCATCAATAAACAATTTCATAAAATAACTTCAATTCATACAATACGCTCACGTTGAGCGCAAAAGAGATGCACACGTTCGGTGAACGTTGCGCACCTCGAGAGTATTAAAAATCACGGGCGCCAGATGCGAATCGCAGAAACTGCGAAGGAAGAAGCGTCAGCGGCGGCATCCGCGGAGAATCGATTCGCGCTAATCGAGCGGCCTCATCGCGCGCGCGCGAACGCTGCAGCCCGTGTTGAAATCGAATTAATTGTCCGACTTAGGCTCTCGCTTAGGCCTATACTCGCTATGCTCGTAAATAATCGCCCACGCCGAACGTCGCGGCCACGCGCACGCGCACTATTCTCGTATACATTTTTGCATGTGGTTGGGCCATTAAAGGATACTCTCATCCGAACCCCCCCCCACTCTCTTTCTTTCAAAAATTGTGAGCGAATAAATTAATTCGCGATTGATCGCTTCGTTTTTTTCACTCCCTTTCTCGGCGCATATATACTTGCATTTCTCATGCTCTGGGCTTGTATAATGCGCCTGTATGTGTGTGTGTATGTGTGTGTGTGTGTGTGTGTGTGTGTGTGTGTGTGTGTGTGTGTGTGTGTGTGTGTGTGTGTGTGTGTGTGTGTGAGAGTGTATCTGTGCTGGACGAGGGAGAGAGAAACTTTTTATGCAGACGATAAATCATTATTTCGCCTGTGGAAACTTATCCGATCGTTCGGATCTTTTGCTCGGGATACATGCAAAAAGAGGAGTTCGAGTTTTATGTACCTCGAGGAACGTTTAACGCCAATTATAAATGAATTGATTATTTCTTCGAGGGAACAAGTTTATCCTGCCAAAATTTACAGTAGAGAACGACGAGGGATTTCATTTTTTTTATTTACGTGGAACACAATATTTATATCGATAGTAAAAATTTACGTGGACTTTCATGCCAATTACGAATATTTAGCGGAGCTTAGTTTTGCATAAATAACAAAAGAAATTATAAATCAAATCTAGATACATAAATTCTTTTAGATTGTAAATAATAGCATAATTAACTAACGATACGTCTATACAACGTTATTTATGCTCGCAGTAAAACTGTAGTCGGCTACATATCTTCGGAAAATAAAACATCAAATAAACATCTATACAGCGCTACGCGACGCCGCGCCGATGCATCGTGTTTCGTCACAGTCGTTCCGACAACATACTTAGAGCGAATATCCAAGCTATTTCTTCTCGCCCGCGTATTACACTTGGCTAGAGATCGAGTATCGCGTTTCCTCGCTGTATAGCTACCGGTGCTACCGCTGCACTTCTCGCGTTTTCTCGTATAATAGCCGCGGCAGTCGGAGTTTCTTTCATTTCATCCTTTAATTGCGCGCTTGTCGCTTCCCTCGCACTCGCGCTTTCTCAATTAACACCTACAACGATGCGGCGCTTGCCACTGAACCGCTAATAATAATTTTATGCTCAGGCGAGAATCATAAATTCCGTTGTTTTTAATTATGTTCGAGCGAAGTAGATACATTAGATGTATGTAGAGCAAAACAAGGTATACAGAATGCCTTCTCCTCGAAATAATAAAATAATCTCGTCCTTGTTCTTAAGAAATTCAAGGTTTCGGTATAATCCGAGCATCTATCTCGTAACGCGATTTTACTTTAATACGGTCCGGCCCGAGATGCATCTTAAATGTAATCGCTATATCGCGTTTAATGCCGCGCAAGGCGCAACAGATGCGCACATTTCTATAAAAGATATACAAGCGCGTCGCCGCGCTAAAACGTATGAAAAGCCGACGTGCATTTTATGACTTACTTTCATAAATGGACTGGAATGCGGTCGCGCTTCTCGCGACCGCTGACACGTTCGGATTCTTTTTACGCATTGCAAAATTATGAGTTAGATAATGTCCGACAGTTTAAATTAAGCAGCGAGCGTGTTCTTCTTGGCGCGATTAATTTAACCGTGTGTATTTTTTGCATACGTGAATGCTACATTTTAATCTCGCACATTTAGAATTTCATCCGAGGCAACTTGTTACATTACGAAAATTAAATTTAAAGTCTGAAATATTTAACACAGACGTATGCTATTCGGATTTAATGTAATTTATCGAAGATAAAAATAGTTTTCAATTTGAAATTATTTTTGCACATGAGTCCAACAATCGAGAAATGAAGGAAGACGTGGGATACCGTTGATTTACACAGTCCTGACAAGCCTATCCCAACTTTTTTTCAAAAGCTTCATACACTCCTGGCATAAATAACGCCAATTTACAAACACACACACATTTGCACAACCCTTACTTCAATCCGATACAGCGTCGAGCATAAATAGCATATTCAAATTTTATCCATAAAATTCTCTCGTAAAGCAATCCAGCGCCAATCGTAAAGCAAATCCAGAAGTAAAATATGATAAATTTGAATACAATCGAGTATCCCAATACACGGACGCCATAGCCACGAATCCCCGATTAATTTGTCGACAGTATCAATTAAAATCCAACCGCAAACCTCGTGAAACACGCAGACACACTCGACGCGAAATCCAACTAATTGAATTTTACCGGCCTTCGTAAAAATCCTCTCGGCTAAACTGCACGCCCTCTTCGAATGTATGCAAAGCGCGCGTACACGGTCCAATTTAATTAAAAGCCTTGAAATTCTGCCGACCGCGGCCTGCCCGGTACATACTTTATATACACTTTGCCCGCGTTCATTCCTTCGCACGTATATATACACACATACAAGAGTGCGCGTATATAGTAAATAGATCGGAATCGTCTCTTTGGCCTAATACGGAATATTCTTCGCGAGCCGCTGCAGCTTTTTCTTTATAACTGCGTGGTGTATACTATAAAGTCGATTGAATATACGCGGGGCGAGCGCTTTTCTCACGCGTCCACGCGCGAGGCGAGGACTTTTATTTCCCTGGATTTCCATGTACGCCGCGTGTCGAACAGCGCGTATAACGCCATTTTTGCGTGTCTGCACAGCGCGAGAGGGCTTGATAGTTATTACGCGCGTTGTGCATAAAACAACGTATCTTTACACATAAAATTAAATGGATTTCTTCGGTATTTAAGACTTAGTTGCAGAGATTTTACTATAGGCATTCTGATAAAACAGCATTGTCCAGCAATTAAAATCACACTGAAAATTCCATTGCCGCAGGTGTAATTAATCCTGTCTAGTTATCGAGTTAGCAGCCATTAATTTTTTATTAATTGCGATATATAGAGATCGATGCCAATCACGATCCCCTAATGCGTATACGATATACCGCATTATCTTGTCAACAGCAATCTAGTACAAGTCCATTTATAACACTTTATCGAGTACTCTCTCACTTATCATCGAGCTGCATCTCAACATCTCTCAAACCACAGTACAAAGAAAAACACTAAAAACAATCTCTCCCCTCTCCCTCCTCCAACTATTGCAACACTCGCGTGTGCGCACTCGAAAGTTCAATGTCGCGCTCTCCTTTTCGCACTCGCGCGTCTCTCGATTTACAGCCGAAACGGATTTATGCCTACACGCGTAAAACGCGAGCGCCGACAAAACGATAAATTTACCGGCGAGTGCGCGCGCGCGCGCGTGACACACACCGCGGGCACGACGTTAAATAGATGTGCGCGCTGCCGGCCAGCGACATAAATGACCGGCACATAAATCCATCCTTCTTTGAACTCGCGCGCGCGCGCGCGCGATACGCCGGGTCAACTCGCACAATATCCGCGAGCTAGAGTAATGGACTTCGATTATATTCCATTAGGATTTATCCCAAGCGAGGACGACGCTGCTGCTGCTGCTTTATGCCTTTCTAATCTAACTGCTGTGGCTACCGGTGGTTTCTCTGTCTGTGTGTGTACATATTTTTGTAAGAGTGTTGTAACAGAAGCGAGAGATGTAGGAATTGTGATATACTCGCTTTTTCAGATGATGCCCACCCACGCATTCGGCGAGGGAAATGGCTTCGTTGAAGGGAGATTTAATGGAGTGGCTGAATGGCCTATTAAAGTTTTGTATTGATTGTACGTTTGCGGTTTCTCGCTCGCTCGCCGACAGGAGTTTTCATTATGTTTTTCAAGGAGGATTTTATGTATTCCGAGGCGTGAATGGCAACATTTTAATGGGCTTCTATTCAATGCGACTTTTTACCGTATACGATAATGTAGGATTTCGTTTTTCTTTTTCACATGTTGCTTCAAGTTTTACATTATCCGCTAGAATTTACTTTTAGTTTCGTACTTTCCTCGAAGGATATTCAATATTTTGCATAAATATGGATAATCATATACATGATAAATCGCTCTAATAAAAATAGCTTTCGAAATTTATACGAATCCTCGCTCGATTCGCGTAATAAAATACATTTAACACAGGCGACGATCGCGCGCGCACATAAATAATAAAAGAAAGCTCGATAAACCACGCTGATTCGCGCACGTTTTTAACGAACGTCGCAGCGCGCTTTCCGCGAAGGAGGCGCGAACCGTTGAAAGCGCGGCATTCGTCATCGCTATGCTATATCTCTACAGCTGAAGATACACGTACACACTGCACACATGAGTATATATATATGTGCGTGTGTTGAGGTATAAATCGAGGAGAGGAGTCGCTCAAGATTTCGATCTTCCTCCGCGAGATCCCGAGCTTTATACTCGCGACTTGGCATCCACGCGCGCGCGCGCGGGAGAGTGATAAAACCGGGAGATGCGCGGCGCACGCGAGGCTTTTGCAGGCTTCCACGTAGTATAAGGGGAATTTCCCATAAGCGCTGGGCGGCCTTGAGATTAATCGCACCTTATTCCTGTGGTATTCGAGAAATCTCGCTTTTTTCGTAAGCTTTTAAGTGGAAGATTGCGCTTTTAAATCTGTGTATATGTGTTCTAGAGAACGTCGAGCTGTAGGTTTATGCAGCATAAAGATAATTACGTTAATGCCAGTACCAATGTGCAGCTAGAAGTTATGAGTGTGGAGTCTTCTTTCTTTTTTCTTCGTCTTTTCTACATCAGCACTGTGGTAGGGCCATTATAACCTGCTTAAAAAATTAATTTTTTTGCACTAGATTGACACTAATTTCGATAAATAAGTCTTATATTGGCTACTATACCAGATCTTTTTTGAAATTACACATGTCACGAAAACTCAAAATAAATTATTAAATCGAACATTTCGTATTATTTAGATTAAATAATAGAAAAGTTCGTTTAAATATTGCAAACGGTAAAATATACTTATTATTTAATATTTGTAAACAAATTACAAAAATGAAAGATATTGAAAAAGCGCGATGCTTTTGTTTTGCAATTTTAGATAAATGCCATAGACTTTTACCAGACTTTGACAGCTATAGTTGACTATTACCAGAGTAGTGTTGGACTATTTTTTTTACGTCGTCGATTCATTCTTCTTACGTCTATCATGAATTAATAAACTTGTTACATTTAAAAACCAAAAATTATTAACAACAGTCCATGGTACCACGTCTGATAAAGTGTCTTGATTATAACGTTAATCCCTCATAAAACAGAAACTTCTCTTACATCAAATTGTGAGCAATCAAACACCAGGAACGTGTGATTTTCTCCTCTCTTACCTTTGGCGTAAACCTGCAGCGAAACTAAAGAGGACGTTTTACTTCGCGCGCTCCGCGGCCCATCAGCTCGAATCAATCTCGAGTCTGCTCCACCAACATCATCATTACGTATATCCTACGACCCCGCCAGGACACCAGCGGAGAATCTACCAAACCGTTGCCTCGCGTATACACGTGGGTGCTCGGATTTTCTATATGTTCAACGTAGGAAAAAGCTGCACACGCGTGGGGGGACGAAAAATTTTCCGCCGAGCCGAGTGAGATATTGTGTTTTGCAGTGGTGGGACGCAACAGATAGGATCTGGATTATATCGGTCGCAGGCGCTGGATTTATATATGGGAGAGTCGTTAGAGAGCGTTGGGAACTCAGACTACAAATGAAACTTTTGTATAGTTTTCGTGGGACTAGTCTGTCTATTTCTAAAAGTGGGATAAATTAATGTTATTGTTGTAAGGTTTTTAACCCTCTCGTATTCAGATCTTCGACCTTGGTTGAAAAAAAAGCTCTTCTTGAAACTATAAGACCTATTTCCTAATCAGGCCCAAATTACTAATAATATATTTTTGCATAAAATATGTTACCCTCAACGTTATTGTTACGAAAAAACTGTTTGAAGATTTAAGAAAAGATTATCTAAAATTGTGTATTTAAAGGTAAAAATGGATTTTGTGATAACAAAAGCTGATTAAAAATCACTTCTTTCTAATTGAAATATTGGTCCGTTACGGTATAATTTAATATATTTATCTGAAAAATGTCTGTAATAAACCAATTGGTTTGACATATGAACCATGTTTGCAAGTACCTTTTTTATGAATAATGAGGTATAAAAATAACATGTCATTTTTAAAGGTGATTTCGTGTGAAAAACGAATATTTTGTAGTAGCTTTTATCTGAAAGTATGTTTTACGACGCAATGAATGATTCATAAGACTACGTGCAAGATTCAACACTAAAGACGATTTCTAATGAACAATATTATATTTCTTCTATGAGTTACTTAATAAATATGTATGTATATATCTCCACTTTCTTGACTGATCCACTCTTACAAGCTGTTCAAAGTCCTGCACCCTGTGCTAATTTTATAAAATAGTTTATAAGAAAATCTTGAATAAATCTATAAATAGACTAATAATTATCTTTCTTTCTATCTGTATCAGGAAGCAGAGAAGCGGCCTTCACGTACGCGATAAGTTCGGCGGGCATCACGTACGCGGTGACGGCCGCCTGCAGCCGAGGAAACATTACAGCCTGCGGCTGCGAGCCAACAATACGGTAAGGAGCCCGGCGGAGTTTGCATAACGCTCCTTTTTTTTCATTTTCGTACACCGTCCCGGGCATAAACTGCACCGACTGTATTTTGAATCAGCACGGTGTATTATATACGCGCGCGAGGGCATGAAAGTCAAAAGTAAATCACGCGAGTGCGCTTATCTCTCTTTGTTGTGCTTTTTGTTCCTCTCGCGCGTTTCTTATTCTGGCCTAATTTTATATATAGCGCGCGCGCTGAATCTCTTAAAGTGCAATTAGCAGTAAACTTACATGTCAAGGGAGAATAGATAAGAGAATTACTTCGCTGTAAAAGTTTCATTGTGAAACTAAACAAATAAGTTATTTTGAGTTTGTATTAATATCTTTGTCTGCTTACACAATCGAGAATGCATAAATGTTAATTGCCTGTTCAAGGAAAATGAAACTACTTGCTTAAAAGACTTAATAATTTAGTAGAATTCTTACAATCTATGAGATAAATCGTTCGATATGAGAATGAAAAATGCAATTTGAGAGATTTGCGTAGGAAGGTAAGTCCGTAAGCGCGCATAATTAATTACGCGTAGCGTATAGGATTATTCATAATACCCATCCGAAAAATAATTATACCATTAAAATTAAAAGGAAAATGTTTGATTTGAAGAACGCGGAAGGAGATACCACCCAACGGCTGGGAATGGGGCGGCTGCAGCGCCGACGTTACGTACGGAATGAGGTAAAGCGAATCCTTCATTTCTATTTCTACATCTCCTCCTTCTGCTCGTTACACTCTGCGAAGAATGTACGACGCAGCGCGAGCTTTGTCTCTCGCCTAATTAATTTTAGGAATTATAATATCGTTAATTAAATTTAGGTTCGCGCGTAGGTTTCTGGACGCGAGGGAAATCGAGGGCGACGCACGGAGCCTCATGAATCTGCACAATAACAAGGCCGGCAGAAAGGTTCGTAAAATTCTTCTCTCCTTCCAACCCATTCGTTACATCCGCGTAGGAAATTATTATCACGCACGCTATAGATATTATTGAGCTCGAAGTCTCGCGGCAGCGCGGCTCGGTGTGCGTAGATAAATTTAATGAGCTGCAATTCAGCGTGTACGGAAATTAACGTTTGCATAAAAGTCGAGAGTCGAAAAAATCAATTATAGTTTGATATATTGACAGAAAAGTCACTCGCTGACCCGAGCATTGCACGCGGCTCGTGGCGCGTGTTTGCTCGCGGCGTATTTTCTTGTCGATGAGAAGAAAATACGGCGATATTTAATTTCTTCGCGCTGCAGCTAAAAATAATAAAGTCCATATCCCGCGAAATACCGGCGCGAAAAGGCAAATGAAATGTAAGTGCCCATAATGAATAAAAAGAGCGACAATCTCGACAAGCGAGCCGCGTGTCAAGCAAACATTCGCAATTTTCCCGGTACCTGCCTCAACTGTAATACTCTATTTATATAATGTTACATTCGAAATAGCTCGAATTGAACAGTAAACAAATAAGCTTTCAAATTTATGAATTCGAAATTGCGAAAGCCGCAATAATCAGCGCCAATATCGCGCGTTTGTTTCTCCACTTATCGATATATACGGGCCGCGCTCGCTCTATCGCATTATAACGTTTAAATACACCTGTTTTCAATAACACGCGGGCGCGCGCGCGTACACGCGCATAAATCGCGAAAGATATAGACATTTCAACGTGAATATACGACACGCCCGCCGCAGCAGCGGCAGCAGCAGCAGCTCATTTCATAAGCAAAAGAGTACAAGAGTCGCGAGCGCGGCTCACTCTCCCGCCGTTATCTAATAATTCAATTCAAATGGCTCAATCGAGCGCAGACTTACAAGCGTCCGTCACGCGGCGCCGAGCAAAGGGTCGTTATAATATGTACACGTCGGAGCCTCTCGCGAGCGATCCGCGGATAATCCTCGGTATTTTCCGGAATGGTGTGCGTTCGATACGTCGGATCGATGGATTTTCCGGCGTGCGTCGGGGCCGCTAATGCGATTGGCCATGTGCGAAGCCATTAGGTGGATTGATTGAAGTTTCACCGCGGATAAGCGTAAGTAGTGGAGTGTGTATGGTATTATGCGGTGTAGAAAAGTTGTGCTACGTATGGATGAAAGGAGAAATCGTTGTTTAGGGGACGCGGTTGACAAGAAATTAAAGACTAATTTGTTAGATTATTTTGACAAAGTATTATATTCAGAAAATAAGTGTAATTAAGGTCACCTGTGATACAGTTGTTTTAACAATTCATTTTTATACTTTAATAATTATTGATGTCTGAGCTATATCAGCGTTCTTGAAATGTTATTATTTTCCCATACGCTGCGACCTGCAAAAGCTTTCTGCATGGCATTCCATTTCAGTACTGAAAATATTTATTTAAAATTTTAAAATAATGGCGTTTACTAAAATAGAATTGAAGGAATAAAAAAAATGAAATTCAAATTCAAATTCAAATTCAAATTGATTGAAACTGAAATCGTCTTATACAAATAAATAATTATTTTTATACCACTCTAACCTCAAAATCATAACTTCAATATGATTTTTCGGCGCTCGTGGTATAAAATACGGTTCGAAACTGGTGCGTAAGAAGATTTTTACCTCACGTGAGTTTTCTCAATCGTGCGAAAAACGTCACATGAGCTAAATAATTACCTTCCACACCCGTGTCAAAATGTACTATTATTAACCAAAAAGTTAAAATTTTTTTAATTATAATTTTAGAATATTATTTACTATTTATTGAATATCGGTATTTAAAAAGTCTGTAGAAAGTTCAAAGTTTATAAATGTTTCTAAAATACTGATAGTGTGCAGAAAATATTCCAAAGCTTCGAGGTATAACAATGTAAGTCTATTATGGTTTTAAATTGTTATTTTTAGAGATTTCGGCACTTATACATGGTATATTTTTTCATATAAAGATCAATTAGTTACAAGACAAGATTTAATTCCTAAACTATATCGATATTGAAAACAAAATACACATAAGTCCTTTTACTATTCCATCACAGATATGATATGGATTCTTATATCATTTACGAATTTTCTTAACTAGTAAAATTATTTCGAGTTCTTTAATTATTTTGAATTTAGCTCTTGAACTTTTTTAATAATATTTTATATAAAACTTTTCTCGTAGAATAAAAATCATCATTTCTTAATTCTGTCGTTAGTAATTCTATTTAATAATAATTGACTTACCGAGAGGTCTGGCACCAAAAAGCAGGTCCCAAATTACAACGCCCACCACCAAATGGACCAAATTGTCTAGCTATTCTAATATTTGGCAATGCCATTGCTAATGTAAAAAATACATAAACAAATATGTACATAACAAAATTGTATATTATAAATATGTTTTAAATATTCAAAGATTATAGATACTTGTAATATTTGAACGGCTTACCAGTGAAAATGAGACAGAACGTCAAAAGAAATACTTTCAGTGTTGAAGCTTTCATTGTTGGATGTCACTAACTTTAGCGTATTTCATATACACACTTTCTGAATTAGTTCAAGCCTCCTTAGCTCTTTTATACCTATATTTATCATACCATGCGCAACTTTCCTTATTGACAATTGAAAATTGCAATAAATTATCGGCAATCTTCACATAAACGTGACATAATGTCGAATTTTCCACTTTTTATTTATACAGTTACTCTAATCAAAGAAATATCTTAATGATGACATAATACACTGTTAATTTAAATTATAAACCGTTTAAGTCGAAAGAAAATTTGCAGAAAAGTTACTCTCCAAAAAGTTTCATTAAAAGAAGTTGCAGCTGTAAAACTGTGAATATGAAATGGATTATAGGCAATGAAGCATGGTACTCTAAACGTAAGTCATTCCAAATCTAAAGTCATTCCAACTTTTACTATTAAATAAAAAAAAATATGCATGGATATTATAACTCATCCGCATCATATAATTTAAATTAACTATGCCAGAATTTGTTATAATTAATTTCCCTCTCTCCTTCTTACAGACTTATTACTGCGACTGCTCTTTCACTCGCATTCCTCCCACCTCGCATTAATCTTGTATCTCGGCTCTCGAACCATTGCATTCTCTAAAATCCGTTCTTTCCTTCTTACCCAGGTGATCCCCCCCTTCCTTTCTGCTGCTACTCTACACGTCACTCTCCCCACCCCCTCGCCTCATTCTTTTTGCATCCCGACTCCTGCCCGCGCTGCCGCGCGGAGAACCAATTTTTTTCCTCCTTTATCCCCCCTTGTCTTCTTTTTGCTCTTCTTCTTCTCCTTCTTCTTCTTTGTTCCTCCTGCTTCATTTTCTCGAGCGCAATCGGGACACACTTGCGCACACAAGCGCGCACGTCAGGTTTAAACGATCTTGCTCCGGCAAAAGCGCACGTCGCCTCGCGTTAGAAGCGACACGGAAGTGTTGTGCGCGCGCGCGCGTCTTTCTTTCTCCCTTTCGCTCGCGTGCACGCGCGCTCGCGCGATTTTATAAAGACGCCTTGTGCGCCGTATGCACACACGCGTGACTCGTGACGCGCGAGCAATTAATTTTCGCCTCGTATATAAGTACGAGCGAGAGAGAGACGCAACAGCCTCCGTTCGCCGTCGCATTCAATTAGCGCGACGTCGAAATCACGCCTCCGAGCTGCAGCGCGCCGGTCCGCGCCTATTATAATATTTCTCGCCCCGTGGGAAGCCGTGATTTTGCATTTCGGATGCTGGCCCGTAGCTAAGCTCTTGCGCGTTCTCTTTTGCTCTCTTCCTGAGATCTCTTCTTTTTTTCTGACGGATGATTGGCTCAATTTGCTGAGTTGCCTTTATCCATATTTTCAGTAATGATTTTTACAATGGTTTATAGAAATTATTTGAAATTACATTGGTATAACGTGAAAAAATATTTTGTTATAATAATCATGGATTAAACGACTGAACGCACTCATCTGGCAACACGAAAATGAACTATAATCTAAAATTATTTATACAGCAAAGAAGAATACTTTCACCATTGATTAAAAAATATACGACAGTATCTAGATACAGTATCTAAAAAATTTTGTATACTTAGATATATATTTTTATTCGTATTTTCATTCGTATAAATATCTAGACATAGAAGTATTTAGATACTCTTTTTAGACAATTTTCATTTCATTTGAGATGCATTATCTTAATACAGTATCCCTTTCTTTGAAAACTCGTTTAATTCGACGCGTCATACGAATACTATAACGCATATCAGATTTTCGAAAAAACGTCTGGTTTTCATAAGGTTAAAAACTGATAAAAATACCAGTATATATTTCCTACAATGTACACAAATAAAAGATATCGATAAAGTTAATACATTTGTATACATAGTTTAGAAATTTCCAAACATATTATTTTTATTATAAACTTAAAATTGAAATAGCGTATTTTTTCTCGGAAATTTGAAATGCCTTAGTCTTTGTATAAACCGTTGATTTAATATACAATACCTTTTGCTGCTAATAACTTTTGTCTCTAAAGTATTCATCTATTTATGCATTAAAAAAAGACACTTATATCTCGTATCTTAGATACAGCAGTATTTTGTACATACATCCTCTATAGAAAAAGATACATTTTATCCAACACTGCTCTTAACATAAAAAATGCCTAAACGCAACTTAATTAAAAAAGAATCGACAAATATAATTGACCGGTCATCCGAAAAATACGTTCGATCAAAAGCGAAGTAATTTCCAAGTGAATATTTCACTTAGCGTGTGCGAGCGGCCGCGCGCAGGATAATATAATGAAAGAAGCGAGCGAGCTGAGTCCGTGTCGAGAAAGAGCGAGCGTCGGGCCCAATGGGCAGGGCTAAGTCGCGGGGGCCTGGCGCAGGAGACGAGAGGCATTTAATATACCTTCGAGGGCCTTGCTTATATACTTTCAGATAGTGAAGGCCCTGCTGCAGACGGAATGCAAGTGCCACGGAGTATCCGGTTCCTGCACCGTGAGAACCTGCTGGCGGACTTTGCCCAGCTTTCGTCAAATCGGCGATGCCCTCATGAAGAAGTATTACAGGGCGAGACCGGTTATAGCGATTACACCGCCTCCGCCGCCCACGATACAGGTGACGAGCTTCATTATCTCCTCGCCGGCTGGTGTATTATTTTTTAACGCGGGCGCGCGGGAGAAACGACGATCTCTCGCGCCGAGCGGTCAATTCAATTTACGCGTTAACTAATTTATGAAATTTCGAAATAAAAGCGGTACAGCTCTTTTTTTATGAAACATGTACTCTTCACAAAGAAGGTTTATATATTATGGAATCGAACATATTTTTTCATTCCCATTTTTTTTTATTTTTATATATAAGTTCGCATTTTACTGGCGGAATTTTTTTTATATAATTTACTAAATTAGAATATGATGAGACCAGATAATAAATCATTACTGATGAAAATAATAAACATTAAAATTAGACTCCTTTTTACATTTTCGTAAAGAAAAATTTTCTGATAAAGTAAAACTTCTACGAAAGTAGTTGTTTGTATTTTCTTGTTTGGGAATAAGAAATTTAAGACAACTTATGAAAATGTAAGACAATAAAAGCAATTTTTCCCGTTTTTTTTATACTTGTAATTTCTTGTGGAAAAAATATTCGTAACCTCCGAATAAAAAGGTATCAACTGAAAATTCGCTTAAATATGTATGAAATCGGGAACTGTCTGAAAAATGTACTATTTCGCGAACCATAATTTTTATCCGACTTTATATATATATATATATATATATATATATATATATATATATATATATATATATATATATATATATATATATATATATATATATATATATATATATATATATATATATATATATATTACCGCTATACCGAAAACTTTAATACCTACATTTAAAACATACAAAATTGTATACAGTTGAAAACAAGGGATCCCTATTATGTATTCCTTATTATATTCGGATAAAAATGATTGGATTTCGAAATGGTACCTTTTTGAAGTGGATTCTGAGTTGGAATAATTTTACCCAGATAGCACGACAAGTTGTAGGGACTTTGCTTTGGAAACCAAGCAACGCTATTCGTAAACGTTGTAATTTTTTCATTCCAATTTTTTTTTCTTATTTTTATGTATATGTTCGCATTTCTCTGGTGCAATTTCTTTTTGTATAATTTATTAAATTAGAATATTATAATAAAAATAAAAATTAGAGTCCTTTAGACATTTTCGTAAAAAAAATTCTGATAAAGTAAAGCTTCTGCGAAAGTAGTTGTTTGTATTTTCTTTAGAGGGAATAATAAACTTAAGACAACATATGAAAATGTAAGAAAATTAAAGTTTTTTTTCGCATTTTAAAATGATTTTTGTTTATACTAGATTCTGACAGGTTAGCATACTTTTTTTGTGAACTTTTTCAATTATAGCCAGACATTTAAAATTAAAAATATAGTTATACACTTAAAACAATTTCCGTGACGTCACACTATAGATGCAGTATTTTTAAAGTAAGTACGGTCTGATGTTATTCAAAGGAAAGTAGACAAGCTACAACTTAAGCTTTTTAGGTAAAATTCAAAAAAAATCATAAATCCATTTTCTATCAATATCGTAAACAAAGCCGAAGGAAAAAATGAATTATAAACGATAAAAATGAAAATTTTAAAAAAGAATTAATTAATATGTATGCATTCTTCGGAGAATTGTAGAAGTATGATGGTTATTTACCGCAGGGAAAATCCGACGATGGGCGGAGACGATTCTCCCCGATCCCTTTTAATGACTTTATTGTCTTAATCCGAAAAGCGGGGGGCATATGAACAGCTGCTCTCCGATTAATGGTTGCAAGTATTGACGGGTATGCGCATCCGTATATGCCGATTGTTTGCGGGGGGGGGGGGGGGGGGACACTCAATCGGGTTTATCAATCTGGAGGGGGGTATACTTTTCATTTCTTGTGGAAAAAGTATTCGTTGCCTTCGAATAAAAAGGTATCAACTGAAAATTCGCTTGAATATGTATGAAATCGGGAATTGCCTGAAAAATGTACCATTTCGCGAACCATAATTTTTATCCGACTTTATGTATATTAGCGCTATAACAAAAACTTTAATACCTACATTTAAAACATACAAAATTGTATAAAGTTGAAAACAAGGCATCCCTGTTATGTGTTTTAATTCAAAGTAACAAAGTTGTTGGCACTAGTACCTTATTGTATTCGGATAAAAATGTATGGATTTCGAAATGGTACCCTTTTCAAGTGGATTCTGAATTGGAATAATTGTATCCAGATTCATAAAATAAAATAAAATAATGAATAATAATTAATAAAAAAATAAAACGATGAATTATTTGTCATTGACAAGAAAAGTTAAATAAATGTGAAAAAAATGTATTAAACTATGTAAAATTGTGAGAAAATGTAAAAAAGTCTTCTGTTCCCAAATCAGTAAAAATTCACATTTCCTCACACTTCACTATTTCAACATATAAAATAATCCTCGATCCCCAAATCGACAAACACAATCGAACCAAATCAAAGCAAAACCTCCAGCTACAATCGCTTGCATCCGTTTCCAGAGCACGGAAGCCCTGCTGCGCTCGTCGGAGGTCTCTCCGATCCTCGGCAACGACGCCAAGACCCAGGGCAAGCCGAGCGAGTCGTCGTCGTCGGAGGATCGCGGCTGGCCGCTGAGGAAGTCCGGCGGCTCGACATCGGCGCTGGCGACGAGGCCCCAGCATCAGCAGCAGCAGCAGCCGAGGAGGCCGCACCTGGTGCTGAAGCGAGCCAAGTTCGGCAGTGGGCCCGGCATCAGCCAGAAGCGCATCCCGAAGAGGAGCGAGCTCGTGTTCCTGCAGCCCTCGCCGAATTACTGCGAGCCGGACCTGGGACAGGGCAGCCTGGGCACACAGGGCCGATACTGCAATCGCACCAGTAGAGGTACGGAGTAAACTGGGATAGGGACATTGCTTCCCTGATAAGATGTAACGTATTTCGAACGTTCTTAAGACGTTAGAATTGAAACCTTCAAACGTTAAAAAGAAAAGTTATAAATGGGTGATTGTCAAAAAGTTGGCTCTTTTTAAAAGTATGATTTTCAAAAAAATAAGGTCTTTGAATCCGAAAGTAAAAAATACGATGTAATAATATTAATCGTCTAAATAAAGAAAATTAAAATGGGCGAGATCAAAAAACACTTTTATGTAGCTAAAAAAATATTAGAATGTAGAAAGTTTCTTATAACCAATTCTTTTAAATTATGAATTAATAGAGCATAACTTCCATTTAATATTGTTTGTTATATATTACCTTACATGAAGTGTCTCTTGTTTAGCACAAATTAAAAATTGTATCGTTTATTAGAGAATATGAACATTTATGATCTACGCTTAAATAGGTTAAAATGTCGTTTATTTACCTATTTGTCGTATTCGATGCTACCGCCTTCGATTGTTTTAGTACATTTAACGTAATCGCTGGACGGACATGACATTTGTGCCGTACATATTTTCTTAATAGTTTATTTATTTAAATGCACCAGATGCATGTGAAATTAAGAAAAAAGTAATTCCTCTGTCTGTTTAAACGACAAATTCGATTTAAATATTTATTTTTCAAACTGAATACTCCTTTAACGAATTTTTCGCTGGACGGACAAGACATATAATAAAGGTACGGTAGTAGACGTGCGTTGATCAGGATTCTGAGGTCAAATTATGTATAAGTAAACAAGTAAATTATTTTCTACGAATTGTAGCGTGTATCCATATGTAAATGATAATAAAAGCAGGATAAAAGAGCTTTATTTTGAGCTTTGTTTCATTTAAAAATAGTAATCTGGTATAAAGATATTAACAATTGAAAATGACGAAAGAAAATTTATGAATAATCAGCGTATTTATGTATTTTTCCTCATCATTTTTAATTATTAATAACTTTATACCAGACTAATATTTTTAAATGTAACAAAGATCAAAATAAAGCTTTTTTTCCTGCTTTTATTGTCATTTAGACCATTTTTTCTAGTGTTAATACATGCATAGTTATTATCAAAAGAAGAGATACTTTTTTATACTAAAATAACGTAATTCTAAATAAAATAGCTCATATATCGAAATAAGGGCCCATTAGCACAAACTACAGTTCTTAAGCTTCATTTGTAGGTACCAGAAAAGATCTCCCAAAGCCTCATCATTTATCGTTTCCCAATGGTATAACAGACGTGCAACATTAACTAATTTTTTGTCGAAAACTATACTAATAAATAAGTATATGTGAACATTTTTTCCAAAACGTATATAAGAGTTACAAGTAGGAATCGGTTGCATTTTAATTTGTGAATATTTTAATACACCTTTCTTTGAATAAAGCCCTTGGGACGGACAATACATCAAAACTAGCCCTGATAACACTTAACATTTTTCGAACGTTTTAAAAACGTTAGTGTTTAAACCTTCAAACGTTGAAAAGCAAAGTTTTCAATACGTCCGAAAACCGTTGGTAAAACGTCTTAATATCCGCAGATTCGTTCCACATAAGACGTTGTAAAACCGTTTTTGAAATGTTTGAAACAGGTTTGAAAATGGATTGTAAAAATTCTAGCATAGAATATATAGAAAAAAAAATCGATTAAATAGAGTTCGATTCTACCCGCGCACCATGGGTCAACATAACCAACAATATCGAAGTGGGTATATTTGATTTTGTGAGCTTATAAACAAATACAGTTTTGGTATTTAAATTGAAAAGTTAGGTTATGGGTAGCGTCATATATACATTATTTCCCATGGTTCGCGGCCAGATTGGAATTCTAGTCACGCGGTTTCTTTATGGCGTTTGAATTCTAATACAGAATTTTGTTTTTTTGAAAAATTCTTACGCATTAAATATAGATTTAAAAATTTTGATATTTATATTATTGTGCATAGTTTTAACTAAAGATTATTTAAAAAATAAAATAAAAAATCATGTCTCTTCCCTATTGTAATAAAAAGTAAAATTTAATAATATTATTTAATATGACAATTATGAAAAAAGTATTCATACATGTCTGGGTACAAGTTGCAGCTTAGTTTTCCCTACATTTTTTAAAATACTCTTTCACGCACGTATAACAGACGCGAGAATATACAAAAAGTCCACAAATTCTCTCCTACATTCTAAATCCTGTATATAAAATACAGATAAAAAATGAATATAAAGTATAACGAGGCGCGTTGGAAATCAATGCCGCGCCGCGGTCTCTATATACCTAGCTTGGTTTCGAGCGCACATAAATTTCGACGTAAAGCATGCGAGAGAGACACCATTGACTCTCGATAATACGAATGCGCGCGCCGCGGTACAATCGGAGCCAGGCGACGTCTTCTTTTTTCGTCTCTCACGATCGTCTACGTTCGTGTTGTTTTACTTATTTTCAAGGAGGCTTTTATTTCTCCATATGGAAAGCCAGTAACTCGGGATTTCAATTATAACGATGCAATTCACAATAGGATCACCGATGGAGACTCACGGTTGGAAAGCCATATTCGAATGTCCCACATGTCTTAATAGTTAATGGCAATTGTTTTATAGTTTCATTTACATATAGTCTAAGATATGTAATATTTTTAGGAAAAAACTTTCTTTTTATAAAATTAAACCGAGAAAACGTTTAAAGCAAAAATTATAAAGTTTATTGTTTTCCAAAATTTACTATTGCTGTTTTTGTATAGGCGAACGCATTTAAAAATTTACATATATATAGTAAAATTTGGAGATTTTAAGGTTTTAAATTTTGAAAACTGTCACAAATATTTCAACATTAGCAATACATACTTATTTAAATATCCTATTTATTGATTGCGATACTAATTTTTGAAAATGGTCTTATTTGTTTATGATTATGAACGCCTCATTTAATATTCGTTTGGCAATTTTTAACCGACTTCGAAAGAGGAGGAGGTTCTGAATTCGACCTGTACCTATATATTTTTCTTTTTCTATTTTTGTCCGCCGATTATTCCGAAACTACTGAACCGATTTGAATAAACTTTTGGATTTCGATAAATAAAATAAAACTTCGCCGGTACAACTAAAAAGTGTAAAATAAAATATTTTAAAAAGCGCACTGACTTCGTAAAATTCTCTAAAAAAAATAAAATAATAATCGATATAAACCTTTTCGAAGTCGGCGCTGACTTTATCGGAGTTACGGTGGTCTGACTTTAGAGGCATTATAAGTGTATGTGTTAGACCCAATCCAGTATAAGTTCTAAATAATATCCATAAGAAAAGTACTATAAGTCTATTTGAAATTTGGCGCCGACTTCGAAAACGTTTATAGGTATCGATTATTATTTTATTCTTTTAAGAGAATTTTTCGAAGTCGGTTAGTTTTTTTTAATTGTTTATTACCAATCGTGATAGAATTTTTATAGAAAAAATCAAGTTTAGCTCTAATGTTGAATCAGATAATAGTAGTTTTGACCTACATCAAATTATTTCAGCATGATACAATGACTTTGCATCCAAACTAACAAATTTTGTTATTTTCTTAGGGACAGACGGCTGCGACCTTATGTGCTGCGGGCGCGGCTACAACACGCACCAGTTCACGCGGACCTGGCAGTGCGGCTGCAAGTTCCACTGGTGCTGCAAGGTGCACTGTGAGACGTGCACCGAGCGCACCGAGGAGTACACGTGCAAATGACTCAATACCGGCTGAACTTCCTTCAAAATCGACTCAAATTGATCGCGGCATCGCATCGTGAAATGAAGCATCGAACCTTCAGCTGCCTAGTAATCTACAAATTGGAAAATTGTTAACGCTGAAAAGTTCGGCTTTTAAAATAAAATCATGTACGCGGTTGTCACTATAATATACATGGTGTAAAATGCAGCGTCACGTCGAATAACTTTGAAAAATACTGTCGAGCATTGTCACTTGTACTTTTCATTACTTTAATAACGTATAAAAGTGTCAATCCGCGAGGACGATTCGCAAGTCCACGTTGACAGTATAGACTGTACATTATATATTGTCGGGAGCATGCCGACAGTGTGATTATTATGTATAGCATGTAGGGATATTTAATCGAAGTGTGATATGATGCACGGTCACGCTGAAAAGACTATTATTGAAATGCGTGAAGACTATCACTCGTTTAAGATTTGTAGGTTTTCTTTTTCAATTTCGAACATTTAAATTATTATTTATTTTCTATTAGCGCGTATTGTCTGGCTATATACTTAAAGAGGAAATCCATTATACGATTGATTATGTTTTTGGAATATAAATTTTAATTGTGCATGATTGTAAAATTAAACAAAATAATATGTATACTATTAGTTATATTTGTGTATATATAAATCAAAGTTTAAATCAGATTTGTTCTTAATTTACACACATCACGTTTTCCGTCCTGAAAACTATATTGTTGGCGTTATAATAAAAAAACGTCCACATATTTTATAATTGGCATTTTGTAGAAATGTATGAAAAATGTAATATTGCAGTAAACGAAAAATTCGATGAAGTATATCAATCTATTATAACTTAAGTCTCTGTATAATATTCTGCGACTTCTGTTAATACTTTTCGTAATTTTCATCATTGATACATGTATGAACAGATCTCAATTTAAATATTTAAAAAATATTTAAACGACAATCAGAATGAAAATTTACAAATGTACCTATACACGATTATGAAACATTTTACAATTAAATTATTAGCTCGAATTTCTCGTACAATAAAATAATTTATCATATCTCTTGTTAAATGCTTCAAATTTCTCGGCCTTAACCTTCAGACAAACAAATCCGATTGGTTAAGTGTAATCGTTCTTGGTATTTCAGTACTTATTATAAATGATCATTTACGAAATTCGGCATTATATATCAGGTATCAGCCACCCTTTCAGGATATACATATAGTTTAGGTCTAAATATTTTTGGCATTCAATTTACTCCTCTAGTAATTAAAGCTGAACCATTTGACGTACTGTTTCCCAGGATCCTATAAGCTCCCTAATGGACCTAACGCGTATAGCTTCATTGTAGTGTACAGTTTGAGATACCATTTAGAACAGTATATATTGAATAGTAGAACTTGACAAGATTCACAACAGTCAGATCTTTTGAGGAGTCAAGTACACAGGAAGGAGTTGAACGGACTACGAATCTTGGACTGATTAATTATTGTTCAAAATAACCAAATTACATTCCGGTGGGTATTCTTATCAATGTATATTTATAAAAATGTGTGTTCGTATAAGTTCAGATATAAAAAGATATACGAAAAAAAAAGAATATATTGCACGTATATTGAATAATATCATGTACTCATTTACAAATTTGTTATCACTTTTACAGATTGTGCAGGACGAGATATCACAAAGTATAATGAAGATACCTAGCCATAACGCGTCACCCGATCTCGTGCTTAGAGAGGCGCGGGCGCGATTCCTCCTCATCAGGGATCACTTGCGAGCCGTCCGCATCATTTTCCCAGAGCTGCTGAATGACGCCAATGGATTTGCAAATGGCGAATTGCCTGATAATCAAGGAAACCAGATCCATAATCAGTTGAACAATAAAGAGTCGGAAGATGAAGACGTTGACAGATAACGTTGCTACTGTTTTTTGTACTGAAATACTGTATATGTGCTGCCGCTCTGTAATTAAGTGTTGTAAAATACGTAACTTAAACTAAAGTAGAGTTAATATTTACGTTTACCGTATGCTAAAAAAAATTTGTTGTGATACAATGTTAGACTCATTACTCATAATAACTATATAATAAGTATCAGTTATTTTATTAATGTATTATACTTGCTTAGCTTCTTGATCATCATCATCTTTGACTGGGTATTCGGATGTCATTTTCAAATACTTTAATGCATCTTCATTTTTCTTAAAAATTCGGATCTACATGTCCTGCTTGCTTAAAATACTGTAATATATATATATATATATATATATATATATATATATATATATATATAGGCTTCTTCAAAACTAGAGGTTGGTGGCTCACCAAAGATCGCCCAAGCTATTTTTCTTTGGTACCAAGTCAAATCTGCAACTTGATAACACCAATTGACGATCATGTATAGTAGTAGCATCTTTAGGGTTTAGTTCAGATGCTCTCTGTAAAATTTTGTGAAATTATAAATATTCATACATATTTGAATACATAAATAAAAATATATTTTTAACTTACCAACATATGTCATTTGATATTATACAATTCCTTTATCTTTATTTTCGTTCCTTCATATGATGTTCTTGTATTCAGCATAATAGCAACCCATTTATGAACAGTCCAGTGATCTTCTTCTAAACTAAGAGCTTCACATATTAAATTATATGCTTCATCGACTAATTTTTTTGCTTTACAATCCTTATTTCTAATTTTGATATTTTGTAAAGCATTCGACTCAATCGCCATAGTATTTCAATAATATTTTTACAAATCAATCATGTCTTAGCACTCTATACAGATTTATAAATACATAATAATACTATTTAAAATCCCTTATAATTTTTCGAAGAATTAATGTTTTTCCTTAAATCATTGTGATATTTGCATAATTAAACTAATTTAGAGTTTAGAAAATTGGAAAATCTTTTGTACTAAATAATCACAGTGAAACTTACCAAACCTTTTACATCTGCGCTGAGCTTAAAACAGTGATTCAAATGCATCTATTTTGAATGGTTGGCATGTGATTTTCGAGGTTTAGTTTGATAGTCAAATATTACTAAATATCGCGGTGATTATTGATAAAAACAAACCGCTGCCAATATATTGGAGTTTAAACTAAATAAACTGTTACAATATAGCATTTTTTATTTTAATAAATTTTTTGTTAATATTCATACTAAATTTCTTGGACTCAAATTTGAGTATACGCGAATTAGTGTAGGTTATATATACAAATCGCATAATAACAGTGTATAGAAATAATTTAAACTGTTTTGAACGGTTGATAAATGATTAAAGCATACATTATAAAATCATTTTGTACCTATATAATAAATTTTGAAAAGTATTAATATTGAGTGGATTTATTCAAGTTCTCTACACAAATAAGTTACATTTTAACTATACCAAAATACCTTTAGAAGCTTAATAGTTGTACTAGAAATCTCTTGACTTTCACTCAATGTGTCATACACTAGGAAAATATTCAGTTGTTGTAAAGTATCTCAAATAATTTTCATCGGATGAGCTTATAATTTCTTATACACTTTATACTATAAAGTTTCATTGCATAAACATAAAAACTATGATTTTTGTAACAAAAATTCTATTAGTAATAGATGTGAATAATTAAAAAGTAAAAACAACATTCGGTTGTAAAAGTAATTTTATATACGAGATAAATTATTTGTTTAAAGAGGTTAAGAGCTATCATTTCTAATCGCGTCAAAGAGATAGTCACATAAAAATTTTAAAAAATCGCAAAAGCTTTTACTAAATTGAACGGAAATTTTTCTAATATTAGTTAAACTTGTAAAACTTTCAAAACAAACAATTTTTCGATTTTCTATGCTAAAAATTGTTTATAACTTTTTAAACTAATTAATTTTATAGCTCGGAACTTTTACATGATAACTATAACTATATTTAATGAGTATACTAAAAGGTTTTATTGTTGGAAATATAATATTGATAAAATTATAAATGACAAATGATTGAATTTTGGATGGGGTCTCACAGACGCCACCTCGGTAGTAAAGCGTTAAAAATAGTAAACGTTAAAAAAATTCATTTGATTTCATTACCAAAAGTAAATTTGATAAGTAAAAAGGTACCAACTCGGTGTCCAGTTGACAAAGGTACCAATTCGGCGTCCGGTTGGAAAAGGTACCAACTCGACGTCCAGTTGGAAAAGGTACCAACTCGGCGTCCGCTTGCCAAAGGTTACCATTTTTCGGGCCAAGAATTTTAATACAATTTTCAGTTAGCATTTCTCCCGAAAACTTTGATACCTGAAAAGAAGTAGTGTATATAAGTTTTCGGAGGCGTTGATCAGGATTCTGAGGTCAAATCATGTATAAATAAACAAATAAATTATTTTCTAAGAATTGTAGCGTGTATCCATATGTACATGATAATAAAAGCAGGATAAAAGAGCTTCGTTTTGAGCTTTGTTTCATTTAAAAATAGTAATTTGGTATAAAGATATTAACAATTGAAAATGACGAAAGAAAATTTATGAATAATCAGCGTATTTATGTATTTTTCCTCATCATTTTTAATTATTAATAACTTTATACCAGATTAATATTTTTAAATGTAACAAAGATCAAAATAAAGCTTTTTTTCCTGCTTTTATTGTCATTTAGACAATTTTTTCTAGTGTTAATACATGCATAGTTATTATCAAAAGAAGAGATACTTTTTTATACTAAAATTCTAAATAAAATAGCTCATATATCGAAATAAGGGCCCATTAGCACAAGCTACAGGTCTTAGGCTTCATTTGTAGGTACCAGAAAAGATCTCCCAAAGTCTCATCATTTATCGTTTCCCAATGGTATGACACTCTCCTTGTTAGTGGATACACGATACAATTCTTAGATACGGACATTTTATTCAAATTTTACCGATTTGTTCCCGTTCTTACTAAAGACAAATATATATAAGCCTAATTTGACCTCAGAATCCTGATCAGCGCATCCGAAAACCTATATACACTACTTATTTTCAGGTATCAAACTTTTCTGAAGAAATACTAACTGAAAATTGTATTAAAATTCTTTGCCCGCGAAATGATAACCTTCGCCAAGCGGACGCCGAGTTGATACCATTTCCAACCGGACGCCGAGTTGGTAACTTTTCCAACCGGACGCCGAATTGGTACCATTTTCAACTAGACGACGAGTTGGTACCTTTTTACATGGAGCCGACGATTTATAGTTCATTGTACTGTTTTAAAATTATGAATTACTAATTTTTGACTTCTGAAAAATAAATTTTCCATCTATATATTAATCTTATCGTTCTTTAATTATAGAATAAAATCTGATAACATCTATTACAGGAATGCTATCAATGATTCTCTTTCGATTGTTCTCCCTGAGGAATGCCCTTACAGACTATGGTGAGCTTTGAAAATTTTGAAAAAGATAAAAGATAACAAAGAGAATTGGTAAGTAATGCCTGTAAAAATAATCAAAATACAAAGTGATCTGTTGTCTTTGTATCATTTTTAACGAAATCTTAACTATAAATTCTATTTAACTTTTATTAAACTTCACAATTAATATTGATTTATGGTTAGTTATGTTATTTATTAACATACACATAACATGCATGAATGAATAACCAAATGAATCTTATAATATAACGATAAAAAATTATAATTTATAATAAATTATAATAAAAGTCCTATCATAAAACTAATAAAATGTATTTAATAATAGTCCATAACTACATGAACAAAAAAGGTTCCAAAAAAATCCTGGTGTCACAAGTGAAAATATTGTCAATTTTAAAAATATTTAGTAGAACCCTAATTTTTTATTTTATTTATTAACGTGGGTCGATACTGATTTTTTAAAAATCGTTAAATATCCGGCATTTTATTTAAAAAATCTAATATGTTCTTAGTAACCAAAAAAGAGAAATATATATATATATATAACAATTTTGAGCAATTTTCAGTCTCTTAATCCCAATTCATTGAACAAAATACACATTTTTGCGGTCAAAATAAAGGTTAAATCAAAAAGTTCTTTGCGTATTTAAGTTTGACAATATCAACCTAATAAATTCTCACTAACTTTAGAACCCATAAGAAACAAAATTTAATATTCTTTATTATAATTTTCTATTATAAATAGCTTGAAAAAAATATACCTCCATTTTAGAAAAATATATGACAAAAAATACCATATTTTTGTATACATATTTAATCCGCAAAAATTTGTACTTACGCATGTCTTGAAAAAAAAACACTAACTTCTTTAAATAGTCCTTTTAGGAATATTTGCTGCACGTTACAGCTACATTCATCGACCCTAAATGCGCGAGCAACTTTTGAAGTTAGAAAAATGTTTCGAGAGAAACGCATTTAAATATTCAGCTCTACATAAGAAGCAATGTTAATTACTTTCTTTGAATGGTTATAACTTTGTTCATTATGATGTTTTTTATTCTACCGGGTCCCAAAATGTTCTTACAAATTTAGAGCTTCAAAATGTGTCATAAATTTTTTTTCTATTTTTTGTTAAAAAATCAGTGTAGACTGTAGACTTACCTTAACCAATTTTAATATTTCGGAGCTTTTTTTCATAAACGTTTCTATACAAAGTTAACGAAAGAAAATTATAAAATAATATATCTAATAAGAGAAAGCTAATTATTTATAAATAAACGCATACAATTTTATAAATAATTGGCTTTCTCTAATCACAGATATATTATTTTATAATTTTCTTTCGTTAACTTTGTAGAGCAATTGGTTAAGATACAAAAAAATTAGGGTTTTACTAAATATTTTTTAAGTTGACAATATTTACACTTGTAACGTAATGATTGTTTTGTAACAATTTTTGTAGTAATTTAGTAACATTAACTACTAATAGTTAAGCAAAGTTTACTCAGCAGTATTTGCTCAACTTTTTAAGCATATTCAATTTGACTGCAGAGCAATATTTATAAAGCATTTTTATAGCACTGTGTGACCTAAACCCGCACTTAGACCACGCTTATCCGTGACCTAAGTGGCGCTTTATTACAGTGTAATAATGAATTCACATAGGCCACAAATCCGTAGTATCCTATAATAAAGACTAAAAACACTCAAAATAAACGTTTTTGTTCATAATAATAGAAAGAAGAAGTAGTAAACCTGGTAAATACGCATGCCAAGTATCAGAGAATAATTATAAATCCTTAAAATAATGCTTCAAATTAAGAGGTTATTTCAACTGATTGTATATGACAATTTGGCGCATATTTTGAATATTCAATCTGGAATTCAATTTAAAATTCAGTATTAATTTTTTTTCATAATTAATATTATAAATTTATTAAAATTTAATTTAAAAAATTTCAAGATAGGGTAAATAAATATATTCAAATTAACTGTTAATAATAAACATTTATTATTTTTTCAAAAAACATAATATCTTATTTATATAAGGTTCTATTCAAACAATGTATAAAGGTTGACATTGATTAATAATTAACTAATGAATTTTGGTTAAATAATGATTTGTTTATACGATTTGCAATTTCCTTAATTTATTTTTTATGTTTTATTGGATTATATTTTTATTTCTTTTTATGCGGGGGGCTCCGCCCCCCGAACCCCCTGCCCTCCACCCGGCCCATCCCCGTACCCTGCACCGCCCCCCATATCGGTGACGGGTTTATGTCACTCGTGCTACAAAATAGTATACGATACTCGTGACCTAAGTAGGCATAATTGCACGGCGCGACGGTATCGCGCTAATTACGCGCCGTGCAATTATGGGCCACTTAGGTCACATGTATCGTAATATACTATTTCCTTGCGCCTCAAATTGTCCTGTTGTCATAATAAGTGATTTATATGTAAACATTTTCTTACGTTATGAATTTTAACGTTCTGGAGCTCAAAAGTTCGTGGTTCTAGTTAATTTAAATGAAAAAATGTATTTTTTTAATACTAAGTTTTAAAAGCAGTTTTTTTTATTAAATAATATATTCATAAGTTTTTTGTTAAGACACAATTCAGACGAGTTTTATAAAGAAAACTGATGCAAAAAAGAGGTATTTTTTCTTAAAATCGCTATAAACACGAACTACTGAGCTCACGCATATTAAAATTCGACAAGTACGGAAAATTTTACATAAGAATCACTTATTACTAGCATTAGTATCAAAATATATACCACATGAGAAACATTAGAAACCCCCTATGGGAGTATTCTGCCGACTGGGGAGACTAGGGGAAACCGGAGCTAATTTATACACTTTTTGCTTTAAACTTTTGTCGAGTAAAATTTCCTTTGTTGATGTGTTGGCAATTATACATCGGTAGAAATGTTTAATTTTGATAAAAATTTGAGTGTATACTTCCAAAAATAAAAAACAAGACGTTGAGTTTGAAAGATACTTTAATTTTACGAAGTTGTCCCATGTACGAATTAGCCCCGGTCTCCACTACTATTGATTCTCATTCGAAGATGCGTGCTCTACCTATGAAGTTAAAACTCCACACTGAAATAGCTTAAAATGTCAAGTATATCTCATACTGCAGTTGAATTTCCACTAACCTGAAAGATGTTAGCATGTTACTATTATTTACACAACAGTCGCATAAGCTTAAGAACGTATATGCTTATGTTACAGCTAACCTATTTCAAATTATGGGGAGGAAAAAAATTAGAACCGACGATAAGAAAATATCTGAACGATACCATACATGAAAGTATTGCAATGAAGTTCTGTTTTGTAAAAGAAAATAAAAAAAACAAGAAACACCGAAAATGAAGAAGAGGAAGGAGATGAAGGGGCACGCCAAATAAAATTCTACGATACTCAATTGAGCAGAATTATTTATAGTTAGTATTAAACAATAATGAACTAAGGGCGCAATGTCCGTAAACTTTTTGAAATTATTTTTTAATAGTACATTGTGCAACAAAGAGGGAAAATTTACCGTTTTTTTTTAATTAGTAAATGGAAAGGCCCTTTTGCCCACCACACCAAGAAAAGTACAAAGAATAAATAATTTTAAAAATTTTATTTCTTTTTAAATTTTGGAAATTTGTGATACCAAAATAGGGTAACGGTCCGTATTAGTGAGCCTGCCCCTATTAGTGTGCCTTTTTTTAAACAGGGCGTATAAACAACAATCTTGAAATAAATTAAAGGGATGATTTTTAAAATTAAGATACCCTGTTTATGTTTATTTTAAAAATAATTCCTTTTATTTATTTCCAAGATGTTGCTAATACGCTTTATTTGTAATAAGGACACTCTAATAGGGACAGGCTCACTAATACAGACCGTTACCCTAAACAAAGACGAGTGTAAAAATCATCACCCAAGCTAGAAATTGCCTCCCCCCCCCCCTGTTACACACCGCATTTTTCGTAATAAGTGCAACTATAGAGCTTTTCTTTATGCATGCAAAGCGGATGAACCAAGTTCTCCCGCTACAGCGATTTCTACACAAGTTTGGTAACCAGGCTCGAAATGAGAAACTTTTCATCCGTTTTATATGCTTAGAAAAGGGTTTGTTTCTTACACGCGTTAAGAAAAATTGTTTTTCTTGGGTGGTTAAGACTTTTATGCCCATCTAAACGAAAATGGCCACTTTTTTCCCTGAAAAGCGAGACCAAAATTACACTTTTTGCCCGCAGATCACTTTTTTCCCCCATTTTATTCCCGTAAATGCGTGAGCTTAGTCCCCCAATTCTCCTATTATCATCCGCATGGTAACACCTATATAGGCACTCATTTTATGAATTTTATTGCTTTTAATAACTTTCTGGTACTTAAATTGTTTTATATAAGTGCAGATAAGAGACCATGTGGTTTCCACATGATTTTCACGTAAATATCATCTAGCTTATTTGATTAAATATTTATATTTTTTAGTTGATCATGTGGGAACCATGTAAAATTCATATGGGAACCATGTGTTTTAAACTGGGATCCCACTGGGAAATCTTTCCAAAAGCCCACGTAGTTCTTACGTGATTCCCATAAGATACCATATGGGAACCATGTGGGAATCATGTGGAATCCATATGATTTCCATGTGGTAACCATGTGGGACTTCTCACCTGGGATGCATTCTATTATTTATAACATAAATTTCTTTAATAAAACCACTTAAATTTTACTCGGGGCTTTGGTACTTTTTGTGAAAATAACACTTTTTAAATGCACGCGTCGTTATGTAAACAAATAACCTAACCTCTATTACTACTAGACATTTAAGGTACATTTTTAACTTTAATTTAGTAAAATACTTAATGTAGTATGATTATAATTGCGTATTACTTTGATTATTATAAAACTGTTATTATTTCCATTATTAATTAATACATAAATTACTTAGTTTATCAATTTTATATTAACTAGAATATTAAGCAGAATTTAGCTAGAAATTACCTAAAAAGCATGTCGCTTTTAACTGATTTCTAGCTAATTTCTTAACCAGAATAGGAGCAGATTTAGAAAATCTAGGTAATATCTGGCTAGAAACCACCTTAGATTTCTACCTGGGTGGCTATATACTTAAAGAGGAAATTTATTATACTATTGATTATGTTTTTGGAATATAAATTTTAATTGTGCATGATTGTAAAATTAAACAAAATAGTATGTATAGTATTAGTTATATTTGTGTATATATAAATAAAAGTTTAAATCAGATTTTTTCTTAATTTACAAATATCACGTTTTCAGAATATACATATTGTACGCTAATGCGTATTTTGCATACTTCTACTCATATATGTAATCCTACGATATAGAATAATATTTTATATCTTTATTGTAATTAGCTTTAGTTTCACAAATTAGAATTCATTTCTAACATTATTCTTATTATTATTTGATGATTATTATTCATAATTTGATTCTATAAATAGTTAAGTAATTGATAAGAAAATGGAGCTTATTTTACAAGTACATGTAGGGGCTTCATATATATATTTGTTTAAATGTAAGTCATATTTTGAGCAAAATCGAGCTTGAAAATACATCGCATTCAAGTTCACCCTTTCGAGGTGTTGTAAAGTCGCACATCTACAGTCTGTCAGGCTGCGCGCGCAATGGGTGCTAAATGTTCATGTAGACTCTAAAATATGGAAGCGGTCGAGCCATACTCTTCCAGCTAAAACGTAAACGGCCGAATTAGCCCTTTGTCTTTCGTGTGACACGGATTTAGCAGGAGCGTAAATGCGTTTATTAGGGGTACTGCGTCACGCGCTGTTATATTGCCCCAAACCGGAGACGGATTCTCATGACGGCTAGATTCTTGACCGGCCGCCTGCGCTACGAGGTCATCTATGATTTTGTTACCACCCACATCAATCACTGACCAATAGGGTGGAAAACGTAAAATAAGCTCCTCCTCAAAATATTTAGCGATAAGTGACAATGTATTCTGCAGTGGCAGAAAAGAGCAGTACCTTGGCGACGTTTGACAGACACACATCTGCTCTCGTCCAGTAGAACTTGTCAAGATTCACAATAGTCAGATCTTTTGAGGAGACAAGTACTCGGGAAGGAGTTGAACGGACTACAAATCTTGGACTGATTGGTTATTGTTCAAAATAACCAAATTACATTCCGGTGGGTATTATATATATACTTTTCAAATAACATGCAAAATATTATGGAAAATACTACGTACGCATATTAGTATCTCATTAATGTATATTTATAAAAATGTATGTTTGTATAGATTTAGATATAAAAAGATATACGAATAAAAAGAATATATTGCATGTATATTGAATAATATCATGCACTCATTTACAAATTTGTTATCACTTTTACAGATTGTGCAGGACGTGATATCACAAAGAATAATGAAGTTACCTAGCGATAACGCGATACCCCCTAACCTGCTTCCAGAGGTGCAGATGCGATTCATGTTCATCAGGGATCACTTGCGAGCCGTCCGCATCCTTTTCCCACAGCTGCTGAATGAAACCAATGGATTTGAAAATGGCGAATTGCCTGATAATCAAGGATACCAGAACCATAATCAGTTGAACAATCAAAAGTCGGAAGATGAAGACGTTGATAGATAACGTTGCTACTGTTTTTTGCACTGAAATGCCGTATATGTGCTGCCGCTCTGCAATTAAGTGTTATAAAATAAGAAACTTAAAATAAAGTAGAATTAATATTGACGTTTACCGTATGCTAAAAAAAATTTGTTGTAATAGAATGTTAGGCTCATTACTCATAATAACTTTATAATAAGTAATATCCGTTATTGTATTTAATCTATACTCACGTCAGAGGCTGTTTAAAATCTTCAACGCTTCTTGCTTAGCTTCTTGATCATCATCATTTTTGGCTGTGTATTCGGATGGCATTTTCAAATACTTTAATACATCTTCATTTTTCTTAAGCTTTAAGTATGACGTTTTACCAAGCATCAAAAGATTATGACTATAAAAATTTGGATCTACACGTTCTGCTTGCTCTTCAAAACTAGAGGTTGGTGGCTCACCAAAGATCGCCGAAACTATTTTTCTTTGATACCAAGCCAAATCTGCAACTTGATAACACCAATTGCCGATCATGTATAGTAGTAGCATCTTTAGGGTTCAGTTCAGATGCTCTTCGTAAAAGTTTGTGAAATTATAAATATTCATCCATATTTGAATACATAAATAAAAATATATTTTTAGCTTACCAACATATGTCTTTTGATATTATATAATTCCTTTATCTTTATTTTAGTTCCTTCAGTCGACAAATTAAAATACTCATTCACGCATGTATAACAGACGCGGGAATATACAGTAAGTCCACAAATTCTCTCCTACATTCTCAATACACTTTTATAAAAACATGTAACCAAGTTTTGAAAAGACGTTAATTATATTATCTCAACATTTTAATATATATCAATTTTTCAGAAATTTTGTGTTATTTTGTGTCTAAAAGTGGAAAAATAAACGAAGCTACACGTCCATGATCTATCTTCGAGATCGGCGACAGTTCTGAGGCGTAAAGTTAGCCATCGATTTACCTGATGTACCATCGATCATGAAAGCAAGCCCAGGTGCATGAAGTCTACCGCAGGTTACCGTAGGTTACTGTAGCTACCCTCGGGCATGAAGGTAGACCCACAGGTAGACCCCAGCCGGGTATACGCACAGTCTCTCTTCGTGCGCATGTAAAACGTAAGGCTATCTTCGCAACAGAAGTGGCAATAAGTATATTATAGTTTTCGATGCGCACGCAGCGAAAGTACGCGTGCATTCCAAACCTTTAAGATACTTGATGCAACTTGTGTTATAAGAGGCCTGCTTTGAGGATCCTGGCAAGTGACACGTTACTTGGTTCCTCTCCGCGTCAAAAGTTGGAGTCATAGCCGATGCTTCTGGAGCCTCTCTAATTATAGTGCAGAGCAAAGAGGCTTCTGCGAGTGTGCTATACTATTCTTATAACGATTGCACTCACATTCAGTGTGCGCACACGTTCAACAGTATCGCTAGATATAATTCAACATTTCAGGACGCTGTAGTGAACACTTATAGTTTACGCAAGTATTTGAACGGAGACTTAGATGGACACTCAGGTGGAAAAGTGTGGCTACATCACACTACAGCATTTATTTGCTTACGTGCAAGTTTCTTTACGTATCGGGCATATCCTCGAATAGCGAGATCGAATCCCAATAGCATTTCTGTGCATTAGGGCAACCACGCTGTCTTTATTACATTCGAGAATTAAATTTAGTCATTCTCAACTGTGTCTCAAGACTCAAATATAACATATTCTCATAGGATTCAAGTGCAAACTGCATAATTTTGACTTATTCGTGTGTAACTCAAGACATGCAGATTAAAGTTTAAAATTCCCTCGGGAACTCACTACTATGAAAGCACTATAACATTTTGTACTACAGCATGTTATTTGCATGGTAAAGTTTAACCTTTTAATATAACCTTTAGAACGACAGTAATCAAGTGGAACTGTTTATATTATTATATATAAATTTTTTATTATATTTTAATTTTATTGTTTAATAATTTAAAAGATACGTATATCCAAAATTGATTCTTTCAACTTAAAGTATTATCCGTAAATTGGCTGTCTTACAGTCGCTGGAAAAGCCAAGAGGGGCAAAAGGGCGCACACATGTGCGAAAGCGAATGGAGGGATTTTATGGGTCTTTTTATTTTTATTTTGCTAACACGCGCGGACGATGAAGTCTTTCTCGACTTTCTATTTCACTGCTGATATTCGTCCTGGCCAATCGTAGAATGTTAGAGCGTGTAGCGGGTCGTTTGACTCGGAAAATCTAAAATTTTACAAAAATCACCTCCCGATTTGACAGGTTGTCTTTCTTTTCAAGTCAAATTTAATAATTTGGTTTTTAATATGATTTTTGTTTGAATTTATCATTCTATTGTAATTCTAAATTTTGCAGAAGAAAAATGTGGTGTTTGTGTTACATTGTTTCTACAAAACGTTACAGGTATGAAAAAAGTAATTAAATTTGGTTGTTTTCTTTGATATACTGTTAACATTTTTTTATTCATTTTTTTAAATATACGTGCGTCTATGATATAGACTGTATGATCATACTGATGAGGCCTACAGGCAGTCTTGAGGCCGAAACGCTTTTAATCTTTATATTTATGATATTAAAGGACCTATGTATTTCTTGCTTTGAAGAGGTAGACTCTTCTCTGTAAGAATGAGACTTACATATAAATACAGTGAAAAGCTAATAATACGATGTAATCGGTTTAGCAGAAACCTACTTTAAAATGGTTTGCCCTTTAATGCTAAAAAAAATTTCAATTTGCAGGATGAATACAAGAAATGTTTGGGTTTTTAATTTTAAATTAAATCTACATATTTTATGAATTAACAGTGTAATCCAATGCTGGGAGGGGTATTTGCCCGCGGAGTAGTTGTTTCTGTTGTTCTAATAAATATAGTAGATTTTTTGTTAAAGAGTGTCTGAGACACTCGAAAAATCTCGTCTACAATTTGCTGTTAGAAGCAATCATCTAAATTTTATCAAAGGTAGACGTTCAAATCATTTTTAAGAAACGAATGTTCGTATTAACATCGTACAAACATTCCAATAATTTTCATTTTAACGTTTGAATGTTTTAATTCTAACGTTTTAAAAACGTTCGAAAAACGTTATGTGTTATCAGAGTGGTACTTAAATCTTAAACAAATTCGACCAGTTGTTTATTCCGTCGAATATAAAAATGACAAAATATATAGTAAGAATTTCCACATTTATAGTAAAGTTTGGAGATTTCAAGTTTTTAAATTTTGTAAACTGTCGCAAATATTTCAACATTAGCAATACATACTTATTTGTATGATTATAAACGCCTCATTTAATATTCGTTTGGAAATTTTTAAGCGACTTCGAAAGAGAAGGAGGTTCGCGAGACGGAGATTTTCGCAAATCCGCGGAAAAACTGTATAAACCCATAGGCGCAGGCCGTCCGAACTCCGGCGGTCGTTGGCAACCGTTTTCGGGTGTAAATTGTTCATGTAAAGACTTTTACACTTACTTGCTTCCTTTACAATTGTAATTAAAAATTATATCCATGATGGATCAGCCTCTTTTCCTTCTTCAATCCACGACGTTAGTAAATGATATTGGTACTACGGCGGGTATTTGCAGAACCAGAACTCGTCGATGTTATATACCCACGATCGGGGAATCAGATCAACTGCTTTTTCTCCGCTAATAAGAAAATAATCCTCGAACTTAATGACTACATACTTAGTATTTTCACGAAGCTCCATTTTTAACTCCATTTTCGACCTGCTTTATCTAGATATGTCGTCGATTGAATAAACAATTGCTAGCAGGTATTGAAAATAAACATATAACAAACAATCATGAAGGATGCCACATTTAAATCATAAATTATGTAATAAACGTTTAGAATTTATTTTAAATAATCAAACAAATTTTTCAAGTATCAAACATTAATTTCATTGTGTAGATCATTGTAAGGTAATTCGTTAAATTGTATTAAATTACCTTTTAAATAATAAAAATTATAATAGTAAATATAACAATAATAACAATAATTTATAACAATAAGAAATAAATTAACTGACAAAGTGTTACTATTTTAAGAAGTTCTCAAGTGTCTTAATTTGGTGAATGCAATATTTAATAAATGCAGTATGAAAGAAACGAAAAGCTCAAACTAAAGCTGGACTTGAAATTCGTAATTTATCAGAATAACATTTAATTTGTACAATTAGTTTATTATTTCCACGACATTTTGAACTTATATACAATATATTTTTCAATTTTCAACACTTTACGTACCTGGATAGTTGGGTATGATTCTGTGTTCAATTTTAAATAGAAATATATACAAACAATGGTTGTATGAGGACATATATTTACATATGAAGCATTTGAATCGCGTATGAGCATTCTCCAATTTTCAATTTCAAACATTTACTAGAAATATCAGTACAACTAAACGTTTTTAAAATTTTAGATACACGAGCGATCCTTTCTACACCAACAAATTTAGACTCGCAGGGATAATTAAATGCATTTTCACAATATAAAACAAAACCTTTTAATTTCCTTTTCTTCAAAAAATAGTCTGCTGATTTCAAAAGTTTTATTTGTGGCGAAGCACACAATGTTGTGAGGAGATTTTGTTTTAATTACTGATTGTTTAAATTTAATTTCTAAAACTTCACATTCATCATCTTGTTGTTGCAAAATTGATTTCGAAAAAGATAAATCTTTTTTTTAAACAACCACTGAATAAATAATTTTTTTTCATAAACTATGATGTCCTTGACTGCATCTCGTGTAAGCGTCGAGAAACTTGAACCAATGGGTTATTTGGGGTCCGGATCAACTTTTTTATTTGCCCCAAGCAACTCTCAAACGGAAACGCCGAATACGCTGACAATGGCGATTTCATATATTCTACATCATCTGCTACGTGAATGAGATTGTGAAAATTCATGACTTGTGTATCATTTCCGTACATAGTCGGCATTAGAGTAAAACATTTTCTTAAGAGTATTTTTGTGTAATCAGCAAATGGTACTGCTAAATTTTGGCTAAACAGTATGCGGCATGATACAAACAAAAGGAGTAAATGTTTATATTTTTTCGTCGAGACAAACGGACGCAAACACGATGATCAAAAGTTTATAAGGTTATAATTATGTTGTTGACATTTCAGGGATTAACTTTGTTTTTAAAATAGTTGCTAGTATTCAGCCATTATCGGCCCGTTATGTCAGTACTGGCAGTTCTTACATGGGCGGTTCGTTTTTTTTAATTGTTTATTACCAAACGTGATCGAATTTTTATAGAAAAAATCAAGTTTAGCTTTAATGTTGAATCAGATAATAGCAGTTTTGACTGTACATAATTTTCTTTCAGCATAATACAATGACTTTGCATCCAAACTAACAAATTTCGTTATTTTTTTAGGAACGGACGGCTGCGACTTTATGTGCTGACCCACTACTGGCTGAACTTCCTTCAAAATCGACTCAAATCGATTGCGGCATCGCATCGTGAAATAAAGCATCGAACCTTCAGCTGCTTAGTAATTTACAAATTGGAAAATTGTTAACGATGAAAAGTTCGGCTTTTAAAATAAAATCATGTACGCGGTTGTCACTCTAATATACATGGTATAAAATGCAGCGTCACGTCGAATAACTTTGAAAAATACTGTCGAGCATTGTCACCTGTACTTTTTATTACTTTAATAACGTATAAAAGTGTCAATCCGCGAGGACGATTCGCAAGTCCACGTTGAAGGTATAGACTGTACATTATATATTGTCGGGAGCATGTCGACAGTGTGATTATTATGTATAGCATGTAGGGATATTTATTCAAAGTGTGAAGACTATCATTCGTTTAAGATTTGTAGGTTTTCTTTTTCAATTTCGAACATTTAAATTATTATTTATTTTCTACTAGCGCGTATTGTCTGGCTATACACTTAAAGAGGAAATCCATTTTAATTGGATTGATTATGTTTTTGGAATATAAATTTTAATTGTGCGTGATTGTCAAATTAAACAAAGTAATATGTATACTATTAGTTATATTTGTGTATATATAAATCAAAGTTTAAATCAGATTTTTTCTTAATTTGCAAATATCACGTTTTCCGCCTTGAAAGCTATATTGTTGACGATATTATAAAGAACGTCTACATATTTTATAATTGGCATTTTGTAGAAATGTATGAAAAATGTAATATTGCAGTAATCGAAAAATTCGATGAAGTATATCAATTTATTATAACTTAAGTCTCTGTATAATATTCTGTAACTTCTGTTAATATTTTTTGTAATTTTCATCATTGATACATGTATGAACAGATCTCAATTTAAATATTTAAAAAATATTTAAACTACAATCAGAATGAAAATTTACAAATGTACCTATACACGATTATGAAATTATGAATCTTTATCATTGATACATGTATATGGACAGATCTCAATTAAACATTTAAAAAATATTTACGCGATTAAGAAACATTTTACAATTAAATTATTAGCTCGAATTTCTCATACAATAAAATAATTTATCATATCTCTTGTTAAATGCTTCAAATTTTTCGGCATAAACCTTCAGACAAATACATCCGATTGGTTAAGTGTAATCGTTCTTGGAATTTCTGTACTTATTATAAATGATCATTTACGGAATTCGACATTATGTCGCAGGTATAAGCAACGCTTTCAGGATATACATATAGTTTAGGTCTAAATCTTAAAGCTGAACCTTTTGACGTAACGTTTTCCAGGATCTTATAAGCTGCCCAACGGACATAATGTGTATAATATAGCTTCTTCGTACAGTACATTTACAGATACCATTTAGAATAGTATATATTGAAGAGTAGAACTTGTCAAGATTCACAATAGTCAGATCTTTTGAGGAGACAAGTACTCGGGAAGGAGTTGAACGGACTTGGAACTTACAAATCTTGGACTGAAAGATTATTCCTCAAAATAACCAAATTACATTCTGGTGAGTATTATATATATACTTTTCAAATAACATGAAAAGTATTATGGAAAATACTACGTACGCATTTTGATATTGTATTAAATCGTATTAATGTATATTTCTAAAAATGTATGTTTGTATAAATTCAGATATAAAAAGATATACGAATAAAAAGAATATATTGCATGTATATTGAATAATGTCATGCACTCATTTAATAATTAGTTATCACTTTTACAGATTGTGCAGGACGAGATATCACAAATAATGAAGATTCCTGACCAAAACGCGTTACCCGAGCGCATGCTTCCCCATGCGCAGATGCGTTTCAACTTCATCAGGTATCACTTGCGAGCCGCCCGCATCCTTTTCCCAGAGCTACTGAATGACGCCAATGGATTTCCAAATGGCGAATTGCCGGATCGTGAGAACCAGAGCGATATGCGAGGATACCTGAACCACAATCAATTGAAGAATCAACACTCGGACGATGAAGATGTTGATAGATAACGTCGTTGCTGTGTTTTTGCACTGAAATGCCGTATACGTGCTGCTGCTCTGCAATTAAGTGTTATAAGATAAGAAACGTAAAATAAAGTAGACTTAATATTGACGTTTACCGTATGCTCAAAAAAATTTGTTGTAATAGAATGTTAGGCTCATTACTCATAATAACTTTATAAGTAATATCCGTTATTTTATTTAATCTATACTCACGTCAGAGGCTGTTTAAAATCTTCAACGCTTCTTGCTTAGCTTCTTGATCATCATCATTTTTGGCTGGGTACTCGGATGCCATTTTCAAATACTTTAATGCATCGTCATTTTTCTTAAGCTTTAAGTATGTTTTACCAAGCATCAAAAGATTATGACTATAAAAATTTGGATCTACACGTTCTGCTTGCTCAAAATACTGTAAGGCTTCTTCAAAACTAGAGGTTGGTGGCTCACCAAAGATCGCCGAAGCTATTTTTCTTTGATACCAAGCCAAATCTGCGACTTGATAACACCAATTGCCGATCATGTATAGAGTAGTAGCATCTTTAGGGTTTAGTTCAGATGCTCTCTGAAAAATTTTGTGAAATTATAAATGTTCATATATATTTGAATATATAAATAAAAATATATTTTTGACTTACCAACATATGTCTTTTGATATTGTATAATTCCTTTATCTTTATTTTAGTTCCTTCATATGATGTTTTTGTATTCAATATAATAGCAACCCATTTATGAACAGCCCAGTGATCTTCTTGTAAACTAAGAGCTTCACATATTAAATTATATGCTTCATCGACTAATTTTTTTGCTTCAGAATCCTTTAATTCTAATTTTGATATTTTGTAAAGCGTTCGACTCAATCGCCATAGTATTTCAACATCTTTATTATCCTAAAATATTAATTACTATAATATAACTGACATTATTAAATTAATTTTTATTTAATTAAAAAATTTTAATACAAATATATTGTTTAAGGTAAAGAGTTATAATTGAAAGGCTCTATGGATTAAGGGTCAAACCTAAAAACATTAATTTCTAAAAAAATAAGAACTGTTTAATTGTTTATCAGTGCTAACTATATTTGTACTTTCTAGGTCCTTATTATCAAGTAACTCTTAGCAGTATTTTTCCTTCAAGCCTTTCAATTACCTTAATGATTACCTTATAGCTATTAAGCAATTTATAAATTTCCTTGTATTCTTCTTGATCAAATAATGCATCAGCTTTTGCAATAAGTAATTCTTTAGCTGTTAAAGAAGATTTGTCATCAAGTTTTTTAGATGTAATACCCCACATCGCTGTAAAATAAAAAGGAATTGTTGGAGCAATCTCCTTGCATCTTGATCTGCTATTGTATTCCTAATAAAGAAATAAATATTAAAATTAAAATAAAATTCTTTCGGCATAAATTTATAAAAGGAGAAAGAAAACCTTGCATACTTTTCCTTTTCTAGTAATAACATAACCTAAAAATCGTTGCTGAAACCTGCTGATTGCAGCAAATTTCATGAACCGTGAAAACATTTTTTAAAATGCTTCAAAATGTTTTGTATAATTTGATGACACACACTTTCCAGTCGAAAGTTTTATATAAAATCTACATTTAATAAGATATATCAAATAAAATATACTGATAAATTCTAAAACTATTTTTGATTTCACGATAAGCGCGATATCATCATCTCCACTATTACTTCAATGCACATATGATTTCAATATTTTCTATGCAAACAACCTGTTGGCTGTTGATGCATCTTGTCAATAAGCAATTATAAAAACAATTGTCATATTGAGAATTCGACTGATGTACCACCTATGGGCTTTTATCAAATTTAATAATATTTGCAATATCTGCTGTAGCCGCTGTAGGTATCTGCTATACCTACTATGGATAATAATTTTAATACTTTATAATCTAACCTCTTATAACTTGTAAGACATGTTTCAATCATGTTTTAATAAAGTTACTGTTACTGAATAGAAATAAGTACAATTATTTATTAATGTCATAAAGCAAGTCATAAAGGACTCTGATCGTTCCTTAGTGTGATAATATTTAAAAAATGGCTCCTTTTCCAAAACCGATTATTTGGGGAAGTACAATTGCTTCCTTGACAGGAATTGTTTACTTACTTAAGTACGTATTGATGGTAAAAATTCATTTTATAGGTCAATTAATGTTTACATTTTTATAAGTGATCATTCAAAAGTAATAAACATTGTGATTAATAAGTTAATACAAAAATATTTTATATCATGTGTCATGAATGTACATTAAAATAAAAATAATTGCAGAGATTACAACGGTGGTCCAAAGTACAAAGGACAAGAGAAATTAACTGACAAAGTTGTTATCATTACTGGTGCTAATACTGGTATTGGAAAAGAAGTAGCACATGATTTAGCCAAACGAGAAGCAAGAGTTATTATGGCATGCCGCGATATGCAGAGATGTGAAACGGTATATGAAATAATTGTACTATAAGTTAAATCCTTGAGTATCAATTTTAGTTACAAGAAATTTACTTTTGCAGGCAAGACAAGAAATAGTCCTTGATACCAAAAATAAATATGTGTATTGCAGAAAGTGTGACTTAGCATCTCAAGAAAGTATTCGGGAATTTGCAAGAATTTTTAAAACAGGTAAATAGAAAAGAAAAATTATTATAATATAGTTTTGTATTATAATTTTTTTTAACTCTTTCTCGTGAGACAGTTAATTTGATATTAAAAAAAATGGATTTTGATACTATTTAATTTTATTTTATAGAGCATTCAAAATTACATATTCTTATAAATAATGCTGGTGTGATGAGATGTCCTAAAAGCCATACCAAAGAAGGAATTGAAATGCAGATGGGAGTCAATCATATGGGTCATTTCCTCTTGACGAATTTATTATTAGATACTTTGAAAGCTTCAGCACCTTCAAGGATTATAAATGTTTCAAGCTTGGCTCATAGAAGAGCAAAAATGAATACATTTGATATCAATAGCGATAATAAGTATGATCCCGGTGCTGCATACGCACAAAGTAAATTAGCCAATGTTCTTTTCACCAAGGAATTGGCCAGGAGGCTAAAAGGTTTGTAAAAATAAAGTGATAAAGTATAATTTATTTATTTCAAACGCCAAAAGAATTAAATATATTTTTAATAATTATTAGATACTAGAGTAACCGCATATGCTGTTCATCCAGGAATTGTAGATACAGAACTTACTAGACATATGGGTTATTTTAATAATACATTAAGCTCTATTATTTTAAAACCACTTATATGGCCATTTATAAAAACTCCAAAACAGGGAGCTCAAACAATTTTATATGCTGCCTTAAGTCCTGAATTAGAAAAAGAGTCTGGTTTTTATTACAGGTATGATAAGTTTTAATTACTAAAAACCTTGCATACAATTTATGTCTCTTTCTAAAAAAATTATTTTTGTAGTGATTGTAAAGTTGCAGACACAAACCCTATCGCATTAAGGGTTGAATTAGCAGAATGGCTATGGAATACAAGTGAACGGTGGACACATTTAAGAGAGAGTTAACAAAAAAGTTTGAATAAAAAAATTGGTTGTAGATAATTATTTCTAAAATAAAACGTTTGTTGATATTTATTATTTCCTTGAAAAATAGTTTTTTAAAAGCTGGTTAAAATATATGTATAAATCTGTGGGTTCCCGGAAAAACAAGTCCATTTTTTTTTTAAATTGTGTTTTGATCGATTTTGGTATCATTACATAGCATTTTTTCAGATAAAAATTCAAAAAATATATGTACTATATCTACTATACAATAAATATACTATATCCACCTCGATATCTACTATTTATGATTTTTGTTAATATCAGTTTAAATGGAAAATAATAACTTTAAACCTTAATGTCTCAAAAACATAAAAAGTGAACTTCCGTCGTTTTACCGGGGACCCACAGAAATATTCAATTTATTCTTGACAATTCGACGCTTCATACAAAGACTACCAGATTTTAGTTTTTTTAAATATCGTCTACTTTTTATGAGGTGAAAAATTGATAAAAGTAATAAAAAGAATTTCCAGAGAAGTACAAAAATGAAACATATCGATAGAGTGAACACGTTGATATAGTTTTGAATCTTCCAAACACATTAATTTTTTTATGAGACTAAAATGAAATATTGTCTTTGTTTTGGAAAGCTGAAATCTGTTAGTCTTCGTATGAAGCATCAAATTATAATCCTATACATTTTTATCAAAAATATCAAGTTTTTATGTTTAAACATAAACATAAATTAATTAATATACCTACTTGGATAAGCGGCATTTAAATTAAATAAATAAAAAACGTAGTCTGTATTACAAGATTATTATAATATATTCTGTATTGCAAGTATTATAATATATACAGCTATATCTCATGATCGGGGCAGCGTTAGACACTTTTATCATGCAAAATCTTAATTTTAAGGAATAAGAAAACATATCCCAAAGTTTCAGCAATATTCGTGACCCAAAAGGCCTGATACTTGTTAGTGTCAGGCACCCCTTATTACCATTATGATTTATCCAGAGGATCTTCAACAGGAGCAAACTAGTGTTGCTGTTGCACAACTACTAAGAATTGTTGCAGTCTGGCAGAGAAGTCTGGGTATACAATTGGCAATTGCTACTAGCAGAGGTAGAGGTACCTGGTGCAGGTATGTATATAGCTAAACAAGAGAAAACTTGTGAGAGGTTAAAAACAAACGTATAACTTAAAGAATGATGTTTAAAAAAAAATAATTAAAATTATAATTTATCATGAAACATATACATACATATGTTTCCGAGATATTTTATAACAGGTGCTAAAAACTTACTCTCGGTATATAGGTATTTTACACCTTATGTTGTATTTTATTTAATCATCATAATGTTAAGAAAATTGAATTTTCAAACAGTTGTAATTTGGTTTCCTGTCTGACAGGGGTGTCAAGGAAGGTACAATGGATATGTTGGAAATTCCAAACCCAACTAATCTATAGATAATATGAAATTCTATACCCACAGTTACCCAACTGTAAATCCTAAATCCAACTAACTCATGCTTAGCAATTTATACAATAAAAAAGTGTATATCATAAAGTCATAAACCAAGACCCTAAACACAACTAACCCAAGCTCAACAATTGGCAATAAATTTAAGGTAAAAATTCCGTCTGAATAGAAGAAATATAGAAAAAATTATTTCATTGTCATATAATATTATATGTAAAGTAAATATGCAGTATTAGTTTAAATCTTTCTATTCTATACGAACAAAAATTTAACATACAAACAAAAAACAACAAGTGAACTTCTATACCTGGTGTATACAAAAATTAATGTATGTTTACAACACAACAAATTTTTATTTTCAAACTTATGTTTTTTAGATACTCTTTAGAATCCTTAGATATTTTACAAGACATCCACCGTTTCATTTAAAAAAAATACTTAATCAGTGAAGAACAATGTTCATTTGTTTATAAAATGTGGCGCAAGATAAGGAGAACTGTGATCAAAAGTTTTTTAAACAATTGCATATTGTTCTTAACTGATTAAGCATTGTTTTAAAATTAAAATGGTGGAGGTCTTGCAAATTGTCTAAGCATTGTAAAGTGCATCTAAAAAAGAAATCATATGATTAAAAATAAAATATTATTGGGTTGTAAACGAGCCCGTTTGTTATTATTTTTTGGTAATTAAATTTTATTTGTAAATAAAACTGTAAGCCTTAATTCCAACTCTGCTAATTTGCAATATAAGCCAGTACACATAAATATTATGAGCCCTAAACCTAATTAATCCAAGCACAGCAATTTGAAAAACTTTTTTGATTAATATTATTTAACATCCATATTAATTAGATAATTTATTGTGAATAATAGTATATTGATGTTACAATTTTATTATTTATGATTTTATTATTAAGAATCTTTTTGTTGTAAATTGATGAGCTTGGGTTAGTTGGGTTCAGGGTTTACGATTATACTTTTAATTATCAATTGTTATACTTGGGTTAGTTTATGGCTACCAACCATCCCGCATCAGGCGGGACAGTTGGTTCGGGAAGTTGGACGTAGGATTAAAATTTTCAGGTTTTTTAAAAGTACAATTACAGACATTAGGGCAAAAAAATGTTTAAATTAGCTGCTTGTAGAGGAAAAGTTAGGGGCCTGCGGCGGCTCAGTCGGTAGAGTGTCGGATTCCCACGCCGGTGACCCGGTTCGAATCCTAGTCTCTGCCGATTGATACAAGCACCTCTATAAAAATTACATGTGCTTTGTTTACAAACACACCGCAGACCCCCGTCGTCGATTAGCACCACATGGGAGCACAAACATGGCGACGTTAAAAAAAAAAAAAAAAAAAAAAGAGGAAAAGTTTTGATCAGCTCATGAAAAGTATTTTCTTTATTCAAGTTTAACTCAGTCTGGCAGCCCTAGGTTAGTTGGGTTATTTCGGTTTAAGGATTACGGTTTTATTATTTAATTTTTTTATTTTTTTATTGCAAGTCGCAAAATGAGGGTTAGTTGGGCTTGAAACGCCTCTGTTTCTTGATGAGGCACATGGTTGAACCAGGACTTAAATTTGTTTTTTTAATGCCAACAAATGAGTACTGATATTTTAATAAGGATAAATCGAACGGCGCAGTTCATTATATTTCTTTAAGACTCACAAATTTAGCCTTTTCAAAAAGGTACCGGTTTTTGATAGGCTTATAGAAATATCGACTGCGCCGTTCGATCGATGTATCTTTATTAAATTATTACGACTCATTTCGGCTACAAAACATAAAAGTAAGCCCTAGTTCAGCCATGTGGCTTATACGGAAACGAAATTATGGCTCTTAGAAGCCGACAAAAAAACTAACACCTAAAATTAAAAGTTTTGTGGATTATGCCCTCATAGAAATTACGACTTTGACTAGTAAGAGTGGCTCAGATCTAACCTGAGATACAGTTACAAAAATTAGTATTGCTTATATATAGGTATATATAAAAAATTGTTTATGTTAGATATACTGTCATTGTTAATGTTTTTAGTTGCATCTGGACATTATGGGCGCCTTAGTCACTTTTACTAATCAAAGTCGTTATTTCTAGGAACTAGAAGACATATCTGTGCTACAAAGTGCTTTCATTAGAATATACGCCTGCATTATAATAATGTGTTAATTGTTGCTAGGTCGTTTCTTTTCAATATACGATATTTTTAGTTTTTACCCGTTACCATTCAACATTTCGGCATTTTTATCCATCGGCATTTTTGCTCGTCAGAACTTTTTTTTCGGCACTTTTGTTAATCGATTACTTTACCAATTGGCACATTTCACCTTTTGGCAAATTTACCCTTCGGTAAAATAAATTCGGCATTATTGTCCGACTGCAAAATTATTTTTCGGTTCATTTATCCCCACCAGTTAAAGTAGGTATAGATAACCAAAAGAACAAAATTTAAAAGCTGCCATTCATACCAGATTAAATGAGTACACTTTTAACAGAAATAGATAGTTTGAAGGGCTAATGAATTTACGTTACTGTAAATTTGATGGAATTTATAAACGTAGGTATATAATGTGGCGAATATTTGCGAAGTAGCGAGATTTACAATATACTAAAAACATCATTGTGTGATACGACACATATAAGTGATACGATGAACAATCATTTTTTTCGATGATTATTTGATTCCGTTTGACATATACTAAATCTTTAACGTACAACTTTTTTTATTAGCTAATATCTGCTTTTTGGAAGCTATAATATATGAACTTCAAAAGTGTTATGAACAAATTATTCTGGATGTACTAACTTTTCAGAATAAATATTGTTAGAATTATTGAAGTAAGTAGAAGCAATCATTATATTTAATAAAAACAGTTTATTCGCTGAAGATCTACTTTCATCATTTATTGTAAATAAACGATCGATTTCAAGTTATCATAAGAGTGATTAGTTAAGAAGCATTAAACACACGCAAGATATGAACTTGATGATTTCCAGGAATCCCCACGCAATAATAATAAGGTATAATAAGTAAACGTAGTCTTAATAAAAGAAAAATAATTATTTCACTATCAAACAACAATTATTTGAAATATCTATATTAAATAATAATTGAATAATGCTTTTTTATATATAATATCTAAAAACTAAGTAAAATGTAACATAAACTTGATTAAATAAAGGTAGTGGAAACTGAATAAATTTCGATTAAATAGAAAATTAAATTAAACATCAATTGCGAAAAAATGATTAAATACCGTTTAATAATACTGTTTAAATGTCAAACGTGACTGATATCTTTTAATTCCATTAAACGACTTAGTTCAAATGAGCGTTTTATATTTCATATACATTATACTTCATATACGTATCGGTATATGTCCTTTATATTTCTTTCACGTTATACTTATGTGCTTTATTCTTTCTCTGTTTTATATTATACGTATTTGGGATATTAAAAATTTGCAAATCATATTATCAACTTAAATAAACGCCAATTATCCAGCATAAATGAAAAATATTTACATTTATGCAATAAGAATCATTCTTATGGGGGTGTGAAGTATATTTGATAATGTATAAAAGCCATGAAAAAAATATATGCTATAGTGGGTGTATCTTTTGCTTTCTCAAAGAGAAAGCTTTGTGATGATGAAAAATCTCTTTTGTGTTTTTATAACGTAAAAACATATTTTGTGCCTTGGGGAGTCCGAATAGACTAGTCTTAAAACATGTCTGTATGTATGCGCGTGTGTGTATGTGTGTGTGTGTTAGTATGAGCATATCACCATTCGTTCAATCTGCGGTATAACTTTCCGAAACTTTGCACAGATGTTTGTTATCAATTACCGGTGTGCGCCTCAAAGTTTCAGCAAAAATGGTCAAATAATTTTTTCTTATGGTCAATTTTCAAAATTTGAGAATTTAAAAATTTCGGTTTTTAAATTTTTTTTCAATGCAGGAATGGTTTCTGGGAAGCGAATTTTTTATGCAATAAAGTACTCATAAAATTCTTCATTTTAGGATCGTAAACAATTTTATATGAGTTATTTTTCAGTTGTTATACTGTGTGACAAAATTTTTCTTTTCAACATTTATTACTCAAAAGTTATACGATAAAACTCAATCAAATTTTTACTGAATACTTATCAAGTAGCGCGGTAGCGCGACGAAGGCGAGTTTGAGTTTCATATACAGGTATATTCATGTAAATTTGTATGTAATAAAACGGGTTTTCTTTTGAGGAAAAAAGAAAAATGTAAAAAAATGCATTCTTTTGGACACCGATAACTTGAGAAATTCTTTATGTAATGCCTTGAAAATTTCAGAGAATATTTGTTAGGTGTCATGTTATTAGCTGTTATGGACAGCAGGAAGTTTTGAAGCCCGTACGTTACCTTTGCGGGGAAAAGTAAGAAACTAAGAAATAGAGAGGAAGAGAATTTAGAGGAATCAGAATATTGACGATATTTAAATAAATACTACTAATCCATTTCATGCCTGCCGCTTGTCGTAATAAAATCTCGGGAAATCCGACCGAAATAAAATTTTGGGGGAAACGTCTCGATGAAAATGCAGACCGACCTTTCCTCTTTCTAGTATAGCACATGTACGTCGGGATGAAAAAACTATAACAGTAGGTAATTACGCACTGCCGAAACGTCGCATATGACCGGCCCTCAATTTAGGCTCTCCGTTAGAAAAGCGTGCCAGGAGATCGACAGTGCCGACAATGGAGTTGGCCACACGTGTGAAACGTACAAACACGCAGTCGATTTCTCAAAATGCTTGTATTTCGTTTCAAAGGGAAAACGGTAAATATTATTACCTTCGGAGATTGTGATTATATAGGTATGAGAGAATGAATGTCCGACTGAACATCGCAGCGTATGTAATGTCTATTCGTCGAAGTGCGTATTATGTAAAAGCGATATACTACAGCTAAATAATTACGAATTGTATTGAATTGAAACTAATATTATATGTAGACATAAATAAATATTGTATATATATTTAAATTAATGTTGTATGTACATTTAAGTTAATGTTTTGTTTAAATAGCACCTAATCTTATGCGACCGAATTAATATTTACAATGAAGTATGCGGGTGGGGGGTAAAAATTTTGAAAAATAAAAATTGGAATAGGTAAAATTACGAAAGTTAAAGTTTTGAAAATTCAGATTAGGAAATAAAATAATCCTTAAAATGAAAATTAGGAATTTAAGATTTAACGAAAGGGAAAACATAGAAAAAAGGCGCAACGTGTAAGGACACAAAAGTGCGGATCCGTGGCCGTGAGCCATTCAGCTCGGAAAAATTGTTCCTCGAGGCTGTTCAGATCTCATAGGGGAGTTCAGCTCGCAAGTTTTGTAGGTTAATTACATGTTTGGTGAGGTCGTAAGACTGATCCGAGGCCGGTAGACGGCCAGGTAAACAGGTGCAAGGCGGGGGGAGTGAAAGTCTACCCTTCTGGGCCTGAAGTCTAAAGTGGCCGCCGTGCAATAATATGTTTATTGAAAAATATTCATCTTTCAGTAGGGCACAAATCACTAAATGAAAATAGTTTAAACAGGAAAATAACCACGATGGGCAGTACTGCGTAGCTCTTTCTTATTTATATAATAATTTTAATTAAATTCTCTTTGAGAAAGCATAGTGCCAAAGCATTTGGCAGCGATTTTTGTAATTATATACGTACATTTTAATCTGATATTATATTACAATCTCGGTAACGTATTATTAAAAAAGTTTTGTGTGCATGCCAATGAGTTTGATCATAAAATTGTTTTATGTTTCATAATACATTACAAAAAATTAATCTTTATAAAAATTTATTTTCTTGAAAAAGTTTTCTATACTAAAAAGTTTCTTTGTGCTTTACGTTTTATGTTAAAAGATTTAATATCTATACTTTTTTATGCTTACAGTAAGTTGGTATCAATTTTTTTAAGTAATATCTGTAACTTTTTCAAATTTTCATCAGTTTACCTTCAACCTTATTTTAAAATTTAGGAACTATAATCATAAAAATGCATATTTAAAACTAATACTCTTGAAATATATATGAAGAATTCCACAAAAAACATTCAGTTAGAGCGTTCAAAAATTAAAAAAAAAATTTAGGGCTACATCTCTGGAACAACTTTTTTCTTGTTCTTTAGGGCATGCAGAAAACGGCAAAAATAGTGTTCCCACGTATTGGGTCTCGGCCCGCTGTTTTTTCGGCTACCTCAATTCTCTTATGGGAATTTAACATGGAATTAACAAAATATAGTCATTGTTCAATGGTATATAGTCAATGTGTAGGAGGCATGACGAAAAAATCATATCGATAGAATCAAAGTATAAGAAAAGAGCTTCAATTTAAAAAAAGAATCGTTTTAAGTGAATGCTCAGGTAAAAAGTTATCTACTAAGTTTGAAAATAGTGAAAAATCATAGAAATTTCAATTTTTTACATAATCAAGTAATTTTTTCCATTTTTCAAATGCTTATAACTTTCCACCGGAGCTTGAAAATCTTTTCTTCTACTTTCATGATTGTTGAATCACATTTAACAATTTGTCATATGATTAGCTATATATATGCTAATTGAAAACGAGCAAAACAACCATTATTGATAAGCATATATATAGCTAATGAACTAACAAAATGTTAAATATAAGTTATAATGAAAGTAGAAGAAAAGAGCTTCAATTAAAAAGAAATCGTTAAAAGCGACCGCTTTGGTGGAAAGTTATAAGCATTTGAAAAAAAGGTAAAATTACTTGATTTGTAAAAAATTTAAATTTCTATGATTTTCACTATTTTTAAACGTAGATAATTTTTTATCTAAGAATCCATTTTGAACGATTTTTTTTTCTACATTGAAGCTCTTTTCTTGCACTTTGATTCTATCGATATTTATTTTTCGTCGTGCTCCCTACACATTGGCTTTATGCCGTTGAACAATGGCTACTTTTTGTTAATCTTCCCCATATTAAAGTCCCATACGAGAATTTGGGTAGTCAAAAAAACAGCGGGCCGAGACCCAATTCGTGGGAACACTATTTTTGCCGTGCTCTGTATACCCTAAAGAACAAGAAAAAAGTTGTTCCAGAGATGTAGCCCTAAATTTTCTTTTTATTTTTGAACGCTCTAACTGAATGTTTCTTGTGGATTTTCTCATATGCGCTCGAGGTACAAATTAAAAACTTCAGTCTCTAAAAATCTCTCTTATAATTTTCAATCCCGTCGCAAGCATAAGCACCCCCGCTCTAAACACAATGTTACTTCGTTCGCAGTTCTATTGACCACATACCCACAACCTCAACGAAAAGGTCGACAAAGAGCTCGGTCATAGACACTCAATAAAAAAAAAGCAGAATAAAGAAAGCTTGTAGGGGCTCGAAGCTTGCACCTGCTTGCGCCACCATCCCCGTGATAAATCACTCAGCGAAATTGAGTTTATTATAACGCTCGACGTTGTCGATCCACACTATACAGCGCTCTGAGCAACAGCGTGTCGCGCGCCTCGTCACGATTGTCACGAATGAATAATTACTTATACGTGCGCCTGTGCGGGTGCGTATACGCGCATTCGACGTGTGCGCGAGGGATGGCGAGTGTATGTATATATATATACCTTATACGTGCAGACTATCGGGCGAGAGACGGAAATCCTCCCGGGGGATGTATATTATAGTCGCCCCCAGCGCGCGGCGTCGCGCTGTCACACTGTATGGCCTGCGTAAATATTGTGTGTCGGAGGGGGGGGGGGGGGGGGGAGAAAGTGGGACAAGATGAAGACGCCGCGTGCACTTCGAGGGCTTTTCGCTGATGAAAACATTACATTTTTTATGAGGAGATTGAAAAATTACGGAGTAATATTTCTGCAGCTCTTTTTTGTATAAACAAACTGTTTTCTTGTAGTCTTGCAAAGTACAGGTAAACAGAATAAATTTTTGTTTTTCGTACTTTAATAATATTTGTGTACTTAATACGTGGAAGTGACTGTTCTCAAATACAAAAAAAAATATGCATTAGTTTTAACACTGATTTTTCTTCTATTTTATCTTTTTCTAACAAATTTAACGTTACTACGGCTGTAGTTAATATTCACGGAAAAATAGAAAATGTCTGTAAAAATAAAATCGGCGTACAAATCGCGCGCCCAATATCTCCCTACTCAATGTTATTCGCTATGCGGATTTCTGAACTATTAGGCCACTCAAATACATTGGCTTATATGGGAGGTTATCGAAAAATATTTTTTTACAGATCGCTATTATTTCACACATCAAGCAAACTTTTGTGTGCGATGTTCATACATGTATCTGACGTCAAAAGACGATTCAATTGTTTTAAACAGCTACTGATTTAAAAGAATATATATTTTTTGAACATCTGCCATATTAAGCTGATGTATTTTTCGAGCCTAATAGTCCAGAAACCCGCTACGTGATCATGTAAAATATGCGGGGCGCGAAAGTTCTGCGCATAGCAAATACCTTATACCTACATCATATGTTTTTCAACTTAATAACTTCAAAAGATGGACAATTAGTGAATACATAACATGTTAGTAAAAAGAAACAGACGTGCGTGATATGACGTCGTTAAGTGTTATATTATGTTCCATGCGAAAATTGTTTAGTTTATAGCTTCTCTATAGAATACATATAGGCAATAATATATAACAATGTAAACAAGAAAATTAACACCTTTGTAATATAGATAAGAAAGAATTAAGCAATATGTGGATGTGAAAAAATATGAGTAAATATAATATACACTTCGCGCTAAATCCAAATTCATATTTTGATCTTTCTATGTTATTTAAAAATAATTATTGAAAGTTGTAAATCGGATAGTGTCACCATACCGTACATATAGTAATAATAACAAATTTTCGTTGCCTTTGGACGGTTGATTTGGAAAAAATAAGTGATATTCATTACTAAAAATATTTACATCAGTACTTAGTTGTTCATAAACAGTTTTCCCTTAAATCAAATTCATACTTCTCTGGGTTTTTAACTCTCGCTTTACCAAGCCTATTTTTTGACTTACAAGGAGGGACCACGGAGTTTGGGTCACGGATTTTGATGAAACTCCGGGGATCATTTCTCGTACCTAAACACAAAGCCCGATACCCGTCGTTTTATCTAATGGGTCTTTGTATGGTATATACAGCGTATTTTATTATCGTAGATAGTATACTTGTATATATATATATATATATATATATATATATATATATATATATATATATATATATATATATATGATTTTTAATATTGCCCATATGAGCAATGCTAATGTTTTTTGCCACTATCTTAGTTTCTAGAACCCATTGGATAAGACTATGAGTACTGTACTTCATTTTTCGGTTCCAAAAGTCAGTCCTCAAAGTTTCATCAAAATCTGAGATTTTATTAAAAAACCTCAAACACTGTTCAATTTATAAAGGTTTGTTCTTGGGTCCCTGAGTTGCACCCCTCGATAGAGTGAGGGTTAAGCCAATGATTTAGCACATGCAGCATATGTTTTAGAAAACCGCAACTTTGAAGTTGATCATATCGGGGGCCCCTGTATATGATAGTATTTAATAATTATTTATGATAAAAGAAAAAAAAATTATATGAATTTTGTTTTAGCTCAAACTAAGTATAAAAAGCTACGTATTAACATTTTTTTCTGCGCGATATTACTTATTTTTTTTAAATCAATCGTATATATATATTATAATTATAGTTGGAATAATGAAACTAATTTACTTATATCATGGAATAGTACAGCCAACTTTGCATTAATATAACAAAAGTATATGTATTAAAAACAGATCGCTTCAACCCTTTTATACAGATTAAAACAAAATAACACGAGAAAGCAATACCCCAGTAACATTCCTTTCCGATTAAACGATTAATGATGAACCGACACGCAACCACGATCAACATGACCACTTCCACACTACTCTGTTTTACGCACTACCTATACTAGTCCATTCCGCGAGGACGAGATAGCCCAGAGGCTTTAAACCAACACCTTTGTAACCTTGGTGTCTAGGCGACGACTACACTATACTACGCTACTATACTCTGCGCGGCACGCCACCACACTTCCCGATGGCCCGATGACCCATTTTTTTATCCGGTTTTCCAGGCGACTCGACGCTTATACGACTTTTTTACCGTCCTCCGCGTGCGCGCTGACGCTGTTCCGCGCGGAATTTTTACCTCGCGGAGAGACACTGTACCGTACTCCCGGGATTTCAAGCTGTCTCCCTCTCACCCTCGCACTTTTCTCTCTCTCTCTCTCTCTCTCACACTCTCTCTCTATCTCTATCTCTCTCTTTGTGTTCGCCATTAGGATACGCGTCGTTTCGCGCGCGGATATTTCAAAGCGCTGCGGCACACTTGGCGGAACTCGGCAAGTTTCTTTGGACAGATGTGCCGCTCGCTGTGCAGCTTATGAACTTGTAAAATAGAGTGTCTGTTGATTTATTGTAGTCGACTTGTTTCTATCCTAAAAAATGTTATTAATATTTTAATGAATATACGAGGTTTAATGAAATTGCTCAAAGAGCTTTTTAAATTTTAATTTTGCTCTCTTGCCGTGGATTGCATAAAGTGATTACACGTTTTACTGTAATTTAACGGTCCAAGTACATTGTCTTCAAATCCGGCGTTTTCGTTCGCATTAACGTATATAATGGAATTTCCTTCTCAGCGGGGCTACCGCACGGTAAAACACGTTTAATTTCCCTTCACTCAACACGCATAACACGCTAATTATATTCACCAAATGTATGTCGAGGGTATTATTAAGTGCGTATAATAGTGAGACGTATACAGGTTTTTCTGCGTGCATGTAGGATCAGAAGTTTGCATTCAAGTAGTAAAACGTGTCAATTTAACGTCGCTGTTGGGATTTTATTCTTATTAATACTGAACGTTTTTGTAATAGAAGATGTGGTCATCGTGTATCTGTTAAACATATTTCAATAACTGAAGGTCCAAACGCAATGCGTGCCAATATATGGTTTGAATATAGATTTATTCTCTGAAGTATTTTCCAACTTTATCGAAACCTGACTCTAAAAATAAAAGCGCCATTATACGTTACAATACGTTAAAAAAATATATATACTATTGAACAATACTGATAAACTTTTTCAGTGGAATCCGCATGAAAGTTCTCATTTCACCAAACTTTTAATTACGAAATTCCGTTTTACATTCCAAATTTTTGTTATTTTAATCAATGATGGTCCAAATTAGTTTTCCATCCCTGTGGTCCTTTGAGTTTTCAATTTCTTTATTTGTATCACTAAGAAAGTTGCTTAAATAATTATACGAACCCTGGTAGAAACTTTCCCCAATAGTTCGCCAACGCTTGTCCAAATTGGTATGCTTTGGCCCGTGGTTTCACCATCAGATGTTCAATAATCCAGCTTATTTCGTCACGGATTTACTTCCGCCATTGGCCAATGGATAGTGAATTTTGAAAAACATGCGAACAACTGCGTTGGCCGACGAAAATTGGCGAATGGTTGGATGATTTTTGTTTGGGCTATTTTCTACCAGGGAGACATTTTCATTTTTTCGTAATATACCTTATTTAATACAATAACTCAATGAATTACACCACTATTCCAAAAACCCTATACAAAACCAAGCACTTGAATGTGTCGCTGATAGAAAAGTCCAATTTTCGTCCTAAATCTGATCAGGTCAGCAAAGCTAGCACAGCAGCAGTAGTATAAACAAACACGCCCGGCTCTCTCTGTATCCTCACAATTTTGCTATTTCGCTACAAATACACGCTATATACGCATCACGCGGGCATTCGCAAACTGACGCATCGCTGTAGGAGGTCCATGCACATTTATCGCGCGCAAACGCATGTATATTCATAACCATACATATTAATATGGACATTACGCGCGCATTCGCGCACACATGCGCGAGCTTTCTCTCGCGTCCCACTGCCACTTTCCCTCGGCATTTGTTTACTTTGTTATCCCCCTCCGGAAGCGGAACCCATAATAAACACCCACACATACGCGCGCCGTTGCGAATGCGCGTCAGGCGCATCCGCCGCGCGCTCTCAAGATTAATCCGCTCGCGCCCTGCACTCCGGAATAAAAAGCTCGCGGGATGAAGTTTACGCCGCGCGTTATAAAGCTTTGAAATTTCAATTTACGTGAAATAAATGGAATGCTCGAGCGGTGATGATTATAATAATGGCGCGGACTAGCGCGTAATAACGGTATTAATTTAGTCGGCGTGATTTCTCGCGCGGATTCAGCGCTGTATGCAAGGGGTAGGTATGAGGAGGGTGTTTTTTATATTTGTATAATGGATTCCTACTTTGTCTAGATGTTAGTACTTAAAATAAAATTGTTTTGAGTATAATAATATATTTTTTGTAATCCTTTTTGTACTAAGTGTACCTGTGGTTTGGACTAGTATATTGAAAATTGATATTTGATCAGAAGAGTATCTGGACCGCATAGTCACTTCTAGGGAATCAAAGGGAAGATGTCAGTATAATTGAAAGACTGAATGAGAGCGTTTGTTTAAAAAGATAAAGTAAATGGTGATGCCATAACAAATAAAGCAATGCATACTCCGAAAAGATAATCGTACGGGACATAGATTTCTAAGTATTCATTTGATTCGTTTCATAAGGAGAGTCCACAATCTCTGGGAAATGATTTTTGGCCAAATTTTAGGAAGTTGTTTCTGATACCTAAAATTAAGCCTAGCACCCGTAATCTTGTCCAATGGGCCTTTTTGCTCTCGAGATATGAGGTATTTTACTTCAAATATGCGTTATTTTAATGAAAAAATGTACTTCTTCGTACAACAGCTCTGCAAGTTTTAATGCTAGAAGAATTGACATAAAAGATAAAGAAAGTAGGTAAAAGGAGCTATAATTTAAGCTTTGTTTCGTATAGAAATATTATTCTGACGCAAAATTATTAACAACTGAAGATAGAAACTAAAAATGCTTGGAAAAATCATGTAATTTAAAAGAGTTAGATTCCATAGAATATTCATACTTTTCAGTCTCTATCTGCAGATGTTAATAACTTTGCTTCAGAATAATATTTTTATACTAAACAAAGCTTAAATTATAGCTCTTTTTACATATTTTCTATATCTTTTGCGTCAATTTTTCTAGCATAAAAACTTGCAGAGTTGCTGTACGAAGAAGAGCCCGGGAAAAAGGAGTCATATATAGTTATATATAGTTATATATAACTGTATATACTAATTATATAATTATATAATTATATAATTATATATGTTTATATATAATTGTATATAGTTATATATGATTATATATAATTATAAATAACTAACTATATATAATCATATTTGCGAAATATTTGGCTCCAATTGTTATAAACAATTAATTAAACAATTTGTTTGACCTTGTACATAATTGTACATAAATCGAAGATTCGATTAACGTTTTGACATTTTTGATTTCGCGTAGAGAGGGGGGGGGGGGGGCTGGCGAAATATTTGGCCTCAATTGTTATAAACAATTAATTAAACAATTTGTTTGACCTTGTGCATAATTGTACATAAATCGTGATTTGATTACCGTTATGACAGTTTTGATTTGGTGTAGAGGGGGGGGGGGGGGGGCTGACGAAATATTTGGCCCCGATTGTTAGAAACAATTAATTAAACTATTTGTTTGACCTTGTACATAATTGTACAGAATCGTAGATTCGATTACCGTTTTGACATTTTTGATTTGGCGTAGGGGGGCTGGCGAAATATTTCACCAGACCCCACATTTTGTTTATTTATATCTTTGTTTACGGGCTTGTACAAAAATCAATTTTGCTTGTACATAATTATACATAAATTGTACATAATTCCCCTGTGGTTTATTTTAAATTTTTGATAGGGGGGGGGAGGGGGTCAATGAACATGATTAATTATTTCATAGTCAAATTATAAAATAGGATTTAATTTTACATTAAAATATATTAACATTTAATTTTTAATCGCAAGAAGGTTTGATGCCCTTAATTAATGTTTCTACCATGGAATACCTATTTTGTTATTTTACTTGTTAATACGATAAAAAATAGAAGTAACAAAGTGTGCATCTATTTAGTCTTTATAGTCATGCCCTTTTAATATACGGCATATGGGAGAATAACAGGCTAACCAAGCACAATGGACATTTTTACGTGTTACACTGAACGAAAAAAATATTATGAACATAAAAGGATTTTACTAATCCCCTTACTGTTAATAAATATTGCGATATACATATAGCATACAATTCAACTGTGCAAATATCACCCCAGCTTCGCCGAAGTTTAACTCACTATGCGGGGCTAAAATTCAAAATAAGAAGTTGCTTGCACCGGTAGTTCGAAAAATCTTTTTTAAAAATACAATATTTTTCGAATACGAAGCAATCCCAAACACAGTTTACGATGACGTTAGATCAAAGCCGTACCATTTCTCCTCCCCGCAGCAGTGAATCGTCGACGGTTAACCTCAAAAGCTTTTACGACAGAGAAAAAAAGATAAAAAAAGAGAGTTCTCCTCTGTTTTTTTTTTCGCAAACGCGCTCCCCGCCACTAACGTAAAAACGTGGCAGCTGTAAAATATCATCGATGTATCACGCGAAATTTGTCCTTCCACTGAAACGCGCGCGCGCTCCTGGCGCTGAGATTCATCGTCGTCGTTGCTCGCACCGCAAAACACATACGCACACTGCACTTTTTCAGTGAAGCACGTTGTTCAGAAATAAGCTCGCGAACACAGAGAGAGAGCGAGAGAGAGAGAAAGAGAGACTACTGACACCGCAGTCAGAGGCATAAAGCTCCGTGAAACGGCGCGTGCAGACCACCACCAGCAGCAGTGGTAATATAGGAAGCCGAAAGTTTCGCGGAGCGAAAAATCGCTGAAGGGAAAATCGAGAAGAAGAGAACAGAGGGAAGCGAGCTATAGGCTTTCACGAGTCGCGGGGGAAAAAAAAAGAAAAGCGACGCGACGCCACGTAAAGTGAAATTGATTCTCGCGCGAGAGACTCTTCTCCTCTTCCTCCTTCTCGTCACCGCTTTCGCGAATCTTTTCGACTCTTTGATGCCTCTATTCATGTATATATACCTGGCACGCTTTCGTGCGCATCAGCGTGCAGCGAATCCAATAACCGACAGCTCCTGGGATGACGCGCTTTTCATCTTTATTTTTTTTATTGAAAATGAAGAACATTAGGGATAAGCGCGATCTCGAGAATGATAAAAAAAGGGCTCCGCGAAAACTTGGATGAGGTCCCCGCCCGCGCACGCGCGCGAATTCTTTGTCTTATTTCCATTCATAGAGGAACAATAGAGACTCGGGGGCTAATAGGAAGAGACGCGGCGGCGATGCTTCGAAAAAGAAGAAAGAGACAGAGGGAGATGCAGTCAGTAGTCTCGAATTGCAATTTGCTTAACGGAAACTCGTTAACTCCCCGTACCGTCTGTGTCGCCTCTTGCTCGCGTAGTTATAATAATGGCACGAGCGCACTGCGCTACTATATAAGTCTTCTTTTTAGAGTATTTGCGATTCGCTCGCGTTCTCGTATTTCATTCTTTTCGACGTTGATGTAATTTTTCGCCCTTGTTATTTTTTGATTACTTTCGCCGTTCCGTTTGAGAGACGAAGTCGAGTGTTGAATTGATGAGTGAAATTCAATTTGCTGCGAAACGAAATTAAAAGATTTTTTTTAAATACTGTTAAGGGCATTGCAAATTTATGTATGTCATTATCATACATTTATTAGAGTATTTATTAACGTACATTTAAACAGTGACAACTAGTTAATTGTCAAGTAGATGCAGTCAGAGTTTTGTCAAGAATGACCTATTTTTTTAAATTTGTATTAAACTAATTAGAACATTTCATAAGTTAGTATATAAAGATAGGACCATTAATAACGAAGTTTGAAATGCACACAACAGAAAAATCGATAGTTTAATCTATCCTCTAAGTCTCGATGCTTTGAAAATGCCGCGACTTAATATAGAAAACGTACAGACAACGTCCAAGCCGAGAGACACGAGCTTTTTCCTCGATGGCACTCCTGTTATAAATTTGCGCGTGAAAATTAATTATAGAGAGGCGAGAGTGTCGTTAAGAGAAAAGCGGCAAAAAGGAAAGATAAGGCTCTTATTTTGTCGCCTCTCGGTATAAAGTACACATAATTCGTTCTATAACTACTGATCGATCGCAAGGACTTTTTTTTGAAAAGCGTATATGATTAATAGGTTTGATTCATACAAGACGCGCGCTCGTGCTGCCGCATTAATCATCTGGAACGGTTCATTAAAAAAGGTAGAGAGGTGTACGTTCGTCTGCGTGAATGACGGTACGCGTTGAGCTTGTATTCTAATTAAACTTTGCAGCAAGCAAGCGCCTTTATACGCAGCTTATATTTTGCTTTAATAAAATTAAATTTTAATCAGAGCTCGATTTAATTAAACGAGCGAATTCTTGCTTTATACTTTCAGTTTTCTAAATTCTTTCGCTGATGTAAACCTAGAAAATGTCTAAAAATATGAAAAGAGCATCCTCAAAGACCCTATGGATTTTACTTTTTGATGGACATAATAAGAGCTGACAAATTCACTCATCTCCTCAGCTATCAGTGTCTCGTTGAGAATCATTAGTCAGAGATTCTTCGTACTCCTCCCTGGTCTCACCGGAAATTCTACAATTCTGATGAAATTTGAAAACTTTATCTTTTGGAGTCCTATGATTTATTGTCGACTTGGTAACGAATCTTTCTTGTGAACTGATTCGTTTGACTGTAGGTTCTGCTTCATTTTGTTTCGACAGCTTACGATTAAATCTGTAATTCAGTTCTCTTCTCCAATTTTCATACAGAACGTTTTTCATCATTTGACTAGCTTTTGAAACGATAAACCCTATAAGTTGAATGTAATTAGGACGAGGTAACAATCGTATGGTTGTCAAAACTGGATAGAATACATTCATCTATACTGCTATTAGTATTTTGTAGAAATTCTTTAACCAAAGTTTATTTAACCTCCTTAGACCGTATAGAATTATATAATCTTATTTTTAGAGCCCTCTTATTTTATCTTAGTATATTTTCTCATTGGTCAATAGTTTTTCTTTCTATCCTTATTTTCAATCATTACAGGTTCATATAAGATTAAAAAACTTGCTATTGTATCGCAGTACAGCCTAAGAAAACATGTAAAGCTTATATATTATAAATATATACAAGAATACCTGGCTCGCACATTTGACCCAATTATCCTGGCTAGGCCCTTTTTTAAGGTTATGAATTTGATATGCGCCATCATCATATTATGATCAAATTCTGAACTTTAATGAATTATTTCATCGAATAGTATTTGACTATCAAGAACTCTATCTAACTCAAAAATTCATAAATAAATCGCTTTCACGCGGTGAAAATTATCGGTAAAAAATTACTCATTATAATTTACCAGTAAAAGCTTCAACGAAGAATTCCCACGCAACAAAGAGCTCTCATTTGTCTCCAATATTCCTGCGCAATTGCAATGAAACATCGAAATAATCCGTATCGCGAATCCTCCTTCACACCGCGCATATTAGCAGCAGCAAAAAATCTCTTGTCCGCCCCTTCGCAAATCGCGTATCGGAAGCACCGCTCGTCGTCGCATCGAGCAGTACTCCCCCACGGCATACAAATGCAGATTGCACGCGCGAAATATGGACGGAGGACCGGGCGAGTCAATAGTAGTGCGCCAAGTCCAAGGGTGTGCTGCTGCTGCTGCTGCACGCGTAACGAGCAAAACGATATGACTGCCGGTGGTTTGTGCCCGAGCGGTTGCATTTCAATGAGCTCGAACGAGATTTAGCGCCGTGGCCCGGCCGCTCTCTTTCACTCGTAGTCGCGGCCGATTTATCGGGAACCCGGCAATTTATTATACCGCGCGCGGGAAATTCATTCAAATGAGCCGCGGCGGCCATTCGCGGGCCGGAAATGAATTTGCGAAGGACGTTATATGTGCGGAAAGGAGTGAGAGAGAGAGACTGGGATAGGGAGAGGGAGTGAATGAAATAGCAGCTTTATTCGACGATTGTAATCGCGTTGCGGATCTATATGTGTGCGGGAATTCGTGTGTCGTTGGCGGAAAACAGTTGGAGGGAACTTTTGTGTGGAGCTCGTGTCGATTTTTCGAAATATCCGATAAACCGTTGTTAAGTCAACAAGTCAGAGTTGTCCGTGCGTGAATACATTTTCACATTAAAGTTTTTATCCGATTTTATTACAGGACTTGTAGCTTCTTTTAATTATTGCGATGCGGTTCGGAGAATATTTTTAGTATTACGTATGATATTTTCATTTTCGTAATTCATATTAAGGGTAGCAACCACCGAATAAGTCATATAATATTTCAATGTTAAAAAATTATAAAAAACATTTTTATCAAAGCAACGCTTTCTCTGTGAGAAAGCACAATGATAAGCTTATATTTATAATTTGTATTACCGCTTTCAGAATATCGTAAATTAGACAAAATGTTATATAAAAAACGATAAATCTTAAAAATGCTTTTTAAAATCTCTAAAACCTAAATCCGAATGCCAATTTTAATTCTTTTAACTTGAACAAAAAAAAATTGGTTTTAACTTTTTGAAACAGTATTGTACTTAATCAAGGTAGAAACATATCAAGAACATTTCTTGAAAGTTTCAAGGGAAACGGTTGAGAAATTGATTTGTAAGCCTGCGGTAAGTGAATTTTGGCTGAGTTATACGCACTCTACAAGAGTCTTCGAAGAGTATCTAATTGCTCGCTACGTGAATTTGGCTCTCAAATTATTGCATTTTTCTACACTTTTAAGTAAATCAAATTTATTGTTTGTCTTTGCAATTACAATATAAAAATTGTACAGTATTTATGAATTGACACTTTTTCAGATTTAAACACCAGCTTGATATCATTTATATTATTTACCATTACAAGTATTTTATTATTTAAAATGAAGCATTTATCTGGTAACTCATAAACATTATTAATTTAGAAAAATATGTACATCTTTATCAGCATCTTCTAAGTATATCAAACCGTGCACCTAATTAAATCACCACTACAAATCGCATCTACTCGTCGACGATTAAAAATTTAATAGCCCTGTTTAATTCCCCGTTTGAACTGCGATTACAATTCAAATCGTAATTAATCCTTGCGGGATATCAGCATATAGTGGCCCAGCGCACACGCGCGGTATCGACAATTCTCTCTCATCAAGTAGCAGCAGCAGCAGCTCTATAAACCATGGCAGCAGAGAGAACCGACCGCTGAATCTTCGCAGAGTCCCCGCTATAATTGACGTCCGCGAGTAATTTCTCCGGCCTGCTTCAGCAGCGGAGTGTGCAGCCAGTTCCATTTATCCGCTCCTCTTTAAAGAGCAGGAGGAGGAAGGGGGGCGGGGGAGCGCGGTACAAAATATGAAAATTGAATCTCGCGCTCAAGCTAATCCGGCTCTCTCTCTCTCTCTCTTGGAAATTCCGAGCGCCGTTTATTCTCTCGCGCGTCGCCCGCAGCACGCTGCGGCTAATTCGTGGAGAGACTCACGCGCGACGGAATTCGCTTAGCCGGCGTTTTATATATATCCCCTATGCTCCCCGCGGTCTCGAGAACTTATAGCGAGAGAGAGAGAGAGATGGGAGAGATAATTTTTGTGGCTTTCAAACGGAATTAGTACCTCGATTATATATCCAATTTGGCCGGGAATAAGTGCGCAGGCAGTTAGTTTTAGCTCCTGCATGATACACGTCTCTATAAAAGTCCTATACTCGACTCTGTAAGTACTTTTAGAACTTCACACGAAAAATAAGTTTTTTAAAAACTATTTTCTTAATACTAATAATTCAATAGCTATGGGACAGCAAAGACAGTCATATAGGTAGATTTTACCGCATAATATGGTTTACCCGATATCTCTGTTTGCATTCTCAACGAGTGTAGGGTATCCATTTGAATTTAATACCACACTTGATCTATTATAGCTTATGGCCTACAAAGCTGCATGTAATTAACTTTTTGTATTAAAAATATTTTCCATTTTTTATAAGTAAATAACTATTATATATGTTCTAAATCAAAATAGTTAAGGATTTTGGGTAAAATTAGCTCTGCTCCAGTATATACAGCATAAATAACTTGCTTTACGTTTTAATCATCTATAGTTCCAAGCTTCGAAACAGTTTATTAAAAATTCTAAAAAAAATTGTCAGTCTTACATTTACATATCTAACACGTCCGCTTTCTTAGAACTCATTCATTCTTTTCGGTTACTCGGGCAACTATACTCATACCCACGATATATATGATAGATAAATTAACACCACGCAGACTTAGATAGATAACAAAATACGCCTATATATTATATTATTGTTGTAGTTGGTTATCGTGGAATAGAGTGAAGTGATGCGAAGCGTCGTTTCAAATTTACATAGAGAGAGTAGGACCTTCAATCTGTGGAAAAGCGAGTTCTAGAGGTGTGCATCTTCAGCCGGAAATAAATTCAGACCTGTGTTAGTGTTCGACGACAACATCGAGAGCTCCCATGCATTACTCCTTCTGGAGGTACTGACTTTATTTTTTAGAATAAGGTTCGTATGATGTGGCGACTGCATCATGTTATGTATCTTCATCCTTATGCATGAACACCGTTGCATATTACGCCTTTCTACCATCTATGCTCAACCAACTCAGTCCTTTTATACAGAGAGTGATGAGCTCGTCCCTTTTGACACTGTAAATATATCTAACACATACATTTTCTTTCTTATTTAGTACACGGAAATCTGCTTATGAACAATATTCTCCAAGACCTTGGAAAGAAAGCTCACCAGGGCTATAGGACATAAGTCTGAGACAGTTGATGGAATTGTTATCTTTTGATGAATCACCAAGTGAGTTTTCTTCGAGCCTATATAATACCGAATCTTTATCCTATTTTGTTAAAAGTATATTATCAAAAATTCACCAGATTCGAAAATATTGCCAAATACTATATTTTTGCTATTCTATTAGTTTTCCATTTATTCTAAGCTGGACTTTTATTGATTTTTATTATTATTACTTTTATTACTTTTATTATTCTTTTGCAGCAATACCGACGCAACGTGATACGCAATATTATAGCAATGTTAAATAATATTAGTAAACATTATTTTTTATGCTAGGTACTGTTATTGTGACAATATTGCTGAAAGGTAATGTAGAATATTTCAGTAAACTCATACAATACTAGTAAAAATGTTAGTGAAAAAGAAAGTATAAAAAACATGTCTGCCTCTACTCTCACGTCCCTTTTGGGATGTATCATCCGGATGTCATAGTATAGATAGACTCTATCGCTGGTTTAAACCTGTCAAATTTGAATTGCAATATTGATCTTTTGGATTATTATTGTGACTCACTCTGACATCCAACTGATAGAAACAACATTTTCTGTCCAGCTGTATTTAGATAAACATTAAAACCTCAAGTGTACTGTACTAGGCTTAAACTGCCTAAGTTTAAGCCCCTAAATTACACTAGAATTTGGCTGCAGATGCCATAAAGTTTTATTACCTTTCTAAGGACATCCAGCAGTAATAAATTAATTACCTTTTTACGGCTCCTCAATTCGCCCGTCACTATCTTATTGAAAAACAGTAAACCCTTAATTTATACAGAGCAATTAAACCATTCACCGTGCAGTATTCATTACCCATTCCCCTCGTTCCCCGCACACAGGTCCAAGTGTTTCAACTCCCCGTGCACCAGCACTCGATCCGCGCTAAACCGCTGCTCCTCTCTAAACACCTGACCAGTCACCCCCCTCCGAATCATATAAAATCCAAGTCCCCCCTCTCCCTCCTATATATATGCTAATCCTCCAACTCCAGCTCCAGCGACACGCGCGACGAAGCTATGTGCAACGTGCAGATGGCGATACGGCGTGTACAGCCGCACCGGCCCGCTTTATCCGCGCATAAAACGCATTGGCGAACCGCGCTCGACGCGAACAATTTGCTCGCGCTTCATCAGCCACGAATGGCTCCTGCAGCTTACGGCTCTGCGCCCTCGCGTGCGCCTCGCTCCTCGAGCGATGTATGCGGCGCGTCTGGTCTCCGCTGCTGGCCGTGAGAGCGCCGATCGGAAGGGCTTTGAGCTGCAAGACGCGGGTGCCGGGTCGTGGTAGGCTCTGTGCCACCCAACGATAAATTTAACGCGAGAGAGATGCGATTTAGCAGAGACGAATTTAGGGATAATAATACGTTGGCTTGCGCTTGATGGCAGGAGAGAGGTTGTGACGGTATTTTTTCTGGAAGAATGGGGATTGATACGTAACTTAGATCATCATGCAATGAAGCTATGTGTAGCTACACCAACGTCACGCGATCTGCGGAGAGAAGCGTATATTTTCAAGATTGATAGCCTAAAACGTACTAATTTAGCATATCATATTTTTATCTTTATAATTAATTAAGTCCACTTTACATTTTGCGTTGATTTGTAGAAAAGGGTTATTTATTTTCGATATAACTTTGAGCAGTTACATAGCGTAACAACCAGGTAGGACACTTTCAGTTGAGTATGCGTATTACGTGATCTTAGAATTAGCTTGAGGTTCTTAAATTTTTAATAAGGTATTAATCAATAATCATGTACCGTATAAAAGCGATTTCACGCGTAAATTTGTAGTAGGAATATCGAAGCAATCAGATATGTTATTAGTTAATTCAAACGGAAGCATCATAGGCTAAAATTTGAATGCATGTACATACGTGTATTGATAGTCAAATATACAGAAATAAGATACACAGATTATTTTGGACAAGTCACACATATCCACGTAATTACGTAATGTAATTCATAATATTGACTAAACACGGACAAATATGAGACTACTAAGTTATATCTAGTGATGATTGCTAGGATATCTACAAGTTTTTTCTTGCTTGTATAGAAAGAGTCAACGGTGCTTCTGCTCTTGTTGTTTTATTATCTTTAGCGTATGGTCGTCGTAATAGTGCGGTTTATTCATTACAAGTTGCACAAAATGAAATAAATCATTACACCATCAAAGCTATCACAGCGGTCTGGCCTGCAGCTTTTTCCACAATTTGATGTATAAGGTGTAACAAAAGAAACTTTTCTTTTTCTCATACCCTGCCGTAAAGTATTATGTTTATTCCCCGTTGTCAGGGAATAAAACACCACATTCTCTTTCTACTTTTCCTCCCGGCTAACGTAAAAGTAAAGTGTCTGATTCAAGTAATAAATTGTAAATTTATTTATAGAATTAATTCCTATAAATATTATTCAAATAATCCATAAAGATAATACTACTAAAATAAATCTAATTAAATCAACACCAAGTCAACTATATAATCTTATTTAATTAAAATTGTAATTAACCGAAAACACATATATAAATGTAATTCTTATTAATAAAATTTTGAATATATAAATTAATATATTATATCTAAATAATAAAATATTAAAATTTAATATAAAAATACAAACTATTACCTTTATCATAGAATTAAATTTATTAAATAATATATATTAGCATTACCATACGATCGAATTAATGTAATTAATAAAGTTAATCCTAAAACACTTTCACAAAGAGCAAAAACTAAAAAGTATAAAATTATAATTAATCTTTGATTTATTATTAAAATACATCTAATGATTATTAATACTCTAAGTATCATAAGATCTAATCTAATTAAAGTTAATAAAATTTGTGTATAACTATAAATAAATATAAATATTGATATTATAAATTTAATTAAAAATAAATAATAATTTAAATAAATAGTTATTAATTTAAATAAAATATTAATTGTGTAAATTAAAAATAAATAAACATTTACATGTAACTAAAAAAATAATATAAATTATATCTTTAATCTCCAAAATTAAAATTTTTATAAAACTATTTCTGAGTATGATTAAAATTCTTCTAATTAATCGAATTATAATTCTAATAAGATTAACAATTATTAATTTATTGTTTAATTCCCTATCTCTATATAATAAATATATTCGCCCTTTATTAATAATAATTGTTTTTCTACTTTTAACAATTTCCTATTCTTTAAATTTAAGGGTCTTTATAAATTCTCATTGATTTTCTTTTTTAATATTCTTAATTAGATCAGAAGCTTTATACTTACTTATAATTTGTGCCTGAATACATCAAATTATCCACAATAGACATTACACTATTTTGATTATTTAACTCTTAGTGGATTTCACGCGAACTTGAGTCTAGAGTTAGAATTCGTAGATTTTCTGTTTTCGAAAGAATATCTTAACCCCCCTACGTAGAAAGCCGAGTATACTCGTCCAAACTACACGTCATTTTTGTATACTTTTTTAGACATCTACAGCCTCTCAAATTGAAGCTAAATAATATAGCTTTAATTTAGAAGATGTTAGAAATTTGCAGAAAATATTGTTGCATACTTACATTTGATCTAATCCATGTACAGGAAAATAAACTTCTGCGCAGGAGGGTTAACTATTGAAACACTAAAAAAAGCTATAGATTGTAAAGTCCGTAATTTTTTCTCGTACTTCGTATGTAAGACTGCTTGCATTTTACATATGAGGTTGCGAGGCTGGCATCATTTCTAAAGGAATACCTCTTAGTATTCATCACATGTTGACTTATGAATCTTGCGAGTCTGATCTGTGGAAATGTAATGAATATATCTATAAGGAATAATAATCAGATAAGCAATAGGATATCATTAGGGCAGGAGACAAGTTTTATAAAACTGTGTGTATTAAATATTAACAAAGAAAAAACATAATCTAGTAAAACTCGATTCTAATTAACTATTCGTTTCTTGCTATTTCAAATCATTCTTATTACTAATATCTGTTCCTATTCCTTATTTCATATCAAAGCCATAATATAATACATTATTATAACCAGTAATTTTTTTACCATTTTTAATAAGCTGTTTTACTTGTTACTTTGCTACACCCAGTATGTTCATGCTTCGTAACTTTACCTATATTCTGCAAGATTGTTTGGTACTGCCCGGAGTTGCCGCTGTTTCTGCTGCTAGAGAAGAGCTTTTTTGCGCGAAATTAAGAGGAAGAGAGCAATCCCTGTCTAATAAAAGGCTACAAAAAAAAGTCTTATATCTACCTGTCCACGTGCGCGCTCTCGCCTCCAGGGCTAATTAACTCACGCAGAAGCCGGAAGCTCGTTTTCTCTCTCATCCTGTACACACACGCACGCACACCACGGCTACGACCACGACTCATGTGCGCATAAAGTTCACGCCTAGTTAGCTGTCCTCGCACGATATACATATATATATATATATATATATATATATATATATATATATATATATATATATATATATATATATATATATATATATATATATATATATATATATATATATATATATATATATATATATATATATATATATATATATATATATATATATATATATATATATATATATATATATATATATATATATATATATATATATATATATATATATATATATATATATATATATATATATATATATATATATATATATATATATATATATACATATATATATATATATATATATATATATATATATATATATATATATATATATATATATATATATATATATATATATATATATATATATATATATATACATATACATATATATATATATATATATATATATATATATATATATATATATATATATATATATATATATATTTCCGCCCCCGAAAACTCGCCGAAACAAAACGTGCCGGAAACGAAATAAAACAACGCGGACAAAAAAAATCGCGGCGGCGCGCTGCTCGCCTGTGCAACCGAACCGTTTCGGGCTACTCAGCTCGCGTATACAAAACTCGCTCTGCGCGCTTCGCGTGGCTGCGCGAACATTTAATACAACGTGTATATGTATACAAGATGCATAGTATATATATATATATATATATATATATATATATATACTATGCATCTTGTATACATATACACGTTGTATTAAATGTTCGCGCAGCCACGCGAAGCGCGCAGAGCGAGTTTTGTATACGCGAGCTGAGTAGCCCGAAACGGTTCGGTTGCACAGGCGAGCAGCGCGCCGCCGCGATTTTTTTTGTCCGCGTTGTTTTATTTCGTTTCCGGCACGTTTTGTTTCGGCGAGTTTTCGGGGGCGGAAAAATTGCCGCTCGGAAACGTGCCGGCCGAGCTTTTAGCCTGCTGTACACGCTCGAATTAACTTCTGATGACGCGTTGGCCGTGGCACCGTGGAAACGCGCTTTTTCGCCGGCCAGAGAGTTTTCCCGGTGGTTTAGCTTGTTTTTTTTTCGTTTCATCGAATCCAATGCAGATCTACCGCGCTATACAGTGATGCGGAAGTGCGAAAGTTAGCGACGTCTAACTTTTAACCGTACCGCATCGAGCAACGATCGCGTCGTAATTATCCGACTCGGCAAGTTTAATGTAATCGGTAAGTTCATGGTTAGCTGCGTAGCGAGGGATCCGAAAAAGCTAATTAACCGTCGTCGAAATTGATATTATCCGCCGTAACCCGATATTACGAAGTTTGATCGCGGCGGCCGTCCGTTGGACCAGGACGGCCAGTATGCGTTATAGCAGTTCGCGCGACCACTAATGGATATGAATGCCGCGCGCAGGCCCAAGCTTTTAATGACTTTCGGTTAGAACCGCGCGTACGTTAGCGAATAAGCGAATACCTCACGCTGTATAACTCTCCATTCACTTTCCTTGCTGGCTCGCGAGCGCAAGCGCGGGGAGCTTAATTTTGCCTAGTTCGCGAACAGCTTCATGCGCGCGGCTCCATATAATATACGCAAAATCGTCGCTCTCCCTCTCTCTCTCTCGCTCTCTCTGCGTATATACCTACGCTCGAAGCGGCTTTCGATGCTCTTAGCTGAAATTGTAAATTTGCACCCTCCCTAAAATTTTCATCGTACAGGGGGGATATGCATGACGTCAAAGCCGTATAAGCAATAATTAAAGCTACCGAAACTATGATACGCTTATGGCAACTATTATGAGAGTAATTGTCAAAATAAGCTTTTTAACTACATAAATAGCATATATAATTATTTTGAAAATTATGTATTAATAGGTTGAGAGAATTTAAATCACGAGAATCGAATATTTATAAATCGTTAGTAGTATATATCGTGTATGGTCAGCCATATATAATAAAGTTCTGTAATAGGTTCAATAAAAGTAACTATTTTGTTAATCTTAGCGTGAAAGTGATACTTAAGTAAACTACGGAAACTCCAATATGCGTATGGTAATTTAAAGCGAAATAGCAACGAATTCGTTTCTACAATCACGTTTTTAGCTTCTTGAGTAGCAACTCTTTCGCCAAACCAGCGAAAGTATCTGCTGAAATAGCGAAAATATTCGCTGTTGAAATCAATCATTTCGCTATCTCTAAGCAGTTGCGAAAATCGCTACTACTGTTATATTTATCGCTATTACACCGTACTTTTTACTCCCTGTGAATTTGATCATGATTAATCCCAGATTAACCTTGATAAGCGTTTGATATCCTAGAATATCTTCTAATTAAGAAATTACATTACTTTAAACACACTTTTGTAATACATTTTATTTAATATCAGTACATTAAAACTCACAAGACATAGATATCTGTGGGTTCACGGAAAAACGACTTAAGTCCATTTTTTTTTTTTTTTTTTAAATGAGTTCTGAACGATTTTGGTATCCTAACAGTATATTTTTAGATAAAAATGCAAAAAATCGAGAAAGTGCAAAGATGAGTGACCATATCGAATATTTGTGAGTTTTCTTAACATTAGTTTAAATGGAAATTAAATATTTTAAACCTTAATATATATGAAAAGACTTTATCGATCTTCCCGAGGCAGGTTTAAACCTTAATATCTCAAAAACTTGAAAAGTTGTTTTTCCGAGAATCCACAGATATATTTCTTTCGATATTTCATCGTGATCAAAATTATTACAAACATTTTTGAAAATGAAGTGCTTCCTTCACTATACATCAAGGAACTGCAGACTAAATGGCAACGACTGCAGAATTCATGTGTGAGATACATTTGCGGTGTCAGGAAGGATGAATACACCACCCCCTACAGATTGGAACTGGACTGGCTGAATATTAAACAACGACGTACCTATTTCGCCGCGCTCTTACTTTATAAGATTATAAGAATTGGGCAACCCCTTTATCTTGATGCACTTTTTGATAAAAACCAGGCCAGAACCTCCAGTAGGGGTGTGACAATCAGAGGTATCTCAGTTCCAGGGTCGCGCACTGACGTAAGCATGTACTCTTTTAGAGCTCGCGGTTCACGTCTTTGGAATTCTATTCCCCGCAACATCAAGTACCTGCTATCACTGTGTAAATTCAAGTGGGCGATGCGCAGGTACATACGCTCACAAAGCAATTATCAAAATTGCATACTTTTATAAGCTATGGTGTAGTCCGTCTTTGTCTTTATTCTGTATGTACAAGTTTCTTAATAATTGACGCAATCTATACATTTCTGTGATATAGTACCTGACGAGCATATTTTCTTGAAAATGTGCAATCATGTGATATTTTACTAGCGTGTGCGTGTACTTATTACCGTGTGGGTGTTGGATCGTATGTGTGATTTGAGCGAATGTTACTATTGACTGTTTTATAAAAGTGACGAGATATGTATTTAACACGACGCATGTACTATAGCTGTGATAAAATGCATTTGACAAGCATGAACTGTACAAAACAAACCGTGATACTTGTGACATATTATGTGATATTTTGTAAAATTGACTGTACTATTTTGTTTAAAAAAAGAACAAATAAATGCATGTCAATCAATCAATCAATCAATCATCCATATCAGGTTTCTAAATTTTGTTGCAAACAATTGAAAAGTAATGTTAATAAAAAGCAGGGTAAAATCCTCCAACCTATCTAAACCTCTATTTTTCAGAATCATCAATCTCCCTTGCACCTGCACTCTGCACCCTAAATCATTGAAATTCCATCACACACGCGCGAATCAGATCGCCGCGCACACATCCACCGAACCCCGTACACATCTGCACTCGCGTCCATTCGAGGAAGTTTCCAAAGGGCCAGCCCACGGCCGCGGCGATAAATTCGCTGGGAAAAAAAAATTGCAATCCTCGCACGCCTGGACGTGCGTGAAAGCGTTTATTGACAAGAGTGTGACGGACGATCGCTTCCCGCGGGGAAAAGCAGATATATAGACTCCCCACCGCCGCGACGCTCCGCTCCTAATCGAGTTCGGATACACGGACTTCCAGCTCGTTCTGTCTCGCGAATTCGATTAAATCGCCGTCTCTCTATCTCTCTTTTTCCAGCGGCGAAGTTGGACGGAAATTAATCAGGATTGCGCGACGACGTTCTTGGATATGGCTTTGCCTCGCGCGAGCGTCGTTCGCACGGGGCAGAAGGAAGCGAGGGTAGGAGGGAGGGAGGGGAAAAAAAAAACAGTCGGTTTTACCCACCGAGGAACGACGGGGATGGTGAGGTCGGAGGAGTAATTAGTGCGCGTGGGAATAAGGAGTCGATGGAAAAGTGCGACTCGAGTTTGTGTGTGTGTATGTGGGTACTCGAGGAGAATAAGGCGAGAACGATTCGAATTCAGATAAAGGCTCATTAATCATGAGCTTTCAGGCGAAATTATCTTCAAATGTATTATCTTAATTGAATTACATATATGACGATGAAAATAATACCATTATCAGCTTGACGAAATTAACGGACTCTACGTCGAGTATTATAAATCTTGCAAAATAACGCGATTGTTATCGCTACAATATAAATGCTAAAATTAGATCATCTTTATCACCCAGTCACAGAGCGTCCTTATCTCGAAAAACATCCGACAAGCTATCAACTCGACGCTCAGCACAAGCATCCCGTTGATGTAATTAATATTAATAACCCATCGTCGGCAAGGCGCGAGGGCGCATAAAAGATATATACGACGCGCGCGGGCAACGAGGTGCACTGGCGCAAAATTCCAGCGCGCGCGCGCCGCCGCGGGGAAAAGTGGATCCGCGTCTTGCGAGGAGGACGCAAGTGAGTAATGAAGCTTGTTAAGTCGTTATGCAGGCCCAGCCCCGGCTGACTGTGCCTCTCTTACCCCCCCCCTCCCTGAATAATGCCCCATTATACACGGAGATGCGTAATGGGCCATTGTCGAAGTAATTTTCGCCGCCGCAGCTTTAATCACGTTGGTTCTGTGTAGATATACGTGCGCGCGTACGTAGCCCCAGAGTACACGCCCGCGTCAATAGCGTATATATTCACTACAAAAAGAAAATCTTATTTTAAGATTGACCGATCTTAAATTTGTTGCATCTTAAAATTTCAAATGCTTGAAAAACATAAAGATAATATTAATATTAAAATAAAAATAATTAATAATTAATATTAAAATAATTAATATTATTATTAAAATAATATTAATATTATTTTTATGTTTTTCAAGCATTTGAAATTTTAAGATGCAACAATTTTAAGATCGGTCAATCTTAAAATAAGATTTTCTTTTTGTATTGTATATATATATACATATTGTTCCGGCACAAAGCAGGATTCACGTGAGGACAAATTAATAATTCAATCACAGTTTAAACTTTCAAAATTATATTTATTTAAATGCCTAGCCGATATATTCCTGTGACGCATTTACGCTGAAAAGCCGATGATTTCCCTAATAGTCACACGATGTGAACCATACAAGAGTCTAAACTGCACTGCCTTGTTGTTGTCGAGAGCGCCAACGCTGGCTTTATTTTACGACCTTCTTTCGGGAAATGAACTTGAGACAAAAAAACACATATTCAACCTTTACGCGTAGCCGATTTCATTTGGTTCTCTTTTTTTCATAACACTGTAGTTAATACATTGCAACACTTCAGCACTGCATATTTATTTATTATCAATTTCACATTATTATATTCGCCGATAATTTTACTTTACAATAATTATCATTATTTCTGTCAGTAACACACATTCTGTCTATATATGTATATATATATATATATATATATATATATATATATATATATATATATATATATATATATATATATATATATATATATATATATATATATATACATGTGTGTCTGTATATCACAGTCTTTATCCCTAGTTTATACATATATATACATACATATATATATATATATATATATATATATATATATATATATATATATATATATATATATATATATATACGCACTATTTAGGGTGTACGCTTATTGTAGTTTTATAGTTGCGGTTTATCTCGGTAGACTGAGCTTTGGATACCGAGGGTATTTGGGAGAATTGCTTTGTAGTTGGAGAGAACGAACGGCTGACGATGCAAATTGAGTATTACTCGTTCTTTTATCGCGAGCCCCGTTCGCGTCATCGAGCTTTTGCCCCTTTTGTTCCCGTGCGCGCATCTGGACTGGCTTTTTGTACTTCCGTTGCTTGTGTCGGAGAGCAGCGATCTATTGAGTGGATCTTGAGCGAGCGGTTTTTTTGTGATTTGTCATTAGTTTGTCTTCAGAACAGATTTCTGGCAAAATAATTAATTGATGAATACTGTACTTTTGTCCAATGTTAAGAGATCAGGCTGCGATGATAGCTTTAAAATGATTTGGGATTTCGGTAGTGATGTGAATATAATTGATGGACTATAATGAATTTTTTATAAGAATTATTTCATTGAGGCGAGTTAACAACTGAAAACTCAAGATCTCTGGAAATTTATCAATAACTCTGAAGTCTTTATCCCTAGTTTATGACTTCAAAACTAAGATATACAATAATTTTGAGTGACTTTTGCACTTTTCATAAAATAATTGTAGAGTTTATATACAATATACATTTTCAAAAAAAATTTCTTTCAGCCTGATGATCCTCTTTCTAATTGAGATTCCTTTTCCTCTAGCTCATTTTTCCTACGTACTTTCTTATTTTCATATTCTTCTGTCCGATATTTTGCTTCGTGAGAAAAACATCTCTTTGTATCACTTTCATCTGGCTGAGGTCTACGTATGGCGCGGTTTCGCATTTTATCTCAAGTAGATTTAACTACTGTCTTTGTCACAACTCACCTTTCTCTCAGCTTTCTTGGGCTTATGTGTAACGAAGAGACCGGACGCGCACTAACGTGGTACGAGAAAAGGAAGAGGGCTGCAAAAACAAACCGGGAGTAGTACGCGGAAACGGTAACAAGTGCTTTATTGTGACTTTCTTGTCTTTATACTTTTTTGCTCCACCTTGGATTCTAGTTTCGTATTTAACCGCTGATGTTGGTTAAAATAATTAAAATAAAATGAAAAATAAATTGAAAATCATCCCACACTTCAAATTGTCTATGAAATAGGTTAAATGTACATCGGGAAACGTTGTCTTTGATAAAGCGCGTACACCCTTCCCCTGTCCAAAATAATTATTGGCATTAGTTCTGCTTCGTACCGCATTTATTTTGGCAAAGTACCTATTTGGTTGTTAGAAGATACTGTAAAAGTTATGTAACCATATAAGAAGAATTATGATAGTTGTATTAAGTAAGTGTTTTACATTGCTGCATGGAATTTATACATATTTTTAGACTATTCTTAGAGTAACAGTACAAAAACCTCTATAATATATTTTAAGCTGTAAACAAGTATTGATCTTCAATGTTTGACATTTATTTTTCATGCAATTTTATTTATTTCTTTATTTATTTATTTATTTATTTTTTAAAAATTTTTAACTTGTTTATGTATTTATTTGTTTTTTTTAAATTTTTTAATTTGTTTATTTATTTATTTGTTTTTTTAATAATTTTTTAACTTGTTTATTTATTTATTTGTCATTTTATTCATATTTTAATCGTTTATTTATTTATTTATTTTTTTATTCATTTGTTTATTTGTTTACTTATAAACAAGTATAGTTCTTTACATTGTAATGCTCACTTTTTAGAAGCAATACTTTTTTATCAACAGTGAGAGAATTGTTTTTACAATTCTGCAATTCAATAAAATCGATTTAATGTAAAATGGCTACCTAGTAGACGGAGCCACATCGCACGGGAAATCCAGCATCCGCAAGAATTTCATTACGAAAAAATGCGTCCTATACATAGTACATCGAAGATGTTTGCATTGCCCACCGCGCGGAGTTGCGTTCGACCCAGTATACTACCGCGGTTATTCCCCCCGATCCCGGCGCGTTATTAAAAGACAAAGGCAGCACGGCGCAAAAAGAATCCGACTCTTTCCCTGCCTTCGATTCTCGCGAGCCGTGACGGGGCAAAATCGCCAAGGGAATAAACAAACGTATACCCGAAGCTCCGTCCGTTTTATTACCCGAGCGCCGCTGCGGAAAAATTGCGCGAGCAGCTCTTGCACACGACACACACATATACATACATACATACAATACCTCGACACACACACGCACAGGTAAGTGTAAGAGTACAATGCGAGGGAGAGAGCAGCAGGAGCGAGACGTTAATTGGACGGAGGTCTCGGCGGACTCCCCGCGTAATTCCGTGTATATTATAAACGCAGCGCCTCAGTCGCTCGGTTGGCGGAGTCAAAGGAGCCCCAGCGCATTATGTAGTCCCCGATGTCCTCCCGCCACCCCGTTCCGGTTGGCTCGGCGCGCGAGTTTTCACTTGAATATTGCAAGCGAAGCCGCTTTAGCGGGAAGCGCCTGCGCGTGAATCGAACAGGCCACGCATAACGAAAGTAAATAACCGTACACGGAGAAGCAAACTCTCTCCGAGGCGGATTTCCTTATTAGTAATTTCTGCCGATCGCGGATAATACGCGCGAGGCCGTGGTATCGAAAGTTGCTAATGGCCGTGTTGCGGATGCTCCTCGCGCTGTTATTGATCCGGTGCACGGAAGGACTGATCAAAGAGTGGGCGATGCCTCGAATTGCGCGTTAATAGACAATGAAACGCGAAAGGAAATAATTACTCGAGTGATGGGCGTTGAATGTTGCATTGTTGTTTTGGTTATTAAGTTAATATTGGCCGATGGCGGTGGAAGCGTGGGTTTTATTAACGATGAGGCGATGATTGTCCGAATTGACGGTGTTGGTTTTAATAGCAATGTTATTGTTGAAATTGTAGTGTAATGAGGTGAAAAGAATTCTGTATTAAAAGAACCTTTTTTAATCGTGAAAGCAGAAAGAAAATTATTTAGGTTTTGCACATTAAGTAAAATGATTTTCTATAGTAGAGCATTTGTAATTGATCTCTTTGTGCATCAAAGTAGATAATGAAAAGAGGATTAAAATTGACAATATAGGCATAATATAGGTGATTAAGGAGGTTCGGGTGCTTTAAATTAAATTGTACTATATAATTAAAACTCATCAATATTGATATTTATGTAAGGTAGGTGCAGATAATGTGGCTACCTATAAGAGATGTCGCTCTATGAGTTATTCTAGGCTGCCATAACTCCTGTAGTATCTGTGTTGTATCAAAAGATGTTGAGATGCAACATGATCCCGCTTCTAGCGTCCTCTATTTACAAGATACCGTCATGTTTACGCGTGAAAGCATAAAAAGACTCATTTCTTAGAAGTGCATGCAGGTAAAGAAACCACTTTTGTCAGCGTGTCAAAAGCGAAGAAAAACATACGGTACGTGAAAGGTAACTTTTTTACGTACTTTAAGATACATGTATTAGTTTCTGCTATAAACTGCATTTTCGATGCAATGATTGCAACTTTCGTTAACGCTTATCGGTTGGTAAAGTGACCATACGAATGAGTTGCAAGGCAAAAGGTAATCGACGCAGTTACACATGGCGGTTGCTCCTTCCTAGACATAATAATTCCTAAAATATCGACACTAAGACGTACGTAACGAAACCATGTAGTTGAATAAAACAAGTTTCTGCTAGGCTTACCGACACTGTTGATAAAGTGGCAAATTTTTAACTGTTTAGAGAAAAGTTTCAGACAACAAGTCCCAACAGTTTCCGAAGCTCCAAAACAGTATTCATGTAATTTTAATGATTGAAGTTGTCACAGACACACACGTCTGCAACGCTTGCAGCGCGAGCATATGAGACGAGTCAGTCAGCGATAAGTGGAGCCGGACTACAATGCACTTGGCCTGCATCGTAGACGTTAGCTCCGTGGTGTGAGCACGAGACCCGCACACTGGGGACCTCGGTTCGAGTCCCGTCGTCTACTTTTTTCGCTGCCTACCTCGTCTCCCATTCATACGTAACAAAGTCTTACTTTGTTCCTTAAAAATATGTTTACAAATAGACCAAAAATATTTTTTAAAATAATTTATGGATGCTAAGAATAAGCTTATAGTTTAAACTAAGCTTATATAAACTTACGTAATATAATGTATTTTGAAAATTACGTATTAATAGGTTGGTATAATTTATATAACAAGAATAGTACGAGTATATTTATAAATTGTAAGTAGTATATTCGCGTATGGCCAGATATATCCAATAAAGTTCTAATAAAGGTCCAATAAAACCTATAAGTATTTTCTTTCCCTGAGAGTGGAAGTGATACAAGTATAAAAGACAAACGTAAAAGCAATGCGTTCACGAACATTTTGGCTTCAGTGACGATGGCACAAGTATACTACACCGGATGTTTCCCTTTGTGAGAATATGGCCTACGGCTTTACACTCGGCGAGGAACTACAAATCCCGGTTTCGTTGAAACACAGCTACTTCCAAATTCTCTCTCACTGACTTTTTCTCTTTGATACGCCTCTATTTATGCAGCTGAGCCGCAGTTGAGCTTCAAGAGCTTTCAAGGGAAAGAAGGACTCTACGATGAACCTCATCCCATCCCCTATTTGGTTGACGAGTAAAATCTCTATCATTGTAGAGAGCGCAAAAGGACTTTGAAAATATTCTAAAGCTCGTAGAATCGACTCGAATTGCACACTAGACCTTTCAATTTCAATTTCAGAAAAAATATGTTACATATACGGTTCAACATAAATTCGTAAAAGTATCGATAGCAGCGGTCATTTAGTTGTGAACAAATGTATTTGTTAATACATAATACCAAAAATAATACATATTCTAGAAAGTTTTATAACCTACCGAAAGGAATTTAATTTTATACCAAATAAAGTTTAGAAACTTTAGACTTGCGCTTTACAGAATGAGAAAATAATAAATATGTACTTTAAATTAATGTACTAATAGCTATTTCATAAAAAATTATTTTTCACAATAAATACAATAAAATTACAAATAAAAAATTAGCTATAAACCACGCGTATTAACATCTTACTTTCACTAACATAATACCATCAGGCATCCTTAGAAAACTTTGTGGTAAAAATTTTTATTTGACTTTAGTGTAAGCTCGATTAGTAAAACGGTAAACGAAATTAAACAAATGATAAAGAAATAGCACATACATAGCACGAGCACATAAAATGGTATATAAGCAAGACATATTGTCATATAGACATGACTCTTCCGAACGAAGTCTATCATTCGTATCTCTATATCAACCTATGTAACAAAACATTCCATCTACGTACATTATATTTGTTAAAGTAACTTATAAACTGGGTATCATTCTTTTCTAACAAACAAAAATTTTTATTTTTACATAGGTTAACAATCTCTTTTTATGACAATACATTCTCACACCCAACCAACGCAGCGGATAAAAGAGCCTCTCGACACGTCGCTCGAACAATCGTCTCAGAAGGCACAAAGAGCACCCACCCGCGCGCTCTTTCACAAAAAAAAGGCAGCATTCTTCCGAGGGTATAGACCAGCTGCCATACACACCCAAAAAAAGGCTCTCGACGACGCCTTCACGCATGTATAATACATTTATTTTCACGAGTGCGAACGGACAAAAAAGTCGTTACCTAATCTGGGCCGCGCGCAAAGGTCAAAGAGCGTCGGTCTTTGCCTTTATACGATCCTTTCGTATATAGGTATACGTCCGAGCAGCACCTTTTAGACTCCTTTCTATACATAGAACAGCGAGTGGGGGAGTCGGATAAGACCATCTTCGAAATCTGCGTGTATATAGCACACGGCCCGTGGCGATCGCCACGCGATTCGGCCATTTGTCGCAGCTCTCCTTTCCTTTCGTGCGTATACGCAAAGGCGTAAGTGCCACGAGATTTATCGCAGTCGCTTTTTCTCGGCCTTTTTGCTTGCGCTCGATGTATGTAATTTACGCTTCGCGGCTGAAAGCATATCGGAGGCGGATTTTCTCCCAATTTTTTTTGTTTGGGTTTCTTGCTCTTTCTGCACTGTGTTTACAAGGACGTTGCTATCGAGGTTGTTATTTATTAAGTTATGTACGGGGTGAAAGCGCCCTCGTCGGGGGTTCATGCGCTGCTGTGGTGGAGTATTAGTGGCAGTGGAGAGAACGAATGGATGTCTTGGATGAGGAGTTAGATAAGAGAAATCTTGCGGGCGATGCAATCGCAGCTGAACGTATAATTAGCCCTTTTTAGCTGATTAATGTGATGGATTAGTGGAAATGTACAATTAAGGAATTGTGATTATGCGTTTATGGTCGTGTAATCTAAGCAGGAACTATTTCTTATGCGATTAAGAGGTACTAATTCTTTTGATAAACAAATATTTACGTAAACTGCAAAATCTATGCCAACGGTAGCATAGGCAGCAAAATTTGGGAAATTATGGCTTTATTTTATTAACTCGGCTGAGCAAGCTTGCGTGCAGTCATAAATTCCCTGCTTTACGAGGCTTCGTCGCTTATCTTCCCTCGAATTCAGCAGCTTTGACAACACGACGACGCTTATCGAATATTCCATGATATGCGTCATCAACTGAAAAAGGGAGGGTAAGCTCGTGGAATGGCAAATCACGGAAATACGCATCAACGATATGTATATAACGTGCGCGTTTAAAATGTTCAATGGCTGATGTACATGCGACGTGAAGAAAAAAGTAAACAACGCCGGAGTTTTCGAGCGGTGATTCAAGTCGAGTATGTCCTTTTGGAACACTATTCACTTGAAAGTATTTTAATGAATTAAACATTCGCAAAGTTTCCCAACGCGTTTAAAATAAAGAATATACACCACTTTTGAAAATTTATCTTGGAATTTGAAGTTATTTCAAGCGTGATACACATTATCAATTCACCGTAATTGATAATTTAAGCAGATTTTAACTAAAATTTCAATTAATTACTGGCGCATTTTCATAAATGTTCATACACGTTGAAAAGTAAATTCAAGTACTTGAATATAAAGTTACGTACAATTTTTTACTTCCTAAACACTGTAAATTAACGCGCATACACGGTAATACAAAATTTTAAAAATTATAACTAAATTTTCAGTTTCATGCGAATAAATTATAATTTCTTTTTTAATGAACAATGTGGCAAAATGTTTTAGTTACTTAAATAAAGAAAATTAATTCATAAACTATAGTTAAAAATTCAATAAATATTTAGCGAACAAGTATTTTAAAATTAACGTTTAAAATCTTAAAATGACAAAATCTCCATATTTGTCTAGATCACTCCAAAGAACATGCACAGCTCTTGACGCGAGAGGACACTCAGCCATCGCTACCATCCACGTTTTCAATCACCCGCGAAAAAAGCACGCCGCTCCACGCCAGTTTGCATTACTCTGGCTATCGAGCAGCCGATGCATCAACCCTCGGAAAAATCCGCCCCGCTACCTCCTCACTCTCTCTCTCTCTCTCTCTTTTCAATTCGCTCTCGCACCCCCGCCTAGAAATGGACGTTCCCTCAGCGCGTCGTTGAGAAATCGAATTCACTTATGCCCTCTCTCTCTCTCTCTCTCTGTCTCTTCCTCAGAATCGTTACACGCGATTTCGCCTCTTACGCGTACGATACACACCCCCCTGAATACATCCGCACCGATCGATCGATAAAGAGAGAGAGAGTCCTTTGTCCGTTGCGGGCCGATCCATATTTCAGACAGGGGGCGCATTGAATCTCGCGGTTTTATATAAAGGGATACGTATTGGGGATTGCCATCCAGGCGCGTCTTTCTTTTTGCGGCGATGTTCGCGTGCATGCAACATAGGAGGAGCGTTCTCTCTTTGCGCGCGCTTTACGTAAAGTTCGATTAAACCGAAACTCTTCGTCTTGCGGCTCGGCGCAGCTCTAGGGGCATTGTGTAATGTGAATAAAACGCGCCGCGAAGCAAAACTCGTCCGCCGGTCTCGCCGCCCTCCTTCTCCTCCCTCCTTCCTTTCCTCTCTTATCGGTAACCCCGAAGAGAGTAGGCAATAAAGTATACGAGTGGATCTGAAACCCCCTAGTTATTTTTAGATTATAAAAGAACGGCTGTTACTATCAGTCATCTTTATCTTTCTTTCTCTCTCGTATACGCTCTTCGGTGATGGGAGTAATCTATCTGATGACGATGTACACTTGAATGGCAACTTTTCTGTTTAATGTGTTTTTTTTTAGAACCGTATAGCTTTTCTAACTACCGAAAGTTCAATCTTCTCTCATTCACTTAAATAGAGTATATCATTTCTTGACAATACGTATTGATTTTTTTGTATTTTATTGAAGCTCTACGTTTTATTTTATACATTTTAAACTGCTAGTATAAAGGACTCTATTGTATCGAGTTTATCAAATATGAATATTAACAAAATTTAATCTGAGGAAGTAAAGGGAAACTGTAAAAAAGGGTGTCAAATCCAATAAAATAAGTGAAAAAATCAAGATTTCATCCGACATTCAGTAGTAAAAATTAAGAGAATTATTTTTTTTTATGTTTTTCACTGTATACTGAAGGCAGTTTTTATTGACATGCTTAAGATTTTATAAAATATTCTTTATGTTTTACCTGGGACCGGCATCGGACATCCATTGGCATCCTACATTGCGTGGTCTCAGCAGGCCACTTAGGGATGAAAGACTACTTACAGCGTACACTTACGGGTAGAGAGTTATAAAGACCTCATCAAAGCAGCTATTCAAGACCTTTTTACTAAGCTCTACAAGTGTTAAAAGCTCCACCACTACTTAAAAGCAAATGCAAGCTTAGCTATCCTCAGCTATCTCGTTAAAAATAATATAAAACACATCCAAAATTCCCTCTTCTACGTAAAAAGTCGCAGCAACAAACACCTAACTCCCAGACACGCTTCCACGAGTCAACCCCTCGTCGATATCCTGGATTGTTTACGCGAATGTATACCCCTCGCGAGCGAGCCTTTGAACTTTCACCGCGCCCTTGCAACTGCACTTAGGGGAGAACGGGGTAATACCGGTCACTTGTCAATTCCGGTCATCTTTATATTTAATAATTTAAACATTTGTACATAATAATTCCAATAGTATATCATACGGAACATAACATGCTATCAATCTAATGTTCAAACAGCATTCTGTTCTGGTTTATTAGTTAATTATGCGCAAATAATGTTTAGGCGTTCATTTCTTATAAGAAATCTGATCTATAAGCTTTTACGCATACTATTTAAACTTTATTCAGTTTCTTCATGCTACTTTACTAAATTGAACATTCTAACAAAATGAATCAGTAAAGAAGAAATCAAATAAATTGTTTGATTTTCTTATAATTTTTATTTAAATCATTAAGCAGAATTGAGGTAATCCCGGTCACCATGTTATTCATATGGACGCTCTCAAACATGAGGTTAGTAAAGCGTTGTTTTGCGCTCTCTGATAGTTCATCTTTGCTTAAGTGTTTCTTGTTTAACAGTGTCTTTTGGACTACATATTTCATTGTTAAACTACAATTAATAGTGTGATTGGTCATATCGAGGCTCACATAATTAATTAAAAAAACGTTTTATCTATATAAGTAATGTTTTAATAGTGACTGCGATTGCACGAAGGCTGACCGGTATTACCTCATGCTTCAGGGCAATTCCAGCCAAATCTATTGTTTTAATTTGGTTTTATATCTTTGATACGTTTTAATTATAAACGAAACTGATTAGAAATATTTAAAGTAAATAACTTTAACTTTATCCTAATCATTTACACTTTATGAAAAACTATTTCAGAACGTGAATAATATGCATTCTTGCTTAGGTGATCGGCAATACCCCATCCTCCCCTAATTGCGCGACAATCGAAGCCGCCGCTGGCGCACAATAAAGTTGGCTCGTTGGCTTGGCGAGAGTAAGTTGGCGAGCGCGTAAAGCGTTAGCGGGAGATTGGCCGATCGAATGCGGGGGAGCGAGCGCGAACTGGCGTTATAAAGAGCGACCGCCGCCCCCGACGCTCGCAGCTCGTTACGAGATTTTCAGCGCCCGCGCTCGCTTGATTGTCTTTCCGCGAGCCGCCTCGGCGATTTATGTACGCGCTGCACGAGTGCACTTTGACGAGCGAGCAAAGTTGCCGGCGGAGGGGAGGGGGAGTCAAGGGGGTATAGCTACTTGGATTTATTAGGAAAGCGGATCGGAGTTTTTCGCGCATGCGGCCGTCTTTATAAGGCGAGGGGCTTTTATGGGTGGAAGCTTGGTTTCGCTGATGAGACGCGCGTATGTGGTTTTTCGCGAAAAGAATCTGCTTGGAAATATATTAATTTGTAAGCTGGTTAGAAAAGGTGACATTTAGATAAACAAAATGTTTTAGCCGAATTTAAGTTTTCAGCAGTGATGCAAGATTTGATTTGGATACAAAAATTTGATTTGCGAAATGACACCTTTTATAAGCGGTTTCCAAGTTGATACATGTTTATTCGGAGGCGACGATATGTTTGACACTTTTTTGTAGGAAAATATTTTCCTTTCATTTCTTTTTTAATCTAAGAAAATTATATGTTTTCATACACGGTTAATCTGTTGCAGTGAAAATCATTCATTCTAGGGTGAAATCTCACTCCATTACCGTGAGATTACACTCTGAAATAAGTGTTTTTTACTCTAAGAGATCAGCGTGTAAATCCTGGAACGATGGACGATTAAATTATCATACTGCAATCCACCTCGAATATTTAATTTCGTAAACATGACAGCGCTGCATTATCTTTCCACGCCGGTAAACGATTAAATCAATGAAGAAACTCAGCAGTAAAGAAAGAAAAAGAAAAGACCTCAACGGAATTCGATCGCTCGTTAACGTCGATTCGAGGAGACGTTCGCGATTCCCGAGCGCCAGGCCGCGCAACGATGAATCTTTAGAAAGAAATCGCTGAGACGCAAAGCGCGGCTGAGCTTTTATGAATTCTCCTCACTGTGCGCACTTGTGGCTTCATTTTCGAAGAATACTATGTCCAAGTTGTTATTCGTGCAGGATATTATTCCTTCAAAGCAATTGTTAAGTGTTGATGAACCTTTGATTATACGGTGCATTTGTGAATAATGTTCGAGTATATGGAGCGAATATTATTAATTTAATAAAATTAACGTCTTCTCTCTTTCACGTATTTTATGAATAAGGTTATTCTATGCAATTTGCAGCGTCGTTAAAAAATAATCCCTTAGATTGAAAAAGCTAATCTCCCTTAAATCTTGGGTACTTCGAGAAAAATACAGTCAAAGTTAAATTTTATGCTTATTAAATCTCTACTATATATTAGTCTCCTCGTATTTTAATCCTCCTACTTTTAATGTAATGTATGCATCTACGCTACCCATTTCTTTTAATTAATATTAAACGCACCTATTCGCTTTTCTACAAGATGAAAGAAATTATTCATTTTTATGTTGTTCATTAAGAATATATTTGTGCAAAAAACCGTTCTTGAAACACAAACATCCATAGGTACCGAACAAAAAAACATCCATACCAACGAAAGACCTACCATTCCAATTATCCGCTACACGCGGAAGGAAGCAAACGAGACGGCTGGTGGAGGAGTCGTTGTGCCGCGCGCGAAGCAGCAGTGACGCAAGAAACAAAAGAGAAGAGAGATAGAGAGAGCTACAAACTAATGAGAGAAGAGCGGCTCTCGACGCCAGGGCCATTGTCTGCCATTGTGGCTACTTATTGTCGGCGCAGAGGAGGAGACGACGCGCGCGGGAGGAAAAAATAATGGTCGGGGAGAGAGAACGAGAAAAAGAAAAGGTGCGAGCGTCGTTATCGGGGCGTAATTATCGCGCGCGCGAGCTAGCAAGCAAGCTCCTACGTCAAATGTTGCTTACGCTTATACCGAGGCGAGAGTGGGAAAAGGGAACATTGCTGTTGCTGCTGCTAGTGTTGCTCGCGTTTCTTTAGCAGACCCAGGAGGAAATTAATTTTAGCCTCCATTAGGCTAATAACGGTTTTATGAGTTTTGAGTTCTATGATATCGATTAAACGCAGGTGTGTACAAATTTATTGAGAGTTGAATAAAGGTCATGTAGAGCAAGAAATGTTACGGAGGTTCTATCATCTTATTAACCTTAAAATATAAAGATTTTTTACTATCATTGGTTCAGTCATAATGATATGAAAGTAAATATATTATAAATCAAGGGTTTATCGCGTGACTAAGAACATTTTTTTCATCAATCTTCCGCTTTTGTAAAATCAGATATCGTTAACTAGAGACAGAGTTGACAAGATAGAGTAATGCTTAATTTTTCATTCGTTTTTGATTTTGAAGGTTTCGTTCTATTCCTTGAACAACTTTGCAAAACAATCAAAATCTGAATTACATTCAATTATTTATAAGCATGTACATGTGTAAGTAAAATGTCACTATTTTTAACAAGTTTAAAATAAAAAATAAGAATTTTAAAGAAAAGATTGTACCAGATGTTCTTAACGTCCAGTGCACAAACTAATTTTATTTCAAATAAACCTTATTGTTATTATCCTCAATAACTTTAATGATATTTGTTATGAGATGTTGTAAATATTATTTTGTTATAATTAAACATACAAACATTTTATTTTTCATCTAGTAGCCATCTTAAATCACGTTATTTTACTTGAGTGAAAAGAGTGTATTATCCAGTATCAAACACTTAATTTTGAACAAAAAAGTTAAATATGAGAATCAAATAGATTTTTTGTACGTTATTAATATTGCAAATCCAGCTGAAATTCTTTAAGATGTCATTAGATATAAAGAAAAGAAAAGATAAAAAATGTACGACATGATTATCTCCCAGCTCGTTCTGCTATCCTCATTAAAATACGAAAGCTCCGTTACAAGGATGACAAAAGTCAAACTTTTCATTGAAACAAGTCCTTCAAACTGACGGCTATACTGTCGCTACATTAATTTTGAAAAAAGAGAAGATCAAAAGGGCGTGAAGAGCAACTGCAGGAACTCTCATCAAGTGCATAAAACTTGAATTCCAACAAGTGAGAAAAGCCTAAATATTCTGATAGCCCTCCTACCTTTCCGTTCTGCATAGAAAGACTGGAAAAGTTCTTGCTGTGCGCAAGTCCTCTTTGATAATTCATTCCTCGTGACTGTGCTTCTTACGCTAGTGGTCCTGGATAATAGAGTTCTTTATTTTGTTCTTCGCAGATGGCGAGAGCAAAAAAGAACGAAAGAGAGAGAGAGAGGGATAGAGATAGTGAGATTCTGCTTCTTCTGAGAAATATCTCAGCGCAAATCGAACTCAGCTTTTGCGGCTAACCGATAGACTCTCGATCTATTATTCATTCGCATCGCTATCAATCTAAAAGTTTGAGGCTTCCCGACGCGGCTCTCGATTTCTAAAAAAGAGCGAGAGATTTCATCCCGGAACTTATATGCATTAGCTGATAAATCATTCAGCTGTGCTTCAATTTTGACCTCAAAGTATTGAAGAAATTAATTTTTGCTTTTTCAACGAAGGAATGAATATCAAGTTAAAATATATTTATATGCGTCAATTTACATATAATTCCTGAGTCATTATTACAAGTTAAGCGGCTGAATGGGAACTCTAGTGCCTTTACTTCGTTTAATGTGCATATGTACATAGTTTGGAATATGTGTCGAAATTGCTGCCAGACGAACCGCAAAATTTCAGGGACAATTGTCGTGGATGGTTAGTAGTCCACTAAACAATGTATACAGAATGAGGGAACGCTCATAAAGTTAATCACGTGTTGACCTACAATAATGGAATTTTCAATAAATAAAACACTCGTTATCGTTGGCACTTCATAATATCTAAAGCATCATTTATTTAGTTTATAGCACACTAACCTCAAAATGCCAACTTTATTGTCGATTTTGAGGTTGTTGTGCTATAAAATATCGTATGAGACTGTTGTGGGAGGTGTTTTTCTACCTTGCTCGATTTTCTCACTCGCTTCGCTCGTGCGAAAACCCTCGAGCAAGGTAGAAAACCATCTCCCACAACAGTGTCATAATATACTATTAATCACGCGGGGATGCATACTTAACCATTACAATGTAAAAAGAAATGTTTTGTCAGTTATGTGGTCATATAAAAATTATAAAGTAAATCTTTGTAAATAACAGGATATATGTATGGGTATATATTGCACAATAAAGGAAATAAACGTTTTAAAATAAAAAATTATTTCTTAATATATTTGTATAGGTAAACGTAAATCCTACATTATATGTATATTATATACTTATTTTCTTTTTAGATTTTGATTATTTTTAATAAAATATAATAGAAAAACGTATTTTGCCATAAAATATTATTTTTAATGCCTGTATATTAAGTAAATTAATTGTTTATTTAATGAAATATATTCAAATTTATATAAAACATATTTTGTATAATGATGTAGCATTTATTTTACCTTTCAATATATTAACAATTAATTTTTAATAATTTAAAGAAACTCATAATTTAACAAAAATATCCAAGTATATCAAAGTATCATCAACCCGATAAAAGTTTGAGATCCTTCGTGTACTATATCGTTTACCCAATGCACGAAAAAACCATAGCACAAAAGTTTTCGCATTACAAAATAAAAACAGTCAAAATAGGATAAGAAACGAGTCCCAAATCTCCATAATATGGACGGAGTGAGCTGATTGCTTAAATATTTATTAGGTATAGCGAAACGGAGAGTAGCAGCAGCAGCAGTCGCAGCCTATATGTATGCTCAAGGACATTGACGAAATGTATTCCGAAATGTTTGGGATTTTTATTGAGAGAGAGAAAAGAAAGAAATCCGCGAGATGAGCCGCTTTACGTGCGCGCGCGCGTGACTACGGCCTTCCTTCCAATAAAGTGCGGACGCGCTCGCGCACCTCAATGTAGCTACATAGCTATACATGCTACATCGAGATGGATACACGTATATGCATGTACGCGGGAACTGGTGCGAGGGGAACGGGCTCGCTTCCTCTCTCTCTCTCTCTCTCTCTCTCTCTCTCTCTCTCTCTCTCTCTCTCTTTCTCTCTCTGTCTCTTGCAGTCCTGCGCTCCCACTTCCTTCCCTCTCAATATATGCACGGAGGAATTCCGGCAATTCCATCCTCGCATAAGAGAGAGCGACCCTTTTCCCGTCCTTTATTTCGTTCGTTTTCTTAACGCCGTAAAATTTATATTCCTTACGTACGGCTGGAAGTGTTGTTCAAGCGTATTTTATCTCTCGAATCTGTCTACATTTTTTTGCTTATCTTTAGTGTTGAAAAATGAGAATTTTTGGACAATGTTCATTTTGATCTTATAGCAATTTCTTGATTATTATTAATACTAGCAACAGTACCTCGATCGCTGACGTTCCCTCGGTTAATTTTAAATATCCATCCATCCATCAATCCACCCAGCCCACAGCGAGACTATCAAGGGGTACGACGAATCTGAAACTTTTGGACGGTTTGAGTTTAATATAATAAAAACTTAAGGTATTTGTTATTGGTTACAAGTCTCAAAATGATTTGTAATTTTGGAAGTGATTAATTGAAAAAATTGAAGAAATTTATAGACAATATTATTATAATTATTTATTAAAAATGTACTAAATAGCACTACAAAAGTAAAAATAAATTTAATTTTTAATTTTTCGAGTGGAAAATGGTGCCACCAGAACTGCATTGCTGAACCAACATTTTTGTAAAGTTGCTTTGATGTGAGACTCTTAGCATCTACAATTTTTATTTCATTTACTTGGTAAATTCACAGATTATTCTTTAATAGATTATTTAGAGAAACACGTGGGCTTTAAAAAAATATTGATTTTTGTAAAAATGATGAACAATGCACCTAAGACAATTATTTTCATTAGTTGCATTAGAAGCTTGCATTAGAAGTATAAGGAAGCGATAAGTATACGAGTATTGCAAATATACGAGAGCTAAGGAGGCGCCTCTGTTTCCATTTATATTTTCCCTACCTGTGCACGATATGTATTCGTCTAAGCCACAATAAAGATGCGATAGCATGTATTTAGTGGGCTTACTATTTAAACAAATTTGAGGAATTTGAATATAAAAGGGGTTTAATTTGTCTAAGCTTTCCCAACTATGGGCTATTATCCAAGTGGTTCCCCGGGATATTTAGAGGAGTCCAAAAATATTTTGGCTCAAATTTTTGTCTCGTTCACCCAACGATCAGGAATACTTTTTTTTAGCAGTATGTATACCCAAGATATATGACGAATATTCACACATTTTGAATGTACATGTGCCATCTAAGATTTATTTTGATTAGATTGTCTAAAGAAGTGACCACAAAACTATAAGAATATCACCTGTCCCAATATTCTCTAAAAAAGCCGTAACACAAAAAACAAGACTGGAAATATGGCCAAACAGTCTTCAAACAGTGCATAACGGGTCAAGCTAATCTTGCAGTAACAATTGCCATCCAAACCCAAAACAATTAAACTTCGCTACTTAATACTCAAAAAGTTACCCAAGCACAAGCCTCCATCCCACAATAAGACGAAGTCTTAGAAAGCAAAGTCTCAGATTGCCAAGCGCAGCCCAACTCTCCGAGATACATCCGAGCCGTCGACTACACGCCGCACCTGCAGCAGCAATCCAGGCATCCCCGTGAGCTCGGCCTCGTCGAGCAATCCGAAGACATAGAGAGAGGGGGGGCATATTTACTCGCGGAGTCAATTTACCCATTCCGGCACACCGGCAGGCTGCCTGCCTCCGATGACGGCGTCTACGCCGACTATACGTATACGCTCGCGCAGCGTCTGCATCCGGGTATATATTTGATCAGCATGAACGAGTCCGGGAGGCGGCTGTCTCGCGCACTTGCCCAAGCTTGCTTCGGGCGGGGGTGGGGGTAAATAAGTCACAATTAGGGTGGCGCGTAGGCCCGTGCGCGGGGATAGCAGTCGGGCTGCTGCTGCCGCTGTTTACTCGAGGAGTCAATGTACCCGACTCCGAAGCTCGGAGGATATAGAGCGCGCATCCGAGTGTGTATTTGATCGCGACGGAGGATATTCCGGCTGTCTCGCGCACTTACTGTCGCGCCTACCGGCTATACACGCGTTGGGGTAAATAAGTCACAATTAGGGTATGGGCCTGTGAGCGAGAGAGGAGGAGATAGGTCACGATGGGCTGTTTGGTGTTTGGGCGAGGTCGGCGCGTCTTGATGAATGAAAGAGATTGGGGCGAGAGAGCAGGGTTAAGGATGTTAATCTTTGGTGGATTTTATTGTCAAAGTTGGAGGGGACTTGTGAAGATATATAGTTGTAGATTTGCTGGAAAATTGAATTATATTTTTATTTAGAGAATTGCAGGCTTGGGTGAAGTGTTGTGGAGAGGTGCATACAGTAATGTCTTAAACTTACATCAATCGCTCCAAAATGGGTTGTCGGAGTTCTGTATGAAAAATAAGGTAAACATACCAATGATCGGACACGTCCCAATGATCGGACAATATTAAAAATAAGTGTTTATTAGATACATGAAATAATTCATAATCACCCCAGGTATATATACTAATGATCGATTAAATGATTTTTATAGTTAAAATATGCAGAACTAAAAGAACATGCGTCCGATTATTGGGCTTAAGCATCCGAGTATTGGTACGTTTACCTTAGTAGTAATATCAACAGATCGCTCAATACAAAATAATCGATTATGGTTCAATCCAGTGTATGTCCATATCAAGAATTGAGAAAAACGATTGCATCTATTAGTAAAACTAGATATAAAGATTTGATCGTATGGTCGCTATATTGTATTATTATTATTATAACGGCCAGCCATTAATGGCTCGCAGTGATAGTGCTTAAATGACCGCAGATATTATACTCCTATATCCGCTGTGATCATTTCGCATCATCACCGTAGCTGCCGTTACTGCGGTTAATAGGACTATGTAGTCCATAGCCTTGTTCACACAATCACGCCATTTCTCCCTATTCTTTGCAAGGTCATCCAGTCCCCCTTATAACATCCTACATATTAACGAAGATTATTCAACTCAAATAAAGTCACTTAAAAATCTTAAAAAGATTAATAAAGTATTATAAGTTAACACGAATTTTAAACTATATCATAATTGTTAATACCTATCAAGTGATTTTATAATATGCGTTGTAAAGTTTTTAAGCTCTTAATTTTATATTATGTTTATATTTTTTATTATTATTATTTTCTTTTATGCGAGTACTATTATTAGTTTAAGGGAGTACTAACGGTACTCCGTGAGGTAAATGCGTGTTTGGTCGTTTTTGACTTCCATGGTAGGCCAAATTGTGTGCGTAAATGGTTGAGTGAGCGTGCAAAATTTTATTAGTTTGCTTATATTAGATCTCCAAATTGGTGAATCAACATTTTGATTTTTGCATTATATTTATGGGATATTAAATATATATTTCTCAAAGTTTCGTCGAAATCAAAACAGCAGTTTTAATGAATTTCATAATTGCAATTGTCGGAAACGTAAGTTCTCATAAGGCTACGTGTTAAAAACGTAAAAAACGTAAATATAAAATTCTTAATATCTTTTTTCTGAGTTGGTATAGCTTTCTAATAATTTATGAGTAAGTTTGAGGTCAAAACGTACTAGTATACAGAGTTTCAGTTTTTCCTGAACACTAATTCGAAACCGATAGTACTCCCTTAAACCAGGTCTGAGTAAAAATAATTCTCCCCAACTGTACGTGATGCGGTGTTATATATGCATATAATTATGAATACATAATATATACCATCAATACTGAATAAATTAAAATTGAAATAATAGTTTCAATTATAAAAAGTATTTTATTCCGACAGGTTCCAACGCCGAAGTTTTATTCTCCAGCGTACTTAAACTGTCAATAAGATTCGACTTCCCTCCTAATACGTACGGGCGAAAAAGTTTCCCGTTCAATATCGACATATATAGCGACTAAACGACTCGGACAAGAAATGCCCAGCTTAAGGAAGCAATGAAACCACGGGACAAAGCCTCTCGCCGGTCAATCGAGTATCGATTGCGCTCGATCCTCCACCCGGTGATTCGAATTAATAAACGCTGAGTGTCTTTTCCGCAACCGCAGCCGAAAATATTCCTCCGATCCAGGGCACGGCACGGCGTCGAGCGAAAAATGTAAAAAAAAAAGAAGAAGCGCTTCCGGACGGACCTTTCGCCGAGCCACGAAACGCGAAAGATAATTGTCGAAAGAGAGGGAGAGACACGAAGGCTGCGCCGGGCGATACTTCCAGTCCATTTGGTCGATTGGCTATCCGCCGACGACGCCCGCCAGGCCACACGACACGACCGCAAGCCTATCGACGCGAGCGTCATCGAGGGGTATAGACCGTAGACGGTCTTGATGTACACGGGCGGAACTGTGCGGTCTGTTCGATCTGGACTGACGAGCCCGGGTGAGGTAGGCTTGTGTGCATATTGAACTTTGCACTGGGGATTATCTCGAGATCGAGTGAAGATTTGTGCGACAGAATTGTCTGGATGTTGATTTTGTGTAAGTTTATCATTTCTGTTACACTTGCTTGAATTTTTATCTAATCAAGTGGTAGGTATGCGGCGTAGCGTGACTTCACTCATGATAATTGTATAAAGGATTTTAGATATATAAATGTTTTTAAAAATAACGAATTGTTATAATATACTTTATACTTAATACTAAAATTAACATCGACATTTTTTTTACTTGATGACTTGGTTTCTATCTAAAGAGGTTACAAAAAAATTGAAAATTATTCGCTAATCAACGCCAAAGGGGATAAAAAAGGGAAAAACATATAAAGGAACAAAGTATTTTCTAAAGATTTTGAAGAGTCTCCTGTATGTCAAAAAAATATGTTGCAACTTAATAAAGTTATGAATTAGGAAGTTTTGCTTCCTCATAGAGGAAGCTTTGTGATGGTAAAAAAAGTGTTAGATTCATTTTGCTTTTAAAAAGAGTATAAAATTACTTATAAACGGTGATATTTCTGTTTATTTTATAACTATTCCATTGATATTTTGAAATATTGATTGAAAAGGTATTTGAAGATTAATGAAATAATGTATATCAGTATTTTTTATGTTTTATTTCTTATAAATCTGGGTAAAAATAATACTTATGAACGATTTAATTACACGCTAAACCCATTTGAGTGAAATAAATCACTCTAATTAGAGTGGATTTTTAACTCTAAAAATTAAATGGAAATGTTTCACTTTTAAGTAGAGTGAAATATCACTCTACTTTAGCGTACTTTCTTTCTGCATGGACATCGATGAAAGACTAACGTTTTTAAATGAAGATTCAAAATTAAAAAGAAATTTTAAGATTTATCTAATTGTTTTTATTTTATAACAATATTACGATTTTTGAATTTTAGTTTTTCAAGTTTTTGGATATGTTAGAAATATTATAATAAATTTACTGCAATTACATTTAAATGAGCATAAAATTACCAATATTTTAAAACCGCAAATTTTGAATCGACACTATCTTTTCTTTTATAATAAACGCAAACGTCATATTTAGTTTAAACGGTTATATCTCGGAAATGTATGATGTAGCAAAACAGCAGCATTATATCTAAAACTTTCAGAATAGGTAACTTTTTCCTATCACTGAACTGATTTCTGTTTTTAGACCTTGAGGTTCTTTAATTTTCAAGATATTTAAGTTTATATACATTTTTTTTCTAATTTTCATATTATTATGAAATTTGAAAATAAAAAGAATTTTAAAAATTAAAAGAACAAGTAAATTTAAATCATAATGAAAAAAGAACGGAAAGCTTCCTCTTTAAGAAAGGAAATTTTTAATAATTATAAACCCAATGCGTCTACAACAGTACCTCTAAGGAGACGTGGAAAAATTTAATTTAAACTAAATGTGTACTTTTAATAAAAAATTATCTTTTGATAAACCATCAATGATAAATCAGTACACATTTTTGAGATTCTAATTAAAAAGAGATATAGCAATTTAAAATAATTTATTAGTACAAAAAATTGTATATTAGAGCAATTAATTTATTTTGAGCAAGCTAAGTGCCAATGAAAATATTTTTCAGAGTTAATAATTCCAATATAATTAGCGTTAAACAAAACATGCTTTCATAATCTTTTTTTTCGGCACTAAATAGGTCAAATATTTTTTACCTAGAAAATACTGAATTATGTTTGTATCGTTTTATGTACCTATATATGGGTAATCTTTACAAGTTATATAAATGTTAATACTTTATATGGCCTAAACGATATTATCAAACTAGTAACAAGGAGAACTGCACTTATGCAAGCATCTACATAGGAAAATATGCATTTTAACTTAAACAGCTCTCCGAAATTTTTTGTGCACTTAACTCTATGACATAAAGATGACCCCTTTTACATGGACTACCATATTTGGTTAGCACTTGCGGCTTCGACGCTGGAAAATATGATGGGATAAAGCACGTCAAAGAAGCTGCACAAGCCTTATGTCAACAATCCTTTTTTTGATTTTTCTTTTCAGAGGGCGAACCTTTGCTAGGCGGCACAGCAAATTGGACATAAAATATATTGGGACTTGAGGTTTGTTTAATTATCCTTCTATTTTTACTTTAAATGTGAGTGTTGCGATTATATTTTATAGTATTTACTAAATTTCATAATTTTTATCTGGAACGAGACTTTTAATTTGGAATAAAGAAATTGATTTTTTAAAACGAGTGTTTATATTGTGTATGTGTTTATGCATACTTCTTCGATATTCTCTGTCGCGCTTCGAGTGTTTCTTTTTGTGTGTGCATCTTCGATATGCTCTCTTGAACTTTGATAGGGGATCTTCTGGACTACTTGACTGCTGCTGAGGTTCAAGCGTGAGGCAACATCATTGTGTGAGCATCTTTGATATTGTCTCTTGCACTTCCATAGAGGATCTTCTGGACTGCTGTACTGGCGCTCAGGTTGAACAAAGGAACAACATAGGTAAATATTTGCTAACGCTGAATATTCTTGCAGCAAATAGTCTGCATCATTTGTTTAATAAAAATATCATTTACCAAGCTAATTTTCTACTTAAAATAATAAAATTATCTCTTTTTTCTAATTAAATTAATATTCTTTTACATGAAAAAATTGTTTGCACCTTTAGGAGTTAAGTGATTATTATATCAACGATGACCTTTTTAGTCCATAATTGCCATGTTAAGGGGACCTAACCACTTTAAAATTTAAAATAAATTGGTAATATATTTTTAGGCGAGAATGAATTATTATTTATCGTATATTATCTATTTTCTTCGGTAAATTTGAATATTTTATCAACATAAAACGGACATCTTTTTTTGATCGTTAGGTCTCCTTGATTGGCCATAATACATACTTGTACATTTCTTCAGCTACCACAAGGTTTTGAGAGCCAAAATGATCGAATTAGGGTATTTGAGGTTTTATTGTGTTCAAAGTATATATAATTAGGGAATCAATGTGGGAATTTAAAAGACAAAATTCTTGTCCAAAGTTATATCCTATTTGAGCCTGCATTCTTCTATTTTTTAAAAATTTTATCATAAAATATGGTTTAAATAGGATATAACTTTGGTCAATAATTTTGTTTTTCAAATTCCTACACTGATTAGATTCTCAAATACCCCGATTCGATCACTTGACTTTCAAAACCTTGTGGTAGCTAAAGAAATATACGATTATGTTGTATGGCCAGCTAAGAGGACCTAACGACAAAAAAAAATTGTCCATTATATTTTCATACAATATTCAAATATACCGAAATGAAATAGATAATATAAGATGAATAATTCGTTCTCATCTAAAAATATATAACCAATTTATTTAAAATTTTAAGGTAGTTAGGTCCCCTTAAAATTCCATAAGAGAAATTGATATACATAAAAAGCTGTGTCATAAGGTCTCTTTCGCACGTTGGAAATTCTCGTATATTTTAAAACCTATATGCAATAAGAAAAATCAAGTGGCAGAGGCATGCCTCATCATTTATTTTTCATCACTTATCATCATATTACTCATATATGCGTTCTCTTCCCAAGCAGAGAATAACTTACTGTCGGTTATCACCGTTACAAGTATCGATTACACGTATAATCACATTTCATCGAAGCACACAGCACTCAATTCGAAACCACCCAGCTAACCCAGCAAATTAGTTACATAAATGAAGAGAATCCAAAACCGCATCGGATCCACCATCGGCCTCGCGATCCAACGCGCGTCCGGTGATTTCGCTCGGCGATGGGAACACAGCGCCACAAGCCTCATCCAGCGCTGCTCTCGTACAGCCATATTAAGCCGCAGGCAAACGTACATCCTTCGTGATCTCTCGCGGATCCGTTTGCTCCTGCTGGTGCACTTCGATCCAAATTTAGGCATGCATGTGCACACACGGCCGTGCCGCGCCACGGAGTGCGAATTCTCGAGGATCGAGGTGCTGCGTATATATGGGTATAGGCGGGTACAGCCCGAAACGTGCCCGCGGTATGTCGAAGGTATAGGCGGCCGGCCCGCTGCTTGCATTCCGCGCGATCCTGCCGTGAACTACATAGTGTTTCGAATTCCGCGTTCTTAAAAATGTGGGGCGGTCGGAGGGCGCGGATGATCGTTCGCCAATCGAGATGGCAGGAGAGTGACGGGAATCAATCGTGTATTGGGATTCGCAAGAATGGAACCACTATTGCGAAGCATGGATGAGCGGTTAACCTGTTCACTGTATCATTACGTTGGTCCAGCGTTAGGAAATAGCTGTTAGATCCAGCGTTAGGATATTCTGTACCTAGGGCGCAAAGTGGGCTTTTTTAGACCGAGTGTGGAGATTGCAGTAAGAGTCGAAGGCGAGCTAGCACGAGCCGAAGACGAGTATTGCAACTACACGAGGTCAAAAAGTCCACTTAGCCCTTGGTGCACACCATATTATTTGTAACGCATGTATTGATTTTGCGTTTTTCTGGTATATTAAGCGGGGCTAAAGCAACTTTTTTCTGATGCGGCAACCACACACTTAGAAGAGTTGTTTTAAAACTCATTAATTATTTTTATTTAGTTACAAGATAGAAAAAAGAGTGATTAGGTATTTTTTTATCTTATTCATATATATATATATATATATATATATATATATATATATATATATATAATAGCAATTTTTCGAAAAATTTTAGTTTATTACTTTTGCGCCCGCTTATGCGTCTTAGCGCCCGTCGGTCTGGAAAATGGTCCTTTAGGCCGGCTTAATAGGTACAGAAAAATGCGAAAATCGTGCTTGTGTTACAAAAATCTCTTTTTTGTTCGGTTTCACCCGAAACTACTTACCATATGAAGAAATATTGAGTTATAGGAAGTTTGGATATTAATAAATAATAAAACCTTAATGTCCAATATATTGGACAAATTTAGTAAATGGTCTCCAGTTTGCATGTTTTTATTAGTACTCTAAAACTTCAATGTCCGAATCAATTCCATAGTCTATTCATGATAATACTTCTTCCACTTCATACTAGTAAATAAGAATTATTTAATAATTCTTTGAAGCAATAAAACATAGGTACTAATGTTTTATTCTTCAATATATTAGGCATTTTTTAGCTTGTAAAATATAAAATTGAACTCATATAACAATACAAATTACATAGGAAAAATGTAAGCAATTTTTTTCTCAATTAAAGCAGCTATACAAATAAGCTTAAACAATTAAGTTTGTATTTTAATGTGATCTGCGTTTACGTTGAGGATTGAGTTATTTAGACATCATTCAAATGATCGATGTGTTTACAGTCAATAAATTACACTATATTGGACAAATACAATCAGAGTATTTATGCAACTCATGATAATGAAGTGTTTGCGGTGTATATGAAACGTTCTCAGGACTTTGATTTAAATGAATTGAGATGAGATATTTTGTTCGTGGCTTGAAAAATGTAATTTTATTATAGTGATATTTATTCTTGATTTGTTAACAAACTATTTTAAATCAGATTATTATGTGTCAAATAATATTGGCAAACGTCTTATATTCCAAATATTCGTACAGAATGCGAGGAATATACAAGAATGAAGAAAATTGCAGGATACAGTTCTATTGTAGAATTGGAATGTGCTTGGAATTCTCCACCATGTGTATAACATTTATTCCAATAAAGTATTTTTCTTCCAAAAACATTTCAGTAAGCTCTAGAACGTGATACATTAAAGTTGCTCTTTAAAAACGTAACTTTGTAACACAAACGTATGAAATCTCATTTACTCAACTTCATTTACCCTAATTGTAAAATACATACAAACTCATATACTTCTTTTCGTTTTGAACGTATTTCATTCCTCCTAATACGGAACGATGACGTACCGTTTTACAACTAAAAGTGTCTTTTTACTCTTGACGAAGAAAACAAAATAATGCCCACGATCGCGCGCAAGCTATCTACTCCAGCGTGCTCGGTGCCAGTAGCGCAAACAGAAAGATGATCAGACTCTCCCGTAAATCCGTGTAATTGAAACCCACCTCCCTGTTTGTCTATCTCGAGCTTTGGAGCCAGAGCTGTCAGCTCGCACGCCGTGCCACCTGGCGCGCGCAACTTCGTTTCGCCGTTGCGTCGAACGAGCGCAAAACGTATGTGCCCGCAGCCAGAAGAGAGGAGAACGACGCGAATCGTCCGTTCGAGTAGCCGAGCAGAAAGCGGATAAGCGCTTGGCGCGGCGCAGGCGGAGGGATTCGTTGTCGTAGTGCGTTTTTGTTCGGACGCGTATGGGACTGGATTTGGAGAGTGCTCTGTGGTAGTGGTAGATTTGAAGGTGATGTGGGAGAAGATGATATTGAAGTTGTCGGATTTATTGATTAAAAGAAAATTATGGGTTGAGGAGAACGCGTCGGAATTGGCACGAAATTCAATGTAGAAGTTCAGATTGCATTATATTTAAAATAATAAAGCGAATTTGAGGTACCAAAATTTCACTTGCTTAAAAACCTTCTCAAATTTTGTTTGTCTTCTGAGCAATATAATAATTATACATATATATATAATTAAAATTTAGACGAGGTGTATCTTTATTATGCCATAGGATATTGATGTTATGAAGTTTCATTATTTAACATGTAAGTAATGTACATTTGAAAGCATTCTCCAGTGTCACGTACTTTTTTCAAATTTTTAAAATCCTGCAATGTGAAGACTCAAACGCGACATTGGAAAATGCCCTCGAGTGTAGCAAGCTTTTTTAATCCTGTAACACGTACAGTGTTAAATACGTGCAATACCGCTATACATTCCTCATACTCTAACGGATAATCGATAGCAATGGTTTCTTAAACATGTGACTCTTCTGATTAGTTGAAGAATAAACCACTGATGCCTGTAGATATAAAAAGAAAATGTAATTGTCTGACGCAAAATTGAACAGTGTTGGTAAAGTGGCCATCTATCAATTCTTACGGGTATGTCATATAGTAAGTGCTTCAAACAGTCAAGACTAACCTAGCAGAGACTTCCTTTATGTGTTATTTAAGGAGGTTCGATAGTGAAGTCAAAATGATAAAATGTTTCCGAAAATTTAATATGTCATTTTACTATAAAGTTTACGATGGCGTGTAAAATTTGAAAGCATTAGCCATTACCGACTTAAAGTTAATTGACTTCAATGTTTGATTCTTATACACGGGCTCTTATGAGAGCAACTTGTAAACTGACAATAAACTTAGAGTGCGATTGTTTATAAATGATAAGAAAGAAATGAAAAACTATGCAAAATATTGGAACAGTATTAAAGATCGTGTACGTTAAATTTTAGATCGAATGAGAATACCGATTCCGAGTATCATGCGAAAACGTAAATAAGAACACTAGCTTGTAGGCTACTCGAGGAGGTGTGCGATAAGAGGGGAGCCGGTGCGCGGTGCAGGGGGACTCTCCTTTCCTCACCCCGCGCGGGAGATCTATCTAACCTCTTTAACTACATGGTAGCGTAACGTATGCATTGGTGTCGATATTTTGGGATTAGTAGACATAGGAATTTTGAAGAAGC